>OY720421.1:24805841-26180341 GCA_963082815.1 Melanotus villosus | reverse complement strand
TCTTGAGCGATTCACCGCAAGTATATTATTCAACTAGCGTGTTATGATCACACGCGAATAGAATACTATATTCTTCCTATGACTATTTACTGTTTGGTGTAGATTAAAAATGTATAAAATCGTGAGATTATAACAGCCGTCAACAATTTTTGTCGGTAAAACAATCGCGGTGAATAACATATCCATACATGGCTACTAGATATTAATGGAACTGCGAAATAAACGATTTGCAGCGTTACAATTGGCAGAAAGCCGTGAGTAATGAAATCTATAGTTTTGTGATTGGGCAAAGTCTGTAGATTATAAGTCAAAATTCAAGGGTGTGAATAAAGTATGTAGGTTGTGATTGAACTTTATTTAATGGACAAATTATTTAATCATCATCATCATATGTCAGCCACGACATCCATTGTTGAATAAACACCTCCTCAAACTCCCTCCACGTTATGAAATCCGCAGTTTGTTGGGACTATAGTTTTCTTGCTATACTAAATTCAAAATCGAGCTGCAGTGCGAGTAAATAATAATTTCTGCGTGAAACACACGTGTACCTGCAGTCTTACGTTTTTATTGGTCAAGGGCTTCAGTCTTACGTTTTTATTGGTCAAGGGGCGTGATCTATGCATACGTTTGTTTTGATCCACTGCAGCTCGATTTTGAATTTAGTATAGTCTCGCTAGATTTCTTCTTCCTCGCCGCCGGCCCTATTCAGTAACATTTCTAGTCCATCTGTTGTCCTGCCATTTTAGGCTGGCGATGCGACGTGCTACAGGTTCTACTCTTGTTCTGTTTTTTATGTGTTCATTTCTTATTCTATCCTGTAATCTCATTCCTAACATGGCTCTTTCCATTTACCTTTGGCAACGTTTCTATGTTTCAGATGCATATGTTAAGATTGGCAGTATGCACTGGCTGTACGCTCCTGTCTTTAAGTAATGTGGTAAGTTTGTATTAAATACTTATTTCCTGAGCTTGCCAAATGTTGCCCACGCCATTTTTATGCGTCTATCAATCTCCACAGACTGGGTTTTCTTCTGATAATGATATGTTTTTGGCCCAAGTATATTATAGTCTTCTACCACTTCTATACACTCATACCCCGTATCAATAGGTGTAGCTTCTAGGTCAGGCAAGTTATCTAATAATAACAATGTCGACAGCAAAGCGTAGGTTCGAGAGATATTCACCATTTATGTTTATACCCAAATTGTGCCATTTTAAGGTCTTGGATGCATCTTCCAACCTGTTTATAAATAATTTAGGAGAAATAGTATTTCACTGCCTGAGGCCTCTGTTAATTGGAATAGGACGAGTCTTCTAATGTCTGAATAACGATTTTCGTGTTTTCGCAAATCGCATAGGTCTTTTATTACGAGTCTGTATCTATGGTCAATATCGCCGGAATGGTCGAGTAGTTAAGGCATTTGATTACAGCGTGGACGGTCTCGGGGTCAAACCCCAGTCACTGAAAATAATTGGAAACCGAAACACATTGATGGAGGACAGAAAGTAGGCGGTTGTTGAAAGCTTGATGCTTAGCACAACACTCCGTACGTATATAGCGTGCGAAAGAACCGAGGTATGAGAAGCGACTTAGGAGGCCTTAACCCTTCATGTTGCCCAGCGTTAGTACCGATACGTTTACCAACTATGGTCAATTCGACATCTTTTGATAACGTTAATTGTTTCCCAGTTTTCTACTACGTCTTGTCGAAGTCTACGAATATCATGTAGAGTGGTTGATTGTATTCATAGAATTTCTCTACGACTTGACGTAGATACTGTGTGTACGTGATTCATTGTGTTGAAGCTCCGTCTGAACTCTGCCTATTCTGGTGATTGGTATGTTTCTAATTTTTATGCGAAAGTCGGTTGCTTAAGACTTTTGTCAGTAATTTACCTATGTAAATGTGACAGCAGAATTACAGCTCTATAGTTTCTTAAATCCTTGCAGTTTTCGTTTTTGTATTATTAAATAGTCATAGAAAAATATTACTAAAAATTAATGTTCATTTAGCCTTAATGATCTGATTAAAAATATCTGCTAATTGCGTTATCGATTTCTTAAAATATTTGTTTCTCATGAAATGAAACATATGGTTATCATAAGTAATCGCCTTAGAGAAGCCTATTTTTAGAATCTATGCAAATCTTTTATCTAATTATTTCCCAGAAAGTTTTTGGAATTAAAAATTTCTTTGTTATAAAATTACCTTTTAGTTTCGCAGTATATTTTAGGAACAAGCCATATCGTCAGATCTGATTTTTATAGGTATGTTCATCATTAGTTATTCTTATATTCTTCTGTAACTTCCGACATAACCCAAAGTGTCTTTTAGCACAGTTAAAAATTTGTGGTGATTAAAGGAAATCATCAAGGCTGTACCTAGTTATTTTCAGGAGGGGGGGGGGGGTTGAACTAATAAGTGAATCTATAAGCTTATTTCAAATTCGTTTTATACATTAGTTAGAACATACTGGTTTCATTTCAGCTTCAGAGGGGGTTTTAACCCCTATAAGCCCCCTAGCAACGGCCTTCAATGTTTACAGAAATACTGAAAAATACGTCAAACCTTCCATTTGAAGGTTTGTTATATGTATAAATCTGATCACAAATTTCGTTGAGTAATAAATCTTTAAAATAATCTTTATTTTTAGAAGAAAGTGTTTGTGATTTTTATTGTATTTGGTTTATTATTACGTTGCTGTCCTTGATAGTCAGACGACATACTAGCAGTTGTTCTTTTCTCACAAACATGTGTTTGTAAATACATTATCGATTAGAGTTTTTGTAATTCTCTGCAGCGTGTGGTAATAAAAAAAAAGCTGCTTGACATGCACTGAGTAAATTAATAGCAGTAAGAGATTCAAAAATTATAATAAAAATCTCCACATTTTGCCTCAACTTGCTTGAAGTTAATATTTACTGTTAAAATTAATTCAGAGTAGTTAAAAAAAATAATTACTCCCAACATTAAGAGATCTGTATGTGCGATTACAATTTATAAGTACCAACATTTACACAATGAACATTTACAAACGCAGCTTCAAACAAACGATATAGAATGGAATGTTTGTTAGATTGTTTCGGTAAAAGTTACATAAATTCAGCTTTACAAAGATAGCAACACCTACACCATCGGCATTCCTTTCTATGGTAGTCACTCGTTTACTCTTAATTTTCAATCTTCAATCTATTATATTGATATTAAATTTGGTTGAAATTTTAACAACCGATTTTTTGTCGGATGTTTAACTTTAGATTATATAGAGAATACTACGTTGTCAAATATTCTTTTTAAAAGTGAGCCTAAAATAATAAATACAATATTAAGGAATATTCTATATTGCATACAACTGGTAACTCTGGTTCTGTCATGAACCATAACAACAAGACAGATTTGTACTATAAAATGTTTTGTTCATGCCAACGAAACTATCTCTCCAAAATAACATGTCCTACGTTGATCTATAAAGATTGTGAATGCTTTATCTTTACATTTTTGACAAGCGAAAAGTAAAGTAAATGTTTACAAAAATTTTAAGTAATAATCCAACCATGATTTAAATGAGAGAAGTACCGAGCACTCGAAGATTTACTTATACTCCATAAAAGGAAAAGCAATTTTAAAATTCTCTCTTAATCAGAGCAAAAACAAAACTGAAAAAATTTAAGCGTGCCATTTATTTTGAACAAAAACAAATTACAAAGAGATTTGTAGGATTTAAAAAACTTTAGAGAGTAAAAGTTAAACCAAGTTTTTATCTTCTTAGAGATATTTTATTTAAAAAAATTCCGGAGTAAAATTTTTTTAAAGGCAGCGGGAAGCACACCAAATCCTAAAAATATAACTGCACGTTACCTACTTTTTAAAATGTTAAGGAAAGATTAGCATCGACCTTTCGATGTTGGTTCGCTGAGTTTTTGCATGAAAAAACACCATCAGCTATATCTTCGCGACCCTTTAATTCGAGAAGCGTTTTGTAAGGATAATTACTTATTGAATAATACAATACGAATTCCTAGAAGTTGTATCGATCTTACCCGGAACTGAACTTATTTAAATCGCCAATTAAACGGATGGCACGCTATGCTTGGAAAGTTTTATTGTTTATAAAATATTTTGAATGAATGCCAGACGGAATTCGATCAGGGCTCATTATAAATGTATGAAAATTAAAATCGGAAATGGCCGTTTATCTTTAGTTAAGAACCTGCATCGTTAGCATTAGGTAAAGAATTTCTTGTCGCTCGTCAGTATTGTGTATGCGGGTAGAAGTAAGAGTCTAAATGAGTAGAAAAACTCTCTCTTCTTTTATCCCAGCTTTGCTGCTGCTAAAGAACTTTTTAGGTAGCTCACCCTTGTGGAATACAAATACACTTTAAGACAAGGCAAAGACGTTAAAAATAAGAAACCTTTTGTTCGAGTGTTTCCTTTAGCAACAAACACAACTCCCGCGAATCGACAAAGTAAATTTTGCACGCGCATAAATTTCATTCAAAAAGAAGGCAAGCCATCAAAAATTCGACCTTTCAAAAATTTACTTCCGCTCGTTCAGAAAACAATTACCCTAAATCCTGCAGCTATTTCCATATTTTCGAACGGTCAGAACGGCACGTCCAGTTTTACAACGATTTCAGCAACAAACTGGAGATACGCAAGCAATTTCGAAAGTCCATTACGGAAGCGCATATGGTCCCTTGTATTGATATAAATGAGTTTATCGGAATACATTTCCAGTGCCCGAACGAGAACAATTTCCACACAGTGTCATGTTAAAAAGACAATAACATCTAAATTTAACGCTTCCTATTAGGTCTTGTTTCCACAAATTACGTTACATTTACTTCTAAAATAACATCAACGCCAAACCGATTTTAAATCTACAGTTAAACCTATTATAAAACCGTTCTGTTAATTTGAAAAGCAGCTAATACAAGTAATAAAATTTCGCATACTCAAATTAAAATGCTGGCCAAGCCTATAACACACTATTTTTTTCAAAAAATCAAAAGCTTAACAATAGCAAAATTTAAAAAATCGCCAGTCGGTCAAAATCTTTTAGAATTAGGCTCCCTGAAATGATTTTCGTATACTTGCATGCCTTCATATTTTTCTAACCTAATTATTTGCCAAAATTTCCGCATAACCTTCAGTTTATTTATTAAAATTTACTTATTTAATTTGTTATCAGATTGATACAGCATGCCCATTTCATCTCTTAACACCTCAATTCGTTTTAAATAGGCAACCACGCATACTGTTTTCATAAGGTTTACCTTTAACCTGTAACGTATGTTGCCTATCCAATACCAGTGAGGGTTTAGGAGATAATAGGCACCCTGTACATTCACGGTACCCATTTTAAATATAGGAGCCAGAAGTTTTTAAAACATGTAGTACAAGATTACGTTTTGAAATTATGATTTTCAGAAATTAAATGTGTAAGGACTTTGATTTAAGGTCCCAAATCAGTGGTTCAAATTCCTGCGGCAGTGATATCTTTCTATATATAGAATTTTAGTTAAAATTTGAATTATGTATTTAAAGATTAAAATTAAAGCAAAATGCCGATATTAAAGGATATTAAATATCGTAATTCAAAAATGTAGTCATTCGTGTGTTGCCTATTTGAAAACTTAGAGAGGTAAAACCTCACGATGGCCACCCTGTACTTTATTTGAACGAACGTTATCAGGATATAAGAATATAACAGGTGATCAAATGAATTTCACATCTAGTAGGCTATTTATTTTTTAGGCATGTCTTAGTTTAATCTTAAATATTTTGTTTTATGAACTGTCAAAACAACAAACCAATTCAAATTATAGTGCGCTGCAGTACTCTAGGACATGCTCTGTACTTATAGCGCCTACCCTAATCTAAAATGTATTTGATCACCCGACATATTTCATACATTCTCTCAACTACAATTTATTGTACAAAGCAATCCAATTGATTTTATGAATACTATTTGTAAAATGGGCATTTTTTTAAACAAATCTCGTAATCTGATTACTGTTTTATACTGAAAATCATAACAAAAATTATTTCTTTTTGTTGGTTTAAAATAAACTCGTATGCTATTATTTTTTGTAGGATTTCAATGATAACGAGCTTAAATTAACTATTATTTTGTTATGTGAAAAAATACGGATTGTCGAGTTTTAATTAGTTGGGTTTTCATTTCAAATATAATTTTTTTTATAACATCGAATTTGGCCACTTAAGGAATATATGGATTTTTTATGCTGTAATATTTTGAAAATTCTATGAATGGATTCTAAAATTTTTTTAGTTTAATTCCGAACAAATGATTATTTAAAAGTAAGGCGAAAAGATTCAGAGGATTAAATAAACATTTAATTCATTTAAATTTAACTTTCTTCTTAAACCAAGAGCAAAATTTGGATATTTTATAAAAGTCTTCAATCGCCATAATTACATAGCTTTATTCAAATACGAGCAACGAAATAAGTTCAGTCCGTCCTATACTGGCAGGTTTCGGATTAAGCAGCACACCTGATTCGTATAAATCTAAGACCTACCTTGGCCATTTCATGTCAAATGGCATTGAAAGAGATTTCTTTTTTTTCGCTTTTGTAACTTAATTAAATTAAATTAATTCTTAGAATGATAATTACAACCACAAAAAAGCAAAGGTTTTTTCAAACTGGTAATTTGTCTTACCATTAGGTTGATATTGTGTTTGTTCTACATAAAGGCACATCACGTGTATTGCTATTTGACGTCAATAAATCGATGTGTATCTTAAAGTAATTGGAACTGTACGAGGACGGTACGTTGCTTAATCCAAACCTGTCGTAGCTTGGAATGATAGTATGCGAAATTTAAACGATTTTGGAATTTTTCTCTTTAGAAAAACATACGTTTTTGATTTTACCTCTGGCTATTCGAACTCGTTAAAAATATTCTCATTCGTTAAATATACCTCCAAAAATTCTTCTTGGCTCTTACCTTAAAAAAACGAGTCTCACCATAATTAATTTACGTCTCATCGATACTTAAAAACAAATAGATTAATCAATGAGTATTACTGATTTATTGGACAAATGGGTATATATTCTAGTCATTAATTGCGTTTTTAGTTTTCTATATTGGTTCGATAGTGAAAATTATTTATGTTTATGTATGTACACAGGTCACTGCTTAGGTTTGTACTGGTTTACTAATGATTTTTTTATTATTTGTTCGTATTAATATTTATATGTAGGTTAAAACATAGATTCGTAGGTAGTTATTATTTAAGTGTTCGTTTTATTATTGAATTTCTCACTTTATTATTTAATTGATCGGCTTCGTATTTAACCAATCGATCTGTTATTTAATTAATTGTTTAATTATTTCATTATTTAATTAATTGTTTTATTATTTAGTTAAGTGCTTTATTCTCAATCAATAAAACCATACAGGTGTTGATCTTTTAATATGCAGTTTATATAATTTAGGGGTGGATGATTTTTTAACTTGAACTGCTTAAAAATAGAAGGTGTGTTCAAGCTGGGATTAATCGAATGTTTTTAAGATTAGCACGAAGTTGCAGCTGTAGAAACAAATAACATTTACAAATTTACAAATTTGTATTTACGTTTTTAGAAGATATAAAATATTTTTGCCACCACCAATACAAACTTCTTCTTCTTCTTCCACTTCTGTATAGGCTTTAACCTGTTATTATACCGATTAGTTGTTTTATAAACTATATCTCCATCTTTTGTGCGGGCGTCTTCTTCCGCTGGGGCGGTTTACTATTCTCTCGTTACATGATCCTTCCATTCTTGTTTTCTGGCATGGATCCAATCTCTTGCATGCGGAATATTACACGTTTGGCGTATGCTACCATTTGTTATTCGATCCCTTCTGGTTTTGCCTAATGTTCTTCTTAAAACTGCTATTTTTCTTCTTAAAATTGCTATTTTTCTTCTTAAAATTGCTATTTCAGCTACTTGCATGTGTTGTTTTGTTTTGGCTGTTTCGGGTGCGGCATATGTCATTATTGGCCTAACAGTTGCTTTATAAATCCTTGTATCTGTTTCCGTGCCCAAGTATATATTTCTCCAGAGAGTCTGATTTAAACATCCACTTATCCTGTCTGCTTTTGTCATTTGCTCTTTTGTTCCTTTATCCATGTTTCCATTATTAACTAAATAGTTTCACTCCTAGATAATTCATATTCATTACTTGTTCGATCTATCGTCTACTATAAGCTTACATCTCAGTGCATCTTTACAGATTGTCATGGTTTTCGATAGTATTCGCGTTGTTGATTGAATTGGAACAGTAGTCATTTTAAATCATGCTCGTTTTCAGCTACCAGTACTGTATCGTCGACGTAAATTAAAATATTCAATTTGTTTTCTCCCATTTTGCATCCCTGCTTTTGTTTCATTTCTTTAACAGTTTCATCCATAAGAATATTAAATAATAGCGGGCTAAGAGAATCCCTTTGTCTGGCCCCTTTTTTCAACCGGTAGTGGTGCTGAATATCCCTCGTTGGTCCTTATCTTTACTGTTTGTGTGTAAATGTTTTCTATGGTGTTTACGATCGATGTTGGAATATTTTTAGGATGTCTTGTAATGCTATTTTGTCAAACGCCTTTTCTGGGCCTACGAAACATAAGAAGGCAGGTTTATTGAATTACAGTGATTTTTCTATGACTTGTCTTAGAATGAATATCGCATCCGTGCATTATCTAGCTTTACGAAAACCTTGCTGTTCGTCTTCTAGTGTTAACGTTCTTGCAGTTTGTGTTATTATTCTTGTTAACAGTTTTAATGTGGTATGCAGGAGATTTATTCTTCTGTAATTTTTGGGCAATTTTCTATCACCTTTCTTGAATAAACGGATTAATATGCTGGTTTTCCATTCGCTTGGAATATTTTGTGCATTTAATATTTTGTTAGTTGTTCTGTTAACCTTTCTCCGTCGTATTTTAACAACTCATTTGGAATGCCATCATCACCCGGTGATTTACAATTCTTTAATTTAACCAACGCTTGTTTAACGTCTTCTTCCGGTATCTTTACTTCCATGTTTTTCCCCATACCTTCTTCTTCGTCTTCTTCTTCCTAATCTTCTGGCGTTTTGATTTGATGGTTCTTGAAAAGTTCCTTGAAGTAATCTGTCCATTCTGAGAGCCTGGTGGATTCTGGATTATGGGTGGAGGGTGACTATGTCACGCGCACTTAGGCCTCAGTTCGGCCCATTGTGCTGCCTCCATTGCAACATCCTCACCTTAGGCACATCACTCAAGCCATCTTAACCTTTGAATGAACCTTAGAATGCTTGCCAGAGGGATGTTGCTAATACTGGCCGTACTAGGCCAAAAGTCCCTTAGCATGAATCCTCAGATTGGAGCGAGTACAGGGCTGAGAACCTTACTTGATCTGTTTATATGTATTCTTTTACTATTACTTTCGAGAACCTTTCCCAATAATCTTGCTTTATTTTGCTAATCTCATTACTGACTTCGTTCATAGTTAGTTTATACGTTTTATAGGTTTGTACTGTATGTGCTTGTCTGTATATTAAGGCTTTTCTTTTTGTTCTGCTAGTTTCTTTATCTCCTTACAAAATCACGGAGGTTTTCGTGTAATATTAATTTGTCTTATCCCTACTGCTTCATTTGCGGCTGCTAATATTTGGGATTTTATTTTTTGCCAGCATTCATCTACGGAGTCCCCTCTTTTCTGAGAGACGTTTCTATAAATATTATCGTTGTTTCGTCCAGCAGGAATTCGATGTTTGCCTTATTAACAAAATATGGTTGTAGTTTGTTTATTATTTTAATTTCGGGACGTATTTTTCGCAATGCCAGATTATGGTCACTGTCAATGTTTGCCGATGTTAAACCTCTAACACCTAGGACTTGTATTGGATGTAGGTACCTTTCTGTTTGTAATAATATACTCTATCGTTGATCTGTGACCTCTAGTATTTTGATATATATACTTATGTTGTATGTTATGGTCAAAAAAGGAGCTATTTATTCGTAATTCGTTACTGGCGCACAAACTTATCAACATTTCTCCATTACTGTTTAGTACATCATCATTAAATCTCATTGATCTGCGTGACCTCTAGTATTTTGATATGTATATTTATGTTGTATTTTCTAGTCAAAAAAGGTGTTATTTATTCGTAATTCGTTATTGGCGTTCAAACTTATCAACATTCCTCCATTACTGTTTAGTACGTCCACGTTAATTTTTTGTTTAATGCCCGGTATTGTATCACTTCCTACTCGTGCGTTTAAATCACCCATAATTACAGTAGAGCTTCTTTGTGTGTTAAATCGAGAGTATTTTGGAGATCGCCATAAAAAATTTGTTTTTCATGTAGAGGTTTGTTATTTTCCGGAGCATAAGCAGATATAACATTTAGGATATTATTAACTGTCTCTATATGTATAGAAACTACCGTTAAATGCTTGGCATAGTAATTTGATGTAATAACACCAAGTTGTTCAAAAACATAAGCAACGTATACTTGGCTTTTAAAGTTGTTCTTACATTCCTAGGGTACTTACTTGATACTTGCATGATAAACATTAAAAAAATGGCGAAATTAACTTATCTTCTTCAAATATGATCAGATCAGTAGGCTAATTATTTTTATAATTTTCGAAATTTAAATGAAAAAGCTTGCCTATGAAATTAGTTTTATGGTTAATGATTTAAAAGTCGATGTTATGATGAAAGGAAAGTTCTTTAAAAAATATGTTAGCTTACGTGGCAGAAATAAGAAGCGTTCATTTTAATGATTTATAATAAAATTATAAGTGACAAGAACGTCAATCTGCATATCTATCCGTAGTCATTTCAATCACTGTCAATTTGCGGCGTTCTAAAATATAGGATAATGTTCATTAACGCAACGCAGCCCCTTTTCCATCGGATAGGGATAATGCGGTCTTTTACGTGGTAATTACTCGAGTCCATAAATTGCCGGAATTGTCCAATAATTTCGGGGTTTACAAATTACAAGTTTTTCATTGTGAAGTTAGCCGAATTACATTATCTCGTAACAGTATACTAGAGGAAAAATGAGATTTCCGCTGTAAATTAGACTAAAAACCAGACATATGCAAATTTGGAAACGTATCTCCGTGCTGCACACTAGGTTTAGTGTAAAGTTGGCGGGGCCTTGTTAGTTATCTTTTGATCCATCACATCCGTTATCACCATTAATCACCGAGGACAATGGTGCCCAACGCGCTGTCCTACTGATATTTGCTCGTAGTAGTTGTGTTGCTTGCTAGACAACTATTAATTTTAATGCTTCAGATATGTAATACGTTTCACTTGTAGATTCACTAACCTAACCCCTTTTAAAACCCCTTAAATAATATCCGACCTAAATTTTAGGTAATTCATAACGCGAAAAATTCGAAACTAAAATACGACTAAATGTAAAAATTTAATGTAACTCCGGATCTATTTAAAACATCTGGAGTTGTTTTAAGTAACTCGCATGTAAATTTCTAACGCAATTCCGGCTAACTATATTTTCCCTGTGAGTTTCTCTCTTCCCTTATGCTACACGCATGCATACTTTAAAAGAGAAGAAACTAAGCATGGAAAAGCATAAAAAATGTATACATCCGTGACAATTTCTCAGCAGCTAACGTGCACATTTTATGAAATTTTGAAAAGCATACAACAAATACTATTTGAAAACACCTTCATTAACTCAAAGCTTGAACTTTCATAAAAAACTCTAATGAAACGTGATAGTTTTCCTGTACTGAAATCTAGATCGTTAAGCACATCAAAAAACCAAATCTGAAACATAAAAACATTCCAGCTTTCGACGAAACCATTTTGGATTTATTCTTGAATTTGCAGGCTTTTCAGGTAAAAATTAATTAGTCTATAAAACAGGATTATACATCTACTGCAACTTTTATTTCGCTATCTAAGTTCATTCACTTGAAACTTTTTAATATAACTAATAAATCTGGCTAAGCCACAGACGGATTTTCTGAATTAGCTGTCATTTAAAAAGAACAGACAACTTCCCTCTGCATTCTTGCATTGGTATGCAAAAACTAGACAGGGAAAATTCGATCCGTTTTCATCAAACGTTGCAGGGAGATTTAATAAAATTGAGTTTGACAGGTCGAGTTTTTGATCCCTTTTGTTGAAATTTGAACTTTCACACTTTTATACTGCCTTTAATCTGTGAAAATCTATAACAACTTTTTCAAAATATTTAATAAGGTAAATGTGACATACTCAAATAGATTTGTCAATATAAACTAAAGGGTTCAACTTATAGATGTATGTTAATACGGAGGGTTTTTGCTTTTGGAGAGTTGAAATCGCCAATTAAATTCCGAAATTTAGTGTAGCATTTCTAAACAATCAAATATACTAATTCCAATCCTACACAGGCGTTAATCAGTAATTAATCAAACTACAATAATGGAAAATAAACAGTTTAGAGACTGATGGTACGCTATAGATTGATAAATTGACTGATGTAAACCATCTAATTGATTGTACGAATATCCTCACGCGAGTTTAATCCTACACAGGTGCCTATCCCATGCTATTACAAAAATGTAACTGGCGATAAACCCACGTAGAACTGAGAACTTTCACCATGCAATACACAGGAATGAAATTTAATAATTGGTATTATAGTCGATAATTCCTTCTCCCAAAGGACGTTCAGCGAACCAGCGTGTTAACCACGCCCGGACTTTTGATGAGAACGGTCGTCATTTTCTATTGATTCATCAGGTTTTGTTGAAATTTAATTTAACAACAGTGCTGAGGATTTTTAACCATAGTTATTTTGAAATTTTTATTTACGGCTACCATAGCCGAAAGAAGCCCAAGGACGTAATGGTCCTTTCTACTTAAGTAAGTTACATGTTTAGAAATTGTACGTTTTTGACTGCAACCTCCTCTTATATTTTTACTGATTTTTTGTTGTTTGGCATAATTATTTTAACTTAAAGTGCAATTCGTTTGATCAATTATTGAATGATTTCAAATTTATTTACGATTGCGTTTACAATAGGTTGCCGATGCAAGAATTAACAGTAACAGTACGCGTCAAAATTCATGGCATAGTGAGTACGTTAAAGCTGTAACATACTAATTTAACTAGTAAGAGGATTTAGTTTTGCTCTGTCTGTCTGTCGAGCTGTCCATTGCATTACACAAACATGCATATTAACGAAGTTCAAAGTTGTGGGGGTACGGAGGTCCTGAGCTGAAACATCCATGACAGGAGAAGCATGCAACCGTTGTATCCCGTTTCCGTAATGTTGGAAATTACATTATCGGGTGCGGATAAACTTCTGATAGATAGATCAGTGTAGTTGTTTCGTGGTGATATTCCGGGCACGACTCGTCCGCTCGTGTGATGCAACCCACGGTGTTGTTATTGACCTGACCACCACTACAAATCACAATTTAGATATGGATTACGGGAGACACAACGACCGCCACTACTCTAAATAACTACCATTACCTGGCTATTTGGCCGCTGTTTTCACTAAATTCCACCCTGTTATTGTTTTGCCAATAATACACCCGCTTATATTTAGAATTAGACAATAGAATGATACCATCACACTCCTCTATATTATAAACAGACAGTGTAATATAAACCCTGGTAATAGCATTAGTAGATTTCTGGTTCTGATGTATTAATATAAATGGGTTTAACCTCCAAAATGATAATTTCCTGCAAATTTAACAGATACACGATTCTACACCTGACCTGATTATACCAAACAATATCTAACATTACGTTGGGCTAATTTACCTATTTTATAACCTGCCATCAAATAAATGTATAATAGTCTGCTACTTAAACCCATTCATTAATCTAATAACAGTTTTGTTTTATAAACATCAAAAATCTTTAGAATTTTCTGTTAGTCACATATTCCCTACTCTTGAAAGATCAGTTTAATTAATTCCAGATTTGACTTTCCTTTTTATTATGCAGGTCTAACTTAGACCGTCTAAGAGTTAACGCCCAACCACCAACCATTCATATTTTAACACGGCTAGAAAGTTATAAGTAATTTCAATTTGGTAGAGCGTTGGCGCTTAACCGAAGGTAATTGGTTCAAATCCTTGTGGAGGTGATTATTTCCAAAATAAATTCATATGCACGTTATAATAATAATTATAATAATAACAATAATAACACCACTTCATTTCCAACAAAAGAAATCAACAGAAAATATATTATATACTTAGGGCGTAATCTATAATCACAAAGTTTAATATAAAATTCTACGGTGTTAATGTTTAACGGGCAGCTCAATTAATTAATCAATTTACGGCAGACTGATTCACAAAACGTTTAAATAAGTGCTTAAGTAGTCGAATATTCAATTAATTGGGTTTTCAGTTATTAACAAGGTGAAATGTCACACCTAACCTAACAATTTAATCCATCTGTAATTGACCAATCGAAATTCCTGGGTAGTTCTAACGTCTTTTAAAAATATACAAAAATTCTCATGGTGATTCCTTACTTTATAGTAGGATTTCCAAATACCTAAAGATAGATTTAATTATTTAAACAATAGTGCCAATGAAAATCTTCTCTGTGTTTGTTCAATTTTGATTTTCACTACTATAAATAAAACCCCAAGGTATCAAAATTTAAGCGAAATTTATTTTAGTTACACTAGCAAAAATCGGACTTGATGGAAATTTGTTGTTTCATTAAAATTTAAAATATATATGTTTAACAATTATATTAGGAAATTGATATACAACAACATAGCCATCATTAAATAAACCTAATTTTATTCTTTTTCGTTGATATTTTGCCACCAATAACAAAATTTCAAGAAACTCACCATAAAAATCATAAAAAATACCCAGTAAATAAATAAACTCAAGTTATGAATGTTTAAAAATAATTAAGCTGACCACTTATTGTTCAATAACTTTAAACTTTAAAGTGTGAGCACAGTTCCTAGCAAGGTAAGTAATTCAGTTGAGGGGTTGAAATTTCAGTACAAGTTTAAACTAAAAGCTTAGCATTAAGATGGGCTAAACTATAGGGCTTAAGTATAACAACGCTGGGCTTAAGCCCTAATTTAAACCTACTTAAGCTAAGCTTCAGATTAAACCTGTACTGAAATGGCGGTTCTTAACCTTTAATATAATCACTAGAAAAACAATTGTATTAACAAAGCTCATCAAATATATCCAAGACCTGTGCAAGGTTAGATTAAGAAATGAATTAAATTAGACTTAAGCGGGCTAAGGTAATCTAGGACATAAGTCAAATCAAGTTTTACTGTACTTAAGCCATAATTCAAGCAGCCTTAAGCGAAGTTTCAGCTTAAACTCGTACTAAGATACTGGCTCCAGTAATACTAACTGAGAATATGATTCATATATTCATAATGGCAAAAAGAAATGAACTAAAGAGACATATTGCGGATGTGCAAATGTTTGAAATCACCTGCTTTTTTGGGAACTTTTTAAGGATTCTTTTAGATTTTGGTCTGAAAAATTTTCTTAGGGCATTATTCCAGATCATTTTTTTTTTTTAATTTAATTAAGGTGTCCGGTTCGTTAATATTACTTTCTGAAAGATTAAAAGATGAAAATAATCATAATTTGATTTTAACAAAACTTAACAAACGAGTTACAATTAAAATAACCTTGTCTTAAACAATCCTTCAAACAATTTGGCAACGAAACATTATAGGAGGCACTAATGGCGTATCTCGTATTTCGCGGCCTAATCCACAACTCTTGCTCGAGTAGCTCTTAATAATAAAATATTGTTTACCCGGGCTCGTATTGATTTTCAGTATAACCTATATTTAGTTACCTTGAAACTTTTATTTTTACGAAATCAGATAAAATATTATACTTGCGAAAAGGATCTGGGTATAATAATAGATTTTAAAAGCGCGTTCGTTAATTTTTTCTCTTAAATTTTTCATGGAAAATTGTTGCTTTTGGGTGGCGCACGTTAAAACTTCGGAAATGCGCTCGGAAAATTTATTAAGCATTTATTTTCCTTACATAATAATTGTGCAAATTTTGTTTTAAGCCTACTAATTAAAAGCCTTGTCATCGACATAATCCACAATTGCTTTAAAGGAGGGGCAAGGATGATTCAGCTTGGGAGCACTGCATATTGTGGAATTATCATTAAGGGCATAGCAACCCCGACTAGAATCTAACTATAATTTATCAAGTCTACCATTACATACTGGATCAAGGAATGAGTATTCAATTACATCACTTCGTTTGCTAAATTAATTACTCCCGACTTTCATCATTAATTCCACCTTTTTAAAAGTGCGCACTTTTATTTACGTTTTACCCGGTAACAAAATTCATTAGAACAAATAGGGCGCAATAATAATTTTAGCGCATTTAAAGCAAACCGAGTCCGCTATAAATTTTGTTTCAAACTTGCTTAATTATGTGCAAAACGCGTCCACGGTAGCACCATATGGCACTTCAGAAGTTTTGATTTCGATGTCCGAGCTACGTGACCGTAGAAAATTTCTACCGAGTTTTGACACATAACATAGAATTTCAATCGACAAAACGGGCTCGAAAAAATTTCAGTTCGGTTTAGAATTAAATCAATACAGAACTAAAACCTGAAACTTCCAAGGATTTTTCACCTCGAAGTTCAAGCCGGTCTAATTTGCATTTGCAACAGGACAGTGTTCGTGGTCACAGCAGGCGTGGACGTGCAGTGCAATGTTATAACCTCACGGAAATTTCCTCCCACGTTTACTTTGCTATTCTCCAACTTATATGAATTTGATCACAGCATGAACAGGAACTTGAATTATACGAAATTTTTCGATCGTTTTGTTAATTTTTAAAGCAAAACTGTCCAATCCGTTTTATCATACAGAAAACTGGAAAATAGTCTGCCTGAAAACAGAATCAATTACGCAAAGCTTAATTAGTAAAATGAATAGAAAGATGTCTTAAAATATTAGTTGAAACGTTCGCACGTTGAGTGATATTACAGAAACCCGAAGGATAAAGGAGAGAAGTAAAACCAACGTGTTAGAATGAAGACTAAGGTTGTTCAGGTCGAAGTTCACAGCCTACCATGTAGCGACACGCCATTTCTAAAACTTAACTTCACGTTTTTCTTTAGAAAGTGCGGTATACATACATTAAACCACAAAATGAAAATAAATATCCGCCCATGTTCCAACTCAGAGAAAACTTGTATCTGCTTTATTATGAATTTTCATTTCATAAAGTGTTTTATATCCGTAAGTTTTCCAGCTAAGAATATGCGTTACTAAGACAATAAAACGGAAGAGACGCAAGCTGATGTTTCCGGAAATTGTTGTGGATGGTTTTCGTACGTATAAAAACAAAAAAATACTTACGTCATTAAATGGATGAGACAAGCAGAACTGAAACTGCGCATCAAAATATTGAAGTTTCATATAAATGCATTAAAGAGTAAGTGGAACAGATTTTATTTTTCCTTCATGAATTCCTCCCACTTTGATATAATTTTATGGTTAAAAGTGGGTTGAGCGTAGAACTTTCTGAAATTCTAATCGCTCAAAACAGTCGTAAAGCCAAAAAAAGGAAAGTCCAGAACGATATTTTTTTAGTTGGATTAAACTAAGACCCTACAAAGTCGCAGACTGAATCAGTGTTGTAGAGGAAAAAGGTCGAAATAAATTATTCCGAAGCAACTTATTCCTTTCTGATAATCCATCCTACTTAAATCCCACACTTTTAATGATTAATTCCTTCGATCCGGCGAATTTTAAATACAAAAGCTAGAAATACAATCGGAGTATCTCGGTGTATTTGGAAAAAAAATCTCTTGATGACATCAACCTTGTTCACTCAAGTGATGAAATTCGCCCTTCGAAGATCTCTCTTTATTAATGTCACAAACCTTTACACTCCTTGACTTTTTTACAAGATTCTATAGAACGGCTACTTTAAATTTCGAAGACGAATCTTCTTTACCTTTACGTGATCTTTGGAAATCGTTAAGGGAAACGTTAGTATGTAGGGAATAAATGAAGACGTAGTTATATAAGGGATGCTTAATACACCGATAAAGTTCCTCGACATTTTATTGGTAAATTTGATTATTTTGGTTATTCTGCAAATATAGAGACTTGTTTTGTAAATTGTATACAGGGTGTTTCCAAAGAAGTTGCAAATATTATGTAGGAAGGTTTCTTGATCAAATACAGGGTGGCCCACTGAAAACAGTAAATCCATGATGCTGACAAATTCATAAAGTACTTGCTTATTACAAACTTGCCAGATGAAGTGCATTTGTTTGCTACGTTTAATTGTTTAAGCCTACTTGATCAAAATTTAAATGTAATTTTTTTAAATTAATGATCGGATTTGAAAAATAGAAAGACTGCTGAAAAGAGAATTGAAAGGCCTTTAGAACTGCGTGACGTTTGACACTCCTTTCTATTTAACATTTTTGGGGTGCAATTTACCCTCATCTTAGGGTTGAAGTTGCGTAAATAATACTAATCAATTCAGATGTCCCCCTTGATACTAGATACTAAAATTGACGTGTCCGAGCGTTTTTCGCAAATTTGATGTTAAGTGGCCAAAACTTGCGTCTACTGTTTTCAGTGGGCCACCCTGTATAAATAAATAACCAAACTACGCAGTTTTTTGTTAATGTCAATGATGTTTTTTAAATCTCTAGGTAGAGAAATATTACATCTCAAGGGATTCGAACCACTGAACTTCGGATTTACGCGTGGTTTTGGAAGCTACGAATGCAAGTCACTAAGGATGCCATGCGCTATCTTTCTCTACGCAAATTTTGCAAAAGGTCATTCAAATTCATTAATTTATTTATATATCTCCAAACGAACGAATTCTTAAGAACGTAATCTCGAGAAATTTGGATAAAAAGTTTCAAAAGCAGTTTTGTTTAAATTGAAATGGATAAGTATTTAGTTGACCAGATTGATGAAATTAACAAATATTTTCACTGATGACATGACAGTGTCTTTAGATTAAATTCGACCCACCAAAACTTTCAAAAAAAGAAGAAATCTTAGTGCTTTTGTGTGGTAGGAAGGAAGCGTGCCAACTGTGCTAGAGGCCGCACGCTTTTACGGAGCTCTCCGGGACGCTTCAATGTTTTTTAGGTTTTCTTTAAAGAAATAAATCGTATAACTAGCACGCGGTAGCTACCGGGGTAATAACAAAGTGCCGGTGATTGCAATTATAATAAGTCTGGTGAATAAATAAACTAAGAAGTGGGTTTGGTGTGAATGGTGTGTGTGTGTAAAGCGGAGCCAGGGCCACACAAACATGGCTAAGTAACATTGTAGAATTTAGTAATAGATAGGTAGTTTAGCCTAGCATAGACTAAATGATAACAATTGCCTGTCTTGTTAATGCATACAAATTAGGCGTAGGATGGTATTTGTGACGCGACGTGGATGCAATAAAATTGCAAGCAGCGTCACCATTTTCGCCCAACGGTCCGTTAAACAGGTAGATTTTCTGAAGACCTTTACAGGAATCTGTCGAACCAAAGCCGTCCCTCCAGTTCAAAGGAATAACGGGTTGGCAGCCCAAAGGCAATGAATTATATCTGCAGCGTTAGTTGGCACTTTTAAGAAAGCAGGAACTGGCCGATGCAAAAAAACTTGGGTGGTTGCAATGTTTAAAATATAGTTGTAAGTTGTAACGTAGGTAATTAATAAATATGGGGAATGGAAACCGAATAATAATGGTGCCTAACAATACAGAAATTCGGAAATAGGCAATAAGTGCATGCAGTTTGTATATATTTATACATATACATACATAGATCTAAAGTAGGATTTATAGTTAGTATTATTAGTAAGTATAAATACAAGAGAAACCAACGTAAACTATACAAGGAGCGGGAAGACAGCCGGAAATCATAAGCAACGGAAGGCAAGACGAGAGCAAGTCGGTCCGCTATGGAATTCACATAGAGAAAATAGTAGATGACGGAAACCACCTACTTACAGCAATGACGGATCAATTAACAGTAGGTAGAAAAAACAAAGAAGAACACAAGAAAGAAACCCTGAACGTAAGAAGGCAAATCGCAAATATGTGAGGGAAAACCGAGAAGAAAGGCAACTGCAGCTGGAAGAAAATATCAAAGACTTAGTCCCCAAATATGATCATCTGGATGACAGCTTCGGCCCGCCATGTAAACCGACGTCTGTACAGAAAATTTCGGAACGGAAGGATTCTGAGAGGAAAGCAGCACTGGAGCAAGATATATAGAGCGATCAGGTATACCACAACAAACCTGGGAAGAATCGGTAAGAATCAAAATTATGATAAAGAAGCAAATAAACCGCAGATATGACTCAAGAGAAGAATCAGACAACGAGAAAATAGCAGTAGAGGAAGAAGATGTAAATATCGAACAATAATGTAGAGTAGAAGAACGGCGAAGGAACGTATACCCTAATAACAATGACAATAAAAAATAAGGAAACAAGGAATACGTATACCTGTGAAGTAGAACTGAATAAGAATTTTAATAATGATAATAATAATGATTAGACTAAGCTAGCATAAAGTAACATGTACCTTAATAGATATAAAACGCATAGCTCTGTTTTGTTGCTTTTGCAGTCTTTTTAATTCTGATTCCTGACAAAATGCTTGCACAGTAATCAAAATGTGGAGCCATAGTTCTTATTGGCATGGGGTGGGCCTGGCGTAATCCAGGATTGATCCACGGGGATCTGCTCCATGTTAATTGATGATGATGATTATTGTGGTAGTTTAGGAGTTATATCCAATGATACTGCGTACTTATTCTGGACGAACCCCTCTCCTCATTTTAAGCATTAGATATTAGCATAATTAATTATTTAACTTAGGTTTTGATTAGTTATATCGGTTTTCGTTTTTTGGTTTTATTGCTGTGAAATCCTACACTGAGGCACGTCATCGTCATCGTAACGTCAGAATTCTTAAGTGGAGATGGGTGACCCGACTCCTTTCAAGAATTTAGTTCCGCCAAATTCGATTCGACCAAGGATTAATTCCATCGGAGGCATTCCGATTCCAACTTCGAAAGAAAATGTGAAAAAACAAACCAACGCAAGAAGTTCACGGTGCATATGAAACCGGATTATGATGGAATGGTTTCGGTTTCATAGTGCGAAATTAGCCGATAACGATACAATCGACGATATTGTCCAATGCTACTATTACCCGGACGTTGTTGAAGTTGTTTAAATTATAAGAAATTAGTATTATTAATAACTAATAAGTCATCAATAATAGTGAGTGCAAATAAAAACGAACAATTAAATATATACTGCAAACTGATGGAACTACATTTGGAAATTCGGTGTTTCAATGTTTCTTCTATTGCAAAGAAAAACTTGCAGGTTACGCAAATGAAAAAATGATTGACATAATTCCGATAATCGAATGACTGAATTTCGAACTACAATTTTTCACTGTCAGTAGAATCAAAGATTTTATCGATACAGTTGATTTTTTACAACTGAAGAATTGCTTAAACGGCGATCTAAAATAGAAGCCGTATTCCATCAGACCGATTCCAAGACCAAGCAGATCTGCCCATGTCTACTCTTAAGCTGATTTTCAATGACTTTTTCTGTTGTTTTTTTTTTGTTATTTTGCATCAACATCGTAGCGGCATTTTTTGTTAAAACTTCAAAGCAAGCAAACAAGTATGCAAAAGTTCGCACTTAACAAAACACTTATGTAAATAAACTGGAAGAAACTCTAGATATTAGAAGAATTGGAAACAATTATGTTACTAGTTTTATTTTCTTAATTTTAAAAGACTATATCAGTCGAATATTTTGTACTTTATACACTTTGAGGTATTTTGCTTTGGTATTGTGTACGTTACGGTGAAGTAACAAATTCACATTTATATTTGCTGCCTCATCTTCTATCATGTCTATCTCATAATTGATTTCATTTATGATATGTTTTAAACCTTGCTCTAAATTTTCACATCGTTGGCAATGAAATGAAGTTTGCCCATCCATCACTGAACATTTTTTAAAGCTTTATTAAATAAATTCTTCCGCTTCGTCATCTCAACTTCTAATGTACGCTAATTCTTTGAACATGTTTTCAGTTTAAGCTTGTTTTTTTGCTTTATTTTGCTAACTGCTCTCGTTAATTCCCTGTTGTTTCCGTTAATTTTTAGTTACAATTACAATGAGATATTCGATTTCGCATTTGTGTTTTGCACATATTCAATACCAATTCATGATGCCTTAAATCTATTTGTTGGTTGACTTTACATAAACTAAGTATCTTAGAAAGTATATAATTGTTTCCCACCAAAATACTAAAGATCCTTTTCCGCTCTCTTCCTTATCAATTCGCAGAGACTGCTTAGAGAGGGTAAAGCTTATATTTTTTCTAAACGACTCAGCACAAGTACTTGATTACGTCCTACTAACTGGCACAAATAAAAAGGAACATTTACAAATCTTTCTAAATTTAGAAACAAACCTTTCAACTACACAAAATTACAAAAGAATAAAATCCACGAGATTTTTAATTGGCTAATTAAAATAAGCAATATAAACATTTTCTATAGAAAATGAACGGATTTAATATTTGTTTTTTAGAAAGAGGCTTCACAGACAAAGTATCAACAAACAATCATAAAATGATGATTCGAATCCATCAGATAGTGATAAGTTATCATAATTTCAAGAAGTCCGTGAATATAAATCCAGAAATGGTGGACATGATACTTCACTGGGAATTCTTTTTTAGGATCAGTAAGGTTAATGCTGCGTTTTTCATACTCTGACAAAGTGGGATGACTTCCATATTTCCACAGAAAAACACGCCACCAAGTGTATCAAACGGTTTGAACAATTTTTGACCTTCAAATTCGATAAACAAGAAAAAGATTGTTCATTTTTAAATAGGATCCATCTGAAAGTCGAGGTTCGAAATGGTTTAGCTGGGTTTGAGTACAGTAAAAGAAAAACATATACCTTAAAAATGTTTTATTCAGTTTCATCCATTGTGTGTGGTCATCAGCTCTTAGAGCTGGTTGATCGCAGCTTTAAGCTGCTTTTACTAGGGAATTACGTCATGTGCAGTGATTTAGCATTGCCTTCTGCAGAGTTTGTGAACGTGTATTAAGTGTATAGTATGTCAGTATGTGTGTCTTGTAAGTATCTGAAAGTGACCACTCCGCAGACAGAATCGTTAATTGTAACCAAACGATTAAATGGTTTCACTCGCTCAAGTACCGACCTCGAACAGTGGTAAATTCTTAGTAAAAATCCTTACCACTGTATGAGATTCGAGCCCAAGACTCGTAGCTAGGAGCCCAGCGCTCTTACCACTGCGCCATCGAGCTTCTTTTTCATACATTACACAAACAGAATTAATTCTGAAAAGGAAGAAAGCGGTAGATTACAACAACGAAGAAAATTATCGGTTTGAAAACGGATATAGAGATCTGAAAACCAGGTCTAGCATTCCTAATTCAATGTACGATCGAGAACGACCTTTTGGTAATTCACTGGTAACTGATGGAATTAAAAGAATCCTACCAAAAGTAAAGAATTTTAAAAAGAGCACATATCGGTTAGGAGATAGGAAAATATTTCCTTCTTGCCAGGCACAAAGTCCTAATTCCGATGGACAAACGGTCTCAGAGGTTAAATTGAAGAAATGAATTACATCCAATTTCATTTCATTTACTACCGAATCTTCCCTTCAGCAACTTCAAACATTTGGATATCACACTGTCATAGATATTGCATAACTGAAAAACACACATAACGAAACATCTGCACCTAACTGTACATACATTCGTTCATAGAAGGGAACGGGAAGATATCAAAGCCCATGGTGAGGCAATAGTTTCTTGCCAGTTATCAAACGACATCAAGTCAAGTCCCTGTGCAATCAATGTCTTGAGTTGAAAAGGGAGACAAGAAACGTGTTCCCTCTTATTAGGTTTATTTACAAGTAATTACAGAGTACGCTGGATATGTATCTGACGTACGTAAGTCAATGCAGAAGCTATGATGGAAGTCTACCACTATTAAATTGACTTGTCAGAATTTGAATGATTATTAAAATCCTTCAATTGATTCCATTCTCTTCGACTGGCGATATCCATTTTTGAAAGTTCTGAGGGTCTTACCCAATTCTTACAGTTTTTAACAAAATTTGTTTCCCAAAATTACCGCAAGGATTACATTGTTACGCATGTTTCCAAAAATTCTTTGCAAGTAGTTACAGTTGAGTAAAGAAATCCTCGTAAAATATATTTTTGTTGGTTCTTGCTATGGCCTACCATAAAATATCTCATGTAATTTTTACTTTGTATTGTTGTTTCGGATTATTATATTGTAATGTTACATATTTCATGAATTTATTTTAATTATGATGAAATTTTAAAAATGTTATGAGATGAGTTATAAAATAATTAAATTGTATACAGATTTTAAAATTTAATATAAAAAAAAATGTAAATAAATAAATAAGTTAGATAGGTAGAAATATTTAAAATTGAATTATGTACATTATTTATAAAATGTTAAAAAATGTAATATAAAATTAGCTAGAAGGATCTGATTTAATCATAATAACTGTATTTGAAAATCAAGTAAACGAAAATGGATAAATTAACCAGGACAACGAGAATTTTGGATAAAAAAGATAATAACAGATAAAAAATTCTGAAAAACAGATATTTCAAATTTTGTAATAAGAAAAGCTTTGAATATAATTAATTAAAGCAAGATTATTTAAATGAAATTAATTATGGAAGATATTAAAGCCTGTTAATGGTAAAATATAATATAATTATCATTTAAAAATATTTTAAGTGATTAAAATATTTGAATATTGAAAAATTAAAAAGAAGATTATAAGTTTAATTGGAAGAATTTGGAATATGATACATATTTCACCCAATTGGAAGAAGTACGAAAGTGATGCTTGAATTGAAAAGTGAGAACATTAAATAAGAACTTTAAAAAAACGTGAGTGATTTTTAGTAACATTAAATTAGATTAGAATTAGTTAGGGAATATTAGGCAATTTATGTGTGCAAAATTTATATTTAACAAACTGTTAATAAATCTGTATTACACTTTATAATTTTATTTTATTGATAAAAATTAACTGAATTTAATAAAGAACTTAAATAAATCTGAAATTAAGAACCTCATCAACGCCTAAGAGATAAGTACTGAGTTAGCAGGAGTTTAAATTAAAAAGCAAAAGTAATAAAGATTCTGTCAGGGTAAGTAAATTTTAAAATTGTAATTAACTTAAAAGCTAAAAGAAGAAACCAATCATAGTAATTATTAGCATAACAAAGTGGTACGTCGTCATAGCAATATATTATATTAAAAGGCTCGAACCACACTGAACGTAAAGCCCGACAAATGTGAGAATCTCTCTTGGCCCGAACACCTAGTCCGTTTCGTTAAGAAGAGAATGCTCGTATTTGAATTGTTTTAAAAATCAGGTTTTAAAGTAAAATGTATGACTGGCGAATCTCAAGTGTCTCCAAGATCAGAGAGTTGTTGTGCTAGCAAAAGGAATTAAAACGAATATATTGTTTTATTACACGTTTGTTAAATTTTTGAATTTACCAACATGCCCTAATTCTCGTGGTCCAAAATAAAGCATTGTTTTGGGTAAATTAATTGTTTAAAATATGTTTAGTAAATTTCTATACGAATCTACCAGCTCTTAGCAGCCTGGAAAAAGAACTATCATTTTGGCAAACGTTCAATATTTGTACTAAATTAAAATCATTTCGAGTCTCTTGTATGTTTGAAGTTCCCAACTGAAAGACATGATTTTAAAAATTTAACAATTTTAGTGGCATTTTACATTGGTTTGGCGCTCTAAAATTTTTGGTTGAGAAAAAAAATTTTGGATTTTTTTAAGTTGCCTGGTCCACAAAGTGACATACACAACACTATCGTTTTTACTAGCAATTTGAAACTAACACAGTTCCAAGAACATACTGTCTTTTCTACTGTTCAAATTACAAAGTTGTAAAGCTCAGAAGCTATTTTTTAAGTTAAGTTTAAACATTTAAATATCCTCCCCGTCTGAATTCTGGCAAGTTTTTCTCTGGGGGCACAGCTCGATAACAAATTAGTAAAATTTCAATTCTTGTTTTAGATTCAGTCGTTTGATGGGAGTTTACGTTTAAAAAGGCATTCATGAAAGCTCTATCGATTTAAGTATCCAGATGTTCTTGGTGTATTTACTTTACGCGTTAAAAAATCTGTTCCCTTTATATTTAGATCGTAGAGGGTTTGGCATTAGTCGCTTTCGCTTGTAAAACAGCGAAAGTAATTTCTTTCGAACGCATGGGGAGACTAAGTACTGCGTGCAATAAATGTATCTTTCAGAAGTTGATAGCAGGGAGCGGATTCGCGTGTGGTACAACCTGAAGGGCCCTATAGGTGAACAAGGTAAAGGGATGCTCGTCACGTCAGTCCAAATTGAAATAAAACGAAGTTCTCTCGTGTGATAGTGGTGTAATCACTGGCAGTTCCAATTGTGACAATGAGCGAAGTGCTTGACAGATAAGCGGCGATGTCTCCTGGAATTTATGTCTTCTCTCACGAACTACGCTCACAACGGAGACACAATGACAATGTAGTTTGGTTTAGTCCTCTGCAGATATAATAATTATGCGGGATTCACACTTTATACCTCTCTTTACATTCGCCTCCCTACGTATGCTTGCGAATGTAACTTTACAAATAGTTGCCAGCTTGAATTTGAAACATGCCCGGGTAACAAATTTTGTTCTATAAACGTTTCACTACCTTAGATCTTCACTGACCGTAATAAAATTGCCCTCAAGACAATACTGATTTCAATTGAAATAACATCGGTTAAACACGAGATTCTACCTTTTGAAACTTAATGCATGTCTCCTTGTTTTGCACAAGTTTTGTCTGCAAATTCAAACAAATAAACAACCGGGTAAGTAAAGAATAATTTAGTGTATCAAAAAAGAAAACAAAAACAAAAGGGCTTATAATTAATTTACAGATTACAAATTCGATTAGGTTGCAGCTTTTGGAAAATATAGGAACTTTGTTATTTTTCAGTAGGTTTAACCGATGCTAATTTCTCATACATCACCGACTCAGATTTAATTTCCTCCTCAAACAGTGGTTGATATCGAAACAACGTGCCATACAAAGGCAGCTTTCAACAAGACGTTCTATTATCAACGCATTTCCTACCGCAGCCAATATTCAGAATTTACAACCCACTGATGATGTTCAGGTGTGTTCAACTAAATTATAGTGTGTTATAATACCTTCAGCCGCACACCAATATATATTTTCACAGTTAAGTACCTCGTTAAATATCACCTGCTTTAAAATAAATCAAATAACTTTTAAAAAATTCGTAGACAAAAATTCAGTTTTTGTCGAACAAAATACGAATCAAACTACATACTTTCAAATCATTCATTATTTAAATCACAGTGATAAACAATAACAACGTGTTCAAACAACGAAACGTCCTTCAACCTTCAAAGATTCACAAGGTTTTAATTAAATAAAGATCAAAACAGCAAAGTAAACTTCATTAATGTTATTAAATGGAAAAACAAGCAATTCTTAATAATCACATCGCATTTCCACGTAATATTTCTGCAAAACTGCGCTCGTATTTCCGAGTGTAACAAAAAAACGTTAATGAAAGTTGTGTGGTAAACTACACGTTACTTCTAAAAGTAATTAATACAGATAAAAGTTAGACATTACTTGGCAGTCTTAATCTTATCAATGATTAATTACTGCTATGACCAAGCTTCTGCTTTTCTTTTTTATTGTCATAGATGTAATTTTGACGTGTTTTCCTTTGATGCCGATGACTAGGAAATAGTTTTATCGGTGCTGATATTGTAAGAGCCAACGAATAATTGAAAATTTTTAACAATTCTTTTAAATTAGCAAATCTCTATTCTGTGGAAAATGTTGGTATAATCTTAAATCGAGCTTGAGATCTTCTAAGATGTGGAGCTTCTAGCTTTAATAGTTGTGATATAACATAATAGCGTAGAAGGAAGGGGAATGAACGAAAAAAGAAATTTATATATCTCAGATTTATAAGGATGTAATATGTGCGTAATAAATATTTCAAGACTTCCACCTAGACAAGTGTCACATTTTGATGCGCGTCGTCGTTGAAGAGGGACATTTCCACCCGGTATTTATGCGACGTCCAGGGATGTCAAATAATTTATTTCTAAGCTTTTAAGAATTCAGGGTTATCTACCCATGGACTATTCAGAAGAAAAAAGGCGGAAATAAATCTTAATTTTACCGAAATATTTTTGGGAAGCGCGCGTTCCTCTCTTTCCCTTCCGCCGTCTTTCGTTTAATTAATTGCAAAACAATAACGAAAACCGTAGGTGGGTAGAAACGAAGAGCAACATTTTTTGGTGAAATTGTGCCCCCTGCGTCCATAAATCAGGGTAAGTCCGATATTTATGCGTTTCACGACATGCAAGTCATATTCGTCATCTCTTATGATTCACCGAGCTCGCATGGCTGCTTCTCTTTGAGGGGTTGCCACGCACTAATCCGATAAAACCATAAAAAGAATAAACCAAATCATCCGAAGTGGATTTGCAATTTTCCCTAGGTTTACGTGGAGCATTCGAATAATAATTGGACAGTTTTACGAGGACGAATTCCTTTTCGATCGACATACATCGAAAGCCTCGAGGATATTGAAGTGTAACCCCACGCTTATCCGAGGAGGTTAATGAAGGGTTATATCTTACGATAGCAAAATTGTGGGTTGAAGGAGCCTATCGTATACTAATATTTGTTACGGCACACGGGTAGCCAAAGGGTTCCCAAGGGGACGACTCGGTGGTCATGCGGTTTGTGTACCAACAAAGCACCGAGTCGCAAAAGAGGGTAGTTTGCACAACATCACTTCTGCAGCGAACGATAAAAAACTATCACAATAAGGAAGCCTTTTGCTCAATGCACATGCTTAAATTACACTACAGAATAAATTAAATGAGTTAAATAAGTGAGAACCTTATTTTAATAACCCCGAAAGCTCTTGATAAAAATTAAATATTAGTATTACAAAAGTATGCCACCTAAATATTCGTATAATTCAGTTTTTCTACAGCATCACAGCTCGTGCATTGAAATTAGTTTATTTAGATTAAATCTATCAAAAACGTTTATACAGTTTAAATGCGAAACAAAAACGCGAAGCATAAATTAACCAATCGATAAGTTAGTTAAACTCATATTTTGTAGGTAAGAATGTTTTTCTAAAAGTGATTTAAACAATTAAATATTTTTATATGCTTCACCAAAAAAAACTCTACTCGGATAAGAAAATACAAGTGTAATTAGGTATTTTACGAAACTTGGCTTTTTTCCTGTGAACTACTTCGATAAAAGCCAAGAAAATGATGAAATAAATCTAACTAATAAAATACGTAAAACTCAAGTTTGTTTAAAATTGTTTTCTTATATAAATGTTTAACTACAAACAGCACCTAAAGTCGGATCAGTTGGAAACGTTCAGAAGTTTCTATCTAAACAACAAGATAACGAAATAATCGTCTTAGAAGTGTTAACACAGAAAATCTTTAAGTGTTAAACTGCTTAAATTCGTTGTTGCCTGTGCTACACTTTATCTTAAAGGGGGCGAAATAGAATACTTCGTATTAATGTCAAAAAGATTGCTAGCAAATTTTGGAAATCGACTAAAAGTCTTCGAATTCTGATTGCTAAGTAAAAAACAGCAAATATCTAAACAGGTAAAATGTTTTATAATTTAGATAACAATCCCTTATTTGCATTATTTTAACACAACTATCACTTTAAACGGTGCAGAAGAACATAAACATTAACAATAATGAAGCTAAATATTAAGTAAGGTTCAAAGTGAGGGTCAATTGGGTCATAAAAGGGAAATCTGCTTCCAGAATTAACACGTTGTAAGGCAACGGAGCAAGCAGGTGGTGTGCTAATCTGTCGCCTTTGTCACTCTACAAAAGATTTTCCCTTTTTCTTTGATGTTTTCGCAGGTGGTAGAGACTAGGAAGGCAACTTTATTACCTTTCGACAAACATTTAAATGACCAGCTTTAATAGCAACCGGGGGAAAAACAAGGAAAACGGGTGCTTATTAAATCCACCCCGAAGCTTTGGCTTTACTTTCGCGCCGAGAAAACTAAGAACTAGATTACTTGTTTAAAGCGTAATGCCCGACATCGACAACACAACAGTTTTCTCGTAAAACTGCGAGCGGAAGCCCTGCATATAAACCGATATTAAGGCTGTAAAAGGTTTTTATTGGAAAACGATACAATTAACGATAATCTATTTTTGATGAAAGTGTTTTACCGGCACATTTATGAAAATCTCGATTTTGAAAGGGAGGGTAACGTATTAAGCAGGCATTCGAAAACCCTCGGTGTGGTACCATTGTGTGATCGACGAAATCCCATACAAAGACGTTTCGTTCATAAATTTAGCAATTTAACTTAAGTCACCCACTGCGGTATAAACCGGGACCGATTCTTAAATACCTGCACCACTCAAAAGAAACGTTATCCTACCTGAGATTCTAAAATCTCGAATGTAACACATACGCAAACATACATAGAGAAACAGAAATCTGTTACGGGTCAGTAAAAGAACAGTTTTGGGATCCTCGGATGAGGGAAGGGCCATTCAAGTACCTTCAAATTTCATAAGAAACCAACATAAAAGGAAAGCTTAACATAACTTCGCCTACAATAGTAGTGTATTTCGGATTCCTAAGCAGAGGAATCGGTCGATCTTACCGTGGCTTTGTAACAAAGGGGTTTGCACTCTAGCCGGAAACAGATGCTGAGGGTAAATATGAGGAAAAAATACTCTAACGCTTTGGCATATTTACAGAGCCACTTTCTACATGGGTTCATTGTTTATTTAGGAATACGAAAAAGTTGTGAAACAGAACAGGCAAAAAATAATCGTATTTTTTAAATAAAAACTCTTCACCGTAATTTTTACTCACTTGAGATTTGTGCAAATAATTATTTCAATTAAGTAAATTTAAAATTTTTTACTTATGCCTATTGGGCACATTTTGATGTCTTCCCACGTGGTAATTCTAATTGAAAGAGTTGTTCCCAAAATTTATCCATTTACTGCCGCTAAATATTTAAAGAATGGGTCTCTGGAAAGCCCAAAGGTTATCCAAAATCAAGAAATGAATCAAATTTACAGCTCTTGCAATTTTTGATGGATAAGACGGGACCATAACAAAACAATTTAATTTTTTACTAATTTATGCCTGCTTTCCACTGCAGCTGTCAACGAGGAAATACACCAAAGGTACAAAAATTATTCAATAAACCTCTCAAACTGCTGGATCAAATTGAAAATTAACTATAAAAGACCGGATGCCCAACCCAAATACGGAATGACCCAAAATGAGATGGTCAATGCTGCATCCACAAATAAACAAAAAATTTCCTATTGAGATGAGTAGACACACGCTTGGTTTTCAGGTACTTCAAGTATTTCCCGAAAAGCTTTTACAAAATTTTCAAATTTGACACCACGTTTGAGTTAGTCGACCGACCATCTAATTTACTATTCCATTTCAGAAGATAAAATACTCTTTCAGCTCCCTCTTAAATCGCACTATTTCATGGAAAAAAAACATTTCTAGTTATAACGAATACGCCTGGTATTTTCGAGCGGATCACAAATTATTCAAGAAAAAGCGCATGTGAATGTGAACGGTGGAATATTGAACACTTGTTGTGTTTAGTTTTTTATTTCTTTTTCATTAAAATTGGAGGTATTTGTTGAAAGCTACCTTATAATACCCAGTATTTCAAACACAAAGCGTTTGACAGCCCATGTTTATATGGAACTTTTTGCTTATTTGTGGATGTTGTATAGGCTGGTGTATTTTGGAATATACTGTATAAAGCACTTATTTTCAAATAAAAAACATTACTGACAACATAGATGAAGAATGTCTACATATAAAGAGATGACTGTAAGAAAATCCGCAGGCACGTAACTACAGGGAAGCCTGGGTGGACCAAGGCCTCCTTAAAAATTTCCTGGCCCACCCAGGGAATATAATAAACTAAAATTATGGCATGTTTGACTAAAAAAATCGCGAATGTAATTATTGCTAAATTACGATTTGTATCAACCCACCAATTCTGCAGTTTTAATTACTTGCCTAAATAGATAGATATAAAAACAGAAATAGGAAAGGTCCGAAAATATGGATTAATGAGACAGTTTAAAAAGTTAAAGAGAAATCAAACACGTACAAGATATACATAGAACAGATCAGTGAAACTCTAAAGAAGTATATAATGGAAATGGACAAAGCAAAGAGAATCATTTAGCAAACTCATTGAAGAAGCTAGGAAAACAATATCAGTTTTTTAAATTTATTTATCCACATCTTTATAATCAAATGGTAGCAGGTACATAGATGTGATAAATGTCACTTAGCTTGAAATGCAAAACTATCTATTGACATCTCGCCAATGTTCATCTAACCAGGTCCTCTGGCAATCGTCTGTTCAACCTTCAACCTGGACTGTTTGTAGTGTATTGTCGTATTTAATGGTTTGCTGTAATCTAATAGTTCTATGCTATCTATCAGTGCCCAGATTGGTTTTTAATATGGTCTTGTTTATAATTATTTTACTTTCCAGTGACATCTGTGACTTTCTCGGATCAACCAGTACATTTGTTTAATTTTTATATTTATTTGTTATACAGGGTGGTCAGAAAATGGCGGATAAGCCTCAGGTAAAGCGATTCCCTGATTAACTCCGAATAGACAACCCCAATGCAAAAAAGTTGTACGGTCCTTCGTTTAGCTTCACGAACTGCTTAAAAGAAGTGTAGACCGAATCAACCAAGTGTTATTTTCAGTTAACAGGTAACTATGCAATTCAATAGGAATGCTATGTCAACATGAGAATTTTTTTATTAATTACTTTATTACCTAATTACAAACTTAAAATTAATTTTTGAAAAATTTAATAATTTTTAACACATGCAAAAATTAATGCAAATGTTGAAACTGGTATCCATCAGTTTCCAGACAAAGCTGTAGCTTTCGAGGAAGAGAATTCAAGACGCGTTGCAACATGTCGGGGGTAATTACTAAATTGAACTGCAGCGTTAATTCTATTAAATTACATACTTCCTGTCGTTGGCTGGAGGCGTTCCGTATAATTTTTCCTTTAAAAAGCCCCAAACGAAAAAGTCAAGAGGATTCATATCTGGAGACCTTCCTGGCCATGATATTGGTCCATTACGCCCAATCCACCTATTCGGAAAGCTTTCGTCTAACCAATCTCTTGAAATTCGGGCGTTGTGAGCAGGTGCACCATCATGCATGTAAAACATGTTAGGCCTGAGTAATAATAGAACATTGTTCAGTACTTCCTCTAGGACATTCACGTACTCAATTGCATTTAGTCGATTGGGAAGAAATATCGGTCCAACAACGCGAGGATTTACAATCCCTAGCCATACATTTACTGAAAACCTTCTTTGGTGTACAAATTCTCTAAATGCCCTTGGATTTTCGTCCGCCCAAAAATGGAAATTATGGCTATTAAACACTCCATCTCTTGTGAACGTGCATTCGTCACTCCAAAGAACGCGCAATAAAAAGTTCGGCTCTTCGTGAATTCGGTTTAAAATTGTATTACAAAAAAATGTTCTGTGTACGTTATCATTTCGATATAGTGGTTGCACTTTTGTTAGATGAAATGGCCGCAAAAGATTTTGTGATAGCACTGAATAAACTGTTGTCATACTTGGAATATTCAGTTCCCGGGCTATTTGTCTAGTGCTGGAAGTAGGATTTTCATGAACAGCATCCAAAATTTGTTATTCTATTTGAACCGTACGACGCTCTCTAGGTCTACTTCTGTTAGGATAATTAGGGACAAACGTGCCAGATTCGCGAAGTCGCTGATCCAATCTTCGGAATGTGTTGATAGATGGTCGCGGTCGATTTGGATATCATGTTTCGTATTCTTCTTTTGCCATGTTCGCATTCCCATTGCAAAATCCGAATACCATATACATATCAGCGAATTCGTTAAAAGTATACATCACACAAGTTAGGAACGGCACAATAATGATATAAGAATGATGGACATGCGATTCATTAACCACACTAAACGAAAAAATTAAACAATTTTTATGTAGACTTATTTCAACAAACAAATGTCAAATATCAATCTGACAAAGTCAAAATTTGCCAATTTGATTTTTAATTGAAACAAACATTTTTTTGTACAAGGTTGCCATATGTACTTTAAGTTAAAAAATGCTGCTGAAGAAGTATAAAAAATGTAAAGTATTGGTATTAATCAATTAGTTACATCAACGCAATTTTAAACAATTCAACTTGACTGTAAACAGCAATGATTTTCAATAAATTAATTCAAATATTTCGCTTAGTTCTAGTCCCACATTTTCAACTTTGATGGCCTCGTGAGGCTAAACGAAGGACCGTACAACTTTTTTGCATTGGGGTTGTCTATTCGGAGTTAATCAGGAAATCGCTTTACCTGGAGCTTATCCGCCATTTTCTGACCACCCTGTATTTTTGGTTTTTATGTGCGCTTTCCATGCCAGCGTTTCATTTAGATGGAGTTCCAGAAATTTTAAGTATGGAAGGCTTGTGGACAGAAACGATGTCTTTAGTAAATGTAATTAAACTGGATTTATTTGTTTTAACTTTGATTATCTGCTGTTTGAGTCATTCCTGCAGTAAATTCAAGTGGTTTTGTAATTTTTGGGAATCAGTTTCAGGGTTTAAGTAGGTTAACGGAATTGCTGTATAAGTATGGTCTAACAGACCTTGGGGTACTCCAGAGTTTTTTGCATGGTAAGTAGAGAGAGTAATTCATTTTATTTGAAGGTATCTGTCTTGCATATATGATTTCAGAAAAAGAGAGAGTTGGTGAGCGAGTTTCTCTTCAACTTGTACAACAGTTCTTCGTATTGTTGGTTCGTTTACACCCGCAAAATAGCTGCATTTTACAACTTACTGGTGGATTATGAGGGTTAAATACAACTATCGTAAATCATCCCTACTAAAAACTCGAAATATTTTACAGCTGCCTCGAAATAGAAGAATGCATTAATTTAAATGTTATTTAAAATATTTTGGGGGACAGTTTTAAGCCGTCCCTGGTAGGGTGTGCCACTCTTAATTTGTCATAATACTTTTATTGCTTGTTGCAATAAATTAAGAAGTCAAGAAATTGCGCACACGACCGAACAGACTATACCATAATATCTTATCTTATCAAAGGCTTAAGGGCAACGCGCACTTAACCACGCCACGGCGCGCCACGCCGAACGGCAATTTTTAAATTACATTGGTTGTTATGGAATAATGGGCCGTGGCGTGGCGTGGATAAGTGCGCGTTATTCCATAACAACCAATGTAATTTAAAAATTGCCGCCGGCGTGGCGCGCCGTGGCGTGGTTAAATGCGCGTTGGCCTTAAGAAAACAGTTGCATACATTTTTTCTTAATTATATTTCACTAGTCTATGGCAAGGTTATATACTGGAACGTGTTTTTCGGACAACGAAATTTATGATCAGGTATTTGTGGAAGCACTGCTTCGTTAGTACTTCTAAGTAGAAATTGTTCGAATATCGTTGACAATATAGGTAAAAATGTATCAGTTTGTAAGATGTAGTTTCCGTATAGCACAATTGTACCATAGTGTTGTAGATAGTCGTCACTAGCACAAAGGGTTTTCTGGAAAAGTGTTTTATAATTTCGCTATTAAGTTATGTCCAACGGCTTTGTGGAAATAATTTTTAATTCAAAGAGTACTTCGGACAGTGTAAAGCTTTCACTGGCGCGGATGGTTGACATGGTTAGAGTAAATTTGAATAAAATAAATTGAAAATCTTGGTTTGTAGACCCCATAAATAATAATAAAATTAATAAGATTCCACAGAAATAATGTAGTCTTTTTTATTTAAGTATGTTAGCTTATAAACCAAGATGCTGAACTTATTTTATTGAAAAGGCAGGACCAAGAAAAGTAAAAAATAAGTTTTAATTTCGGTGTCATCAATATAAGAAGTGGAGGAAATTCCTGAACGAGATATTCTGCAAAAACCATTACCTTTTCTACATTTGTCTGTGTACAAGTTCCAACTGGGGGAATCGGCGATAATGTAATGACTGGCCTATTTAGCTTATTTTTGTCGCTACATCATTGAAATCCATGACACTCATGGTTTAAAGCAATTTACATAGAAAGCAATATATCTTAAAAATGAGGGAGGAAGGGGGTTATCATAATAGATTATAATATTTAGGAAAACACTATGGGGGAACTATGATATGACGAGAATTCGGAGCGAACATAATTGAACATACGTATAACAGTGTAGACGATATATTACCTAAAGAACTTGTTAATGTCTTAAGAAATTCAAAAAATAGAAAAGCTAGAAGAATAGACGATATAAACACAAGCCATTAGAAATAATATAGTACACGAAAACAAATATATAATCGTATACCAAGGCGTATATTCCCAGATTCCCACCCATTCTTTTAACATATACACTGACAACGTGCCAAAAGAATAAAAGAAGAGAACAATCACAGGAATCGATCTAAACAGAAATAACAATATCAGTACGATACTAATATTTGCCGATGACCAGGCGATAATTCACTACCTCAGAGTCAACGTGTTCTATGTCCATCATTTTGCGAAAATGGGATATTCCAACCATACTATTCTATATCCGCTTTGCCATGTATTTCTGGGTTTAAATCCTCCCTAACTCTCTTCTGTTCGAAGAAAGAACAATCAAATCGATAAACGTTTATTGAACAAAGATTGTACAATGCCGTTTTAGGAATTTTAACCCCTCTTCGGCCAGCGATTATAATATACAAAAAATAATATATACATGTGAAGATTAATAGATAATAGAAATGAGTAATGATGAAGGTATGAATATAACAGATATCTATAAAATATTAGACGGTGAAAGAGATGTCCAGTGATAGACGAGTCCGATGTAGTGCAGTAGTTCCTGGAAGGGGAAGGCCAGTGGTTACCTGCTTCTTTGGATGAGGGGTGTCCGCTCCAGGACTGCGGTGTATCCCTCGGGGAGGTCGTCAGTGGTTTGCAGAAGCATAGCCGACGGATGAGGTTTTTTGGTTTTAGGTTTTCTGGTGATGGCAGGGGGGAAAGAAGGGTTATCCTAGATGGTGATTGGGGATTGTTGATGCAGTTATTAACAAATCTGGAGCAGAGGTTGTCGAAGCGTTGATTTATAGGAGGGATGGGGGTGTTCAGATAGAGTTGGTCAGGGGGAAAGTGGTGAGGAAGTCTGTAAATTTTTCTGAGGGGAAGGAGAGGCAATTAAGGGCCAGGTGTTGGCTTGATATGTGATGGATAATGAATCGGTAGCCAAGGATGGGTCTGATGAAGGTTTTATAAGTGTGGAGGAGGGTTTCGGGTTTACATCCATGGAGGCAACTTCGAAGTGAAGAGATTAAGCAGACTCTGCGGCGAGCGGTGGATAGGCATAGGCAAGTTTCGAAAGACCAGTTGAGAGTGGGGGTTAATATAACTCCCAGGTATTCAGCTGTAGGGAGTAGGGGGATATTTTCGTCCCAGAGGGTAATGTTAACGTCGTTTCTAAGAATTAGATCGTGGATTTTTGTAGTATGTTCATTGTGGTAGTAAAATTTAGAGTCAAACTGTATTAACCAATGGCAGAGCTGACCGCAGTTGGACATAGAACACTTTGTCTCTACCTAGTCGGTGTTAAGTACGTGTTTTTGCAATTTTCATCTATTGCGATTTCCTGTTTGAGTTTTTCCGGCTCTATGAGTACATTTTTAATTTTGAATTTAATATAGAGTTTTATAAGCCAAAAAAGGATTTATGTTATGTTTGTGCGAAATACAACAACAAGGTTCAGAATAAAAATTTAAACAATGAATTTCAAATTAAATACGAACAGCGTATCAGAGAGAAAGAATTTGCACGAGTTGAAAAGAAAAATATGGAAGATTATTTAAAATGTAAAACTGTATGCTGTATGCTGTATGAAGTTTGCGGTCTATAATTTAACAGGATATGATGTGCACAAAAAACAAGGGTACTGTATGCTACGGAATGAAAGTATTGCAGGAACGGTTATTGCAAGTGCACTTATTGTAATGTTAGAAAAATTAATTCAAGACCGACACAAAACAAAAATTCGCACATGTTGCAGTTTATGGAAACAAATAATAGATACTATAATGGAAATAATCCAAAAATTCCAAGAACCAGATCACAGTTGTGTTCAAGGAGTAGACGCTATGCACTCTGTTATTAATAAAGGAAAAAAACTTAGAACTGGCAATTTTGAGAATGTTACTAAAGGTTAGAGCTCGGAAGCCATATAAAGTATATCAAATTCGAGAACATAAATTTTTAAATTTCAAAACAGTGTCTGAAAAAATTCAGTGCCTTAAGATGGTGCCTTATGCTGAAGTTAAACAAATATTCTATCATTTCTTATAGAACTCCTAATGATCCTACCTGTAAGACCACTGACAGAACCTAAAACAAAAACTAGGTTTAATAAAGGCGATACAGTCCACATGTTTGACGAAATTTCTACACCAAGAGTGTCACTACCACCAGAATGAATTAAAAATGACAAGCTGGAACATATAACATCACTCTTCAGGTTTTTCTCAAAAGACGACGTGACTTACTGGAAGGCTGCACCGGGATTAAAATAGTTTTTGAATAGTTATATTTTGTTGTGTTCCGTATAATAATTTTTGTAAGACTGCTTTTCCTTTTATAAAATAAAAATACAAATGCATGGAACTTCCTTTTTTATAGATTTAGAGCTTAAAAGGTGCTAACAGCAACATTTATTTGGACATACAAGCTTTTATCAACTATTTCCAGAGGATAAGTTGGGTCAAATTGTCCATTCTCTGATATCAAAAATTCACTTTATTACAAAGAAAATAACAAAACAATTTTAACACACCAAAACTATACCGTATTAGTAAACCAAACAAGATTATAAACAAAATTTAGAATATACTGTGAAACATAATGTTATTTTATTTCCTCTCTGGTGAAAATTTTAAATATAGGGCATGGTACTCTTTGACTCTGAGGTAGTGAATTGCCATTTTAAATGCTTGGGTTGGGACGTATCATATAATAGAGACAAAGACGTCGACCATAAAATAAATAATAATGAGGAAAAGCTAACAAAGAGATACAAATCAAATTCTTTTTTATGGATGCGAAACATGATTTATAACCAATAAAGACCTACAAAAGATAGATGCAGGAGAAATTAGAGATATCCGAGACGTGTGAAAGGATCTGCAAAAACAGATGCCAAACTACCAAATGAGAGAAAAATTTGGAGCATAATGTACCTATAACCTTTTTTTAAATAATAAACTCGAATAAATTCGAAATTATTAATTATATCAAGTATATCGCTTGTTCCCACCTAAGGTCTCAAAAATAGGCAACACATCTTTCTTGGAGGCACATGATTCGCAGTTATAGCTGGAACATAAAATCAATTTTCGGGCGAGAACACTTAGAATGAAAAATCCTAAATTCCCATATCAATATGATTAAAAGCTTTACAGCTGTAAAGTGACAAAAGGAAGCACAATGGTAATAAAAGCAGGAAATCTGATTCGAGGGAGTATATTTTGACACGTGACCTTTACCAAGATTTTTAGAATTTGCCTTACGTGTGCTTCTTTGACAGTAAAACGTCACGTCATTGAATGTTCTGCATGTTTTACTTCGCTTTTCAACCCGATTCGTGGTTAATGCAAAAATGAAGTTAGGTTTGTTCCATTGGCCAACGAATTATTGATTTTAATCCTTTTGCATGAACATGAATTTAAAGTTGTTGCGTTTTTAAGAAATTTAATGAAACACCAAGTTTGCGATTATAGCAAGTGGATTTGAAAGTAGCAAAATCTTACTAACTATGGTTATGTGTACAGTTTTGACATAAAAGCTGAAGGTAATACAAAAACCTTTAATAAGTAATAACTTAAAAACCCTATAAAACCGCAGCGAATTTCTGCAGTCTATTGCTTTCGCTTATTTATTATTTAACGTACTGAAAAATTTAATATAGACTTTAAAAAGTCTAGACTATTTCCGGTACTAAACCAGATGGATTTTTTTAGAATATAATGGGGCGAGATGCTACTAATGGAAATTAACAGGCACTTGTTAACTGGTCAACAAGTGTTAAAAGCAAAAAATAAAATTTGCCAAAAAAATTCGTCCGTTTAAGCCCGAGGGGCGTTCACAATTGAAGAGGTTTATTTGCAGACCCGTCGCGATTGTTTCCTGAAGTTTCCGGTATCGACCACAGCAGCCCGGGGCGATTTGGTAAACGATTCTGCTAAAGCACCTCAAACTTTCCTTTCGGTTTGGAATTAGCTGAAACAAGGTCGTGTCTCTAATATCGTGCCGAGAGTTTGAATTGTTAGTTGCAAAACAAATTCCCTCTAATTACCTGCAGACCCTTCTCATTATGATATACAATGTTGCTCTTGCCACTTAAACGCCCACCTACTTTCATAATATTAAAATTTAATTTTGCACCAGGTTAAACTTCAAGAAGAAATCGTAAAAACATCCCTTACTTTTACGCCCCATTTAATGCTTATGATTATTTTTATTGCGATTTTAAAGGGTTCGTGTACTTTGAGGGAGAAATCTGGTAAATACTTACTTGCCTTAGAAAACACTTTTATAAATATTAACTTAATAAGTTAAATGGGAAATTATGACAATTGAACTGTATGCAAACTTTCACGAACTAAACGACCGTTTAATTAAATAACTAAAATGTAAAGGGTTTTGATTCAATGACACGAAACACGAAAACATTCCAAGAATACTTGCGAATATAGAAAAACTTTTACGGTTTCTTTTTTTACGAAACAAAACGAAATTGCAAATGCCCCAATAATCAAAATTCCTAACTGGGAAGAATCCAAAACTCCCCGATTGCCTGTTATTCCGCTCGAATTGTTTAAGGATAGGAAGAATGCGTAGGAGAAACTGAAATTGCGAATTGTGAGACATTACAGTTTCACTTTTACTAGACAGGATTTTGCTCTAACTAAATGTAGCACGATTACATAGTTCTTCATTTCATTTGCCTGTGTTTTGCTTAACTTTGCCCCATTTCCTCAACTGGCCTACAATCAATGTCAGAGCTTTCTCTTAACTGTTAATACTTTTGCTCTTCCTTTTCAGCCTGTTTCGGTCTTCTCTTTCTATGGAGCTTCCGCTGATGGATCCTACGATACGTCTTCTCCTATTCTGTTGCGATTGACCTTTTTTGGTATTTTTCTACACGTGGTATTTGTTTCTCTGCAGTACTTTTAGAATTTAATCATTAGCATTTGACCCTAAAATTTGCTTTTTCGCTCCAACTTCTTTCATAGTTCTCCATTTTGCTTTGGTTTGTCCTCACTGACACCATTTTGTTTTATTGATATTTACTACTCTTTTATATTTTGTGACAAAATTATAACACAGATTTTCAATAAACTAGAAAATATTTAACAACAAATGTGTTAAGTAGTTAAGTTGGTAAAAGCTTTCCTTTATTGCACGTTATTTCATAATTTCTTTCGTATTTTTTGGGAAGTTAATGAATATATTTCTGAAAAAGTTCGTAACTAACTAATCTATAAATAAGGAATGTGATTTGTTGCACCTCAAGTCCTATTCTTATAATAAACTACCGAGACCTCTCAACCAATAGCTTTGAATCATACATGAGATAGTACCTCATTCGAACATACTGCAGCGGAAACGGGAAACGTATTATGGATAGCAAACGCCCAGAACACCTAGGAGGCTTCTACTGAATTCTTGAATAAGTACCGACCGCATACTTTATAAAAGTGCGGCTGGGCAAGGGCGAAGAAGTCAACGAGACGTATTAAGCAGCGACTATTACAATACACAATACACTAGTTATATAATTAAATAATCAGTTTAAATAAATTAGACTGAGTTAGCATTTAGTTCGGTTATTCTTAGTGTTCATCAGTTAGTAAATAGGTGTTGTATTAATTCAGTTTAATAACATATGAACGGTTTAGCAAAATCGTTACAATATTAAGATGATAGAAAGTGAAGATTGTAAAAAGTCTAAAAGTCTACAAGAAATTGTGTACTCTTTTTAAAAAATGATCAACTCGAAATTACTTTAGTTTGAATGTAATGTAGAATGTTTAGAATAATTCAAGTAAAACCGAGAAAGCAAGGTTTCCCGCTAACATCTGGGTTTATTTCCCAAATGAGCCTGCACTCAGTCAGTCTTATGCTTCTCAACTGACATGTACTGTAATTGGCATAACTTTATACATTCAGATGTCGTACGTAAGCACAGAATAAACGTAGAACGTACCTGACATAACGGTAGGTAATTTAATAACAGAAAGCGAAGCAACCGTTTTAAAATATAATCGTTACACGTTTACCCTTCGGAGAATATAATTCATTACTGATAGTTAAAAAACTAATTAAATTAATATAGGTACCGATACCATTTGGATATTAATCATTTTGTTAATAATTTCGCATTCATAATGTATTTTGAGATTTTATTGGAAAATAGGTGTAATCTCACGCCCCAGCACGGCTGTTTTAGCTCCCAAAGCATAATAATATTACAATTATATTAATGATTTAACGCTTATGTGCGAGTAATTAATTTGTAATTGCGAATAATTGAGCACCGAACAAATTACGAAAGAAAAAGTATGACAATCAGTTTCCTTTGAGGTTTTAGCAGGCAGTAATTGTTTATGAAGCGTCACAGTCTGTAAGTAAGAGCAGCGAAAATGCCGGAGCACCGTGCAATGGAAAATTATGCTGTACAACGAGAAAGATTAATCAAGTTACCCTCGCGGGGGTCATAAAACAAAACAGTAACTAAGAATGGATTTATTCTGCAAGAGTTTAAACGCAGCGGGCCAAGCTCAAAGATTTAGACTGCTTAAAAGGCTTTTTCTAGCTTAAATTTCTATCTTATTAATTAAAAAGCTTTTAAATTAAGACTGCGTCAAAGCTAAATACAATTAGTAATTAAATAAAACAAAAAAATAAGGAACATAGGAACGGAAGTATAAAAGGAACTTAATTTCAAAATACTTTAATACTTCAGCTTCCTCTAATTTATACTAAAGTGTTAAAAGATGCCGGCTCCAAACGCGCCAAGAAATAATTACAAGTTCCTGTTTTTAGACAGCTGCAAGAAAATCGTTTCTGCAGTTTTAACGACTTATACCTGCATTACCAACGCAAATATTCACAAAGCAAGCCTAATTTCAGAACACCCAAATCGTTCAGAATTACCACAAATAAAATTAACAAAAATTCGTGGTTCTCATACTTTCAACCACATTAAAAACCTTTAAAAATTAAACTGTCCAGGAAATTAACTAATTTAAGAAACAACATTAGCAAAGTGACCAAAATAATTTAGAAAATTTCTGATTAATAGAAAAAAAATAGATTCAGGATTAATAGTGAAATTAAAAATTAAAATGTTTTGTGAACCGAAATCTTTTCGTTCAACTAACACAGGGCAAAAAGTAAATAAATGAAAGTAAATGAATTCCACAACCGCATTGAGAATTCCCCGAAAATAAAGAACAAATCCCAGATTGGGAATTATTACATCATTACCGTGAAACTGATATTGGTTAGGAGATCTTCTCTACTATTCCTCGTCCTTTAAATTTTCTCTAAGTAGACAAAAAAAAGGAAATACCTAAAGGAAAACACGTAATTGATATCCTGCTAACGTTTGCGAAACTAGACTTGTTACTATCCTGTTTTAAATTACAGTACTTATAAACTTGTGTTGGTTTTAAATCTGTTTCTTAGTCAAAGTAGGCGATCAATATTAGCTTATTAGGTGGATCTGTAAAAATGTAGTGATGGACGGGTGGTTTCTGATGTTCGTAAATAAATCTATGTAATAATAGGGGCAAGACGATGCCTTTCGAACAGTAATCAATTTCACAATAAAAGTCGAAAGGTGAACGCTACTTGTCGGTTATGGGAGATCACAAAGCACTTTCTTACAATTTATTCTAATACGGTACATTCGTTTCTGTCAATTCATTCTGCCCACATCCATCTTGTTCCAAACCCGCTTCCTGTTTCTTGCAGGGCTTCCTCTCTTCATTACCGACCCCCGAACTAGAATCAGTTCGCGTGTAACAAAATTTGGGTACGAAACACCCGTTTGCATCAAGTCCTCAGTAGTGTGCGTAATTGGAGCACGCGATCAAAACTTGGGAACAGATTTTCAATTAAGTGTCGAGGAAGTTGAACTTTTGAGAGTCATATTTTTCTTTGGCGATTTTTTGATCGAAGTAAAGCGATTTAGCGATTCGTGTTAGCGATTTGTTAAAGCGGAGTTTTCAACTACTGTAAGGCACACTCGAGTTGTAACTCACAATGGTCGAGAAACGATGATTTAATTTTGACGAAGTCGGCGATGCGTGATGGTTACAAAGAAAATAGTGCAACCCTTTTTCCTGACAATTTCGTAAATACGCGTCCCGGTCTAATGCTACCATCTCTGCTTCTAACAAAGTAATGTCACCAGATCCATTCATAATGATTGTCAGCGCTCGATTTGTGCATTATTGGGGACATCAATACCCTTCCCACTCAAGCGAGGAGGTATTTTTATTTTGTACGCCGATAAATTCTGTATTCCGGGGTATCACGGATCATCTCCTTGTATCCGGAATCGTATATCATCCAGTTTTATTAATACGTCACTTCTGTGAATACATACTAGTAAAATATTTCTTTTTTTATGAAAAAAAGATTTATAAATTCCCTACGCTCCTTAAGTGTATAGTGTATGGCCTACTTTGAACCAACACAACCACTTTTTATACCGAACACGACATGAAAACCTGTAGAACACTCGAAATTGGTTTCGTAATTAAATTTTCCTTTTAAAGAAAATTACATATCCTGTTTCAATTACTCTTTTAATTTAACTAAATCTCAACCAATAAAATACTATTGTCAGTCTGATAAATTCCAGTCATTGGAAAGCAAATCCTATAAACGATGAAACATCGAAACTTAACGTACTGACATACCACGATATTTTACAACTTCAGAATTGTTTATGTATCTGAAAAGTCCCAACCAAAAATAGGAAATCTGGTATATGCAAGGGCACCATGTCACTTATACGACTAGAAGTTTTAAACAAAAGCAATTTCGTCTACTTTGTAAGCTAGTCACCAAGGTAAATTCTGAACAGGTAATAAACTATGCAACTATGTAACAACAAGCGGCTGTCTGTTTAAGAGATCTATTGATTAAGAATCATACAGGGTCCCATCTTAAGTCATAGATCCTGAAAGTATCTAAAGTAAATATGCAACGCAAAGGACATCTTACAAATGTACAAATACACGACAAAAATCTTTCAGGGGTGGAAGTCCTTTGGTTTTGGAAAACTCTAGTCTCCAGACAACTATCATGGAAGTCGACGCGTGTTGAGATCCTTGGCATCTGAACCTAGATCTTACCCGTTACATAAATACAATTAGGTATACGTAATTTAAAAACGTAGTCGTTTGTGATATGCTAATTATTGTGTTATCTATTCTAAAACTTAAGATTCGAGTCTTTAAAATAGGCACCCTGTATTTCGAATAAACTATAATTAATTGGGATGTGAATTCCCAAAAAGTTGATCTTTAAAGAATCATTAACCCCAATTTATAATATTAACACCTCGAAAGATAATCCTTCTCTTTGATGACATAATAATTAAACCTACATAAAGACAACTTTAATGGGGTTATGCAAGGTACTGATGGATTTAACCATTATTTAAAATATAAATTAAGATAACTTTCGACATGTTCGAAACTTTTTTAAACTTTCAATATTGGATTAATATTCGTTGGCATATGAGACAAAGCAGAAAACCCCAAAGTGCTGATACCAAAAGATGTTTTTAGAACAAGTTCTCGAATCAGACTAGTTTCGTACGTACCCTTATTGATATTGCAAGAAAGACACGAGTGGGTCGGTTTGAAAGAGAAGAGTAGGCAAATTTTTTATGCCAACGTAGGACCTCGGTCTGACTTATCTAGACAAATGAAAACCGGAACGTGGGCTTTAGTGGAGTTTAGCTTCGAAATACCTTGGCGTTTAAACTGGAGCTTTCCACAATCTAGATTAATGGTTTTATTAAACGCTTTAACAACATTTCAAAAGTATTTAAACAGTGCAGTGTTGGACTTCGGAGTATCACCGCAACAACTTGGCGGTTAGACAGTTCGAACCGCCATCTGTGGTGACGGACCGAGAGAATTTCGGATAAAGTATCTAACCACGGCCTCGTTTCCGCGCCTCTGCGGTCGCTGAAGTAAGCAAGGGCCGGCATGAGTCTTCATTTTGACATAACGCCAGCTGATATGGGAGGATCGATATGCTTCTACACCACTTGCATTACAATGCCTTCATTTGAGGGTGACCTCCTTTATACACGACCCACACGTCCTATGTATACTCGAACTCACGTTATAAGGCGATGGGGCAATGCTATGATTGTTTTTCTGCTAATATTAAATCTGGCAGGGTCCCCTTTTTTTATTTCCGTTTCTATCCGACTTTTCTAATATCCTTAGTTTAAATTGCAACATGTCATCGGTTTATTCAAAAAGACTAATGTTATTAAACTACCCCTTTCTCCAGACCAAGACCTTTTTATTAATACATCGTTCACTTCTTATTTGAACAATAGTGTACCATGACTCCAGTTGAATGTGTAATGTAAAACGAACGGCTTTCACAGAACTCCGGCTATACACGAATAATCACTTTCCTTCTGTGAACTGACCAGGCTGAAAATTTGCAGCTTTACGGCGAGATCACGGCAAAACCTAGCCTAAAAAAAAGAATGCCGCCTGCTTGAAAGTTTTGTTAGTTCCGAAATATCTGCGCAGTGGCGTTACTGTTAACACTTGAAAATTAGGAAAGTCAGTTGATTTACAACGGAAAACTAACAATGAAAGTAAATCTGTAAACAGAAAAGCGATCGAAAGGGGTTAACTTTTTTTATATCGCTATAATCAATGATGCTAGTATATTTACTGGCAACATTAAGGTACTGCGTAAACACAGCTTTATGCAGTTTATAACTGTGAGATTTGTCAAATTTTTAGGTTAGATTAGGTAAAGAGTTACTTAATTACTACTACTTACTTAATTTTGCAAAACTAAAGCAACATTTGGCAACAAAGCACTCTACTACATAACCTAAGATTGTTATCAGATAACTTGGCAAAGAACATATTATATCTTCAAGAACGCTCTCGCCGCCAACTCTGTTTTTCTAGTTTGGTGAAGAACATAATATCTTTAAAGGCTAACTTTAGTCAACTTTGTCAATAACAATTTTCGATTAAGGATGATAACTAGAGCGCAGAAAAGTATGCATTTGCATGTATTTTAGCTTATATGCAGAAGGATCATTTTTGGTGCTTATCCGAATTATGTTCTATAAAATCAATATTTCAAATCTTATACTGCATATTTTTACAAATTATTATAGCACGATGCATATTTGCATATAATGTAAGTGCATATTACCGTATGTTAAAGCATACTCGATGCAGATTTTAATTTTTATCAGTTTACACACATATTAATATTTCATACGCTGCTTTTATCGCTTTTCTAAAATGTTTTTGAAAAATTGTGAAATACAGTTCAGCTTGAGACAACACGATTTTAGTTAGAGGTAACTTTAAACATGAGGTGAGAATACGGCCCATTATTGTAAAATCAAATTTAATTCATCAAAAACGTATTTAAATATATTAATCACCTATTCTATCAGGTTTGAATTAGCAAGAAATGACTTAGATATCAGTTAGAGTATTTCCACTTTCAATAGAAATAATCAGAAAATTATAGCTTAAGAAAACATTGCACAGCCTTAAGCGCAAATTCGTAAAATACAAAGGCAATGGACTTGTATAAACACGCACTATTGACGTGGAAATCTAACCGCAACCCATTCAGCCTAACATCAGACTACTTTAATCTTAGAATTCGCTCAGTTTGAAAATCTAGTAAACGTTACGAAGTCGCCTATTTGTATAGGCAGGGTTCCGTCATCTAATATAAGTATTGAATTTGGAAATTTCGTGGGTATATTGTACATGTAACAGAATTTTTGGCAAGAATTTGAATGTTTATCTGGCTACTCGTCGCCAGCTAAAAAATAAGCCAAAAAGAAATGTTTTAATTTTAAATGAATGGGTTATAAATTGGGATTGTGCAAATGACAGCTGTTTTCTGTAATTGGTTCAAACAATAATATATTTGCAGTTATTCCTAAGTGGGGAGTGCAGTAATCAAAGTGGAAATTGTCAATTTTCCAACAGAATCCTCCCCAAACTGTTAACTGATCGATGGTGATGCAGTCAGAGCGGACTAATAGGTTTCAATCTATCAAGGTAAACCCCACGAAATGAGTAGGTATTTTTATATCGAATCCTTTTAATTAAAACAAAACGTACAACCCGCTAATCCAATTAATTCGAATCAGATAAATGCGTTACAAACACAGGAAAAAGTAGCGAGTCCGCACAAAGGAAATTCGATTAACGGAATCAAAACATCTGCGATATGAACATGTTATATGTAAAGCTTTTGAGAGCTGGTCAAACACTGCACAAAATGCACCGTGGGGAATTCAATTTCGCACTAAATTAATTTTGCATCGGTTTTTTAGTACGGATACCCAACCGAACTTATCAAAAATCGGGAAACAGGATTATGGATGGTAACGTTGGGGACAAAAGACTAAAGACTAAACTTTCACGGTTCACTTGGAAAAGGAGAAACAAGACCCGTTTCCTGAACTCCCATGTTCCTCAACGTGTTATTTCATTTAGATACATTTTTACAAAGGGAGAACCTTGAAAGCTCTTGAAATATGGTCACGAACTTTTAGAAACTGCTACATTTCTTCACGCAATGCAGGAATTGGCCTAAAGAACTTGTAACGAATAACAGACTAAGATTAATGGGTTATCTGCGAGTTTAAACGCTTTCCTAATTTCGCATTTCGCTATTCGAAACGCCGGAAATCTAAAAATGAGATATACATTTCAAGCAGAGTTCAGCGAAAAACCTATTAAGGGGAAATAAATTAAGTGAGGTTTCGCGTTCTAATGCGGCCCTGCCATAACTTCTAACCGTCAAAACCTACGTGACCCCCCCCCCGGAATCTCATTTTTTTACATTAATCGAGCGTAACACGAATTAGATAAGAACATTAAAAAATCACTGGAAACTTAAGGACGGTTAAGAAACAAGTCAAATTAGTGGAAGGGTTTAACGACTTGGCATTTTAAGTCGGGGAAAATCCGAAGAAAATTACACGCGAAACCCGTCATCTCTGCGGAACAAAAAGCAAAAAATCGAGACATCGTTTCAAGCATTTAAGAAGTTTTTATTAAACGGTAGAAGATGACAAATTAGTCATTTGTCTCGCCGACTCCCAGAGCGTTTTAAGATAAAACTCCACCGTCAAATGAATGCTCAGGTACGTGTCCGCCTCTGGCTGGTAATAAAAGACTTTTTGGTGGTACGAAAAGTTACGACTGAAAAATTTTCCTAACACGGTATTTTTAATTTCTCACCGAGAAATCCTTACACAATCATCCCAATTAACCGCTTCCAAAAAATCGGTTATGTAAAATATAATATGACAATTATATCATTTGGAGCAGTCTGTTGCTTCAAATTTAAAAAGCCATTAATAAACCTTTATTTTTATGTGATAACTAAAAAGAAATTCTTCGAGTTCTTTGTTCCACTAGAAAAACTAAAAAACGCCCAGCACGTAATACAGTATCAAATTATTTTGGAATGATTTACTGTTTCTAAATAATTAAAATGAGAACTTCCGCAAAACAAAAGCAAATTCATTATAAACCAAGTCAAGTAAATTTTGATATTTAAAAATTAATTTTCAGTACTCATTAATTTAATTAACTCGAATTATTTCAGTTTTATGAGCAAAATCCTTACATTGTAGCCTCTTGATGATCTGTCTGTCATACGACTTTGCTTAATAACCCGTCTTATTTTGGGACACTTTAAGAAAGAAGCATAAGCCCATGAAAGAATTAAAAAATTTAATGAACCCAAAAATTATTAACTTAATCAGTTCAAGAAACTACACCAAAGACGGGTATTTTTTAAAGGAATCCAACAAAACTGATGAAATTTTGCCATCCTGATATAAAATTCGTTCTTTTTAATGTTTAACAAACGGCCTCTCGTTTAATTAAAGTACGCATGAAAGGCACCTACAACCATAACAGTAACATTTACGTAACATTCAACAATCAAATAAACATTTCCGATTTTGCTTTTCTAAAAAAAGCACTTCCATTAACGATAGCAAATAATGAACGTAATAAAATAAAAATTTGTTTCAGCACGAAATTTTATGTTATTTCTAATCGTCAGCTGGCAAATACATCCAACGTGCTATTTCAGAAATTATAATCGTACGTTATACGTTAAAAAACGTTTCTGGATTATTTTTCTTTTTGTTAAGAAATACCGACGAAAAATTGATTCCCTTGAATAATTAAAATACTATAAAAAAGAGAAAATCGTATAATTTCAAAACGAGCACATCATTAGTTAGCAAAAGATAGTCTTTAAAAAGAAGCATTGTAAAATTTTACATTAGTGCATCAAATTTATAAAGAATTTGAATTACTGCTTTAAATTAATAATGCTAATAACTGCAATCGATTTATTTTATTTCTGTCATACACAATGTGAAAACACATTGTTTACATGTACAAATCATTAGTAAAGAACTGTGGTGTAAAGAAAATAACATTTTCTGATAAATAAAATAAACAATACAAACGCCGAGTGTTTCGGTCACACATACACCAGACCAATATTGGTTGCATAACTAAACCTGTAAACATTACCTGCCTGGAACCTAAGACATTCAGTTGAATATGAGTTTTGAAAAAAATTGAACTAAAATCGAATCTGGACAATTTTTTTAAAATTAACAAAAAGCTTGTTGCATTCTGTTACAAACCATCATCCACTTACTTTGTAATTGGGCATAAGCATATACACTTTAAAACAATTTAAAAACCAATGAAAGCTCAAGTGCTGGCTGAAATTGCATAAGCAACCAGATTCTGATAATAAACTAATTTTCAGAAGCTTAAACTGTTAATTAAACTCTGTCGAATTTATGTTACAAATCATCATCTGCTCTGCAGCTGGCGATTACAATATTTTCAAATTTTAAAAAACCCAAGGAATGTTCAATATTTTCTAGAAAATATAAATTTTCTAAGTTAAGTTGTAGAAATTACGTCAACAGTCGAATTCTGACAAAACCCATTGCGAGAACCTCGAACTGTAAATGAAAATCCAACAAATTTGTCCTACAAATTATCCATTAAAATAAGTATAGGGTAACACAAGTATTTTTACAATTTTGTGGATACTCAAAAAAGCTCAATATTTGCCCCTAAATAAATTGCTGCAAAACATACGTAAATAGTCAAATTCTGACTATTAATTACAAATTTGATAAATATGTGCTAAAAACCATTAATCCTTTACAGTGGGCCATACAAATATTTTCAAAATGTTTTAAAACCTCAGGGAAAGCTCAATATTTGCTTTTAAGTTAAATTGTTGTAGAAGCTACGTCAACAGTCGAATTCTGATTCGATTGCGAAAACTTCAAATTGTTAAAATCTAATTTGTGCTACAAACTATCGATCTACGCTACAGTTGGTCACATAAATATTTTTAAAAGGTTAAAACCTGATGAATTTGTATTACAAATCATTCATGTGCTCTAACGATGGCCATACAAATATTTTTAAATAAATTTAAAAAAAGCTCAACATTTCTTCTTAGATTAAATTTGCGTAGAAATTACGTAAACATTTGAATTCTAATAAGAAACTTAGTGAACTGTTAATCAGAGTCTGAGTTAGATTCTCAAACTAAAATCAAATGTCAGATTTGGTATTCGAAATTTAATAGATATAAACTCAGTTTTAAGATTTCAAATTTGGTCTCCGTTACATCTTCATGCTACTAAATAAATGACTTTCGTTTCTTGGCGAAAATTTGCCATTTCACCTAATTAAGTTTTAAGTAATTTCAGTAATGCTTCAACAAAATTTGAAAGAAACCGTCTATTTCAAAACTGAAATTGAAATTCCAAATTTGAATATCCAATTTCAGAATTGTTTCGGTACAGATTGAGTAGCTTAGGTTAGGCAGAGTTGAATTACGGATTAAGTCTGTTAATAAATAGTAACCTAGAATTTCGAAACCGCAATCAGAGACTCAAAGATTAAATCTGACACTTGGATTAGAATCTTGGAGACCAACTAATTAATCGAATTTCAAATTGGCAAACTAAAATTAGAATTAAAAATATCAGTCAAAAATTCACATTGCAAGGTTGGAATTAGAGATTCGAATCATTCGATTCTTTTCGGATTCGGGATTTGAATATTAGGCATTTTCAAATCTTGGCAGCCATAAGGAGAACCTTAAACTGTTCATTAAAACCTGATAAAGTAATGCTACAAACCATCCTTATGCTCTATAAAATATCATACAAACATTACCTAAATTTTTAAAAAGAAGCGCACTGTGTGTTTTAAGGTGAAATTGCTGTACAACCTGTAAATTTGTTCAACTTTTACTACAAATCATCCATTTATTCTACAGCAGGTCATACGACTACCTTTCAAAAGTTAAAAACTCAAGATTGATCACAAAACACAACTCCTTTAAGTTAGATATTTGTTGAAATTGCGTAAACAATCGAATTCTAATAAGAAGCTGAAATCCAGGAAGAAATCAAAGAATTGCTGTTTTAACCCAGTTACCTCGCGTGTTCCTTTCCATATTTTCTTTTCCCATCCTTGTTCGAACTCAACCCGATGCTGTCAATATTGTTTGTACGTTGTATTAATTGTTAATAACGAGTACATTTAACCGTAACCTAAATATTCCCAAACAGAACAAAACATAAAAGCATTTAATAACCATAATGTTTGCGCTAAATATTTCATGAAATGTTTTTGAATTCATTTACATTTATTTTCAATCGAAAAGAGTTATAAATCGATTAACGCCGGGTTGTTTAAACCTCACACGCGAATGTTTTATGATTTTATAGCGCATCCAATTTTGAAATTTAATTAATGATTAGAAACAGGTCAGCAAAGGTGCAATTAACCGTGATATTTCTAAAGTTAATTCGAACTTTAAAATTTATGAAACTAGAACACATTAACATTCAATCCTAAACTTTCCCGGAACAGAACTTAATTCCATGGAAACGGAGAACAGTTCCGAATTACGTAATGTCTTACAGATATCCACTTGAAGCCGGGTTTAAAAAGCTCGCACTATATGTTTCTCTTTAAGTTAAGAAAATACGGTTAAGACATAAAACTGAATGGCAGAATAAGAGATGTAACAAGTTCGAAAATATTTATGGTATTGATAATCGATAACAGAACCATGTCCTTTTATGCACGTTCGTGTGGCGGTGACGGCATGAAAAATACATTTAAACGCTCACGTACTGAAATTTTTATATTTCCCAGAGAAATTTCCGCTTGCACTGCTTCTGTGTATCGGAGAAGTAGCCGGCGAATTTGAACCAGAAGGCCAGAAGCGAATCAGACTTCAAAAACAAATTTCCACTAAAGTTTTCTTGCGGAAATAATACTCCGCCATTTAGTCACAATAACTCCGAGACGAACTCCAGTTTTGTCTTAACGGTCAACTGATCGTGAAAATATTGTTTTCCGAGGAGATTAGGTAATTTAGTCGGACTTTATGTAAACACTTTTGCTTATTCAAAAGCTCTTTAACCTCATTTTAGTCTTTACTCCGTGTGTCTGTCTTCCTTATATAAAATACATGAGCGACAACATAAAAGAACCTATTTTTAACCAATCTGACTTTTTATAAACACGAAGAGCCATCACAACCTTTCTATTATTAAATTAGGGTATTTACTTTACTGAAATATATTACAATTGCTTCAAGCATACGAAAATTCATTTAAATAGTACTTTTTGAAGCTTAGATGAACTTTAGATTTTTGTTTTATTTTATAACAACAATTCAGCAAATGTGAAACTAAATTCCACGAGCTACACAATTCAATTAAAACCCTGAAAAATCAAACTTTTAGTTTAAGCAAAGAGTACCTTATAACTAGACTGCGGATTTTTAAGCACATATAACGGTTAAAATAAGCAGTACAAGTTTTAAAATAAGCACCAAAATAATGCAGAAATAAGCATAAATATACATAAATAAGCATTTATAGGTTCAAAAAAATATTTTCAAGTAGAAAGAATGTTAAAACAACTACTGTTACTACAAAATAATTACTGTAAATATTTACCACTTTTATTATTCTATTTAAAAGAATTACATATTCAGTTATAAATAGGTACTTAGAAAAATAAACCAGTTAAATATTGTTTTTTTGTTACAATTACCAATCTAAATACGATCAAGTTTTATAATATCTTTACCTACCATCGAGAAAATTCTTCTTCTTCTTCTTCTTTGTTTATCCTCTGGATTTTCACGATCGTGTACGACTTCATACCAGTTTAATCCTCCTACTTTCTTGATGTCGTCGCTCCATCTCATCTGGGGTCTACCTACTCCTCGTCTTTCTCCCCATGGTCTCCATCTAATTACTTTCCCACTCCATTTGTCCAATCCTCTGGCCACATGTCCTGCCCATTCCCACTTCAATGATGCTGCTCTTCTAATGACGTCTTCTACTTTTGTGTTTTGTCTTATCCAAATGTTTGTCTTATGGTCTTTCGAAGTGATTCCTAGTATTTTTCTTTCTATCGCTCTTTGATGGACTTGTAGCTTGTTGATTATTGCTCTTGTGAGGACCCAGGTTTCCGCTCCGTACGTCACCACCGGTAGTATACACTGGTTATATAGCTCTGATTTTAGTGCTATTCATATTTTCATCGTCAATATATCCTTTAATTTTCCATACGCTGCCCAACCCTGTCGTATCCTTCTGTCAATTTCTAGTTCTTGGTTTTCCTTTCCAATTGTTATTATTTGTCCAAGGTATACGTAGTTGGAGACTCTTTCTATTTGGTCGTTTCCCATTTTGATTGCCTCATCATCGTTTTCATTTACTTCTACATTTGTCATATATTTTGTTTTGTGGAAGTTTATTTCCAAGCCTACTCTTTCTGAAGCTGTACGAACATCTTTCAACATACTCGTCAGTTCTTCCTTTGACTTCGCTATGATCACAATGTCATCGGCAAATCTTAAGTGATGTAGAGGTTCGCCTGCGATGTTTAACCCCCTGTTTCTTCAATCGATACGTTTGAAGGCGTCCTCCAGCACTAATGTAAATAGCTTGGGCGACATATTATCGCCCTGTCGCACTCCCCTTTGTATTTTAATCTTGTCGGTGTACCCATGAAGTTGTGCCTGCAATGTAGCTTGTTTGTATATTTGTTCAATTAAGTTTGAATATCTGTAATCTACTCTGGTTTTGCAGGTTTTGTATCTACTGTACAATAGGCTAAAGAACTGAATTTTATAAATTAAGTGAAATCATTTTTACATGTAGTTGAGGGGTCACTTATAAGCTACATAATATTTAAAACAATAAAAAAAAATTTTATCCCCGAAAAAAAATAGAAAATTATCTCAGCAATTTTGAATTACCGCCGGAAAATCGAAAACGTCATGTGACGTACCGCGCCGCACGGATCGGTGTTGCCTGGTAATATGCATAAAATAGACTCTGCAGTGTCAAAGTGACTGGAAAAAATTTAAGGTTAGTATCATGTACCTATTCATTAGGTATAGATAGAAATATTTTGTCTGGTGTAGAAGTAGTACTTGTTAATTTTCACAGGCGAAGGAGGTAAATAAACACGTTAAATATCGCGCGTCGCGCTACAACGTTCGCGTATGTTTTGCTGACAGCTGACAGCTGACTATTATTGGTTATCTATGCAGCTGACGCGTTCGGCTACATACGTCACAGCAATACGTGCTCGTTTTGGCGGGAAAATTTTTCATTTGAAATTCCGACCCTTTTTTACGCTTCTTAATTATTAAAAAAAAAAATTTTTTGTCTTGGGTCTTTTTAATACGGCATAAACATTAAAAAACATTAATTAAAAAAAAATAATTCTGTAGCCTATTGGAAAGAATGCCATGCAAAAAATATTACTTATTTAAAAAGTTAATCCTCTATATTCCAATATAACTTCAGGGGCTGAGTAATTCCAGAGTTATTCAGTAAACAACCATCTTAACAAGAATCCATTCAAGGGTTTAAGGTACATAATTACTTTTGTTAATCATCTTACAGGAACAAGACAATCAAATTTTCTAGGAAAAAATTCACAAGAAAATTAAACTTTTTCTTTCTAAATTTTGTTTGCTTAAAAATAAACCCAAAAAGTTCCAGAAATAGGCATTAAAAACGCAAAATAAGCAACAATAACCAGATACAAAAAAATAAGCATAAAAACTTAAAATAAGCACAATAAGCATTTATAATTGTGGCTCAGTCGCTTTAAAATTTCCCGAAATATGTGTCTTTCAATTATCATTAAGGAATATCAATCACAGACAAATAAGCATTTGCTTACAAATCCCCAGTCTACTTATAACAATTTATAATCTTTGGTTTAAGGTTAAACATAAAACCTTTAATTTCAACTGTAAGACTACCACCATTTTTAATTTTCGTATTTAGAATTTATTCACAAGTTTTGATATTAATAATAATAATGTCTTTTATTGGTCCAATGGGGCGAAATTCAGACACCCAGCTAAGAAACTGTGATCCTGCTCTTCCACTTTACCCCAACGTATTTATTAAATACACGACTAAAGTCCGCCTAACAAATTAAAGTTATTAAAAAGAAAATCTGAAAATACAGAGTATTTTATGTAAATGAACAATTTATGCTGTTTTGATCGTCAAGTAATATTTTATATAGGCTAAATTTAAATTTTGTGTAACTATACAGGGTGGTCACTTTTACAATGTACACCATTGGGATCTCGGAAACGGTAAGAGATACCGACAGGGTTGGTTAAATAGGGAAACAGTTGCGCCATTTTAGGCTCTTTAAAGAATTGAAGAGCAATCGGAGATAGCTTTTGTAGTTTCGGAATTGTCCTGAAAAAACTGAAAAGTTGTAAGACCAAGAGGAAGATCGCCAAAATGATGTATGACCAAATAAAACAGCTTACCGAATATTCAGTTCATCAAGCTGCCCAACAGGCTAGACACAGAGATAGATGGAGGAAGATAGTAAGACAAGCCACGAACACAGAAGAGTAACATAATATATGATCACGATACTTCCGCAAAGAAGTTACGAATAAGAAGAACTCAAGAAGTTGAGTTTAATTTCCTTCTAATTATTAATCATATTTAACCATCCAATTACTTTTAAATTGTGTGATGTATGTTCGTGTTTCCTTATTCCATATATCAGCGTCTTCTTTAAATCTTAAATTTTGATCTAAAACCAGTCCAAAGTTTTTGACGGATTCTTTTATTGTTAGAACAGTATCATGAATTTAATTTGAACACTGTTACGATAGGGATTTCGTAGTTTTGCCAAAAAATATTAATTCTTAAGCCATGCCTTTCAAAATATTGAACAAACTTGTTAAAATTGAAATGTACACAATTCATACCAGTAACAAAATGATTTCAATTAAAATTATGTATTAATTGTTCATCGTTGGCGTATAAGTGATAACTGCAAAATTTTAGAGACTTTTTGAGTTAAAAGTATAAATAATGCATAGCAAAGGACCCAATATAGGAATTTGATTTAACATTATTAAGAATAACCATCCGAGTTCGTCTGGTAAGACAATTTTGAACTAATGACACAGCAGGCTTACCGAAAGCTTTGAAATTATCCAGCATTATAACAACGGTTAATTCATTCTTATCTAGGGCCGAAAAATATCGTCAGATTCGTCAGTGATATTTATAAAAGAGATGTCGAACTATATTCCTACTCCAAATTTAAAAATTCTGTTTTGGAACGTCAAAGTTTAAAGTGAAAATAAAGTCCTAAGCTACTGAATTTTCTCACATATCCCCTAATATCTCGGTACGTAGTACGTATAGACTCGTTTAAATAAAATAAAGCAAAACATGCTCCAAACGCGAAGATTTCGTTTAAGCTTTCTGTTAAATCCTAAATAATCGCTTACAATGAACTTTTACGTTTTGTTAAACCTGCACTCTTCAAAGCTTTTAAAGTAATTACTCAATAAACAGGGTATTAACAGTTTTAAAGTAATGCTGAAAATTAAAAATTAACCTTGTTTATGCTTTTAATAGCACGCATTAAAATTTACTGAAGCATAAAATAATCTAAATGGTTTGTTGCTTGTCCTTTTCGAGGGTTTCTTGCATAATTTGTAATTATCCATTATGCTTACAGGTTTAAATTTGCATTTTAATATTCACGCTTTTAGATCGAGAATCATAAAAAGAGAACATGCTCTGAGGAAACTTCACGTAACATATCAGAAACGTTTTGTGTTAAGATGTCGTGTAGTAGATCAACTAAACAAGAAAATAAATAAATTCAATCTAAACTAACGAAACGAGCAGGAAACGTCCTAATCAAATATCAGGCGTAGTGAAAACGCGTTGAAGTTGCGTGCCGAAAGGAATGAATCAAAATCTGGAAAGGAGAGAAAAAAAAGGAGAACTGGGCCAATCTGGATTTGTAGAGGATATTCATTTTCGGCAGTATTAGTATGTCGTCGGGTTTTTGATACGGAGCTGCTGCTGCGCCGGCTGCTGTAGAAATTGTGACAAATGGCGTTTACAGAAACAGCTTGTTCCACGTAACTTTTCTCGACAGTGCGAGTGTTGGCGACCATTTAAAACCACACAAACTTCTCTAGCATTTGTTTGAGAGTGGCGCCGCCTGGCGAAAATCGGTCTACCTGCCCTACCAATCATTTTAACACACAGCTTGCCTCTAGCAGGAAATTAATTTCCCTTATATTTCACTGTTTGCATAAGGAGGCAAGTTTTTACGATTTTTGAGTTAATTATTGTTGGCTTTCGGTCGTTTAATTCCACTCCGCCCGTGGCTATAACCCTTATAAGTTATTTTTACAAAAGGACGCTTCTTCCTAAATTTAAAGAATCGTATCTCCAACAGTTTTACCAACTTTGTAACCCTCCCTTAGTAGACTTCACCATTAAAAGTAAAATCGAAGATATTCTGATTTTATGTCATTAACAAGGTGATCGCAACCGAGCAAAATATTCGCATGTGTTTTATTACTCATTGAAACGGAAAAAAACGAAAATGTCCTGTAAAAGAGATATTGAGCTAACTTGTTTGAAAGTTATAAAGAAGCATTTTCAGAAATTTTGGGTTTCCTCGATGATGTTTAATATTTCGGCACTTTCCGGATTTTCGCAGAAAAGCCTAGATTTTGTTTAATTGAAAGGAAAGATTGATACAAAAATGTTCTGCAAAAAGAGAAAATGAGATGTTAATTTCAATATTTTCAATTAATTTCGGCCTTTATCCGATTTTTTTGTCGAAAGAAAGAAAAAAATAATACCAAATGTTCTGAACCAAACCAGATGTTGGGTTAGCTTCTTTGTAGGTTTTCAAGACGACAAATTGCAATATTTGAAACTTCCGTCTTTCCGAATTGATTCAAAATCGCCCGTTTTTTTTATAGAAGGGAGGAAAATAATACAAAAATGTTCTATAAAAAGAGCAAACGAGATGTTTGGTTAAGTTACCTATTTATATTTCATAAATTTCTAGTTTTCAATGAATTTCAGTACCTCAACACATTCCAGATTTACCCGAAATTATCAGGATGTCTTGTTTTGTCCAAAGATGAAAGGAAGAAAAATAATGCCAAATCTTTGTACATTTTTGTTCTTTTGGGCGAACTGCAATAGTTTCAAGCCGGAATTACTGCGAAAGGCACAAACGATGAGATATTAGGTTAGCTTTTCTAGAAGTTTTCAAGAAGATATTTTTGTAACTTTTCGGTTCTCTTAGCGAATTGTTATGTTATTTTTAATCACTTTTAACACCTTCCAGATTAATGGGGAATCATTGAATTTGAAAAATAATACTAAAACGTTCTGCGAAAAGCACAAATGATATTGTGTATTAGGTTAGCTTTTCTCGAAGTTTTCAGGGGCGTTTTTCCCAAATTTTCGGTTTCTCTACGAATTGCAACATTTCAAAGCAATTTCCGCGTTTCTGAATCGCCCGTATTTTTTATAGAAAGGAGAAAAATAATACAAATATTCTCCAGAAAAGGAGCAAACGAGATATTAGGTAACCTTTTTGCTACTTTTCAGGGACTATTTTCACAACTTCTTTTCAACGAATTTCAATGTCTTGAAGCAATTTAGACACTTTCCAGATTTACCACGAATTACCAGGATGTCTTTTTTGTCGAAGAATAAAAGGAAGAAAAATAATGCCAAATGTTTTGCAAAAGAAACAAACCAAATGTTTAGGTTCGTTTTTCTGGATCCTTTCAGGAAGGTATTTCCGTAAATTTTCGGTTGCAATATTTTCAGATACCTTTACGCGCAACCACTGGATTCTGGAAGAAAAATAATACAAAAACATTAGGTTAACTTTTTGTATCGTTTCGGGGAATATTTTCACAAATTTTTGGTTTTCATTGTCTTCAAGCAATTATGACGCTTTCTGAATTTACCCGGAATTGTTGGGATTTATTTTCTTTATCGGAAGAATAAAAGGAAGCAATATAATACTAAATGTTCTACAAAAGGATCAAACGAAATGTTAGGTTAGTTTTTTTGGAACTTTCCAGGAAGGTAAGTATTTCTGCAAATTTTAGTTTTCCTGGTCGAACTTCGATACTTTCACGCACTTTTGGCGCTTGCCAGATTTACCCGGAAACACTGGGATTATGTTTCTTATCAAACGGAGGAAAAAAATACAAAAACGTTCTGCGAAAGCCACAAATGAGATATTAGGTTAGCTTTCCTAGCAGTTTTCAGGGAGGTATTTCTGTAAATTTTCTGTTTTCTTGGCGAATGCAATATTTCTAATCACTTCGGCACTTTCCAGATTAACCCGGAATCATTGGATATTTTTTTATTAAAATGAAGAAAAGTAATACCAAAACGTTCGGTGAAAAGAACGAATGATATTGTATTAGGTTAGCTTTTCTAGACGTTTTCGGGGAGAGTTTTCCGCACATTTTCAGTTCTCTAGGGGAATTGCAATGTTTCAATTATTTTAGGCATTTTCCAGATTAACCCGGAATCACTGGATTTTTTTGTCAAAAGGAAGAAATTTTCAAAAAGATATTTCGGCAAATTTTTGGCTTTCTCGACGATTTTCAGTATTCTCAAATAATTTTTGAACTCCATGAATTTACCCGCAATGGATCAGCTATTTTTTGTTGAAAGGACGAAAAACATTACCAAATGTTCTACAAAAGAACCACATGAAATGCTTGCTAGTTGGCATGCGTAAATTCTACAAATGTTCAGTTTATCCATGAATTTCAATATTTAGAAACAATTTTAACGCTACCAAGATTTACCTGAAACCACGCGGTTTTTTTTTTTCTATAGAAAGGAAAAAAAGAACATACAAATATTCAACACAAGGATATAGTACTTTTCAGAATCGGGAGGTATTGCATTTCTGCAAATTTTCGGCTTTTCAAAGAATTTAAACATTTTTATGTAATTTTGAACTTCCTGGATTTACTCAGAATCGTCCGGATAAGAGAAACAGAAAAATCTTCTGCAAAAGAAGTAAACGAGATGTTAGGTTAACATCTTTGGAAGTATTCAAGAGGTATATCTCCAAATTTATTTACTCGTCGAATTTCAATATTGTCAAATAATTTTGATACTTCCCAGATTCGCCCGGAATTATCTTGTTTATTTTTCGAAAGGACAACATATTACAAACATGTTTTGGGAATGGAGCAAATAATGTTAGCTCTTTTGAAACTTTTCCGCAAATTTTTTCGGCAAATTTCAATATTTGCAAACTTCTCAGATTTGCCTGAAATCTTTCGGATTTTTTTATACAAAAAAAAAGAAAGAAAACACAATGTTCAAAGGAAGAAACCAAGATGTTACCTAGTTTTTCTGAAAATTTTCTTAGGATATTTCCGAAAATTTTTGAATCTCTCGACTAATTTCAACAAAATCTTAATAAGCGACTTTCCCAATCCCGGATTTAATAGGAATCGTCCGGATTTTTCTGGTAAATTCCGAGTGACTCCAGAAAATTTTGGGAAACCCAGAATTTTCACCAAATCATGATTCTAAGCCAACTGAAACAAAATCACGATTTTTTAGAAGTAATAGAAGAAGTATTTGTATTAATTAACATTAAAGATATTCATTTCCAAATTCAGAAGATTCTAACAGAATGGTGGGAATTAATTCTGATTGGAATGGGAATAGTGAGAGTCTAAAGTGCCTACTGCAGCAACTTGAGCTAGCTTAGTGATCCTAGTGACATTAAAATTTGTGCAATAAATTATGATGAGGGGTAGCGCAGGTTGAATCTGAGGTATCATTGCCGGGGGCACCTCGGTTGACTAGCACGTATGCTAAGTATCCTCTCGGGTCTCAAAACTTTAGGGTTATAATCCGCACTACACCGTTAGGATTACAAGGACTTGATAAGCTTAGATGCAATTGGCCTTATACAAACATGGGAAATTTTTTTTAGGGAAACTGAGTTAACGCCCTTAAAACTTTACCGAACCTATAAATAAGCGTTTCTTAAAACAATCGACTAGCAAAAACAAAAAAACCTGTTATTAAAAAATGAGTATTTTGCATTAATAAACATGAAAAATTAACCAAAGCAAGGAATATTTTTAAAATACACGCGTATTGTTTCATTTCTGGAACTTCAATTTTATTTCAGCAAAAGTTAGTTTAGAAGTTCTTGTTTTGTTTGAGCGAGACAGAATTAATTTAAATGTCAGTCGACTTGGTACCAACTTCACTGTTTGTAGCCCTTACCTTCACAGAATTACTTTGGGTTATATTGATGAGCTGATACGAACTCGAGAAACTTACTACCTCAATAGGATTAGTCTGAATTGTACAAATTTGTTACCCCTAGAGGATTAAAGGTTCAAATTGTATCATCTGATCAGGGAATCCATAATATTAATACATTTACGCAGTTATGTATAATAACGCTCGGTAATAATTAACATTTAAGGAATTGACCCTGCCCTTTACGTCGATTCTCTTACCTTCAAAAACAGCTAAGTAGAAACGCGTATCAGGCGTATCAATCGCAATATTAGCAGAAATTACTATAGCCAAATACCTAATATAATGATTGTATCAACCTATCTAAATTATAGTGAAAATTATTAACACGCAACTAAATTTTAGTTAATTATAGCAGTGGACACGGCTGGAAAAGCAAGCATTTATTTCGTTCTCTTTAACGTACATGCAAGGGTAGTTATATTTTTAAAGTATTTTAATGTTTAACAGTTATCAGGAGCTCCTCTATATTTCTAGCGCACGTTACGTTGGCGTGTTGGAAAAGCCTATTATTTATTTAAAGGTAATTTATTTGATTAAGCTCCGCAAGTTTGCAAATGTTAGGACAGCTCGATACATTTAAACATTCATTAAAAAACGACAAATCAATCAAATGACACACCTATTATACCCTAATGTTGTGTTCTATTTTGCAGTACGATTGGTAAGACAAAATTGGTGTTAATCGACACGTCATAGCTGTAGGTCACGGAATTCATGCACTTCTGTTGTATTTAACTGTTGTTACGATTTTATAGGACGTAATCGATTAAACGATTTTGCCTTTGTCAAATTCTTTGCCTCCTTTACTTTTTGATTAAAACCTATGTTAAGTGTGACACGTGACAATTACAATTAATCAAAAATACAATTCTGGTTCTTTTGTTGAATAATGAATTACCTTTTGATACGGATTTTATAATCTGAAGGCTTAAGTTGAGATTTTAGGCAAGCAGAGCGGATAAGTGGCGACATATGTGACAAATGAGGCCAATATTATAAATTTAAAAGTAAAACAAAGGAGTAAACATTGTCAGATGAAATAAATCATGGCTACAAAAATGCTTTTAAAGTCAGTCATCAATTAGACTTTAATAAAATACAAAAAACACCTATTCGGCGAATACTTCATAAAATAAAGCTTTTAAGTTCATAACCCAAATCGAAGGTAAAATTTCATCGTAAAATTATAAATAAAAGTCTGAATATTAAACGAAATTCTGCATCATATTGAAGGGAAAAATCAAGTGTATGCATTAATTTGGTGGCAGTTGCGGAAATTTAAAACGAATACATAATTGCAATTATAACACTTAGGGAGGATAAAACAGTCGATGAATAACGAAAAACGTAACAAACAAATAGCAAAACGTTGTTTGCAGAGTTGCTACCAATACTCCACTGTATAATCAGGCTGGCAATGCATCACACATATTTATTGAGTGCGGAACAGTTTGACATGTTGATATACGTTGTGTTATGGATTCTCGTTTACCATGAGTTTAGTTTACTAAAGCTCGCTTTGCACATTTCAGTTTTCCAGCGTTGTTTTACCACTTTTCACACTTTAGAGCTTAAATGGAAGGAGAGTTCAACCAGCCACTAAAGTTGTTTTTATTATTTTATCGTATGACAGATGATGGATGATCCTCTAAGGCGTCGTACTTCAAAAAAATGTCTAATATTCTTCCTTTAAAACAATTTAACTCGAGTTTAACCAAACATAAATTAAATTTCGGAAAGATTTTTTTCTCGAAATAACAACGCACTTACCCTGCAGAGCCCGATTTGTAAAGTAATTGAAAAAAAATGAATATACGAAAGTTAGGCAACCAACAAAATATTCTTCTACTTTTAGTTATTGTTATCAACACTGATACCTTGATTACCTTTGATTTATTATATTAATAGTGATTTGCCTTGAACCTTTATTCTGTTTCACTTCAAAGAAGTGCTATGTATTATCTAAGACCTTCTAGTTATTGCTGCTGAAAAATCTACAAAAAATAGGCTCTGGTCGTTGTTGATGCTACAAAAACTTTTGCAGGATCTTCAGTTACATCTCGCACATTATTTATTACGTCATATTTCCAAATGGACTGACGCAATCACGACAGTTTAATTTATCTAATTTTCCCAAATTAACCCTTTTTTAACAGGATAAAAGAAGACGGCAAAATTAAATTTGAAGAGTTAACTAAATTAACTTCTAATATTGCGGAGGCTTCATTAAAAGAGTTTAAATCGTCAGGGCAAAACAATGAATGCGAAGAAAAAAAGAAAGCTCTATATAATTTTTCGTTGGGTAGACACTTCCTTTATTTTCCCGTACGTGCAGCTGTCGAAAGAAAACAAGGTAATTCATTAAAGTTTCAGTTAGAAGCGTTGGAGTAATTGAAAGTTGCGCCCTATTTCAGCGGATTATTGAAAGTCGCAATTGCGGCGCTAAAGTTTGAGGGAAGATGAATGTAATCGAATAACTTTTTACGAGTATTAGCACACGTTACTCGTTTATTTAATGCTAAGCCCGATATGTGTTTGCCGTAATTGGAACGGAAAATGCGGCTGGCATTTAGAGTTTGATCGATAAAATGATTATTTCTTCGAAATGCTTACTGCAGATATTGCTAACGGATATCGCTCGAATAGGATTAGTTTCCGGCGAAATTTTTTTCACTTCGCCCCAAATTCACGTTGGTCTACCGACGGTGCTAAAGTTAACACAGAATTTAACTTTATGCTCGATGATTTTCATTCCACCTTTTAAAAAATATTCCAAGGGAAAACTGAATATAACGTGATAGCTTCCATTACCACCACGAAGATAAAATTTTTATTTTATTTTAAGACTTCATAATTACAATTAATAAATTAGTTTCTTAAAGAAAGAACTCATTAAAGGTTTGAAAAATTGGAGAAAAAAAGAACAGCAATTAAAAACTTTGCACCTGAAACACAAAAAATTTAACAACCACACAAATTTTCCAGTCAAATAAAAGCAAATACTACGAAGTAGCAAGCTAATGTTCTACAGCTCCACTACAACTCAACCCTAACCGTACACCCCACGAGAAGAGAAATCTACTTTTATAACATTTAAAGCTATTCAAATGCATCATGCGAATGTAATTAATTAAATCATGAAAATGAACTAATGTTATGCAGTACAAGTACATATGTTAGTTTGTAAACACAAAGTACATTTAATGGGCATGAAGTTATTTAAATGGCCAGCATGTAGGGATTTAAAATTAAACTGTTAAGTGCAGAACGAAAAGGGGGCAAATTGATTTTTAAACTGTTATAATAATAAAAGGTACCAGCTTTTGACAGTCCGTTACAGGTGTAAATTGTCCTCTTCTATAAACGTTCTTCGATTACATGAAGGTTTCGAATTTTGGCCATCTTTCCGTGGACCTGTGCAACTTGTATCCGAAACAGCCGGAAACGTTTTCCAAACCTTCAACCTATTAAACTTAAGTTCAACAAGGTTTCGTTTAAGACAACGTAAATTTTTGACTCTTCCTGGATTATCACACAAAAAAAAAGGAATAAAGCAATATTTAGGAAGACTAATCTTCTGTATAAGGCTATAAAATACAAGTTGCGAACCGAAAGGATAAATGAATATGAAAGGGTCCTATGAGATTTCGTGCCGAAGATGTCGAAAAGAAATCTGACTAAGCACTCACTCTAAAAATCTGTATATATGGAAACAAGCGCATATGGGGCACATTTACGTATACAGTATATTTATCTCAGGTCGTTTGCGTGCGACGTAGATGTATTGTAGCCTGGAATCGTGCGCCTCGTCTAGGTCTCAGCATCCCCAAAACGGCGTTTCCCCGTCCCTACGAGCACTTCGCTTGCCATGTCCGGCGTTTTAGCCAAACTTTACCAATATTTCACTCTAGCAGTCCGTAAGCCGAGCTGGCGGAGGCGTCTCGAGATTACAACTACCCGTTGGACTACGCCTTCGAATTGAAAATATATTAACTATCGACACACACTATCGGACGCATTCGGCGATCTCTTCTTATCTCCTTAATGAAATTATCGTCTCCAAAATTTCACTAAAAGGAACGAGTTGGCATTGTGTTTCCGGACGGATGGAGAAAAATAAGGCCTCATCAGCTTAAAGGGGATTCCCGGACACATCTCGGCACCTGCCCCTGCATTACAATGAGCTCATTGTATTTACCTTATGACACGCGCTTTCCTTATTAATTAATATTCAACAAAGAAGTTTCCCATAAAAGAATTCACGATAACAACATAATAAAAGCGCCCCAACTCGACGTTCTTTCTAAGACTCCAAACGTATTTTGATACTCGAATGAACTTAAATTTACTTACTCATTTACTTATTTAGTAGGTAGCTTCTCAACCCTATGCTGGTGATTGCCTCCGTTTCACGACATCCTCCATCTTACTTAAATTTACTTCGACATGCAATTTATGAGGACAATAAACGCTACAACCAATGGATTATTATTTGTCTTTGGAAACCATAAATTGTATTACATTAATTAGAACTTCATTAATAAAGACTCAGACACGAAACTAAAAGAACCAAAACCAAATTCTATTAGTCACTCCATGAGTTTATCAAATCAAATCTAATTTAAAAATGCTAAAAATCATTCATTCCGTTTGTTGGAAATTCTGACACTCAGCACTACTTCCAAAAAAATCTTTCATACAAGGTCTAAAGCTTTATGGGGATTTGTTTAGTTAATTTAAAACAATTAGGAAATATAAATAAAAGCAAACTGAGATCTGTAAAAGTTGTTTAGAATTCACTCGGAAAATACGAATCGATAATATTCCGAAATCCACCAATTAAATTTAAATATCGTATTACGAATTGCTATAATAAATGAATACGAATCTCTATTAACGTCACAAAATTTCACCCCCATATTTTGTATTATTCCCTACTTATAGTTCCAAGCAATATAATATCACGTTCATTTGAAATTTCATCATTTCAAAACTAGAAGTACATTAATTCAGTACAAAGTTTGAAAACGTACACTACATATAATAAAAGCGAAAATTAGTTCTAACAGAAATTCGAACCAACAAAATTCATAATCCAGATCTAGAGTGTTCAGTAAATTTGTGTAGAGTATAAAATAAACATAAGTAAATTGCAGTATGAATAAAGTTATTAGGACGAAAAGGACATGACGAAGACCATTTGTACGGATTTGAAATTTGAACGTGGTGCATCATGGAGAGCGAGCTTTTCTGTTTATCAACATAAATCGTATCTCAACATCGAATTGTGTAAGTTTTCGAATACGGGAACAGAAACTCGTAAATGCATTACGACGTTATCGGTTTAAGGTTTAAAGTGATTGCGCGAGTAAATAAATTTAATATTTATGAGGAACATTTGTAAGGTGTGTAGCTCTATTGATTTTGATGGGAACATAAAGCCAGTTTAACTGTTACAATGAGTTTACGTGTTTTATTTTGTTCGGTTTATCTGTTTTAACGTAAACACGTCGAAATTTCGTATTACTTTTAGTTTCAATTTATCAATTCTAAAAGATATAAATTAGTTAATGCCTACCAAACATGTTATTTTTTTAAACAACAAACTGTCTCGTTCAATGACTTTTTAGACTAGGTTCATAAAGAAACTAATTACTACTAATACCCAAAAATATTAATCAAAATGAATGTGGTCGCTTTAAAAATACCAAATCTCTTTAACCCCACAAAAACCAATTAGATATTGTAACGCAAATTATATATATATCGAAAAATATCATCTACACGGTGATTGAATCGTAGACCTTCAGCTGCTTTACATTGAAAGTATTTCTCCAAAGTAGCGAATCCCAATAAATATAATCTCTAAAGATATTGTAACGTAGTGGTTTATTTAATCAGCTACGCCATGTGGAGGTAGTTGCGAGAGGTTTAATGATAAATGCTCAGACGCAAGAAATTAAGGACATGTATTAATACATTTTACTTAATACTTACGAAGTATGTACCTTTAAATAACATGCATCCTGACTAAATAAATGGCTGAAAACAATTACGAGTAATGTTTTAAAGAACACCCATAAATGATTAGTTAATTACATAAATCAAATATAATTAATTAAAGTTACTAGCAAGTTTAGATATGTATGTATTGTCTCTTATACCTTTCGGTGTTGAGGCTGGTGCGTTAATGTATGAGGTTCTACGGGTGCAGTGTACAATCCGCCCCGACCTACATACTGCACCATGTATAAAGTGTGTGTGTAGTGTTACTCTACCTCTTAGGCCTGTATTCTGAGGAGAGTGTCGTTAATTAGGTGCCCAACGACGAATGGTCACCAGGACTCAATATCGACCTCCAGACTGCCAGAAATCCTGCCAAACAGGAGATTCGAATCGGGGACTAACCTAACGCTATCCTGACGCGCTGTCAATGCGACACCCTGGCTATAAGCTTAGATATAGTAAAATTATATTTAAAAAAATTATTTTACATTAAAATCGCAAGAAATACACTACATCCAAGAACCTAAGTTCTTATAGAGCAGTTACTTCGAAGACTGTACTAATCATAAGTATGATCACTTACTGGCTGCATCCTTTCATTTAAGAAATCAGTTCCCACGTACAAGAAAAATGACACTTCTTTGCCAAACCACAATGCATACTTTGGCTCTGCTATATAACTATTTTAGTTTTGACGTAAAGTTGTAGAAACCGGAATTCTGCCACCAAAGTTATTTTTTATCCCCGGATCACGGCGATCATTCAGATGCACTACAGCAATTTAACGCCCATACCTGTTGAATGTATTTATTCTAAGAATTTTTAATTTCATTTAACAACGCTAACATCCGCTACTATTTTACATAATCTTCTACACAATGTTATGGGTCTGTATAATTAACTACAGAGTGAAAGAAGTATGAAAAGCATAAATAATTGAAAAGTTCAATAAGCAATAAATAAATAAAGAGCATGGTAGAACAAAGGAAAGTATCTAATTAAATAACACGAAAACCGAAAATAAATGTTAAAGTAAATATTAAATAACACGAAAATCGAAAATAAATGTTAAAGTAAATAACTTTAATTCAATTTTTCATTTTGTGTTAATTCAGAAACGGGGACTAGCGAAAGTGAAAGAAAAATCATCAACGATTTCGTAAAAAAATTCTTTTTCCCTTACACGAGTTCGCCGTCTTTTGTTTCCATCTTTCTCTATTTTCCCAAGCTCCTGTCTGGAAACCTCTATCTTCCATTGCTGATTTTATATAGCTCTCGCATCTAAGAGCAGGTCTACCTGTTTTATTTCTTCCCTGTGGAGACCATTGCGTCATTTGCTTGGGCCATTTGTGATCCGGCATCCGTTGTACGTGCCCATACCATTTGGGTGCCCAGTTTTCGAAACTTTTCATAATCGAGCATGTGATATTCATTCTTCTCCATATTTATTCATTCCTTACTCGATCGTATCGTGTTAGCTGTATGCTTCTTCTCATGAAGTCAAGTCTCACAGTACGAATTTTATTTCGGATTGTCCTTGTAAGTGGTCATCTCTGCCCCATACAAAACGATGCTTTAAACTATACTATGATAAAGCATTTTCTAAGTTTCTTGTCCTATATTGTTATTCCATATTAACCCATGGAGAGCCTTTGTTGCTTTTTTCTCATCGCTATACGCCTTATACGGGTCTCGCTGTTCCGATCACATGTTCCTGCTGAGCTTATAATAGAACCTAAATATTTAAAATTCATACATGCTTTGATATTTTCTTCCTCTATTTGTATATCCAAAGATCATCTTCCCGTGCTTAGGTGTTCTGTTTTTTTTAAGGTCATATACACTATACAGTCCCCATTTCTCATATTCCTCTTTTAATTTTCTGAGCATGCAAGTCCTCTTCATCTTGTGCATATATGATCTGGGCGTTTGCGTACAGAAGAGAATGAAAGTAGTGTATCTGACTGGGAAACCCATATCTGAAAATTTTCGATGTTAGGTGTGCAAAGCCTGTTCGATGTAAATATTGAAGAGCAACAGTGACAGGCTGCAACACTGTTTTAGACCTTTTGAGAGTGTTATGCTGGGGGCTAGTTTATTTGCTATTTTTATTTGTGTCTTTGTGATGCTATATATTTTCTACGTTAAGGCGCCTCCGGACTGCTTGGACAAGTGGCTAACGTTAACGCATATTCCGGTAAACTTTCTATACAAACTACGGGCTCAAAAATTAATTTGAAGCAATTCCTGATATGAAAATGTATAAATAACTGCAATAGAATTTGTCCTACAAAGCCGTTTTTTTATTTTAGAATTTTGATAAGCGGATATTTAATTTAATTAGATGTTACGTCGTCCTTTTTATATCAAAAACAAAACAAAAAATCAAAAAAAGGCTCTTGTAGGACAAATTTGATTGAAATTATGGATAGATTGAAGACCTTAGAAAAGTTACAAATTTTGTTTTACGACTACAGTTTGTAGAGAAAGTTTTTAAAAGGTCGAGTTTCAACATATTTTAGTGAGAAAACGTTGGAGCATGTATGAAACCCAAATATCACAACATATAATCGGCTTAAAATGATTGACAGCTCTGTGTCATTTTAACACTTCTCATATTAAAAACTTGAAAAGAGAAGGATTAGTAACAGAAACGATAAAACTCCTGGATGTTTTGACCATCTACAGAGGTTACTTGGTCTACAGATCAAAACTTTATACCTCCGCTGGCAATTATTATTCTCAATACTCAACAGCACAAAAATTAAACTAAATATCGATTCAGGTTTCAGTGGTTTATTTATTATTACATACAGATTGTCCGGAAACCAGTGTAAACATACAAAAATTAATGAAACTTTTGACTTCTTCGGCGTTTTGATAAACATATCTTTGCTCTTGTCATTATAAATAATATTTTTCTTCAAACGTCATAAAAACACGACTTTGTGTCCTTGGATACACACAGTACTTATGTAAGTAGGGTTGCCTATTTTAATTCGACATAGGCGCAACACTTATTTCTATCAGCAGTCCGGAGGCGCCTTAAAATGATTCATTTTTCATCGATATTCTTTGGCCTCATCGTATGCGACAAATGACATCTGAGCACCCTATCGTATGGCTTTTCCAAGCCTATGAAGGCCATATATGTGTCAATGTTCTTCGTCCTATTTTTCCATTAATTGTCTTACACAGTGTACATTGTCTAAACATGACCTTCCATCCCTAAAACTACTCTGCTCTTTACTTAATGGTATCATATGTTCTTCCATCTTATTCTTAAGAATATGTAGGTACCTACCGCTAAAAAGCCTTGCCATCGTGGGTATCACGCTTATTCCTCTGTAGTTGGCGCAGGATTTCTTGTCGCCCTTTTTAAATATAAAGCAGATGTATGACAAATTCCATTCTGTCGGTAGATCCTCTGCGTCCTCTATTCCATTGAATATTCCTTTTAAGTAACAGGTTACTTTATTTCCGCCATATTTGACAAGCTCCATGCTCAGGTTTCCGGGACCAGCAGATTTAATATTTTTCTTCTTCTGTAATTTAATGCCCTGTTCCTCGAATTTCTCAGAATTCTTCCGTTTTTAGATATTGCTCTCTGTGTTCTTGAAGAAGATTAGAATAATGCGTAATCCACTGCTGTGGTGATTTTATTTGTATTATTCCTATTTATCGTGTTGTTTCTGACTTTACTAATAACTTTCCACCCTTAACTATTATATCCTATCGTGTTGCCAATGTCCCTACATAACCTTTCCCAGTGTTCATTCTTTTCCTCTCTCACTTTCACTTTGGGTGATCTTCGTATCGCTACATATGCTTCTCTACGTTGTCAGCCACTCCGTCTTTTTTCTTTCCTTTAATCATGCTCTCTAATTCATCCAAGAATTTCTCCACATATCTAGTTTCAAATGTTCGCACATTTCCTCCGGTATTCCTTCCATGTTTACATAATTATAGCTTCTGTACTAACGTATTCTGATATAGAGCTTTAACACTATATTGCTTTAGTAAGTCCGTTTTGAAGAGTATTTCTTGGAGTTCCGTCATCATAAAAATTTGATTTTTTTAAGAAGCAGTGAAGAAGAAACAAAGGAAAATGAAAAAAGAACAAGGAGAGATGTAAAAACAATAAATATTCAACATTAGCTCTATTGTTGTATGCCTTGCATAAAATTACAAAAGAATGCAAAAATGACATAGTATGTCTAATCAATCTAGAAAAACAAAAAAGAGGGCTAATGAACAAAAAAGGCGAAGAGAAAGAGACAAAAGGAGAAAGATAAACTAATAGAGAAAATTGAATAAGTAAACTAGATATAAACAGCACCAATAATAAAGAAAAATATGACAAAACTAACAAGTAACAGTTGGCCAAGAACTAAGCCTCAAAATAAGTTATAACATGTTTTAAATCAGCAAGAATAGGAACGACAGAAGTAAGTCAAAAGAACGTAATTTAGTTTTAAAAAACAAGCGTACAAAGAACAAGAAAATAAGAGGAACGCATGTAATTAAAGATGATAGGTATAAGTGAAGTAACAACAACAAATAAAATACGGCAGACAAAGCAAAAACAAAAATTCAGAAAAATAGAAAGAAAAGAAACAAAGCGAAGAAAATGAAGGAGAAGAAAATGAAAGCTTTTTGTAATTTTTGGAACAAAGAAACAACCAACCTGCTTGAATTTCGATTTTCAAATTTTATGCTTATTTATTATTACGTTTCATTATTTTTATTTTTGATATTTTCTTATCAAATAACTTGTTTCGTGAAAATCATCAGTCCTTTTACTGGTTTTCTAATTTTTAAATATTCACAGAAGGTACCTAAGTGATTTTGACATGAACACTTTGGTTAAAACAGCTACGTATATTTCTATAAGAAAGTTATACCAGCGAAGAAAAAAATCGTACTGAGGTAATCTAATTATGATAAACATAAAACTTTCAATTTCTATAGGTCTATCGAGTGGGAAGAGATGAAAAGATCACTGCGGATATCCTTATTCAGATTTACCAACAAAATGACTGCACCGATCGGTCGTTAAGTAACTCTATAGGCACTCCGGGTCTGTAATAAAACATAACTAGCTGACTTGCAGAATTCGAATGCTCGTTGGGTTCGCTCATCATGCCGAAGCTCCAATAACAGTTGATTAGTATGAAGTGGAAAAGTTCAGAAGTGGATTGCACGTATTGTACTAATAGTTATTTCATGCAGCGGTAGTTCGTTATGGAATTCGAACAGGAAGCCTCATAACGGGCTATTGAATTCTAGGAGCTTTTTCCTGCGTTTTAGAAGCAAAATGTTGCCAGCCAAAATGAAAAGAGTTCGGGAAATGAGAAATTACTCAGGTCGGGGGGTACAGATCGGTCGTTGCTGATGAATGCCGTGGTCTCACTAATGGAGTAACACCGCAGAGTTTCTGAAAAAAAAAATCGAGAATTCCTAACGGCTGTAAATGTTAATGTTTCTTTCTTTCTTTCGGACAGAGATAAAACCGATTTTTACGAGTTATTATTCTTTAATTAATTAACGACGTGGAGCACCGTTCTTAAACGTTTCCTTTCATGATTTATAATGCAAGTCAACTGGCAAAACCTTAAAGGTAACAATTAACAATGAAAAGCTTTATTTTCATTTGTCGTTTGAAGATGTTATATCACAGTTCGCCGGGACGGAAAACCCTAATAATGAAACAAAAACATTTCGTAATCAAAAGCAACCGAGACAATAATTTAATTAGAAGCTTTACGAGGGAATTCATTTATTTCTGTAAAAGATAGGTATATTCATTATTGTATCCCGCCGAAGCGATTTTTCTTCAAAGTAAGTGCAAGTTTCTGCATCGTACTAATGGTATGACACCGAACATACTCATTTATCATCATTTGTGACAGAATCTAGTGGCGAGAGACAAACAAACCCGCACAGAAAACACTGAAAACATAAAGTACTTCATATCGATTTGAATTTAACCACGGTTTAAAGAGATAACGTCGAGTTTAACAATTAAAATGTGAACTTTAACTACTGAAATTTCTATTAAAAAGTAGTTATTCTCATTTTTAAATTTTAAATATGTGAAGTACCAACTTTAGGAGCAAACAACTAGTATCCTGTTATAAATTTATTGCTGCCTTAGAGGAATTTGTAAAAGTGTTAATTGTAAATGTTAATTATTTAATTATTAGGTTATTACTTTTTGTTGCCTTATATGTTATGTAATAATTTTATTAATACTCAATTAAATCTCTTACACCAAAGAAAGTACAACAGCACCATAAATACAAAAGCAACTTGTCTATTCAAGATCATCGTTGGAAACACGAATAGAACCATAGTAACTATGTTTACATTTTATAGTGCATCTGAAAATCGCATGAGATCACGATATGTTATAGAAAACTTTTAACATTATCAAAATGTGGGTTTCAAATATGAAATTTTAAACTTGAGGCTCGGAGCTAAACATTCGATTTTCGAAAATTCATTCATCTTTGCATTCAAGTTTTATTACCAAAAGACACAGAGAAATAAAAAGTAAAGTACCTGACCCAAATGAGGCTGCCTTATTGTTGAACATGTATTTCAATATTAGGATGAATGATTAAGTAACCTCAAGTAAAGTTAGTATAAACTTTATTCTCGATATAAATATATGGCACTTTGTAAACTTGTGCCATGCACTAAATAAGGGCCACCTCTGCGAATGTTAAAAACTGCACACAAAAAGTATCTAATCTAAGGTAAAACAAATGAACATAATTAGAAATTTTTATAAACAATAAAAAACGAAAACACTGATAAAAATAAGAATAATAGTTATAGTAAAATCTTATTTACAATAGCAACAAATAAAGTCTTCCTCGAATTTTTCCGTTAATCCTAAACAGTCTTCATGGACCCTGAGTATATACTTAGAACACTTCCTCATGTTTATTTGATCGGAAGTATCACAAAGATAGCAATACCAATACCGCATTCTTGTTGAATTTTCATACGACGCGATCTGAAAGTTTTCGATTTGGTGTGATCCTGAACAATTGCTTGCTCGTGTGACGGCCCAGAAGGACTTTCTTCACTGCCTGTTGTGCTCGATATTTTAAGGACTTTCTGTGCGGAACTTCTGGTTTCGTTGTTTTTATCTCGTCGGTAACAATTCATGGAACGAAGTCTCCACAAGGAATTTATGATTTTTATTTGTCATTGTCTGTAGAATTTTTTTGTATGAAGCAGGTGCCATAGTGGCATGTCATCTTCACTACTAAATCTTTCTGAACTATCATTTTGTTTAGTTCTTATTTTTGGTAGATTGAATTCCGTTGTCTGCTCAGGAACTGTTTGGGGATTTGATCTCTAGGATGAAATACTAGGGCCAAATGCTTCCTCAGCGATGCATCAGCATCAAAAGGATAATATATTGCACGAAACCAACTTTGAATAATAGCAGGAGATGTGCACAAACTCCAGACTTTCGTAACAATTTTATTAAATCTAGCTTTAGTAATCTTACGATCAGGATGGATATTCCAAAATTTTAGAACCTCTTAATCCTAATGATGTTCAAAAGATCGATATACAGCTTTATCAAGAGGTTGTAATTCGTGGGTACAATTACTAGGGAGGCAAAACAGTTTTATGTCGTGTTTCTCCGCTGTGTCCACTATTGAGTAATCTACATGGCTTTTAGCTCCATGAAACATTAAGAGTATTGTATAGTTGGTGGATAAAATTTAGCTAGGTGTAGAACTCAACGAAAAGGCTTGTAATCATACTTCCTGTGGGAGATAATTTTACGATACTGCCTGAGGGCAAATCGTCTTCGTATTGTAGTTTCATCATCTTGCCTTTAAAAATTATCACAGGAGGAATACTAGTTATTTCCTACAGCATTTACACACCCCACGATAGATAGAAACGTTTTCCCTATGTTCTGGGGCAACAAGATGAAGTCGCTGAACCCTATAACGCGCCAAAACTGTTGGTTGGGAACGATTTTCGTCAACGTTGGAAGTGTCATGAGTGTTATTAGGTTTATTTTTTAAGTTGAGTTTGACCATGAGCCTATTTAATTTGTTGAAATAATCTGCGATAATTTAATTTTTGGGCTCGTCCGAGATTCATTAATTGGGACTTTCGTTACTAACAAGGTCTGTGCTAAAAGTAAGGCCCATACGGGCCTTTTTAAGTTCACGTTGGTAGGCCTTATTTTAAAGCCTGGAGAATGTTAGGTTAGATCAACTTTTAACCAAAATAAAAATGTTCAAGCCAAAATTAACACATGCCACATGAAGGGCAACACCTCAGGGTACTTCGGTATAAATGGAGTTGAATATCTCTTAAAGGCTGAAGCAAAAATGTACTTACATTTGATACGTTTTTCTACTCCCATGTAAGAAGTAGTAGTTTTAACCCAGTAATATTAGGTTTAATCTTCTCGAAAAATCACAGTGAGCTAAATTTTTTTATACACCTTCGTTATAGTGTTCCAAAAAACTTGTCAAAAATCAACATCGATATCGTGCCGGCGCAGCGTTGTGAGATATTCGAGGTCAAAGGTCACGAAAAACGGTGTATCGCGAAAATCTCGCTTTATATCGCTCGAAGTTCGATGGAGGTTATTCTCGGAGGTAGAATGCAAAGTGCGTTCTTTTTTACATGGTAGGCCTAACCCATGATATGCAGAATAATATATTACGTGATTGTAAATATGTTTGACAGTGAGACAATTGGGTTAAAAAATAAAAATGGATCCTGTTGACAATTAAAATCTATTTCATCATTGATCAGTTGTGGTGAATTGCTGAATATCTTCGTCATCATCTTCATTTTCTGTTTCTATCATATTTGCAGATAAAATATCGAGTCGACAGACGTCGGCATCTATGTCGAAACTATCTGTATCTTCAGTTATATCAGCTCCAGAATTCAAATATGACTAACCATGGCAATATCCACAAGCTGCGGAGCATTGTAAACCAATTTTTCTGCATTCACAGTTTCCACCACAACCTTTTGTGCAATTACAAAATATTGTGTTATAACTGGCTCCAATATATTATTTTTTAATTTCCAACCCCACTGTTTAGGATCAATGTTCCTTCCCAGCCAAGTTTGTATCTGATAGTACACTCGATAAACATGTTGTTGAGCTACTGCAGTAGTAGATGGTAATGATGGAAATTTGACTGCTATGCTTAGTTTTGTTATTGTTGTTGTTTACCGAGTGTTCAGATTTTCGAGCACCATATATTGCTAGTATGAAATGTATTCCAGTATCCACAATAATATCTGGAGAGCAATTTTCTTGTAAAAGTATTTCAGCTAATTGGTGTAAATCGTGACGTTTTTCATACATTTTCATTGTTTGAATTTAGCCTTTTCGAAAGAGCGCCGAAGTTGTGCCGCAGCCGGTGTTAAAATTAAATGTGCTACTTACAATATGGATACTTGCCGAGACTGTTTAGCCCGTTTAGCCTTTGGTATATGTAGCAAATTGGGGGTATACCACCCTTAACCGCTGCGCAGTATTCGCTTACTCAGTATTGGAGTGGTACTACATTTTGATAGCTTAGGTTCTAGCAGTCTTAAGAGCATATTTAAATCTAGTCTTGTGTTTCTAAAATAAACTAAAATATTAAGTGGGTCGTTTCATTTACCAATAACAGCGACGCAACAGAGACTAGCAGATGAATATATTTTTGTTTCGACATTTTGTTTGCCAGGTTTTTTGAGGAAAATTGTTTGATGGTGTAACTGTGTACGTACTATTAGAAATACTAACAGATCTATATCTTCCCCAACGATAACACTAGTGTTATCTGTTAATTTTTCAATGGCTGTCTCGATGATGAGAACATCAGCATCATCACGTGATTGTCTAGCTGTAATATTAATTTCTTCCAATTTTCGAATAAGCATTTCAATTAAATTTGCTTTTGTTCAATAGATTTGGCAGAAACTTCTCTTGAATGATTGGCACTTCCATCGTTTCATTGAAGTGAACTTCAAAATGTGTAGAAACAGCAGCAGTTCGTCTAAGCTGCTCCATTGCTTTTATATTTTTACTATTATCGGAGTAACCGTCGAAGACGACAACAGTATTTGTACCACAATAGTTGAGCAAATAATTAACATATTTGTTGAGAATGGTAGTAAATGTGTCAGTTTTTGCCATACGACACGGTGCAGAAGAAATCCACCATCTATGACATATGTAACGTTATCACCAACAATTTCAACATTAATTGGTTCGAAGCATTGATAATATAGTTTTGATTTTATAGTTTTCCTCATGCCGCCATTGTCAAATAGCGCTGTTGGATACGGGCTCAATTCATATTGCAAATACGTTCTTCGAATTTTTTATTCAAGCTTATTCGTTGGAACAGCAACAAAGGGTCGATGTAGACCTTGCAGTCATAGACCTTGATAGAGCTGTTTACTGATGATATTGGAAGAACTCTGTTAAAGCGTTTTAATTTTATATTGTCAAATTTTTGTCGAATTAATTGTTCTATTGACTGCAGACCAATCACATTTGCATTATAACAATTTATTTTATCATCTCCAACAATTCCTGTTGTTATGGAAACTATTTGATTGGTCGTTGGAAAAGGATTAGGTAGAGTAAACCATTCAACAAGCTTCTGAATGTCTGCATTCTCTCTTTCAATACGCGAGTCTCTCGAGTCGACATGCTGATCCACAGAATCTAATGAAAGATTGTAAAAAAAATCTATTTTAGCACACATAGCATTCATGATATACATACCATATATCCACTTGCATATCACGTTTTGTTGTGTACTTCTTGCCCGAGAAACTCCCCCTTCAGACTTCATAGACTTCATCAAGGTTTGTTCGACCACCATATCAGTCTAGGTTCCGCTATTAAATTTATACTTTCTTGAGGTATTCAAAAGTGTGCACATCCATATTTTATTCTAATGCATCATATCCTGTGAGTATAAATGAGCGGCCTTGGCATATAGGAAATGACCGAGTTCCGTGCAAACTGTCGAACAGTGCGGACGTTCAATCGAGTCACATTGACAGCATATACGTTATCGAGCGACCTCGAGTTTAACAGAAATTTTCTCTACACGTAAACTTAAATATCAACAACTTAACAGTGCGACAATCTAAATTCACGCTAGCCCGCCTGGGCCGGCATGAATCCCCAACAAAAACGCAGCGGCGACCATCTATCTCCTCCAGCAGAAGACGTTCAGAAGCGATACCAATGGACACCTGAAAACATACTAACGCAAAACCGTTATTATCTACCTCCACACCTGGAACCAAGCAAATCTAATAGCGTCCACGAAACAGGTACGTCTGAAACCAAAAAGTTAACAAAAATACCTCCTATCTTTCTACACGGGCAAAACAACCATAAAGAAGTTATTAAAGACCTTGACAAATTGGCGTTGAGCGACTTTACTACTGCCTACTCTATCAACTATCTAAAAATATCGTTAACCACCGAAGACGACTACCGAAAGGTAGCCAAGCATTATCTCACTCATAACATTCCTTATCATACTTATCAAGATCCTGCTGCCAAACCCCTATCTGTTGTAATTAAAAATGTCCCTCCATCAATAACAATAGAAGACATAACCAAAGAACTAGAGCCAAGCAACCTTCCTATACTAAAAATAAGCCGCTTATACTACAAGGACAAAACTCCTATGCCGATTTGTGTAGTTGACCTAACCGCAAACGAAAAAGCTGAAGATATATACAAGCTCAGTAAACTTCAGAGATCTATTGTGTCCGTTGAATCAAGGCGTTCAGCTAAAAATATTCCCCAATGTCATCGTTGCCAACGTACAGGCCACACTAAAAATTATTGCAGACTCCCACCCCGCTGTGTCAAGTGCGCAGGTAACCATCTTTACAATGAATGCAATAAAAAGATAGAAGAGCCACCAATATGTGTCAATGGTAATGGTCAACATCCTGCTAACTTCAGAGGCTGCAGCTACCAACAAGAAGCCGCTAGGCACCGTTACGGCAGGAAAGCAAGCCCTCCGCAATCAGCACCTTTAACAGATACTCCACCCGTACCCAAGAACGATACTACAAGAAAAACTTACGCACAGGCCACCAGTAGAAACAAAACTCACCATCCTTCATTTCCAGATCTAAGTAGCTCTCTTGTGAACAATTTACTTTCAACAATTTTCGAAGCCATTAAACCCTTTATTCAACAAATCAAAAACTTCCTTATATCCAATCTCCTTCCTCTTCTACTTAACAATGGCCCTTAATCACACGACTCTTACAAATCTTAAAATATTAAACTGGAACGCCAACGGAATCCAAGCTCAGAGATCAATTCTAATTGCTTTCCTAGTACGTCACAACATAGATGTAGCTTGTATAAGCGAAACACACCTCGCCAACAACGAGAACTTTAAAATATCTGGCTATCGCATCTATAGAAAGGATCGAGTAACAAGAGTCGCTTCCGGAGGAGTAGCCATCCTAGTGAAAAATCAAATTTCTCACTACGCATTCGAAATATCAAACTTTTCAAGCTTAGAAATAGCAACAATTCAACTCAACCTAACCGGCAACTGCAACATAATCATTTCCAGTGTATATAAGCAACCTAATAAAAAACTCACTGAAGCAGACGTCCGCGCCTTAAGCAGCGTCACTCAACCAGCCCTCTTCATCGGAGATTGGAATTGCAAAAATACGGCGTGGGGTTGTCGCAAAAACAACCCAGACGGCATTCAGCTTAATGTTTTTGCAGCAAAATATAACATACAAATAGTTGCACCTGACGAGCCTACCTATTATCCCTACAGGCCGGATCACGTGTCTGATATCTTAGACATTACAGTCCAGAAAAACTTTTCACGGAGAATCTTTCAAAACGTCGTCTCTGAACTCGATTCTGATCACGTGCCAGTTATCATAACATTTTACGCGGATCCAGTTATAAACAGACACAACGCCAGACTAATCAACGGAATAGTTGATTGGGAATTATTTCAGAAAACACTTGACAATAAGCTAACCCACAAGCCACTCATAACCTTCGGCGATATAGATCAACAGGTCAATGACATAACACTCTCTATTAGGGACAGTATCCAATCATCGACTACTCCACCAAAACATAAAAAAAGAAGCGACACACGTACTCCGCCATATTATATACTGGAGCTTATTAAACAAAAGAGCCGAATGAGACGGCTCTGGCAAAGCACTAGAGATCCTGCTACCAAAAACATGTTAAATAACTTAGGCCATCGAATCAAACGCGAGCTTGATGATTATACAATATCTTCGTATCAAAGGTTAATAAGTGAACTGGAACCCCAAGATCATGGCCTCTGGCGAACGACAAAGAAAATATTACGCAAGCATGAAGAAATCCCCGCAATCTCTAATAATAACATAACTTACTACACCGACGAACAAAAATGTACCATCTTTGCCGACGAGTTACAGCGATTGTATGGACCCCAACAAACTCAAACTAGCTTCTCTAATATTATCCTCAACCACGTCGAATCTCATATGCCTCATCCCGGAAAAGACCTCAGCCCGACTACAACATCAGAGCTGGCCAACATAATCAAGCTCCTACCAAATAAGAAAACACCGGGCCACGACCTAATAACTAACATAATCTTGAAACATGCAACTAAAAAAACGCTGGCCTTTTTAGCGAGCTTATTTAACGCATGCCTACGACTTGGATATTTTCCCAGCTCGTGGAAGCACTCACACATTCTAATGTTTCCTAAGCCTGGTAAGAACCACAAATCAGTAACTGGATACCGACCCATTAGCCTACTTCCAACAATATCTAAGATCTTCGAAAAAATAATCCATTGGAGGCTAGTCGAAGAAACTAACAGAACTAACGTGATACCAACCTTCCAGTTCGGATTCCGTAAACAGCATTCTGCGTGCCATCAGCTCCAACGACTGGTTGAAAAAATAGAGGAAAGCTTTGAACAAAAACAATACGCCGCAGTGCTCTTTCTAGATTTGGCTCAGGCCTTTGATCGCGTGTGGCATAACGGGCTTAAATATAAAATTACCCAACTCCAAATCTCCGATTACCTCAAGGCAATCCTGTTTTCTTTCCTTGACCATCGCACTTTTCAAGTCACAATCCACAATTCCTACTCGACGCGCAGAGTCATTCAGGCAGGCGTCCCCCAGGGAAGCGTCTTGGGACCGATGCTCTTCAACATATGCACTAGTGATATACCGACCACTATTCAAGCAGATCTACTGATGTTCGCTGACGACACAGCCGTTCTCGTAAAAGATCCTGATATAAATCTAGCAATAGCTAACCTTCAAGCAGCTACTAACTCTATCGCTCAATGGTTCAACCAATGGCATCTTAAAATAAACATGGACAAGTGTGCTGCAAAAATTTTTAGCCTCAGACGAATAAACAATCCTCCAATGGTCACCATCTGCGGATTCTCTGTTGCTTGGAAAACGAACTCGGAGAGTGTTAAGTACCTGGGAGTGTTGCTAGACACAAGATTAACCTGGAAAATGCACGTTATCCAACGGCTAAATCACGGCTACGCAAGGCTCGCACAACTATACCCTCTTATAAACAGGAAATCTTCGCTTAAAATAAAGTGCACACTTCTCCTTTATAAATCGTTAATCCGCCCACTAGTTCTGTACGCGTGTGTGGTTTGGGGCAGTGCGTCACCTACAATCATTAACAAAATTCAAGTTATTCAGAACAAAATCTTGAGAATTGCCGTGAACGCGGAGTGGTTCGTTACTAATGCCCAACTACATCAAGAACTAGGCATACTAACAGTTTCTGAATACATAAAAAAACTGACCATTAACTTTCATACCAATATTAGCCAGTGTGATAGTGCAGTGTTTTATAACTTAGGGCGCAAAAATATACACACTAGATTAAAACGCCAACTACCCCAGGATTTATCTAAATTAATCGTTTAAAAATATATTGCTATTTCGTAGGTACGTGGTACCCATAAGTGATGTAAAGCCATAACCTGTATCTCATACAAATGTCATGAATAGCAGCACATAGGAAAGGGAAAGGGAAAACAAAAGGAAATGACCAGATGCGTGAAAATATGGAAGCATTCTTTTAACGGAATTACGATGATTATCCTAAATCCCCAGCCTCCCTGCACGAATAAAGTCATGGGCTATTGCCATATCAATATCCATAACTGAGCGGTGGGACCACGGGTTTTCAATGTTGTCAATTTATCGTGAAATAACTCTACTAGTGAATTGAAGACATGTGAAGATTCTTCAATAGTCCCATAAGATATTGTCTCTTTCATAATATCCTCGATGTAACCATCCCAAAAATCCTTATTTATTTATATATCTTGATAAATTATCATGGATAGTGCAACTCGAAGAAGAGTGTGGCCTCTAACACTTCGTGCAATAGTATGACCATTCAACATTTTTTCAACTGAATGTGGAGCGTATACGACACTGAGAGCTTCCTTGATTCCGCTTCCTTCCATTATATAGGTATCCTATGGACCCAAGGAACGTCATGAGCATATGAAAGCCTCCTAGTCCTACAATAATCTTATATATATATATCGGATCCAACTTCAGCAGCAGCTACAATTTCTCGAGCTTTGATGTAAAACGGCTGATCAAAGGTAGCCACACGTTTTTTGTCCATGTGAGTTGGCATTACGTACAACACAATCCAGTGTAGTGTAAATTGTGTCCATATTACTCACAGGATGATGAATGAAAGGTAGAAACAAGACGCAAGCTGTCGAAAAGTATTTATTTTTTTTTGTTAGATTCTCTAGAAATCCATTCCATCCTGGAAAGCCCGTGATACCTCTCCATTTTCCGTATGGCCACAATAAATCAACTGTACTACAAATTTGTTTATTTAATATTTCATCGTAATTGATCTTTCAACTTTAAGCTTGCTCATTCCAGATACGTGATGATTTTCATAGGTTAAAAGAGGCACGTGTGAAACTGCCGTCAAATTCTCAGCGTTTGGTTTTGTCGTACATTTCACTATTCGCCCATCAGCAATAACAGCCGTACGTGGAGTAATTATTTTATTACTCCCATTATGTACAGAGTATTATGCCCATTTGATGTATAAATATTAATGTCTGCATTATCTACTGCATATTGTACAAGAGCACCTGATGATAGAACACAAGGTTGGGGGTGTTGACACTTCATATGTCACCGCTTCATTATATGGAGCACAAAATCCCAAACTTGATAAAACATCTACAAGGCGTTTAGAAGCATATCTCCTATGAAGAAATACAGGTAGGCCAACTAGTAACTGTGACATAAACGATTGTGGGCGCATTGCAGTCATTATAGCATGACATATGGTTGTACATTTTGGTTTTAATTTGTCTGTCTGGCTCTTTCGCTTTTTAAAAATTAATTTATCAAGAAACTGTAACAATGTTTGCGGAATTTCTTCATTAATATTATCAAACATTTGACTTGGCGGTGGATAGGAATCGCTCATAACAGCAACTGAACAAATATCTTCTGTAATTATTGATGCAGCAGCTACTATAAGTCGGACACGTTCATTTGAGTTTTGCTTTCCTTTCTTCGTACCAAGATTTATTTAAAATATCCGCTGCGGTATCACGCAAGCAAAGGAGTAACAGTCATTGATTTATGTTTCAATGTAATTATAATGTTTTTTCCCTATTAATTTTGTTATTACCGTAGAATCAGATGGAACATAATCTTTCACGACATCTTTAACTCCCCCAATGTAAATTGGGAATCATCATGATTCTCTATATAAGAAAAAATTTCCTCCATCGCAGTTGCCACATTCTCATCCAATGGACGGCTTCAACCAGTTGAAAAAAGTTATCAAAACATTTATTGTAATATTTGGCGCCGACAGATATTAAATCGACACGAGCCGTAGACGAGTGTCGTAAGCTGCACACTCAGGTGAAAAAGTCAGCTTCGCGTACTTAATTACACAATATACTATTTTTATACCACGAGCACGCTGAAGCTACTTTTGGCGTCTTTCTGCAACTGACCAAGGCAGAACGGCCGCCATTTATTAAAATTAGTTTAAAGGATCTAAGAAACAATATTGCTGAATTTACACATAGCTTTATATGGAAAATACAGGGATGGGCCTTATTTTCGAGCGGGCTTTATTTGGGTCGGGTAGGTACTTTACAAGTAAATTTAGAAGATCATTATCATTATTAAGCTGAAAAGGCGTTACAGGTAAAAATCAAATTTAATTTAAATTTTCAAATAAAGTTGCACATTCATGTATGTAATTTTTGAAATCTAATTCACGGAAAATAAATTCAAAGTTTGGTTTGAAATTTGAATATCGAATTGGAGGGCTCAAAATCGATTTATCAGGGATGAAACTAAAATCTGAATTATAAAACCAAAATTCAAACCTTGTTATTGCGCAAGAAATTAAGGCGATAAAGCAATAAAAATCCAAAGTAACGAATTCAAGCTTTTTCGCGCTCTAACTTAATAGTGATCTGTGATCAGTCCAAGCTTCCGTTTATACTTTCGAAATATTTTCATTCCAGAAATTTTGTACATTTATTTATCATATAAGTTCCAAACAAGTTTGCAATCGTGGAATTGGGAGGACAACAACTTGACTTTTCAATGGATGAAGATAAAATATGGATCAAAGATTCAAAACATCTTCATTCTACATATTTTCGCCGATTCCCATTTCTTCGTTTCAAATAACCCAGCAAACATTTTCTGAATTTTCGAATTATAGAACGAAGATACAATTCGGAATTCAAAATTAAAATTAAAAGATTTACAAGTTGTTATTACACAAGAGAGATAATAAACAAAAGTTGTACCTGAAAATCCAAATTTCGGGATTCAAACTTTTACATTTTCAAAATCCCCACAGAAATAAATTTTGAACAAAACTAGAAAACAAGATTATTTTAGCAAAAACGCTTTTATAACTAAATATTAAGGTTCCAAAATTCTTCCTAATTTAGATTTTAAAATAAAGATGTAAACCTATAATCGATCGTAATTTCTGAAATTCAAAATAATAACTCAATCAATTAATCAAAGTTTTATTCGAATTTGAATATCATTCCTGAACTATCGAATTGCAAAGTTATAAACAAAATTCAGAAGCTTTTTCACTGATTAATTTAATAATGACCTGAAATCAATTTAGGGTTCCATTTATACAATCCAAATTAGAGATTCAAAATATTTTCATTCCATATATTTTCAACGTCCCGTCCCCTATATTTATATTCCAAATAGATCAGTAAGAATTTTCTGGATTATTAAATTTGAAGATTACAAAGTGGACGAAGAAGAAATTTGACTTCAATATTAAGGATTCCAAGCTCGTTATTTGCCAAGAAAGGATTAGGTAAAACCTTTTTAATTCTCTAAGAATGATCTGCAATTAGTCTAGAATTTCGTTTGTACAATCCAAATTAAAATTACATTCAAAATAAATCAGCATTTTTCTATTCTCAAATTAGGTTACTAAAAATCGGGTTTTCAGGAAATGACTCAAAATTTGGATTATAATATGTAAAGGTTCAAAGCTTGTTATTCCGCAACTCAGGCTTGGAATTGAGAGACTAAAGTGATAAACGATATTTGTATTTGAAACTTTAAAATTAAAAGCTTCAGACCTTTTTTCATGATTCACATAACGATAAGCTACAATCCATTCAGGGTTGCATTTGTATATTCTAAATAAAGAATTCAACACAAATTCATGTTTAATTAAGCAGAAAAATTCACTTCAAAAGAATAATTTTAATTTCCTCGTTGTTATCGTGTTATGCTCGATTCCGTCCTAATTTCTTGAAAGTTTAAATATGTTTAAGTAACATTTGAAAGAATAATGAAAGGTCGCACGAAATAATCTACGTAAATTTTAAAATAATCGGTTATTTAGATGCGCGAAAAAAATCGTAAACACGCGATGCTTTAATACCTGACAAGTTGAATACATGGCACAAATTGGTGCTAACGCAAACTTAAATCTAAACGAAAATGTTTAATCTAAAAGGATTTCCCAGGGCACACTTTTTTTATAATTCCCCATTCTCTCACCTTTTCATTCACAATTTAACCACATCAGGGATCGATAATTGCTCGTAAGCAAAAATTATAGAGGCAATTATACCACTTTGTCATCAATAAAGCGAAAGGTAAAGATTACAGGGCCCACTGTGAACTGCGAGTTCACCTAATAACATCTCTAAATAGCGCGCCCCCTAGCGGGCTCTGCCTAATTATCCTCATTGCCCGAGATAACTTTAATTTGTACGAACGCACTCTGATATTATGAAAGTCGTTTTCATTTCGCGGACCAGAATATATACACTTTTTCGTGTACATTATTTGCATGTCAAGATAAAGAAAGAATTATTTACATAACGGCCGCCGCTGTGAATCGTACCGAAACGCGACTGAAACTGAAAAATTTTTACGCTCTTGCTCGACTCAGGATCGTTAAGTGTATCAGGAAACACTTAGGAGACCGGACACGCGGAAAAATATTTGATAAAAACTTACATGGTACTCCGGCATGTTATACGAAGATCCTTAACACATACCTGCAACAAAGGAAAAACAAATTAGAGCTTTGCTTTATTTTAAGCGGAGCTTAAAGTTATTTTGGCTTGTTTTACTTTTATGTTTTAACATACCCTTATCTTGAATTTTTTACACCCTAAGTTTACTTCAAAGCAGTTTATTTAAAGCAATTACTTAATTCTCAAACTTTATTATAAACACACTTGAAGCTTTTTCTACATTTAAAGTTTAAGAGGGGTAAGCTTAAAAGCAACTATTTAAATGAGGTGAACTAAAATTTATTATTCTTAAGAGGTTTATAACACCGTTCAAAAGGTACCTAATATTATCAAAATAATTTAACAAACACCGAAACTCAAACTTTGTCAATGTAAGCTGTTCAACCTTAAAAACCATGAGAAACTATTAAAACCAAATACGTATTTCGGCAACTAAGGTACCATATTTATGTAATGAAAACCATTCTTGTCAAAGTTAGCTGAAGTTAGTCTCTGAAGATATTCTCTTCGCCACGTCATCAGAGAAAGTGTTCCGCAAATATTTAGAACTATTATAAATAAACTAACAAAAAACTTATAATAAATACATAAAAAGTATTAGTCCTTTTCAGGAATGTCTTGAATTTTAATAATTACGCACCGGCCTCGACACCGAAAGGTATAAGAGGTTAACGATAACAAACAAACAAATAAACTTGCTGAAAGCTTCGCCAGTTCTGACATGAAAACAAACTCTATTGTATTTAAGCATTTATTTTCCATAGGTATTTCGCCACCATTTGCTACAAGTTAACAAGTAAATACAACCATTAAAAAATTTCAAGAAATTCAGTACAATAAACATTTAGAAAATAATGTGTTAAGGTGTTGGTCCTTGGTTGACCTTAAAAGTTTTTTAAACAATGACTGAGTTTCAAAAGGCACATTTTTTGTAAAAAGACCAAGAATAAAAAAGTTTGCATAACCCTCACAAAAATACTCCAAATAAAATCCTAAGTATCTACCCTAGTTGTGAAAGTTAGCAACAAACGAGAAACTTTTATTATCGACTTTTCAAACAATTTTATTGTTGATAAAAGTTTGTGCATTGTTAAAAATGTGAAAATGAGCATATTCTGTATTCAGGTCACTTCCTTGATAGGGACTGAAATTTTAAATAAAGAAACCAACCTTATAATATTAAAAACTAAAGAAAAACGTTTTTTATATGCAAATATAATAACAAAAACGACACCAAGTTAGTTAATGAAATCACTGGATATATTAACCAAGCTTTTATTTTTGTATTGCACACATACACAACATACATATCTATGTTATGTTATAACCTCTTAGTGACTTTAAAATTAAAATAAAAAATAAATAACAACCTAACAATGATTTTTTCTCAACCGCTGAACCGCATCAGTGGACAGCATCGACCATCGAACTGATACTGTTTAGCAGTGTTTCCAGATGAGTTATAAATGTTTTCCTCCTATAATTCCAAATTCTTCCTTTTTACGAATACGAAAATTCCTGCCAAACAACAACTAGCAACAACAACAACAACAACAACAACAAACAAAAGAATTAATAAATATATATTTGACTTGACAACCAAATCAGAGAAACAAAGCATTAGAGCGGCCAAGTAGCAAACAAATTCTAACAAAACTTCCTTATTAACATGGAAAAACGTTTTTTCCTATCAAAACACCCACTGTACAATCTCTTGCATCCGTATAAAGCAATTCCAACAATTTTGTTTTCGATAAATAAAGTATCGTAATAAACACAAGTGATATTTGCGAAATTTAACCAACTTGAGAGTTAACAAATTGTCATAATCATAATATTACATACATTATGATATTGAATAACAGCTCCTTCCTCATTTTTTTTTATGTTAAAACAAGCAATCGATTTACCGGGTGTCTCAGGTAAGACGCAACATAGAGAAACATCAATGTATTTTTTTAGAAAGGATTAGCAATACCTTTGGAATATGTATGGATTCAGTGCTCAACGTATGTTATTGGATTTAGTTAACGCTAGAAAGACATAAAAATACTGAAGGCGTCTGTCATTATTTCATTGTTTATTTTTTATATCTGTCAATTTTGACAGCAACAAGAACATTAAATTATTTACCAGAAAATAATGTTTTTCTACACATGATATGAAAATAAGTATTTATTAGGATAAACTCTACGTGAAAGTGCGACTTTTTCCATCTAGAGATGAAAATATTTTCACTTCTAGAGATGAAAACAAGAATTGCAAATTTATGACAAAAAAATATAACTAAATGCGTGTGTTACTATGGAAACGATTAAACAAGCAATTAATAATTTGCATTGACACAATTCGGTTTGAATTAAGTCGAATTTTAAACTTATTGCAAACGGTGTGTAGCTGCCCAAGGGAACTATGAAGGAGATAACCTTGATTTGGAAAAAGAGTAAAAATCATGGTTAAAAGAAAATCAGTCTCATTATTTTTCTGCCAAGCCTCGTATAATATTACGTGCCGTTCTTTTTCTTGAATTTATAAATTTCGAAACTGTTTCTTAGTTTACTGCATAGTCAGGATAATTTATTATTACATAGTCTTAATTCTGATTTGGCCAAGATAAATTTGGAGTCCCGGAGGGTTTGTGATAGATCCTGTGCTTTTCATTTTTTGCATAAATATGGCATTTTTTCTAAACGTTAACTACAGAACGCGGTCAATACTTCCCTTATTACTTCGAGCATGTATGTTATTTAAATAACAAATAATTGCGACAATATTTTATCTCGTATAATTGCCTGGTTTAATTAAATTTGTTGTGTTTTAATCCAGATTCCATGCAATTCAAATAATTAATTTCATTCAATTAAATTTAGGTGAATAAAGTGCATTTTTGGAGAGAAATATTTGCCTATGCGGTGCGCTAATACTGCATAGTTTATACAACTTTTGAATTTGTTTATTTGTCTTTGACTGTCTGCGACTTTCGGGTATTCTTTTAAATGTTACTCAACTAAAATTTTCAAGAAATTAAAAAATTAAAATACCCAGGAAATTAAACCTGTTCTTTGAAGTGAACTTTTTTTCTGAATTATTTGAAACATAAGTTGAATACATACCGGGTGTTTGACTTAAGGGGCGAACATAGGGAAATAGCATGGGAAATCGTATATATGCAGATTCCTGCTCCCCGTTTGTGTTGATAGGATTGATAGTGGTATCAATCGAAAGACAAAAAAATGCGCTTAATTTGATACCACTCTACTTGAATTTGTTGCTTGTTTAAAAAAGAAACTGCAATAAATAATTTGCATCTTATTCACAAAAAGCAGACCAGCCATGATCAAATTTGAAGTTTCTTTACGCCAAAATAAATTTTATTTTCTGTCAGTTATCAATTCATGTATTTATCTAATTAGTAATGAATAGTAATGTTAATGAGGAGAGGGTATTTATTGCTAAAACATTTTATACTGGCATCAGTTTTCGCACAGTTCGTGATTTAAGAAACTTCAAATTATCATGGCTGGTCTGTTTTTTGTGAATAAAATGCAAATTATTTATTGTAATTTTTAAGCAATTTCTTTCTTAAACAAGCATCAAATTCAATAAAGTAGTATCAAATTAAGCGCATTTTTTTGTCTTTCGATTGATACCACTATCAATTAGAGCTGTCAACGGTTACCGATTAATCGGTTAACCGGTCATTACTGTTGACGAAAACCGCGATTTTCTATACAACAAAAACCGTTTAACCGGTTAATCGGTCATAACCGGTCATGACCGGTTGTCGGTCATAACCGGTTGTCGGTCATGACCGGTTATCGGTGATGACCGGTTATCGGTGATGACCGGTTATCGGTCATGACCGGTTATCGGTGATGACCGGTTGTCGGTCATGACCGGAAATCGTTCATGACCGGTTTCTGATCATCATCGATTTCCGGTCATGATCGGTTTCCAGTTAAGAGCGGTTTCTGGTTACCCAAGAAAGATTTCTGACCAATAATTAAATTTATTAAGTCATTAATGATTAAGGAAATTTGCAATACTGATATCATTATAATTTTAAAATTTATAAAATAACGTGCTGATTCAATAAAGGTATACACATACACGTCCTTGCCAAGATTTGTTTGCTAACGCAGGTTAAACAATACGCAATAGCTGTTTGAATATTCGGCGAATTAATGGTACAGTTTGTTTATACAGGGTGTTTCATTAATAATTGTACATACGCTAACTGGAGAATCCCTGGCCCAAAATATGAAGATTTAACCTGTAACACTTAGATAAAATGTGTCTCCTTACTGAGATACAGGGTGTTTTATTTCAAATGTTTAAAGTAATTTTTTGCGATTATTTTGATACTGTTTAATATTTCTTTGTCATATTTCACGTAACCCATGCAATTTTGAGTAAAAATGCCGAAATGATCAATACGAATATGAACAATAAATTAAACATTCAAATCAGAATATTGTGCAGCCGTATCTTTGTCTTTAATTATCTCGAAAAATAATTACTTTATCGTTATGGAGTAAGAGTACATTATTTTCTTAGAAAATGATCAAAAATTCAAGAATCATACTAAAATGACGATTACACCAGTGGCGTAGAATTTAGAAGGGGGAAATTACCCCTCTAACCCAGCCGTACGCCTCTGGTAATAGCGAGAAACTATCTTTTACCTTGGTTTAATGTTTTCTAAAGTACCTAAACTTTCTGCCAAATATGATAAAGAAATATTAAACAGTATCAAAATAATAGCCAAAAATTACGTTAAAAATTTGAAATAAAACACCCTGTAAAGGAGGCACATTTTATCTAAGTGTTATAGGTTAAATCTTCATATTTTGGGCCAGGGATTCTCCAGTTAGCGTATGTACAATTATTAATGAAACACCCTGTATAAGTAATATCCTAATATCAAACGAAATCATTCAACTCTTACTATAGTAGTAGGTACAACCTTCCCTTCTAGGCCTGATTTGAACAATTTTACAGCGGCCTCAAAATATAAGAATTCATTTATATTTTGGGCGAACAGTTTAAGTTTAAACCTTTAAAGTTTAAACAAACTTTAAAACCGTGTCTGATAGGGTTGTTTCTGGCAGAACGCGCCACTTCTAACTTCTAACTATTCATAATATTTTTGTCGTCCGTTCTAATAATTTATAACGGTAAGCCGAAATTGCGGACCCGATTGACTACTGGAATATTTTTTTAAGGTAGGTCATTTTTAAATCAAAGGCAAACACACAAAATTAACAAAATACTTTTACAATGCATTACATTTACGTTCGATTTTGTTTCCACTTCAAAAGTAAAACTTCTAACGGCTGCTCATGAGTTAATCATTTGTAAAAATGTTAGAATCGGATTTAAAAAGAATTACATTCGATGTATTTTGTTTTAAATGAATTTCTGCAAGGTAACAAGGTCAAGAATATTTCGTAAACATTTATTCTTCAATATCTTTCAAAATATTAGCACATCTATTTTATTTGAGTTGTTAGTATGTATAGAAAAAGTTAAATTTTCGTAGCAGAGCTGCAGAACTGATTTTAAACGCGATAGAATCATGCAATCACTAGGTAAAGCATAATACGTTACAAATGTCTTTTACCACCCCTCCCGTGACATCCCCATTTTAAATTAACAGCAAACAATACACTTTTTTCTGTTTATTTATAAAGAAATATCAATAATACTTATCTAGTCTAGTATGAATTCTAAACTGTACGTAAAATTATGTTATAACAAAAAGAAAATCTCGAATAATTCTCTGCAAACATATTTGTATTGTGCATTGCGAATCCCGGAAATTTGTTCGAAAGAAATTTGTTCGACGGTAATTTGTTCGAGGTAATTTGTTCGAACGGTAACTTGTTCGAACGGTAATTTGTTCGAACAGTAATTTGTTTGAATGGAAAAATGTTCTAAAGGAAAAATATTCGAAAGAGAAGATACACAACGTGATCAAACAGAAAAACTAGAATGATTTAGAAACACTTGAGCAAATGTTTATATGGTGGCTGAATGGAGTGGGGTAATATCAGTACTTTTATTTTTCAGGGAATCACAATGGTAACCTTGAGATAATGGGGATCGGATTATTATAATAATGATCCTCACCCTAATTATGGTTAGTTACATTCCAAGCAGCGTCTTAAAAGATTATTTTGAGTTAAGTAAAGTAATCATTTAAACCAGGGATCGCTAATGAAATACTAACCACTTTTCTTGCACATAACTAACTTAAGAATTGTTTACGCGATGATAAATCTATTTTCTTTAGATAATTATCGCTAATGAAATACTAATCACTTTCCTTGCACATAACTAACTTAAGAATTGTTTACGCGATGGTAAATCTATTTTCTTTAGATAAATATTCAAAATTGTTAAAGATAATATTTTTCGAACACCCACTAGGAAATGTTCGATTCGAAAAAATTTCCGTTCGAACAAATTCCCTATCGAATATTTTTCCGTTCGAACAAATTACCGTTCGAACAAATTACCGTTCGAACAAATGACCTCGAACAAATTACCGTCGAACAAATTTCTCTCGAACAAATTTCCGGATAGGGTGCATTGCACACGTTGTTCAGAAGGTTTTAAATTTTAAAATAAATAGTAGAGCTGTCAACGGTTACCGATTAATCGGTTAACCGGTCATTACTGTTGACGAAAACCGCGGTTTTCTATACAACAAAAACCGTTTAACCGGTTAATCGGTCATAACCGGTCATGACCGGTTGTCAATCATAACCGGTCATGACCGGTTGTCGGCCATGACCGGTTATCGGTGATGACCGGTCAAAACCGATAATCGGTAAAAACCGGTTTTTTCGAAAATCGGTTATAAATTATTTTAACCGATTATCACACAAAAAATCAAAAATTGACAGCTCTACTATCAATCCTATCAACACAAACGGGGAGCAGGATTCTGCATATATAGCTACGATTTCCCTATGTTCGCCCCTTAAGTCAAACACCCGGTATGTATCAAATGAAAATGTCTTGAATTTTTAGTATGGACTATACAAATGGAATGGATTGATTGAAAATCATTATTAAATTATATACATTAAAAAATGTGGTCTTTTAATTTGGAATTTTCGAATCCAAATTTTATTTACGACCTTACTCCCTCAATTCCTTTAATTTTGATTCTGAAATGTAAATGTTATCTTCGTACCTCTAAAAACATATTTTTGGTTCTCCAATTCCAAAAAAATCCATAGCAATTTTGGCGAATTATTTAGAGCACAAATAAGAAACGTTTGAAATGTATCGACAAAAAATTATGTTTGTAATCGTTAATTTGGAATTTACTGAAGAGAGTGAACAAGTTTGGATTTTTTAATTTGTAATTTTCAAATCGATCCCAATTTTTGGATTACAACAGTTGAGGTATACAAAATTCGTATCAAACTTTAAATTTCCGGTCATTGGTCAGAATTTCAAAACTTACCTTCGATTATAAGTTTTTATCTTCGACTGTCAAAATTTAAATCTTGATTTTCATATTGACAAATAAAGGGTAATTTAAGTAGGTTCGATTTAATGACAAGAATTTTACGTTGATATAAAAAATAATAATAAACATGTGAAAAAAAGTTTTGGCATAAACATATCGAAAGATGCAAGTGCATTTTTGCGATAAATCCGTTAATAATTTTCATGTTCTCATAAAGCAAATCCGCTTTCATATAAATTTAAAATAACGATGACGGTGTGAAGCATAGAGGAGTTAGCTAGCAAGGAATAAATAACTTCGGAATTTGTGAAAGAGTGGAATAAGAGGGAACCAAAGCCAGGAGCTGTGTCCTTAATAAATCACTTTTAGAGATCACCTACAAGCAAATTCGCTTTTAAGAGAAGTCTAAGACCACAACGCGCGACGGCGCCTCCACTGAAACACAAAGAGCTCCAGGAGCTCGTGAATATGGATAAGAAGATAAATCAGAAACCCTCTCAATAGAAGTCGCGGACTCGACTCGAGGAAATCATTCAATCAATCGAAAGCAGTCTTCATCACCGGCATCTGTAGCTTCGGGCTAAGATGACGGAAAATATTACATCGAAACGTAATTATGGCTTGTCGGTGAGATGCAACTTGTCCATCAAATTTTACGAATCTAACTCGACGTTTTGATCCTCTTATTGGAACTAACGGACGGACACAAAATAATCACTCGAAATATCCTTTTTTCCATTAAGGATAGGTGGTTATTAAAATTCCCCAACGTAATGAAGTCGGAGGTGAATTTCCACAAGACAAAACTAGTAGGATATATTGGTGTTAATAAAGACTTAGAATCGAACTATAATTAATTTTAAAATGGCCCTCTTGGGGAACGCTAATGATTTTAAATGGGGTGGAGTGTATCATACTATTGGTTTAATGGAATGTGCGTGATAAAGGCGAGGGAATGTGATGTATGCGTTAATAATACACTCTCCCCGAGTTCCTTTGCCGCACTGAGCCCCAATAACTCGTACAGCTAAGAACCCTTTGCTGTTGAGCCGCATTCTCATTAATAATTCTTATAAGAATGGCGACCATACGCTCGCCCTTAGGAGAACAAAATAAAACCTGTCTTCCCTCCACAACGAAAAGAACATCTTACAAGGAAATTTGAAATTAAGACCACACGCATTTTTTTCTTTCTTTCTAGGATGAGGCCGAAAACAGATTATGAAACTTACTTAAAAGATTTTTATTTAACATCTATCAGGTGTGGTTTTTCCACAGCAAGTTGTTTTACTTACCGCAAACATAACAATTAATATGTTAATATTGTTTGTGTTGTTGGTCGTAATTAACTAGAATATAATGCGAGTTTTAGCTTAAAAATACAAAACGCCTTTTCGTCAAACAATTTCAAAAATAGAAACCTACAAGACATTTAAACATAAACGTAAGATTAGCTTACAGAGTAGTCGACTAATTAAGCGAACGATAAAAAAGGAACCTGAAATCGTAACATTTGCTTTATTACTATTACTTTTGGTGAACAGTTTTCATTTCTATGTCAAATAAGGGCTACGAATCCTATTTAGATTTAGTGGCCTGCTTTAAGGTTAAACGTGCCAACAATGCTTTAATTTTTCTGATTATCTTAGGCTTGCTAGGACGCTATAAGTCAATTAAGTATATACTACTTACATAAAGAAAACCTAATACAAATGGTTATAAATTCACATCTGAATTAATTCAGTATTAAAGAGGTTTATTGCAGTATTTTCAATTAAAATAAAACCATGAATTCAGTTACGTTAACTATTTAATACGCTACGTTACGTTAAGAAAAATAGTTATGTTATTTATATTAGGTTGTATTATATTATGATACTTTAATATACTACATGTGCAGTATATTATATTAAGTTACGTTACGTTCCATAGCGTAAATCGATTAGAGTAATCAGATTAACATAATAAAGTAACAATGAGAAACACCCACAACAGTTACGAAATACAAACCTGGTTCGAAAAGTGTTAAAATTTTAATGACTGTAAAATTTTCAGGATTTCATTTTGTCACACCCCATACTGGCGTTTCTTTTTAAAATTTACATGACGTATTTACGACCCCGCGTTGAATTCGCTAAAAATACGAAAACAGACAGTTTAAACGAAAAAAATATTAGAAGAAAATCTCAGTTCCTTTTTCTTGACTACTTATTTCGAAACTATGAAAACAAATCATCTCCACTTCCTAAATTATTTTTTGTATTCCGTGTTATTCTTTCAGGTTTCATTTCCGCTATCGTGTTGGGTTTTCTTTTTTCACTCTTCAAGATACACACGAATTTGTTACGAGATAACAATATTTATTTATACAATTTCCCTTCTTTTTATATCACACGGTCAAATCAGAACAAAGAATGTAATTATTTCATTCGGAGTTACTTCGACCCTCATTTTTAGGATTTAAGAAATCGGACGGCGAGAGAATATTCTTTTGTGAGTTTAAAGATAGCAGAATACGTAACTTCTACATTCTACGTAATTTATAACAACAGAAGGTTAAATATAAATTTAAAAATATTTAAATACCAAAGGTAACGACATGAAACTCGAGTTTAAAGTTAAACTGAATTATTTTAAGCTTAAAACATTTAGGTTAAGAGTTTAAATTACTTGAATTTAAATTCTTATAAGGGAGAAAATTCGAAGTGTGTATACACCGTCCACGTCGTATTTGGACAACAATTAGCGACGATTTCAGTTATGTTCCGAAATGTTGCTCTAATTTAATTTTAGTAAAATTTATAAGAACTTTAGCTTTTCATAAAAACTAAAGCAGCCTTTAACACAAGCTTAAATTATACAAATGTCAGTTATAGATCGCACAATCATAATCAACGTAATAAACAGACGGCATAGCCAACTGCTGACCTAATAAGAAACGAACAGAGTATAAGTATAATGAGGTTTTCTAGTAATGTTTCTTCATTTATGTTCTAGACTCATAACTACTAGGGGGCGTGAACTACAAAAAGCAATTATTACTAGCAACTGCTGGCACCTAAGTACTGGCGAGCCTACCTACTGGCCTTCTGATCCTGGAAAAATACCGGACTTGTTGGAGTTCTTCATAACTAAGGGAATTTCTAACCACTATACCTATATAAAATCTATCCTGGAATTATCATCGGACCATTCCCCAGTGATAGCAACTGTAAGTACAACCATCATTTAAAAGGAGAAAAGACCGTATCTGTACAATAAAAATACGGACTGAGAAATGTACAGAAGGCATCTACTAGCTAGCGACCCAATAAAACTGCCACTGAAATCGGAAGTAGATATCGAACATGCAACAAAGCATTTGATAAGTACAATTCAAGAAGCCACCTTACACGCTACTCCACCTTCAAAAGAAGGCAATCCTGTAATGACAAACTATCCACAAGAGATCAGGAATAAAATTACCGAAAAAAGATAAACTTGGCAACCGAGCAGACTTCCTGTTGATAAAACACCACTTAATAAGTTAACAAAATAGTTGGAGAACTTATTATACAAAATCAAAAACAAAACACTCCGAAATTATATCGGTAATTTGTCAGCCTACCCAACGGAAGGCTATTCACTATGGAAGGCAACTCGTAAATTGAAACGACCATGTCAATCGATTTCACCAATTCACAAAAATGACGGTATATGGGCCAGAGACAATTCTAGTAAAGCTAATGTATTTGCTGAACACTTGCATGCCGTTTTCCAGCCGAATGCTGCTACAAACAGAGAAGAAGAGAAAGCAATTGCCGATTACTTAGATAGTCGGCTACAGATGTCCTTACCCATTAAACACTTTACTCTTGGCGAAGTTCGCGAAGAAACAAAGCTTTTAAATGATAAGAATTGCCTAAAAAAATCATTGTGACTATCACGTAAATATACAATGCAATAATGAGAATTCGGTACTTTCCTAGACAATGGAAGTTTGGAGAAATAATTATGATCGAAAAACCGAGCAAGCCTCCAACGGAAAAAATATCTTACAGGCCGATTACGCTGTTGCCTTGTTTATCCAAATTACTTCAAAAATTACTTCTTAAGCGCATCAAACCTGTACTTGAAAGTTCCAACGTAATCCCACAACATTAATTCGGATTCAGGGAAAGCCATTCCACTCTTGAACAAGTACACAGAGTAGTGGATGTAATTGAAGATGACTTTGAAGATAAACGAGTTTGTTCTGCAGTATTCTTGGATGTCAAATAAGCGTTTGATCGTGTCTGGTACAACGGGTTGCTGTATAAAATCAAGAAAACCGTACCTCATCAATACTTTTTGCTCCTCAAGTCATATCTCAGTGAACGATTCTTTCCAGTGAAAGTAGAAGATGATTTTTCAGGGTGCCACCTCATCCAAGCGGGAGTTCCACAAGGAAGCGTACTCGGTCCGTCGTTGTACCTGATTTATACAGCCGACTTCTTGTGGAAATGTGATGTTAGCCACATTTGCCGACGACGCGGCAATGATTCTCATGAAGATCCAACAGAAGCCTGAAGTCAGCTGCAAAACTCACTTAACAATCTGGAAACTTGGTTGCCTAAATGGTGAATAAAAGTGAACGAGGAAAAATCTGTTCACATTACCTTCACATTAAGACACACTTCAAGCCCGGATGTTACTTTAAACGGTAAAGTGATACCAACTCAAGATACCTTGAGATACACCTCCACAAGCGATTCACTTGGAGAGATCATATCTCAAAAAAGAGAAAGGAACTTGACATTAAAAGCCAAAAGATGTATTGGCTACTAGGTTACAACTCAAATCTTCCACTCGTGAGTAAACTGCTACTTTATAAGACCGTAGTTATCCCAATCTGGACTTATGGAATAATGCATTATCCAGCGCTTCCAAAATAAAGTGTTAAGGTTGTTATCCAAGGCTCCATGGTATCTTAGTAATATGACACTACACAAAGATCTCCACATAAAATAGGTTCAGGAAGAAATCGAAAGATATACCCAAAGATATGCAACTCGGCTAAACATTCACCCCAACACACTGGCCGTAAACCTTCTTAGCAATGAACACGGAAACAGAAGACTGATCCGGACCAAAGTGCTAGACCATCTTTAGTGTACAGTTCTTTGTGTTTATGTACGTTAACTGTGTAAAAATTTAGGATATTTACTTTGCCATCAGACATACATATACGCATTGAATACGTATACAGGGTATCTCAGACATGACTCCCCAGGCCTATAACTTTGTTATTTTTAAAAATAACTATAATAAACTATATATATTCGTAAATGGGAGCAAATTCTCTATAAGATGGGGAAAGAAAATGTTAGAAAATCTGTACTCATATTATGGCAGCGATATTCAACTTTTTTTTTTTTCAAATTGCACACTATGCTTTTTTCGGTCATCCTGATAGTACATTTTATTCTCTTTATAACCATGTAAACCAATATTGGTCTTACATAAGAAAATTCTCGAACAAAATACGATTGAAAGTTGAAGTCTAGGTTTGCCATGGAAACAACTGATTGTTGTAATTTGTACTCGTCGGCGGTGAAAACAATTTAATTATTATTATTTCTTTATTCCATTGGTTCACTTTAAAATGTCGTTTCTTTTAATTATATTTTGATTTAATTTCACTTCACATTGAAAATTGTATTATTATTCTTAACTGTCAATAAATAATATCAGTTGGCCATGATTTTTATGGTTATGTTTTTATTTAGGAGCTACACAAACTAACGTGTGGTCACGTTGAAACTTTTGATGCAACTGAAGACCCCTTCTTTAATGTTAACCAATAGAATTCGAGTATTTTTTCTACTTTAAAGTAAAATTTAATATTAACAAAATTTTCTTAATTTTATAATTCACTTAAATCTAATTTTGAACAAATAACTATGAACTAAATTACCTTACACTAGTTTTAGGTACAAACTTTTATAAATTAACTAACTTAAATTTTTCATTTTTATGAATTTAACACCCTCAATTATTTTTGATTCATCTTTAAATTCAAGGACTTTCAAATTATTTTTAAATTAAATAAAAATTATGCTAACCTACTATTTACAAAATTTAAAAACTCATTTTATTCTTATATTTACGTTCAAAATTAACATAATTTTAAGACATATTTGTTGTGTATATTTGCTTCACAGTACTTTTATATTAATTTACTAATTATAACAAAATTCTATAATGACTTTACATGAAATTTATCTTAATATTTAACTTTATGCAATTTGTAAGTGTTAAATTTGTATATCGGAACTGTCAAAATTTGTGTAAATTGTATTTGTGTTAATTATGTAAATAAATTGATATTGTTTATAATGTTTGGTGTCTAAAATACACAACAATATATTTAAGGGGAAACTCCATTCATGTCATGTTTCTTACATCTTAATTGTTAGCTTATATTTAAACTAGTTGTAAATAAAACTCAAAATTAAAACAAAAAAATTATGTTTGACAATGGCTGATTTCCATTGCATTTAGTTAGTTCGTTTTGTAAAAATGAATTTCATCAAGGAATACAAATAAAACTCAAAAACAACGTGTTTCTGTTAACTGAAGGTAGGGTCGGCTTTAAAATTTACAATAAACAATAAAAAAATGAAACTACAACGGCAAGCTTCGAAATGGAGGAAAATTATGGTTTTTGGTGCAGTTCCGAAGCTTGTTTTAGTACAGTAGCCTAATAATACAATTACGATAGAAAAAATTATATATCTCTAGATTAAATAATATATAATTAAAATATTTACATTTTTGTGGTCGTTATAATCTATGATATGCAGAGCAGCGCATAACGCAGTCTGGTGCAGTTTTATAACGTGGGAATGTGTTTCGCATGGTTTCATTAAAGCTAGCACGATGCCTAAAATTAATATTTATGAGCGTAATCCTGCTAATAAAATGTTATTAAACCCTTGGAACTCCCCTAATTTGTCTCGAAATTCTAAAGAATTTGCGAAATTATACCAGTCGTGCACCTTAAACTATGCATACACGAAAGATTAATAATTTTTTGTTGGTCGTTTTTTGTTTATTAGAAAATATTACTCAATGCCAACGGTCGTCACGATATTAAATTCATAATATTAAACCGCTGTACGTTTATAATGAGGAAAAATTTTGAATTATTAATGCGACAAGGTTAGAAAATGCTTTTATTACAAATTAAATACGACAAAAACTTTCATTTTGTATATGAAATTTAAAACGTGTAACGTTACATTAGCTAATCTGTCTAAATTAAGATGCACTTTTGTTTTAGTTAGAGATTTAACACTTAGAGAAAGGCAGACAGGGTTCATTTTTCTTTTAATAACTACACAATATCCTTAGCCTTAGCGTTCGCAACTTGACCTAAATTTATCTTGAACGAGCTTCGAGCAAAACCAATCAGGACTTCTATTATTCTTTTAATTAAAAATTTTAACTTCTTTGTGAAGTTGATACCTCCTCCGCTTTGTACTTCTAAGTGGAAGCTTAGTTGAAGCGGACTTGTCAATCTTATGTTTTGTAATTATATTTTCGTTTCCGTTGCTTTTAAATTAGTTTATTCGAAGTGCTTTTTTTATTGCTTTTTTAAATATAGATCGTCTTTTAAAAGCTTGCATGAGCAGAAAAATGGGACCTACTTTCATTTGACAACTACCTTTTTATACTTTAAAGCAGTTACAAAGGACGGCGTTTTCCTTTTTATTCTAGAAAGTAAGAATCAACCTTTACACCATACCGTATAAGCGAAACTTAATGTAAAAAATGGATTTGAATTGAAACTTCCAACAAAAGATTTCAAATGTAAAAACTGTCATAATCCAGAATCACTTTAAGAGAACACGTGGGTGTCTTGGGGTTAAACACCCACTGACAAAACTTTTGAAGGTTTACGCACTCCATTACCTCCCGAAATGAAAGATTAAACAACTAAATATTCCATGAAGTATGTATAAAGTGATTCATTTAAGCTGCAAAAAATTGATAATCATCCCCCACTTACAAGGGTCAAAAATTTTTCCACTGACTTCCTACATTTTTGTTAAATTAATTTATTAATAAATTCGCGTACAAAAGTCATTCGCCTTTTTTACCAGCTGGTTAATTATTTATTTTTTGTTTGAATGCCTTGCGAAATTAAACATGTATATTATTTTACTTCAACTGTAAGAAGAAGGCATGGACAGTCCATACACCTTTCAACCTTACACGTTAAGACATCAAGTAAAATCTTGTTAATTCCTCGAAAAAAAAAATTAAATAGATAACAGTGAACTTAAGTATAATAATAATAATAAATAATAATAAATCTGCTTACAATTCAGTTTTTCAAGCGAATTCGAAATAAAATTTAAAGTAAATAAAGGAATAGTTTACTACACTACAAGTAAAATATCTACTTTAATAAAACAAAAATCGAATCTGTTCCATATTTTACGTAACCCTGTTCAGAATCGTTAAGTTTAACCCTTCGAATTTAATTCTGAATAAATCATTGGTGTGTGGGTCCTTTCGAAGTAGGCGGAAAAGTTGCCCACCTTGTTTCTGTGTTTAAGGCAAAGCTCGTAATGCATAATCTTTTCACTTTTCACGAAATTAGCACTCAAGTTTAACTCCCAGAAGAATTAGAAATGCCGTTTTGAAATTTTAATAATTCGCCCCTGCATATGTCACTTTTTTCTAATTTAAGCTCTTTAAGATGGGATGAAAGGTCTGATAATGTGCTTCCCAGCAATATACGTAAATAAGTAAGCATCATCTCTTGTCATTTCTGTTAATACCAGCTAAGGCGACGGATTACTATTATACTCTATTTCAAGTTAAATTGTGTTTTGCTTACAAATATAGCCAAACAGGCATGTGTGAATTGAACTAAAACATCATTTAATTAATTTGTATCTGTTTAACCTAATTATATTAATTAATTTACAAAAAAACACATTGGAAATACCTCCAACCAAATGAATATTTTTAGTGTGAAATTTATTCTTTTTTCTTCTTTTTGATAGGTTGTTACAATGTAGGTATGAAATTTCAAAGCTATTAAATCAAGAAGCAGGAGCTCTCAAATTTATTTTTAAATGGAATTGTTTTTGAATAAATATTATTCACTTCAACAGCAAATGTTAAAAGTGCTTCAATAATGAGATTTAATAAAATTTTCAATTCAAACATAGACATTTTAAGCAGTTTTCTAACATATTTTTCACGAAGTACTGAACAAGTATGAAGAGTTTCAGCTTAATTTTTTCTGCTTAGTAATAAAAATTAAAACTGTAAAATTACACCTTTATCGCTTAGTCCCCGGAGACCTATCACTCATCACGTGTATTCGTGGCTGTAATTATTGATGATTCTATTAAAAATATTAAGCATTAATTACATCAACGCCTATATTAAGTAATTAAATGAAACCTCTACCATTTATGGCATAGCACGTAGGTAGGTACTCATTTATACAATTTCGAATATTCAGTAGAACCAGTAAAACTGTTTAAGCGGGTTAAGAGGGTAGAACTTTTAGGTTGAGTGTTAGATGTGATATTTTTTTAACTACCTAATTAACAGATTTCAAACCTCAACGATTCTGAAAAATTTCATGATACCGTCGATATTTGAACTGGTGCCAATCGATCGTGAAGCGAAATCTTAGCCCCCAACACCATTCAGGCCTCCGATATAAAATCTTTCTTAGCTAAAAACAGCAGCAGAAAACTGATCACAGAAGATTAACTTCAGAAAATTTTCCAAAGGCAGAAGTTAACCTGAAGCTTTAAGTACTTTTATTTAATAATGCACAAAGATTTGTATTTATCTCGTAGGTTTGCGGATGTATAATAAAACGTTTTATAAAGCCCTTACTGAAATCTCACTAACACAATTTAATTAAAACTTCTGAACTTCAGTTGAAGAGGGAACTCATCGTACGAAATAAGTTCGATTTTTTCAAGCGTGTGTGTGTTAGGAAAAGTGTGGTTCTCGGTTTTTTCTATTTGCAAGAGTAAGTGGAAGATACAATTCGACACAGAAAAAGACCAACAAGGATCGTGTAGAAAATCGTGGTGTATGTGATTTCCGCGTGTAAAATCACTTCCTTCGGCATTTTTACTGCGGGTAAAGCCTGCTTTAGTGTCGGTCGTGTTCACCCTAACTGAAAAAGTTTCACAGGGCCCCGAGTTTTTAGAGTGGTATCAGTAAGTTTTGATGTGAGATGAAGTAGAACTAAATGTGGGAGTCAGGACTTTGGTAGGAACAATGTTCGGCATATGAGAGTCGTCCCAAGCGATATGATAGGGAAATGCGGGCTTGTAAAGTGTGCGTGTGGCAGCACTGCTGATAAGACTGACACCGGCTCTCGGGAGGAAACACTCCAGTTCCGACCACTCAAGTTTTACTAGTTCCGTTTCATTTACATATAGACGTTCCTTGTAATGATAAAATAACTTTATGTAATGCTTGTTTCGCTTAAATTAATGTTCAAGTTTGGGAAAGTGCGCGTCGCGACGTCTTCGAAAGAAAGTTTTTCCTTTTCTTCCACCTGCAGCTCGGGATTTTATTTCGATGCAAGTGGAAGACGCGATCGGGCTCGAATTTCCAGCCGTGTTAAGACAACGTTAGGGTTTCAAAAGGTCCTGGATATAAATCTAAAGAGGCGGGGACTCGACAATGCGGGAAAGAGAATTGATTTCAAGTGAAATCGAGGCGCTTAGATGTGTGATCTGATATATCGCTCGCACCGCTTTACTACTGCCATTTACATTGCTCCAAGAAAACACGGATATTGTTTCAATTCATCCTTTCTTGCTGTCTACAACTACAACGTTTTCTACTGTCTTTAGTTCGAACCTTCCTACCGAAATAAAGCTGCACTAAAGGACCGCACATTAACTCGATTCAACTTTGAAGTTAAAGTGCAGCGTTCACCGGTATTTATTGCACAAAACAACCGAATTCTAAATTCCTTCGATTCAAATAGAATTGCCATAATTAATTTAAACTCAGAAACAAGTAAAGCCATTAGTTTAGAAGACTGAAAATTACCTACACATTATCGTCGATATATGAATATCAGATATACTTCAGCAACTTGCAACGTTATAAATACACAATGCCGCACTCACAACTCTGCAATATTCAACAAACGAGTGTTGCACTTACTCAATACACCGTAACAGAATTGTAGAAACGTTTAGGTTGTCTTCAAAATGCTATTTTAGCAATGTGAATACCGTTCATGCAATATTTTTTCCATTGCCAGAGAGACATTTCAAATCTTTATTCTACGACGAAAAATATGAAAGAGAGGATAATGATACGCAGAAAACGTATAAAGGAAAAATTAGAAAAGTATTAGAAACACAAAAAGCGAAACAAATAATGATAAAATCTGAATAAACTATTAAATTTTAAGATTTAAAAACTCCAAAACGATAAATTAAGAATAAATCTCAAAAATATTTGCTTAACAACAATGCCCATAAACCCCAATTATAACACAGGTCGTTAATACTCCCAGTGCGGTCGCAACCCAAAACAATGCTCAAGGGGTACAACATTTCCTCTGAATTGAAATAGTTTGTTACTAAATTTACATTTGTAAGTCTTAAATAGCCTCTAATGACCCTTTTTTTGTTTAATCTTGATCATGCAACCCTGTTGTTCGTTAGCCGTCATTATTCTTTAATTGATAGTTATCGCAATTTGCATTGAGTGTTTATCTAAATTTGCATAATACATATTTTTATTATGGTTATTTATATTATTTTCGTTTACTTATCTATTTATAACTGACTCGTAAAATGGTACATATCGTAAATTACTTTTCGAAGTTTTGGAGCAGACTGCAAGCCTGATTTAACAGCTTTTAATGCAAAATTCGAATTCATATAGAAATAATAGATCATTAAACAAAAGACGAGGCTCTTTTCTCAGCTTCGATCATTTGTTAACTTAATCCAATTCTACCGTAGTCTTTCTCAAATCCAATTGAGAAAAGTGGAGAGCAAAAAAGGACAGGCTAGAAATCTACACAAGTTAATGGAGAAGTTGATTAAAGCACCATGGAAAACCCTCAGTCGAAGGATAAAATAATGATAAAACACAATGGAAACAGGAAAGGGTAGAATATAAAAACAAACTAAGAATAAGGGAGGCGCGTATAGTCACGTTATGCATCACGGGTTCGATTCCCAAGACCAGCGATATTCCCGCCCGGTTAGCATACTAACACCTTTGATAACCGTTAATCTCTTAACACTGTGAGTCGATCTTCTTCACCTTTCTCGATGGATAAGGTTGGCCTCCTGCCCAGCATACGTGCAAAGAGGGCTCACAAAACTTATACCTATGAGTTAACAACGAGCCATTGGCCTAAGTTTCGCTCATAAGAGAAAAAAAAGAAGAAGAAGAAGAAGAAGAAGAACTAAGAATAAGGACATGAAATATACGTAAGATCTTGGAAACAAATGAGAACAAGGAATAATAATGGAGATGAAAAACAAGACAGACATGCGTGGTTTCGCCGGGAAAAGAAAGATAGAAGAAAGAGTAAACCAGAGATACATATACAAAAGAAAAAGATGATCTACTAATAAGCAGTAAATGCTTATACGATGTAATTAGCCATACATATGTACAAGTATAAACTGAAACAACTAAGTTGAAATCAGAAAAAAACAACTTATAATATTCATGATCCTAACAAAAAGAAATCATTTTGACAACCTTCAAAAATCAGTCTATTTCACCAAAGAAGAAGAAATCTTATAAATTAGTAATGGGGGATTGCAACGCCAAAATAGGATCTGATATAATTGATCAGTAATGAAGAAAAACATACGGAAAACGGCGATATGATGAATTGTTTTTGCACTAATAATAAAATACCAATTAACAACTCGTTTCATGATCACACAATATGTATAACAAAAATTCACGATGAAAAATCTTAGAAGCAACAAATTTGATTTTATTTTCATACAGATCCACCATGGCCATTGAACGTTTGCCTTTACTGCAATCGATAGAGGTGGTGACCATTGCTATAGGAAAGTCAATAATGGCCCTGTAAAACACCAACACATCAAGTGTGGGGGTCGAATGCAAAATAAACTCTCAAATAAAAACAAAAACACAAATCTATTGGAACCGATGATCAGTACACTCAGAGTCTGATTTTTACGGCTTACAAAAACAGAACAGGCGGTTCATATAAACCAAAACACCGAAAGTCGTGTATCAAAAACCACACAAGTGGACTTTTAACACCATTTTCTTGCCTACTCAGGACGAAATGTCAATCAAAATAGGCACAAAGGGAAAAGAGAAGCAAAAGAAACATTAAACGACTCAAAACAAAAACTGAACACCAAAGCTATTCTGCAACAAGACGAAAATGGCGGGTAACCTATTTTAGAAGCAAGAAAAATAAAGACGCAAGTTTTATTGATGGTCGACTTGGAAAATCATATGAGGGAGTCTCCCTTGAAAGAACTAAGACTGCCCTTCACCCTCATAGTATCACGTCTATTTTATATGACTGGTTGGAGCACATGCTTATGGAAGAATCATTGCACATTATTATGGAAGATTAGAAGAGTTGTGTATACCCTCTCCTAAAGCAATCAAATATTATTTGAAGTTGCCGCAAGACAAATATCCAACTAACTGCACATAGACCATGCAATATATAAATTTGATAAATACTCGAAAACATTCACGAATATGTCCAAGAAGCCTTACAATACACAACAAAACATGAAGTTAACCTTATATTAGGCGATTTAAACACAAAAGTCGTTCAGGAGTGGTTCAATGTGGTCTCGGCCAAAGAAATCCAAGATGAGAACAATTAATAGAGTTCTCTATAAGCGCTGATGCCAACAATGATCGCAATCTTCTTTGCACTAAAATACAAATCAAATTCAAAATAATCAAAAGACATTTATATGAAAAAGTATACAACCTCGAGCTGCTCAAAGATCTGGAAGCTTTGAAAATATCACGAATCAGATAAATAAAAATGTGAAGCACATTAACTTAAATGATGAAGAAAATAAAACAGATACCAAATGGAAATACATATAAGACGCGATGGTTCAAATGGGAAAAGAATTGCAAAGATTATGCCAAATTAAGAAACATAGAACTAATGAGCAAGAGAAGAAATTTTAAAAATACGAAAAGTGGGAGAAGTAAAACAACCAAACAAAATTGGATTAAGAATTTGTAGAGAAATTGAAAACTATAGAAAATACGCGCTGAGTATAATCTATATAAAATAGCAAAAGACGTAACGGGAAAATATAAGGAAAAGGCTCCCTGGTACACTGAAGAATTCTGAAGGTAAACTTTTAACAGAAACTGAGGAAATAGAAAAAGAATGGAACTATACATTCAAAATTGTTCCAAGACAATAGGCAGAATGCCTTGAAAAGTATAGATAGACTACACCAGGGGTCGCCAAAGTGGTCGATAGCGACCCCCAGGGGTCGATATAACATCGTTAGGGGTTAATTCGGGGTCGATAGAAAAATATAAGACATCATTGTATGGGCAATATTTAATTCGGTTGGATTACCTCCATCCTGAAAGACAACGCAATTAAGAGTGAATCATGGGAACAGTGACATGAATAGGACCTGTAAGATGGAGCAAGGTCATGAAAATAGTTACAGAGGCCAATTAAGTAGGTCAAAAACAGATGTCGGTGGTTCCCGCCCGACCGGCACGGCGGGAGCGAGATTGAAACACGCGCGCGGTTGCTTATTTACTTATACTTACACGTATTTGATCCCAGTCTTATTTTTGCGCATCGACATACAAGTGAGAGTTAATTTTCTAAAATGCATCAACATACATATTATAATTCAATCGTTATTCATTCACGAACTAAACTTCTTTGACGTTAAGCCAATATAATAATATACACTGTATTGTACATACAATAAACACTGGAACTATAAAATAAACAATCTAAAAACTCCTTCTTGCTTGTTCTAGTATAACTATGCAATAGTAAAATAGAGGGGGTCGATAAAAAGCCTCTTGAAGGGGTCGACGGTCAAAGAAGTTTGGCGGCCCCTGGACTAGACGATAGTCCCTCAATATTAAGGGCAAAAGTGTAAAACACAATCAAACAAGCAAAATTTCAAAAAACCCTAGGTCCAGGCCCAATTCCGGCAGAATGGTTTAAACTGCTAGATAAAGATAATATTACACAGATCACTGCACTACTCGTATATGACACTGCGCAAATACCCACACACTGCTTTAAATCCAATTTTATCTCGATTCAACAAAGACTGATACAAAATCGTATGCTGATTACTGACTAATAAGTCTCATGAGCCACGCACGCAAAATCATGTAACATCCAAAACCCTACATACAGCAAATGCGCAAGCATAATCAGTAAGAAAACAGTTTGGATTCAGAAATAGTCTTGGAACTAGAGATGCAAACGCTTCTTCAATGATGCTGGGAAGTGAGGAAACCGTTGTTTATAAGTTTTATCATTGATCACGAAAAGGTGTTTGATTGCATGCAACATGATAAACTGAAACTGAAACATTACAATAAGTCGATCTAAACTATATTCAACTTCGGGTTGCAGTGCGAGTAAACAATAATTTCACGTGATACCTGCAGTGTTACGTTTTTATTGGTCAGGGGGCGTGATCTAAGTATACGTTTGCTTTGATCCACTGCAGCTCGAATTTAGTATAGGTGGTGAGGCTATAAGACTGCTAGCTAAGTTATACCGGAACCAAGTAACCACAGTTAGTATCGGAAATGAAGAAACAAAAGCTATACCTATGGAAAGAGGAATAAGACAAGGTTGTGTCCTTTTTCTTACTCTGTTTAACATATATACAGAAAATGTCTTCGATATAGCACTCACAAATTAAATCCGAATAAAAATTGGTGGAGAATGCATAAGCAACATACGTTACACCGACGACACCGCTCTGCTTGCCGAAAGCATTAATGAATTACAAACTATGCTAAATACAGTAAACGAAGAAAGTAATAGATGGGAATTAAAATGAATGTGACAAAAACAAAACTTAAGGCTGTAAGATAAATGTCGGCCCAATAAGATTATTTAAGTCTTAAAAACGAAATTATAGAAAGATTCCACTTTTTAAATATTTAGAGAGCTCGATAACCGATACAATACATCCGGAAGCAGAAATTGAAACTCGCATCATATTAGCGAAACAGTCTTTCAGTAAAATTAAGCACCTTCTAGGTAACAGCCAACTAGATCCACATTAAGCACAATAAATAGAATCGAAGCGTTCCAAATGTGGACTTACAGAAGAATGCTAAAAATAGGTAAGAACAGTAACAAATGAAGAAGTAGTAAATAAATAGAACGAACTGCAAAAAAAGAACTCTTCGCAACCATTAAAAGCCGAAACTAGAGAATCTACGGCATATCATAAGAGGCTCGAGATACACTCTGCTTCGTTTTATATTTAACGAAAAGATTGAAGGCAAGAAGTGGATTGGTTGCAAGAAGCTTTTCTGGCTGCGAACTCGTCAGTGGACTAGCACCAGATCAGCTACTCCACACTGCCCATAACAGAGAAAAATTAAAATGAAATGGTGAACATGGTTGTTGTCAACGCTCAATGAAGGAGCATGACACTTTAAGAAGAAGACGTCTAAACTGTTGAGCAAGCAATATAGATAACGATATATCAGAACACGTGCTCCTGGGGGATTTCTGACCATGCATGATAACCATTAGCAGCACACTGATCGACGTTATCCTTCGCTTTATTCAAAGGGTTAATGATAACTGATTTCTGTAAAGAGTTAACCAGAAGTTGTATAATGGTCCTAAGTTCAGTTAGTTGGCTCACCCTCCGTTAAAAATTCATCAGTATAACGTTTATTATTTGATAATTTTTACGCAACTACCATTAAACAATTATTGAGGTTTAATCCATACATTTTCCATAAACAAAAAATTGAAAAACACCAGCCAACTTTTTCTTTAATTGTTTAAAATATCTCACGTTTATTTTATTTATTACTAAAACAGCCCCTAATATTTTATCTTCCACACCTTACGAGCCGAAAATTATTTTCAACATCTTAAATCCCTACAATTCGCGTTTTGTGCTGGTACACAAAAAAACCGTATATAATACTATAAAGCTTTAGCTTTGTGTAATATCCAGCCTAAAATTACATATTACATTTATAAGTTTCAGTAAGCCACCACTCGCTGTTTCTGTTCTCATATTATCTTTGTGTCTGGATATATTCTGTTTTGCTACAACGGTGTTTAACAAGTTTTGTACTAGTTTATTTTGTTTAATAATTTTGTTTGTTGGTAGGTAATAATCCTTGCAGTCATTATTTTAATTAATTTATTAATTGCACATGCATGTTTTATGTATGGGTGATGTCTTAATTATTGATTATTTTTCAACATGAAATTCGCATATTCAAACGGGATGTTCCGTATTTTTTGGACATTTGTACAATTTACGGAAACGTTTTTCTTTGAGCTAGTTATTAAAAGAATAGTCCAACAAAAGCTCGAAAGACATTAACCTTCACCAACTTTTCATTATTAAAGAATTTTTCAGACTTATTAGTTTCTTATCTGTTCGTCAAACCTACAATTATCTTTACTTTGCCCACGCTTCCTGGTTCCGGTGTTTGGAAACAATGATTTATTTTTAATGGTTTTTCAAAGGTTGAAAAGCACAAAAAACGTTTCCTTGTAAAACAATATTCGATAGTATATATTAAAGTTTTTTTCCTCGGTATTTGGATTTAGGATTACTAAGAGAAAATCCAGGTCTTGCGGCGGTTTGAGGGCTATAACAAGAGATTATTCGGATCGTTCTAAAGCTAGCCCTGTTTACGGAGGTCGATGCGGCTTTCAAGAGTGTGGTTGGACGAGTGATGCATTTATTCGGGTTGCAAGCTCGATTAGCGAAGTGAATCCTTAACAATGCCGTAGTTGCTACTTGTAGGAAATTTTGCTGCACTCGTCAAAAGAATGCAAATGCTAACCACGTACCCGAAGTGCTTAAATGCTCCCAATTGTTTACGTTGCTTAGGTTTGCTTTTCTTTAATTAGGGAGTTCTCCACGTCTAGGTTTAAGACTTTTCTAAATTTTGTTACAGCTCTCGAAAACTAACAACTAGTCCTTTAATTACCGGAAAAGTTTCCTTACTCTGAAACTTTACTAGAATTACTGCTACTTTAGTTAAGAGTTTTAATGGGACATCGAAGAAAACTAGAACAAGAACCATTAAAAAATCATGCTCTTATCAATCATTCAATGCGGACACTTGTTAAATGACAAAATGGTTAATTATACTACATCGTTCATTTATAACATTAACATGTGGCATCCTCGACTCACGAACATGAATTATTACGCTATAAAAACCGTTGTATTTAAAGTGCCTTGTTCAGTAGCGCTTAAACTCGTGACACGAGCTAATCTAATTGAAAATTATCGTTAGCAATTCAAGAATTCAGGTCGTTTCCGTCCAAATTAGCTACAGATATTTCCAACCAAGTTAAAAATAAATTTTCTAATCTTGACTTTAACTTTGAATTTGCTGAAAATGCATTCTTGTTTAAAAAACAAAAGAACGATTTGCATTTAAATTTTAGCAAGTAAAGAAATTACTTCGTAAAAAATAATGTGATTTATTCATAATCTTCAATATTTTTTAAAAATCGAAACCCCATTTTTATAGACGGTTAAAATTGAGAAATTAAATATTAAAAAATGAAAAAACAAACATTTCAAAAATATTTTTAGCATTTTTAACACTAATAAAAACAAAATCATTTTTATATAGCAATAGCTTAAGCAATTGCTAAATTTCGTTTTGTAAATAAATTATTTTTTAGATGATAAGTAAATAATAGGGTTATCTGAAGTCATATTGCAGCCCAACGCAAAATACAATAAAAGAAAATCATTTCCGAAAATAAAACTTTGCTGATGAAGGTTTTAGCTGCAATAAGATGTCCCAAGTCTTCGATTTTTATTGCGGTCTTCCTGATGTATTCCTTAGGTCGAAGTAATTGATGGACGCTAAAGCTAAACTGTTGATTGCAGATAATGTTGCGGACTGTGGGAATTTATGTCCTTTCGATATGTGAAACTAATTTTATTTCGAACATTTCGAACCACTACACTTCCTCTTTTCAAGTGAAAAGAGTTTGATGGCGACAAAACCTTCACTTTTATTGCCTTTGCTTTTTCTCTTGCTGTAACCGTTGATTTTTTCTTACTAACTAAATGTCATTCCCAATAAATTATTTTAGGACAAAAATAAGTTTACTAAGACCTCTAAAAATAGTCTCGGTGTACTTTAAACTACAAAATAAAACAATTTGTCTTTTCACATACAATTTTGATGGCAGAATGCACTGCAATTTGATAACCTTTTCGTGTAGATGAGTGAAAGAACTCCCAACGTAACTTGAGTACCCACCACAAACATTACGATCAGTACAAACAATAAAGTTTGGTAACAGCAATGGTTCAGTTCTGCTTTCAACGTGCCAATATTAAGTACATTGTTGCAAAACATAATTTTTGCGGAATTAAAGAACAAAGCCTGGTTTACAACGCCGCATACGTTTACATATTTGTGTCATGCTTGCTTCATGAATATCCATTTATTTAAATGTGGAATTTTAGTTGTTATTTAGCAAGCACATACGCAAATATTCGGTTTATTAAATGGATGTTTTCGAGTATAAAAATAAGAACCTTGGATCAGCTTGTTAACTTGGGATTTTCTTTCATGAAACAATAACTAAAAGCTCGCTATTTGTTTTTGTTTTCTACTTCCTGGTTATGTTTAGCAAAATTTAAACAAAGTCAACTTCTGAATATTTAACTCAAACGCTTCCTTACTCTTTTGAAATGAGAGAACAACGCGTATATTCTGATTTTTACATTAGGAAGCAGGAATAATAAAAGTTGCGGTAATAATATATCTTTCAGAAGCAGTGTTGCTGAAATAACAACCAGAGGGTGTACTAAGTCACTTGTTCCAACCCCAAACTAAAGATAGTAAATCTAAATGACAATGAAATACAATTCGAGCAAGATAGTAAATTTATATTACATACTTACGTGCTCGAATTACGCAGCTTACAGATTTCAGCACAAGCTGCTAACTTGTTTGTTTTATTTTTCATACAGTTTGGTTAAAATTCGAACTAATTTTTTGCTGTACAAATTCAACAATTCAAACCGAACCAAAATAGCAAAAAAAATAATCAACAATAACGCAGAGTTTATTGTAAAGCCGAAGTATCTATCTCTGTTCAGCTACGTTTTGCTTTGATAGTGTTACTTTATATCAAGTTAGATAAACACGTTTGGTCTTTATTGTCTTTATATTCGTTTACTATAGAAAGCGATACCTTTGTTCCATTCATTATAAAATCTTTCACGGAAATTTCCAAGTAAAGATAAAACTACACAATAAAGACAAAATGTCTGGCATTGTTCGTATATGAAATGGGAGAAATTTGGACAGAATTCGGCTTTGATCGATATTTATTTATAAAGCTTTGTTATTCTGTATGTAACATAAAAATTCCCTTGATTGGTCTGTAAATATTGTAAATAATGTCTGTGAATAAACTAAAAGATTGATTATTTCGTACTAATATTTTTAACAACATTTTTATAACATTAAACATTTCAAGAAATTATAAACTTTTCGTTCATACGTTTTACTTTATATTACTAAATTTGAAAGAATTCGAAACAACTTAAATTTTGAGATTTATTTTAAAACCATAAAGATTATTCTTATTACATAAAAATATATAACAATGAAATGCCAATTAATTGCCTCTCAAGGTCTCAAGTAAATAGGTATAGAAGAACCGAGCGAACATATTCAAGTATCGTTAAGGACGCCACTAATATCGTAACAAATCAAACCGAAAGTTTAACAGATACCACTACAACGATCATTAAGCTGTTCATTGAATTACTTACACCGCATCTTGATACCATTAAAACTTATCTGACGACATTTATATCAACATTCATATGATATGGATTTAAATAAGTTACACACCATAACAAAAATTCCAAACTAAAATGTAAAATCAAAGGTTTGTATTTATAAGCTTTTTAACGAGGCGTAGTACTGATAATACAACTTGCATATTGGAAATAAATTTAATCGAAAATAAAACATTTACATTACCAGACTACTTAGTGGTTTCATCAGTAAGGGTTTAAACTAAAAATGGATTTAAGTTACCTTAAACTACGACTACATGCATTGAACAAGGACGAGTTCCAAACGCCTGGAAGAGTGCATCGGCCACCTTGATTTTCAAAAAAGTAGATAAAAGAGACCTTAGAAATTACAGGCCTACATTACTAATCTCCCATATATTATCCAACTTGTTTACCCGCATCATAACCAACAGAACAACAATCAAACTCAACGCCTTCCAAACCCCAGATCAGGCAGGTTCCCGAAAGGAATACAGCACGCTAGATCACATACACACCATAAGACAAGTAATGGAAAAGTCGTATGAATATAACCAGCCTCTTTATATGGCCTTCATAGATTTCGAGAAGGCATTTGACACAGTCGAGATATGGACGTTAACAAATGCTTTAAAAAAGAAGCAGGATCGACTACCGATATCTTCAAACCTTATCAGACATGTACAAGAATGCCACTGCGACTTTTAAACTATTTGAAGCACAAAACCTACTAAGATCGAAAAAGGCATAAGACAGGGAGACCCCCTTTTCCCTAAGCTTTTTACAAGCTTGTTATAGAGATGTTTTTAAGACGCTTCATTGGTAAAACAAAGGTATAAATATAAACGGCGAACACCTTACAAAATTAAGATTTACTGATGATATCGTGCTACTTTCCTACAACATGGATGAACTGGAAGTTATGATAAGAGACCTAAGAACCGCAACGCAAAAAATAGGTTGAAACATGAACCTCCTGAAAACGAAAATAATGTGCAATAGAAATGATGGAAGACATATATGTACAACTCGAAGATAAACGTATAGAATTAACAACATAATACATTTTCCATGCCACCGTGGCACCACAGCCCGGGATAGCCCTTGGTCTTCTCGGATATTTGTTGCAGTATTCTCAGCTAATTTGTTTTTGCAGAGCGGGGTCGCTACTCCTGCGTCCAACTTCAATCGGAGGTTTCAGCTGTATCTTTTATCTTCCACTTTTTTGGTCTTCCCTCTCATACTGACTGATCCTCGTGGGAGCGAGGTGCCTTAACGGGGCAATTGGGCCACCCATTCCAGTACTGACTTGAGACTCTCCTGATCGTACTGGACTGTGGAGGACCTAGCTACCGCAACTCGGAACTTTTAAGCAATCTTACCCGTACTACTTGCGTATCTAAAACCTGGGTTCTCACAAAAACTAACATCAAGAAATTGAAAGTAACACATATGAAGATGGAAAGAGCAATACTAGAAATTCGACTCACGGTGGATAAGAAGCAAAACTAAAGCTGAAGATGTGGCAGAACGAATAGCAAAACAAAAATGGAAGTGTGCAGAGCATCTTATGCGAAGAGAACACGGTATATGGAGTGAGCAAACAACTGTACGGAGATCAACAGTAGGATAGGAAAGGACGTTCAAGCGCGCGATGGAGGAATAACATCATGAAAATAGCCGGAACACACTAGATGACACGGACACAGGGGCAAACGGAGTGGAAAAATCTGGAGGAGGCGTATATCCAGTGTTGGAGTAATTAAACGCATGATGATGATAATGAAACTAAGACTTAAATAAAACCTTGGCCTAATTGTCGTTTTAAGCTTTAGTTTAAACTCGTGCTGATACAGCAGCTCTTAACAACTAAACGATAAAACTGCGGCAATAGCACCCCCTTGAGGTTGTTGCTATAAAACAAAGCAAATAAAAATTTATTTTGACATAATAAGCTTATTGGGCGATACGATATAACATCGGTTGGGTTTTTGTCGGGTTTGCTATCAATTATTTACGATTGCTTGAGTTGTTTTTTTTTCCCATTCATGCATACTACCGTACCCCCCGGAACCGCTTTTCGCATTACTTCAGGCGATACGGGCGTCCCTTACATACTACCTTACACACTACATACATGCAACTTATATACTAACTTATACTAAGTGAAACCGACTTGCACGGGCCGCGAGTCGAACCCACAGCCCGAGCAGACCGATCTCACTGTGGCCTCGGCGGGTAAGCGGAGCGACCACTCGCCCACCGAGACCCCCTGCTTGAGTTGTTTAGGCCAGTATCCCAGTCTCAGTATTGCATGGAAGAGACATGTCAGCATCACAAAGCCATTTTTCGGAAGTTCTGTTAACATTCTTGCTGTTACCAAGTCTAGTCCTGGTGATTTCTTGAGGTTCAAGAAGCTAATCTCTTTTCGGATTTTATTTGGCGTGGTTTGTCTGAGAGGTTGTGGTGTTTCAACGGGAGCTAGCAGGTATTGTTCTACTGTGAATTCGGGACCAATTCTGTGTGGAGTAAATACGGTAGACAGATGTTTTGCAAACAGGTCAACCTTCTCTTGGTCGTTTCGTGCCCATGGTCCGACAGTTGGCACAGTTGCCCTTATTGGAGGACGAGAGAATTTTGGTTTCTTTGCATGTCGTATTGGCTTCCATATGGAGTGGTCAAACCTACTAAGGTTGCTGACATACTCTTGAAATGATGTTTCTCGCATCTCTTTAATTTGAGTTGAAGCTTCAGTTTGTTGGCTAGTTGATTGTACTTAGTTTTATCGTCAGGTATATGACTGCACTGCCATGTAGCCCTCACTTTTCTTTTTTCAGCCACTAATTTTTTAATTGCTAGAGGAGTATTACTTATAGCTTGCTTAGGGTCTTGAGGAGGAGTAGCTTGTTTGGCGGCATGTTGTATGATCTTGATTCGGCTGTTGTTGTCTCCGGTTCACATAGCTCTTTTAATCTTTCATGAAGATGTGGTAGATAAACGAATGCTATTGATAGTTTAGCAGATGGTGAATTACAATTAATTGTCTCAAGCATGAATTGAATACAAACTATTTATATTATATCGTAGAATAAGCCATCAAATACCGTCGAGAATAAATGATATTAATATTAAATTAAAGAGTTAGATGTAAGATACTTGACTTGGTGAATGTGTAGATTTACAGCTAGAATGAAGAAACTATAACGGAAATTAAAAATAAAATATACCAACAATAATTGTAGCTATAGTTTCGGGGTATTTACCCATAATCAGATACACGTAACCATACATTTCTGTTTAATATAAAATGATAAACAGATATAACTAAATGGTACAAACATTTCGAAGGTGAAATGCCTAAGCTGACCAAAATGTAATGTTAAACACTGCTTCTATCACGATAAAGTTGCGAGCCCAATACCCCGCAAACATTACAGGAAATTAACCTTTTTAAGTTGTATTTTTTTATTTTCATTACATTCAATAAAAAAAATGATACACATATTTGTTCTACACGATGCGATGAATAGAAACAATAAACAATTTAGAAAATAAATGTAAGTACACAATAGTAATTTGTAATACAAGTGTTGAAAGCTTGCGTTTGCCACACGAATGTGAAGTTTGCAGCACGAACGATAGTGAGTGCTGCAGTCACATGAGAGTGGCAAATACAAGCTTTCAACACATGTATTACACACTATTTTTTCTACAACCACATTTCCATAAAAAAATTTAAATATTTCTGCAAAATCAAATCTGACATTCATCAAATGTCATTATGACATTTTGATTTCGGTGCGGCAAAATTATACTTTGCCGCACCGAAAATCATGCATGTGCGTGCGGAAAGTAAATTTTCCGCACGCTAATTTCACTTGTTCGGCAAACACTCATTTTCAATACTCGTATCTATGGAGACGAAGTCTGAAAATCCCACTTTCCATGGTGGGAGTAGAAAAAGTTATTATTTTGTTGCTACCTATTATTTTTTCAGAATGAAATATTTTCTTTGCTTAAAAACAATAATGGAAATGAATATGGAATTGATGAGTATATTTTAATTGTCTATACATAATATTTGACGGCTTTTTAAAGCATACTTACTGCACTACTCTACTAATAAATAATAAATAACATTTAGAATTAAAAGCAATATAATACTTATATTATTTTCAAAAAATCAACAGAACCAGTTGGAAATACACGAAAATTAATATCGCTATTTTCAAATGACAAACATATCATAAAATTAATGGAAAATTAATTATAAATGTCTGTCGGATTGGAATGTACAATTTTTTTCGTGGATAAACAAATCAAACAGCATGTAACGAAATTGTGGAATATAAAACCAGTGAGGGTTGTAAACACGACAGATGTATGTATCATCCTATTTTGAATGTAGCGATCTCGAAATACGCACACGCAAGCGAAATATTCTAGTAAAGTTTTAGGGATCCCGAAGTAAAAAGTTTTACGACAAACGTGATTATCAATGTCAAACGGATGCAGTCTCCTCGATTTAATATTTAATTTCCGACAAAGCCGCAAAAGCACCAGCAACATCAGACATATTTACAACGTGGTTGAAATGCGATTGGTCACGAAACTCATTATAGGATGACACGAATTGAATAAAAATGACAGCACGGCGTCTATGCACGTCAACTGAAACTAATCTAAACCCCCTCTAAAACTTATTATACGTAACGGCTCCTTTGTATATTAACGACAAGTAAGTGAACCGCCTTTTCGAGTTTGCATCTTCTAAGAGTTAAGGAAAGTTCATTTAGAACTGGATAACTATCTCATATGCCATTACACATTACGAACGAATCTCTTAAAGGAAATTTACGTTCCTTAGAAAACACCCACTTAACTGAGAATGCCATTAGAAGTAACTAAACTTGGGAAATTTTCGCTTAAGATATGGAAAACAAAAATTTTCTTATCCGTCAGTGTCAAGGACACTTACTCACGTAAAAACTTCCCAACAAGAACTGCCAAAGAAATCTCCAAGGAAAATTATTTCCTTTATATGCCGTACAGAAACGTAAAAACACAAACGGCTGGCTTACATCCAACCTAACTCCTATCCAGTCAAATAAAATCGTATGGTAAAACAATAAAAACATCGCGTATTTTTTATAAAACCTTCCACCTGAATGCGATTACGCCGAGAGAAACGTAACGTTGCTGAACCTATTCTCGTTAATGTGCGTATGTCACATTAGTCGTAAAATTCGCATTCCGTTGTTGAAAATGGTTTCAGCCGAAGCAGTCCATCAACGCGGGCCTGTACCATTTGCGGACTTGAATTCTCGTTTTGCGCAAGATGGAATATCATTAATAAAGTGGCCAAGATAGGACATTTCTGAATAATGTTGGTAATTTAAGGGCGTGTTGCGAGAAGATGTAGCCGTCTAGTTCGCGGCGATTAATGTGTATTGGTTAGGTCAGAAAATTGACCTGTCCCCCGGGCTAGTACTTAATCAGAAACAGGAACTTGGGCTACTTTACTCACAATAAGAAAACCTAACTTCATTCTAAGAAAACAATCTACGCCTACAATCTAAGAAAAACGTTAGGAAAGCAATCGGGAAAGAACTAAACTTTTTTCTCAATTAATTTCATAAGACAAGGATCGATTTTCAACTGTTTAAATAAACTGAAAATATAATGTGATACAAAATAGAAGACCCATAAAGAAAAGTCCATAAAAATAATGATAATCAAAGGAAAGTCAAAAAGTGAGAGCGACAGTTGATGAAAACAGAATTTAGAGAGAAATAAACACCAAAAATAGAAAAACCAGTGGAACACCAATAGAAAAACAGTAAAAAGCGAGAGAGTTCTAAAAGAGATTATGCTCAAAGATAGGCAAACAATTACAATACCTACACAAGACAAAAAATTTACAGCAACAACTGTAAAAAAGCGAAACCCGAAGACAGAAATTTAGTAAACCTATTCCCTTTTATAATAATTCAAGGAATGACTGAAATATTTCAGACTGACATACCAACCCATTGATAACCCAAATCACGAGTTCTAAATTTTGTATTGAAATATTTCACAAAAAACTTATAAATTCATTTTCGAAAGAGAAAAAAATTATTAATTCAAAACAGTAACAATCTCTATCAATCAAATAGAGTTTTTAATTAATGCTAACAAATTTTGAAGTTCTATATATAGAAAAGTATCTAAACGAGGACCTTTAAAATTAAATAATGTATTTCTCCTTCAGTTTAGTGTAAAACGGACGACATGGAAGAAATAAAACAAATGTTGACACAAATAGGCGAAAGATTAAATCGATAGAGGATAAACTAGATAAAAACTCAGAGATAATAGATGAGCTAAGAACGACAAATCAAAAATTAAAGGAGATTACACAGGAACTCGAACAAGGCTTGAACTGCTGGAAAATGAAGTAAGAAGAAATAATATAATGATTCAAGGAGTAAAAGATGAAAATGAGAAAGAACAAGAAAGATTCAGGACATATTTAACAAAATTGGAGCAGAATTTAACATGAAAAAAGGACACAACAGAAATTATTAAATTGGGAATAAACCAAGTACGAACAAAACAATTTTTATCACAAAAATACACAAAAAAAATGGAAATATATGGAAAGGCAAAAATCTCAAAGGGACAAATATGTGCATTAAATAAGGTATATAAATATTCAGATGATTATCCGAAAAAAAGTAAAAGTAGGGAGAAAAAGCTTGCTACCACACCTGAAAAAACAAGGCAGCAAGGATTCAGAGCTTTCCCCACACATACTAAGCTAATCGTGAACGGAAGCACACATAAAGTACAGCACCTAAAGGAAACACGGCAATCAGGGGTTCAAAACGACAATAAACATACGGTAAGCGAAAGATCCCTTGGAAACGAAGACCTTACCCAACAATTAAGATAGGTCACAAGCATAAGTAGAAGAAACTAATATGCGAAAGAAGCCGGATGAATGTGAAGGATGACGACAAGGCAAAGAAACGGCAAACAAATTATGGTAAAATAAAAAATCCATGAAGAACAGGAATGTGGAACATCAGAACCATACTGGCAGCAGGGAAAATGGGGGAAGTGGCAAAATAAATGAAGGACTATAAAATATTAATATTAGCAATACAGGAAATGCGACGGAAATGAGAGGGCAGAATTAGCAAGCAAAATTATACTTTGTTTTACCGAGGTTCGACATTTTGAACTTTTTCAAACAGATTTTAAATCAGCATATAAAACTGCAAGACATTGCCAATTTAACCAAATCTCCGTCTTCAATAATAAGAAAGTTACCCATGCAATCCCACTCGATCTGGGACACCCTGTATATTATGTTTATATGCTCAAGTTATTATTTATCATTATCCATGTTATGTGCGCAGCTTCTTTTTAGCATGACTGGAGATTGCCTCATCAGTTGTATCATGATAATGAAACGGATCAACTAATACTTCCAAATCAACGCGTTAATGCCATTTCTTCATCATCTACGTCTTCATTTTCGTTCTTATCGCTGATAGTAGTTGGTTCGTTTAGGCAGTCCCCATGACAATTATTACAAACGGCTGTACAAATAATCCCTGCTTTCCTGCATCCGCACATACCTGCACAACCAGTTATGCATTTGCAAAAAATTATGTTTAATAAAGTCTCAGGTACAATGGAGTCCATCGTTGTAATCGGAGCAAGGTAACCATGCACACGTTTCCAATTTTTAGTCTCACCATCATTGTTAGATTGACTATTTATAAATAGGAATTATTTATATTTTACACAGTGTTGGCGCGTAGAAATGCTTTTCGAACAATTGAGTGATCTGTATGATGTTTGTCATTCATTTATTCGGGAAATATTAACTTTACAAAAAAATGAATTCTAGCTTTTTCATAGAGAATTTAATGCTATTTAATTTTTATAATAGATATTTTTTTCCATAAAGTTAATAAATAACGAGTTATTTACAAAAAACCATTTAAGCGCACCTTTTTACATGGCGGCACGAGCTCACCTCTAATTTTTGAGGACTTTTACACATTCAATAATATGCTCAAATAAACATTCCTACCAAATTTCACAACTTTCCGATTTATTTTTTTCATTTGCTAAAAAACGGTATTCGTTGCCTGGACTATTTAGAACATACCGGGGGAGCTGAGATTGGTTCTGATCACCTCCTAGTGATAGCCAAGATAAAATTAAGAATGGTTGTCGGAGAGAAAAGAACAAACAAAAAACGGAAAGGGATGGAAAGTTTAAGAGATCAAATAAAATAATAATCAATATGAAAAAGAAATTAAGAATCAATTATTCATAAACACGGAGAATAAAACCATCGAAAGAGAGTGGAACATGCAGAAAAGTAGCAGAGAAAGAACGACTAGTTTAACCACGACTGCGAGGTAGCAATAAAGAATAAGAAGGATGCAAGACTCATATGATTAAGAACAGGAAATGAAGAAAAAATATACCAGCAAATCAGAAAAGATAGCACAAACTTAGTAAAAGTAAAGAGGAGAAAGTGGGTTGAAGAAATGGACAATAAGTAATGTCAAAATCTATAGATACATTAAAGGACAAAATGGGAAAGTAAATTTGGCAAATATAGATGGGGGAAGAATGGCGGAGGTATTTTGAAAACCTTTTGAAAATGGAAAATCTAAATGAGATAAATGAAAAACGAAACAAACAGAACAAATAACACCAAGAAAAGAAGAGCTCGATGAAGTAATTACAAGCCTAAAACAAAACAAAGCGGGAGGGATAGATAATATCGTAAATGAAATGATAATGTATGTACCTGGTAAATATCTAAAGCAAAGACTATACAAATTAATAGTTCAGATTTGGGAGAAGGAAACCCTGTCCAGCGAATGGGGAAAGGGACTAATAGTGCTAATATTAACTAAAGGGGATCTAAGTATATGCATATATAATATAATTATAGAGGAATTAGTTTGATAAACGTAGCATATAAACAAAAGATTGATGAAATACACAGAGAAGAAAAACAGGAAAGTACCAATATGGATTTAGGAGAGGCAGATCCACCATATGTAGATGCGATACACATTATAAACCAAATAGTGACGAAATCCTACGAATACGATGTTGGACTACAAATACTCTACATTGATTTTAAAAGAGAAATTATGTAGAATAAGAGACATGAAAAATACGAGAATACCTACCTGAAAAAATAACAAGACTAATTGAAATGACAACGAAGAAGTCAAAAGCAGCGGTACTTACAGAAAACGGAGTAATATCAAAAGAGTTTGCAATCAACTTAGGAGTAAAACAGGGAGACGGGCTATCAACCACCCTTTTAATATAGCGCTAGATACAATAATTAACAACTGTAAAATAAATAGAACAATTATTAATAAATCTGAACAAATAGTTGCATATGCTGATGACCTAGTGGTAATAGCGAGAAGTCTAGAGGAAGTCGTTCAGGAAATTGAAAAGAAAACAAAAACCAGAGGTTTGGTAATAAACCAGGAAAAAACTAAATATATGGAAATAATCCGGGAAAAGAAACAAAACACGAATTTAAAACTAGGAAATTTTAAATAAGTACCTGTTTGGGAGTTATAATTAATAATAAAAATGAAAGAAAACAGGAGATTAGTCAAAGAATACAAGCGGGGCATAGAACGCACTACAAATATAAAAGCATCATGAAAGGTAGGAAACCAAACAGAGATACAAAAATGAGGATCTATACGAAATCTAACGATTATTTAGACAGACCAGTGGTACTACATGGCGCATAATCAATTAATCTAACAAATACGGAGGCAGCAGGAGAAATTAAGAATTTTTGAGAGAAAGGTCATAAGGAGAATATTTGGCTTAAAGAAAATTGCGGAAGGAGAATTCCGAAGGCTAAAGAACTAAAAATGAAAATGAAATAAAAATATTCTGAAAGGAGAAAACACTGTAAAAATAATAAAAGTTCGAAGAATGCGCTGATACAGACACATAAAAAGAATGAGAAGCTCGAAGGAGATGAGGAAGGTTACAATGTGGGGGTCAAATACTATCAGAGCAAAAGGATGACCAAAGAGAAGGGAGAAGATACAGGACCGGGATAGCTGGTGGAAAGTTACAGAGGATGCGAGGTTACACATCAAGTTACACTAGAAGAAGATGTGAAGAACGTTGAATAACTCGCAACATAAAACGAATTTCTTGAACTTTCCCTTCAACTCTGGCATATGTAAAAAATCTGTCTTCTCTAAACGAGTTTCATATGTGCTTGATATGATCTATGTCATAAGTGTTTACTTGAGTTACTAATAGATAGTTAAGCAGTAAGATAGAAAATCAAGATTTCCTTATAAATGTTAGACACGTTCCACATGGTAGTAAAATAAGGACCACTGAGATGTCGAAATATGACGTCACAACTGTCCTTCAGCTACGTACAATGTTAATTTAGTAAAAAATCAAAATTTCGTTATGAACGTTTAAAAATGAGTTCTGAACGCTTTACTTTCCTGGTGGATACCACATACAAGAAAAAGTATAATAGTGCAGGGGGGAAATAAAATAAAATGAACAAAGTTATAAGTAATATTTTCGCGTTGTAACGGTGCGAAGGTCCCATTATGCTGAGTTATGGAGAAAGTGCGTCAGAAGTTCTATTAACAAGTAGAGGCGGCTGCAGCGATAATCCAGAGAAATAAAAATCATTCTCCAAAATTTATTGCCAGGAGAGAAATATTATATGCACTTAATTTAGTACTTAACGCTGCAGAACTTAAAACAGATGCCCTCGCCAAGCTCGTAATGCTTTGCCCCATAATGCTTTATGGTGGGCGTTAGTTTGAAATTATTAAACTAATTCGTTTATTTCTGCGGAGGGATTTTCCTGATATTAATTGCACCACAACGCGATTTAAAAGTACATAAACGCTCACGATAAGTACCCTTTGTTTGTATTCACGATTTTTTAACACAAAGCGGGGAATACTAAATTTACCTAACACATCTACATTGTTACGCTATTAAGTATTTAAACGAAATGTAAAACTGTTTTGTCGTTTTGAATTTTTAATTACGATTATTAAACACTGTTTAAAATTTTAAAGCCCTATTTCGGGTTTTATTAATGTCTTTTAATATTCTGCAACGGCATTTTAATACGCACGAATAGGAATTTTCAAATGTTTAGAAAAGTTAAACATCATGTAAAAATAAAATTCGTATTGCGGATAGACAAAAAAATTCTTTGATGGCTCTACTTAACCGAACCGAGGTTTATGATATCTTTCAGAATTTTTTATTCTGTACACGCAATCGGGTTATCTTTGCTCTTTGTAATTCCGTATACTCACGTCTATCCCACGATATACTATTATTGTGCTTAGATAAAAAAAATAGATTGGTCTATTGTTGTGGTCGCAATAAAAAATAGTCCAAGTCTGCAACCAACTAAAGTATTACTATTAAATATTAAATATTACTGGTTTAAAGAACCAAAGAAGTGATCACGTCCTACTCACGCTTATTTATTTACACTGTTCATATGCGAGTGGAATATAAAAAGTCTCATTTACACAGTAAAATGAGAGATTTTCCACGTTAACACGAATACAGACTCATGGTAAAAGTTTGTTGTGTAACTCAGACTTTTTGCAGTCCCCTCGTATGCAGGCAATTGAATGAGCACAAACAGCACGTGAATATCCCATTAGCTCGATAATCCAAGAACCTCTAAGCAAAAGTTCGAAAACATTATTTCAATTAAATAATTAAAGAAGCAATTATTATTATTAAAATATTCACTCAGCCCTTGCCTTTGTTAAATAAATAAATAAATAAATACATAAATAAATAAACATGAAAAAAATTACTGTTTCTCGATTTTTATATTCTTTTCACATAATTCTCTTTTAAAACTGTACAAACAGCCTAGCTATCAAAAAGTAATTCCAAGTCTTTCAAAATTATTAATTATTAGTATAGTCTAGAAATCACTCTTCTGTATTATCTATTACTGATGAAGGTTTCTTTCTTTCAAGAAACTAAATTCAATGAATTCGGAAAACATTTAATGAACCCAAGCCCAACTTTTTCAAATTTCTGCAAAGCAATCAGGTACATTTTTTGGCAAGAATAAAAGTTTTGGAAGTTGTTTGAAAAGTCAAGGCTTTAAACTATTTAAAAACCAATTTTGGAACCAAAGGCAAGGCTTTAATCCAAAGTCAAGGTTTGTTAATCCAAAGTTAAGGATAAAATCCAAAGTTGAGGTTTTAATTCAAAATCAAAGCTGTAATCCAGGTCAAGCATTTATCCAAAGACAAGGTTTTACTCTAAAGTTAAGGTTTTAATCCAAAGGCTATTTTTTTCAAGATCAAAGCATTCATTGAAATTCAATGCTTCGAGCACTAAACACATAACGTTTGCTAAACATTTGAAAGCTAAATGAAATACAATCATTTTATAAAGTCCTAATCTAAAGGCTTTCATCCAGAGTCAAGACACCTTTGTTTAAGCAATTAAAGATAAATTTTTCAGTTTTCTGGAAAACAATTGTCATTCTCTTGCAAGAATAAATTTCTTGAAAAGGTCAAAGCTTCAATTCAAAGTCAAAGTTTGGAACCAAAGCCAAAGCTTTAATCCAAGTTGAGACATTTATCCAAAGTCAAGTTCTTATTCCAAAGTTAAGGCTTTAATCCAAAGTCAAGGTTTTTATTCAAAATCAATTTTTTTCACGCGAGGTATGAGGAATACCCAAGCAGGGCAAACATAAGAAACAAACAGCTTGGTGGACAGAAGAAATTAAAAAGGAAGTAAAGATTAAAAAGGAAAGATGGCGAATGTATTTAAGTGAAAAAACAGAAAGAAGCTATGAACGGTACAAAGAACAAAGGATAAAGGTGAAGAACTTAGTTAAACAATCAAAACAAAAATCATGGGAAGATTTCGGGATCATCTTATAAAGCCATGAAATAAAGTTAAGGCGTTTTTAGTTCGAAATCAAAGCTTTAATTCAAAGTTAAGAAACCTATATAAATTTTACCAAGGCGTTTCCTGCATTAAACTATAAGTATTCCGCCTTTTTCCCAAAAAAAAAAAAAAAAAAACTGGTACAAGGATCCTTCTCGTGGATTTTTGAACAAAATTTTTCCTTTGGCAAGAACAACCAATCCTTTCATTGTACTTTCATTTCTAGTTGATAATAACGAATCCATGTTTAGTTACAATGCGGTCCAAAAAATTAGAAGAATTATCTTCGAACTGACTGTAAAAAATTGGAAGCTGCCACTCTGAATTGTTTTCGATCTCAGTTAAAGCATTTGAGAACCCAATCAGCGGCTAATTTCCTTTTACCCAAATCATAAAGTACCATGTGAGAGACACATTAAAGAATATTTTGAAAGTCTCTGATATACGTTCAAAATTATGGCATGGATATTTTCTAGAGGGAGCTTTTTGGCTCTCATTCCCTTCTCTTAAATTTCATATCCTAATTCGGTATGGTGGCAGTCAAGATCCTTCGATGTATCCGTCGTATACGCCTAAATTTCCTTTAAGGGCAACCCTTTCAAAGTTCATCGCTCACCGATAACCGCTCTTACAAAATTTAAGAATTTACCTGAAACGATTTCTTTAAAAATTCAATGTGATCTAAACATTTAACTGCTAAACTTGGGAGTAACTGTTTGTCAAACAACAAACTTTGTTCTGTGTTTATTAGGGAGGCCCAAGGGTAATTATATATTAACTTCTCCCCTCAAACAATTACAAGTTTTTTAATTTTTCATTTTTTTTTTCATTCTGTTTAGTCCAGATTTTTATTTCTCATTTCGAAACGTATTAAGATTAGTAGAAACTACTGGACTAAGGTTACATTGTACGTTTCTACTCCGTTATTCTACGCCCCATATAATTGTACTTCAATTTACCTCACGTAATTTAATCTGCTCTAACCCACTGACCCTTTATTCCAGTCTATTACCCTCCTCTACGTTATCCTGTGCCCTCTATTTTAATCAGTTATCATACTTTACTGTACTTTATTCTGCAGAACCCTACAAACCACTGCTTTAGGCAAATCTGCTCTGCCTTACCGAACTTTACTCTACACTACATTACGCTTTACATTCAACTTTCACTCTATTCCAAAGCTTCACGACTTTGATACGCTTCAATTCATTTTACTCAACTATACTGACCTACATATATGCTTAAGATTAGTTTAAAGTTATTTTGGGTGGAAACTTTAAAAAACAAACTTTGAACGAATAAAGGGTAGAATACAAAGAAAACTTGAAATACCGGAAAAGAAGCTGGGTTTTTATTTAAAAACAATTTGTTACTTTTATGATTTCTGATAAATCATATTTTGTTGAATTAAAATATGGACGGTTTTGGCGCGCCCTTGTCGTTCCTTTTACAGATGTTGAAAAAACAATATGTGAAGGGCTTCTTTAAAGAGCAATTACATTCTGTTTAGGCAAATTCCAGCTTGAAGTATATGACATTTTTAAGATTTCTAGTGTTCAAAGCTTTTTTTTATTATTAATAAATGTTTTCAATTTTTAATATGCTTTTAATAATATCGCTGCCTGGCAATCAATGTCTGAAAGTATTTGGAAAGGAAAGGGTCGATCCCAATTTTTTTTTCGTTCCTCTCTGTATAAGATATTCTTAATCAATTAAAAATCACAGCACGTAGAAAGAGGAGCAAGATAATTTAAGAATTCATCTCGGAATATCCCCAATTGAGGTGCATTAAAATATGAAAGCGGCGCGATAAGCAATACGCTATTAAAAGTTTTATTGTGCGACGAATTTTCCATTTTTCCCTTTATTGACATACTTTAATATAATAACCCGAAATGCCTGGATGATAATAATAATAAAACTGAGCGGTCTATTAAAAGTGGTGTAAACATAATACCATAGTCCTGGGGATGCGTACGCCTTGAATGAGATACCATCTCTCAGTTCACAGTAGATAAATCTTTGCCTTGCGTGCAAGGCGCCCCTTTTCGCTGATGTCTTTCCTTTGCACCGTTTCCCCTTTGTGCTCTTACATTTCTGCATCTCCAGAAGATATTATACAGACGTTTCCATTAGTTACTTTCCCTTATGCGGATTTTTTTCTAAGCGCCTCCACCATCAGCCATTTAATTTTCTTGTAACTCAGATTCTTGACAGCCATATTAATGGGGAACCCTTCAACTTAGTGCAGATAATTTTTGGATCATTAAAGCTCAGCATCGCGCCTACACGTGCAGTCACCATGAATGACGCTTTTATATATTATTCATACTTATTAGAAAATCAATTGCTGCTGTTAGCTTTAACACTGACTCCCACACATTCTATTATAATCACACAAACGCCAAACTGAACGAACATAATTTCGTTTTTTTGTTACTTCCAAATATAATACAAAATTAGAATATTGTTTGCTTGTTTGTCTATTGTTCTTCGATTAGGTACGTAAAACAAATAAAGAATAACAACAAATATTTTTCAATAACCAAAACAATTACCTCGGTTTGTTTAAACAACCCTAACGTCTGCAAAAATGTCATGGTGCATGAATTTTGTTAAGTAATTTTTTAACGGATAACGTTCAAATTAATTGCGCAAAAAAATATTAAGTTTTCCTGTGATCACCTCAATGAACAGATTTTTCTAAATCAGTAGGTTTCTACTATATCAAAATTACAGCTTACTGATCTGTGTAAAATCGTCTGCCTACGCTGGTTTTTCAACTCTTCATGCATAACATTCAGCTTCACAATAACGCACCAGATTTATTAACACTAAAATTTATTCTGAAAAACAACGCACTTAAATATTAACAAGTCTTATTTTAAAAAATGTTAGTATTTCGTTTAGAACTATAATTTTAACAATATTTAATCATTATCATGCGGTTTAGTTACATATCTGAAGAAACTTTTCGATTCAGAGTTCAAATTTAGAAATGTTGATACTGCGGATTTGAAATACATTTTATTAAATTGTAATTTCTAATCCAAATTTTAAGCATTTAATTTCTTCGACCTATTTCGAAAAACTCACTTAAAAGAAACTGTGATCGTCCTTCGTATTGGTGTTTAGAACAAATGTCAATATTTAGATAAACCTTTCAAAGTTTACCATTTTAAGAAAGAAATAGTCAAATGCGAATGATAAATACAAATATAAAATTTGCGAACTGATATCAGAAGAAGAAATTACTAAAAATTTCTAAACTTTCTATAAAATTCAAGGTTGGATAAATTAATATCACATTTTATAAATTTGAACATTTTTAATAATAGATATCTATCCTAATTTAAAATTCATATCTTAGTATCAAGTTCAATGTTTAAAAAAGTTTTCAAATTTACAAATTCATATCGAAAGCAGAAATTCCTGAAATTTTCCGAATTTAAATATTTCAAGACTGCCAAATAAAAATAAGTTTTTCCAATTCAATTAATTTTTCCTTCCGATTTTTTGGGGATTACGCCACGTAGTGAAATTTAGGACATAAAAATTTGAAGGGTGCAATTCACATAAGCTATAAATTTTGAAAATGCATTTTACAGCTTAAGTTTTAGGCTGAGCACTTGCTTCCATATTTGCCAAAAGTCGTCAAATTCTAAGCATAAACACAGGCTTCAAATTTACGAAATTACAAAAAAATGGATTCATGAAAACATCCAAATATCCTGAAAATTTACGACATCAAACTGAACTCCTATAAATTTTAATTTAGTTTCTCTAATTTAATCTTTGCCTCCAAAATAAAAAATTTCAGGTTTGTTACATCAGATTAAAAATAGAACTTCCTGAAACTTAATGAACTTTCTAATAATTTAGACTTTAAAGCATGCGATAAATTTTATGTTGTACATTTTAATCATTGCTTCCACTCTTCGTTCTTATTTGAAAATCTAACTTCAAATGCAAATCTGAGACTATAATCCCTTCGTATTGAAATTTCACGTTTGCTAAGTCAGTCAAATTCCAAATAAAAATACAGGTTTCAAGTCTGCAAATTTATATTTGAAAAATTAAATTCCTGAGAACGTAAATTTTGAGACTGCGAGATCAAAATTAGTTAGTTTGTATAAATTTTAATTTCTCTGTTCAAAAATTAATAATCGCGTCCACTGCTTAATCGAATCGAAAATCGAACTTTCAGCTTAAGTTTTAGACTGTTACTTAAACTTTGACTGGACTGATAACTGTTTTCCATCTTTAAAAACATCGCCATATTTGAAGTATACTTGCAAGTTTCACATTTGTAAAGTTATATTAAAATAATAAATTCTTGTGAAAGATTGAACTTAAAATCTCGAGCTTGTGAAATCAAAATACGCTTATGTAAAATGTAGGTAGTTATTTATGGTTTAATAATTGCCTCCACCCTTCGATCAAATTTTAAAATCAAATTTACAGCTAGTAGTCCAGTCAAAATAGACACAAAAATGCCCAAAGTTCGGAATAATTCGCATGGAGCTGAATTTTTGTGAGGACCTTCATATTATAGTTCTAAATGAAATGTCAAAAGTCTCCATCGATCCGAGTGCTGCTAAAATTTTTACGCGGGGTCAAAAGTCATAAAAAAAGGTATTTTGAGAATATCTCGTTAACGGTTTGTTTTATTGTAAAAAAACTTATTAGCGAATTTGTAGCCCATATAATTTTCCACAAAAAATGTTCAATTACTTTTTTTCATGAGAGTGGCCATTATCGAGATATTGTGATATCAAGAATTGAAACTGTCATCTTTTTGAAGAAATGCATTCCTTTCCACACCACCTTCGAGGTAGAGTACTCGGCGCGTTTTTTTTTATAATGTGGTATCCCAAGTAGGCCTAATCCACAATTTTCTAAAGAAAACAAAAAATTAATCATGTTCATACTCCATTCGGTAATAACCATTTTTACAATAAAACTAACCGTTAACGAGATATTCGCAAAATACCGTTTTTTATTACGCTTGACCCCGCGTAAAATTTTTAGCAGCGATGGGGACGTTTGACATTTCATTTAGAACTATAAGATGAAGGCTCACACAAAAATTCGGCTCTATGCGAATTATTCCGAACTATTACGTCTATTTTGCCTGGATTATAATGTTTTAGACTTTAGACCGAGAACTTTCTTCCATCTTAAATATAAATCGTCAAATTCGAAGCATATGTAGATACAGATTTCAGATTTGGAAATTCATACTAAAAAGAATTCGCGAATCCTTAAATCCTCTTTTCAATCGAATTTAAACATCGAACTTACAATTTAGGTTTTATTTTTAGAAGTTGCTTCTATCTTTAGAGAGAAGTCGTTAAATTTGAAGAAGCAAGTTTCACGTTTAGAAATTCTTATTAAAATAATAAATAATTGAAAACTTCTATGCTTCCTAAAACAAAATCTGTAAAATCAAGATAACTGTACTAATTTAATAGAATTGCAAAATTAAACTTAAAGCTTTAATTTTGGGCGGAGAGCTTACTTCCATCTTTATACAAAAATCTCATATTATTCAAAGCTAAATACTTACAGGTTTTAGATTTGAAAATATGTACATCCGAAAAACTTCCTAAAAGTTTCAAGTATGGAAACTCAAAATAAGCTTCCACGATTTTAACTTGTGATCCAAAATTTAATAATTACAACTACTTTTCAATCGAATTTGAAAATGAACTTAAAGTTTTATACTGAGCATCTTTAGAAATAAATCATTAAATTTGAAGTAGCAAATTTGATGTTTAAAAGTTCATATTAAAAAAAATAATAATAATAATTGAAAACTTCCGAGCTTACTAGAAGTTTCGAAGCTGTAAAATCAAGATAAACGCAGGCCTTTTCATGGCCCAAATTTAATTTAATAGAATTTGAAAAATAAATCTATAACTTTAGTTTTGGATTGAGAACTTACTTGCTTTCTTTATATAGAATCGTCATATTCAAAGCATAAATACAGGTTTTTGAATTGGAAATTCATACGTAAAGCTTCTTAAATATTTAAGATCATTGAATCTACTTTTCAATCAAAATTCAAAATTTATACTGAGAATCAGCTTCCACCTTTAGAAGAATTGGTCAAATTTGGAATAGAAATGCAAGTTTAAGGTTTGCAAATTCGTATGAAAGAACAAATAAACTCCTGACAAATTTTGAACTAAGAACTTCCTAACAATGTCAAGTCTGAAAATTAAAAATAAGCTTCCATAAACTTTGAGGTCTAACATTCAGGCGTTGCCTCCTCCCTTCATTCGAATTTAAAAATCGTACAATTTTAGACTAAAACCTTGAAGTTGAAGTTTACAAAAAAAGTCATCTAATTCCTTGCCAAAATGAAATTTTAAATCTGCAAAGTCGTATTTAAAAAATATTTCACAAATTTCGCAATCCTTGCAACGATCGGATACATTGGAAGTGATAATATCATATACAGGGTGAATAAAAAGTAAGGAACCTCGATGCTGGAGCGTTTATTATTAGTTTTAGAAAAAAAAGTTTTAGACAAAAGTTTTATAACAAGTTATTTTCCACAAACTGATGGTTCTAAATATTTTTTTCAAGGTCATACCCTTGCGCTATGACGTCATCGATACTTTTTTAAATAGCAACCTATATTTTTTAGATCGAAATTTTATAGCATCTTTTTTCTGTTTCTGACCATCTAAAAATATCATACGGTTGCATAAGCGAAATTTCTATAAAAAACAAGTTGACTGTTATTCGTACCAGTATTTAACGCACGTACTTTTATCACAAAAATTAAACACATGACTATTAAAAACAAATACAAACAATGTTTAACATTACTTTATTACAGAAGATATTCAAAGTGTTCGCCATTAACTATCTGACAATGGCATTTTAATGTGTCAAATCTAATAATTATCAAAGCAACATTTTAACGTGAACGGTGGATAAAGTGTTTCTATAAACATTTTATCCACACTTTCTTTGACGATGTGAATTTTAGAATGAAAATCATGGTGCCTTTAAATTTAGGTTGCTAGGTATTGTTTAATAAAGAGATTATATTCACTCAAAATGTAGCAGACCATGTCTATTGTTCTTATGCACTTTTATACAAATAATTCAAATGTTTACTATTATGACATCATCGAATTGCAGTCCAAGCTCGATTGCCCGAATGAGGGCATTCAATATTTAACATTCAAACTGGTCTTATGTTCATATTTTGCTGTTGTATGTATTTTATCGAATTAAACTTAGTTCTCATTTAATTATTATCTTAATTCACATCCTAACAAAGTCACCGCCCTGATAAATAATGCCTGCATTCATTTGAAATATTCTTAACTAGTGGCGGTGTGGCCGCTTTAATTTTCTATACAAAGAAATATTACGCTGTTATGACCTAAAATACTCGTACTTGTGTTAAGATTCTGGGGACAATAAAAGTCTAATGTTTGATAGAAGAAGTTTAATTATGAAAAGACAAATACAATAATTAGAATAAAAAGTAAGTGAACGTCTTATCAGTACAAAGCCCGTACGGTATCTGCCTATTTTAATTACTCGTGAATTCGTCACCAACAAGGCGCTGCTTATTTAGACTCAACAAAATCTGCTTTTTTTGGAAACTAAATTCTTACATATTTGGTTATTAAAAACACATTAAATTGTTACATAAATTCTTACACTTGTCTCAAAAATTAATTTTATCCAACACCTACCTACTATTTGAAAAAATAGGCAAAAGAACGCGCTACGGAAATTACTAATTTACCGACACTTTTGGTGTCGCGCAAATCTACTAAAATTCTTGTAACTCTGTCCAATATACGAGCGCATAAACATTTCCAATGTTAAAACATTTATGGGTTCAAATGTGAAAAGAACATTTAAACAAGATTTAACAAATATGACTTTTTTCCTCAATCATAAAATTCAAGTTTTCAAATAGAGGTCCATGTGTTCGTTTAAGGGTAAATCTTCAACGTTAGATTCTAATATCTAAAACTATAAATGCGAATTTTAAACGACGATTTCCCATTTCTACTTAATTTCAGAAACTTCTTAAAAATCTTAAATTATTGTAAAAATAAAAAGATTTAATCAATTTTTTTATATTTAATTTCGACAGCTGTAGTTAATATAAAACCAGAAATGTTTAAATTTTGAACTGAAAGATTTGAATTCCACCTTATATCAACATCAAAGTTACGTAAAAACGCATATACAACAATTTCCTAGGAAGTATATGTGGAGTTAATATCAGATTTTGTAAACAAAAAATGTTATGAAAAGCTAAACCTCACCATTATTCACTGCATTTGTAGTTTTTGATTTATTTAACTTTAAAGGTTATTTTTCAGTCTACGTATACGGACATTTGTTCCTGTATTTCATGCAATGGCATGTTCGTAAAAAAAAAACAACAACCCAAGTTGGCTTGAAAACATCAAACTGGATTTTGTTGGAGGCTATGAACAATGTAAACACATTCAGATTTTTTTTTTAACCTGACGATGACGGTGTAAGAAGCCGACGGGTATTAATTTTCTATGCTGCTTCCATATTGCTGAAAGTTTTTTTACCAAACATACTTTATTTATAGAAAGCAGTCACAGAATTGCATATTACTGATAGTTTAGCCAGCGCAATTACGAAAATTATCATAATTTTAAAGTACTGCTTGCGTTTAAAACTAATTCTACAGCAATTTTTTCCACATGTTTTTACAAATTAAAATGAAAAATAATTTGAGAATTTGGGAATAACAGAGAATTCGCAGTTGATATTTTATACAAAATAAATAATTTGTGAATTAATATCTGTTCCGATTATTGATATTATTAGTAGTATTAAATATAAGCACTCCAAAAATTAATTCAACAATAAACTTAAAGAAGTAGGAAGAATAATGCAGAGTAGATAAAGGTCTGGAAATTATCCTTGGATTTTTAACGAATAACACAAAAAAAAACCTCATCCATGACAAATGAATTGGATTACAAGTCAATTTAAAGATAAAAATTCACAATCAATTGTAAAAATGTTATCACAACACAACAAATTAAATTTGTTACACAGTGCATCCACCAAAAGTGAAACATCAACCTTCGGTCAAAACTGATTTAGTTTATTTTAACTATCACTTTTCTTTATTATGTAAAAAATTACGTAAATGGCCTATTTAAATTTCCAAAAAAACTTCTGATACGAAAATAAAATTAATTTTTTTCCGACAATTTTTAACTATGAACATTTTTTTTTAAATACCCAATCAAAGACTAACATTAATGTTTCGATTCCGAACATAAAAAGGTATCTGTGAGATAAGTACAGTGCTTATCAAAATAATATGCTTTTAGAAACATCCAAGTTAAATTAAATGGTTTTATTTAACGGTGGTTAACAGACCATAATAATGCAACTATCGCAGGCAACAATTAATAAAAGAAATTAAAAAAGTGTGGAAATATTACACAAAGTATATTTCGCCTTTGCTCTATCTAAGGATTCACTACTGCATTTTTAAGGTTCTTTGAAGTGTTTGATTTAATTGTTATCTGGGAAGACAGAGCAGAATGAATTAATAATTCCGTCTATACAGCTAATCATAATTATCTTGCAATAAGCTTAATTTCTTTATAAAGAAACCCTTCTTGTGGTGAGCAGAAAAATCAGATGGAATACTGTTACTCCCTGTATGGTTCTATTTAGAAACAGATAATCAATTTATGATATTATCCGACAAAAAGAAAAATCCTTCCTAGATATTAACCAAAAAGCTTCGGGACTATTTTTATCATCATGATGCATTGAGTTGTAACCACTTTAAAAATAAGTAATTCCCCTTTTTCTGGAAAAAATAAACGAGTTGTTGGTTCAGGCCGAACAAAACACTAAGATTGATGTCCTTTTACCACAAGTACGACGAATAAAACTATTTCGTTTCATCGTTCCTCCTGTAAACTCGTCCACGATCCCGTCCTTGTTCGTCACGAGGAAATTCTACCCTTACGAGGGAAATACGAGCTGTGTCCCGTGGACGTGCACCCCTTTTTAAATTTACTCGGCTGCCTATTCTTTAGTAGTAATGGAAGTGCGCTGTACTTGCAATATACATGAATGTCACCCGCCAATCAGGACCCAACCGCCACCGCCACCGTTATTCCAGATATTAGGATTTCGACACAAAAGCGTTACTTGCTTCTTAACTCTCATTTCGAAATTCTTCCGGTGTTCATTTCCTGAGCTTGCACTTTGGTAATAAATGCGAATTAAATGGGAATTTTCGAATAAACCAAATCGATAACTAAGTTTTAACTATTCCTTCTGCTCTACCACCCTCAGCAAAACCGATTAAAGGTAATAAATAACTTAGAAGATCCATTAGTACGAAACGAATATTAATAGAGCTCTCGCCGGGAGGACGATTATTAAAGCAAACATGACTTCGCCATCAATTTATTCTGCTGGCCGCCGCATATTTAGTACAAACGTCAGATTTAACACACTAATTCAATCTCCTGACAAGGAATACAGTGGCGGGTTTTGAACTTGTACCAAATCAAATCTACAAAAATTTCTAATAAAAAACCTCAAGACAACGCCATCTTGTTTTTCTTTGCTAGAAAATGATAATGGTTTTGCTTGCGCTAAAAGAACTTCCTAAATCTTCCAACAATTTTAGTCCGCAAAAAATAACTCAATTATAAACATAAGCAAATATGACAGATTTCCAGGTTCTTATTGTTATCAAAGTAGATTAAATGTCATTAAATTTATATCATACTCCTGTCCAACTTTGCAGATTTAATCAAGTAAATTAGTTCTTCGAAAACAAACTTATTTGTATAACTCACAACGAATATCATCGTCAGTCATCACATACACATATAATGAAAATTTAAACTAATTTACATTGAATAAATAAATAGGGGTTTAATTTTGGAAGTACGGATTTATTTATGCTTCAAAATAATTAATTATTTAGTATAAGTAACTTTTAATTAATTTGATATTACTGTTAAATAAGAAGCATCAGTTTAGGGTTATTTACATACCAATGGAGGCAAATTTGTTGAGTTATAAGACCATACAACACAGCAATTCAATTCACTTCATTTACGATACTTATTATTTTTTACGCGCCGAAATAATTGCCATAAGAAACGCAAATAATTAGTTTTGTCACCAAAATAATTTACCAAAAAGATTGTCCACACTTGGGATTCAAAGTAGTCGTTACTTTCATCCCTTCTTCTGCTATAGTTTAGAAGTTTTTCGTTGTCTATTTCAAAAGGTTTCGATCATTCCAGTCTCCGACTTTTAAATCCCTTTCACCATTTGCCTGCTTCATCTAAGTTTCCCGGTTTAACGACAGTCTTCATTTTTTCTTCTATATGGAAGCCATAGTGTAGTAGTTGAGGCCACCGGTGTTGTAGCCTGCGCTGTATATGTCCGTATCATTTGAGGTCACCATTTTTCATCATCTTAGTTATTGTTATTAAGCACTGAACCACATTTCTAATGTTTGTTCGATTTAAAGCGTGGTCAATAGGTAGCCGGAATAAATAAATTTAAAAAATAAATAGGGAAATTTGTTGATACTAAATTTTTCTCAGGTCCTCATAATACATAATTCACTCACCACTGCTAGCTGCAACTTTTTAGGTTAGCAGTTTCCAAATGTGATGGTGGACAGGATTTGTTCATTTACAGGATTCGGCTTTACATAAAATGGAAAATCGTTCGATGGGTCTTGGATGGGGGACACTAACAGCATTATTTTATTTATTTCTAAAATCGATCTTTTTTGCCCGTAACTCATCAGTGACTGATGCCATGTAGTGCGATGTACCTACGCCCAGCCAGAAGAACGCACATCCCATCCAGCAATAAAGGGAATCAACATTTTATAGATTTCACTCCTTGGAAATAAAAGACTGAAACGTTTCGCTTTTCATCGATTACTTACCATACAGCAGATGTTTGGACACAAAGGAATTGTCTTTTTCCGGGATTATTGGTAGAATCAGCTGCGACATAACCCGTAAGTTTCTGCGCCTATAATGATAATATTTCGACCCTCAATGAGCTCTCTTCTCATCAATTTTAGCTCCTGACTTTTGACACAGTGAGTCTCAAATTTTCTTAACAAGCTTTTAATGCCTAATTTTTGCACTTTAATTTGATGCAGATTTGAATACCGCACTTTGCATTCTGATGTATTGGGATGTTCACGGTATAGTTTCGAAATGCCCTGATTTATAATAATTTATATAGATTCTTCAGAAACAAGCCGACCCAGATTTTTTTTAATTAATTGCGTGCAGCCTTCTTTTATATCAGTAGGAATCCATCTTTTGCGCCAAATTGTGTTCTTCTGTTTTCATTTATTTCTTACTTTCATCGTTTGTATCACTCCTTATATCTATGTTTTTTTCGGTTTAGCAATTTTTCTTCTTTCTGGTGGTGTTCAATTACATCCTCTAGGTGGTTACCTAGTATTCGACATATTTTTAACATATTCGAACCACTTCAATTTCTCTTTTTCTATTATGTTCAACATCCTTAATTTCCATTTTGCTTTCAAATCCGTCATTTTGTATATGATCCAGCTTTCAGCAGCTTCTAATTTTTTTAACTGTGTTCTTGAAAGTTCTCACGTTTCATCAGCATATGGTTTTCTTTGTGCTTTTACTGATGTTGTCGCTCCATAGCATAAGACTTAGCATTTGTATAGCAGTCTTTCCTTGTCTTATTCTAATCATGATTTCCTTAATACTTCTTCTGATATAATAGAACCTAAATATTTGTTATCTGTACATTTTCTAATTATTCCACTTTCTAAATGTAAATCCTGTGCCTTCTCCAAACTCGAAATATGTAATATAATATGATTTTGAAGCCAGGGTGACGCAGTGGTAGAGCGTCAGACTAGCGTAACGTTAGTTCTTGGTTCGAATCTCCCGATGGGCAGGATTTTCCTGCAGTCTGGAGGTCAATATCGAGTCCTGGTGGCCATTCGTCGTTGGGCACTAAATCAACGACGCTCTCCTCTAAATACAGACCTAAAAAGTATAGTAACAAGGTCCTACACTTAAACACACTTACACTATACACACGGTGTAGTATGCAGGAGAAAACGGTGCACCAATCACGTAACCCGCAGAGCATAGCCGGATTGTGCATTGCACCCGCTAAAGCCTCATACATCAACGCATCGGCCTCGACACCGAAAGGTATAAGAGGTTAAGGATACCTATACCGAATATGATTTCAGAATACCTTCCACGGTAAACCTTCAAACAGCCTCAGCTTTATTTTTTTTTTCTCAAAATAATGGCAAATTTATTTGGCGATAGATGTCTTTCTTGATGCGACTTGTAATCTGCGATTCAAATTATATAAAACACTTTTTTCTAACACTAATATCTTATACTGTTTCTATGGTGCATAAGAGCTCACTTGTTATGTTGCCTTTAAAATACGCTTTTCTCTATAAAATACGTCGTTGTCTAGCAACCTTCACATTTTGTGTATTGTGGCGCGTTTCACATAATAATTTATTAAAATTTCTAATAATAGGTATATTAGTGAAAGAAAATTTAAGACATTAGTGTTAGAAAAAATTTTGAAGACAACTCGTGTTTTATAGTTTAAACATCTCGGTCTATCAAATCCTCGGCTCATTTCGTTCGCTCAGATTTGAACTACGACGTTGATTTTTAAACACTTGTTATCTTAATAGCTATTATTATCCGCTTTGCTACTATATATCCACCACATTTTAATAGTTGAATTTTCAGATTTCCTAGACTCAGTTGCTTTTTTATGCTTTGTCTTTCATAAAGCTTTCCTGATATCTTCCTCTATAATTTAATGTCGTTTCCCTGCCCTTTTGTTTGTAATCAAATATTTAGCTTCTTTTCCTGTAATAAATCTTTTTCTTCTTCCTCTAATGGTCGAAGCCTAGGTCGATGACCTATTAATAACTCGTATATAGGAGTCCCACGAGCATTCTTTGTCCGCAGTACAGCCAGGAGGTTACCCTTACCCATTGAAGGTAGAGAGAAAGATTGACCCGCAGTGTTGCGAGCTTAACGATTGCCAAAAGTGAGAGAATGATAAATAGGACTGCCGGCTTAACTTGCCAATCTTAGGAATCAAACCCGAGATGCCTTCGTGAGAGACCGATATCTTTCTGAGTAGTGTTTCGTCCACTGTGTTTCTACCTGCCTTTTATTTGCTACATTACTTATTATTTTTCTTACGATTTTCCAAAATTCTGTTAACTAGTTGTATCCTACGAGAGCTATCTATATTTCTCCACAGCCCCTTCCCATTCTGATGTAGTGTTTAATAGCCAATTTGTGTATGCTTTCCTCTTTATTCTAAGCAATTCTTCCAGATCGTTCAGAACACTTTTCTAAATATGTATTTATTTTTTATTTGACTTCTATCCTTAATGCCTCTTTAATCGCATCAAAAAGGGTTACTTTTAAATGAGCATACATTTTTTCAGAAAATTCTTTTATACGCAGATGTCATTTATTTTCTACTTTATTTTGATTTCTTATACTGCATTGTTTTAAATATTATCCTGATTTATAAATCCTTCGTCCTGCAGAGTGATGTTTCGATTGATATGACATATTAATTTCTCTATTGGCATATGTTTTTTTTTTTACATTCAGCTAGTGGTACTCTTATGTATCTCTTACTCGAGCCGTATTTGTTTTCTTTATTATCAGTAAATCTATAATTTATCTTAAAGTTCTGGTAGGATTCAGCTTTATTTTTAAATATCGTCTCACTTGTGTCACTTACTGTATCTTCGCCAAAACAGCCTATTACGTGAGCATCCATCCTTATTCCCAACTCTACCACTTAAATTCCCGATGATAATTATATCTTCAATTTTTTTTTAGTTATTGCTATGATATAGATAAGTATATTTACATCAAGTTTAATGATTATGTCGGTGACGTAAATATTAAGTAATGTTATTTTGTATTTAGTAACATTGAAAGGCCAGTTTGAGTTTGTTGATTTTTGTTGAATCAAATACGTAGTTTCTCTTCCCGATTCTCTTCATTTTTCAAACAGTACCACTACAGTACTTTATCTTCGTTATTTCTGAAATTACTGCCTTCTTCTTAGTTTTTGAATGTTCTATGTACTATCACGTGCAAAAGTAATGACACGCCTAAGATTTGCTATTCTATGATAAACAGCCTTGCAGCAGTCGATGAGTAACTTTCTTATTCTAACTTGTTAATCCTACCTACAAGGTCTTATGGTTATGCCCAAGTTATTCATCGACTGCTGCAAGGCTGTTTATCATACAATAACAAATTTTAGGCGTTTCATTACTTTTGCACGTGATAGTACCTACAGAGATAGTCAATTTTCGTAGCCAAAGTCGTCTTCTATCATTTCCGGGGCATTTGTATAAGGTGAAGGGCACTATAATTTAATTTTTTTCCGATTAATGGGGTGCAGGCCCGTTTCTAAGCCCCAACCCGTAGTTCTGTTAAACCGACTGCTTCACAAAGCTATAGATCGATCCTCCGTTTGATAGGCTCTTCTGTTCTCTTTTATAGAATCTGAAGACCACCTTTAACCATATGTAACCCTACGCAGGGGTCAATACAGGGTGCTAGACAAGGGGTCAAATGAACCCTTGTTTTTTAATAAGGTTTTGCGCCCCCTCGCTCTTTTCCAACCTGGCTTGAGGCCCCACTATCATCGCAACCAATAAACAAATAGTAGGTACCTTCTTCAAATATGATCAAATACCATATTGTAAATTTAACTTACAAAAGTGGAATTGGAAAAAATTATTTAAATTCGCACTTTTTAAAGAGAGTATTGACTTTGGCAAGTTGTTAAAAAGTTGCCCAATCAATTTTCCTAAACACGAAGAAACAAATTTTAACGATGTACATTTTCAGAGATACTAAAATTTTAAATAATCTCGGAGAATACATTAAAGGCATCGTTTCAATAATAAATTAAAAACTTTTATCCACGCATTGCAAAATTTTTCTCTTCTGGGGCTGTTTATGTGAGATAATTATGAAAATTATATCCCAATTTAGTTTTTGAACTAAGAAAGCTATATTTTCTAACGCCAAACCTAGTTATAACCAGGACAGAACATCAGTAACACTGTTACCGAAACCTGATTTTACATTTTTAATTACGACGGGAATATTAAATCGGCGTCAAAGTAAATCATCAATACTTCAATTTTGTTATTAAACAAATGTAAAAACAAAAATATCTGTAAACCACAAAAAAAAACAACGAATTAATTAAAATCACTAAATCACGTCCAAATAGACAAAGTTTCTTACAGAAAATTCCTTTTTAAAAAAGCGCCAACAATTTTTATGAACCAAATAAATTTTAATTAAGTCAAGCTTAACGATAATTCTTTTAAAATGTTTTATCTTTGAGTCCGGAAGTAAAACAAGAAATAATCTCGGTGAGTGCAAACACATCTTTCAGTCGCTTTGTAAACGAAAAAAGAAGAAAGAACAATTTCATTAATGAAAACTCACTTTGGTGTACAATTAAAATGATGAATTTTTACAACTTTCTTTTTTGTTTATCGGATGATTTTTACGTGGAAATGATTAAAACAAACGCCAAACAATTCATGTTTTAACCAGAACGACACTTTTTGTTTCTATTGGTTTTAATTTCAGAAATTTTCAGGATATTTTTCAATTTTCATTTTGTGCTTTCGTTTTATAAATTTGTTTGTGGATTTTCAATAAAGTACCTACCCAAATATCGTGAATATGAAATTCAAGGAAAATAATTTTTTGGACCGAAAGAATTTCAAAAAGTTGCTATCTCTTCATTTTTTTCTAAAACAGGGCACTTTATCAATACACGTTGACTGTTTAGAAGTTCTGTAGTTCAGTTTTTATTCAGCTCAGCGTAAAATTTCCCATATATTCTTTTTTGTAAGTAAGAGGGTATTTCTTGGCCGTCACGGCGAGAGAGGAAAGCTGAAATATTCAGTTATATTGTCTGAAATAGTATATGGGGGTTGGCTGAGCTCCATTCGTAGCTCCGTCATCAGTCCGTGCGATAGATATCCTTCCACCAGTAATTAAGCTCGCGCTTAAGTGAGATATAATTGTTATTCGGGTGAGATCGCCGAATTAAGGAAGTGATATTGTGAAAGGGGATGGGGGTGACCGTGATTGGCCTTTTCTTGTGCGACTTTAGACATTTTAACAAAGGATCTTTAACAATTATGGCCTTTATATTATGCAGTTTAGTAGTTGTAGCGAGCTGATGTTCTAATTGCGGCTTATTTTATGGACCTAGGGGGAGGATAAGCCAAAGTTAAGCGTTCTTGTTTTATGAAATGCCCCGGGGATTTACTTTATTTTTCTTGCTGCGAGATAAGTGGATAGGCTGCGGTATTTTTAATTAGGAGAACCCTAACAGAACATAACTAATACAACTTAAATACACTTACTTTATTAGTCTTATCTCATTTAATTATAAGTTTCATCACCTCAAAACTATTTAAAACTACCACAAACGCCTTAATAAGGATAATCTCCAAAGCTCACCGATTTTAATATCTTCGCCGCTAAATTTACGAAAAGAAAAATATATCTTAATAATCGATGCCCCGCAGGGTTACGTCGGTAAAGCGCAAAAAATAATTTTAGATGGTGCTTACAAAACATAAAGTTAACGTCCATAACATAAAGGACATGAAAAAGACAGTTATCGAGAATCGTATCCTCGAGCAAAAATAGGCAGCATTCGACTGACAAAAAGAAAACACAACTTATTCCTGTAGAAAGGTTAATAATTTATGAAAGACGTTGAACTAAAACCCTAACGCGTCGCGGGGTATGAAATAAAAATAAGAAGAGAAATATAAAAAAATTCCGAATATTTCAGAGGAAAAAATATTTTAAATCTAAGCCGTAATCGCTTATTTTGTTTAAAAAACTCGTAAAAGCTCAGCTGTTTTGGATATAAAATACGATCGAATAAAGAAAAGAAACGAACTGAGAGTTCTCGAAGGGATTTTTCTGAAGAAAAGACGAACAAATCCGGCAGACCGTATTATGTATTAAAAAGTATTGATGTACGCATGAAAAGGTGCCTATAAAAGTAAAGTCTCAATAAAGTTTCCATAAAAGATCCGTGCTGCAGACTTCCAATCAATCATCTTCGAAATCTGAAGCAATTCAAGTTTTAAATGAAATTTCCTGGATGCATTTTCTGCGATATTGCTTGTAGTTGAGACGCCCCACGCCAATTACATGGCCGTAAAACTCACACTGCAAACTGAAGGCAACTACCGGAACCCATCTCCTTCGAAATGAAGCATCAATATCCGTATTTGATAGGGAACTTATGGAGCAAGACTTAAAAAGAAGGTTATTCTCTCAGTCTACCTCCACAGACATTTGTTCCTCTGTTTAATATTACTTGTTTTCGTTCTCACCTTTTTTCAAAGCTTGAATAAAATCCAATTTCCAGTGGTGTTTTTAGACAAACTCCATAAACAATTTATTCAGAAAACTATTTATTTATTATGATCATAACGAATACTAAATATTAGTACATCAAAAATTAAAGTAAAAATTAAATAAATATAAATTGCGAATAAATGGCAAAAGTAGGTAAAATCTGAAAATCATGCTTAGAGATTTTCGAAAAATAATACAAAAATCTGCAATGCCCTATGAAAAAACTCGAATTCAAACTCAATTTAAAGCCCAAAATATACGATTAATCGGTAAAACTTCGAATCTTCAACAATCCTCAAAGCACATTTCGTTCCTTTCAGTCTTTTTAATTGTATAAAACTAGTCTTACTTAAACTTTAGATAATTTTAATGAAACCTATATATGCGCTACAAATAAAACGAGTTTTAAAACTTTATCCTAGCCACCCTTCAGTCGCTACTCTAAGCATAAGAAGCTTTTATTACTTGTTTATTCCCCGGGGGTTCCCAGCGTTTCCGGCGCCCGTTTTATGTAGTTTTTTTTAGTGGACAATTGGTATCCACTTCTGACGCCATTTTTATCCCACTTTCGGATTTAATGCCGTTTCAAAAATGCTTTTTATATTTTGATTTTCCACTGTCATGTTGAATTATTTAATTAATTTGTTTAAAATTTAGTTCTCCGTCAATATGAAATTGATTACAAAAGTGTAAGTTCTAATTTTAAAAACATTTTTATTTCAGAAGACTGAGGTAGTATTTTTGTATCTACCCAGGACTAATTTTCTTGGTATATCTATACACTCTTACCGAATCTAAATCGGTAGTTAAAAGATAAATATAAAAGTATGCACCTTTAGATCCTACTTTCCAAATGAAAGTGAAACTGTTCCAAGTATAAACATAACCAAATACACTACCCAAAAGCAAAAAGTAGTCACTTTTTAAAAGTGGCGTAAATTTACTGTTAGTTTAGGAATCTTGTTGAAACTTGGTATATATGTAGATAAATTGTTTATTTGGATAACGCTACATATTTTTTAAAAGGTTAATTAAATTTGTAATCTTCGTATAGCTTAGAGCTTATCAGTAACAAATACTTACTAAAGTAATCTAGGAAATTTCTGATAATAAAATATCATCTCTGAAGTTAGTTTCACTTCATTATGTATGATAACAATAAATTCAATACGAAGTATTGCCTCCTCTTGCTCGAATTAGGTACTGCTTGAGAGCGTCTTGGCATGCTTCGAAGTAGACTACGAATCACATTCTGTGGGATGCGCTGCATTCTTCTATCAGAGCTTGTTCCAACTGAGCAAGCGTTTGTGGGGGGTTTACACGAGTGTAAACAGCTCTTCCCAGCATATCCCACATGTGCTCTATGGGATTCATGTCCGGACTACATGCTGGCCAACTCATTGTTTGAATGTCTTGATCTTGAAGATAATTTATCACTATGTTTGCGACGTGTGTTCTAGCATTATCATGTATGTAGACGAATTCCCGACCAAAATTTTGGGCATACGGACGAACTTGTACATGTAGGATTTCATTTATGAATCTTTGTGCATTCTGAGCACCATTTCAAAGAATGACAAGCTCAGTACGGGTATCTAATGTAATACCGCTCCATACCATTATCGATCCTCCATCAAAAGAAAGGGGAAGGTATCGTTCTCCTGGGCTTCTCCATACACGTGAACGTCCATCATTACCTGACAAAAGGAACCTGGACTCATCTATAAACATGACACGTCGCCTGTGCCTCAGTTGCCAATTTAGGTGTTCTGGGCCGAATTTCACTCGCATTCTACGATGGTGTCTGGTCAATTTGGGCACTTTAGTGGGTCTTCTGGACCTTAGATTAACTTCATGCAGTCTATTTCGAACAGTTTAGTCACTAATTATGCACCCAGTAGCTTGTCGAACGTCTGCCTGAATATCTCGTGCTGTAGCTGTATGACTGCGAAGGGCTTGCAAACGAAGAAAACGGTCCTCACCTGCAGTTCTGCAGTAGTTGTCTCGTGACAATACTTTTCTTTTGAGTACCTAGTTTATAATAAAAATTTTCTACGCGGAACAAGGTTTAAAGATTTGTAACAAATTGATGATTAAATTCATGAAATGGATGAAGTTGCCAGTAATAGACAAAAACTGTAAGTAAAAGTTTAAGTGATTTACATGCTGGTGAGTGCCCTGCTTTCGTATGGTGTTACTGGATTGACTTTGAGATGGATCCGATCGTTCCTAGAGAATCGTTCTCAATACGTTAGTTCGTTAGTAGGATCATAAAATAAACCATGCCAGACAAAAATTTTCTTCTGACGTAGTTGATATTGATATGGGAGCTCCCCAGGGAGCAGTCGTGGGTCCTGTTCTTTTCTTTATATCAACGATATTGACTCTGTATCGCCTATTTCCCATTTTACAACTTACGCTGACAATACAGCGCTAGTAATTTCAGACCAATGTAACCTAACATTAGAATCTAAATGTAATGATGTTTTTAGTGATTTACTCAAATGGTACAGTGGAAATAACGGGTGTCCATAAACTGTCAACATCCCAGTAGGTTGTGATTTCAGAAACATATTTCGTAATTTGATTCAGAACACAATCTAAGACTTGTAATTTGTTTTTCAAAGCAACCGAGATGTCGACAGTTTATGGACACCCGTTAGAATCTTTATTAATGCTGACAAAACGTCATACATTAGATTTCACAACAGAAATAATGATTGCAATAAAATAAACGTACAAATTAATGGTAACATTATTTTTCTGAAATCGTCAAGAAAGCTTGTCATGACAGAACTCAAGTTGGTCATGAAAGTGTCACTTTACAAGACTAGTCACTTTCATGATTTTTACAAGACTCATCTGTCACTTTACAAGACTCATCTGTCATTTTTAGACTGCAATTGAATTAGAAATCGTCACTTATCTTATGAAACGTTTATTTAATATAATTAAAAACACTAACAATGAAATACAACAAATTATTAATTGGTATTAGAACTATTAAAATGAAAATTAATGTTAATGCTGCCGACACTAGTATTATGCACATTAGAAAAGTTTATTCCAGGTATATAATTCAAAGCATTATTATTTCTGTTTTCTGTTGCGTTAGCTATGTTTGACAACACTACTTTTTCGTTGACATCCATGTTAGGAATATTAACATTGTCAGCTACAGCAGTCTGATCAAATGCACTTGTTGAAGGAATTTCACTCGCGCTATTTTCCGTGAATGCACCTTGACCTTGCTGTATCTTTTTGGCAATTTTTCTTTTATTTTCTAATGATTCGGCTACATAGCCCTCCGCTACTCCTGTAGAAGACCATCCGCCGTGTCTTTTAAGGTCTTCTATGCCACTTCCACCATCAATCAACAAAGTTGCTGATGTTCTCCTCAAGGCATGGCCCGTATATTCCGCTGCATTTTGTAAATGAAGAAAACCAGCTATTTTAGCAGGTATCTTTCCGAAGGTATGAATTCCTACAGCCTGAATACTGCATTTACCTTGTCTATATGAAACAAATAAACGCCGGTGTGGTGTATGAGCAGGGCGAAGTGCTAGGTATTTTCTATATAAGGCAATATTTCCGGGTTCGCCAACATCGTCCAAAATTAAAAATCGTCTTCGTTTGTGAGTTTTCGAATCTGGAATGTTCACAATGAGAGTATCATTCTTGTCTTCAATGTCATCTAGAGTCATCTTCGTCAACTCATCGCAACGGCATGCTCCGGCTAGTCCAAAAATTAATACAACCTGAAAATATAAGCCGCCAATTTAGATTATTTTATAATTTATTTATTAAAACTACTTACTTTTAACAATAGGAAGTCGTGATCGGGAGCTTTTCGAAGAAACTCGTTTATCTCATTTCTTGAAAATACTCGGGACTTTTTTGCTTCATATCCTACCGATTTTCTTTTCAGATATGATTTTAACTTTAAATAATTTGCGATATTGATGTTTTCTTTAATTAACAGCACGGCTCTAAGCATTGAATAAATACTCCAGAGGCTTGAAGACTTGTAAATTTTACTTTCTCCAGCAAAAAAAGCCAGCATCACTTCTTCCGTAACTTGATTAACTTTTTTGTTATTACACCAGCTTTTGAACTTTGCATATTGTTTCTCATATCTTTCTTTGGACTTATCCGGAAGCAATTCTTCCACTGCAGCAGCAGCTTCTTCAATTATTCCAGTGGGAAGAGTGTTTTCCATATTATAAAGCACTTTACAACTGTTTACAACACAAATTGTGACGCTTAAAAAATTTGTTGACAATTCATTGTCATGGATATCAACTTCTCATACGACTCTGATGTTGATATATTTTTTCAGTTTAAATCTATTTTTAGTTTTTAGAAAAACGATTTCAGAAAAAATATAATACATCACTGGTCATGAAAGTGTCTCTGCTTGACTCGGAGGCTTTAAAGAGATACTCGGACGCTACGCGTCCTCGTACTCTTCAATAAGCCTCCTCTTCTGCAAAGTTTCACTTTCATGACTTGTAATGTAATATACTATTCTAGCAGTCAACATGTAAAATTATGTTTTTATTTCACAAAGACGAATTATAAGGTGTATTGCTAAAGTTTCTAGAATGTACTGTTTTAACTTAACTCAAAAGTCGTCTGAAGATATTTCTTGTTGAAAAATCATTATATTCTATTAAATAATTTCTAAATTTGAACATTGAATGTTCTGAATTTGTAATGTACAGACAAACTTCATTGTTTTATTTTGTTACTGCTGATTTGCTTTTATGACTATTTGTATAATAATTTGTATATTGGCTAGTCCTGTACAACAGTTGTTGTCATAAGGATAATAAACAGTTATTATTATTATTTATAATTAAGACATTATAACAGCCATTGTTATTACGTGAATTTGCTCAAGATTTATTTATTTCCCAAGGAAAGGTTAAATAAGCTATTAGCCGGTCCAGCCGGCTATTAAGTTTATTAAATTGTTAAGATCGTCATGTTACTATTACATGAATTCCCATTTAAATACATATTTATAATATTATTAACTTCAGAGTATTTTCCTTGAATTAAAAAAAATCGTCTGTGATTGCCAGTTTCATAAAATTATAAACCAACTGTTTCATTGCTGAGTTTCGTAATTTCTTCAAACCGTTACCTACATATGAAATTCATTTATAATAAGCGTGTGTTACTCTATAAACTGTATAAAAATATTCGTCTTAACCTTATTATTACCAACTCAGATATCATATTTACCGTCTGAAATTTAAACATCCTTGCTGAAAATTTTCATAAGAATCATTCAAAAATTTTCCTAAATTAGACAACAAAATTTAATCAAGAAAACCTCGAATGTTTTACATGTGTCAAGTATAATAATATTCCACAACTCGGAATTCAGGGCCGGCTTAATAGCTCGGCAGTCCGGGCCGCCGCCCAAATTTAAGTTTTTAAATCTTATCAATGAGTGGTAAGTGCAAAATTTATATTGAGCCGCTCGTATCCGAACTAAAAATAATTATCTTAAACCCCTAACTGTGTTAAACAATTATGCTTGATTTGTGTTACCGTATTAATTTGATTAGCAAAAATAATCGTAAGATTTAAACCCTGAGAAGAAAAGCAAGTCACTGTCATTTATAGTTAACGGTTTAAGAATAAATTGATGTTTATGTTGCAAGCTGCTCTGAGATGTCTTAATATTGTTGGCATCATTCATGCATTAACGAAAATTCCACATTTTTCAAAGCCCATCCATAGGAAGATGTTTCTGAAAAGACGCCGATAAATTTAAAATTCCAGCCTTTTTATATTCGTAGTTGCATTGCAACTGAACCTGATACAAATCAATAAATAAATACATAAAAACAGTTTTTATGCAGCAACTTTTAATTGTTAACATTTTTATTTCCAAAAGTGCACCATTAATGTATGAATATAAACATGAAAGACAATCCTCTTAAGCATATGTATTGGCTATCAAAATAATATATCTTAAGAAACATCAAAGTTAAATCGAACGGTTTGATTGTAAAAGTGGCCAGCAGTCCATGAAAATGAAACTATCGACTGCCGGTCTCAATTTTGCACGAAAAGTAAAGCTGGAGCAGAGTCTTTTTTTTTAGATAGAAATCGCCGTTTTGTCAATAATACAACAACTGTATAACAAACCCAAAAATTGAATTTATATAACAAACTGTTTTCATATCCCTTGTTTTTACCATTTGGATCAAACATTTTTTTTAAACACGACACGCATAAATATTTAACAAGTTGTTGTTTATTCATGTAAATTGTACAGATCTCATGTCCTGCTATTAAAACACGATAAAATAACAGAGGATTACATTTCCACCCTCTAAAGCTTTAAAATCGCTGATATCCTACGTCGAAGCTGATGAATTTTAAATACGTTTCGTTCTGTTCGTGGATTCAGTGACAGCTAATGCTACGCTAAAAGATTTCCTAACATTTACATAATATTATGTTGTTGCAATGTAGGATTGCTTTACTATTTTTATAAAAACGAAGAAAAGGGTTTGAATGGCGTTGTATAAACAGGGATTATTTCGACGAAACGACCTAATTCAGTAGGAAATGCATTCGTTTTATATGCGTAATATGCATGTGGCCATTATATCTCCGTGTTGTAGCTAAAATATTCAAAAAATAATAAAAAAAGTATGTCTCTGTCAGTCCCTCCGTCCGTCCGTCACATTTCTGAGGACCACATTTTTGTAGTAAACATCGTCGATAAAACTCTTACACTATATGAAATTCATTAGAAAAGGACGGCATTCTCTTTTGGTATTTTTCGTTGAGGGCCAAATTTTTATCTTAAACATTATTAAGCTAAGTAAATCGTACTTCGCACCTGAAACCTGTATGGGTTTCCATTGTGAAAGATAAATTCAGTTAAGACTTATTATTTGGCTTTTACATATGCGTATATTAGACGTATGTCAAGTCCTCTTCTCTTTCTGAGTAAATTTGTAAACATAGAGAGATGGGAAGATATTTTTCTTTTTTTCTTAAGTGGGAATCTGACGATGCATTATTAACCATGATTGGACGAAGTAATTAGGTTAAAGTTGCGTGAGGTTCTCATTAAATATTCCCATCGCAAGTTTCATTAAATTTTTAGCGTATTATGTTACTTTAGGAGAAAGTTTGATCCTGTCGGGGCGCACGGGCGGATAAACGTGTATGAAAGTTCAGCTAGCGGCGGGTCGCAGAGCGAGTTTCAGCAAGAGCAATGTAGCGAGTGAAACTGATGGCTGAATTTCAAGTTCCCTACGTCTTAATGCACCAATTCATCACTCCAGCTATGTCTGGCCGTTATTACACCTCGCCGGGCCATACGCGGCTCGTTGCATGACACAAAATATCGCACCCTCAAAAATCTGCTCGATGTAATGTACCTCAAAAGAAAATCTGTTCTGCTGCGGGAAGAATAAGTCTTTCTGAAATTGAATCGCCGGACGTTTTATATGCAAAGCCTAACTTTGGAGGACTTTAGCAGAGCTCTGCAAAATTAGAGAAAGAAATGGAGGGATTAGTTTGTCGCGCGTCGCATTCTTATTCGGTCTCATTTCACGGAGTTCTGGGCATTTGGCACTCCAATTTATCACTAACTTGCATGTGTCATACTTGTTAGAACTCTTTAAGACCCCCGGATAACAGTTTTAAACTGCCATTTCTTTAATTGCCGCCGTTTCTAACAACTAACCCCTCGACTCTACATAATAACCATTTTATTATTAAAACTAACTTAATACCAGCTCAATTATTAGCAATGAAACCGGGAAATGCTTCGTTTTCATTACCGTTTTAAAAACACGAACGTTTTCGGTCGAAATAATACTTTTATATTACACCGTAAAATTAAATGACTACGAACAAACACAATAAACGTTTTCAATATTTACAATAACAATTCATTTGACTTTTATTGAAATTGCACTAGATACATACGTTGCTTCGAAAATTTGTACACTATTTTGGGGATGTAGTTGAAAATTGAACACAGATGCCGCCCCGCTTTAAATTGGATATATATTTAGATTAAATTTATGGATTGCTATAAACATTGTCCAGTATAATTCGATACCTATCGTCCTCTAATTGTGTTTTCATATTGTTTGCTTATTTGATTACAACACGTAAAGCTTTTTTAAATTGGTTTACAAATAAATTCAGTTTTAATTATCAGAAATTTAGATGAAATATTCACATATTTACATTTTTCCCAATTTGACGAGCAAAAATTTTAAAAATATCATAAATAATTATCAGAAATTTTGGGGTTAGAAAGCTGTGAAATTACCTCTTAAAATATGAGATGCCAAATTGAGGTGTTTTTTGTAGCTCCGGAAATACGAAGTTTTGGGACTGTAAGGTCATTTCTCAGTTCAAGAAAACTGATACTTTCACCAAATCGTTTTCTGCTCAAAAGTTTCTAATATAAAACGTTTGTATCCCGTCCCAAAATGCATTTATAAACTTTCAGAACTTTCAGGAATTCCCAGATTTGAAAATTTCAAAGTGCATTTCTCAAGTTGCTAAATAATAATCCACTTCAGCTGAACCCATATTTTGTTAAAATTACGTCAATGAAAATCACCTGTCCAATTTGCAAAAAAAATATTTACAGGATTTTCAGCATATTCAGAACGTCTAAAATGCCAAATTTTGAGACTAAAGATTAGCAATCGTTAAATTATTTGAAAGTTTTCAAAAGTCTGAAAATCTGCATTGATTTACAGCCATAATTTGTATCAATTAGTCTACCAGAATTTTCAGCTTTTTTAATTCCAAAAAATTCAAAATATTCCAGATTTAAATTTCAGATCTCTGTGAATCAAATTTTGGATTTATTTTTAGGTCTTGTCCATATCTCCGATTTTGGAATGTTATTTTCATAAGTTTCGGAAATTTCTACAGAGCGAGTGAATTTCTAAAAATGTTTTCAGGCTATTAGTTTTCATCTCTTCTTATGTTACAAATTTTAATACAAAAACGTCGGCCCCTTTTTTCAAAATTATTTAAAAATTTTCAGAACCTTGAGGACTTCCTAAATTAAAAATTTCAAAATAACCTTCGCCACTTCTTAAGTTGCTTAATAGCAAAGTGCTGAAAAATTGTCAATATTTTATAAATTTATCTATCGCTCGGATTTTCTAATTCCTAATTCTGAATATTCGGTTTAAAAATATCAGAATCTTAGAAATAGATTCAGGAATTTTTAGAATTTCTTACTTGGTTTTTTGAGATATCATGATAATTTTGTACAGGAAAATGTATGGCCTTTTTGGACCTCTAAAGTTTGTTCCTATGTTTTATAAAATGACTGTTTATTCACGCGAATAAAATCATTTCACTTCGCCTGAACCCTTTTACTAATTTTATAAAATGTATTTACAGAATTTTCAGAACTTCAAAGCATCAAGTGTAACAACACTTTAAGAAGAATTATAGATTAGCAATCCTGAAGTTACCTGAAAGTTTTCCAAAATCCTGAAAATTGCATTCTCTTCGGGTGATAATTTTAATTAATTAATCTGTTACCAGAATTTTCAGCTTTTCTAATTTAAAAAAAAGATTAAAAATGTCCAGAAGCTTCTAAAGATTTTTCTGTTTAATGACTTCTAAAACGTTTTTAAAATATTAATATTCAATCTTTACTTCGTTTCGGAAATATTTGGATCCTTTTTGGATTTGTAACTGTAAAAACTTTTTCTTAAATTACGAAAATCCCAAATTCTACATATATTTTGCACCTGGGGAATTGTGATGATTTTTAAATCAGGAAATCACTTACGAATTTATTTTGTATAAATTAAAATTTCAGGCAGTTCTGCATTAAAATACATTGAAAATGCTAATTCATCAGGGAAAATAATATTAATTACTTTAACAACAAGGTTAACAGCTTTGCTAATTCCGAAATACTATGAATATTCAGTATTAAAATTTCAGAATACTGCAAATCAATATTTCAGGAATTTTTATCTTCTTTCAACAGCTCTGATTTTTAGAATGTCTTCAAGTTTTCTTATATTTAAGGATTTTTTACAGAACAACTCTGACGTCTGCGAATGTGCTTTAAACCTTTTTATTTTCAGTTGCAAGAATTTACAGCTTCTCTAATTCTGCAAAAACAAAAAACAATTAAATATTCGAAATTTAATTTCCGGAACTCTGTGAGTTGTATTTCGAAAATTATTACTTATCTTCAGAAGCTTGAGGACTTTATACATAACCACTTAAGTACTAAAAATGTTGTGAGGTTACAAATGTTTAGTTTGTTTCTTCATTTTTGAAGGCTAGCCATTAAACTTCTTCTTCTTAAAATATAAAGATTCAAAATATCATATTTTTTTGTAAATTTAAGTTCTGAAAATGTTGAAATTTTAAGTTGATCGGTTGAGGAAAACACCTGATTCTATTTTATGTTAAAATGTTTCGAATAAAAATGCCTGTCACTTTTTGTCCAGTATAAGTTTTTATAAATTTTCAAAGCTTTGAGGACTTCCTAAATTACAAAAAAAATAGTAATCTTCAGCACTTAAGTTGCTTACTGCTTGCCCGCAAATGTGAACTTATCCAGGAGCGTTACTTTATATTAATTTACCTATCGCTAGGTTTTTCAGCTATCGTAATTCTAAAAACCGTAACTATTAAAACTTTCCAAATGTAAATCCAGAATTCTGTGAATAGAGTTTCAGAATTTTTTTTTGTTCTGTCCATATCTCTGATTTTTGAAAGATATTACTTATTTTCAGAAGTTTCAGGATCTTGTGACTTAACTTCTAAAGTGTTTTCAGCCTATTGATTTCACAAAAGCGTAGTTGCTTTCGGGATCATAAAATTGTAAAACCATTTTTAAAAATATAAATATGTATTCTGGAATTGTATTATTCTGTAAATTATGAAACTTGAAAAACACTTGTAAATGTCTTTACAGAATTTTCAGAATCTTCTAAACTAAATATTAAACTTTGAAAATAATTTATAGCTTAGTAATTTTTAAATTCTGATAATTCCCATTTATTTACGGTCATGATTTATATTAATTAATCAGTCGCCAGAATTTTCAGCTGAAAACTCTTAGTCTTAACTAAACACGCCTTTAAGCGACAGAAATATTCTTAAAATTTTCTTAATTCGATTACGAGCAGTAATTTAAAACAAAACATAAATAGCTGTCAACAAATAAATCCAGTCTTGTCACCAGAAACTTTAACTGAACGATGGAAATATTAAATTTTCCCAATTCGACTACGAGTAGAAATTTTAAAAAATATGCTAAATAATTGTCAAGAAATAAACCCAATCTTATTATCAAAAACTTTATCTAATGACACGTTTAACTGACGGAAATATTCTTAAACTTTAGAATTTCACAAAAACCATCATAAATGATTCTCAACAAATAAATCAGCTTTCTTATCAGCAACATTAACTAAAGGCACTTTTAAAGGATATTCAATTTTTCCCAATTTGATAACGAGCCGAAAATTTAATAAATATTATTAATAATTATCAAGTAATAATTATCAAAAAGAACTTAATGATTCCCATTTCCACCTTCAAAAACAAAATTCTAATACATATTAGCATGTTCAAATGCAAACCTTTAACATCAACATATTCTAAACTACTTCCCCATATTTGCATATCGACTAACTATAAAAAATACGAAAATTGTTGCTTATTATAAAGCTCAAGAACTTACCATTTAAATTAGTTGAAAAAAGCTAGCCTCTTACCTGAAACAAAAGAAAAGTTATTAATACGTATAAGAATTAAACTGGCATATAAAATTTCCATCAACATAAAAAAAAAGTAACTCTCAGATTTAAAAACTGCATTGAAAAATCAACCTAAATAAATTTTTAGCCAAAATAAAAATCTGTGTGATACCCTTAATCGAAATCCAATTCATTTCTAAAATGATCCCCAAAAAAGGAAGCCAAGAGTCATAGCCTTGCTGGGAGTACAGTGTAAGCTGTCAAAACCACAAACAGAAAAGCCATTTCCTCTTTTAATTCACCACCTCTGTTCGCAGAGTTCATTCATTAATTCTAAAGGTTAATTCAAGTACAGGTCATACAAATTAAATTCAAGTGCCCGAATTTCACTTAAAACTGAAGCTCGAATCAAATTGCAATTGAATTACTCGTTAGATTCAGGTTCGGCTTTTTGCTCTTTAAATGTATTAAAATTTTACATTATTTATGTTTTATAAAACCACAAATTAAATTTAATACCAATAAACAAAAAGGCTGCGCGAAAATAATAAAACTAACAACTACATTTTAATCAGTTTAAACATGAATATTCCAAAGTGGTATACCGACAACTAATTTGGCGTTTCGTATTCTTTCCACTCGGTAACTTTATTAAAACAACACGAATGAAACTTAAAACCCCAAAGTGTTTAATTACCGCCGTAAATCGAAGGAAGTAAATTCATAATATCGAATGTCATAACAAAAATTAGTTGGTATTGCGAAAGCGAGAAAGCGTTTAATTTTAACTTAGATCGATATTAACGAAATAAGAAACCACGTAAAAACGAACTTTCAAAGATTTATTCCTGTAAACTGCTTTACAGTTCTTACTATTCGTAAAAAATGTAAGTCGTTTAAATATAGCGCACAACGCCAAGTCAAAAACTTATAATTAAATTCCAGATTTATGTGCTTTCAACAAGTTACATGTTGTAATGTGCGAGGTCTTTCTTTTTAAAAAGAATTTTCTAAATTATGCCTGAGGCGTTTACATATCTGGGTAATAAACGAGGAAAATTATATTTCCTACTGCCCATGAAGAAGAAGAAAAAAGCTCGAGTGAATCAGGGAGTATCTTTACTCCGGAGTTGATCGATTGAAAGAAATACAATCGCGGCATTTCCAGACGCAGCCATTCCATTCCCTATTGTTTAAACTAAGTAGAGCTGTTAGAGAAACTACGCCTTTGTGTTTGATTGGATTCAAGTAACAAGAAGTAGAAGAGATTTAGAGGTACTCTCATTTGCGTGCCCTCTCTAGAGAATGCCAAACCGATGATCTCCGCCGCCGAATGCAGCCCCTATTTAACCAGAATCACATCACATTCTAACCCACCGGCTTATCTCTGTTCTCTATCAACCCTTTTTATTGACAACGGATTCGATTTTATTATAACAGGTGTATACGATTCCCGCTTTTTATTATTCTGGGGATCGTTTAAATTGAATTCCTTTAATTTTTCAATTTATCTCACACACAACTTCATTTTATCACCTTTTAAACTTGATTATTACACTTTCAATACTGAAATGAAAAAAGCTTTGTTATTTTATTATATTGTTGGAACAATTCTGAGAGTATGATTGCAACAAACAGTGAAAAACATTGAGTTTCATTGAAAAGCACAACAATAAGGATTTCTAAAAGTTTAAATATTTCAATTTTCTAGAAATTTATATGTAAATTTATAAACAACGTTAGGTTATCCTTAACTATAAATATATGTTTTCCTAACTGAAAAAACGGTTTTTAATTGAGTGAAAATTTAGAAAATCGTATGAGCAACATAATGTCTGTTTCTAACAGTAACTTTCATTTTCACTTTCAGCATTTTCACAAAATCCAAATTTTTAAATTCCATAAAAAGAAATGTTAAAACTCAGGCGTCTTCGAAGTTCAAAAATTCAAATTCATATCGTAACTAAACCGATCTATTATTACATAATTATAAGTTCCATTATAGAAATTCAAATTCAAAATCAAATATTTATTAGCAACATCAAAATGTACAAATCTGTCGTAGGCTGTCAGGATAGGTTACCTAAATAATTCACGAATACTCCACTTAACACATCGAATGCTTAATAGGACAAATAACCTGTGGTAAAATATTCAATGGGCGGAAGAATAACTAATTTGACTGCCGCTTAAAACTGCAATTGGATTAAAGAGATGTTCACAAAATCCTGTGCAGATTAATCACATCAATCAACTGCATATCGGTTGATTAACAATGTAACTTCGTGAGCATTTTCTATTGACTTACGTTCATTGAAAATCTGCACGAGCAGTTCTTACATTTAGTATAATTTAAAGTGAAAAGTGGTTCAATGAAAATGAACATAAAAAATTCTGAAAAAATTACAAAAAACTACAATTAACTATTACAAATAATATAATTTTTAAATGCTTAAAATTTACATACTGGGTTAATTACGAACAAATTGTAGAAACAAATAGAAAAAGGAAAAACATTTGGTGTATTTTGTTTTCTTTTTATAATTTTTTTATTTATTGGTCATGGTACAAGCAAAATGGATATAAATTTTAAAATTTAGGTAATTTTAACTTTATCATAAACCATATTTTCTTAAACCAAAAGTGAAAGTTTTACAAAACAACCACATTCCATTGAAACCTTACTTTCCATCAAGTAATAAACCAGCCTTAATCACCGGCTGACCAATAGCAAGCCGCGATTGGCGGTAAACAACGTACAAGGATTTTGAACCTAATTCCGATTACACCTGTAAGGGCATTATCTGTGATAGCAAGAACTTTTAAATCTGAAATTGTAAAGTCGCCATGGAAAGTAGTAAACAAAATGGCCGCACTCCTGCTACCAAGCCCTCCATCTACCGTCTACCGTAGCCAACCACACAGAAATATAGCCAGAGAACTGGTAATGAGAATCAGTCTCAAGAAGATAAGCAACGCTACGAAATCTGAAAAGTTATTCAAACATGTGCTCGTAAGGAATACCATATGGTTTTTACGCAAGCAACAACAAGAACAGAAACGAAGATGGGAACTCTTTAGTAAACACTTTGATTAAACAACTTGCTGTTTTAGTATTTAGTTTAGACTGACAAATGTGATTCACCACGTGAAACCTTTAGATTTAATTTTATATTTGTAAATAGTTTCTTATCGTTCAATGTTCCTTGTAAATCTCTAATAATGTAAAAATTATTATAAGAAAAAATAAAAACAAAATGCAGCAAATTCGATATTTCTGCATTGCAAAAAAAAAACTTATAAACACGCCAGCTTCAGCTGCCAGTCCTAAGACTGGATACAGTGTGAAGGAAAGTTTAAATTTCCTGTTTCTTAAGTATTTTTCCTTTATTTTCATTGCTTCTTTTGTTACCTACAATACTCTGTAGCTACCCCTGCTCCAAAATTTTTTAACTTTGCTAACACAATTTTCGCTTTTTCAAAATTTGACTAAAGTCCACTTTATCAAGTTAAACGATTAAAAATTTTGCAAAACCGAAACAGTACAGATCGATCCAAAATATCTTTTGTTTTTGTCTATTTATCGGCGTTAATATTATGAAACATATAATTGAATTTCTGACTGAAGAAACACCATATGTTAACATTTTGCCTATGTTAGATTATATTCGGTACAGAAACTATATAACTCCCTATATTAATTACGGAGATATCCATGTTGTAAGCATTGTCAATTAATCAGTTTGCATTACACAGTAAGACAGTATTTACTATTTTTACCAAAACTACAAAAAATAGCCTTAGGGTTTTTCTGAAATCAACGATTCAATTAGTTTTAATAAGCAATAATTTAGTAAACCAAAAGTGAAAGAACAAAATTGCCTTAAGCTAACGCAATCAAGGAATAGACAGTTGGCATAAGCAAAATAAAAAGCAGGATGAAGACGAAAAGAAAAAATGAGAAAACCAAAAGAATTTAATAAAAGCATAAAGAAGAAAAAAGTAGAAGAAGATGAGGAAAAGAAACGAAGGAGAGAAGAAGAAGAAAAATACCAGAAGAGACAAGAAGAAAAGGAGAAAATATACGAAGGGAGCGGTGTGTGTGTGTGTGCTGTGTGCTTCGATAACCGAAAGAGGTAAACGAATAATACAGAATTAGCTATGGCGGCACACCCGACGGTCGAAGATCATTACAAAGAGGTACTGGCTGGTAGTGAGGCTGCTCTGTGTGGTTCCAGGGTAGCTGTGTGGCCCCAGTTGAGTTGTCCGGACAGACTCACAATATTAAGATATTTCTAAGAGTATGAGTAAGGTCCTTATTGACTGTTTGGCATTAACTATCCCCGATGCTGTTAGATTCCGGGGTTAGGAAGAAGGGGAGAGAGCTCGAGGTAGCTCCGGAAGATCCAAGTGATTGGTGAGCAAGGGCTAGCCCGCGAAGAAGATGATGGAGACCCAAAGAAGTAGTAGTAGGTGCAAACCTGTACCCAGTGAGGGACGCACCGAAACATGGGAGTCGGGAACCCCCGGTGAGTGAGTACACCTTAAAGTAGTGAGTTTTGTAGAGCAGTAGGTAACTGTTATGTTTGTTTTATGGCAACGGCGAATACGCGGCCACTGGACCGCAGGGGCCAGGGGTGTCGCACGCACTATTTATGTACCTCGCTTTCTGTCCAGCTCCTCACGTAAGATGGGAGGTTAGCGACGAGTTTAAACAATCGACTAACATAACTAACTAACTAATATACAAACTTGTACCTGACAAATGACCCAAAAATGACAACAATCCCCTTCTACTCCTAACAAAGGATAAAAAATAAAACAAATAGTAAAAAGAAAAAACTTTGACCGATTCAACAAAAAGAAAAATCTAGCAAATTAAGAACAACCTCCACATATAATTTAATGTGAAGACTTCTAAGACCCAAACTATAGAAGACGTAAATTTCGAAATAAGTTAATTTATTTCCAGCCAGCGTGCTAATAATAGCAGAGATAAAAATGATCCCGAATAAAAATACTTAAATTCGGAATGTATAATAAACATTCAAAAGGAATAAACGTGACAGAAACCCTAAAAACAAGCGGATGTCACGCGTAATATACTAACAGATAACTCGAGTGTTCGTGCTGCTTCGGCTTAAACAGCCAATTCTCAAAAATTACGGTTCTCAAGAGATATCTCATGTTACAAAAACAAGATGTTACTCTTCCCGCCAAAAGCATATAATCCAGATAAACAGTTTTACACTAGTTCGTAAAACTTGCCAAAAATATGATTTTATTAACGTAAAATGCTAACACAGAAAGAAGATTTTTGGGGTTTAATTACGAAGTTTCATCCATTCTTATTATTACTCTTTCGCAACGAAAACCCTGATCATAAATAAACATAAAATAAATAAAATAAGTAACTTTCTCTCGCAAAAGTATAATAAAACGAAGTATTTAATATAAAGTCGATGATAAGGTGGGAAATCCCTAAAGTGCGAGTAAATACAGCCAGAACCTTAAATGTGAGGTTAGTATCGCTTAACCTTTCATAGTAATTAACGTCACAAGTCCGGGAACGCATATTTTACAGCACGAGTCAGATGTTTAAAGACGAGGCGACGTAAGGAGCCGAGTCTTGAAACTCGAAACGAGTGCTGTAAAATGAGTTCACGGACGAATGTCGTTATGTATTTTATTTCATACTGTAAACACTTTTTCAATAACGTCAACATGTGACAGGCCGGAAAGTGTTGCTAGGTAACACTTTCCGGCTCTGATACCGTAATAGCTCACTTTCCGGACTCAAAATGGCGTCGGAAAGCTGAATTTACCAGACAGTATGAAATAAAATAAATTACGCTACACCAGAAGATACACAAAGTGTTAGCTGTTTATACAGCAGCTTGAAGATGTTACATCAATTTAAAACACCACTTATCGTAACATGTTTAAGTTTACATATATCAATCCTTTCCTACCCATATTCGAAGGTTCTTAAATTAAAACTTGAAGTTCGAGCTTCTGACAAAACAAATAAAATTTTGTAGGTAGTCAAATAAAATTTTTAGGGCCATGCTCGACCTTTAACCCACAATACTGTTCTAAAAATTTTTACAACAGCTTACAAAGGCCCAGAATGTGAAAATTTATATCACGCTGCATATTGCTCGACTACAAAAATAAGCTCGGCATTGTTACAACTTCATATTCCATCTTTTTTCTTTTCTGTAATAATTTTTATAAACTGGTGAAATCTTAAGATTCCAACAAAATATCGTGAATGTTGAGATTTTAATAAAACATTGTGTTAAAGAGCTTAAGTGGCAGCATTGCGACCCTTAAACTCGGTAGTTCAATATGGTTTTAAGCAAAACCCTTAAGTAGCTCGACTCCAAGGCCGTGTTATACTTAAAACTGAAGTTTAAACCGGCTTCAGGCCTTAACTAAAATCGCAACTCCACGGCCCGCTATGGCATAGTCTAAACTAGAGTTTAAGTTAGATATTTGGCAGCTGGTTTTTCAGTACAGCTTTAAGAGGGAATTTTATTTTTTTGTACTTTTACGTATTTTATTTTGCCTAATTTCGAAACATCTTGAGCTTTCAACTTTAGCATAGTTTTTATAGTTACATGTAAAATATGGTTTTACCGTATTAGTCCAGTGAATAAGTACATGTTACCTTACAAAAGGTCGGGTAGAAGATTTTTTTTTTACTTGTATATGTTAGGGTCAGCATTGAAAAACCAAGTTTTCCAATTCGGTTGACCTCGGGAGAACTTTCTGTGGCCAAAAAACCACGAAATTTTTGGACTTTTTGGGGTTTTTTCAAAATATCTCAGATATGATTCGGTTTAGAGCTTTCTTGCATCTTTCTCATCATAAAGAGGACAAAATTTACAACAAATTGTATTATCACAACTTTTTTCTAAACCCAATAACAAGCGCGCTACAGCATCCGATATATTGGAATGTTTTCCCAACTTGGTGAAAATAGCACTTTATTCTATTTTCTGATCAAATTACTCGTATTTGTGTTTGGTGTTACAATTTTTTTAGTTGTCAATAAACCGTCTGCAACTAGTTCTGCATTTCCCCTCCTATTCCTTCCTTCCCATCCTTTCCATCCCCCCCCCCCCACTCCCGCCACCCTACTAATAATTGTAAATTTGACATCAGTTTCCCCTTGTGGATAAAGACCGGTGACAACCAATCCATCTGGGTCGGCTTGGAGTTGCTCTATCATATCCATCGTTTCGTCTTCATCTTCCTCTATGGCAAAAATCTCAGCCACATTTTCACAAGTGAGGCCAGTGAGGCAGTGTTTGTTTACAAATCGTTGAGCATTTCAAACCTGCTTTTCGGCTGGTACATGCTCCACTGCAAACCTTCTTGCACGAACAAGAAAGGACTTTGAGTAGCTGCTCAGGCGCTGGATCTCTACTCGTTTCAATAGACTTTAGACCATGTTTACTGCGTACCCACCCGCACTCCTCTGGATTTTTTTCATTTTCCGACCAAGTTTGTTTGTACCTGGTGGTAACATCGTAGAGCATGATGTCGCGCAGCATCTCATATTGGTGGTAGCCTGAAGAGATTGAATTTACTTTTTGTTGCCCATTTCCTAAATATTCGATACCGCAGTAGATCCAGTGTTTGGTCGGTCCTGATGTCACCACTGTACAATGCAAGAAGAAACCTTTCTCCTGCCATGGATATTTCCTCAGTGGTGGCATCTGGATTCTTGAACACTTGCACAACTTCCTTCGTGTGGGGATACTTCTCAAAAATGGTGCAAAACCTTTTTCCATGGCCAAAGAGGGAAGTGGTATCGCACCTGCTAAACGCATGAATTAAAAGAATATTTTCAGTGTCATCCTTGAATGATGTAGTTGAGAACAACGCATCTGCTGCACTGCCTCTTCCAGGATTAAGAAAAACAAGATTTTGTGAGATTGTCCTAGCCCAGTCGTCAGTGCAAGAAGATCAATATCTTCCCCAACTATTACTATGCTTTCGAACTCCTGGCCCTTTGCAATGGCAGTTGTAACGATTGAAACATCAGCAGCCTCCAGCAGAAGTATACATCTTAAAACGGCGCACCCTTTCAGAACCCTTTGTGCTACTATTTGCAGCATCTGATGGATATGCATCAAACACAACCGCCACCTGTGATTTATAGTGTTTTCTCAAGTAAGAAGAATAACTGTTGGCAATTGTAGCAAAGGAAGCATTTCGAGGTCAAATAACTTTTTGAAAAAAGTTGTCCAGAATATGAAATTATGGCTCTGTGCAAAATTTCAAAAAGATCAGCTCACTTTCATTAAATCCGCTTTTTGTGTTAATGGACGAAAAATGGCGTCGTAGTAAAGCAAAAAATTGATTTTCATTATCTTAGATTAAAGTCAAAACTTGGAGGAAGTCAAATAGAGTAATTGTTATTTAATTTCTTTTTTTAATAAAATACTATGTTAGAAACTTTTTTATTTTTTGAGCTGAGCGTTTTGCAATTGTGCACAGAGCCATAATTTCATATTCTGAACAACTTTTCTCGATAACATTTTGCCGTATTATTGACCGAAAAGGCACTTTACCCGAATAGAAAATAGTTTTTTCACATTTTTCATGGCCGTCTTAATTTTTAAAAAACTAAAAATCTGCTTAAAATTCTTTTCAGACCAAGCAGGGCGGAATCCCAAAACATGAAAATGAAATTCTCAAATTTTTTGTCGATTATAAGTACCTATAGTGAACTCAATCCGGGGACACACTGTATAACAACATAAATCTATATGTTTCGTCGCATCTTTTTTTTTATCTTTTGTACGATAACTGCACCAACATTTTGTAAGTTATGAACTCATTATTTGTAAGCATAAATTATTAAATTGTAGTAAGTAGTGTTTGCGAGTATTTCAGGGGGCCATGTTCTCGTTTGAGGGTGTGTAAAAATAAAAAAGATGATGTACTGGTTATATATTTTATTTAAAACTGACAAAAAACAGGAGTATATGTTGGTAAGGGATTTCTGTAGTCAATAATCCTCATGAATTAGAGAACGGGTCTTATGGAGTGCTTTGTGTTTAGGTTTAGGTAAAAGTGTATTTACGTATAGTAAGTTTCAGAAAGAGCTGTCTGTTTTTGTTGTTTCAGAAAATAGTTTTTGCATTTTTCTTCATTTTGCCAAAGCCCTCTTTAGACAATTCGCATCCCCTTCCCATGGGATATCGTCCCACAGGTTGAGGCGTACTAATCCTTAGAGTTTACAGTCAGAAAAAGATTTCCTTGCTTCTCAAACTAAAGGATGTAACATGACTAAAGTTGGAAGGTATTTGTCAAAACAGAGCCTTGAAGCAAAAAAATATACATCATTTGTTATAGTAACTTAGTTTTCAAAATATAATCACTACTTACGCTTTGAAAATTTCTGATTAAAATGATGCGTAGTCAAAAAGAAACACGTGCTAAAAGAATTATCCAGTTTTACATTCATCAAGCAGATAGGCACAAAAAAATAAAAGTAGCTTATATGGCGTTATCAAATATTTTGAAAATGGTTCCAACATCGAGTTTAAACGTTTTTCTTGTCGTCCAAAGTTTGTAGCAACGCCTTAAATGGTTTAAATAATCAAAAGTTAATATGGGAATTAGCCAGTAGTATTTTAGCTAGTCCTCTACTTTAATACATATAAAAATTATACAATTACACATTACAGCGCGAGCAAAACATATTGTTCTAAGATATATTAAAAAATAAATACCAGAGTAAAATCTGCACGAATCGTGTGTGATAAGATGAGACGAAAAATTATTGCTGGCGAAAGATATGTGTAGATACGAACCCTACAGAAGTTCCAGGGTGTACATTTTTTGTGATTGTTCTGACCCTAAAGTGGTTAACTTCGAGAATAAAGTCAGATCCAAAGCGAAATTGTTTATGAAATATTTAATCCCGTAAGCACTTGATGAAAACGGTAACATTTTGGAGTCGTACATTGCTTATTTAAACAGCTGCATAAAAAAGCGATTCATTCATTTCATCAAGATGTATTGTTTTACAAACACAGTTTCATTTTGCTCCCATCTTATCACATATCATTCAAAAATGGTGACCAAATAAATTAACAAAATATAAAAATTCATTTTTAAGACAAAAAGCATATTACAAAAAATTGGGCTATTTGTAAGCTGAGATATTCCAAACATAAAAATATACCGAAAAGTCTCCTCATTTTCAAACGGGTCTAGAAAACAATGCCTCTGAAGTTGTAAAAAATATGGACAGACACCTATCACGCATGACTCGAAGATGCTTGCTAAAATTTCTATATATCGAGTAAAATGTTAAATAATCTAGTAATACTCCTACGCAATGTGCTTTATGTACAGTTATAAATAGTTATAATTTAGTAACATGAATTTATTGTACATGTTTTAATAGACGCACAACATTCGTAAAAAATGGTCATCCGAAAGACTTATCTAAAGTGACTTGAAAATACATATGTATATCCCTATATTGCTATGCTCCACCTACTTTAAACATTGCATACAAGTTTAAAATTCCGACTAGCTCAATCTGTTTTTATAATTAAAATTAATCTTTAGAAAACCCTTAATCCAGGTCGTTTATGGGATTGCGTTTATGAATTTAAAAAATTCATAAAGTAAACACCTTCAAATTATGTAAACCTTTACAAAATCAATAACATTATTTCAAAGGTGTTTATTTATTTATATTATCTCATTAAAATCAGAACTCGCCGTCTTAAGAGATCATCTAAAATATCATATCAATATACACCTTATATTATTTATACCTGGCGTCCCAAAAATAACATCTGAAGTAGCATCAACAAATAAGCAAAAAGTCCCTTATTGAGATGGGCGAAAAACGTTTCATTTTCGAAATACGGGATATGAAAAATTTGGAAGATATAACTTTTTTAAATATTTCTAGAATTTTATCTAGTTTACTATTCCATTCCAGAAAATTAAGTACCCTTTCTTATTTCCCATAAATCGCATTATTTTCATAAAAGAACCAAAAAGCTTGTCCATCTAGTTGTCCGAAAATTGGCATGGAATCAGATAAGAAAAGGTATTTTCGAACGGTTGCGAAATTACTGAACAAGTAGGCCTGAAGTATGCATGAACATATTAAACACTTGTTGGATTAGTTGCTTTTTGTTTTATAAAAAAAGTTGGGATATTTGTTGAAACTATAACACCCTTTATTTCTAAAACAAATCATTTGGCAGCGTATTTATACTGGAAGTTTACTTTCTTACTGCCTCTCCCTATATTAAAGATGTCCTTTTGCTAATTACGTTTCAAACTAACTGTTGTTGCTAATTCCTTTATATAAAAAGTTAAATCACGGATTTTAAAATATTGTATTATTTCACCTTCGAAAAACAAAGGTATAAAAAATTAGTAAGTATTTTTTTATAATAACTTTATTTAAATCATAATTTACTTGTATTATTATAATATCTCATAATTTAGTGAATACTTTATCTGGAAATTTCAAATAATGAATGTGTTTCGAAGATAAATAATTTATTGTACGTTGCTGATTTGAACATCAATAAATCGTTCGAAGCATGTTCTATTATGCATATAAAAAGTTTATAAATATTTATGATCATATCTTTATTGTGTCGGTTCATATGTAGCTTATCTGCGGCATGTGTCATACTTCTTGTTGGTATTTTACGCTTTTTATGTTAATTTATTAATATAAGTTTTTTATTAATTTCTAATGTTTTATTTATAAATAGGAGCAGTAACAATACGAGCCCTTTACAACAATATTTTAATTTTACCATCGTGTAACTTCAATAAGAATAATAAATAGGTATTACAGATTTAATTAACTTCGGTTTGTAATTATTCCCTGTACTACAGTCAATAGCAGTAATACCAGTCTTTGTATACCCACAGAATTCCTAGTTACTTCCCACTGCCTACAGATACTCTGAGAATATTTTATATAATATTGTAAAATCGTTTTTCTTCAAACACAATAGTTTTTTTCAGAATTGTCCTGAATAATTTATTTAAAAAAGTAGTTTTATTTTAACGCTAATCCTTAGAAGACAACTGAATATTTCCTAAAAGCATAATTAATGTAATACAAAACAGTTTACGGGCTTTTAAACATAATTCCAAATGATTATAAATATTCGTTATAAAGGGCAATTAAGCCTAAAACTTTACTACCTGTACTTTAATGAGATTCGTTAAGATACAGATTTTTCATTAAGATACAAGTTTATAACCAATAGCAGCAAAGTATTTTATTTGGTAACCATAGTTACGCGAGTTGTTGATGTTTCTTAATTGAGATAACCAATAGCAGCAAAGTATTTTGTTGTCAAAAATAAGGTTAGCAGCTTTTCAGAAGGTGCCTATTTTTTCATTATTATGACTGGTCGTGGAAAAAATAGTGTATGCAACTCGCATTTAATGGCTATTAAGACACTCGTATTCATTAAGACACTCGCCTGCGGCTCGTGTCTTAATTCTCATACTCGCGTCTTAATAGCTATCATTAAATGCTCATTGCATAATATACTATTTTATTATACCTGCATCATAATCTTTGTATTTCAAACTAATAAGCGTGCGAAAAAGGACGATTAAAACACGCCGTTTTTTAAAGTTGCCTAGGTAACAACAACGTTTTATAACAAATTTACATAACAACCAAACAACAACTGCTAATCATCTCTATGCAACGTGATGGGATTCACACGTCACCTTGTAAAATGAATCTAAATTTTTCAATTTTTTACTCTAATTTTTACAATGTAATGCAGTGCAGGTAGGTATAATGAAAAATAGCGTATAATACACGTGTATAAGAGCCTTTAAAGCACTTGCGCCGCTAAAAACACTCGGGGTTGCCTCGTGTTCTTAAACCCGTCACGCGTGCTTTAAAGGCTTTCTTATACACTTGTATTATATACTATTCCATCGGTCATTCCATTCGCAAATAATATATTTGAAGGTCAGAACCCAATTAAAATGCTATATTCAAATTCGACTTTCATACTTCTACAACCTAATTAATTCGTTCTTCTACTTCAACTCCTTCTTCCTGTAACTGAATTCAAACAACTTCTATGATTTTTTTAGATACGAACCGAAGCTAAAGTTACGTGTAAAACGGTATCGTGTTCCTTTGATCTGAACAATGAAGATCCACAACAATTAGAATTATATGTTGCAAGTGGCTTTGATAATCGCACAATAGGGCGTCACTCTTCCTGAAGCAAGTTTAACACCTATCAGTATTGTTGCACAGAGCTTGTAGTATTCCACAAACTTGTAGTATTAGTGAGTGGACTATTAATTCGGCTCGTTACTTTCGACAAAATTGTTCTGATGCCCGCAGCTACGCTTACAACAACCGCAAAAACACATTCATTTGCTTAGGTTTGGCTTATCATTGATGCTAGTTTTGGTTAATTATTTTTAGGAGTTACATTCAAAGATACTCTTGAACATTCTTAAACAAATGCTTTGGTTGTTTAAAACAGAATCTTTTGTTTTTTTTTATAAATTTAGGCTAAACAAATAAAACGTCGAGTATTCGTCTTTTTAAAGAATTTTTTTCAAAATCTGTTAGTTAAAAAAATATAATACATTTTTTGCACAGTCGCCTCTAAAGTTGACGTTTTACAAATTCTAAACAGTTGCAAAAGTCGATGTTTACAAAACGACTGCCGTAACTAACACGTAAAGATGGTATCGAACGCATAATGAACTTTCATGATGTGCATCTTCAGTCGCGGCCAATCCGATGTCACGTACTGGCAAATGTTTTTTCTTTTATTCTTTACTTGTCACATTAAATACCTACGTACGAATGTTGTACGAAATAATAAAATTAGTATAAAAACTGTTTTCAGTTTATTGAAATGAATTACTACAATATGGAAAACGAAATTAATAATTCCGAAAAAGATGAAATGAATTATTACAATATGGAAAACGAAATTAATAAATTCTCGAATAAAAAATTTTTTAATTTGGGTATCATCTACTATTTGAAGTTATACTGCGTCTGTGCAAAAAATAATGTATGCAACACGTGTGTAAATAAGTTTTATGGCATTCGTTTGGATTTTTTCGTGATTCGACTTCGTCTCATCACGAAACTCCCGAACTCATGCCATAAAACTTAATTTTACACACTTGTTACATAAATAACTATTATCGTATCATTGATTATTAAGTCAACTTTATATTACACTTTTATTAATAATTATGTATAACATAATAGCATAGCAACTCCGGCTTCATAATTCGTTAGTTACATACTATTTGTGTACTGTTGCCAATGATACGATAAATCTTGAAATATAACTCGAATATTATGCGATTTAAACCGACTCGGACGTTGCGTGGTTGACTCGGCTAGCGCCTCGTCACCTAGCAACGTCCTCGTCTATTATAAATCGCATAATATTCTTGTTATATTAATAGCTATAAAAAGCCACATTTGTTTTCCAAGCAAGCCCTGATTATACATTGAGTACACATGAAACTGCGAAGCGAAACGATTACCAGTAGGTGTCATTATCGTTAACAATTGGAAAATTATCTTCCCTATCCATTGTTAAAATCCAGCCAACCCTCATGATTTCTAATTCTATTCAGAAGAGGCAGACTCTTCGGAAGATATTTAACGCATTGTACCGGTAACGTATCAAACAGTTTAAACAGCCGCACATCAGGTGTTTGGTAACTTCTAATGCCACTACATGTACACAATACAACTCCTTTACGTTACGATAGAATTTCGGTTAAACTAAAGCAATTATTGGCGATGATGGGAGAATTTGAAATGCTTTACAATACGTAATGATATTAAAGGGAGGAACTGTTACACGATGAATAAAAGATGTTGGACGAATCGTTAATTGATGGATTCGTTTTTACTTTCCATACTTGCTATGCATTAGAATCTTCAAAAAAAATTTCCTGAAAAATTTACACATTTTTCTTCCAATTTTCTTTAAGTCGGCAGTGCATTGAAATATTATTTTAATGGCGTTGGTATCCTTTCCAAAATTGTTCCTAGCGCCCTTCACTATGACTCGAAGTTTTTGACCTACATTTTTTTTTTCTCTCTAAAATGAGCTAATCGTATAATTTTCGACAAACTTAGAGTTATGCTAGCCCTAACCCAATCGAGGCCGATTGTATTTTATTATATGTTTTCTGTTCGCATTTATTGTTATTGTTATTAGGATATGTTTTAGTAAATATCGCTAAAACAAGAACCGATACTTTTCATACAACAGCTACTCCTTCTAAACAACTATCTAGAAAAGTACTGAAGTTGGAAAATCTCTAAAGCAGACAAGTAATTTTCACTACCCTGCTATGCTGTAAATTAATTATTTAACATTGTTGTTATTGGTACCTCTAAAATACTGAACTGTTACAAAGTTGGCATGTTTTTTGAAATTTAATTTAATTTAATTAAGTAAAGTAATTTTGTAGGCTGTTCACCTAAAATATTTAACCGTCACATTTAATGTCATTCTAGGCAACTAACGCAGATGTAGTGAAAATTAGCATTTTCTGAGGATCAAGGATTATATGAAAAATAAAGAAAATCCCAGGCCCTACCGAGACGTCAGATTGTAGAATCATGAAAGTGATGGTTTTTATCATCGATAGCATATTAAAAGAACTTTCAAACGGTCCCGTTGACGAAATTTTTCGCTAGCACCTTTTATGGCGATTGTTATGAAGAATGAATAAGAGATAGGAAAGAAATATCCCCTGAGAAATATAGGAAAAAACCGAAGAACCATTGAACTTTATGTTCAAATCGGCATAAATCCAAAGAGAAACAAATATCCCATTTTTAACCAAAAGAAGGAAATAAATTAATAATTGATATGATAAAGCAGACACTGCTAGTCAACACAAGTTTATTCTGAAAACAATAACATATTTGGGTACTGATTTGACGCGTTGAGGTAAACACCATGCAATATAGCTATTCGGGAATTTGAAAAAAGCTATAATGATGGGATGTAGTTTATATTGGGTGATTCTCATCACTAGGTATATGATTTCTATGCATTTGCATGTTTTTTCTACTTATAGCAAACATATGCAGAGTTATATTTTTACATGTTTAAGCCACATATGAATCACATATGTCAATTTGAAAGTGCATAAAAATGCATATTCAGATGTTTTTTATAAATGCATGCATATTTTAGCATTTTTGAACGATAGTGCATATTTTACCACTTTTTGCGCGTTTTACATGCTTTAATTATGAAATTTCTAATATTTTTTAAATAATTTTAGTATTTTAGACAACCAACCAAGGGCGGTTTAGTTGAGTCTAGGAGAAACCCATAATCTAAGCCTATTGTTAAATACTAGACTTTAAAATATTTTACTGCTTTAACCGTCTCTGTACTTGTTAATATTTTCTAAGAAAGAAAAAGTTTCAACTAAAATTTAAATATTTACATCCTGCGTTATTATAATAAATAGGTATTAGGAAATTCCAAAGACCCTTTGACAAGTTACTGTTCATGGAAAAATTTACCTGTACTTTTGTTTACTAATCTTTCAAATAAGACACTTCAGATAAGGTGTTGTATTGTACAGTGTGCGACGATAAAGTAAATGCAACAAACCGCTTTCAAGTTATGTAACAAACCGCTTTCAAGGTACACAGCATCTCAACACGGTTCGACATCAAAAGTGTATATATTTATTAAAAATTTATAATAAACGCATATTTTATGATTTTTAATTGCATATTTAAGTGCATATTTTACGTTTTTATAGTGCATAAGTGCATGCATATTTCAGCATTTTTAAGTGCATATAAATCCTATTCCTACTCATCACAACTGTCACTTTTAATGAATAGACAAACACAATAAGTATTTCTGAACACATCTACTAAGAGAAAAATTGTTTTTTTTTAATTTCCAGATATTTCTAGTAGCTTTGGAAACAGGTATGCAGGCATTTGAACATTTTAAGAGGCACATCTTACGTGAATCACCCAGTATAATTTCCTGGCTGCTGCTCCGGACGGTTTAGTTGACAATAATGCCATTATTAAAGTCAAATGTCTATCTAATCTAATCTATCTAGTCACACTTTTTCCAATCGAAGCAATACAAAAAATAATAATAATTTCGCAGAGGAGCCCTATCAGGGGCTGATTATCCATTAAAGACTAAGAGCTAGGGCGCAGAGGTTTCGGTGGCATGAAATGCACTAGATTTTCTTTGTCCTATAATGTTTCAGACTAAAGAAAAGTTTGGAATTAAGATTATACGTTACAAAAGACAAAGTACTAAAACCATGATATATAAATGTCTAAAATAATGTGCATTGCAAATAATATTCCTAGAATATGACGTTAGTTCTCAAGACTTGTAACCATGGGCGGCTGTCTATGATTAAAAGTACCTATATATTGTACTGTTCGCCAACTTTTCAATTAACAACCATACTATAAATTATTTATGTCTTATTTTTTAAATTTAAATGTTATTTAATCTCAGGGTCGTTCTGAGGGTTCGCCAACTTTTTATTACTAAGTTGAATTTCGAAATAGGGCAGTGCTAAATTTGTTTTAAAATCTAAAATCGGTTATTGTAACACTTGTTTTAATTTCAAAAAGACAAATAATAATTACTCGGAAATTTTCAAAAAATGCAGTTTGAATACAAGGATATCCCTATCTTTCCCTATCTTAAAATTATATTAATTTAAAATAATACTCACGCCTTTTTCCAAATTTCAAATTATGTACAGCACTTTTTAATCTGATCTTTCTTCCACTCTGCCTCCACTCTAATTTCGATTCCAATTTCCGAATATCGCTCCTCAACTCCAAATCCAATTCGCTCGAATTATCCACTTCCACTTTAATTATTGAACCTCAATTTGAAATCCACTTTTAATTCACTTCAAGTTTAATATTATTTTATTTATTCTTCTTTTGATTCAAATATTTAATTAATCATTGGTTTTTATATTTTAAATTGAAATTTTTTAATTCAATTTGAAGGAGCAATTACTTTTTCATCCTTCCACTATTCAATTCAAAATAACCTCTGTTTATTTATCAAATTGTTTTTCTGCTCTCCCCGTTTCCCTGGGGTCTCCTCATTCCATTTTTTTTTTTAATAAACGTTCGTACATTCATCACATTCATACTTTACCATAACCACAAACATCACTAGCTAAATATAATTCAATAATATAAAACAATTAACAATTTCTACAACTAATACTTAAAATCTAATTTAGCTATTGTAACAATTTTTTAAATTTTTTAAAACTGCATTTTTTTATTTGAGTAATGTTTATTTTTTTAGTTATTTAATAAATAATTATATTCAAAATTATTATTCAAAGTTATCATATCATATCAATATGTAGGTACCTACTCGTAATTTGTTTGGAAATAAGTAAGTCAAAGTCGCTCTAAATGTCCCAAAAGTATTAAAAAACTTTATTGTTTATAAACAAAAGTAGTAGCCAACTTTTCAGATACATGTTAGAAACCTGTTTACGTCTGTTACCTCATTAGTAAGTATAATCTTTTTTGTTCTTGCAGGACTGAAGTCTTAAATGCTGGATAACCAATTTTAGTAACAAAGTTTATAGTTTCTAACCTAATAATTCAGTTTGTTGGGTCACAGTCAATATTTAATAAGCCTGGCAAAAGGCGAAAGTTAAAAAAACAGTACTTCAATATCACGTTGCTTCTTCGGATTTATTACCCTTACACTTTTCCCCTGGATTATATGAACAATCATGCGTTTATTATTACTTATGTATAAAGCAATAGTTCCAGAAAGATTTGACAAATTACAAATTGTTAATAAACTAATACCTCTGCAAATACCTACTGGCATTGCAGGTCTCACTTGTCAGCAAATCAGCTCATAGAACTAATATGTATTATATGTGTAAATAGCTTAAATATACATAGTTCTGATTGTTGATGTAGTTTACCAATAGAAAAAAAAACTGCAAGTACCGTGTGAAACGTATGAACATGAGTATTTTACGGTAGACATAAACTTAACTTCTGTTGGTCTTCTAGGTAATCGCAAAAATGCGACTACAATTATTATTCAGAAAACTTCTCTACTATATGAAAATATGAAGATTACCTAGTTATCGCAAAAAGTACATTGAAAAAAATAATAATATTGCATAAATAACGGTGAGCGAAGATATTAAGAACAGTTTAGAAGAAAGAGAGAAGTAGTAGGTAACAACATGCATGAAAATTGTTTATATGCCCTTGAATTGCCAGAAAAATTGTACCCTCTCTTGGATACTTTGTTAAAACGTTTAAGAACCCAGAAGAAACCAATGTGTTCTGAGCTAGTAGTCGACACTTTGTATTAAGTTTATAAAATTTATTGTTAAAAAAATTACTCTGTTAGGTGCAATTCTCTGATCTGCCCAAGAAAACCAATTAACATTTTATAATTTGCCAGTACTTGTTAAATTCCAGATGAAATAGAAATGTACTACCTTAAACTTGCGGAAAAGACACGTAGAGAAAAAAGGTAAGTTTCAGGCGACCAGTACAATACTAACAAAAGGACTTTTGAAAAAGGGGCTCTGTGGTTACCTTAACCTAATTTTATTTAACTGCAATAGTTTCAGAATAATTTGGAAAATATCAATGCGCTGCTTTACAAAATTCGTAAAATTTTTCTATCTAATCTAATATATCTAATAATTATAAACATTTTTTTTTTAAATCTAACGCTTAATTAAATATACTTTGCAAGTACGGAAACTCTTGCGAAAGATCTTCGTCATTTATTCCAGTTATGTTACAAAATAAAAATTGTTTTTTCTTATACAATATTTATGTTCTTTTTAGAAAGTGTTCGGCCTTGATCTACTTTTCCAAAGAGCTGATTTTATTAATCTTTTGTCTAGTAACATGACCAAATATGAGGCCATTTATACCAAATTTACTCAAAATTTAAACATGGTTAAAACCAAACCATGTCTTAGCAAAACGAGAATATTTTTGATTTATTTAAACCCACTCTAGAAGTTTCAGTAGTATACGCAGTACAAACGCCCCAAAAAACCGCTTAAAGAATCGAATTTACACAGAAGCAAGCCCATTTTACAGAAACCAAGCTCCAAGTTCCCCATAACTAAGTCTTTTCAAAAATATTCCGAATATATTTATTATAAATTAATTGCTTCATAACTTAGTATAAAATCTCTCTAGATTCTGACCGCCTAACATGTTCTAACTAAGATTTCTAATGCTCATTTTGGCCCCACCGGTATTTAGATAGTAAAACTTCCAAAGTTTTAGAAGTTTTAATACGTAAAAACTTTCATGAACAAGCAAGCATTGGTGGTATGCTTATGCGATAAACTTATGCTAATTTCTGCAAAACTTGCCAGCAGCACACTGTTAAACTTATACATGTATATTTAACCAATCGGCAATTTCACGTTTACAAAGAGAAAAAAATAAAAGTGATGTAACACCACAACTTGTGGAGGAAATAATCGGAACTTCTTGCAAATTTACTTACAAAAATAATTAACTTAATTACACACATAATGGGAATGCCACTAAAAGGACAATAGTTTACTAAAAGTGATTTCCGGTATGTTTAACAAATCGTCTTCTTAACCTTGAACATCATACGCTGTATTTTTAGTTTTATTACATCCACAAACGTAGATAATTACCCACATCACACATAACACGTAATTATTTATGTTTGAAATGTTAATTCAACGTACAACGGTTACCATTCTATTATGTGCAAATTTAAGTGTACAACACAGACATGAATATAAATTTCACAATAAGCTGGATGGGCCCATCTCGGTTGGAATTTTGGGAGCAGCAGGTCATACAACTCTTAGCAAGTGTGGGTTTCCTCTTGGAAAAGCGTACAGGTGAGTAATATTTTAATTTTTAAAGGTATTTATTTGATATTTGAAAAGTCCCACAGCCAAATCTTTTTCCTGGCGCCTTTTACGACCATAAAAGTTTTTAACTTGCGTTTATTTTTTAGGAGATAACACATAATGCGCCTATAATTTATACCAAGGGGTACTAAATCTAAAGTCTAAATCTAAATGGTTGCGAAGAAATTAATATTAAAAAAAGAAGGTTTCACTGCAATGTAACTCAGGGCCTTACGGTAAGCATCTCAAACTGGTGATTGTGGGAACACAACTGAAAACTATTACTCCCGTTATTAATATTGAAGTACAATTGAAGAATTACGAAAATGATGCTGTGATGGGTTTAATGTGCCTGTTGCAGCAAGATTTTCAAATTAGCAGTAAAAGCAGCTCCAATAACTTTACAAATCATGGAGTTACTTAACAACGACATATCTTCAAGGGCCAATATTTCAGTATAGGTTGAAACAAACCCTTAGTTTGAACCAGCTCAAATTACAGCTGAAGTTTATGCATGGAAAAACTTCCCAGTCCCAGTTGAAGCTTAAACTTAAAACTGTACACAAATTCTACTCAAAAGCTACCGGAAAACCTTTATGTACACTTTTCTTACATATTATTATACTTAAGAAGAAAAAGTATTTAAAGAACTTTACGTAAACTTCCACTTCTTTTCTTTTTAATTATTACCCTGGAAGAAGGAGAAGAAACAAAAGACGAAACCTTCAAATGAAAGACAGGACAAAAACCTTCGTTTAACAAACCATTTATCTATAACAAACAATCAATCAACAATACTTCAAATAAACTGAATAATCCCTTTGGATTAACGACCGATTTAACAGACAAATTAAAACAAAAAAAACTTTGATACAAGTTTAATTCGTAACGTTTCGATCTTGATTTTAGATCCTTATCAAACTATACAAGATCGAAACGTTACGAATTAAACTTGTATCAAAGTTTTTTATTGTTTTAATTTGTCTGTTAAATCGGTCGTTAATCCAAAGGGTTTAATAGTTGCCAGACGTTAATTTTTTCAATTTAAACTAAATAATGTTTTATAGATCAGACTAATTGACGGTGAAGCTAACTGTAAAACCTTGTTATTTTGATCTGAACCCCGAATGCCCAAACCGGTGAACATACAATATATTACTCTTTTTGCAAAAGATTCAACACAAAGCAAAACTAGACTAGAATTCATAATTCGTCAGAAAGTTGCAACACAAGTGCTTAAGGTATTAATTCGGCTCGATAGTTTAAGGACAATTATCCTGACACTCGTAGTTACACCTCCGATATTCGTAAAACCACGCACGTTTATGTACTTGCTTTGCTTCAGCTTATCATATCACTTGATTAAAGATGTTTATATTTAAAAAACAATGTGCTGAAATAAAATGTTGCTATTTAAAGAACTTGTTATACTCCACCGTGTTCTTTTCAACTCTTTCTACCTTGCAGTATTTGACATCAATAAAATGTATTTTAACTGGAATTACTAGTTATTAACAGGCTATTCGCCTAGGTTTTGGCCAAAACTTTAAATTGAAAAAAAAAGGAAACACTCCAATAATTAAATACTTTTGGCAAGTTTGCTGAGCAATATCAGCGGGCAGTACATGACCACGGTTTTGCAATGTTTCCGCTCCTCAAGTATCCGCAACTAACAGAACTGTTCAACAAAAGAACAGATGTTTAATAAAAAAAACAGATAAAATAGTTCCACGGTGAGAGACATCTATTGACTATAATAATGTTAGAACAATTTACAAAAATTGAAAAATTTAATATCGAATCTATGAAGTTTATTTATTCACTCATTCCACCAGTTTTACCATGATTCGCGCCAATCTATTATTACTTTGATGCTTAAGTAGGAGCACCATATCACTTTGTAATTATAACTTTTAGCAAATCGCGTTTTCTGAGAAAACTCCTTGAAATTAACGGAAACAGCAAGAGCCGCTCGAAACACGTGTTCCCTTGTCCGCGTCACGTACAGAACTCAAACACTTTTGAATGTTATTTCATCACGTAAAAATTTGACATAATATTTAATTTCTCGTTTTCGAGTCCTACAAAACCGGGTAGTCCAGGTGGCTACAAAACCGGGTACCCGAAATTACCGATTGCAGATGCGCAGTTCGGAGGAAGAAGACGATAATAATGATTCGTGTCTTTATTGCAAACGAACTATTTTCAAACTCTATAAGTCGAACGAAGGCTGAATAAAATTTGTGTCAACAAATGGACTCAAGAAGCCTGTAGTGGCTGTGATGACACAGATAAAGTATTTATTTGCGGCTTCTGTTCATAACTTTTATGAATATTTTGATTTTTTGTTCACATGTTTGGAATAAATAGAGGCTTTTTTCGTTATTTGCTTATTTACATGGTATTTATGTTACTACCCGGTTTTATCATACCGGTTGGACAAAATCGGGTACTTTGCAATTTTTTAAGCAAAATATTGTTTTGACTAATTATAGGAATATTAATAAAAATTGACACTGGTAGATCAAACTTAAGTAATTTTGGGATATTTCAAAATAAAAGAAACTTTTGCTACTATAAAGTGGCACTCGATACAGTCAGTTTTTGGTCTGATGCCCGGTTTTGTCCGACTCTCCCATACATCAGATTTAAAAGTGAATAGGAAAGCTCTTAAGAAAGAAATTTTTAAAGCAGAAGATTTAGACAGATATCAGAACGAAAAGAATCAACAAATAACTTGCCAAGCTGAATACTAAATAATACAAATGAACTTATAGAAAATGCATCTCTTCCACTTAACATGAATAAACGAAATACTTTGTCAACTTATTTACTTCATGATGGGTCTAATGAATCTGTGCTCATGCTGGATAAAACTGAAAAATCAGCTGAAACATCCTTTGGGGCGCTATTTTTAAAAACAATAAAGCCAGCTACTCCAAAAGTTCCAACCAAAAAGGGGAAAATTGGTGTAGAATCACAAATTCTTACGAGTAGTATTCATATGAATAGCAACGGCGAAAAAATAGCACTGCAAATAAAAAGAAAAAACTAGCAATTGAGTCTAACCCTTATAGTGAATCTTAAGAAGAATGCAATTTTATATTAAATGACAGTGATAGTGATATTATGTTACTTTTGAAGAACATGAACCTTTTATTCCACCAAACAAATTAAAAACTGAAGATTAAACAGTAGTTAGGTTCCTAACAAAGCAAACCTCTCGTTATTTTGCCCGTAAAATTATAAGTGAGAATAAAGGTGAACATGAATACGAAGTAACATTTCTGAGATGTGTGAAAAACACAACTGGAAAGTTTAAATGGCCCGTTGATTCTGACGTATCATTAGTTGCAGCTGATGATATAATTTACAAATTACAAAAACCAACACTGGACTGAAGAGGTTTCACGATTTTCGAGATAGACTTTACATCATTAAATATATTTTAAAAATATATGCTCATTTGTTGTTTTTCAGTTGCCTAATTGTATTATTAATTATTAGTTAGTTGTTTTCCATTATTATCGCTTCTTAAAGAAAGTATTATTTTCAGTTGAAATGATGTTTTAAGTAGTGTCCGACCGTAGTTTCGGCTTCGGCTGCGGTCACCTTCGGTCGCAAAAAGCACATTCGGCCGCACATTCGGCTTCGGCGAAAAAAGGGCCGAAGGTTTGGCCGAAGCCGAAGGTTTGGCCGAATCCGAAGATCACATCCAGCCGAGCGGTTCAAGTAAATGAACGAAATACGTATTACGTACAATGAGCGCAGTTTTTGTAAATATTATTATTATTATTATTATGTAATAAAACATTTCGCCATTGGTTTCAGGCAAGTAATATTGCAAAATGTCATCATTGGGGTAAAATCCCATTTGGGAACATTTTACTAAAAATGGCTCCAAAGCAACTTGCAAATTATGCGGTAATTCTTTGTCCCTCGGTAGTTCGGTGCCAAAAAAAACAGACAATAACAAATATAAAAAAAAACATCTAGAAAAAATTCATAAAAATTAATGTTTTTTTTTTTATTATTCATTTGAATCATTTTTTACTCGTGTTCTTATGTGTTCAGCATAATTTGTATTTGTATTTACTATTTGGGAATATTTTTTTGTTTATAATTGATTGAAGTTTGACTTTATTTTTATTATGTATGTATTATAATCTATTTATACTAATTTACAGTAAGTATTTTAAGTCTGATTGCACCTTCGGCTTCGGCTTCGGCTGACAAACTGACCTTCGGTCGGACACTATTTTGAAGTATTTTATTTTTCATTTATTCTTATGGATTATCTGTAGACAGTAATATTTCTTTATTAAAGAGTTGTTGAGTTCAAATTTTGTTTTAGTTGATTTCTCCTATAAAAATTATTTTAACAGAAAAGATTTTTTTTATTCGGTCATATTTGAATTTGTTATGTAAGGTGCATTTACCCCACACAGTAGGGGCAACTACACCATGTCGGATCGCTCTTTTGTTTTTATTCAAGCGCCTACGGTGAGTTTGTATATTTTTCTGTAATTTTAACTACAAATGCTAAACATATCGAGCAATGATGGTACAAAAAATGGGGCTTCTAAATCCATCTCGTATTTAAAAAAATTATAGTTGACTAAAGTCAAATTTTTCTATTTTAGGGGTGTACTTGCCCCTATTCAGTAGGAATCAACGAGAAGAACGAGATTACCATCGACACCGGTCCACAAGAAGTGTTGAGAAAGCGATAAGAATTTGCTTGTGTTTTGTTGATTTAACAAAGCCTTTCGATCGAATCGAGCTTCATCAAGGTATACTAACAATACTTAGAGACAACAAACAATCATGTTACAAAAGATTCCAAAACAAATACTAAAACAACAGAGCTATAAAAAAACTATTTGACACTTAAACCGGGGGGATTAGGCAAGGTAATTCTTTAAACCCAATTTTATTTACTTTGATAACGGATAGAATAATAAAGGAAATTAAACCGTTACTATCTTCATCGCAAATACTGAAGACAAGTTTCAATACTTATTTCATAAATTGGTCGCAGTTGTGAAAACATTCAACAAAAAGAACTGTCTCTCAATAACCAAAGAATCAGCGATGTACATTGGGAATAGAAAACAGAATAATAAAACAGGCGATGGCCTTTAAATATCTGCAAGTCGTTACTACGACTGACCGATATGTAAGTCAGGAAGTAAAGTACCATGTGATATAGGGATTGAGAAGTTGAAAAACCTTAAGGAGTCACATGGAGAAACAAATATTTATTGTGAGACAATCAAATAAAAATGTATAAGTCAATAGTAAGACTAAGCAAATTATAACAGCAACAGAATATCGAAACATCAATGTATCGAGTCCATAAACAAACATAATCAACGACATAAGCAGTGTAAGAAACTAATATAGTGGAATTCGTGAAAAATCGGAAGGATGAGGATGTAAGCAAAGCCAACAGTGACAGACTAATTAGAATTGCACGAAATCCAAGATAACAAGGCAACGTGATCTTGGACGCACTCCGAAAAGGTGGGTATCCACCTTAACGGAGACACAATGATATTCAAAGGTGAAAAAATACTAGCCTGTAATGAATGAAGAAGAAGGATAAGTAATTTTCTGTTAAATTGAATTCTAAGCTGTTTGGACTGCTAACAAAAGACTTGGCACTTAAAAATGATAGGTGGGCCAAAAATTCCTCGGATAAGACCACGAGATGATCAGCGTACAGAGGTACAGACCACTAATACAATGTTGTTATGATATACATACTAGGGTGGCCCTTAATTATGGTTGAAACAAATTTTGACCGGGTCACCCCCCAAATCGATTCTAAAAAGATAAAAAGTAATTTTAAGATTTACCAGACCTCTCAATTCCGTCGTTAAGGGGTGCCCCAAGGAGCCTGCTTTTTCCTATTTAAATAACATAGGTTTTCAGCACACTTCTGGTTTTTATTTTTTTACAAAAGTACTTGTCCCTGAAAAAATCCGACGAGTGCTGCGATTCATTGCTCACTGGTGTCCCTTTCATGGAAAAATTATGGGGGCCAAGTGTCATATCTTAAACAAATAAATGGGGGGTGAAGAAAGGGGTAATTTTAAAATATTGCCGTTTTTCTCGGTTGCAACGAGTTGTTAAGATACCTGGCTCCCATGATTTTTTCCGTGAAAGGGGCATCAGTGAGCAATGAATCGCAGCACTCGCCGAATTTTTTCAGGCACACATACTTTTGTAAAAAAATAAAAACCAGAAGTGTACTGAAAACCTATGTTATTTAAATGGGAAAATGCAGGCTCCTTGGGGCACCCCTTAACGATGGAATTTAGAGGTCTGGTAAATCTTAAAATTTCTTTTTATTTTTTTAGAATCGATTTGAGGGGTGACCCGGTCAAAATTTGTTTCAACCATAATTAAGGGCCACCCTAATACATACATATAAAAGATAACGAGATACTATATGCAAGTGGATATAAACAGTTTACGATTGAAACGCGTGAAATCAGGCAGGCACACAAAAAAAATGGCTAATTATTGATGATCAATGATCATGAATTCTTGAAATCTAAAGATCTTACAATTAACCTGATTTGCTTAGAAAACGAAAATCAGGACCTTATTGAAACAAACCTAGTATGTTAAGAACATTGCTGCTAACGCAGAGAGAGAGTGTTTGACAAATAAGCTTCGTAGCTTCGCACAGGTAATGTTTCTGAGGTCACATACATAACGCAACACATGGTGCGTGCCACCATGTGCTCCATCCTCATAATTATTATATCATAAGTAAGTTAATTTCTCGGTTCATATTTAATGATGTGAAACAACTTTCGACTAATTTAGGTTGAAAATTTAGGCCTACTGAGCTGAAATTATTGTAAGTTTCTAGGTTAAAGACGAAGGCCAAAAAACCTCTGAAATTTTGTAAATTAACGTTAAGTTCGTAAGATGATGTAAACTAAGGAAAGTTTGGCAGTAGGAAAAATGAGACGAGGGCCTGTAGGTTGCCCTCCTCAAGTCCGATGAAAGACAAGAAACTTAAGAATTCAGGAAGGTGCAAAAAGTGTCTCCTGTATAATTTATTGGCAGGCTATCAAGTTGGCGGGCAAATGATAAAGAAGTGGGAGAGGGTGGTCCGTGTGGTTTGGCATGCCAGACACGAGCCTCGAGTGAGATTTATGTGGCCGTTGGTTACTGCTTCTGTCGCTGGAGGTGCTGTATTTTATCGCTCTTAGTATTAAACAGGCAATACAATCTCTCGCCGCCTCAGTTTACGCGCAGAAGGTTACTGTAAATAAACCTCGCAAGACTGATTACTTCAATTTAGCATTAACAATACTATTGTACTTCACTAACTTAAGGTTATTACGCAGGAAACTGAAGACACTGATGAATACGCCTGGAGATACTAACAACTTTCCCGGAATTTACGCCGACATAATTTAAGTAACAGTTCTACTACGAACCGGGCGCCGCAGGATCATAAGTGAGACCCTTACTTCAACCCTTCTACTTCCAAAACGCCACCTCTTTTTACGCTTAATCAATCTCTACGTTAAAAGGAACGCTCGAGAATGGAATGCATGACGAACCATTGCTACATTCTACTCCAAGACCAAATTTAATCAAAACGTTCAACGCTCCTTCCATAAAGTATAACTGAGATATTTATACAGCAAAACCTACAGAATCTGAAAAACCAGCTACACTCTTTACATAAATTCACCTTAATTCAAGAAACTTACAAATTAATATTTGCCATTACACAGAAATACAAGCATTGTCTTGATGAAATACCTTCAGGAAACTCAGATTTGTTACACCCAAAATTTGTTACAATTCACCATTTGTCTTCATGTATCCTTGCCTCACTTTTCACGTAATTACAAATGCCCTTTGTACTTCTAACAAAAAATATGCAAGCCTTTTATACCTGTTCAATAGTCATAGATTATCACTTAATTAGTCTTCCAAAGATTCTACATCAAATTTAATACGTGAATTTATATGTAAAAATAATAAATAACAAATTTTCAAAATTAGAATTAGTTTAAGATGTTCAATAGGCAGTAGTAACACTGAAAAATTTGATGCTTAAGGTCCTTATTAGTGTCTTTCAAAGATCTTCCCCTAATTGAAATCCCTCATCACTGACCGACCCTTCGACTTGAACAACGCACCCAGAACAGCGTTAGTATAAGAACTTAATCCCGCTGTTAATATACGTAAATCATTAATTGACGTTTCATGTCGCTCCTTCTCACAGCAAATCAATGAGCATAAAGAGGTTCCGGTTCCTTTTAAAAGCTTAAAAATCGATTGGTTTTATTAATTCGCGTGGTAAACTTAGCTTTTTAAGAAACTAACTTAAGATATCCCAAAATGTTTACTCAGAAGTCCTTAACATTTATTTAAAAAGGAATTTTCTTAAATTAAACCGCTAAATTTTATTCACAAGAAAACTTTGTTTTCACTGGAAGTCAACACAATAAATGCCTCAAAAGTCTTGGAAGTTTGGGAGACTCTTAAAGATTAAAAAAATATGCTTTGAATCATATCCACGTGATATTTTCGAAATAAGTTTAAATCAGTTTAAATTAAAGCGTCCCACTATCTCTACCCCAGTCTAAATAAAAAGCCTATCAATAAGTTGTCACAGTAAGGGCTGGACACATATTATTAACACAAATTAAAAATAAAATAACCCACAGTAGGGTTTATATTTTTATTCCTCTTTAAAGCAGATATTTTCCTGTTAAAAACACAAAATTTGAAATATTTAGAACAAAAGGAAATCGTCCAGTTTAAATAATACACAGTGAATAATCAACCCTAAAAACTACAAAATCCGTTTTATTTTATTATTAACACAAACTAAAAATAAAATAACCCATCGCTGAGTTTAATTTATTTATTTATTGGTTGAAGCAAAAGAAATATTAACAATGCAAAATATTCAGGATGCAACACATTCGATTATTTATTCTTACGGGAATTTTAAATTAGTCAAAAAATTAGTGTCAACTAAGCACAGAAAAATTTCTTCAAAAATCCAAGCAATTTTCACAGAATATTTTACACTTCAATCAAATGTTTTAAACGTTTTCCATTTATTTATCTCCAGCTTTTTTTAATTTTATATAAAATTGCAGTTCAAATCAATGTAGGAAGACGTATTTAGTTAAATTGGCCACTAATTTAATATTTAATAACAATCCAAACTACCAATTAATGTATTACACCTGTATGTTTAACAATTGACAGTGCTGTAATTCTATGTTTACTTATTCAATAGAAACTGCCAGTGTAAACATCGATCAAAGTTAGTAGTACCGTATTTAGAGATAAATTATTGATGTTAGTTACAAGGTAAGGTTAAGAACTCGATCTCCAAACAAATCTTTAATCAAATTTTTTTAAGGAAATTTGGGGAACTGGCAGAACTATTTGTGCTTACGAAAGAAATAAAGAAACGTTTAAGTCAAAAGCAGTGTAAGAGTGTAATTGTAAAATAACCCAAAAAATCGCCAAAAAAATTCGGAGCTTCCATAACGAGCATTGCAGGATTTACATGAGGAAAATTTGAACCAGGTATTAAGAGTATTGCATCATTCGGCGTTAACTCGAACAATCGCAATAATTTTGCATAATCTAAACACAAGCCCATTATCTCCCGATAATTTTCCCATCAGTATTTGATACGAGTGTCTACATTTTACGTGATTATGGAGACGAGTTCTCTAACGCATCATCGACAATGCATTAATGTACTTGAATTTATCATGAAGCTAATCAAGTAGTAGCAGCTCATATAAACAGTGTTTAAACGGAGCATAATTGGAATAGTTATTGTGCAGCGGCACAAAATGCAAATTGGTTCCGCAGTCGAGAGCCTTCTGCATGTAACATGCAAATTCCTATGTACCTTTTATTCCTACTGTTTAATTTTACAAAACTGCAACGTTTTAATTTATACATTTTTTGTTAATACCGTTAAAATAGTATCATCTTAAACGTTAATTTAGATTTAGAGCGCCTTGTCGGTATCCTGGACAGAGCTTCAATCCTTTAATCGAGGAGTGAAGTACCTATTTGGTCCAAACTATCAACTAACACTGTTAATATGTTGTTGCGTGATAATATCTCTAACAGCACTTGTGGCTATATCCACTTTATTCTTGTTAAATTGCATAAACCACACCGCTAAACTTAATGAATTAAACTTCTGGAGAGTCTTTCGCTTAATGCTCTTCACTTTTACTAGCTTTTAACTCCAAATTTATAATAAACAATACAAAATTTATATACAAAACTCTTTTTGAAATTTTGATTTGTTAGCATTATTGGAAACCACGTTTCATTTTGCAAGAGTCGTATACTTCACTTCTTTCAACTCACTTTCTTTGTAAATTTTGAAATATCAACTCTCTGAAAGATCTTGGAAGAAAATCCTTAAAACTGGAAAGGGAAAGAGGTAAAAAAATCGTTCAAGTTTTTATACACTTTCAATATAAAATAAATAATCATGCAATCGTATACGTCACTACTTTTGAAATTTTACTTGATAAAATCGTTGGAACCACGTCTGTTTTTGCAAAATTTGAAATGTGAAATTTTAAAAATAATTCCAAGAAAGCCCTTGCGAATTCAGTAAGAAAAATTTAAAACAGACCAGTTTTCAAACACATCATTGGTAATATCTTTAGAAACCAAATTTGTTCTTACAAACTCTGAAATCTGAGTTTCCACAAGAGTCCAAGAGAATCCTTAATAACAAAGGGAAAAAAAGAAAAGGTTTATATGAGTTTAATGTAAAATAAATAATCAAGAATTGGTATGCTTCCCTATTTTTTGTTACATTCTTGCAAACTACGTTTGTTTTCACAAAATTTTAAATCAAAATCTTCCAAGAAAATCCTTTAACGCTTAACGCAGAGGAAAATGAAATCTTTGAAACAGCGTTTAGTTAAAGCTTTGCAATGCTAGCTTCCAAAACAACCCTAGAGAATCCTTAAAAATAAGAAAAAAGGATCAGAAAATGTTTCAGTTTTTTAACTCTGAATGTAAAATAAATAATCTAGAATTCATTGATTCGTTTCAATTTCTTTACATTTTTAAAGTTTCTTTAACAAACTTTGAAAATTTCGTTTGATTTTGCAAACTTTGAAAGAAGAACTTCCAAGAAAGTTTTCCAAGAAAATTCTTTAAAAAAAAGGATAAAATGAGAAGAGCTCAAAGTTTTTATATATTGTGATAAAGCGACGTTCTAGTATGCATCATGTTATTCACTTGCCACGCGTAGTTCATATGACGTATTAGTCAGCGTCACTACACGAGTCAAGCTAAAGGCATGCACGTGAAACTAAAACATGATATGTGCACCTTCAAGATGAATGCATGAAATACGATATCTCTCAGAGCTACACAAAGCGCCGATAACAGCATTTTTATAAACTGCTGACCTCAGCGAAAATCGATACATGTCAGTGGGGATCTGACTCTTATAAAAGGAAATGCTTTATGTAACAGAACGAAGCATGGTTAGTGCATCCGTCAAACAGTCATGTCGTTAAGACGTCAGATCCCACCCTTCGTACTCAGTGGTGTTTCCTACGATTTGTATGTAAGTAATTGTAAGAGTATTTTTCTGTATTTAATTTAATGTAATTCAATTCATATTAAGACTTGCTAATAGTTTGGAGTTAACCCTTTGTTTCATGTATGTATTAACTTTAATGTTTGTAACTTTTCTAACATTATTGGTAAAAACCACTACGTTACAATACTTTTAATGTACTAATCAAGAATTCATGCGCTTTACTATTTCTTAAATTTTGCTTTAATAAACTCTTGGGAAACCACGTTTGATTTTGCAAATTTGAAATGTGAAATTTTAAAAATCAAGAATTTGTAATCTTCACTATTTATAAAATGTATCTTTAGTAATATCTTTGGAAACCAAATTTGTTTTTACAAACTCTAAAATGTCAGTGTTCACAAGAATCCAAGAAGACCCTTAAAAACAGGGGCAAAAAAATCAGAAAAGGTGTAAGTTATTATATGCTTTTAATGTAAAATTAAGGTAGCGGATAGACACTCTTTTATCATGCAGATAGAAGAAAGGTCTACTTCAGGGAAGCACCCCTGCCTAGGCGAACCATATCCTTCTCCCACGTCCTTTAAACCGAGCAAAAATTCATATCCAAATTCTCTTTTTGATCCCCACCATACTCTATCCCTTTCTTAGATCCCTACCCTCTACCAACCCACACAGACCAGCGTGGTAAGGTATTGGCCAAAACCCTTTTAAGATGAAAATATCGATTCCCGAAAAAAGTCCCCAGGTGGGTCGAGCGAGTTGCTTGGAATCCCACACTGACAAGAATTTATTAGTCTGCTCCAAAGAATATGCGAGGTGGGGCAACAAGTCGATCACGAAATTCAAGAAATCCAAGAAAATAAATAATATGTTTAAAAGTTTCTCATAACCTAGAAAAATACAAAACCATGGATCAGAAGACATATAGTCGGATCCTCTTCTACCCTATAGGTGTCGAGGTTTTCACATTATCACTTCATTTATTTATTTATGTTCCTTGGTTAATTTTATCCACGCTTTCCTGTCCCGTGCCACTGTCTTAGCTTATCTAATTGTTAGATTGTTTACTTTTAAAATTGCTTCAATAACATTATCATTAGTTTTTTGTGGTCTTCCTTTAGGTCTCTTGCCTTTTGTTCCGGTTTCCCATATTTTTCTTGCTGGTCTTTCTTCTGACATTCGTAGTAAATCAGAAGACATAATGTCGCAAAATCAGAAATGTGTTATGCTTTAAAGAAAATAAAAAACAAAAAAACATCTGGAGAAGCTAATAAAAAAAATAGAGAAACTATTCAACCTATGCCTACATAACCAGGAGATTTCCTCAAGATGAAACAATACAATAACTATTCGCCTACTTAATTTCTACCAGCCACGAGAACAGGCTGGCTTCCGCTCCGAACAAACGACCATCTCCAATGCCTAAACGTATTAATCGCAAAGATCGAGTACAACAGACCACTAGTACTAATATTCGTAGATTTCCAAAAAGCATTTGACTCAGTCGAAATGCATGCAATCTTAAAAGCTCTGAAAGGGGGTAATATTGATTATCGATATACCAACATCATATATAATATCTATAATAGGCAACAACTACCATAAAACTACACCAAAAATAGATGTTAAGCACGGAGCCAGACAAGGCGATATTATGTCACCCAAATTATTCACAGCAGTTTTAGAATACGTTTTTAAAGCCCTAAACTGAAAAACAAAGAATTGCAAAATACAACAGAGGAGGTGAACTTGGGTATAAACTACAGCAAGACAAAGATAATGACAAACCTTTGTAATTCCCAATGGAAAAATATACATTCAGTTGAAAAGTTTAAGTTCAAAATCAGTAGGGATAACCAAACCTACGTACTTCTGAGACGAATTAACCTAGGCTGGGCAGCATATGGTATACTTATAGATACGTCGTTGTAGATAACATCCCTACCAGTTTAATACATGTGTCTTGCCAGTACTTGCCTAAGGAGCAGAAACTCTAACCATAAACAAAAGCATCAACAAGAAAACGGAGTATTTCACAAGGCAAGACGGAAAGATCGCTGCTAGGGATAACACTAAAAGATAAAGTAAAAAAGCGAAGAAAGACGTAATAGAAAAGATAGCCAAATCAAAGTGGCGATGGACCGGCTATGTGACAAGACAGAGAGATGGAAGGCGGATGAAAAAATCATTGAATTGAGGCCAAAAGCTGAGAAGCGGTATCAAGCAAGACCACCCACCCAGTGGAAGAACGATTTAAAATGACTTCAACAAACTGGATTGCAACTGCTCAGGACAGAGAAACTTGGAAACACTTAAAGAACCTATGTCCGACAGCGGATCTTACTGACTGGTTGATGATGATGAACGTAAAAGAAGTAATCAAGAATAGGTATACTTCCCTATTATTGAAACTTATCTTTGGGTGACATCCTTAGAAACTACGTGTTTCAAATAATATATTCCAAGAAACTCCTGCAAAGTAGTAGGATAGCAAAAGGTCAAAAAACGTCCAAGTTTTTACAGATTTTTTTGTAAAATATGATTCAATATTTTTAAAATTTTGCTGGTTTTTTAACGAATTTTAGAGATTCTCAAAAAATCCAAGGAAAACCCTGAAAGGAAAGGTTAATGTAAAATAAACAATCAAAAATCTTACACTTCCCAAATTTTAAATTATTGTAAAATTCTTTCGAAAAACTAGATAAAGTTATACATTTGTATGGAAAAGACGTTCTCGTTCAATTTCGATCTTTTAAATTTACAAAATTCAAAGGCAAAGAAAATTTCCAAGCCCTGATTTCGCAAAATTTGAATATTTAAAGCAAAAATTCTGAACACAGAAAGGGAATATAAACCGCATCCACCAATAACTACTAAACACACTTAACAGTCAAACTAAGAACTAACAATAATTATAAACTTAGCAACTCCATTCGAATTATTTTTACAATTAATTTAATTATATTTATCTAATTTCAAATTTACTGCGAGCAAATTCTGTAATTCTCCCAAAATCAATTATCCGAGCATCCTTCATTAATTTATAAAAAAAATAAAGGTTTATATTTCAATTTTATTTTCAGAACGCTACAGCCTCATTATTCTAATTTATTTTGTAAGCAAATTTCGCTTTAATTTAGGGGTTTGTTGTTCTGGAATTTTAAGTCCGGCAGTCTACCTTCATTCTATTTTTGTGGGCTCGCTTTTTTCTGTAAATTGGGTATAACAAAAGTGAAAGACTCGCAATTTAAAATTTTACAGTTTTACGCCAGTGTATCTCCCTCTTTTGTGTTTATACTAACTGTAAACTGTAAACATTTGTAATATTATTGCGAAGTGTGGAAAAGCGATAAGGAGAGAGTTTGGTAACTTTCAAGTAGGGGAATGTGATCTGATTATGTTTAGTTAATTAATATACCAATTTATTTGATATGTTAGCCTCATCTGTTAAACACAAAAGGTCAATTCTTTTATTCTTGTTAACGATTTCCAATTCTGAAAAAACTTATCTGAAGATACTTGTTGTGAATTGTGATGTGAACAGGAGATAAAAAATGAAATACAAAGTAAAATTGGCATGATATGTTAACATAAATAACAAAATGGGAGCATCCACCGAAGAATATAAATTAGGAATAATACGGTATACAAATATGAAGTATACATTTTGACGAATAGCTGACCTATTTTTGTTGTTTGCTATAAAGCGTGAATTTCGTTTAATAGAGTAAACATCGAATGTTTAGGATCCACATTTAATTGAAGCAAACTCGTTTACTCATCAATTCTGTAATTATTTCTGTAATTTTATAAACAATAAACAACTTTTGTTCACCCACAGAATTTCCTGGAATTCTTCGCAAAAGCTTGTTATTTTCTTTCTTAAAATATGTGAAAAGGTCCCGAGTTGCGGTAGCTAGGTACCCCAATCAAGTGCGATCGCGAGAGCTAAGCTTCGTTGTCTCGGGTCCGTAGTGAATGGGTTGCCCGACTGCTCCGTTAACGCGGCGTCTCCCTCCCACATGGTGAGCGTGAGAGAGTAGGACAATTAGATAAGATACAGTGGGAGGGCAGATAAAAGGTGATCCGACGCCTAGCAGGGTATAAGGATAAAAAACAAAGAAGTGAAATACGTAAAAATAGAGGTTTTGCGGTTATTTATTCAAAATAGATTTTGCCAATTTACCAATTTCGAAGAATCCGTTATTTTTTGGCTTGTAAGGGCATTGGTAAATCTTGTACCCAACAGTACCAAAGAATCTCAGAAGCAGTTTTTACCATTCCGTAGTTAACTAACATTTTTTTTGTTGTGCGAATTGTAATCGGCTTTGAGATTGTTTTGCCTCGCCCACCACCTTCGTCCATGCCTTTCGATTTTTACTGCATTTTCCAATTCTGCCCGAACTATTGCTAGTAAAACCTGCCCACGAGAAGATTCAACCAGGTCGAATTCAACTGTTTTGTTTAAGTAGCATTTTAAAAGAAATGTCAACTTAATTTGCACATCTGTCCAACGAAGATATTGAACACGAACAAAATTTAAATTGTTCTTAATTTACAAACAAGAAAGCTGATTTTGTGCAATGTAATCAAATTCCATTGGTCTCAACATACAATTATTGCGAATCACATTTTTAAGAAAACCTTAACACTAGAAAGGGAGTCAGGTTCAGGTACAAAATCGAAATTATAATAAGAGGTTTAGCAGCAAAGTAATGAGACTGACAATACTGTGCGCGAACCGACAACGCTGCTGCCATTCCCTTCACACGGCAGTTAGAATAATCCCTGCCGTAGAGTTTGTCAACTACGCGATTGTCGAAAGCTTCTGAACTGAAGTTGTGTTTGTGAAGTGCGTTACGAAAATTGACGGGCAAAAGTTTGAGCAACGTTGTGCTATCAAATTTAGAGCACAAGTCTTCAGATAGCGCAAGGCCTTTTTAGAGGACCCAGAAGAAGTGGACGACAAACTTCGCACAGGAAGACCGTCAACCTCAAAGACTGACGACAATGTAAAAAGAGTGAGGACTCTTATGATATCAAGACAAACTGTCAATCAAACTTTTTATCAAAAAGTCCTTGATAGGCTCAGGAAGAGGAACCAGGCATTGAACGCACTTGGATACTGCACCACAACAACGCTCCATGTCACACGGCAGTCTCCATCAAGGAATTGTTGACAGAAAAAGGCATTCCTGTGGTTCCCCCAACCCCCCCCCCCCTCCTATTCGCCAGATCTCAGTCCCGGTGACTTCTTTTTATTCCCCCGGCTGAAAAACCATGTGATGAGGCGAGTTGAAAGGCATTCCAGGACTGCTACGAGCAATGGAAAAAACGATTTCATCGCTGTGTAACTATCCAAGGGAACTTTGATTTGTAAAAATAATAAATTTCATGGTTAAAAGAAAATTAATTTCCTGCCAAACCTCGTAATAATATAGCGAATATATATCTACTTTAAACAGAAATTCTACCCTTTCGGTAAGAAATGTTGACAAAACAGTGCGCCGAAAAATTATGTCCGGAAAATAGAAAAAGGGGGTCAAATTGAAGTCATATAATTTTTTTAAAGTAACAGATCGATCCGAAAAAAGATTAGAAAACAAAAAACCAGCGATAAATTTGTATACCCAGTTTTTACAAAATTCAATTTTGTCGTTTTGGACGATGAAACGTATGCCAAAACGATCTTTAAACAACTTCCTGGTTCCTGTTTCTAGGTTTCGAGGAGGAACAGAAAAAAATTTAAATTTTCATCAAGCATTATTTAGTTTAGCAAGCAATTTGCACTTATAGCTGGAAGCTTCGGCCAATTGTGCAGTAGTCGAGCAAAGACTAAAGAAAAGTTTAAACGAAGCTTCAAACATCACCGATTTTCAAAAGAAATTAAGGACAGCTACTAGTAAAGTGACTGATTTAATTGAACAAAATTTAATGGAAAGAATAAAAAGAAAAGCTACAGTTTTATGTGCCTCGTTAGATACTATAGTCCGTTCCTACCTTAGAAGGCTCTTATGAGACATGTTTGTCTTCGTTCAATTTGAGGCGGTCATGGTTTTGCACGTGTTTCGAGATTGTGAGAGGTTTTCGAATTCATTGTGAAAATATTCGTCTTGTTGGTTTGAGACAAGACGTTTCGTTTACTTTTTTTAACACGCCCAAAAATTCATTTTCGAATTATAACAACAAACTAACCTCAACTTGGAGAATGGTATTACACATTTAAACATTTAAAGGTTGACTTTTAAGCATGTCTATTTGTAGTAAACATGGATCGTGGAATCATGAAACGTCGTTCTGGCGAAAAACTGCGAAGAAAAGAACGACAAGTGGCTTTGAATGTTTTCAAGTACTTCAAAAGTTCAATCTTCCTGTTAATGAAACTGCAAAAGCACTAACTTGTTATGGGAGACCGATTAATTTATTAAATTCGTAAATAGAAAGAAAAAGGACCACTTTAAACCCTAGCTAAGCGTAAACAACAGCGAAAGGGAAAACAAATACACTACCGTTTGTATACTTATGCGGAAAGTATTCAGGTAGGTACTTATAGGTAGCCCGTTCCGGTGAACGTAGGTCGTTACTAACAGCCGCTCGTGCAATGTGCTGCCTATACATTTAGGCTCCGAGGGACAAAACATATGACCACGATTGTACGTCAAAAATACATCAGCTTTTTGTGACAATGCCAAGGACAACGTTATATAGAGTTTTGTTAGATATAGGATTTGAATTCCAAAACGTAGGGCGCCTATTAGCCAATCATTCGGCACAGGTTTGAATCCTGCACTGGTTGGTTTAGGTCAAACTAGATTAGGTTAAGAATATAAATTGAGCTTAGCGAAACATGATCCAAGTACAGGAAGACCCGTTACCTCCACTTCAACAAATATCAATGAGCTCCGATGCTGCTTAAGGTAAAGAACGAGGAAACTATTATACGCATAAAGCCTGGATTACAAACTCGGAAGTATTAGATTATGCAAGTATAAAACTTCTTGGGTATTGCCTCTGCCACAGATGATTTTTATCACAATATTTTAACAATGCCAAAATTAACAAGAATACAGAATACCTACTATCCTTAAATTATTAATTTTGTTAAGAATTAACAGTATTTTTCAGAAAGCTTCATTAAGACAACAAACACAAACAGAACCTTTTAAGTGGGTGTATTACCAATACAACGAATTTTCGTTGGTGAATTTACCACAAAATAACCGTAATTTATAATTTATTTTAGTAAAAATATTGGATATATTCATATACCAAAGTATATCGTTATCCGTAGGAAAAGATAATTTATCAAAATCAAACCTAAATTTTGAATTTCAGTAAAAGAACTGACATTACTCGCTGTTCTCCATAAACCCTGTACTTCTTTCTAAGGTAGGAACGGTCTATAATATGGTTCGGACATATCCAAAGAATGGAGGGGGGACGAATATCCAGAAGAATCCGCCAGAAAGAAGAAAGTGTGGAAGGCCGAAAAAAAGCTGGCTCGCAGGAGTACAAACGACAATGAAGAGAAGAAAGAGGAGATTGGCTAGACGGAACTCAAACGAGAAATATTCTGGGAACCGGAAGAAGCGGGCAGAGAAAAAGAAATACTAATTTTTTTGTGTTTATGCGAGTGGCTAAATATTACGAAATGTTGCCTGTTATTCTTGTAGTTGTAAAAATAAACGTTGTTAATGGATGAGCTTTTTCATAGGCAGTTTCTAGTTTACCACGTCACCCAACCGTGTGACTTTCTTCCCCCATATTGGCCTTTGAGAAGCATTTTTTTATCTTGGAGTTTTTGATATCCTCTGTCTACGCGCTACTCAACGTAACCTTCTACCCTTAATTTCACCTATAATGCTTTGACCTTTCAACAGGGTTTTAAGTTATTATACATTATTCGTTTTCGACTGGATAGTTTATTTTTTTTATTATATTTTTCTGCACGATTTCCTGGTTCAACATCAGGTTTTTTCTGCATAAAAAATTAATCAACCTATCACCCTTTTGTACAATTTTATCTTTGAGTATATCAGTATTGATTTTGGTGTGAATATATACTGAACCGCATAAAAACACTTTGTTCCATTAATTATATCCTCACAAACTTCGTTAGTACAAAGCTTAAATACCTGAATTGTTCTATTTTATGAAGCACTGGCAACTGGTAATTATTTCCTTGCTAGTCTTGTCTCTACCTTTATCTCTCGTTGTTATCATGTATTTAATTTCATTAATATTTACCTTTAGGCCTTGCACGGTCTTTCAACTCCGTCAAGTCCTTCATTGTTTTGCTAATATCCTCGGCAGATGCTAGAACTTGGCACTACCTATCACGGATTGTTCTTTCGAACTAAATTGTCGAGCTATGTATTGCTTTTGCCATAAAAATAATATCCTAAACATAAACCGTCTTTTAGAGTAAATTCTTTGAAATGAGCTTGGATTCTAAATACAGGGTGAGTATAAAGTATGGAGACACCGATTTTCTGTCGTTAATATTCATTTTAGAAAAGAATGTTCAATACTAAAGTTTTTTATGAAATTTTTATCTACATTTTTTTTTTAATAGGACATACACCTAGATTAGCATACTGGTGCTATACATAGGTATTATGACAACATAGTACATACCTACCATTAAAACTTTTAAGGGACTAAGACCCTAGTTGCAGCAATTAAGTCTATTGTAAGATATAAATGGCAGCGTTTATATTGGTTTTTCTTAGTTTTGTACCGGTAATCCCTCACTTGAAATATTGCACTAAACGCACACACTTTTGTTGGCTCATCCATTGGGGAGTAGTATGTCTGTTGGAACACGTGTTTTTAGTCTTCTGGTCTCAGGGTGGACCGCATTATTGAGTCAAAAGTAGGTTGAACCACTACAATAAATTGGTAATGCTGCTAAAGAATGACATAGATATCTGTCTTATGTACTCTTCGATAAATGGTATATTTAGTTCTCGGTGAATCTGAGTGTTTCTGATAAACCAGTCGGCATTGCATATTATTCTAAGGATCTTGTTTTGTAGGACTTGGACTTTATTAATGTGAGCTTTAGTGGCGGTTCCCCAGATAACCGATCCATACATTATGATGGGTCTTATGAGCGATTTATACAGCAACAGGGAACAAGAAATTCTTAAACGTGTCTTCTTATTAATTTAGCAGTGGGTATAACATAGATAGTCGTGTGTAGCACTCATTTAATTTTCTGTTTATGTGGTAGCCCCACGTCAAACGCTTGTCTAAGAATAGGCCAAGATATTTTACAGCCCCATCGTTTGGGTTCCATTCTATGTCTTGATTGTTTATCGTTAGTCTATTTGGATTTGGAGAACGCCGAAGCGTAAATATCTCGGCTTGAGATTTGTCTGCGTTTAAAACGATCCGCCATTTGTCACACCAAGACTGGAAGATGTTGATTCCTGTTTGTAACTCTTGGGCTGCTATTTCTAAATTGGTATTCTGGACTATGAAAGCCGTGTCGTCAGCAAACATAGCTACTTCTACATTGTTGGGTATTGGAATATCGTAAACAAACAGACCATACAGGGCTGGTCCCAGGACCAATCCCTGGGAGACTCCAGCTGCGATCTCTTGGACCTCTGACAGTTTAGAGCCTAGCTTTACTCTAAAAGTTCGATTCTCCAAAAATGAAGCTACCGTTCTAAACAGAATTGGTGGTATATTACAAAGTTTTAATTTATGCAGCAGGCCTTGAATCCACACTTTGTCAAACGCTTGCTTAACATCAAAGAACGCTATTACTGTGTGGCATTTATTTTCAAATCCACTGTTTATTATGTTTCTTATTCGCAAGAGTTGGTGGGTAGTCGAATGGGATATGGTCTGAATCCGAACTGTACTTTTGGCAAGATGTCCTGCTGTTAGATGAACGTTTGTAGCCTGGTTAGTATAACCTTCTCTAGTAGTTTAGATAAAGTTGGAAGCAGGCTAATCGGCGTATAACTGCTTGGCTGGGATTTTTATGTGCTAGGTTTGTGGAACATTACGATTTCTGCATGTTTCCATGTACTGGGGAAATATCCGAGTCGTAGACAGGCATTAAATAGACTGGCCAAGAATGCGAGAGATTTTTTTGTTAATTTTGTAAGGACAACATTAGGTATTAAATCGTGCCCAGGGGACTTTTTAGTTTAAGTTTTGATATACGCCCAGCGAGTTCGTTTGGAGATACAGGTTCGGTGGAAAATTGGCGTTCAGCATTTAACACATGGGCATTTGCTTCAATGTCTATGTTGTGTTCCAAGAATACGTTTCTGAGGTGGTTTGCAAATAGCTCGCAATTTTCTTGATCGCTTTCGTAGTTTACCCCATTGCTTTTGAGAGTGGGTATTTCCTCTCTTTTACATGTGATACGCTTGGTAGCTATCCATAGCGAATTATTAGATTCATCAATTTCAGAAAGGTAATGGTGGTAACTTGATAGGCGAAATGTATCCAGCTCCGCTTTAACCTGATGTGTGAGTTGGTTTTGGTTTAATCGTCATTTATAGTATAGGTTCCGTGTATGTCTTCTGACCTTGTGCTTTTCTTTAATAAGATTTAGTATGTAGGTTGGTGGTTCTGGTATTTGTTTGTGTTGCCTGTATCTGCCAGTGTCAGTGGAACGATGTACTGCATCGATTAGAGAATTTGTATAGTGTGCTACTGCACTGTCCACGTCCTGGGGAGAAGTAATATGTGTTGGAGGACGTAGTAAGATATCGAGTTTAGTTTGAAAGTTGTCCCAGCATACGATGCCTTTGATTAATCGAGGGGCTGGTGGTACCTTAGCGAACGTAGAATTGGTAGTCAAGATGACTGGCAAATGGTCAGAGTCGAGTTCGCTGAGGACAGTTTGCTGTAATGGAAGTGACACGTTTTTGAGAAGAGCTATGTCCAGTATGTCGGGAGAATGTTCCCTTCTAAACGGGTAATGGGTAAGCTAAGACATGCGCTCCTATTTGGGCTGTGATATTTTGAAGTATTTTCCCGTTAGGATTGTTTGAAATACAGCCCCAGCTGGTATTTTTGAAATTTAGATCCCCTAAAAGGATAGTTTGTGAATTACTTGCGAATAATTTTAGTATATCATTTTCACTTAAACGTTTGTTAGGTTGTTTATATGCTGATATTATATTGAGTAATTGATTGTTAAGCATTTGAATTTTGATTGCCACTGCTTCAACAGATGTGAGAGTTTGTAGTACTATTTGATGTTTGACTGCTATTGCTACTCCTCCTGATGCATGGCCTGTCTGCCGATCATTCCTGTAAATCTTATACCCAGAAATTTTGTACGGCTCAGTGCTTATGAGATGAGTCTCACTAGTGCACGCTACATCTACATCGTGACGTCTAAGGAAAAGGGAAAATATATTTTGCTGTCTTTTTAGACCATCTGCATTAAAATTTAATAGTGTTAACTTTTGAATAATTCTTGAGTTTTTATTTGCCTTTGCAGTATAATAGATCGGACAATAGATTGGTAATCATACTTTTGACTTTACTGATAAGTAGTTGGATAAGTTCGTAAACTTTCTTTACGATTGCTTCGATTATGTTATTGTTAATTGTAAATACTTTAACCGGCGTTTTCTCAAAGAGATGTTATGCAAACCCATAAAATTTTTATACCATTGTAAAGAGAAAAAAATTATCTATAGAATGGTAGCATAAAATTACTAGGTTCCAATTTAAAAAAATATCGCGCAAAGTCATAACTCCAAAACAATTGAAGAAACAAATTTTCGTGTATAATCAATATGTAGATAAAAATTTCATAAAAAACTTTTGTGTTAAACATTATTTTCTAAAATGAGCATTAACGACAGAAAATCGGCGTCTCCATACTTTATACTCACCCTGTATATGTATAAAACATATAAACTTACCTCACTTATGACTTCGAAATTGTGGAAATATCACACCTCTGAGAGTAAATTAATATTTTTTTTCAATTCCTACACATAAAGTGGCATTTTAATGTGTCAAATCTGGTTATCAAAGCAACATTTGAATGAGAAGGATGGATAAAGTGTTGTTATGAACATTTTATCCACACTTTCCTTGACGGCACTGTTTCTATAAACATTTTATCCACACTTTCCTAGACGACGTAAATTTTAGAATGAAAATCATGGTGCCTTTAAATTTAGGTTGCTAGATATTGTTTACTAAAGACATTTTATCCACTCAGGGAAATTAGCTCAATCTTATGAGCTAAACTTTTCCTTTTGTGAATAAAATTTCTCTTTAGTCACTTGTACCATAAATAGCTATTAAACTAAATAAACAAAAGAAAATGCATATTTAATCAGTTTGTATCTGTATGTAATACGACTATAAGTTTCTTGTAAAATTTTCTTACACTTGTAGCAGACCTTGTCTATTCTTCTTACGCAGTTTTATTACGAATAATTCAAATGTTTGCTATTATGAGATCATCGAGTTGGAGTCGAAGCTCAATTGACAAGTACGAACAAGGGCATTCAATATTTAACATTCAAACTGTTCTTATGTTCATATTTTGCTGTTTTACTTATGTATCTTATCGAATTAAACTTTGTTCTTATTTAATTATTATCTTGATTTCCATCCTAACACACTCTAATTTCTTAAATACTTTTTTGTTTCGACGGCACGAGTTATTGCGGTCCACGGTCACGACACTTTTGGGGTCGCGGAAACTACTAAAATTCTTGTAACCCTGTCCTATATACGAGCGCATAAACATTTCCAATGTTAAAATCGAATAAACAAAAGTTCGAAAACTCCATGTTTATTAGCAAAAATAAATAGGAAAAGAACTGATGAAAGTAGTCTAAAAAGACTAGATTATCCAAAGAAGAAAATTTTCAATTATAAATGTGTTTTAATTATCATTGTTAGACGCTCTATTTCAGGGGGGGGAAATAACAGCAGTTCAAAGTACCATATCTTTTAAAAATCAATTCACCATTTTTTTAAATTTATTATTTATCATACTTAGTCTTTCGTCTATTAATTGTTTACAATTCTCATAGTACCGTTCTTTTCTGTATTTTCTTCTGCTTGAATATTTACATTGCTTTTCTTGCCATTTCTGATTCGTACTTATTCGTTCTTTTTCTTTGCATTTTGTAATACTGCCTGCAGCCTTCTTTGATTTTTTAGAGGTTTCTTTTAGTTTTATTTGGGCCCTTTCTTCGCTTTTATGGTTGCTATTTTTTTGTCTAAATTTAGATATAACTAGACTCCTCTAGTCTAACTAGTATATCTCCGTCTACCGTTTATCTATGTGTGACACATTGAATTCTTGTTGTCTGCCGTCTGCTGATATCCTTATGGATATTGAAATCATATACTATTTACAACAATCCTTCTTTCAATTTATTATATTTGCTCAGCAGGCCATGAAGGCCTAGGGCGTACATTTTACATATTTTAAATATTACATCATATCACATTTAATTAACTTATTTTACTACTTCTAATTTTACATTTACATTTAATTAATCCAACTATTTTTACCATCTTCTTTTAAGGACTTCCCGCACTATCTTCTTCCATTCTCCTCTGTTTCTTGCAGCTTCCTTCCAATTTCTAACCTTCATCTCTTTCATATCTGCCTCCACCTTGCTCATCCATCTTTTTCTGGGCCTGCCTTTCCTTTTCTTTCCTATTGGTCTTCTATGTAGGATTATTTTTGGTAACCTTTCTCCGCTTAGCCTTTCCAGGTGTCCCAGCCATCTTATTCGCTGCGCCTTAATAGTTGCTATGATGTCAGGTTTCTCGTATAGTTCCTCTATTTCCCGATTTGTTCTTCTCCTCCACCCCTCTTCATTTTTCACTCCTCCATATATAGCTCGCAGCATCTTCCTTTCCCATCTCTTCATCCTTTCTTCCTCCTCCTTGTTCAATACCCACGTTTCGCATGCATAGGTGGCAGTAGGTCTTATGACTGTATTGTAGATTCTCTCTTTTGTTTTTCTTGACACATCTTTTAACTTCATGAGCGTCATCAGGCTTCCGTATTTACGCTTTCCTTTTGCAGTTCTTGCCCTTATCTCTTGCTCTTCGTGCCCATTTTCTTCAATAATTGCCCCTTCTTTCAATAGCAAGATATATTAATAGTCTTCCATTGTCTTGCTGAAAACTTTTCCTATCTGTTTTGCCCTTTTCTCATCCACTTTTGCATTTAAACCTCCTGCCACAATTGAAAGAATGGTTGCAAGAATCAGACAGCTTTTCTTTTGGATGAACTCAAGTTTACTTTTACATTAATCTATTATCTTGTAGTAATCATTAGTCTAAGTAATATTTGCAAAAAATTTTGTCACAGGTTCTTTGTCGAAACTATTCTGTAATATTGTAACTCTCAAATTTATCTACTTGTTATTCTGAAGTTATATAAAAATCTTGATAGATATTGAAACATAAATCTTAACTAAATTTATATTAAAAAATATTGTGTTTAATTTCAATGCAGCAGCTCAGTAAGTTGTCCCCATTAAGTTAAAAAAAAAACTAATTGCAATGTCAAAATAGGTACATCATTTAGTAATTATATGACGCCAGAAAACCTAATAAATCTGCAAGCTATTACTTTTAAAATTACAATAAAGTAATATGTAATCATGTTTTAGTCAAAGAGGCTAATGATTGTTAGGAATCATAAGTAAAAGGGGGTCAGGGGTAAAACGTTATACATATTTACATCCCAAAGTTTAGAATTACCTTCCAAAACTTTTAGATTATCAACTCGGTGATAAAGGTAATGCCCATATTGCAGTTGACGTATAGTAATGTGTTAATAACAGCTACCGAAAGGGTTGAAACTTAAATAATTGAACCTAACAGCATCACTATAATTTAAGGACGTGGAGTTTCCCGAAACTCTGACATGTTGAATAACCAAGTTCCTTACAAATATTGCCGAAATTTAGTAAAATTTAATAATGGAAATGATGGACGATAAAGAAAGTCATGTTTCAAGTTAGATTTGAGGAAAGGATAAACGTTTCCTCAGATATAAGATCAGAAACATGGAAAACGTTATACCAAAACCATCACTAATACAAGATGACAAGGTCTCCCTCCTAACGTTTGCACAACTTTTCGTATTTATTACTGCTTAGACAAAGTTTGTGAGTTCATTTCAGAATAAAGGATTTACTTCACAACAATGTTATAATTAGAGGTGGAAGTTTCTGTTGGAACCCTTAGTTCGTGTTAATAGTTTACGTTGTTCAAAGTCGGCAATGTCTCTTTAAAATAAGTTTATGTGTCCTTAATATCGTCACGCATGTTTCGCGAAAATTTTATGATTCCGTGCTTTTACGTTCCTGATATGCTGTTAAACACAAATTAAACGAAAAATCTATGATTTGCGAACTCGCGTGCTCTAAAATTATTATTCCCCAACGTTAATAGGAGTAATCGAATTTCGCAAACCCTCGCGCTTTGAGCAACAGCACCGCAAGATCTCGCATGTAGAACGATCATTTTCGGTAGGTCAAACTGTTTAGGAAAAGCGGACAGGAGTCGGTGTGGACAGCTTGTATCTAAGATAAGGCCAGTTTAGTGCAGCGCTGCCCGCTTCATTGCGCTTATACGTGCTCTGGGACAATTTGCTCCAGTTGTCGGGACCTTCAGGGATTAAGGTGTAAAACTATGGCGCCATTATATCCTCCCGCCGGACACATATACTCCTTACACCTACTTTCCAGTTAGTACGGATGCGGACTGCATTAAAAAGCGCACTTTGCATTTACCACCCCTTTTACTTAAATTAAAGAAACCGCATTCTTTAAAAATACAACGGAATGGCACGCGAACGTCCCTAAATCACTTATGTATTTTATATATCGCCTTCTAAAATGCAGTCGACCTAACGCCGAAACAATGCTGCAGAATACGTTAGTACCGACAAAAACACGAACACTGCATTGTGCCGGTGACTGTGGACTGAATATTAAGTACTGGTGCGGATATATGAAATATTCTATAGTTTTTACAAGTACCTTGCTTTTCCCGTTCGCCGCCTTGACTCGGTAGATTATTACACTCAAGTGTGGATCACAACAGAAAATAGGAGGAATTTCGTAGCGGTTGTTAGGTAGATGGATTTTTAATGTAATACACAACAAGACTGGCACGGTATTGGAAAAGCTTTCTTGTTAAGATTGCCTTTTTTGTGGATTCAATTCAAACGGCTGCTGGATTCCTGAAATTTTAGTTTTCCACGGGTAAAGACAACCGAATTACAATTGCCATCATCCTCGCTCGAGTACTTGTTGCAAAACAAAAAAGTAACTTGAATTCCATTTTATACTAGGTAGAAACCATCGTCAGCAAAAAATTAAAACGTTATCCAATATACGATAAAATACTACATTTGTATTATTAACTTCATATTCAGAAGCCCTTCCAAATTGCAACATAGATTTTCACAAACTAAATTTACAGTAATACAAAAATAATACGAAAATATAAAACTTGACTAATCAAACAGAAATAAAACGAAGCACAATGTCAAAAAATAAAGCGTTATGAAGAAATGGGAAACTCTTGTAAAAAATAATTTGATTTAAATTTTTTTAACCTCGTTCTCTTGAGACCAAAATGCCCTAAAAAAAATTTGAGGAAAATTTATAAGCCCATCGGAGAATACTCGTGTGCAGAATTTAAGAGCTTAATTTAAAAAGTTAGCATAGAGCTGGTATACTCCAGGCCATTAGTAAAGATGAAATAACTTACTAATTAATCATATGAAAACCTGATTAGTTTTCATAAACGGAAATATCATAAATGCCTTGAGTATTTCAGCAGCTACATTTCATAAAACTACTATTATCCGTTCACTTCATTATGTACTTGTGATACTAGGTAGGCTTTGAAATCGCTGATTTTTAGAATACAGGCCTACGAGGTAGAGCAACAAGGCCCTACACGTATGCTTACCAATCACGTAACCCGCAGATCGGACCGGATTGTGCATTGCACCCGTAAAGACCACATACGCTAGCGTACCAGGCCCGACACCGAAAAGTAAAAAAGGTTACGGATACAGACAGACAGACAGACAAAAAGTGACTAGTATCAAATATTTGACACTGACAGCTGGTTTCTTGTCATGTAAAAACTTACAATCAATATACGAACAGTTTCAAGGCGGGTCGAACAAACATGATTTAACAGCTTCTTATTCGTGAAACTGAACAAAATCAAAGTTCGTAGTCATATGGAAAACAATACATCAGCGAAAAAATGATGCCTTTTTGTTAAATTTAACCATTCGTTAACTTAACAAAAGTTTTGTGCAACTCACACTAAGGTCACTAAGGAACGATTTAACAGCTTCGTCAAAATGAATCAAATCCAATCAAAATCCAAAGTGATATGGCAAATAATACATTAGTACTAAACAAACAATTATGCTATTTTGTTAACTATGATCATTCGTTAAATTAAGAAAGGTATTGTGAAACCCACCCTTAATATGTTAAACATTTCAGTGATTTTTGACACTAAATTATTTATACATTAGAAAAAGCCATTTCAAACCTGTCTACAATCATACGTAAAGTGAATGGATAATAACTAATTGTTGATACCAAAGCCTGAAAGCCTTCTCGAAGTGGCTTACCCTTTACAGGGCGTTATCGATCTTACAGGAGTAGGAAACGCTAAAAGTACCACAGACTACATAATTATAAACAAAATCCGAAGACCAACCATAAATAATGTTAGAGTGCTAGCCACAGATCATAAATTATTGACAGGAAAATTTAGTTTCAAAAAGCAAGAATAATGAAAGCTAAGCAGTACAGAAAATTTAAATGTCCAGAGATAAAACAATAAAGAGACTGGAATAAGAGAATGAAGGAGAAGAAGACCTTAATGAATTGCAAAACATAGTACAATACTATTGTGAATAAACAAAGTGTGGATACACGCTTTAAAAGGACCAAATGGTGGAATGAAATCATCAAAAAAGCAGTAAGAAATAACAAAGGCGCAATGGAAAAAATATATGAGTGAAAGGTAGAGCAAGATAGAGAAAATTATATAAACATAAGAAATGAAGCCAGAAATGACGTAAAATTAGCCAAACGAAGGGTTTGGGAAAAAGGCAGAAAATACTTCGAATAAAAAACATGAAGGAAAAAATAATATAGCAATTACAAGAGCATAGGAAATAGCTGTAACATGGAGAAAATACGAAGAAAAATTGCAGGGCGATTAAGAGGGGGAAAGAGAGATTCAAGAAAAATTTGAAGCTGAAAATGAAGAAGAAATGGACAATGAAAGTGAACAATAGAAATAACAGAAACGAATACTGTTAAGGGCCTAAAGAATGGAAAAACAGCAGGAAAAAGGGCAAAGCTAGTGAATGCGATAATTATATAACTCTATCAACGGCAGTACTAAAATATACACTAAAATAAAATACTGAAAATTGAGAAAAGTTGAAGCAAAAAATAAAGGAGATCGGTATTCCCACCTGGCAGACAAACACAAACTAATAAGGCACATATTAAAAACAAATAATAGAATGTGATATAAGGACATATCTAATAACATTTCAAGAAGACCATTACGGAAAACGTTGAAGAAGTGCTAGATAAAATTAAAGTTATATGAGGCAATTAAGGGTCGCTAGTAAGACAGTATAAGATAATGTTACAATTAATAAACAACGAACTTCGACATTGAACCCACTGCTGTTCATATTAGTAACGAATAAAGTGAAGGAAAAACGTAATTAGCGAAGGACATAGACACAAATTGGAGATAAACAAATTCAACCCATACTTATACATACATACAATAACTGCTGTACCCAGATGACATGGTATGGTATATGTGAAAAAGACAGTAAACTTACAACACGCACACGCACACAATAAGTAAATCTCAAAATAAACAGGCAAAAGCGATGAATAATACGCAAAGAAAGAATGGAATAAATGGATAATGAAATATTGGAAGCAGCGAACAGTATTTATTTAGTATTTACAAACCGTAATATCGAACAAGGGAAAATAGATAAAGAAATATAATAAAGTGAGCAAAGGAAACACTACATTTAACAAAAAAAAAACACCTGAATAGGAGAGAGAGATAAGAAATAAAACGAAGATACGAATTTATAAAAGCGTTCCTTACAACTTAGAGTTATGAACTTCGACAGACAGGTGTAAGCCAGCTATTTCATCAACACAAATTAAATATTTGAAAAAGTTACTCGAAACACAAGCAGAAATCAAGTGTGAAAAGAAATAATTACGGACCGTAACAAAAATCAGTAAAACGATAATAAAATAACGTGGTCAGCACGTAATCAGAACGAGGGTATTCCATCAACTACTTCCTAGCCAATGAAAAGACAGTAAAATTATTTGCAAACACGCGAGTATACAAGGGCGAAGATATACATATATTATAGCGATCACTTTTTGTTAACAGCCACAGCACGATTAGAGCAGAAATGGTACAGGCATAGGACAAATATGGAAAAATTGAAATAGAAATGCTGGAAAATACATAATAAGAATTAATTGAAAGCTCATATCAAAAACGAGCAATACATCGGGAAAAGAAAATGGCAGAACATTAAAAACACGTAAAATGTAGTAAACGAAAACTAAAAATATGGAACGAAGCAATAAAAGACGCAGTAGACAAGAAAAATAAGGCAGGGTGCAGCACAGGGTGTGGCTTCAGGGGGAAACGGCAGATAACAAGAACAACTATAACAGATTACCAAATATTCCGAAAACTACATTAAGAAAATATCAGCAAGAAAGCTCAGATAAGTATATATCGGATATTAAAGCGGATGTCAACAGGAGGCAAAATACTGCATATAAAATTCTAAGACACTTAAACTACCAAACAACAAATGTAGCGGGTATAAAAACGATACAAGATGAACAATGGTTACAATTTCACAAACGCCTTTGGAACTCGGATGATGAAGAATCAATTGCAACACAGACGAAGACATATCAATGGATGACATTGAACTACAAGAAATAGAAGAAAGTTAAAAACAGTTAGAAAATGAAAAGGCTAGGGGAGGTTCCCTTATAATATAAATAATCAACGCATACCGAAGAGCTTGAAGATAAGTAAGATTCGCCAAGCTAATTACCATATGCTGGAAAAGGGAAATAATACCAACAACCAGGTGGAAAGATTAATCCAATAGATGGCACCAAAACTACATCCATCTAGGCGTAACATGCTAAGTAGCTAAGTGCTAATATATGACTGGAGGAAAAGAAGAATGATATAGAGAAACAACAAATTAAAAATGGCTAGGACATTAATTTATGGAAGTAAAGTGCCTAAAATATTAAAGGAAATGGGAGTAAACCGAGAAGAATATCGAGAAAAAAGTGGGAAGAAAACATAAGAGTCATAGTAGATAGAAAAGACAATGACGAACGCAAAAGGTTTAACAAGAGACAGGAGGGTACACAGAAAATGAGCAGAAAAAGCGACGCCTTAAGGATATAAAGGGACGGAGAAGAGAACGAAAGAAAGCCAAGATTGATTATAGTTTTCGTGAACTGGAATATCATAAATTTAGCAAAAATAAAATTCATTTAAAGATATTATAACAAAATTTGCCAATTAAAGTAAAATTGTATCTGATGGAAATTAATACAAGTTTACTGTCAGGAATATTTGAGCAGTGTTTTTTAAATGAAATTTTAAACAAGAGACTGACCTTTTTCCACTTTTGATGATAAAATATTAGGAAATAAAAGTCTGGATCGTTTGGCATTTCACCTGTGATTCGTCCTTGTCAAAAAAAAAACTATTTTTTAAAGGTGTAATAACGAAGACACGGGTTTTTTTAAATAACGAAAAAGGGATAAATGTTGATTTTAGTGTTTAAAAAATTAATGTTATCCAGCAAGTACACGAAACGTAGGTGTTCGCCCACCCTGTATTACAGCAAGTTCGCATGAAACGAGCTGCTATTTCCGGGCACGGCAGCGAAATTGAAAATAAGCTGATGCAATTATGGCATAATCAAAGTCTGAAATGAACAGGCATGAAAGTCATTACTTGCATAAAAGTCTAGTTACATCCTAGTTTTCCGCTCACCTGCTTCGCTGATTCGATTACAAAAGGCCGATATAAAAGTTTTAGCGGAACACGTTATGCGCTACTGGAAGAATTCCCGAGGATGGTGTGCTGCAGATTCAATTTTATTATACGGCAAAAAAGTTACGGGCCGAGAAAAATATGAGCAGCTTCAACACATCTAAATGAAAATTACGAGACAAAAACGCATAAATGCATATTTATTAAATTCGTCAGTCGAGACTTTTGCGTTCTGTGCCTTACCAGATTTGAAATTCGGAGTGGCCGTTTTCTTCGGGAATGTTATTTATGTTCTTTACTTACGGTTGCCATCCTACCCCACTATCCTACTCATGATCTACAGACACGCCATTTTCACACAACATATACCATAAACACTTTCGAAAATTATACGGGACCTAAATAAAACAAACTTACTACGCAACTCACAAACTTTCAAATAAAAGAGGAAAACGCTTTATTCTGACTCTTAAGTAACCGTTGCTTTCATCTGTGCATTCTATTAATTTTTATTTCGAAAGTTATAAAGATATAAAATATAATATTATTATAAATACACACATAAATATAATATTAGGTAGACTATAAAAATCTATTAGTCTTAAATTGAAGAAACGGCTGTTTAAAAAACGTTTTGCGATTCTTCAAGGTTTGTTAGTTATTCCGGTAATTTTGAATGCTCTATTCATATTTTTAATTCATAGTTAGTTAGCCATAATATTTCATGTCTGAGCCAATCTAAACTGCACTTTTAAGCGTTGTACAAGACTTTTTTAAAAACGAATGTAGTTACACTAAAGAGGTCAATCCAGAAAATGTGTCTTTAGGTAGAATTGTTCGGACAAGAGGGGAAAATTTTTCCAAAAAATCCTAACGAAATTACGAAAATGGTTAATAACCCACATGTCGCATGGGGAAAGTATTTTTCATATAAATACTCAGTAGGTATATAAACAACAATGTAAATTTACTGCAATTACTCGTAAGCAAAAATAACTCTTCCTTTAAATGCCTTTGAAAACACTGGCTTGATAAAAAAATATTGATTATCCATCTGTTAATGGATATCAGTCATACTTAGAACAGCTGGAAACATGAGGCCGTCAATGTCAAATGCGATTTTAAGGACAATTCCACTCATAATCTGTCATCCAATGAAATCACAGTATTTTGGTGAATTGAACCAATCACAATCGAATTATACTGGAAATTTCACTACTAGTGAAATTTCCGCGGAAATTTTACGACTAGCAGCGTTGCTTAGGGACAACGTCTGTAAAAAATTTTTGAGTGACAAGTATTTCAGTAATTCCATTATAATTCGAGGAATTGTCATTCCGAATACCATTCGCGACTAGAATTTTACAGGCAATTTTTGCCGTCACGATCACTCTTGCTTGTTGCGTTAGAAAATCGTCGCAACAAGCAGTCGTGTTCATGACGGCAATAAAATTGCCGGTAAAATTCTAGTCACTTGTGGTATTACTTCTGAAAGTAATAATTACTCTGATTATTTTTTAAACAGTCCTGTCAGCCAATCATAATGAGAAAAAAATTCAAATCGACCAATAGCATCAAAATTACACTGATAATTAGCTAGTAGCTGATTACAGCGATAATTTTTTCACGTTGTTTCATTGGATCACAGAGAAATACCTGCTCTGTGATTGGATCTTTGTTTAAATAAATGCATAAAAAGTTAGCTTTGACTTTGACAAACGTTAAGACTGTCATCATTGTGTAATAGTTTAAAAAATAATCACGCCGAATTACATTCGTGGTAATAATTTTTTTTTGATAATTTTAACTAGATTCACGAATCTTTATTGCTATGGAAATTTCACGAGTGGACGAAGCACTTATGTAATTACTGTTGACTATTTCAATAGCAACGGAAAATTTATTTAAAAAAAATAATAATAAAACATTTTGCGACCCTCTTGCGTTAATTTGCAGCGAAACAAAAATAAATTAGCAGTGTTTAATTATTGAATAGAATTTAAATATTAAGAGAATATTATAAGAACTAAATTTGAGGGGTTAATGTTTTATAAATAAAAACAAACATATACATGGTGTAAACGAAAACAGGCTCATCCCCTTCTTTATTATTATTTTTTTGAGTTAGAAAATGAAACTTAAAAGGGCCAAATATAGAGGAAAATACAATTTTTTGAACCGCAAAGCAATTTAAAAACCCTTCCGGTTTCGCCGGTAGTAACTTCGACTGTCAATTTTTAAATGGAATGCTTCCATATATTTTTATATTGTTAAAATTTGGGGAAAATTATGAATCTAAATACCTAACTTTAATGATTTTTTTCTTTAACTTAAACCAAAATTTAGCTTCTGTACAATATGAAAGCCTGACGTTTGGAGATTTTGAAATCAGTTTTTCAGCCTTAAGTGAATTTTTCAAATTGAACAATTGTAGCTCACTAAGTTATTCGATTAGACAATATTTTTACCACTCGAACGATACTAAAATCTTAAAAATCCGTTTAGTATATTAAACCTAAGAATGAAACGAGATGGTACTTTAACAAACAACGGAAGAAAATGTATACACTTTAGAAGGCTTTTACAGAAACCTCGAAAAACTGTTAAAGTTAAAAAAATTCTTGAGTTTTGCCTTACTGTTTATGGTTACAAGCTTAATATACATAAAGTACTGAACGGAATTTGAAAATCTTAGTGCCGTTAAATGTGTAAAAACATTATCTATTTGAATAACCCAAAAAGCCACTATTCTATTTGAAACCATTAACTTTCAATCAAAAAACGGATTTCAAAAATTTCATACTGCACAAAAGCTACAGCAAGGACTTATTATTTATTTAATTCCGGGGATGAATAAACAATGTTTTTTGTCCATAGCACAATAAAATTCTAAAACTTTTCTTTGAGTGTTCAAAAATTGAGAAAATTTAAAAATCGAAAGTTGAGGGGAAACCGAGTGTTAGTAAACTGCTTTGTGGTTTCAAAAACTACATTTTTCCTATAATTTAGCACTATAAAAATAGTAAGTAAAAAGAGCATGAGTCTGTTTTCGTTTATAAGTACTTTATGTACAGGCAATTTTTATCGCCTATGTATACATTTAAAAAAAACGTGTCAAACGCATTGTTTTACCATATATGTAGGCAACCAACTACATTAAACTTTAAAATTTTTAAGAAAAAAATAGCATGCTGTGTCATAAATAATCAAATTAACTTAATGTCAAAAATCAATCTTGAACTGTTGCTGTTTTTATTTTCATTTCTGTTTTGTATTGTAGATATTTTATGTTTTAGAATAATCGTTGAATTAAAATTATTTTGATATTCCACTAATTTTGATTTACTTTTTATTTACAAACATGGAACATAACCTTTACGCACCACGTGACGTAACGTTTAGTATCTAGTTGGTTGCCCACATATAGGGTAAAACAATGCGTTTGGCACGCTTTTTTTAAATGCATATGTTACAGGCAACTTACATAATTCAGGTATTTTATATAATCACTAGGCATTTTATAAAATTTCATAAAATGCCTAAAACGTTAGGCAGTTCATGTAATTTTAAATAAATTGCCGCCCAAAGTGTTAGGCATTATATGATTTTTCCGTATCCATGGTATGTAATTGACATATTATTTATCTCATTTGAGGTTAACAATGGCGGATGGCGGGTAAATATGAAAAAGCGGGACGATATGAACATTTGCGGGTTTTTACCGTGCATGCTATCGACGTGACATCTACCGATAGAATTTAGAATCAAAATTATTATTTGATTATACAAAAATCTTCATTTAAGTGATTGATAAGTGTAATTATTTTTTAAAATTCAAGCAAATACGATTATTTTTTACATAAATTCATTATAGAAGTTATTTTTAATACGAAAATTTGACATGTGTAATTTGAGGTTATATGTCAAAAACGTAGGTACGTATTATATTCTAACTATTTTTTTTTAATACGAACTTCTCATGGATGCGGAAAAATAACTTGTGCCCTACGGGAATCTAACGGCATATTTCATCCCTCGGCTTTTGCTGCCCTCGCTCACTACGTTCGCTCGTGCAGCAGAAATCTTCGGGATGAAATATGCCTATATCTTCCCTTATGACGCAATATACTATTATATAATGCCTATACATTTTTAGGCAGTTTGTTAATACGAAATAAAAGTGCGCCGTGCTTATGTACATATGTACTGTTGTGCACTGGTAAAGTAGTTTTAAAATTCATAAGAGGTAGGTATGCCATATTCAATATTTTTAAGACTTGTGAAGATATTAAAATATACTCTTTAGTTTATAGTTTAAAATTACGCAATTGTATGCTTCATCTCCACGTTTCAATTTGAGGTTATGTTACAATGTCTGATATGAAAGAGCAGTTTTACCAATACTTCAAAGAAGAGAAAGATAAAAAAGTCAAAAACCAACGCAGATTTTCGCAAGCTAAGTACCAAGAGGTAATTAATGAAGTAAAACGCATGAAATTTTCAAAGGAGCCTATAAAAAAGTGTTCACGTGAATACTGGTTTCTACAGCACTACGATGTCTTATCCATTCAGGGAGTAGATAAACTAACAGTTCCACTTAGAAATAATAACGACATTATATATTATGCTCATGAAGACGAAATGTTTGATATTTTACAGGACATTCATATCAATATAGGTCACGGTGGTAGAGACCGGATGATTAAACAAATTAATGAGAAATACAAAAACATTACTCGTTCAGAAATTATGTTATTCTTATCACTTTGTAAAAGCTGCCAGCAAAAACAAAAAAGAGAAAAGAAGGGGGTCGTAACAAACGCTATGGTTTTCAAAGAATTAAATTCACGCTGCCAAGTGGATTTAATTGACTTTCAAACTCAACCAGATAAAACATTCAAATTTTTAATGGTTTATCAGGACCACCTAACAAAATTTGTGGTACTTAGGGCACTGGAATCAAAAACTGCTAAAGAGGTCGCCCAGCATTTAGTTAGTATTTTTGCAATATTTGGGGCACCAACTGTACTGCAATCTGACAATGGTCGTGAATTTGCGAATAGAGTTATAGAGAACCTTAAGGAAAATTGGCCAGAACTGAAAATTGTTCACGGTAAGCCACGCCACAGTCAAAGTCAAGGCAGCGTCGAAAGGGCCAACCAAGATATAGAGAACATGATTACAACATGGCTCGAAGATCACAATTCTGCCAGTTGGAGCGAATGTATCAATTATGTTCAATTTATGAAAAATTCCGCCTTGCACTCTGGCATAAAAACTTCTCCATATGAACCAAAGGTTGGACTGAAGTCGTCCAGTCTACCCCAAGAACTTCTTCAAGATGTTACAACTGAAGAAGAATTAGAAGCTTTACTTCAAAATAGTACTGACAAAGAACAAGGTAAGTACTAAGACTATCCAACTAATTTTCATTAGTCATATTGTGTACTGAATTGTAATAAGATGTTAGTATGATTGAAGTTAAACAGTTAAACTGTGGTTTGAAATTCAAATAAACGAAATTCACTCTTACCACAAAATTATTAGGAAAACCTAATACGTATTGCAACAGCTAAGCTGTCATCATCAGAGGCAAGCAGGCAAGACATTTCCACAACAGGTGAACTTAAGCAAGGAACTTAAGGTATGTGGATGACATTTTTGCCTTTTTGATAAATCCAAGTGTAATATCGATGCAATAATCCACGGTTTTGTTCAATGTCGTTAATTCGTTCACTTTTCGTAAGAGCGTACGAGAGCCTAGTTGATTTCATAAGTTCCTTGCTGAAGTTAACGATTTTTGGAAGTGTCTTGCCTCTGATAATGACAGCTTAACTGTCGAAATACGTATTAAGTTTTCCTAATATGTTTGTGGTAAGGGTGAATTTCGTTTATATGATATTAATATAACTGAATCGCTAATTGCAGAAAGGTAAGTTCCGACAATTTTAGCAATTTCGAGTTCTCTACGTAATCATGTATTTTCGGGGTTGTTAGGTCGTTTGGTGCAGAAAGGAAAGTTCTGTTGTTGTCCTAATACTGTGATTTATCAATGGGTTTATAACAATTTGCGCATAAAGGGAAGTAATGCAGCAGAACTGTCCCTTTTTCCGTTTCTCTCAAAAAAATTGCTTACGTATTACTTACCTTTCTGCAATTAGCAATTCAACTATATTCTTTTAATTTATTCCATATTATTTGAAGGTGATACACGAAGTCTAGAAGAAACCCAAGAAGAAAATATAAATATCGAAGATGAACATTTAGATTTAGAACAATGTCTCGATGAAGAAAGTACATTCATACCAGACGAAAACGGGGAAATACATATTCCTTTGCCTGACGCTAGTATTATCTGTGCGGTTTGCACCCAAACCTGTCAAAATACAGACTTGCAAGTGTGTAGACTATGCTCAAATGTCATTCATAGTTGGTGTGGAATTTTTCAAGAAGAAAATGTTCTTGAATGCTTAATTTGTCAGAGAAAAGAGGCAATCAAGAATCATAGAGAACATGCAAAAGAAAATCTTACTATTCAGGCTAAAAGGATGAAAATGGTTTCTGACAATTTGCATCCCTCTGCTTGTATGGGTTCTACTGTTCGTGTACCAATACCAGAAGTCGATCGAGGTCGAACAGATGTAAGGTCTGTTTTGGCAGTTGTGATGGATAAAACGGAAGATAATTTTTACACTTTAGGTACGAAACAAGGAATTATTAATGGTCTTTATAGTAGATCGCAGATTGGGCTTTGCCCAAAAAAATTAATTTCTATCGAGGAAGTCCCAAAAGATAAATCTATTTCTTTACGATCTATCGCGATTGGGCAGTCCATGGAACATGGAGGACATGGACAAGGATTTATAAAGTGCCATTGCAAAACCAAATGCCAGAGTAAAAAGTGTGCTTGTCGTAAACAAAATTTACTATGCTCGTCCAAATGCCACCATAGTCTTAGTTGCGCCAATAAATAGGTCGTTAACAAATATAAATGTTAAGTTTGTTTAACTAAATATTTTGATCATTTTTATAGTATTAAAAAGTTATATTTTGTTTATGTTTACGTATAAAATGTTACACATATAAATATTCTGTACCTTTATCTAGTTACAGTATTAAGTAGATGAGATTTTGGTTTCTTTTTGCTTATTTTAGTTCGATATGTTAATATTTTGTTAAAATATTTGATTTATGATATGATATCGTATATTATTAATTTAGTTTATCAACTTTTATTACATAAATTTTGTACTATAGCAATTATTTTGTTTTACTTACCGGCACCTATTAAATTCCATAAACTGCCTGTAACTCGATCGGCAATATGTATAATACCTAGGTAATATAAAGAAAATGGATTCCAACAGAATATTTCATAAATTGCCTAAGATCATTAGGCATTACATAAAATGCCTAGTGTCTACTAAAAAGAAAAATTCCCTGTATATCGACCATTATAAAGCTGTCATGTAAATATGAGTAGTGGTGATTCATAAGAAATTATGTTTCAAATTTAAATTGTCCGAAAATCGAAGTAAAGGCATAGCTTTCCATTTTGAGTATTGTGCCACCCACATTAATCAATTTGACTGTAGGTAAAACTTGTAAAATGTTATTAATGTGCTTTTATCGATCTCCCAGAGGAGATATCGCTATTTTTAACAAACCTCCCTCTGAAATTTTAGATTGGGGAACATTTTATTGCAAATATACAATTATTTGCTGGTGATTTTAATTTAGCAAAATTCTCGAAAACAATTTAATTCATCTATGTACTTCCTATGGGCTGAATTTAGCTTCAAAGAACAAAACGGTTAATATTAGCAGCATTCTAGATAATTTCATTAGTAATTTAAATTTAAATTCAGTACAATTCAAGGTCCTAGTAGTCGGTTCATTATGCACAGACTTTAAGTTGGTTAATGCCGATCCAAAAAATATATAACAACGTTTACATATAAAACAAATTTTAGCGAACAACATATTAACAGTGTTAAAAGAACTTCTTCCAAGTTGGGACCATGTTATTGTTGAGAAGAACTTAATGTTTCGCCCATTTTCTAAAGGTAGTTCATCAAGAGGAGAAATGTGCAACGTGCAAGTCACGCCAGAGGTGAAACCCTTTTAGCAAGAGAAAGAAGGACACGCTAACTTAACTTGTAACCCACCACCATTTTTCCTCCTGATGAAGCCCCTTAAGAAAGCGGGCGAAACGTTGAGTTCTTCTTTCTCGACAATGACACAGTCCCAACCCGAAAGACGCTCTTTTAACATTAACACTGACAGTGGAAACCTTCGAATGCAACATATAGGTATTAACAGTTCGCTTCTTTTATAACTAACGACAGCTGGTGTAAAATCTTTTCTAAACAGTTTTTTGTATTATTTTCTTTTACTGAAAATCAGGGCAAACTTAAAAGACTGACTATTATTTCTGCTGGACCTGAACTTTATACTAAATATAGCATGAAGAAAAAATCGGCGGAAATTAAAAGTCATCTCTGAAATTGTTTACTTCTATTATTTTTGTATCATTGGCATCCGTCCAAATTGCAATAATAATACAAGTAACTCTTGAAATAAAAAAAAACATTTGATAACGATATAAAATTTAGTTGAAACTTACAACAACAAATTACAAATGATGTTCTTTCTTTTAACTACAGTCTACTTACTTTTGAAAAATTTCAAGCAAATGTCAAGGACAAAAAATAAATGTAAATAATTTCAGACTTTTAAATTCCACAGCAACCGCTATACGAAGACATAGATTTTGTTTACTTTCTGTATAAAAATGCAAACACTTCTGCACCCAAAAGATATAGCACAGCATACATATTTTAAAGCTCGACTCCAAGAATTAAGAAGAACTACGTTTAACATCTTAGCTTAGAAGAATCTCACGATAAAACTAAAGGTTTGCGGATTTCTAATAGGATTAAACTTACTAATAAAAATAAAAAGGATTCAATTCAGGTTGATGATAATAATAAACACTTAACTAATCTACTTGAAGTTGAAAACGTACCCAACTTACACTTCAAAGAAATCACTGCTACTCTATTTTAACTGTTACCGTACCAACACGAACATAAACGCTCCTAATTCGTTTGTTCAGTAGATTAATTTCCGAATTGTCACCAAGTTTCCAACTGGTTGTGATGAAACACCAACTCTCATTGTTAAGTTGTTAAGTGTATTGGGTTCCTAATATCTAATATTCTAAATACGTGCTTACCACCGGAGTATTTCGAGGTAAATTAAAAAGAAAACGAAAATTGTCTCTGATCATAAAAAAGGTCCTACAAATGCAATAAGCTATTACTGCTCTACTGCTTTTCCTTCTGGTTTTACAAAAAATTTTGAAAAAGGCTTCGTATAACATACGTACCTATTTACAGCTCAATAGTTATGGTTTTTACCAAAATATTACTATTACATTCGCCATATCTTGCTCTCTGAATAGCATAATTGTAAATTTGAATAAATTTTCTTTTGTCGCGGGTCTCTTACTTTGATTTAACTAAATTTTAAAGAACATATTATTTTATTATATAGAATCAATAGGTGCTGTGGAGTTTCGAAAGACCCCTTCAAGTCTTATTTATGTAACCCCACTCAAAGAGTCTGTATTACTTATTCAGAGTAAAATATCAAAAAACAACCTTTTCAGAAAAAAATATCTTGCATCAAGAGTACCCCAAAGATCAATCTTGGGACCTCTATTATTTCTTTTATAGGTAAATGCACTCCAACATCACTTTCACAGTCACTTTTTAATTAATTCAATTAGCTCATGATACATCACATATACTAACTGCTCTCAGTATTCAACAATTTGCACAAACTCTAAACAGAATTGTTTCTAACATGATTAAGTGGAACCAAGTTAATGAATTGCAATTATATTTAGATAAAACTCTTCAAAACGATCGCTCTACGTGAAAATAAACGACAAACCAACGCATCAGCTAGATGTATGAGACTGCCACCATATAAATCATTCACTATCAAAACTATTTTTTCCTTTATCTTTAATTAAATATAAAAAAGCCTAGTTATCAATACTTAATTAAGATCTACTCTTTCATAGTGGTACATACACTATTATCTTACAGTATAATATTTTGGTATCATTCTCCTTACACCTCCAATTTCTATTTATACAAAAAATTGTAGCTCTTCCATCAATGTATAATATGAACAAAAAGTCTGTGGATTGAAGTTACTGCGGGATTTTAAAGTCGTCTCAGAAATTATTTACTTCTTTTATTTTTACAACTGCCAAAAATTGTAATAAAAGTAGAGTTTCAAGGGGAAAAACGACATTTTCAATAACCAACCAAAATTCAGTCAAAACACACAAAATGTCCTTTTTGAAACATTTTAAATACACTTAAGTACTTGCTCAATTTTCAAATATATCAATTAAATGTCAACGATATAATAGTAAAGTAAAGTAAAGTAAATTTATTTATGCTAGTATATTATACACGACGCTATAATGTATGCTATTATTACCGAGGATAATGTTTGCAACACGAGCGAGCGTGCGAGCGAGTTTTGCAATTATCCGAGGTAATAGTAGTCATTATAGCGAGTAGTATACTATACTTTATCCTCGACTACAAAATACTAAGAATTTTTAATTAAAATTTAAATTAAAATTTAAATTAAAATTTAAATAACAACATAACATATTTCCTTCATTATACACCATAGACAATGATGTTACCATGACACCGTACATAATGAAATGATGTTACCATGACACCGTGCATAATGATTTCAGTGTATAATGGATAGCATTATGAGTGACCAAACACATGAATAATTGACAGATTATTGACTAGTCGTGAATAAAAATCATAAATGTTGGTTTGAATTCCACAACAATTGCCGTCTAAAGACTTTTTGATCGTGTTATACCATAGCAACAGATCTAAAATAAAATCGTTCTCAGAAAGCCATGAAATTAGTTCAGGCAACATGACTTCCACTTGTTTTGACAGGTATTCCAAATGAAAATGTTGAAAGCTGAGAAGTTTTGACAGAAGCTTAGGGCATTCAAAATATCGAACTTGATTTAGCAGTTAACCTTCAAACAATGCCAGGAAATACGACTGCCGCGTACCAGCGCCGGCCTCGGCAAACACAGTAATTGGTAATTTTGAGATTATGTTGTGTATGTACACGCTACGCAATAAAATATCAAATTTAACAACAAACAACTTTTATTGAAGAAAAAAAGTAAAATACTAAAATTGGTGAATTATGATTTAGAGTAAATGCTGAAAATGTATGCCTTGATCTACGTCTTCGCATCCCATCACAAACATTTCGTAACAGTTGAGGTGAATTATTAATTTCTTGACATATTCTTCCATTCTCACTTTTAAATCGTTTAAGTCATTAATAGGGGCATTAAATATAGCATTTTTTACAAAGGGTCACACAAAAAATCTATTTCAGTATTCCTACAACTGATCTTTCAGTCGAAATATTCTCGTAAGAAGTTTAAATTATCTGAGCTGCATGTGGTGCTGCACCATCTTGCTGGAAGAAATTCATCGTCATAAAGCTGATTCAAAAATGGTTTCATTTCTATACTGTGCCGCAGTTAATGTGCCGAAGAAAAATATAGGCCCAACTTCACTTGCGCCTGGGGATTTTCGGTACTCCACACCCTATAAATTTATGTATTAATGTACCCGTCAAGATAAAATCAAGCCTCGTCCATAAAAATAGGTTAAACTCAACCACTAATCGTCAAGGTTGTGCAAATGCCATTCCCAAAAAAACAAAATTGAACACTTTTAGGAAAATCCTCCTCTACAAATGCCTAGTCGGAGGCAAAAAGGTAAAACGGTATAGGGATGTAAATGCAACTCCTGTTTTAGTATCCGTTGACACGTATCATAAGTTAATTCGTTTACGAACAACTTCAACTAAAGCAAGTGATCTTCTTTTCTTCCACGCCTTCTTCATTATAACACTTCCAGTTTTTCGAAGAGTCCCACTAAGATACATCATACAACTGCTTATAAATTACGACTTCACTGAAATTCAGCAAAATAAAGAGGAATTAAATACGACCACCCGCGATAGATATGGATGCCATTTCGGAAATATGAATCAACGATAAACGCTCCATTTAATTGCATTAAAATTCATTTTCATGATTTGACTGACTTGTGTAAAAAATTGATAACAACAAACAACGGTTCAGATATCTAAATCTATTTATTTATTTATTTATTTATTATTGAACGAGCCAGCGCCGTGGTAGAGCGTCAGACTAATGTTGCGCTAGTCCTTGGTTCGAATCTTCCGAAAGGCGGGATTTTCCTGAAGTCTGGAGGTCAGTATTGAGCCCTGGTGACCATTCGCCGTCGTTGGGCATTTGATTAACGACGCTCTTCTCCGAATATAGGCCTAAGAGATAAGAGTAACAAGGTCCTACATATACCGTGTGTTTGACTTAAGGGCCGAACATAGAGAAATAGCATGGGAAATCGTATATATGCAGATTCCTGCTTCTCGTTTGAGTTGATAGTATTGATAGTGGTATCAATCGAAAGACAAAAAGAATGCGCTTAATTTGATACTACCTTACCAGACCAGCTATGATAATTTGAAGTTTTTTAAATCACGAACTGTGCGAAAACTGACGCCAGTAAAAAATGTTTTGACAAGAAATACCCTCTCCTCATTAAAATATTCAAGATTACCATTCATAGTAATTAGGTAGATACGGGAATTGATAACTGACAGAAAATAAAATTTATTTTGGCATAAAGAAACTTCAAATTTGATTATGCCTGGTCTGCTTTTTGTGAATAAAATGCAAATTATTTATTGCAGTTTTTAAGCTATTTCTTTCTTAAACAAGCAACAAATTCAAGCCTCTCGGTCATACATAAGCCCTCGGCTGTAATGAAACATTTCCCACCTCGGATGTAATGTACTAAAATGTATGTGTTATTTGTTTTATATCTTGTCAACATGACATTTGCTGAACCTAACTAAGACATGCCTTTTAATTCCAGAGCCATCTCAGGATGACTTTATATTGGATCTCCTGAAATTTATAATATTGCTATATGTAATAACTATACTATAATACATATTTATCGCTTCTTTTGCAAAAAGCAGTGATAATAACTACTGTACTATTAATACCGAAAATCAATTTAAGCAAATAATTTCAGTTAATAGGACCACATTGTTCCAAAAAGTACCGGTATACAACTGCAACCCTTTCGGTTTCGCCTCTGGCTTGGTTGAAAAGTTGAGTTACCGTTACCCTCCTGCCTCTTGCTAAAAGAGTTTCGCCTCTGGCGTGGTTGACACGTTGAGTTACCGTACTCTTTTAGTGCCCCCTTTTCCTCCCGAAGAAACCCCTTAAAAAAGTGGGCGAAACGTTGAGTTCTCCTGTCTCAACAATGACACGATCAGAATCCGGAAGGCGTTTTGTTAATACTGACAGTGACCGTCGAAGTCTTCGAATAAAAAAATTACAGAAGCTTGTGTTCTACATCAAATAATGCAGGTTTAAGCCTACGTTACCTATATCACAGTTCATTTTATTATCTTAAAAAATAATTTAAAAAATAGTGGTACCCCAGATTTCTTTAACACCCTGTATAGGATCCTTTAGTTCGATAAAACAATTTTGAAAACACAAATAATGGCCAGTTAATACCAAAAAGTATTGTGAATAGGTGAGATAAATATTTGAAGAAATTTTACGAGTACATACATCAGCGCAAAAAAATTAGCAAACAAAAATTGCGTCGAAAAAATATCATGGAGCTCATAATAAAATATATGGAAGGTTTTAAAAGGATTCCAAATAATAAGGTAGTGAACGAAGCTATTATAAGATCAAAAAGTAAGAAAAAGAATGCCAGGTACCTAATTTAAAGCGAACATCTAAAGTTGATGAAAAAGCGGCAAACTTTTCAGTAAAATTTTTCACGGTTTTCAATTATTTCCTCCGGGAAAATAACCACTACATGCCTCTACGCCATATAATTAAGTTTTCTCGCAGCGATTCAAAAGTCTAGACGCTTCTTTATTTCATCCCCCTACCTTATAAAATGCAAAGAATGGCGAATACAAGACGAACACTTTCCAGGTTCTTCAGATTTAAGTAATAACAGTGCTAAAACGACCTAAAGTAATACTTTATTTGAGAAAAATTAAATAGAATAAAGGGAAAGTGGATTTGGAGAGGAAACGTAGACTTTGGAGACACCGTTCTACTTTCGTCGGGGACCGAAGAAGAGGATCTACTAATTCCGTAGGCGGAGGTCTTGTTGACACGAGGGCCTAAAAACGACAGCCTTTTCGCGTAATTACTAAACTTCGACGGGAGGTGGAGTTCCGTCAAAGTATTAGGGTTTCCGGCACCCGGAGCCGAAGCCAGGACTTCAACACACTCCTGGCGCCTTGCCATGCACACAGCCGCACTAATTAAAAATAAATTAAAGTCGAGGCATTAAGCCGTTGCAGTCATGAACAGAACTCAACAATATTAAGTATATCGATTTATTGAAATGCATATTTTATAGCCTATTAAAACTTTTACTACACTGCCTTTTATTTTCAATTAAAATGTATTTATGTACGATTCCGCTTTTTCAACTGCATAAATTAAAACCTGAAAACCTCAACTTTTTTACCAACTTCTGTCAGGCACACATTTCATTTAGTAAATAAAGCTAAAATATTACTTACTTAATTCACAATTTAAAAGACAAACAGGTAATAATTAATTGATTAATTTAAAAGATCTAAAATTTCAATATTAAAAAGGGGCTAAGATTTTCAAAAAAAGGTCATTTGAGTGCATACTTTTAGTGACACAAAAACGTAAAGAAAATAACATTGGTTTCGTTAAACAGCTTTTAATATAAATAACGCATAACATTTTGGTGGAGGCGCCGGGATCCCAAAATTAAAAAAAAAACTGAGTCTCCACCTTCGATGTTCTATTTCAATCGCCTTTAACAGAGGTAGAAAGCTATTAAATAAATACACAAACCAAATATCCCAAAGTATTTGTAGTAGATCTGGAAATCTGAAAATAATGCAAGAATTTCTCGCGGTTAAACCAACATGAATGAATAACTTTAACATGACTTCACCGCCAATTTCTTTAAAAATTAACAACAACATTTCCTCAACAATGCTATCAAATCAACTGCAAGTAGTTGCAAATGCAACAAGTGGTGCACAGATCAGTAGTTGTAGATAGGAAGGAAGTTATTTCACTTGAAATCCTACCTTCCAGGAATTTAAGATACGAAGAAAAAGTATTGCATCTTTTACATTTTTATTGCTGAAAATAAGTGAAAGAAATCCAGTAAAAAAGAAACTCCTTAGTTTAATAAATTGTATTTTAACATTTGTTCCAATGTAGCTCTGAGCTTTGCGCAAATAATTAAGTGATGATAAAAGGTTATCTATCGATGAAATTCGAGGAATTATTATTAATCGTTATTTAGTTTTTGATTGAAAATTATCAAGCTGAAAAACTATTATTAGAAAGCGTGATTCATTTCAGTTATTGAACACAAAACGACTCGTTTTGTAGAGGTCTCCAAACACATTTTCGGAACAAAGCGTGGCAACTACAATAATCAGCGTGCCGTTTAACATCAAGTAGTGTTGGTTCTGGCATCAGCAGCCATAAGAGTACTGCTTAGAAGATTTATACCCGCTGTTGACTTTATTACCAAGAAATAAAAAGAACAAAAGAAAAACAAAAAAAATTCTAGTGCCTGATTACGCTACAACTCCTCAATAAAAAAAGCAACAACCGCGAACTTTTCGAAGAAGAAAAAACTAAACTTTCCCACTTTCGGTAGACTGATCAATCTTAAAAATTTTCATCAAACACGCGAAAATGTTTGCGAATGATAAATTATTCAAGTCCAAATTCAAACAACCGGATATGCAGGTGAAATATAAAGACACGAGTCCATAGCGTCAAATTTAATAAGAAGAAGACTTAATCGCATTCGTAATTTGAACGCTGTATTTCACGGCCTGCTACGATGAAACTTGTTTAATTTACACGGTTATCTCAGCTCGCTGGAATACTAAACGTGAAGAACGAGGAAATTATCGGGATTTATAAGATTTAGAAAATACCGAATTAAATAAAGGAAAACGTGTTTATCGCGTACTGATTTTCAAAGCTTAATTAAAACACGAATGAGTGAACTTGGACCTCTCATCTCGGAATTCTAAAAGCAAATCGGCAATCACATCACAAATATAGAGATTACGATTTTACGGGAAATTAATATCAAGGAATAACGGATAATACCAAAAATTCCTAATTTATTACCTTCTTCTCGTTCGTTACGAGTGATAAAAAGAAAGTTATTTAGAAGCCGAAAGCGTGTCGTACATTGTATTGAAATTTAAATGGAAACGAAGTTTGAACGAATTTAAAATCAGAAAAATTTAGTCTACCAACTTATCAGCGAAGTGATATTATCGGGATTTGCATACATGATTTGATTTTTTCTAATTTATTCAGTCTGCATTCGAACGAGGGAAACGGCAGTAAAAAATGATCGATCAAAACTGGCAGACGCGCGAGTTCCTGTATTTGCTTTGCAAAGTTAAATTTCTGGCTTTTCGAGTGCGAAGCATCGTCAGAGATGAAAAATTATGACAAACAAGAACGTGTTCTAGGCCCCACAAAAATAAAAAGAACACGAAAACAGACATTTACTATAAAGAAGATAGGAAATGGAGACATTCGCGAGCGGAAGTGAGATAAAAAGTGATTGATGACTCCTGCAGACGCCTAGGGATGAAAAATTTTGCAGAGGCAACGAGAGGTAAACATTTACTAATTGGAAAGATGTGTTTTACCACGGATAAATAGAAATACTCGTTGCTGCGTCACTTTACGCTCTTAATGAATACTTACAATATAATCTGAAAATTGAAATACGTAATTTTAATAGCCCTCAAAAAGAGAATTGCCATGCCACAAGAAAACTCTTGGGAAACAACTTCAAATTCAGATAGTTGACTAGTTATCTAACTAAAATACATTTAAAAATAAATATAATAATTAATAGTCAGTTAACATTAATTTAAAACTAGTACAGCACTTGTAAATGATACCCTTCCTGGTCATATTATATACAGACCTTTTTGAAACAACAATGAATTTTTCACTTTCACCTATTTTGATATAACAAAGGCTAAATTAATTAAATAACTAATTAAAAATCAAGGAAACAGTTACGAATATTCCAATAAATTTGCGCCTTGGTAAACGGTTAATGGAACTTAAACAAAAGGCCAAAAAACGAACGTACAAAATTACAATAAAGAGATTAATCTTGAAAATACGCCCCATAAGTATCACAAAAATTTACCTGCAACATGAAAAGCGTTGCGTCAGTTACATGAATTTAAATATTAATTTGGAGGATTTATACAAACAAAATTAATTAATTAAATGAGTTTACCTAAACTAAATATTGAATTGTGTATCTCATAACTTTATAGCTACAGATTCAAAATTAGCCGTGAATTTTTATTCTGAATTTTAGCTAAGATTTAGTTACTTAAGTATTTAGAATACTAAAATTTAGACTACATTACGCACCATAGCTGAAGGAGTAGTAACATCAAAGAGACATACGGAATACAAATCCGATGGGTGGTAGGAATACGAAGACAGTGGAGAGACCACCTAAGCAAAATGAACGAAAACACATTGGCAAATATAGTGAACACACATAAACCCTCAACTAGAAGACCGTCAGGACGTCCACCAAAGAGATGGTGTGAAAGTTGGACCTGCATATCAAAAAAAATACCAACACTTAAAGATATATATTGGATAAAAAGGACTAAATCCTAAACCAAGAGGAGGAGGAAGAAGTAAAAGATTTAGACTAAAACTACATTATCTACCACATATCCTAAAAATCTTCATATCATCCATTATCACAATAATTCATAAGGCGTTCTGTTCTGCTTATTAATATACATTTTTACATTTTGAGTTACTTGTTTTAATCTGCTTTCGACGTAGTTTAAATTAAATACTAAGCAGTACTTAGATAATACGATATAACTTCAGTAGAAATTACCTTGACTTGCACCCTTAAACAACCAGAATGCCCCATATTTGTTTTATAAATTAAATTACATTATCTCAATTAATTCTTCGGCATACCGTAGTGTTTATTTTAATATCTGTTAACGCCGGAGGTATTTGTATATTGAGATTCGTGTAAAATGGCAAACAAGCAAGATTTAGCTTAATTACAAAAGCTGTTTTATTTTTCCTAACTGTTCAGTAGCAAAACATTGCTTATAAAATAAACTAATTTGAAACCTGACTCCTTTGGGATGTTCTCCAACAAAAATAATATATTTTTAAGCAATGGGGCGGGCGTAAAACCGAAGATTAGTAGTTCAAATTCCGTTCCCCACGGAGGTGATTATTGTTCTGTATATAACTTCAAATTTAATTAAAATTTTTAATAAAAATATTAATAACTAGTAAATAAGCTCACAAACTGTAAATAAGACTTAGAAAAAAATAGATTTTAAATCCCCATTGAAGCTCCATAATTTTTTTTTACTTATACTTATTTATATTTCGACAACAGTAAAATCCTTAAATCGTTACAAGAAATTCAATACGACAGTACTCTTAAGACTAGAAAACTACAAATATTTTACATTTTTCCATTTTCATGATTTTTAAAGGTTTAGAAAATTACACATTTCAGATTCAATTGGGTAGATTCACGCGACTTAAACACCTTATTTAAATATCAAACTCCAGAAAAAATCTGAAAGAATTCATTTTCGTAAATCCACAAACAACAATAACGGTTTTATCGCAGTTTGAGATCCAAGCAGAGTTCATTTCAGGAAAAGAACGGCTAATGAAAAAAAAATCTTTTGCTTTTCAAAGCATTCGTAATTGCATAATTTCAGACCCTTTTTTTGGTATTTTTCTATTATAGGGGGCTTTAGTACTGCTTAACATCAATTAGTAAAATATAATAAGCTGCTAAAAGTTACATCGAAACGTAGAAAGCCATATTTTATACAATGTTTATAGGTCAAAAAAATGCGGTCCTGTTTTTAACTCTAAAAATAAATTTCATGTAAGATTAATGAAGATTTTCCATAAAATGACCTTAAATCTGATTTTAATCCACGTTGCACGACAAACACATTTGTTTTTAAAGATATCAAAAAAAAATTGCATCACATAGACACATGTGTTTTTGGAATTTTTGGAATACAAATATTTCCCAGCATTTTAGTAAATCATGGTATGTAGTCTAAAAAATCCTACCTTTTTCCAAGTTAATATCTTCAGAACTTCGTAAACATCATTTCATATTAATAACAACAAGTCCTATCAAAACACCAACTTTAAAATATGAATTGCCCTTCGACAATTTTGTTCTATGAATTTATTATTAAGTCAAGCACAACACCTTGCAGACGGAACCGAACTGATAACACTAAAATGACTTTGGCCTGAATCAACCTGTCTATATTTATCAAACTAAGCCTTGTCTAACAATTATTGTTAAAACGAAAATTCTAAGCTTTATTAGTTCAATCTTTGATTAAATTAACATTTTTAATACTTCACGTTAAATAATTACTTATGTAACTAATAAAAACGTTCAAAATTCAATCGCGTCTTGTAATTTGCGACACAAAACACACCCAAACTGTTAATTTTTTCATCTCTTAAACTCACATTAGCTTACTTGTTTGCAAAATTAATCAGAAGATTATTAAACGTCATTCTCTTGCAGCAATTAAACATAAGAATGTAATAGCCCCAGAAATTTAGGCACAATTTTTCCATTCGTAAATTAGATACACTCACTTTGAGGACTCGAAAACTGACGATGCATCTGAAAACTTAAGTCAAGGACTCGACACGTGTAGCTTATCTACACTGCAGGTACTCAGATTATTCAATCAACAAATAAGAAAGAAATTTGCAGGAAACATATGAAGCTCTTAAAAACAATCTTTCATTAATCAAATTAGACTGTGGGGATGCATGTTTTCAATACTAATTGGTAGGGGGGACTGCAGCTCGATGTTTGTTAATGAGCATTTCACATTCAAATTTGTGATCTAAAAATTGCTCGTAATTTAATGAATGAAACTATGAAATCAGATGATGTTATTACCTTTAACTTTAAATGTCACGGTTTTATAGCGGTTTCAAATTCACACAGTTCATTACAAGAAGAAAAGGACAAAGGAACAAAAACGCCTTTACTATGAAAAAGTCTTCGTAATTGCTTGCTATCGTATTTTTTTAGCTTAGGTTTTTGGTTATAAAACATTCCCGAAATTAAGTATCTGATTTTACCACAAAACAACTTTATCGACTCTTTTTTATGGCGAAAGGCAAGAAAATTAACGACGGTGTGATATCTTATGTATGAGGAACAATTTGGCAAGACATTCTTGTCACGATATCGAAGCATGTTATATAAACGCAAACCGTAGAAAATGATTCGGAGCTGAAACAGCAAGCATCGACATCTGTTGATTGTTACTGTTATAGTCAGAAGCTGATAGAGACCCTACGTGCATTTCTCTTATTGATGAGCAACAGCACCTGACGCCCACACACATTACCAGCTGTCATCTGCTCGAGGTTATGGCAGTGTGGTTATTTGCACGTGCTACCTTCTGTTAATACATAATGCAAACACGTTGCCATCTGCACCAACCTCTCCCTAGCGATGCTATACGGCTTGTGATACCTGATGATACAGAATTTAATAGCCTTAATTTTGTTGATTTTTGTTATTTCACATTCCAAAGGATTTCCTTTGAATTACAGATGAGAACGGAGAAAAAGCAAAATACGTCGATTTAGTTCAAGATTGGTTATCCGAAATTACTTTCTCTCGAAAATCATATAACTTCTTAAAAAAGCACTAAGATTTTTCATATCAAATCATCTACAGAAAATTCCCTAATTTGTAGCAGTATAAAGTAACCTCAGAGAATTCTGATTTCCAAAAATATCCGGAAATTAGCAAATATTAAATAATTATCTTTAGTAAACTCGTTTTTCAAATCTCAGCCTAAAACAAAAAAACTCATTAAATGCGATAGTAGAAGACTGTCGCTTCCGGTCCAAACCTTAATATTTCACAAAATTAAAGTTTAAACATCCAAGACTTCCCCAGGAAACCCGGATTTTCTGCAAAAATTTCTGATCCACTAGAAATTTTAAGATGTGTCAGAAAACCATATTTCGATTTCTAAAGCAACGAAATTATTAAAATTCTTTAATGTTTCAGAGAAAATTCGGGATATTTTTGAAGATACTGAATTTTACACAACAATCTAAGCAACCCCAAAGGAATTCTATAAATTCTGAAATTCTTAAATTGTTGCTATTTGTATCAGATAAAACGACATTTTAAAAAATAACTTGTCTAAAATTCAAGAGGAATTTCCTATTTCTTAAAATAATACGGAAGGTTTAGAAAGAAATTTAGAAATTCTTAGGAAGCTAAAAATAATCTGTCCAGAAAACCAATATAAACTGAATATATAGTTTCGATAGCCTTCCGAGATTTAAAGAAAGTCTTTGTTTAAATTGTCAAAAAATACTGAACTTTCCTAAAGCTTTCTCTAACTTTACCTAAAAATTTTGTCCAAAATTTTTCTTCGGATACATGTAAAAAAAAGTGACAAATCATGTAACAGCTAAAGTATTTTTAAATTATGCAAAACTAAGACAACCTTTAAAATTGTTTCGCCTGCATCTCTAGAATGTGTTAAACATCATTAGAAAATACTCGCGAGTTTTCTGGAAAAAATATTACGATATTACTTTTTAAATTAAATGGACCAAAGTTCAAAGAAAATTTAGGGTTTTCTTAGAATCAAGTTTCTTTCGAAAAATTTCAGGCTTCTGGAGATGCTAAAAATAACCAATAAATATTTCAATATCTACAAAATTTATAATTATTGTCTACCGAATCTCTAAATTACGTTGTTTAAATTTCTTGGAAATATCCCCAGAGAATATTGAATATTGGAAATATTTAATGGTTTTCTGGAAAAATCCACAACAGTCTTGTTAAACGTAGGTACCAATTCTTGGAACTTTAGATATGACGATGACAGTCAGTTACAACCTTTAAAATTAATTCGATAAATTTTGAGGATTTTCTTGGAGGAACAGGAAACCTTTTCAAAAAATCCGGGGTTGTCAAGGAATTACAAATAATTTACATAAAAGGCCAATAAATATTTCAATATTTTCAAAAAAATTTTAAAACATCGACAGAATAGATAAACCACTTTAACACTCTAACATAATTTTGTTAAAGTAAATTCTTGAAACTGCGGATAGTGCTATGAAATGGCCCCTTATGATGTTGACCACGTCGTCAACCTCCCTATTTTTATCTCCATTTCCAACCTATAATTTTCCTATCCTACGCACTCAAAGAACGTATGTAGTGCCGAGTCCACCTCCCCATGGTAACCACATACGCTATCTGTCGTTTTGTCAAATTCTTTTTGTATAATTGCCAAAAGATCCATGACCTGACAGGAGCTGGCACAGGAAGTAATCTACCTTCCTATGTTTACACATCTTGCAGGTCTTTATGTTCTTGATAGCCCTTTTCGTCCATCTACTTGTCTCCTCTTCTCTTGGTCTTTACTATTCATCCTGCCAGACGTACTGGGTACGTATTGTCCCTTTCCTGTTGTTTTATTTCCCTGAGATGCCCATTCTATCTTCTCTGCAACCTCACTCTCTCCCATGCTAATAAATTAATGGGAGGTGTCCCGGCGATAACTTGAATATCTACAGCAGACACCGTTCTGTATGGACTTCCCACCCTGAGCAAAGATGTTCTTTGTACACTATGTAGCATATTGGAGTAGGTCTTAATTTCCAGTGCATTAGCCCGAACTGGGACTCCGTATAAGGTTATGGATTGCACGACACCGTGTAACTATCGCCCCGAGGTATTTAATCTGTTTACCAGGCCTCACCATCTGGATTATTTTGTGACCATATTCCAGTGAATGGGCGTCTATCCAATTTGTAATGGTCGCTAGTGAACCCTCCGTATTGCACCTAAATTCCATTTCGCTGTTGGCTTCTGAAATAACCCCGAGGTCGTCCGCAAAGGCCACTCTAATAACTCTCTCCATTAACTCAGTTCTTAGCAGATTGTCATAGAAAACGTTCCATAGTAAGGGGCCCAGGGCAAAGCCCTGTGGAACCTCTGCATTAATTTTAATATTGGTCTCTCTATCTACCCAGAGAGTTCGATAGCTTAAATAACTATCAATTAGGTTTCTTAAGCTTTCCCTTTTGACTCCAGCTCGGTCATAATGCTTTCCCAAGGTGCCGTATTAAATGCGTTTCTAATGTCTAGTGAAAGCATTTTTTGTTAGATGTTCTTACTTTATTTATGACTTGTTCAATTGCCATCACAGTAGATCGGCCCTTTCGGATAAACTACCTTTTTCTTCTAACTCGTTCTAAATTCGTTTTATGAGCTTTTCGAATAACTTCCCTAAGACACTGATAAAATTTATCGGGCGGTATTTATGACCTTGGAAAGCTTTGCTCTGTTAATAAACAACTTAATAAAAATTTCTCATAGCCTCATCCGAGTCTACTATCTGTTTGACTGCTACCGGCGGTATCCTGTCAGGGCCTGTCGCTTTCCTGACTTCAATAGTCTTAACCACCCTTTGCAACTCCTCTATCATAATTGTGGTACTGTTTTTGCCTGGGTATCCTCCCACTTTAGCGTTCTCAGTAGCAGTACTTTACACCATTCAAGTTTTCTATTTGTTGTTGGATTGTAAAGAAGCAGCAGCTTGCATATGCCCTTCACTACAATCTTATAGCCTGCATCCCATACAGCGTCTTCCAAGTTACTATATAATTCCCTTCAGTATTATCTTTTGGAACACTTTATTAACTTACGTAGTTGCTTTTTCACATTGCCGTACTCGTTTTTAACATCTATGACAGTCGAGCCTTCTCTACCCAAATTTTTCAATAATCTTTGAGATCTTCTTCTGAGCTCTAAGCACCTCCACCTGCATGCCTCAATCTCGCTGTTCCACCAATAAGGGATCGATCTACCTTTTTCTATCTAAGTAGTACTATCATTTGTCGCATTTTTATCATCTTTTTAATAAATATTTTAAGATTTATGCTTTATTAACTCCCTAGTCTGGTTGGAAAATTTTGCTGAAAGACTTCACTGTTAAATATGCACTTCCCCGCATTGTCTAAACTCCTTGACTTTCTTGTGTCACTGTTTCTGACATCAAACAAATTGGGCTGGTGATAAGTACAGAATTCTCCCATCAGAATCTTCCATCCGCTGACTCTCTTCCCCATTTTTACTGACATAGTCCTAATGTCAATATGCGATTCCGTATCCGCTCTTATAAACGTAGGTTCGGCCATTATTGGCAAAAATCAAATTTTATTCCCCCGCTCAGTCAACGATATTATATAAAATTAATTCATTCAAAATTCAAGGGGAAATTGTAGTTTCTTGGAAGTTTTCAAAAAACTGGACATCTCGTTAGGGCAAAAAATACCAACAATTTGTACAGAAAACCACTATATCAATAGCTTAAAAAAAAAATCAGCAGAATCTTTAAAGTTTGAAAGTTTAAATCTGCCGGAAGATCCTGCATTTTCTGGAAAATCTGCCTTTTTTAAATATGTCAACGACAATGTAGACATTGTTTGTTGACCAACGTATTTAAAAATTTATCAAAAACCCGAAAAACTTTTAAAAATGTTTCAAACTTTGCGATAATTTTAAGAAATAATTCGTCAAAATTCAACTAAAATTCCGGATTCGTGAAATATTAATCTGGTATCTTTCAATCGCACGTTAATAAACTCTCAAAATTTCCAGGAAAATCTTGCATTCTTTCAAAAATTTTCTGAGCTTATTCTAAAAATTCGCATTTTCGAAATGTATCCAAAAGATAAAGATTTATCGACTGAAAACAGTTTCAACATCCTCGTAAATCACTTGGCATATCTACAAAACCTTTGAAAATATTTCAGTTTCTTTCAGTTTTCGTGAAAAACATGATTGTGGTTGTTTAACATTTAAAAGGGTTGTAAACGACTACTTAAATGTTGAAATTCTAAACCAAAACATGTAGATACATTTAAATGATTTCTACGGCTGATATTGCTGAAACTTCAAGAGTTTAATTACGTTTAAAACTCAAATTTTATTTCAGAAATTAATTTTTTAGGGATTCGCTCCTTTGGGGAAATACCTTGCACAATTCGTTGAAATACATTAAAATTTGGTGTTGTTTGTTACTTAAATGCCTGGCTCTTTATTTAATAAGCCTAAACGTAAAAATGTTGGTAACGTTAAAAGCCAGTGTAACGAGTAACAGGATGAAAAAGATGCAATCTGTCGTACGAAAATACAGAAAAGGTTGAAATCAAGAGGTATGTTCCGATAAGTTACGGACCGAAGAGTCCATATTACAGGCTTTGCCTTCCGTGAAGGGATATCGAAGCGTATAGGCGTCGTTACAATGGATATTCAGCAGTCACTACGGGTTATGAAAACCCCGCAAATCCTGTGTATCCACTATTCTCACCATTTGACTTTCCCAATAGGTTCATTCAAACATGATACCACCTTTATATTTTCAGAAAGTAGGCCGTCATAAAAGATTCACGGGGGTTTACGAGATCTTTAAATTCGGACTCGACAAAAGTGAAGCTGTTCACGATTTTCGCGGTTTCGAAATATTAATGAGGATAGGTAAGTAAGCTTCCCTTTGTTTTTATTTTTTTAAAAGCCGGTAATCTGTTGCAGACGAGAATCGTGCAATACCGCGAGGTGAAAATAAGAAGTATCTTACGGTTGCTCCATTGTGTTGCGCAGGTAACAAAGTAATTATTAAATAAAGCTTTCAACCGACCATAATTTCAGACAACACAGAGCAAAAACGTAATAAAGTACTTCCTCTGGATTTTGTTATAGAATTACTGCAGGAAAGAAAACCCAACATGCACAATAAACGACACGAGAACATTTTTCAAGTTGAAACGCGACCCAAGTGTTGTTTGCTTCAGCCTGAAATATTGCCGCAAAGAAAGATGTACAAGAAAAATGATATCTGTAACCCAGATTTCCACACAGAATATGCTCAAATTTTTGAAATTACTGATACTAGGAGCTTCTATATGTTTCAGTCAGGGAAGGGTTATTTATTTTTTTTTCTCTTCCGCGAAAACGAAATTCCCCTTTTCACCATCCACTTATTTTGCACCACTCATCTTTTGTTGCTTTTTTAAAAGCATATTTCACATATTTCTGTTGAGAGTTTTATTTTTCTGTTTATAGCATAAGCTTTTATTTGTACCGGCGTTGTGTAAACCCTGGTTTTAAGAGTTTTAACTTTTAAGCACGTTTTTTCTGTTAATTTAATTTACCGCCTTTTGGCACATTATTATACTTTTAAACTTTTTATGAAAAATTACGACTTGTATTAAAACCTAAATATTATATTTAAAAAATAAACATAAAAAATTACATACACTCACCTCAAAATTTCACAGAGAAGTGTACATTAATTTTTTTAAATATCAAGGCTAATATTTAAATTCGAAGGCAATTACATATTTTAAAATTATTAGTAAAATTAGACTGCTCCATGTAAATCCTGTAAATCTAACAATTCTTACATCACAAATTAGGGGAATCTTTAGCAGCAGATCGTCAAAACTTGGAGGAATATAGTAAGAGAAGTAGAAAAACGAAATATCAGCAAGTATCTTACTAAAATAGTAAAGAGCTACTTGTCGCAGCGGCAACTCAAAATCGGAGAAAGCACTACGATGCCAATCACATGCGGGGTCTCACAGGGATCGATTATCGGCCCATTACTTTGGAACATATTGTATGACCCAGTACTGGAATGCAAGTACCTGAGGATATAACCTTGATCGTCTACGCCGATGATCTGGCGGTGGTAGGAAACTATAAATCGATAGAAATTCAATTTGAACACAACACTGGGATTGATCAGCAATTGGCTAAAGAGTAGACATTTGCAGATGGCACCCGAAAAGATGGAAGCATTAATCTAGGGGAAGGAGAACATTAAAAAACCTGAATTCGGTCACAACTGTTCCATGACAGCACAAGTGATTAGAACAGTGAAGAAAGCAGAAAAAACAGCGTCTGCTCTGGCTAGATTAATGCGGAACACATGGAGTTTAAGAGTCAGTAGAAGAAGGGTGCTCTTATCAGTGGAAACCTTCATAATCTTATGCGCTGCTCCGATCTGGTACACCGCACTAGAAAAGGAAAAGTACCTATAAGAAAATAATAGAAAAAGTACAGAGAAAATAGCCTATACAACGACCTCGACCATGGCGCTGCAGGTGATCGCGGGAGTTCCTCCCTTGGATATGCTGGTCTTGGAGAAATGTGATAAGATATTTCAACCATACGAGCAAAAAACACACCGAACAAATGGCAAGACCACTGGAACAACGCGATAGAAAAAGCAAGGTGGACTAGGACATTGGTCGACTATTACATACCTCACACAAGTCTTGGCAAGACATGGCAGCTTTGACAAATATCTAGCCAGAATGAAAATACAGGATGAAGAAAGATGCGCGTATTGCGAGGCAGAAGACGACGTCGAACATACAGTGTTCCACTGCCCCAGATGAAAGGTACAAAGAGGTCAAATTCAAGCGACAATGAGAGACCCCAACGGTACGAAACCTAGTCGCACACATATTGGACACGGAGGAGAAATGGAGAGGAAACAAAAATCACTCCATATTATAATTAAAACAAATTTTTAATTTCCCTTTCAATATGGTAATCGAAACTTTATATGCAAAAAATAATAAACAGGGACGCCTTTACAATCATATTAGCAATCGATAAGAAAAAATGTATTTTATAGACAAATTAAATCATATCATTTTTTTTTAAATATTTTATAGTTAAGTTTAGAAACAAAAAGGGTGAGTTTTCTAAAATTCAACAGGAGAAAGGCAACGTCAATAAGCAACTCGATAAAATGGCAAGAAAGCCTTAGAACTTTATAAAAGCGGCCAACTTTTTATCCTGAAAGTTGATGCGCAATAAATGTTCATACAAAGCAAGATGCTCGTAATAATCAGAAAATTAGAAAATTTATACTTAAATACAAGTTTCGAAAGGCTTTCGTACAGCTTTATTTCCAGTAGGTAATATAAATAAATTATTCCAACTAAATTTATTCGTAGTCCACAACTTAAAAGGAAAATTTAAACTTCGCCTAAAAGAACATCCGAAAAGCTCTTATTTAATATTTGATTCGAGCGTGTTACATATTTCCAATTATCCCAAAGTTAACAAAACCTTTCAAAGCTAAAGTAGTTTCTTTAAAAATTCTGAATATAAAATTCTTTCAGTAGCAAAGGTGGCATCTAGCGTGACGTTCAAAGTTAGAAGAAACTAGCGCTCCGGCTACATTACGAAAATATTCATCGGACCGTTTAAAAATTATTTATGGCTAAAACAAACTTATTCCATTTAACACGAAAACTTAATAAGCATAATTAAAACTTCAAGTGCGAGGAAAAAGCTGGAAATTATTCTCCGGCACATTTAAAAATATTAAATATCTCAGCAGCGCCCGAACAATTTCTTTACGCAAAATTAAACCGCTTTATAAAAGTTTTTTAAATGGAGATAAAATTTTAATTTTTTTATGGATATTAGGTTGCACGCCGATGGGTATCAAAGATGTATGCTTAAGAAGTTTCGCTTATTTAATACATAAGTATTTCGAGGAGTCGCATAAATAAAATCCTTCTCTAAGGGAGCGTTAAAACGCTGAAATCCCAATAAAGATTTTAAAAACAGATTTCTAAAAACGTCTTATGGATTTTCCTTCTGAGTAAAAGGTTTTCGATTCGAAACAACAAAATAACATTAGTCGTTGTTTGATGCATTCCACCATTCCAATGTGAAGGTTTCAGCCGTATACTCGAACCAAAAAGCGTATTTGAATTCTGCTTGCGACTTTCAAATAAAGAAAGAAAACCAAAAACGCAGGAAGTCGAGAGTTTGATAAAGCAAACAAAGCTTAAATGTCTCCCCGGGGTGGTTGTTGGTGTCGACCCAACAACCCCTTTACGGATACTACTAAACAAGTTAAACCTAAGTACTGTGGACATGTAACAAATACTTAACTCACATTCTACATCTATTAATGGTGCAATTGAGACTCGATGCTGCCAACCACTAAATTTTAGTTATACTCGGACGGTTTACTTCCCGAATGGACCAATAAAATGCTTTTTATATTCCTCAAATGTATAAGACGCATAAATATTACTCAAATTTACGTAATCCTTGTTGAAAACAAACTTGGACTTTTACACTGTTAATAACAAATGTACAAAAAACACGATACCTTGCAATACGTAAGTTTGTGCTAAAAATGCGGTTTGTCAATTAAACATAGTTCATAGATTATTAAACGGGTAAGTTAAAAATGCATTGCAGAATTAAAAATGGAGCAAACGGAAAACGAAGCCTAATATGCCTAATTAATAAGATTTATTTATTTAAAACCGATTATTTTAACATTTTAACAAAGCTTAGAAATTATCATTTGTAAATGAAACATAGCCTAAGTTACGATAGAAATTACACCCAAAAATTTCACTTTGTTTGCAGTTTTAAACAAACAAAATTGCCCATATTTGTTTTATAAATTAAACTACATTGTTTCAGATAATTATTCAGCATGCTGGAATGTCATTTTTATACATGTTACGGCCTAAGGTGTTTGTTTTTAGGATCTGTGTAAAATAAAAAGCATGCCGGATTTAACTTAATTACATGAGCTGTTTTATTTTTCTTCACTGTTCTGAGACTTTTAGAATGTTCAACCTCAAAATCGTTAAACATACACGTCAATTAAATAGATTTTATATATTAATGTAGGCTTTACACAAATAGAATTAATTCAACATTAAAAATTGATTAAATTAGTCGGCCCAAATTAGAATTGTGTATTTCATAATTTATGGCCACAGCTCCAATATTAGCTCTAAGCACAGTGAAGAATTGGGACGATTTTTATGCTGAATTTTAGCTTGAATTTAGTTAAAATTTAGATTCAGAAATTTAAACTAAAACTACCATACCACATGTACCTAAGTCTTCACATTAGCCGTTCCCACAACAATTCGCAAGGCGTTTTGTTTATAAATAATAGATTTTTTGAATTTAGGTTACTCGTTAAATTGGTTTTGATATAATACTAAAAAATATTGAAATATTACTCAAGTTGAGATATAGTTTTAATTTTTAATGGGCCAAGCTTTCACGACTCTTGGAGCACTAAGAAACGGAATCTGCAGTTCATTTTCTGAAAATTTTAAAGGCGGAAATATAGTAACTGGAAATATTAATACACAGTTTCAATAAACCAACCCAAATACAGGAATAACCAACATTTTTAAAAGCAAAACCCAGATTTCAATCCTGAAACGAAATTGTGAAAATGTGAAATCAGAATTCAAAATTTCGAGTACCTAGCTATCTAAAATATAAATATGATTATGCTTGCTCTGACCTCAAGATTAGAATTCGATCAATAGAATTTAATGAATTTTTTCAATTTTTCAAAAACAATTCGATAGTAGTTCTGAAGCTTGAGGATTTTAAGCAAGAAGCAAGCAAACAAGGGTGTAGGGGTTACGGAGAAGAGATAGTAGAGAGTAGTAACTGGACAGTTGCTTTCTGGCAAGAATGAATACAAAGGTCCAATTTGTTTGGTAACCAACTCTCGTCTATGGCTCAAAGAAGCCATTGCAAATGTACTAGCGGCTACGCTCTGGTAAACCGTGTCGACTGAACCTAACAAAGGGCAGTAGCTTCGTTATGAGTGGACACCAGCGCCAGCGCAGCCAAAACAGCACTAACGGTTTCAAAACTGCGCTAGAAAGGCAATGGAAAACACCTCGTGTATCTTTCCCGACAAAAAATCATGATTATGGTTGATAAATACAACGGCCTCGAGTACGAGCGCCCCTTAAATGGGGCAGGGGTATGAAGAAGCTCCCGATCAGCTAAAATCAATTATGGGACTCAGAAATAAAAACAATTGGAACATGGAATATTACATAGTAAGGAAATGATAAAATAACCTCAAGCATACTAGGGATAAGCGAAATGAGATTGCCAGGTTCAGGGAAAATTACGATAGACAACCACAGGAGGAGACAGTCCACATTATAGAAATGGAGTTACAATAAATTATAGTTTCACAAGATATTGCCCAAGCCGTTAAAAATGTAATTCTATACTGAGAATAATTAGTGTAGGTACAAGTTAGAGATTACCAAAGTAAATGTAAACATCATCAAGGATATGCTCCAACCCAAGACTATGAGGAAGAAGATTTTGAAAGGTTTTACAGTGATTTAAAGCAAGTGTTAGCATCAACAAGGAAACAGAAAAGAACCATAATAATTGGGGACCTTAATGCAAAAATCGGTTAGGGAAAACAGGAAGAAATTGTAGGAGAATAGGGGCTGGGCACAAGACATAACAGGGGTGATATGTTTGTCAGGTTTTGTTTAGAAAGAAATCTGATAATCGCCAACACATTCTTCAAACTCCCAAAGCGTCGGCTATATACCTGAAGGTCACCGGCAGTCACACCTGACTACATAATATAATAACACCTGCTCGAGTGCTGATGTACCTATGGAGCTAGAGATGGGAAGTTCGATTCTTTTTGGTGAATCGATTCATTTGGATCATTCATTCCAAGTGAAACAAACAAAGCGTACGCGAAACACGTAGTCAAAACTTCAGGTATTTTTTAAACTATTTCACATAGATGGGTAATTATATCGTGTGAAATGGGTAGAAAAGAATGAAGAAGTTTTTAGTGAAAGAATTACTTGCATAGCTTTATTGTTATAAAAAATATGATTTATTTTTGTACAGCGCTCCGTTGTATTTCGTAACGCTGGCATAAATGTACGCTGTACACTTTCAGGCATGATTTGCCAAACACAAATTAATTTAAATAACCAACGCCAAGAAAAGAGAATTATAATTACTGATTTACTTATTTGCCATTTTACATTAAATTTTGAATCTACGTTGAATACGATCTAACCACCGCATTGTCAAATTTTACAACATCAAATCAGATTTACTGGTCAATTTTACGCAGTCCGCGGGCTTCGATACCGAGTCGAGTGAATCAGTGAATCGATTCACTTGAAAGTAAAGACTCGATTCATTCGATTCAGTGTACTGATTCGTTCTTTTTTTAACGAATCGTTCACTCCCGACACACGTCTACTATGGACCACAATCTTCTAGTAGGAGAGATAAGACTACGTTTCAAAAAGATTGTTAAATACGGGAACAAAAGAATAACCCTGGATAGAAGTAAACCATCCAACGAAACCACTCAACAAGAGATAACGGAGCTCCTAGAAGAGAAAATTGTATCGGTGACAGATGACCAAAGAAGCGTTAAAAAAAAGTGAAACAGTCTTAAGAACATACCAAGAGTGGTGTAGCAGACAAAACTAGAAGAAAGAAAAAACAAAAAAGCGAGGATATTGTAAACCTTATAGGCCAAAGACGGAAATATAAGAATAAAAACGAGGATAAATAAGTACAAAAGAATCCACGCCAAAATAAGACAGAAGACAAGACAAGCAAAACCAGAATGGCACACCCGAGAATGCGTAGAGATAGAAAATTATGAGAAAAAGCACGATTTCATATGCACAAGACTAATACCGCAAGAGTATACGCGCTCAGAAATACAGAAGATAATAATGGAAACAAAATTATGGACATCAAACAACAATTCGAAGTATGGAAGAAGTATAACCAAGTGTATAGACCGACTAACGTTACATCATGTCCATCGATTACAAACGAAGAAATAGCTCGAGCAATAAAACTAACAAAAAATGGGAAAGCGAATGTCCCCAATGAAGTGAGTACCGAAATAGTGAAACTTTTGGAAATAACTAACATCGAAACCTTGGACGATCTCTTCAACACCGTCTGCGAACTGGAGCAATACCATTGGGTGGCTGAAATCAACATTTATCATAATTCGAAAATAGATCGGACCAACAAAATGTAGTGACTATCGGATAATAAGCTTGATAAGCCATGTTTTGAAGATACTCCTAAGAGTAATACATGACAGAATATATAAGAACCTCGAAGAAAAATTGGCAACGCTCAATTTGGCTTTCGCAATGGCTTGACAACAAGGGAGGCGCCATTTAGTATTGATTCAGAGATGCCATGACGTTCGATTGACTTGACATTTAGAATTGACGATAAATAAAGCCGTATAACTGCTAATTTATATTTGCATCAAACAGCAAGAGTCTACATGTCTAGAACATCAATTGTCCGAAGAAATAGATATTAGGAGAAGAGTACGGCAAAGCTGTATTTTTTCTTCCTTACTCTTCAATGTATATTCGGAGAAGATAATCAGCGAAGCGCTCACAGATGCGACGGAGGTGAATAACATTCGATATGCTGATGACACGCTAGTCATAGCCAATTTCAATGAAAATCTTCAAATACTAATTGATGGAATAATTAACATGTGTGACCAATTTGAACTGAAACTGAATACCAATAAAACCAAGTATATGATTATCAGCAAGTAGAATGACATGCAGGACAATGGCATCGTGTTTGGAAATAAAGCACTAGAGGGAACGATAAAGTTGCATATCTCCAGTGGCGGCTCGTGGTTATTAGGATTGAGTGGGCACGTTTCAAACTTATGAAAATACATAAATATGTATAACTTAATTTCCATACGCAGTTCATGTGTTAACACTTCGATTTTTAATTAAAAAGTCAACCGTATTAAGAGGTTGTTGCTGCATTTTGATGTTTTTCAGTAAATTTTAAGAGACCTACTTATTTAGTAAAAAATCAAAATATTCAAAACAATTTCTTAACAAAACAAAACTGAAAACATTCCGACAATTCGGTGAACCGCCAATTTACTTGGCCTGAAGGTTTCAGCGACTTTCAAGTTAAGATACGGCATGTTCGAATTCGTCCGAATATCTACTAAAGCCACGATGTCTCAGTGAATTTGTGACCCATTCGTCCTTAACTCAATTGGTATTTTTAGGTGAAAGTATAGGCAACCGCTTGCATGCCCCTGCATGAATGCATGCGGTGGAATGGTCACAAACGGCCGGTGTCCATCATTAGTTAAATCATGGACACAACTGAATACGAATGGGTGTCAGTAGCTATTGTATTACTTTTCTCAATATTAAATTTAAAAAAGAGGTGTTTTAATAATCAGTGAAGTTCAAAAGAAATTAAAGATTTAGAAAACTAAATTTAGAGCTGTGGGCACGTGCCCTTGTGCCCTTTAACAGAAACCGCCACTGCATATCTCGGCAGTAATATTAATGAAAACTGGGACCCAACCGTTGAAGTCAAAATCCGAATAGATTGTAAAAACGAAGAGAGTTGAGTGTAGCCATGACCTAAACTTGAGCCTTCGAATAAGAATGGTACCACGCTGTTTTCCCAGTTCTGCTGTATGTGATGGAGGCATGAACACTCACCGAGACAATGCTTAAACGTATAGATTTTCTAGAAGCATTCAAGAGAATAGGTGTATAGACGATTATTGAAAATTATCTGGATTGATAGGATTAGCAACAACGACGTTCTTATCAGAATTAATAAAGAACTAGAAATAGTCAAAACTATAAAGCGGTGCAAGCTGGAATATTTTGGTCACATACTGCAACATCCTGAAAAATATGAGATCCTACATTTGATAATAGAAGGAAAAATTCCTGGCAAGCGTGACCCTGGCAGGAGAAGGACATAATGGCTAAAGAACCTACGTCAATTGGTTGGAAAATCTACAACCCAATTATTCCGAGCAGCTGTCAATAAGACCATGATAATGAATATGGTAGCCAGCGTGATAACCAACATTCGATAACGGTCACGGTACTTTAAGAAGAAGCAAGCAAGAAGACTTCCTAAATATAAATTTTCGTCAGTTTCATACATCCACAAAACTTAGAAATTATTCATTCATTAAAAAAAATAGCATAATTGCGGTAAAAATTATGTACATCCAACCTTTGTTTGAAATCTTAAACAAGCACAATGCCCCGTATTTGTTTTATAAATTAAATTACGTTGTTTCAAATAATTCTTCAGCCCACCATAGTGTTATTTTTATAACTGTTACCGCCTGAGGTGCTTGTATTTTGAGATTTCTATAAAATGAAAAACATACGGGACTTAGTTTAATTATGTAAGTTGTTTTATTTTTTAAACCATTCTGTAACAAAAAACTGATTGTAACATAAACTAATTGAAATCTGACACTTTTAGGATATTTTTAACAAAAGTCGAAGGCCAGTAATTCTAATTCTTCGGGAGGTAATTATTTTTCTACATACAGCTTTTTCAAAATTAATTAGAAGTCTTTAACATTATATGTATATAGGATTAACGAATAAAGAATATCAAAGTGTAAGATTTCAAAAAATGTATAAATCTTAAATCCCAACTGAATTACGTTTTAATATTACTTTTTCTTCGGCAATAGTGTTTGAAACAATTCATTGTGACAGATTTAACTACTAAAATTACAACACTTCAACCTTTTATTTTTGTTCACTCTTTTTAAGGTTTAGAAAATTACACATTTCAAATTCAATTGGGTGGATTCAAGCGACTTAAAACACCTTATTTAAATATCAAACTCAAGAAAAAATTTGGAGGAATTCATTTTCGTAAATCCAGTAACAACAATAACGGTTTTATCGCAGTCTGAGACCCAAGCAAAGTTTATTTCATGAAAAGAAGGACGAACGAATAAAAAATGTCTTTTGCTTTTAAAAAGCCTTCGTAATTGTGTGATTTCAAACGTTTTTTTCAGCATTTTTCAGTTACAGAAAGCTTTCTTACTGTTTATAGCCCAGTGGCCAGGTCGTGAAAAGGGGGGGTTACCTTGCAAAAGGTCATGTAGTTTTGGATTTTGGATATGTTGTATGTACCTAGGCCCTTATTAAAAATCCAAGTTTTCTAATTTGGCACGCCTGTGCGCGCGTCAGTACAACCACCTTTGTGTCACTTTTTTCGGTGTTTGCTCGATAACTCTTTAATAGTGCGTCCTACAGAAAAGTTATTCTTGCCTTTTGTGTAGAGCACAAAATATGCTACAATTTACTCCAATAACATGATTTTCTAAACCTTATAGTTACCGAAATACAGAGCCTCAAAGTTAAAAAAGTTTTTCATAAGTTACAAGAAATTTTTCGTAGCCTTGTATGGTGGGGACATGAATGCTCAAACTCTTGACGATCTACGCTGTCAGTTTTTTGAAAAGTCTGTGACTATAAGCAAGTTTCACCTTGCCAGACTGCCACCAACGCAACATGCAGCCTGGTATCACGCATTACGCACATATCAAGTCCAAACATGGATGGGCAGGGAAAAGAACCCTTTAGATTGGGGCTGGACGACAAACAGGCGAGGACTGACTCCAATTAAAACAACAAAAAACGCTGCACCAGATTCGTTGCTGCAGACTATTTTTTGCCAATGTAAGAAAGGGTGTGCTAAGGCCTGCAGCTGCAGAAAGGCTGGTTTGCATTGCTCTATTACTTGTAAGAATTGCTATGGACAATCATGCCTAAATGCTCCTGAGATTATTACAAACGACGATGATATAGAGGAAGAAGCGGTTTCAATAATTGATCAGATGATTGCCCAAGAAAATGAAGACATTGAACATTTTACCTTTGTTATAGAAAGTGACACTACAGATAGAACCAAAGATCAAACGTCTAACGTTTAGTATTTTTCTACAAAAAAATTTGTTTGCATATACGCCTTATTTGTATTATTTCTATTTTAGACCTACGAGGTAGAGTAACAAGGTTCTATACGTACACACACAGTCACACATACACTATACAGTATACACATGGTGCATTTCACGCGTAAGACCATATACGCTAACGCACCAGCCTCAACATCGAAAGATATAAGAGGTTAAACGATTACATATTATTTGAATATTTTTTATACATATATCTATCATTTGGATACAAAATTATTTCGAAATAGAGTTATTCTCGAAAAAGCACTTTTGCCAATTTAGGCCATTCTAATACAGCAACTAAAATAGTTAAAGTTCTAAAACAATTTGTCTCGAGTGTTGGGGCACCTTGACTTTCATTTGGCGTTAGTCATGGCACTCTAGATTAATTTCTGCAAAAATTTACTTTGTCATCAAAATGTTTCGAACTTGATACTACCATACGTAAAATTGAATTGAGATTCCAAAAATGTATAAATATACAAGGTGTTCCATTTAAAATAACAAAGTTGTAGTCAATTCCGGCGAAACCGGAAGTGACAGAAACTTGTTTCCTATGTCAACAAATGCCATTTAAAGAGTATATTAAACATACCAAATTTCATTTAGATATCTTAAAAAATAAAAAAATTATGAGGGTGCCCCAGGTTTAGTTGACAGACGGTATATTCCATGTATTGTGGTCTTATTTGTAATTTTTTATGCACATATCTACCATATGGGTGTTTGTGGTAGTTTTCCCTAACTTTTGGAAAAATTTTGTGCTTTGAAGCTTTGTATTTCGGTAACTATGAGGTTTAGTAAAACATGCTATTGGGGAAAATTGTAGCAAATTTTGTGCTCTACAAAAAAGGTAAGAGTAATTTTTGATATAGGACGCACTAGTAAAGAGTAATCGAGCAAACACCAAAAAAAGTGACACAAAAGTAGTTGTACTGACTCGCGCACAGGCGTGCCAAATTAGAAAACTTGGATTTTTAATAAGGGCCTAGGTACATACAACATATCCAAAATCCAAAACTACATAACCTTTTGCAAGGTAAAATGTACTTGGCCACTGGGCTATTAATATCAGTTAGTAAAATTTTCTGAACTACTCGTGTAAAAAAAATATTAAACAACTTGTATAGTACTAAAATGCAGTTTTGTTTTTCATTTAATAGCTTTAAATTTATATGGAGAATAATGAGTAAAAATTTTCCAATGATTGACTTTAAATCTACTCTTGAACCACTTTACATCAGGTAGGTAAATATATTTTTAAGCTAAATTTCAACTTTAAAAATACCAAAATATTAATTAAAACCCAGCTATGTTTCGAAGCATTTTAGTAAATAATTTAAAAAAATTCTACCTTTTCAACAATTTAATATTTTGACAATCTCATACCCTTCGTTCCATATGAGTGACCAAAAGTCCTAACAAAATACACTATATTTAAAATATTAATTGTTCTTCGTCAATTTCATTCTATAAATTTATTATTAAGTCGAGAACACGAATGGTATCGCCGATTAATGCATTTTATTGAAAGTAAACCACGATTGAACCTTGATTTTAGATACGAAAATTCTTAGTTTAACGAACAGAAAACACGTTCCTTTACCGAATTGATAATTTTAATACTTGACATTTAATAATTAATTTTATTTAATCATTAAAAATGATCAAAATTCATTAAACGTCCGGTAGCCTGCCACACAAGACCACAATATTTTCGTTTTTAATATCCACAGTTGTTACCATTACGATTTTGCACTAATTAAATATAAGAACGCAACACCAACAGATACAATTTTTTCACTCATAAATCAAATACAATCACTTTGCACATTCAAAAGCTCCCGATACATTGGAAAACTTAAGTCGAGGACTCGGTACATATGGTTTATCTACAGCGAACATGTTTAAATTTAATGACCAACAAACAAACTTATTAAGGAATCGAATTATGTAAGTACTTAAAAGCAAGCACTTTGCAAACAAGGTACTTTACAGCTTCGCAATATTTTTGGTACTAGCTGATGGAGAAAGGGTTAAAGCTCCATTTAATGGTCTGCTCATACCTAAATTTGTGCTTCCTTCATCATGTTAGTTGAGCCAAAACTTACTCATAATTTAAAAACTAATACTATTAAGACAGATGAAGGTTTTGTTACTTTTTTGCCTTAAACGCTAGGAGGGTTATCAAAGGTTGTCAAGATTAATTATTGATCCGATTACATGAAAATATACAACCAACTAACAATTAATTGTACTTATTTTTTCTTTTTTATTAACACGAATTCAAATCGTATATAAGCATATAGTAAAAACAGAAAAATTCTCAAGGTATTTTCAATGTTCAAGCTGCACAAGCTAAGTTCGAGGAAATTAGTAAAATTATTCCAAATAACGAACTAAATATTTACAAAATTACTGAAATAACTACCAAAATATCAAGGAAAGTATCGAATATCTTTCAGCTTTTAAACAACACTCCCCAATACTTATTTTCCTAACTGCTAATGCTTTCCCGATATTTAAGAGGGCTGTGCAGAAGATGAGGAAGTGGAACTCCGCAATTTCTGTAAATGCCTTTCGGTTGTATGTAAGTTAGTCACGTCTTTTTCAGCCCCAAAGTCACGATTAATAAAATATGCAAAACAAACAGCACGCTAGGAGGATTTCCAAATATCCTTGAAAACTTTTCAAAAGATGTGTACGCAGATTCGTCAGTTTGAAACTAAAAATTTCGTTTTCAATTGCGATCGTTCGACGGTAATAAAAAGTAAATTGATTTTTTCTACGGACGATTAGGAAGAACATAATCTAGTTATCTGCTTTCGAATTAATAACGCCATAAATTAATTAGCGATAGCTAACATGTTATTACACAGCGGTGGTAATCTGAAGGAAACACAGGAGACTTAGCTTCCTATCTTAGAGTGAAAATTACACACGTGATTGAATTACATAGCAGCTGACGACACAAAGCAACACGCTATCACATCCCGTAATTGCATTAGTGCCTGTGTATGGCATTAAAAGGTTCTGTATATCGAAGTCAATTGCACTCCGTCCTTTCATATTACCCGTTTTTCTCCCAACTATCAAGTTAGGGTTGTAATTAGATTAATTTCGAATATTGGAAACTTGGAAGTTGCTGCCTTATGTATGTCAAAGATCGTTCGTTTCTTGCCCACATCTTGAAAGCAAAATTAGTACTCAGTGGCGTAACCAAAGAGGAGCAAAGGAAGTTCCTAACCAACCGACTTCACTTCTAATGTACTATCCGTTTACCCATCCTTTAAAGCAATTTACTAATGAGGTTTACTCTACTGGATGTTTGACACACTTAACTTTCGCACACTTAATCTACTAAGAAAATTACAAGAATTTAATGCAAATTAGAAAAATTTATGTAATAATAATCTTCATTATATCATTATACTCCAACAGTAATCATGAAAAGCACTGTTTAAACTAAGGTTAAATATCAATCCATCATAAAAAAAAGATCCTTCACTTATCAATTTCAAACCTTACAAAGTAAATAACAAAAACTTCCAAGCTGTAATAAAAAGCTTCGTAGCAAAAATCTAAATCCGAACACAACTACAAATAGCATCATGAAAAGTATAAGAAATCGATGTATCTCTAAAAGTTCAACAAAAGTTAGCATAAGAACTAAAACTTTTGACAGTAATTTTAGAATAAACAACCCCCGTTTTATGAATACACCACTAAAACAAGCTAACATAAAATATGATAAACAGTTAAGGCTAAAGATTAATTGCAAGGCAAGCTTTATGCAAATTCATTGGCAGAATTTACTTTGAAAGGACAAGTTCATGAATTAATAGGTTGGCGTATATTATGGTGGAAAATAAACTCAACGGCAGATCGTTCCTGAATCGATTACTCATTGCAGTGTAAATCATATGCAAATTGAATTTCATACCATTCTTTAAACGGCACGTACGTATTTACATTTTCAGTAAGAAATTCGGGGAGGGAAAAGTATTGTTTTTGACAGTTTCAGCACTGAAATATTTTCAGAGAAAAAGGCAGTTTTCTTCGCACTTTTCTTGGAAAACTATCCATAAATATTTCAACTTTAAATTGGTTTGTATTGCATAACCTATTTTAAAGCTTTTTGACGAGGTCTGGCCATGACTTGCTTTTGTTAGAGCTGCCATGTGATTTGTTAATTTATTTGCTTAAGAGTGGCCTGCACAAAAGATTTAGTAAATTAGCGAATGATAAAGATTGATAAAAAGGCGCCATTTTTATTTACTAATATATTATTTGCCATTTGCATTCGAATTCTGATTCGATTTTGTTCAATTTGACGAATGATTAAATTAACGAAACTGTTTCTTGCAGACATTTAAAGACTTTACGATACCACATCCAAAACTTAAACTCTAAACCAAACAATAAAAGAATTACGCAAATGCTCGAATTACAACCCTGCTGTAAACTGGAACTTAATATCAAGCAACCTCGTATGAAGCCATGTAGAGCAAATTATTAATTAACACCCAACTACAGAAACATCTGTTCCATGCAACGTTTGTAGGAATAACTGTCGTACAAAACTCAAGTATTCTACAAGTAAAACCTACTATCAAGTCCTTCACTTTACGTTACGTTACAATAAGTTCAAATAATTATGGAAGTCTTCGTTTTATTATCGAATTTTGTTTTGTAATTTATTTGCTTTTACCAAGAAACTTCCTTCGGTGCAACTAGTTTAATACCTAAATTTAGCTTGCCTTTAAGTGTTGCTACAGTAGAAGCGTAAGTTAATTGCTAGCATACTTTCAAAATCGTACGTCATTGTCCTCCAGCGTCGTTGAATGCAACCGTCCTAATGACGTAATAACGTTTTCAGATTGTTATGAAATTTTCTGGGTATTTTAATTTATTTTTTACGTTCCACATCAAAGTTTTTAAGGTTTAGAAAATTACACATTTCAAATTCAGGCGACTTAAACACCGTATTTAAATATCGCATACCAAAAACAAATTGTTCGTAATTCACTAACAACAACAACGACGGTTTTATGGTAGTTCGAGAGTCAAACAGAGTTCATTTCAAGAAGAGAAGGGCTACTAAGTAAAAAATATCTTTGGCTTTTAAATGGTCTTTGTAATTGCACGATTTCAAACCTTTTCAGCATTTACCAGTTACAGAAAGCTTTCTTTCAGCTTAATATCAGTTAGCAAATTCTCTTGCGCTACCAATAAATATTTATAAAACGAATGCAGTCTTGTTTTCTGTTAGAAAAACTTAGGTACATGTTTGTAAAGACTAATATGCGGATATTTTAGACAAAATGACTGTATCACATGGACAAATTTGTTTTGAAGGTAAAATCTTAAATTTTAAAAATATCATATTATTAATTAACACCAAACTATGTAGGCACACTTGTCATGCAAAATAATTCTACAAATAAAACCTGTAGCAATTCCTTATACTTACAAAGTTAAACAATAGTTATAAGTTATAACAGAACAACCGCAAAGAAAAAGTGCAAGGAGATTATGAAAATGGTATCGAAGAAGGAGTAGAAAGAGCAACACTAGGAGGTGGAATTGATTCAGAAAGGGAAAGTATTAAAAAGACCATCAAACAGGAAAAGGTAAAGAAAAAGTCACAGCAGAAGAAAAAATGGTTCGATGAAGTCGTGGGAAAGAGAAGAAAAGCGATTATACAAATGCTGAAAAATAGAACAGACGATAGCATACGGAAGTACAGAGAGACAAATGAAGAAGTAAGCGGAATATGCAGGCAAACAAAGGACAACTCCAGATGAAACAAATAGAGAGACTAGAAAATAATTACCGAAAAAAAGAACTCGGAAAAGTTTATAAAACAGAAAAGGGTATACAGCAAAAATCTCAGTATACAAGGACAAAGAAGGCAAGATAATCAGTGGAGAAAAAGAAATACTAGAGAGATGGTCGAAACTTTACAAACAAAGTTTAAGCATAGAAGATGAGGCACATAAGCAGTGAGCAATCAATGAGAGTGAAGTTTAAGAAATAGAAACCTGAACCTACGCTGGAAAAGATCGAAGAAATAATAAGAGACATGAGAAACAACAGACGAAATCCCTACAGAAAGATAAAATACGGAGGAAATAATGTAATATAGAAAATACATAAGCTGAAAAAATTTGGAAAGAAGAAAGAATGCCTAAAGAATGGAAAGATACTCATAAGAAAGGAGACCAAGCCAAATGTGACAATTACAAACCAATATCTCTACTGAATGTGACTTATAAAATCTTTAGCGTAACTCATAAATCGAAGACAAAGGGTTGGACAAAAAATGAACTGGGGTAGTACCAGAACGGTTTTAGAAGAAATATTCACACTGAGAATAATCCAGGAAAAATGCATAAGAAAGGAGATCGACATACGTAGCCTCTTTATCGACTTCCACCAGACTTACGAATCAGAAATAAAGTCTTAAAAACAATGGAATGGCCACAGGCTGCAAGCAAACTAATAAAATTGACCTCAATGACACTGAAAGAACAATAAATCAAGGCAAAATAATTGGAAAAACAACTAAAAAATGTAAACATTTAAACAAGGTGGCCCACTATCTACAACATTGTTTAATATAGTATTGGAACAAGTAATCAAAAAAAAAAAATTGAATCAACGTGAAAGAAACAATACTAAAGTATCAGCATCAGTGTATGACATACGCAGATGATTTGGTTTTACTGGCAAGAACGCATGAAGAGCTCAAAAACTTCACAAACAAACTGGAAGCTGAGGCAATAATAGTAGGTTTAAAGTTTAACGAAAAGAAAACAAACAAAATACCTATATAATCATGGAGGGAGAACATCGATCTACAGAACAGCGCAGCATAAGGACACAGGAAGGGAAAAGATTTGATTAAAAAAAAAGACAGTTATATACTTGGGGAGCAAATTTAATAGAAAAAGTGATCTATCAAACGAGATTGAAAGAAGAATTGTGGCAGCAAACAAATGCGCCAGTGCATATAGGAAGACTTTTGTTGCTAAATCAGTATCGTGTCCAGTAAAAGGGTAGGTAATTATACAAAACAGATAAGACCAGTGTTATGCTATGCAAGCGAAGCTGGAAATTTGGGAAAGGAAGATCATAAGGAGATTTATGGTGGAATTAAGGAAAATGACATTTGAAGAAGAAGAACGAACACAGAACTAGAAAAACTTTACAAGGAGCCAGGAATTATAAAGATAATCCAGTCAAACAGATTAAAATGGTTAGGACATGTAGAACGCATGGAAAAAGAAAGAGTGCCTAGAAAAGTACTAAAGGAGAAGCAGAAGGAAGAAATAAAAGAGGACGTCCCAAAGGAGCTGGTGGGAGTGTGTAGACGAAAATAATGCGATGAACTGGGAAAACAACGCCAAGAACAGTAATGGAGAAAAGTTATTAAACAAGCCATGGGTCTTTAGGGCCTTCAGAGCTGAATTATGTAACAGAGATGTACTTTTTCCTACCTTTCTTCTTTCTTTTTATGTGTGTCTTTTATGCGTGTATAGCTAATCTGCTCGGAATCGTCTTGTCTTGACCGTTGATTTATTTTATTTTACTAAAAATTTTCTTCAAATGTGACTAGTTCAATTCACCAACTAAATGCAGCTTCGACAGAAGGCAAATACGATTTTTAACCACAAGCATAAACTCAACAAAATTTCTCATCTAGTAAGACATGCTTTCGAAAACGTACGTCATCCCTCATCACTAAATTCAACCGTCAAAATGACATATGAAGTTTTCAATGACGTTATTTACTTTTTGTGTTTCACGTCAAAGTATAGTTAAAAAACCAGTTAAAATAAATAATGAGTGAAAAATAAAAAAAATCTAGACGTGGGGCATGGCGAAGCCAGGCAGCTCAGTTGTAAGAAGGCTAGGATTGCATGTTGCAAGTCCCGGGTTCGAATCCCTACGTTGGTGGAGATTTTTTCTCAGGCCTCGGGGATCGGTACTAGGCCTGGTGAGAACATTTACAGTTGGGCTCAATTAACTGTGCTCTACTCGGAAGACTGGTCTATGAGATAGAGTAACAAGACCACTACACACGTAGTAACACATACATGACACAGCCGTCTGACTTGAAGTAATGCCTAAAAAGGCGGTTCCGAGCAGATTGGGTATACACACATACAGTGACATTCAACAATTTTGGAGGTTTACAATGACAAATAGTTTCGAAAAGGTGAAACTTTATTGATCACCTGGAAGAATATTTCTATTTTCTGTCTATTTATAGAAACTTTAAAGGCTTAAGATGACGCTTAACTAAGCTAAATTCAAATGTTAAGCTTTTGCATAAGTCAAAAACGTATTTCGAAACTTTCACTTAATTTTATGGTGCCTATCTGGATGAGTGAATTACATGCATTAATTTTTATGTTAGGCAGCCTGGGTAGCTCAAGTGCCTGCTAGCTAGCCGGCTGACACGGGTTCGCTTCCAACGGTTTTCCATAGTATTATGGAGCCGATTTGGGTCCAAGTCCAATTCGTGTTATGGATGAAAGCTGGATAAAGGCGTGATGCAAATCCAAAAATGGACCTACCACCTCCACTACACACCAGCAAGTGTAAAATGAGCCTCGACACTGGATAGCGGTAGAAGAGGAAATTGATTTAAAAAAAATTCAAAATACTTATTAAGATATTACTTTTAATATATTCATAAATGACATCAATTTGTCAAATTTTACACCTAAGTCGCCCTTATCTGACCATTTAAAAATCACAGACTTAAATGTTTAATAATTACTGAAATACTCCCATTTTGGCTTAAACCTTAGGTTGCACTAAGTTTCCACTGAAATACCGGTCCTAATGATTGAAAAATGCTAAATATATCGTATGAAGTTTATAAGAAACGGCATTTTATTTCATTTTTATGATGAAACGAAAAGGTCATTGTAAAAATATTACTTATTTTAATGATAAAGGGTTTCTTTTAATATAAGCTAAGTTTAAAATAAGAATTTGTTAGTTTTATTACTTGCTGACTCTACTCCAAAAGTAAAATAAGATTTAAACCTAAAAATATTGTAAACTGGAATTCTAATGTTAGGTAAACTGCCGTCAAATATCGACTTAAGCCCTAATTTAGCCTACTTAAACTAGGTTTCAACTTAAACTTGTACTGAAATACCGACCCTAAATGGCAAATTCAAACATACAATAATAAGTAGGTCAAATAAAAATGCTTTTTGAGGTTTTACCTTTCAAAGATGATATTTAAAATAAAGCTAAAATACGTTAAGGTTTTTGTTTCTAAAAATACTTTACTTCAATAAAAGGTTGTTTGAAAATTTAAAATTCAGTTTAGGCAAAAGGCAAAAGTAAAAAACGGCACATCTCGGCGAGATCAAAGCTATAAAGTAAATACTTACGTCAAATTATGATAAATTACAACAAAAACGATTTCGGTGGTATTTTTAAAGCGGCCTGTACTATAAATTTCCCGCGAAAAATCGTAAATTCGTTGAAAGATGCCTTTAATATTCGTAGCATGTATGGGAAGTGACAATTTAGCCGTTCGCTCTCTCTTCCTTTAAAGCTTTTTCCGCGACCATTTTTGACAAAACCTCGTTCCGTTACAAGATTGATTTATTCTTGAACGTGCCTGTTTTTGATGACAAGTGTAATGACACGTTCTTTCGTGAGGAAATGAAACTACTTAATTAAGTTGACGAAATCTGCTCGCAACGTTTCATTGTTTAGAGCAATGGGCATAAAGACTGATGACCCATTAACCGTTCGCGTTATTGCTAAATTATTAAAGGCTTTAATTAAATTCTGGGATTTTAGCTGCTTCGTGCCGCTTTGAAATTCGACCTCGATACTCAGGTACCCCCGTCACTGACAACTGCATTAAAGGAAATATCCATTAAGCGTTATAAATATAAAACAATCCCTCCCATTTTATTGTTGGAACGTTAAATTTGTAACGTCCAAATATAAACGCTTAAAGGAATCGAATATAATTTTTTTAATGAAGTTTCAGTAACAATTTATACGAGAAGCAATAATCACGAGAGACGCTTGTTGGCCAACTTGGGTCGTAATTAATTCAAGTTGGCGGAAAACCTGCCATAGGAATAACTTTCCGCAAAGTTAGTTCAATAAAAATCTCGTCAAAATTAAGAAAATGAAACCTCTTTGGCGCTTTTCACTCAATAATCGCATTAAGTGCAAAATCTCATCACAATTTGAGAAGCGAATTTAACTTCTCAAATTATTTTAATTGCGAAATTTGATATAATAAAATCGAAGTTCTAGAACGTAGCGCAACGTAAAAGGATCAAGTATTAACGTACCTTTTGAACGATGAACTCGGGATTGATTCCCAATTCTGAAACAAACAATAAAATAAATATTAGAATGTAATATAACATAACAAACAACAAATAATGAGAATTGTCAGAGGGATCCGGAATCGTCTCTCTGCTCCCGGAGCGATTATCGGGTCAGAAGACACGGCATTCAGAAACGAGCAGTAAATATCCTTAAACAGGATCTACTGCGCTACTTTTCAGGATAAGATGCCGGGACATCCATAAAATAAATAAAACGGTAGCAAAAGTCGGCAATCAAGACGGAAAAACAAAAATCTCTCGTAACGAGCATAAATTTTCAAAACGAATATTTTGTAATTGTAACCCAATGTACTTCCGACTTCGAAACGTTTCAAACATTAAAGGAGATTAAGGTCAAACGCTAAACGGTTTGTTTTGTAAGTAGTAAATCCGTGCGGGTGAGCCCGCTGAAAACTGGGTAACGAACGACCATGGGACGTATCTACTGTTAAAATTTAGTTCCGAGCCCGATTCACTTCCGTACCTCTCTTTAAGCTTATCCAGATTAATCATTTATGGTTCCCGTAAGTAACACGCTATTTCCATTTGTCCCTAAGTTAAATGTCGAAAAGACACTAACCGTTCTATAAAACCTCCAGAAATTTTTAATTATTCAAACTTTAAATCTTTAATCTGATCCAATTTTAGATAGAAATTTAGGGAAGCGAATATATATTATAATTGCAGAAGTTCCACTAATACGAGGGGAACTAAAAGAATTATCTGCTGATAAAGCGAAGGGTATCTCAAGTAATTTTTGTCTTTTCACTGCCAATTTGCTCATAGATTACTCGGATATCTAATTTAGGCAAAAATGCATTGTCACTGCTGTCAGCATGTGCTAGCTCCACCTAACAATTGGAATTCGCACAAATGTAAATCTGGGGAAAAATTAACCAAAAACCAAAAACTCGCGTCTAGAAATTGTACACAAATTTACTTTTTTCAATAATTAAAATTTAAAGCAATGCAGTATGCTGTTTAAAAAACACATATACGTTCACCTTCTATTTAAATTGAAACATTGTGTTTCAATAAATAAATAAATAAAATAATTTAAATTAAATTGAAGAGACATAAATATGCTTCTGTTTTAAATATCAATGTCCTATTTTGCCATTTTCATAATTTTGAAAGATTTGAAATTGCCAATTATGTAGAAAATAACAAAGGGAAAATAAATTACAAAAGTTTTATACAATGCCTAAGATAAAAGAAATAAATTAAAATACTACTCAAATTACTGCAAAATGGAATTTATTATTGACAAATACCTTAGTGTAAACAATTTTCAGTTCTTTATATTATATATTACTAACTTTGATCGATACTACTAATCTATACAATTTATACGAATATTCGATTGGGGAAGATTTGAACAAATAAATGGAAATTCTTTTGCATAAATTATTTTTCCAAAATTTATCCACTAATTTAAAATATACGGATAAAAATCTTTATACGGCTTTTGTAAAATTGCCAAAATACACTTTTCAATCAAATTCCAATGTTTCAAATATCCGCCATGTATTTCCACTTTCAAGACAAATGAAACACGAATATTTTCTAAACGCTTCTTAAAAATATAATTCAATATTGTAAGCAATTCTTGGTTTGTTCTTTTCATAACAATGTAACATTTAAACATGATCATTCATAGGAGTGACAAAAAGGGGGAATGTGTTATTTTTAAGTTGATTAATAATAAACGGTTTAATAATAATTGAAATATCTGCAAACAGTTGTAAGACTCTGACTGGTTGAAAAAATCTATCAGCAATAATTTATTATTTAAAGTCACCAAGCAGTCTTGGTTTAAACGTCGAGTTACAGAGACATGAAAACTTATACTTCTATAAAATAATACATGATACCTCATTCAACGAAAATTGGAAACATAATAGCATAGATGTTGACAAAGTTTTTGGTAATTGCTATGCAAATCTCATTGATAATATTGCACCAACGAAAATTTCCAAAAAAGGGTTCAATGCTAATCTTTGGTTCAACAACGATATGTTTTCTGCTTAACACAAGCAACATAATCTGGCTCATAAATTACTTGAATAAGATAAAACTGTATACTATTAGAAGGAATACAAAAAGCATCGTAACGAACTAGTAAAAATAATTAAAACTATTAAGAAAAAAAAGTATTAACATAACATAGCTCAAAATAAACAATTCGCAAAGAGATGTGGAAGATTCTCAAAACCTGCATTAACAAGCGGTTACAAAATCTTCAGATTGATATATATTTTGAAAACAAATATAGCTAACGCATGGCATTGTCATTTTTTGTAAGTTTACTAGAAATCGTTAACAACATCCCTAAAAGAATGTACAATGAGAGGAATATGCACTCAAAGTTTGTTGGTCGAATTCGTAAACACCCTGTAGTATGTTAACCTTCCAGTAATCACAACAATATTTGAGAAATTTGAAAAGATCTAAATGGATTAATGCAATTTTTGCTTCGGAGAACAAACCAAATACAGTGTCCGGCAAAAAGTTCGTAACAAATGGGAAAAAATTTTATTATTAAAGTATCGAGAAAACTTTTATGGGGGATCGGTTCTGCATGTCCGATAACCTAAAAATCGAATTTGAGTTAGGTCACGTGACCACTGGTATGGCGGCAAATTTAAAAAAAGCACCGTGAAGTCGCAGAAAGTGGGGTTAGATGACAAAATATCGAAGAAAAGTATTTGAAAAAGTTGCTTAGAAATTAATTTTATTGCCATATACAAAATTTCAAGCACTTATTAAAAAAAATTTAAAATCGCAATTTTTTGTGAATATTTCTTGATTTTTATACAAATACCCAATTTTTTCCTTTTAAATAGCTTGATTGAAGTGAAACCTATACCTATATTTGAATAGCAATGGAAGAACTTTCTCGTTTTTTCCATAATTGACAGACCTAAATCTACAAAACAGGTTTTCGCTAGGGTGCTCGCTATTGCAATGGTAACGTATATAGCAGCTGTAGAAAATTTTTACGAATATTTTTATGCTAGAGCACTTAGAAAAGCTAAACTGTTTTGGTTATGGTTAAAGTTCATCAATTTCAGAAACAAAGAAGAATAAAATAGCCAGTAAACTAAAAGCCATCTTTCATATATAATTTTTCTTTTCCTTTCTATAATATTTCAGGGAGATTTATCCACGGTTAGCGGTGAAACTTGATTATTACTCAGAAAACTGATCCTTTCCAAGTGCTCTAGCATGAAAATATTTCTAAAATCTTGAAACAACTGCTAGATACAAACTATTGCAACAGTGAGCGTCCGGTTTTTTAGATTTAGGTCTGTCAATCATGCAAAGATCGAGAAATTTCTTCCAATGTTATCCAAATACGTAGGTTTCACTTCAATGAAGCTATTTAAAAGGAAAAAATTGGGTATTTGTAACGAAATAAAAAAATATTCACAAAAAATTGCAATTTTCAATTTTTTTAAATAAATATTTGAAATTTTGTATGTGGACCTAAAATTAATTTCTAAGCAACTTTTTCAAAATACTTTTCTTCGATATTTTGTCATCTAACCCCAGTTTTTGGGGCTTCACGGTGATTTTTTTTAATTTGCAGCCATACCAGTGGTCACGTGACATACCTAAAATTAGATTTTTAGGTTATTGAACATGCAGAACCGACCCCCATAAAAGTTTTTTCGATACTCTAATAATAAAAATTTTTTCCATATGTTGCGAACTTTTTGCCGGTCACTGTATGTATATGCCCCATAAATGTTAAAATCCAAAAAGTACCTTCCATGTTATCAGTTACCCTCTACGTCTACGTCATTTAATTGATACTTCTTTGGAAACTGGAATATTGCCAAAGACCTAGGACGTTAGCGATCGCCAAAGTGGCCATGTGGTTAAGGCATTCGACTACAGCGCGCACGGTCTCGAAGTCAAACTCGAGTTGGATGCTTGACGAGTGACCTACCCAGTCCCTGAAAATAATTGGTAACCGAAAACACAGTGGTGGAGTAGGGAAGCTATTCGGAGACGTGATACTTACCACATCACTCCGTAGGTATAGCGTGCGGGACAACTGGGTAAGAAAGCGACTTAGAAGCCTTAGCCCTCCATGTTGTCGACCATACTCCCTCGCGGAGTGTATAAGCACCGAATACCTTTTGAAAGTTAGTCGCATGATTCCAGTAGCAAAAATAAATAACCCAAAAAGCGAGCAAGATTATTATACCATAATTATATTACTTATATATGAAAATATGTTAGAAATAGTGATTCGCTAGCAAGTTCTTAAATATTTTGAAAGTTGAATAACACCTAAACAATTTGGGTTTCGATGTAATCATTCTTGCGAAACTGCAACCCAGTTACTTCTCGGAAAATGGAAAATAGAACTATGTAAGTATTAACAAAGTTTTTGTTGGCCAAAAACATGCTTTTGAAACATTTGATGAAAAGGTTTTTTAAACAAATTGCTTACATTACTACGGTATTCATAGGATGACTTTTAAATGGTTTGAGGATTATTTAACAGACAGATATCAAATTAATAAATGGAATTCGGTATTGTCTAAACCTATTATGCGTTTATTGGGTGTTCCCCAAGGTTAACAGAACGTCTTCCGGGTTGGAACCGTGTCATTGTTGAGACAGAAGAACTCAACGTTTCGCCCACTTTTTTAGGGGGCACGGTAACTCGACTTGTCAACCAAACCAGAGCCGAAACCCTTCTGAAGAAAAACAGAAAAAGGCAGCGACTATATACCGGCTGTAACCACCGGTTAAGCGTACCGGACGAAGACAACGATTGGTCAGAAGTGCAGGGGGCGAAGCCAGTAGGGATTACAGAATTCCATATGTCTGATAGATGATAACCAGTTTTACGATTCAAGTTGTTAGGGATCTTGATGATTTCGATGGCCTCACGGATTTTTCTGTTTAAAAAAATAAGGGGCATTGGCGATGATCGAAGATTTTTCCAACAAGATCTTATGGTCAGTGTCGTGATGATATTCAGCAACAGCTGAGTGTAATATAAGACCTGATTTCAAGCAAAGTTTGTGTTCACAGATACGTGTGTGTACTGAGCGATCAGTTTCTCCAATGTACACTAAACCACAAGAACAGGGGATACTGTAGACGCCTCTTGATGAGAAGGGTTGAGACTTATCTTTTACTGATGGGAGTATCTGTGACGCTTTTGGGGGGGTTTGATGTTACGTTTTTTGAGAATCCTACCTATATGATCAGTAACCCAAGGTAGGTAATGTATTAGAGCCGCCATTATTTCTTTTATAAATTAATGGCATCATTGAATCCATAAACCAACCAAAAATAAGCCGACGATTGTCTAATAACGGCTAATGGTGTAAATTGTAAGAAATACGTAAATCAAAAATAAATACCAATAAAACAAAATGCATGATAATTATTAATAAAAGCAAGTCTGTCCAAGTGTAAAATCAAGATTAAAATTAGCAGTCAATCATAAAACATGGCAAACGAAATAAGATATTTAAGTGTGACTCTACATAAACTCCTAAATTTTGACAATCATTTAGAGTGGGTTCAAAAGAATATTGCAAATAAAATCGGTTTTCTACGTCGTTTAAAAAAAACTCTCAGATTATACAAGAACTACTATACAAAGCAATCATACAACCCACATTTTAATTATTGCAGCCCAATTTCGCCAATTATACCCGGGAGAAAACCAAATATCCGACAGCAGTACGAAAGAGAAATATAGAACATACACCTACTAATGTTTATCTATAAAATTATAAAAGATAGGAAACAGGCCTATTTTGAAAAATTCTTAATTTAATACATTCACAATACTAGAAATCGAATCAGTTTAGAGCCACTCATATCTATAAAACAAAGGATCGATAAAGAATTTACCGAAAAACGTATAAATGCCAAAACACCTACATTTTTTAAGCGTGAAATGAAAGCTATTCTGTGATATTTTACATCCCCTTATTAATACAACTGCATGTTTAATAAATTTTATTTTTATTTAAATCGGCTTTATTTTTAGATATGTATATTTAATGCAGTTGTTATTGCTTTATACGTTTGCATTGCTTGTTTTACTTAATCGTATAATCACTATAATCATTAAAATAACACAAGCTAAGTAAAGCTTATTACTATATTCTATTAAAAGAATATTTTATAGTTGTACAATCTCGAATAACGCAATGAACTTTTAAATCGGATCTAAAATTATTAATTCCTTGATATATAAATAAAACCCAATATAATAGGAAATAGAAACAGAAAAATAAATGAAGTGAGATATCTGTATGGTAATCTATCACTTGATAAGCTGCATTTACCATGGTCATACTTCAAAGTGGTAGTAGCTTGATTTTATCATTAGTTTACCGGCTTTCATAGCGATAGGGGTGTCTGTGAACTTAACTCCCAAGGGTAGTATTACGTAAGAAATGAAAATCCTAGATAAGATTTAATGACAATTAATGACAATTATTGAAGAAATATTTACATTCTTAGTGGCAGTTTATATGGGCAGTGGAAAAGTATTTTACAAACATATCATGAGAAGTCAGTAGGATATACTCTGTCGAGCATAGAAGATCGCAGACCGAGCGGCGCTATATTCGTTGCTATGTTGATAACTACTGCACACCTGTACCAGCTGCCTTGCAAAAATTAAAATCCACCAACAAAATGATTGTATCACGAACATATAAAAAAGATATTTCAAGGCGCTCGTATTTGCCAGATATTCTTGTGGTATAAAACCTAGTTGACAAATTTGTACGGCGTATGATAAATAAGCCCTCGTTATTAAAAATAACATATTTTTTACTTACTATACCATTATACCCAACTGTCGTTAACTCGTAATACATAACAACCAGCAAAAAATACTGACGAACGCACTAAAATTGCTTTACTGCTCGTTAAAAATTTGAAACGAGGCATTCAGTGATTACAGAACAGCATCCCAACAATTTTAACATCCGTGTCACACTTTAAACATTAATATTTGTAAATTTTTTTAATCGCTTGCGCTTTGACGATGCATCCAAACCAAAAAAGCCTGCCTTTCTAAACACATATATGTTCGAGTTCAAATTTTAATTCCTCAAGCTTAGAGACGCTTAATAAATTTCAAAACAATAACTCGCAAATTTCATTTTGTTAAAAATAGAAGTGTACTTCGATTCGCTTTAAGGATTTCATGCAACATACAACAAGAAAGGTGAATCGATAAAAAAAGGAAAATAAAGCGTTTACAATATCTAAAAAGTTGATCTACCTTCAAGCAGCGGCGGCTCGTCTTCAAACTCTCCTGGGGTTGAAAAGCTTTGATCAGGTCCAGGACTATAAAAACTTCCGCTATATCCACCGGATGAAGGGTTTAGATAAGGATTCGCCCCGTAAATGTTTTGCTCCGGGTATTGTCTGTTATCACCGGCAGCAGCACTCGCTTCGAATGATTGAAAATTACTGGAGAAAAAATATCAAATTTATGTTTCACTGTTACGCTTCATAATTTCTACGGCAAATAATTACTACTTCCCCTTGTAACGCTATCAATAAATGTATAACAAAACAAGTTGCTATATTTTGATTATGACTCCCTAACCATTAACTATAAAACCCCCACGTGTATCAATGACATGCCATATTTTATATTACAAAAGTGCATTATCTGCTATAGATGGGATGCATCGATATACATTACAAGGAGAAATATAAGGATTAATAGATCAAACTTCAATTAAATTAAGTGCATTTACTCACAGTTCCTGTCCGAAATCCTGTACTGGCACTTCGAAATTAAAATTATCCTGTCCTTGTGGTTGCTCTGCATTCTGATTCCAATAATCTTGCTGACCGATATAGCCCGACATTCTGTATAATTAATGTTCAATTAATTTCAGTTCTGAATTATTGCCTTCAATTCTATTGATTTTCATAAAATAATTATTTCCATAATTTAATTAAAAAGTTTATGTTTCTAGATTTTGTTTGACTCACAGTTTAACAACATCAAAATATGTTAATTTATTATGCTACATGAAATATCGAGGTATGGCAAACAAGAAACAACTGAATTATAAACCAACCATTATATGTATTTAAACAATCACTCAACCAAATTTATGCAAGTTTACGATAATTTCAAACAACGATCAAATAATTACAAAACCAGTCGAACAAACTTAAACTTCGTAATAAATTATTATGCGTCCATGCGAAATCAATATTTAAAAAGCTTAATTTAAAATCCTTAATTAAATACGCAGCTATGCAAATAAAACGAAATATTTTACTATCGAACAAAATTTATTTTAATTCATTTTGCATTATTATTTGGAAGGAATTTATAATTCTATTTGGAATTGTTTGTAATCCAGAATTTTTTAGTTCCATTAAATTGATTTGCATTGTAATCAGTCATGATTTGTGGCTTTACTAATTTTAAATAAATATTTGGATATAATTCGTATCCACGTACGTATTTTATTGTTTACTAAAAACTACTTTCATTCCGAACAATTAGCCTATAACAAAGTTCTAAAAGTCAAAAATAAACAACAAAGTGCGAAATGCTTGGGGCAAACATAATAAACAATTATCTACAAAAATTAAACAAACTGGAAATTTACAGTTTTGGTATATTTATAATCTTTCAGGCCATGAAACACCCAAAAGGATAAAAAGGCACCTCAAAGCACATAAAAAAGTTATATTAAAGGCTGATAAAAACGTCAATCTAAGATGTAAAAACTTATAAACTTAGAAAAATCTGACATCAATAAAATCAACCCAAAGGTTACCAAAAGAAGTAATTTATTTTTCAGTTAACATTCTACTTATGCTCTTTAATAACGAAAAGAAAAAATGTAGATTGCCTAAAAGGATAAAAATATATTCATTCAAATGCTGTAAATACTAAAAGCTTCTCCTTCGAATTAAATAAATAAAAGCAGTGGCTTTAAATTCTCAAATGGAGAATGACAGGTAATACGTCAGGTTAAGGTTATCGTTCATTGCTTTTTCTACTCGTTCGTTTCGAACTCGAAAGTGTAAAAGCACACGCAGTACTTTGAATAAATCTATTGGATAAATAAAAAGAAAAATACAGGCCCCCGAAACATTGAAATGTTTCTAAAATTCCATTCGGAAAAAATTACTAATTACTCGGATATTTTTAGTTCCTTCTATAAAACTTTAAATCACAAAGAATACCCTAAATATTTACAGAGCTAAAATACAGGTAAACCTTTTGTAAACAAACAAATGTTTTTTTTAAAACCTGTTTGGGGCGAGTTGAACTAATTATGAAAACAGAACATATTTTAATTAATTAAATCATATCCTGTTCTGTATTTATCATTTTCATATATGAATGCTAATAGTTCTCACCAAGCTCTTTTATTTTATACTTAATTCGATGGTGTATATACATACCGAAAAGGTTTAAAAAATCAAATTCAAATTTAAATAAATTCTCGTCGCAGCAGCCTGCGCCATCTATTGTGCAATAGTAGACGTAATACAACAACACATACAGATTTCTATTCGAAAAGCCAATAAAATTATTATAAGAGAAAATTCAACAATAATTTATTTAACCTCAACAATCCAATGCCCTAATATATAAAATCAACTTCTAAACATGAAGTCAAATATACACAAAATACATATACCGGGTGTAACAAGATCATGGTACACCCCACGCTTTTCCATTAGTTTTCAAGATAAATGGTTGAAATTTGGAACATCCTATACACTTAATAAACGTCACTTTTTGACATATTAAATGATTTTTTTCCATTTCCGGTTTCACCGGAAGTGACACTAACTTTTGATTTTCAAACGGAACACCCTATATATTAATGCATTTTTGAATTCTGCATAATTTTCTGAATCCAATGATATCACATAAGTGACATTTCAGTCTTCAATATTTATTTTAATTTAACTTTTAGTTTTCTATTTTAGTATGCCATGACCATTGAGCAGAAAGCTCCTTCTTGTGCTTCGCCCAGACCGCAGCCTTCTGAGCTCAGCACAAAAAGTGGGCTTTCTACTCCTAGTGGCGTAATATACTATTTATTTTTTGGAAAAAAATATTATAGGATGATATAAACCGTGTTACGGCACACGTAATGTTATTTGCTGGTTACATTACTCGAGAATTTAAAACTTTTCTCTCGTAATGTAAAATCCAGATTCAGAAAGGAGTTCACCAAGGGGATACAATATCTCCAAAATTGTTTACTTTGGCATTGGAAGATGTCTTCAAACAATTATCATGGGAAAGAAAAGGCATTAACATCGATGGCTCGTACCTGAGTCATTTAAGATTTGCTGACGATATCGTTCTCATAAGCAATGATACAAATGAACTAAACGATACAGGGGCGGACTGGGCCGCCGGGAGTCCGGAAACTTTCCCGGTGGGCCGGTAGTACTCAGGCCGGTCAATATTATCAGAAATTGTTCCTATGGTTTTGACTGCAGGTAAATCGTTTACTGACCGGCACCCGGCGACTTCAAAGACTTGTTCGCCGTATTTATTTATTATTGTTTCCCTAATTATCTCTTTATTATGTTTCATGCCGATGCCGCTGATATTATTTGTTTGGTATCTACTTTAATACAATTGCTACATTGAAGGTGCGTCGTGCATTTATTTATTAGTTTTCTTTATAAGGTTTAGTCATTGACGTAGTATTACGAAGTAGACCCAGCGCGCTCTATCCTGTTCCACAGTTTGTTAGTCATATTTTGACAGCCTAATTATTAGGGCGGCCCATAAAAAATGTCGTTTTTATAGAGCTCTTTTACTCGCGTTTGAAAAACATTAAATGTGCTGTTGTTATACACCATTAGAAACTAGTCAAGTTGGCGAATATCTCCGCCTGATTTACTTTTGTTATTCTTTTGTTTCTAAGCTACAACCAACGTCAGAATGGCAGACTAAAAAGTACGAAATTTTGATAATTTTGCATCATCATTAGAAACAAAACGTTACTGCAACCACCGCAGTTAAAAAAATATGTGAAGTGGAAGGAGAAGGAGTAGTGAACATTCGCTCGGCACAACGTTGCGTTGGTTCAAAAAATTTAATGAAGGAGATACAAGTCGCAAGAGGAAACAAGGTTCGGGTCGGCTTAATTTGTTGAGTAACGACGAACTGCGAGACGCTGTTGAAGTTAATCCATCTACAAGTACTCGTTAGTTGTCAGCAGAACTTGGTTAATTCAAAGTAATCATGCGGGGTCATTTAGATCAAATTGAAAAGGCCAATAGACGCTGCAGAGAAGTTCCACATGAATTGACACCAGCAATGGCAGAAAGACGAGTTGAGGTCTGCAATCGGCTGCTTTCAAATCCTTGGGATGAACGTTTTTTTAAACGGATCATTACTTGCGACGAGAAATGGATATATTTTAATAATCCTAACAAAGAAATTCGATGGATTACCATCAGACAACCTGCGTTACCTGTCCCAAAACGAGAAAGGACAAAGGTCATGTTGTGTGTGTGGTGGAATTTTCAAAGCCTTATTCACTTTAAGTTGGTTCCTGATGGAAGAACCTTTGACGCCAACCTTTATTTCGACAGGATGCATGATGCTCTACGTCGGAGTTACCCTGGATTGGTAAATAGGGGGCGCGCAATTCTACAGCAAGATAACGCCAGCCCCCATACTGCTATTTAAACTCGGCAGAAAATCAGAGAGTTGGATTTAGAGCTTCTACCTCATCCAGCTTATAGTCAAGACCTTGCACCTTCAGATTACCACTTATTCCGATCGATGGCACACTTCCTGCGTGGAAGAAATTTTACAAGAGTTGAAGAAGCTGAAGCTGCATACCGACAATTCTTTACCACGAAATGGTACCGTCGCGGTATTGAGTTTCTTGCAGAAAGATGGCGAAAGACATTGCTTCATAATGGTCTATACTTTAGTGAATAAGAGTTGATGTTTGTTGTTTTATTATTAAATAAAGTTTTCCACAAAAAAACGACATTTTTTATGAGCCACCCTAATATTAGTGAGAGGAGGCCGGTCACTGCCAAATTTCCCGGGCCGATTAAATTTGCCAGTCCGCCACTGATAACGATATGATAACAGAGTTAAACGAAAAATCTAAGCAGGTTGAATTAGAAATGAATCTGGAAAAAACAAAAGTTATGAGCCAAACTTATGAGTTCGAATAAATATCGAAAACACAACCCTTGAAACAATAGACGAATACATATATCTTGTACATAAAGTATGATCAAAATTTCTGTTCATCAAGTATGGCCGTGGAAGTGCAAACCAACGCCTTTAAAATTGGCTTACATATATTTACTTCAAACTAAATATATGTAAATTCGTTAATTTCAATATAATATTCTAATAAAATTTGGTAGTTTGAAGTAAATATATTGAAATGGTCTTGCTCTTTTAAAAGATTTTATTTAAATTTAATTTATTTATTATTAAGCCCACATTCAATATTTACAATTATCCCTTGCTTTGCTCTTTAATTTTATTTAATTGTTTGCATTGCTCTTATCTCAGGTCGTTAATTAGGTTCCTTGTTTGTTATCTTTCTAAATATATTTTTACCCAAATAAAAATAAAATTACTCAAATACTTATAATGCAGATTTTTTTTTTATTATCGTTTTTTCCTATCAACCCTGCCTTAAACCTATCTTATAATTACGGTATTTACACTCACTATTTACACCGGTTCCTGGGTTTTGTTTGAAATTTCTATTTCACTCCCAAAATCCAAATTGCCTCTGTTTCAAATTTAATGCTCAATTTCCTCTGCTCCAATTTCGACTTTCAATTGCTTCTGCTTGAAATTCAAATTTTCAATTGCTTCTGCTTCTATTTCGCTTCCTTTCGATTCAATAAATGATTCTTATGATTATTAACTCTATTTAAAGTTAAATAATCGGTTGATATTTATTATTTTGGAACGTGCAATTGAGCAAACCTATTTGGTTGTTGCTCCTTTTAATGCAAAAATATCACTTATTTATTAAATTGTTTTTTTTTGTATCCAAGATATTTTTTTCTAAATTGTTTTTCACTATAACAACTATTTACAAGGTTTCTAATAGTAACTTATTTTACATTTCTATAACTACCAATTTAGCTAATTATTACTAACAAACATTATAACAATAACTTATTTACATTTTCACATAACTTAAATCTAATCTAGCTATCTTAAAATTATATTACAATTTTTAATAATTTAAAATCTGCATTACTTATATTTGGCAAATAACATTTTTCTTTTATAAATTAAACAAACAACTTAACCTTAATTATATACATCCAATTAAGTATCATCTCAATATGTAAGCCAATTTTAAAGGCGTTGGTTTGCACTTCCACGGCCATACTTGATGAACAGAAATTTTGATCATACTTTAGCATTAGGCTAGGCAAACAAAATCAAGCGGCCGAAATAACAAGGAGAATACGACTGAGTTGGGGCGCATTTGGAAAATTAAGTCATATTCTTAAGTAGTTTGAGGGACAGAATAAGAAACGAGGAAATTCGCAACAAAACCAAGATTACCGACGTAATCTATCGTATATCTCACCTCAAATGGCAATGGGTAGGACATGTAGCACGACAAGATCCCATAAGATGGACAAACAAAATTGTGCAGTGACGACCTAGATTATCGAAACGAAGCGTGGGTAGACCGCAAAAGAGATGGCTGGATGACATAAAAAAGATCGCAACAAGAGAATGGTACCAACGAGCCAGAGATAGATAGAAATGGAAAGACATGGAAGAGGCGTATATCCAGGAGTGGATAAATATGGGCTGAGAAGAAGGAAGGAAAGATGTTAGTTAGTACGACATCCCATTTTCATTAAATATTTGATTTTTTTGTTGAAAATTTAAAAAATTGGTAAAATTTATAAATTTCTTTTTTTCACTACTAGCATTAGAAGATATCATTATTGACTTTGTTTCCGAGCCAAGAAGATGAATTTCTCTCCTAGTGGTCAATAATTTTTCATTATTGACTACGGGTCAATAATGAAAACAATTGCTATGCGCTCAGGTGCCTATTATAAATATATTTTACACAAAATGTCAATTGAAATTAACTTTCAAGCAAGGCTATTTGATTTTTGTGGATATTTAGAAATAAATATACGCATCTGTCATTTTATTTGTCATTGATGTAGAAATGATTAATTAAAAGGAATAAAGGTGCTAGTAGTGAAAAAAATAGTATATAAACCACGGTAGAGAAGATTTTTCTCAGCCTAGCAACTTATTTTCCTCCATGCTTCGCATGTCGGGAAATAATACTGCTCGGCTGAGAAAAATGTCTTCTCTACCTTGGTATATAATATACTATTACCTTATATTACCATTATCGCCATTATTTGTCCATTGTAATATAATTTATATGTATTATCCAGTTGATTCGGGTACGCCCAGTATATCATGTTGATATACTACCGTTGTTTTTTTCTTTTAATTTTATATTATAAACAATTGAGTCGCAGTACAACTACAAACAAATATGTTGGGTCGCGTGGCAAAAAGGTTGAGAAACGCTGGTTTAGATGCAATTAGGCCGTATATAAATTTCCTAGCCTTTTTGCAAACTGACTAGTCCGTTTGTAAAAGAATATGCCTTTCATATGTGCATATGGGCTAATATCTTCAGTCCGTTTAGATATGGACTAGTTCTTTTACATACAGTCTATAACATATTTATACCTAAGAAAAGGTTTAAAAAGTAAAATTCAAATTTAAATACATTCTCAACCGCAGGAGCCTGCGCCATCTTTTGTACAATAGTAAACTTAAAACAACAGTACGTACAAATGTATATGCAGATTTCCATTCTAAACGCTAGCAAAAGTAATGTAAATAACAGATCTCCAACAACAATTTAACCTCAACAATTCAATGCCTTAATACATAAAATTAAATTCTAAACACGAATTTCACAAGTCAAGTATACACAAAATAGCTGTATTTACTCCAAATGTATTTGGAGCTTTAAGTGAAAACATCCAGTAATTTAAGAATTAAAAATAGTGACTTACTTCAATATTTATTTTTGTAAATTGCCACAACACCAACTCACATAGAGGTCACTAAAATTCAATTGATACTTGTCAAGGTTATTAATATTTGATTTTAATGATCGGTTTGTTGGGCATGCAGTTATTGCTGAATATTGTATTTAAACTAAAAACTGAAGTAGGTATCACATTAAGAAATACCAACACAAACTGCTTCAGTTTCCATAAAAATAATAGGTAGCTTTGAAAAATAACTTTTAAACAATTGACATGTCAAATTTTCGTATATCATTTCCAAATGTTTTGTTAGTTTTATTTATTTATTGAGCATGATCTAGGCTCGTAAATGTTTTGTGAAATAATAAATAATTGCTCAAACACATGTACAAATCAAATTAGAAAATGTTCTGTAGTTCACTTTATTACATAAATTTTCGCTAAAGAAGAAATTTAAAAATACATTACTCTATTTATCCTACGTCGTTTGATATTTTCTTATAAAATTAAAATAATAGCAGCGATCGATATAAAAAAAAAATCGATTATTTAAAGCAAATATGGCAGAACAAATACATCATTAAATTAAAATCTCATAAATATTGCATTTACATTCTATTTAAGTCTAAAAGGCTTACGTTCCTAAATTTACGTTAAACTAATAAGCGAGAACGTTTCGATGCCCCATTAAGTTCCCTAAAATTGTGGCGAATCAATTTTAAAGTTCTTCATTGGAGATTCATTATATTTGATCAACAATATATTGTTACACTTCGCTATTGTTTTGTAACATACGATTAAAAATTAAAATTACGGATATATATGCGAATTTTAAAATAAAAATATGTACAACTAAAAATTCTTTGAGCTTGATATTGTAAACAGCCAAATTTTTAATAACCAAATAATATATTTGATTATCAAGCACTATATAAAAAACGGCAGTCTTAAAATTTCTTATTAAATAAAAAATAAAATAAAAAAGTATGAAAAATAAATAGGGAAAACCCTACAAATATTAAAAATTACAAGAAATAAAAACTTATTTACAAATTAATATACTTCTTATGCTTTTTATTATGAGCGGATAAATCGGAAGATGTTGTAAATCTACGATCGCAAATCTGACAGTGGTACGGTTTCTCGCCGGTATGTATTCGAATATGAACTTTTAACGATGACGACTGCGTAAATTTCTTACCGCAAGTAAAACAAGTATACGGTTTTTCACCAGTATGAGTTCGCATATGTTTTTCTAAATATTGATGTCTCGTAAATTGTCGATCACATATGGTACATGTTGATAAATTTTCACCGGTATGAGTACGGGTATGTTCCTGTAGATAAGCGGCAGTTGTAAATTTCTTGTCACAAGTTACACAAGAGAATTTTTCTCCAGTATGTTTCATCATGTGTGTTTGGAGTTCGGATGCGTAATTACAAACCTTATCACACATTGTACACTTGTACGGCTGTTTACCTGTATGCTCCCGCATATGAACAGTTAGCTGTGACGAATGAGTAAATTTAGCATCACAGACTTTACAGCTAACTTTCTCTCCTGTATGCTTACGCATATGAACGTTTAAGTGCGACGACTGTGTGAAGGTTTTGTCACAAACCGTACACGAATATGGTCGCTCTCCAGTGTGAGTTTTAATATGTGAATTTAGAATATAAGTGCTTGCAAACTTTTTCCCGCAAGTTACACAAGCAAACGGTTTCTCTCCCGTGTGAGTTCTCATATGTACTTTAAGATCGGCCGCTGTTAAACAGCGCCTATCACAACATGTGCAGGCATACGGTTTTTCCCCTGTATGCGACTTCATATGCATGGTAAGTTCACCTTTGATAGTAAACCGTTTATTGCATACAGCACACTGGAAAGGTTTCTCTCCAGTATGCCTTCGAATATGTTCGCGTAAATGTGACGAATGATAAAACCTCTTTTCACAATAACGACATTCAAACGGTTTTTCACCTGTATGAGTTCGCATATGTATGCGTAAATTGGCATTTTTTCTGTAGTTCTTTCCACATACTGTACATGTAAATGGTTTTACGTCAACTCCACCTTGTAAGCTTGACGGAGTAGGTGGGCGAACTTGTACACCTGTAGTACGTTTAATAACCTGTCGTGGCGGTTTAAATTGTTGCAACTGAGGTTGCTCTTCTATGTGTATATGTTGCTCAGGCATATGCATGATTGGTCTCTCAATTTTGTCATACTGTTGTTGCTGATGGTGATGCTGCTGCTGCTGTTGTTGCTGTTGCTGCTGCTGCTGCTGTTGTTGTTGTTGCTGTTGGTGTTGATGATGCTGTTGTTGCTGATGATGCTGCTGGTGATGCTGTTGTTGCGGATCATGTTGTGTATGACTATTCATAAAGCTAACAGCAACGGCAGCCGAATCGGGGCTTGTACTTCGAGATGTTGCAGCATCCACTAAGTGATCAGATTTCGTTAATTCTTCATCATTATCCAAAAAATGTTTAAGATGCAAATATTCGGCATTTTGGGGTTCTTCGATTATACAGGGGAGATTATCATGTGTACCGGTAGGAATTCCAAAATCAAATTTTGTTGGTGTTGTGAGGGGTCTTTGACCATTTATTGTTTGTTTCGCTTCTTCTTGCAAGTGGCTTATATACCGTTGGAGTGTATTATCTGACTGAAGGCAAACAGTTCGAAAATCGTATGCTACCCTTAATCGTTCTATACATGTTGTACATATTAATGATGGAAGACCTTCTTTCATCCACACCTAATAAAGAAAGAAAGCTTATATTGCATATTACAGATTTTTTGCATAATATAATTGGTTTGCAATTAAGGCAATTTTTTTAATTTGTAAAAGTAGTCTACCAACCCTCCAGCAACTATTTCTACATTAGTACATACATTTGTAATCAATTTATTGTACTTATGTGAATTTTTAGTTTGTGTGAAATTTCATATTTAAAAAATTGCTTACCACTTCTGAAACACAAGCAATAAGCTTGTCACAAAATTTGATTGAATCATTATCAGGAGTTATTGTGGGGGTTAAGGAGCACTCAATTCGTAAACAGGCTCGACAACAGTCTGCCACATGAAAGATATTTTCCATTGTGAGTCCATGAGGACTATTTCTTTCGTGAAAAACTAGTTGGTCTGACATATAAATAACCTTATTTCGTGCTGTTTACAGACAAAAAATTAATTTGAGCAGGACTGTAATATCATAATACTAAATATTCCTAGAATTAAATGCAATGGCGGATTATTTAAAATCTTTGATATATTTAATTTCTTGAAATATCATTACTACATACACGCTCTACTTTTTCTATATTTCTTTCTCATTCATTTCCGATAGTAGGTACCTACTCACTGTGTATGCCCAGTTTGCCAAACATAACAATCAAGTTTTACCGAAACAATTTCTTTATTGCTAACTAGCCATTTATTAAAATTGATTACCAGCAAACTCTTAATCTACTGTACTTCCTTCCTCTAGTGTTTATTTTGGTACATGCTGGGTTGCAGCACCATTAAAAATTAAACAATTCTCATGACAGATATTAATTTAATAAGCGATTGAAAATCAATTGTTATCTTAAATACTACATACAAATAAAATTAGTAAAATATATAATACCATTTAAAATATATCTTAAAAAAAGTTACAAAATATTATATCTTAAAATATAGAAGTTTACCTTAAATACATTCTTAATAATAGAATACTCTACTACTTACACAAACTAATATAAAGGCAAAGTGTCTTACAACTTCTAGTTAAGAAGCGCAAATATCTACAGTTAGTTACGAAAGGATCCTTTTATGAATACGGAAGTTCTTCATTGACGAGATAGTAATTTTAAATATAAAGAACAAGTTAGAATAAGACCCAAGAAATTTTTAAAATGGGCCTAAATAATCCGATTATTTTCTATAAACTAATATACTTTTTATGTTTCCTTAAATGAACAGATAAATATGAGGATGTGGCGAAGCTGCGATTGCAAATCGTACAGGTATACGGTTTTTCACCTGTATGTTTACGCATATGTACATTAAGCGACGATGACTGAGTGAATTTTTTACTGCATACTTCACAAGAAAACGGTTTTTCTCCTGTGTGTGTACGTAAATGTTTTTCTAAGTACGTGGCCCGCGTAAACATTCTTTCGCATAATGTGCAGTTAAATAAATTTTCACCTGTATGTGTACGTATGTGTTCTTGTAAATAAGCAGACGTTGTAAATTTTTTATCGCACGTTATGCAAGTGAATTTTTCACCAGTGTGTTTCATCATATGGGTTTGCAGTTCAGATGCGTAATTACATATTTTATCACATACTGTACATTTATACGGTTGTTTTCCTGTGTGTTCACGCATGTGTACTGTTAATTGAGACGAATGCGTAAATTCTTGCCCGCAAACTTTACATGGAAATTTCTCGCCGGTATGTTTTTTCATATGAACAGTTAAATGTGAGCTTTGTGTAAATGACTTATTACATAAATTACAAGACCATGGCCTATCCCCAGTATGAGTTTTTAAATGTGAATTTAAAATGTAACCGCTTGTAAATTTTTTATCGCAGTAAGTACAAGCAAACGGTTTTTCTCCCGTATGAGTACGCATATGAACCTGTAAATCCGAAGCCTTTATATAACGTTTATCACAACAATTACAAGCATACGGTTTTTCTCCTGTATGTATTCGCATGTGCACAGTTAATTCAGCCGTAATAGTAAATCGTTTCATACAAACCGAACATTGAAATGGTTTCTCACCTGTATGTCTACGTATGTGTTCGCGTAAATGCGACGAATGATAAAATTTCTTATCACAGTACTTACATTCGAACGGTTTTTCACCTGTATGAGTTCGCATGTGTATTTTTAAATTAGCATTCTTTGCATATTTTTTACCGCACACTTCGCATGTATATTTGTACGGATCTTCAACAATGATTGTTGTTTTGCTCTGTTGAGCCTCTAATCGTGCTGCTGCCGGTGTAAGTGTCGGATATTGTGGTAATGGTTGTGTTTGTGTTTTAACTGATCTGGTGTTTACAATTTTTTTTGGTACCTTATCTATTCTAGCAAATCCTGTAGTTGCTATTGAGTCAGGCGTAGCACTACGTGAAGTATCTAGATCAGCAGGATTTGATGAACGAGAGAGATCTTCATTGTCTAAAAAATGTTTTAAATTTAAATAATCAGAATTTTGTTGTGTTTGATGCTGCAGCATTTTTGTTTGATCGGGTATGTTATTTGGCATAACAAATTCTGTGAGATTAGTGTACATCTGCCCGTTGCTAACATTTTTATGTTGGTGTAAGTACTGCTGCAAAGTATTATCAGACTGTAAACATAATATTCGAAAATCGTAAGCCATTCGTAATTTATCAACACATGGCGTACAGATGAATGTAGGAAAATTTTCTTTTAGCCAGGCCTGAAAAATATGCGTTCTTATGTACTTAAAACTTTTCAAATTTTGTTAAAATTCAAATACTCACAACTTCTGATATGCAAGACATTAATTTGTCACTCAATTTTATTGTATCTGTATCTACAGCCGCTGTGGAAGTTAAAGTTCCTTCTATTCTTAAACAAGCCCGACAGCAATCAGCAAAATGGAATACATTATTCATTTTTGCAGCAAAATAATTTGTTAAAAAAAATAAACCATAAACAATAATTCTAAATTGTAGGACTTCTGTCAATGTCAAAAGTAAACCGCCACTAACAACTTTAAAAATAACTAAATGAAAAGTACTAACTTTAGGGGAATTTCTTGATGTACAGCACCAGACTGTAGTTTTAAAACCGTACGAAATACAAATGACACTTTTATTTTAATAGAAAACTCTTTAGTCTTATTCAAAAATTAATACTAATACTGTGATCACAAAAATTTGAAAGCAAATATTTCCTAGCGAAAGCCAAGATAATAATAATAATATAAGTCTTTTATTTCCCTTTGAAAAATAATAACAAACATAAAAAACATAAAAACAAATTTGAAAAACATAAAAAAAAAGAAAATAAGGTAATACCCAAGGCGAAGTTGAGCACAGCACGAAGGTGCATCGCTGTTCTTCCACTTAACCTTGCTATATATTATTTAAATCGTAGTTAGTAAATGTATCTTAGTAGGTAAGTAAAAAATACAAAAAAAATGTAGGTATAATAAGTTGAGATAAATTAATACAAAAACAAATAACACATGCAAATACAGCTCACTGTGCATCAAGTAATAATTGCTTATGACGGTATTTAAAACTGAAATAATTTAATGTTTAATGTTAAGAGGGCAGTTTAATTTATTAAAGATAGAAGCAATCTGATATGAAAAGCAACATTTGAATTTTTCAGTTTTGTAGTCTGGGATAGTTACAGAATCTTTGTATCGAATATTAACATTGTGTAGATCCGATCGAAAATTAATTTTATTATACAAATACCTAGGACATTTGTTTGTAATGATCTTATAATAAAGACATGCAGAGTGTAGAAAACGTCTGTTCTGTACATTTAACCATTTAGCTGAGTGTAATTTATGGGATATCCTTTGATACTTCCGTATTCCGTATATACAGGGTATCTCAGACATGACTCCCCAGGCCTGTAACTTTGTTATTTTTAAAAATAACTATAATAAACTATATATATTCGTAAATGGGAGCAAATTCTCTATAAGATGTGGAAAGAAAATGTTAGAAAATCTGTACTCATATTATGGCAGCGATATTCAACTTTTTTTTTTTCAAATTGCACACTATGCTTTTTTTCGCTCATTCTGATAGTACTTTTTATTCTCTTTATAACCATGTAAACCAATATTGGTCTTACATAAGAAAATTCTCGAAAAAAATACGATTGAAAGTTGAAGTCTAGGTTTGCCATGGAAACAACCGATTGTTGTAATTTGTACTCGTCGGCGATAAAAACAATAGCGGATACCTTTCTGCATACAACCTTGCTGCTCTTCTTGCATTCCTCTCGCATAAACCATAAATAAGGATCATATCAAGCTTTTCAGAATTAGTGTAATTCATTTCTAATACTCCTATGATTTTAAATAAGAACATACAAATACAGAAAGAGCACTTGTCATTCTTTACAACGTAAATTGCAATTGTTTTACAGCTATACGCTATTGTTTTCATCGCCGACGAGTACAAATTACAACAATCAGTTGTTTCCATGGCAAACCTAGACTTCAACTTTCAATCGTATTTTTTTCGAGAATTTTCTTATGTAAGCCCCATATTGGTTTAGATGGTTATAAAGAGAATAAAAAGTACTATCAGAATGAGCGAAAAAAGGCATAGTGTGCAATTTGAAAAAAAAAGTTGAATATCGCTGCCATAATATGAGTACAGATTTTCTAACATTTTTTTCCCCATCTTATAGAGAATTTGCTCCCATTTACGAATATATATAGTTTATTATAGTTATTTTTAAAAATAACAAAGTTATAGGCCTGGGGAGTCATGTCTGAGACACCCTGTATACCGAAGACAATAATTTTGTAGTTTCTGTAATCTGTTACAATCGTTGAAACTCAGACATGGACCATAAACTACATCACATTAACTAATATGTGAAAGTACCAAAGAATCACACAGTAATTTTTTAACATTCATACTCAATAGATACTCTATGAGGATATAAAACCTTCAAAACAGAATATGATGATTTGAGTATATTGACCACATGTTGCTTAAATTTTAAGTCAGAATCCATTGTAAGACCCAAATTTTTAACTATTTCCACAGGCTTATACAGGGTGTATTTGAAGTGACCGTATTCCTTTTAGGAGGTGTTAGTATAGGTCATTTGTAATCGATTTGACCCTATAATGTATTATCCAAAGCCTACTGGTTTTCGAGATATTTTAATTTTTGTGTTTTTCCAGAAATACACCATATTTTAGTACTAATATTGAAAACAAAACAAATTAGTAGCAATTATTGTCGATGTATCGATTGTTATCGTTAGTTTAGATTCTGTTGTTAACTGTAAATCAGAATTTATGTCAGTTAGTTTGATAAGAAAGAATTGCCAGAGCTTAAATCCACAGTTACTGGAAGAGAAATCAAATAACTCGAAGATTTATCCTAATTTATTCCAAAAATTTGATAATACATTAAACGTGCAAATTATTTGAAAAACTTCTCTATTTTATTACCTTTCAAATGAGGTATAGTTTTTTAAGAAATACCTCATAGTTCCAAAGATATCGTAAAAACATTAAACGCGAGTGTTGCGAATTCATATTCTACTATTTTTAAAGTAATCCAATAAATTAAACTTGACAAGTAAATTAAACACGATTAAAAAAAATATTTTATTAATAGGTTTTTACAAATTATTTTCAAATTGAGCACCTCTGTTTCTGATGCAGGCTCGAGCTCGTTTTATTACCTCACTCTTGGTCGGTTTGTTGGTGATATTATTTTGTATAATAACTGCAGCTTCTTGGATTCTGTTTACTAGCTGCTCCCTTGTATTTATTTGCACCGCGTAAACTATTGATTTAAAATGTCCCCAAACATAAAAATCAAGAGGTGTTAGATCAGGGCTCCTTGCGGGCCACGATATTGGTCCGCTCCTTCCAATCCAACGATTTGGAAACCACTGATTTAACAACTCCCGCACACGTCGAGAGTAGTGCGCGGGACAACCGTCGTGCTGAAATATCATTGAGCGTCGGTTAGCAAGGGGTACGTCGTCTAGCATCTCAAATAAATTGTTAAGAAGAAACTCTTCGTATGCTGCACCATTCAGGTTATCAGGTAAAAAATGGGGCCCTAATAAATTATTTCCAATAATTCCCATCCAAACGTTAACGCTAAATTTTCTTTGAAAGCTTGTTTCCCTGGTTAAATGGGGATTTTCTTCTGCCCAATGATGTAAGTTATGTAAATTTGTAACACCTTCACGATTAAATTTTGATTCATCTGTCCACAAAATTCTCGATAAAAAAGTTCTGTCTTCGGTATTTTTATTTAAAATGTACCGACAGAATTCAATCCTTCGTCCCAGATCCCCATGTTCTAGTCCTTGGACTGTAGTGTAATGATAGGGGTGGTGTCTTGATTTATGAAGAACTGACCAAACTTTTGAATGTGACACACCCAAGTGACGAGTTACCTCTCTTGTACTGCGTGAAGGATCTTCGTGAAAACTATTCAAGATTTCTTCCTCTACATTAACATTAACTCTTGCACCTGCAGCTTCATGTGCAACACGTACAACACTACCCGTTTCGGAGATTCGTCGGAAGGTATTGGAAAAAACGGATACATGCGGAACGCGACTATTTGGAAAACGACGCTGATATTCCCGTTGCGCTTCTGCAGCATTTCCGTCGCAAAATCCGTAAATAAAAAGAATATTGGCATATTCTCTATTTGAAAACGCCATTTTCACATTCAAAAATTCATAAACTTGTTGAAGCACTTTAACAAGGTTTATTTCTTGTCAAAACAATTATTGTTTCGTTTGTATCAATTGTTTTTCTAGCTTTAATTTATCGGCCTACTTGTAAAAATTAACATAAAAGTAAAACAAGAGAACCAATTTGATTGGGTGATATGCCTTAGAAATAATAGAGGTGCTCAATCTGAAAATAATTTGTAAAAACCTATTAATAAAATTTTTTTTTAAATCGTGTTTAATTTACTTGCCAAGTTTAATTTATTGGCTTACTTTAAAAATAGTAGAATATGAATTCGCAACACTCGCGTTTAATGTTTTTACGATATCTTTCGAACTATGAGGTATTTCTTAAAAAACTATACCTCATTTGAAAGGTAATAAAATAGAGAAGTTTTTCAAATAATTTGCACGTTTAATGTATTATCAAATTTTTGGAATAAATTAGGATAAATGTTCGGGTTATTTGATTTCTCTTCCAGTAACTGTGGATTTAAGCTCTGGCAATTCTTTCTTATCAAACTAACTGACATAATTTCTGATTTAAAGTTAACAACAGAATCTAAACTAACGATAACAATCGAAACATCGGCAGTAATTGCTACGAATTTGTTTTGTTTTCAATATTAGTACTAAAATATGGTGCATTTCTGGAAAAACACAAAAATTAAAATATATCGAAAACCAGTAGGCTTTGGATAATACATTATAGGGTCAAATCGATTACAAATGACCTATACTAACACCTCCTAAAAGGAATACGGTCACTTCAAATACACCCTGTATAATTAACTTATCCTTTACTCTGATGTTAATAAAAGGCAGAGATCCACATTTACATTTAGCTGAACCAAACAAGACTACAGAGGTTTTGCTGGCGTTAATTATTAATGAATTTTCGGCTTGGTCAACAATCCTATTAAGATCCTCATTTATTAGAAATACTTCATCCGGTTTAAACGAATAATAGATTTGTGTGTCGTCTGCGTATTGGTGAGATTTACAATATCTGATAGCTGTTGAAAAATTTATAGTATCCTTGAAGAACACCTCTTTCTAAATTAAATGAATCTGAGAAGGTAGTACCTACCAATTTTCACACACTGCGATCTATCTTTTAGATAATTTTTTATTAATTTAATTGAAAGTTCATCAAAGCCTATGTATTTTAATAATGCAAGGAATATGTCATGATTTAACGTATCAAACGCTTTGCTAGAATCTAACAATACAACTAAGGTAGTTTTATTTTTATCATTCGCTCTAAAAACATCATCGGTTATATTAAGTAAAGCAGTAGGTACTGCAACTAAAACCAGGTCTAACTAAACCCAGACTGTGTTTCAGGTAGAATATTATTATAAGTAAGAAATTCTCTGATTTGTTCATTGATTACTTTTTCAATTATCTTAGATAAAACCAGTAATATACTAATTGGACGAAGGTCTTTTAACGAATTTGGTTTGCTGGTTTTAGGCAAAGGAACAACTACCGCTTTCTTCCACGGTTCAGGAAAAACTCCTTCAGTCAAACAAAAATTAACAATGTGTCTAATGTAGGGTAATATATGGGGGCAACACAATTGTATTATATCTATATTGATGCCATCAAGGCCCACAGCTTTGGACTTAATGGAATTAATAATATTGAAAATATGATTTTCATTAGTTTCATTTTATTTGTATTAATCAAACTATTACTATTATAATATTCCAAAACTGCATCTATGTCAGCGTCCGTTTTTGCTATAGAGTTAATAAAATAGTTATTTGTAGTATTCGGATCAGCTAAATGTTCCGGAATCTCTGGTTAAACTTTGGTGTGGATAGGTGGATACCATATTTAGACAGTTTTTTCCAAAGCGTTTTACTGTCTTTAAGCTTAGATTCCAGAAAAACTCTTTTTTCATTTTGAATTGCCCGAGTTGTAAAATTGCGCAATTGCTTGTAATATTCCCAGTGATGCGGATTCTGAGATTTCTTAAACTTTTTAAAAGCTTTATCCCTCATCGACATCATGAGTCTAATGTTGTCTGTAAACCAGGGAGCAAGATTCTTAGTGTGTCACTTTGAAACGAATGGAGCATGTTTGTCTATTAGCAAGATAATTTACTTTATCATTAACTGTATCTAAATTTAAAAAAAACGGAATTTGCTGCAAATCTGCTAAAAATGTGTCATAATTAAAGTTTTTAAAAGAACGGCATGTAGAAAATGGCGTTTTTGACCTTTTATTCTCAAATGACATGTTACTGTAAATTAACTCGTGATCTAAAAAATCGAAATTAATTGTTCCACTCAGGACTACACTATTTTTGTCCGAAGTAATTATTATATCTAAGAGTGAAGCAGTAGTTTTCGTAATCCTGGTAGGTGCATTGATTATTTGCGTTAAACTGTAACTATCAATCAACGATTGAAATTGGTTTGCTGCAAAATTATCTTGACTTAACAAATTAATATTAAAATCTCCCAAGCAGAACAATTCATCGCAAACAGGCATTACCAAAGACAATGTGCTATTAAATTCGTTTATAAAATTCTTATAATCTGAATTAGGAGCCCTGTAGACTACCCCAAAAGCATCGTTTTTCATATTTAGTTTAACATTAAACCATAATTGTTCAATCGTATCAGATGTATTTATTATGACGGTGTTAAGGTTATTTGTAGAGTCCGACCGAAGTTTCGGTTTCGGCCAAAAAACAGCGGAATCTTCGGCCCAACCGAAACTGTCTTCGTTTAAAAACGCCTGAACCGATCGAGACGTAACGAAGTTCGGTCGTTACGTTTCGGGTCGTCCTCAGAAATACTCGGCCGGCTAACTAACTATAAAATTAATAATTAATACGTTTGCTTTTGTAGTCATTCAGTTCTTGTTTAGAATTTTTGTTTTCGTTTTAAACAATTTTAAATTTATTATAAGTGTCAGTAAAGGGATTTTATTATTTTCTTTCTTTCTTTCTTTTTTTACTTTAAGTGGGTATAATATGTTAGCAAATATACTGAAATGTAACGTTTCAAATAATAAGTTAGTATAAAAATACAATCTAAGTTATAAAGGAATAATATGTATAAAAGAATAATTATAATTATCATTAATTTCATGTTAAAATTTAATTTATTCAATTAAAACGAAGCCACATGACTACTGAAGAAATACAAACTAAATGATTGGAATAAAACTATGTGTTTTCCTGTATTTAAAACAAGTACTACTAATTTCTATGTAAAAAAATTAGTTAAATTAATATGAAATTTATAAGTTTCGGTTTCGGCCGAAACTGGGATGAAAGCCGAAATTCGGTTTCGGTTACGGCTTCAAAACTTACTTTCGGTCGGACACTAGTTATTTGCTACATAAAAAACAACTCCTCCACCTCTTCCAGAATTACGATCTTTGCCTATGTAAATTTATATCTGGTAGGTACATTAATTGTTAACCATGTTTCTGTGACAGCAATCACATCAAAGGCATTTTTCTCAAAATAAATTCGCAAGTCATGAATATTTCATGACAGCGAACGGGAATTCACATGTGCCATTCTAAATTCATTCATTATTAATAATCAAAATTTTAAACAACTAAATAAGTAAATTAATTAGGGTAGTACATTATTAGAATTAATTAAAGTAAAATGGTTGAGGTCCTGCCACAGAGTTAAAATAGTAAGAAATTAACCAGCTAAATATAAAGTCAAAAATAACGATATTTATAAATCTGCATTTGAAAGTATACGTTTAACCTGACCCTCTTTTTTGATGTAGATTGTACCATCCACAGACCACACATTTTTATAGGTGTACTTTTCTTCTGTCGCCTTCAGTAGCTGCACACGTTTTAAAGTCAAATCTTCCTTAATCACAATTCGCGATCCCTTTAACAACGTTTTATTACGAAACACCTGACTAGGTACTCTATAGGTCACAAATTTAACAATGACGGGTCTGGCGCTACCAGTTTTCGGCTTACCGACTCTATCACTTTCCTTGATTTCAAATTTCATCTTAGTATTAAAAATATCGAAAACAGAAGCAATTAAGTTTTCGTTGTTAGCTTCGGCAATACTAAAAATTCGAATGGAGTTTCTCCGCGTATACTGCTCTAAATTGTCATTACCAGCATCACGTTTGGAATTTTCTACTTGTAGTTTGCTGACTTGTGCTTGCAGTTCTTCAATTCTAGTATTAAAATTTTCAAACTTCTCGTTTAGCTGTTGAAGAATACTCTGAGAAATAGCTTCGGTTATGATCCTGATAACATATTTATCACCCAGCAGTTTTTGAACAGTAGTAGATATGTTCCGATTGATGTCTTCCAACTGATCTCGGGTAAAAGGCATTTTCTAGCAGGTGTAATTACTACTTTTATGTGTCACAAAAATGCATAACTTCGTAGTAATTTAGCAATAAAGCTTGAATTAGCAGGAGCACTCAACACTACGTCTATTCGCTACGACACAAAGAAACAAACAAGAACGTAAGGTATATGTTATGTATTGCTATACAGTACATAAAGGCAACTTAAAAAGTTAATAAATAACAGTGTTATCTACTTAGTAGCTAAAATACTTTTGTATATAAATGATAATGAGTAAAATACAAAATATGGCTCGAAAATTACACTTACTTAACTGGAGATTTCAGCAAAATAAGCTTGCTAGCAACGCCTTTGTTTTAGGCCATAGTACGTATGTTTTATTATAATTGATAGTTTAAACCAAAAAATAGTTAAAACTACTGCATAATAGTATTTTGCATATTTGCATTATTAATAGGCGGCTGCTGTGGTGCTGCATGTTTCTTCATATGAGTACTTAAATAATTTGAAGATGAAAACCTCTTATTGCAAATACTACATAAATACGGTTTTTCACCCGTATGCTTTCGTATATGTTTTTGTAAAAACGCAGCACGAGTAAATGTTTTATCGCAATGCATACAAGAAAATAATTTTTGCCCAGTATGTTTCCTAGTATGTTCCTGAAGATATGACGCTGTTGTAAATTTCTTATCACATGTAACGCATTTATACGGTTTCTCTCCTGAATGCTTAACCATATGTGCTTGGTAATGAGACTGATATACGAAACCTCGATTACAAACGCTACAGGAATAAGGAACTTTTCCGGTATGTTCTCGCAAATGAATTGTTAACTCAGTATTTCGAGTAAATCTCTGATCACAATGTTTGCAAATGTATGGTTTTTCACCTGTATGAGTACGGAAGTGAACGGTTAATTGCGAAGACTGCGCAAAGCTTTTACAACATATATTACAATTGTATGGTTTTTCTCCGGTGTGCGTTTTATTATGAGCATTCAAAATATATGCACTTGCAAACTTTTTACCACATATCATACAATCGAACGGTTTTTCACCTGTATGGGTCCTAATATGAACTTTTAAGTCAGAATGAGTTGAACACTTTTTATCACAGAATGTACAAGCATATGGTTTCTCTCCCGTATGAGACCTCATATGCATCGTTACCTCACCTCTTATAGTAAAACGTTTGTTACAAAGACTACAGGCAAACGGTTTTTCACCTGTATGTCTTCGTATATGTTCACGCAAATGATGCGGATGCAAAAACCTTTTATCACAATATTTACATTCAAACGGTTTTTCACCCGAATGACTTTTCTTATGCGACCGTAAATTTGAATAATTACTGTAATCTTTATTACATATATTACAGGGATATCGCTTTGGTGTTGTTTTCGGTTGGGGAATCGGATCGTTTGATTGAGTCATTAAAGCATATGGTGTTTGTGTTTCTGTACTTATTGTAATTTTTGTGGTTGTTACTGGTTTTAATACTGTATTAGTTGAAGTTTCCACTGCAGCTGTCGTAGTAGTGGTCGACACTTGAACTGACGACATCGCAGGCATACTTTCAGAAGTTTCCGTTAGTGCTAGTGTCGTTGATGGTATAGACATAGGAATAATTGGAATATTGCCTATAAATAAGCAGATTTATAATTGAAGCGTAAGCTTCTATTAGCTTCATATTACCTATTGTCGTGTGCAAATTAGTTAAAGTAGGCAAATCTTTGTTTTGTGTACCATAATGATTTCGACTGAGATCGTCATTACCATCCAGAAGACTTCTTAAGCTTAAATAATCCGAATTATGTGTTTCTTGATTAATACTGGGCATATTATTGGACGAATCGGACTGCATAGCAAAATCGAATTTTGTGGGTGTTGCTAAAGGCCTTTCGTTAATATTTTGTTTAGCTTCTTCGTGGTGATGATTTAAATATCGCTGTAAAGTATTATCAGATTGAAGACATAATATTCTAAAGTCATAAGCAGTCCGCAGTTTCTCGATGCAAACAGAACATATAAGCGAAGGAAATCCTTCTTTTTGCCAAGTCTAAAATATTAATTTATTAAAAACAAGGATGATACAATAAATAACAATAAATTTAAATTTTACCATATCAGAAACAGAAGCTGCTAATTTATCAATAAACCTTATATTATCACCATCTGTTGTAGAAGTATGAGTTAATGTACATTCCATTCGTAAACACACTCGGCAACATTCTGTTATCTGATACATACTTTGAATTTGATTGTTTATAAACAAATTTAACCAAGAAGATATTTTGAGAAAATCAATAACAGGCATGCCAATACTCCCGTAGAAAAAAATTAATGCAATATTGAGGATTGAAATTCCCTATACAGAGCCAGCTATCCTTCTATTGAATGCCAACAGATGGCTTAAAGTCGTAATTTTGTTATAATTAATTTTCTAACAACAAAAAAGAAACTGCGGAAAAAGGTTTTTTATAAATAATTCGAAATCAAGATAGCCCAATACAAAAAAGTAAACGTAAACAAACAACCCGACTATCTGTTCACTCGTCTCAAAGACACTAAATTGAAAAATCTAGTGCATTTTTTTGTTTTTGAATTGGCAGCATTACGTGTTTTTAAAATTTAGTGAGATTTTAAGTTCCCTGAAATGTTGGGTTATGTTAACATGTTGACGGATGTTAAAATCAAAATTCAATTAAATTTAACTGTCCTTCTATAATCCATTCAGAAAACTCCTGTGACATAAAAGTCACCATATGTTGGTTAATATGAAAATCCCTATTAGGCTATTAAAAACTTTTAGATTTGAGATTGGCGCACCTTTAAATTTAAATTTAATGCTTTTGTTTTTTTTTGTTTTCACTTTGACACTTAAATTATTTATTATTCAAGTTACGTTTTATAATTCATAATCTTTAGAGAAATGGATGAACAGAAGCACCAACGAAGTTTATTATCATACTTGTATTATTAATAAACCCATTTTTACCTTGTTCTACTTAATTTTACGAAAATGACAAATGATTTATCATAACCTTACATTTCAGTTTGACGTTAAGTACATTCACTAAAAAAGTTGATAGGTTCTGTACATAAAGTACACTCCCAAATTTTCATTTGACAGCGTAAACGTCACGGGAGTTTTCTGAATGGATTATACTTACAGTTTTTAATTCTTCGTAACATATAAATTGCCTTCTGCTCTCTCTCGGTAAAATTCATGGTTCAACATTTAGGTTACATTGCATGCATATGAGAATCTGTTTATTTAATAATTTTTTTAAATGTCAGATTTCAAATTTCCTTCCATATAGTAATCAGAAATAACAACATTACAGAGCAAATTTTCTATGCCAACAGGTACCGATAGTATCGTGCATGCCAACATAAATCTGGTGTTTTTGAGATCAGTGAACAGAATATAAACGACTACTGGTTAAGTAAACCTATACAAATATCTAACGTATGTATTATCTGTAACCTCTTATACCTTTCGGTGTCAAGGCTGGTGCCTTAACATATGAGGCTCTACCTGTGCAATGCACAACCCGGCCCGTCTCTGCGGGTTACAAGTTGGTGTGCCCTTTATACCTACATACTGCACCATGTGTTTGTGTTAGTGTGTTTATGTGTATAACACCTTGTTACTCTACTTCCTAGGTCTGCATTCGAGCCAAGGACTAGCGCAATGCTAGGTTGACGCTCTACCACTGCGCCATCCTGGCTATACCTACAAACATCTAATATCTTCTCCAATTTAGATTATAGAATCGACGATGGAGAAAATGCATAGGAAACAATCTCAAAAACAACCGAACCACCACCTATCTTTGTTGAAAGGGTGGAAAACATCCTACCTTTAACGACCCTACTCAACAAATATGCCACTAATAGCCACACGATTAAATATGTGTAACAACCAAATCAAAATCCAATCAAATACCCCTGAAAGTTACTGTGTCATAATCAAAACCCTTGAAAAAAAAACAGTTCCATACTTACCAACTGGAATAAAACCGCACATCCCGAGTAGTTGTTCGCAACATGCATCCTACTGCTGATATGGATGCCCTAAAAAACGTAAAAAAGGACATGAACTTATTAATATTTCCGGTATCCGCCATAGAACAAATAAAAATAAATTGCTGCCTTTAAGCGATGTCGAGTTTCCTACCAAGCCAAATAATAAAGAAATCTATGAAATCACAAATCAGCTTAACCTGATAGTAAAGATGGAGAAGCCAAGTAGCTCAGTTGTAAGAGGGCTAGGCTTGCATGTTGCATGTCCCGGGCTCGAATCCCTACGTTGGTGGAGATTTTTTCTCGGGCATCTGGGATCGGTACTAGGCCTGGTGAGACTATTCACAGTTGGGCTTAATTAACTGTGCTCTACTCGAAAGACTGGTCTATGATATACAGCAACAAGACCACTACACACGTAGTAACACACACATGACACAGTCGTCTGACTTGAAGTAATGCCTAAAGGCGATTCCGAGTAGATTGGCTATAGGTACACGCATAAAAGACACACACACACGCACAAAAAGAGAGATAGTAAAACAACCTAATTAAAAACGGTATTACTTACTTTTAATCAAATGGCAAAAAATAATACCCAACCTATACAAACTATGAATAGTCAACCATCACAAAATAACCTCGAGCAGAGGATAACAAAAATGATGGAAAGGATGGACAAAATACTCGAACTTCTAATGTCTACGACCACAAAACTAAAAAAAAAATAGCCGTCTGGAACGCCAATGGCATGATAAATCACGGCCAAAAAATTAAAACTTTCATTAAAAGTCAAAACCATGGACATTATGTTAATATTAGAAACACACATAAAATCTAAAAGTTACATTAAGGTTCCCAATTATTCCATATATCATACACAATATCCCAGTGTGAAAGCTCAAGGAAGCACAGCTATTATTATTCGTGACAGCATTAAACATCACGAATTTTCGAAATTTAGTCCGCCCAACCTACAAGCAACATCTGTGTCAGTAGAAGACCGGCATGGGCAGCTAATTTCCATAGCATATACTGCCCTTCCAATAAAACTATCAAAATAGAAAGTTTGTAAACTTCTCCAAAAGACTCTTGGACATAGATTCATAGCTGCCGGAAGCTACAATGCGAAGCACCCTTATTGGGGCTCTAGCTTGATCTCACCACGTGGCACACAACTTTATTAAGCAATGGTAACCAATAATCTACATCAACTGTGCACTGGACAGCTAACTTACTGGCCGACCGATAGGCACAATACCGGGCGCAATTGATTTCTGTGTCACCAACGGTATTTCACAAAACTCCTTAAAAATTGAGTCCAACCATAGAGGAAATAATTATAAATTTTATTTCTTAATCTATGGTCCAACCTAGATCTATCGTCAGATCGCTCTCCACTTTTGTTTGCATTAGAAACCCAAGTATGCAAGAAAACGACCCCCCCCCCCCACATTGTCAAATAAATATACCGACTGGAACTCCTTTCGTACTATCCTAACAAATGAAATAAATCTATTCGTCTCTTTAAATACAGAGGAACACATCGAACTAGCGATTGAACATTTAAACCAGTGCTCGTCAACATTGTTAGGGGTCGATTTGAGCTCAGAAGTCGATCGGGGGTCGATAGAAAAATATAAGACATCGTTGTACTGGTAATATTTAATTGGATTACCTCCATCCTGAATGACAACGCAATTAAGAGTGAATCGTGGGAACAGTGACATGCATAGGACCTGTAAGATGGAGCAAGGTCATGAAAATAGTTACGGAGGCCAAAATAAGGTATTTACCAATAAACGGGTGTCAGTGGTTCCCGCCCGGCCGACGCGGCGGGAGCGAGATTGCAATGCGTGCGTGGTTGCTTATTTACTTATACTTATACGTATTCGACCCCAGTCTACATTTTTTCGCATCGACATACAAGTGAGCGTTAATGTTCGAAAATTCAGCAACATACATATTATAATTCAATCGTTATTCATTCACAGACTAAACTTCTCTATGTTGAAGAGTTGATTAACTATAAAATAAACAGTCTAAAAACTCACATAAGCGCATTTTTGGCTTGTCCGATTATAATTTCGTATTAGTAAAATAGAGGGGACCGATAAATAGCCAAGAAACTCTGGAAGGGGTCGACGGTCAAAGAATTTTGGCGACCCCTCTAAACACTGCTATACAACAAGCCTCCTAGAATACTACACCAGCAAAATACAAGTCCACAGAAAACAGATCATATTCACAATATATTGAAGAAAAATTAGAAGAAAAGCGTAATTTAAGAAAACAATGGTACACTACGCACGCGCCGATTGACTAAACAAAATGAAATCGCGCAATCCAACAATTAAATAGTCTACTAAATGAATACAGAGACCGAGGTATTAAGAGGTACTTAGAACCTCTTTCACCACCTGAAGCAACAAACATTCCTTATGGAAAGACGTGAAAAAAATCAGAAACACGCAAACTATAAAACCACCAATTAGAACTCTAGATGGAAACCGGCCCCGTACGGTTGAAGTAAACGCAAAAAGATTCGCAGAACATTTTGGCAACGTATTCAAACCTCCACCCATGGAAGTATGTCGAGCCGAAGTGCCGAAGAAGACTTAATACACCAAGTACTAAACGCCCCACATCAAATGGACCTGCCCATCAAACTGTTCCAGGTTCCAGGTTAATGAAGTTAAAACAGCGATAGCCAACAACATTAATCCTACCAAATCAACGGGGACCTCACAACAGAACGTGTATTAAAAGAGCTACCGGCAGAGGGAATAAAGATATATTAAGACTGGACAACTTCCCGTTACAGTGGAAAGTAGAAGAACTAATAGTCATTCTCAAACCTGGGAAAGAACAAATGGATCAAGTTCGTACCGACCCATTCGTCTCTTGCCTGTGATGTCAAAGGTGTTAGAGAAACTCTTTATGAAAAGAATCATGCTGTTATTGGAATATATGAAAAACAGCTAATTCCTAATCACGAATTTGGTTTTCGCCAGCACCACTCTACCATCGTAGTTCATAGGGTTGCAAGAAAATCAAAGATAACTTATTAGAAAACAAGAGATTTTGCTCGGCTGCCTTCCTCGACATTTCACAACCCTTCGATAAAGATAAAATCAACCTACCTCACCCCTACTGCCAAGACCTAATATCCTACCTATCAGATAGACATTTCCTTCTAAAGTACGGCGAAGCCTATACCTCTCTCGTGCCCATGGAATCTGGTGCACCTCAGGGAAGCGTTCTTTGTCCTTTATTGTTATGTGCTCTACACTTCAGATCTACCAACCACTAACTTCACTGACATATCTACATTCGCTCATGATACGGCAATAAAGGCTTCAGACTCAAATCCGTACCTTGCACCTGAGTATCATCTCAACAAACTAGTAGAATGACTGAAACTGTCGCGTATCAAAGCGAATAGTTCCAAATCCACCAATATCACCTTCACACGTGCCCAGCCATATCACGTACCAACACTCTACTTCGGCAAAGAGAAGACATCAAATATCTTGATATTCACCTAGACAGGCATTTGACCTGGGCTAAGCACATCTGGCAGAAACTAGGCCATACTTATCGTAAAATATTCTGGCTAATGAGCAGAACCTTCCATTTAAAGGCATTGTCAAGTTATGCAACATATTTAGTAAATATCAAAATACGTTAGTTAAAATACTCGTAAAACTACCCGCAGTGGTAGAATTTCAATATCTTTGATAATAACCACAATAAACGAGTAGAGAGAATTCATTTCCCCGATACGTGACGTCACGAATGTCAGCCTCCTGAGGCTACTAAACAAACACAACTCTCGCGTTGCCGGGTTATTTGTATTATTAGTCGACTCGGCATTCCGCTCTTACTGGCCACCGACATTCGTGACGTCATATCTTAAACTTTTAGCTCCCATAACACGGTAACGAATTAAAATTCGGCCGTAAAATTTTGCACAGGTGCAATACTCAGTTTACTCAATCAAATTACAAAATAAAAAAAACGACTTTTCATAAGTTGACAATGCCTTTAAGTATGGGGAACAAGTTACTACTATACAAAGTCGTCATAAAACCCAGTGATAACAACATACTGAAGATCCAGTCGAAAATACTACGAGCTATCTGCGACGCACCGTGGTACATACCAAATCGTATCATTCATCACATAATCTTGTAATACCCACAGTCAAGGAGTAAATCGGCAACTTGAGTACACGATACCAAACAAGACTCATCGATCACCCTAATACACTACCGAACAATCTTCTAATCGCTCCTCGCATTAAACGACTCAAACGGCATGACCCGTTGGACTTATACTTACCTAGATCACAGAGCAGATATTAATGCTAATATCTGCTCTGTGCATAGACGCAATTCGTGTAATGTAAGTGTCTTGTTCCACTGAGCCAGTCTCATCTACTATGTCTTTGTACTATCGATATCCAAAATATTTCTCATTGTTCTAATAAGAATATTGAATATAATTATTGGAAGGCAAATAAAAAATAATACTAATATTAATAATAATAATAATTCTGTCTGGTTTATATATAAAAAAAAAAAACTACATTGACTATTTAAAATTTTAATGTAAAATATAAAACTAATTTCGAGTTAATAAATTAAATTAGCAATTAACTATATACAGTTTCCAAACATCAGGTACCTCAATCAACATTAGACTTCTTAGGTTTTTTGGGACGTGTAATGCCAACATATCCAACAACTTCAATAGGTTTTATTCCTTCTATATCTTGTCTAATTACGTTAGTTAATTCAGCCTGATATCCTTGGGCACTTGCAGCTGCAGCTTCCTCTGCAAATTCTGGAGGAGCATTAGCTGCTGCCTGTTCGGCAGCTTGAACAGCTCCTTCAAAAGCACACATAGCTTCAGCTTTAGCTAATTTATCTATAGCATCCAACAATTCAGTATCTTGCTCTCCTCTGAGATTTGCTTGAATATCTAGGCCACTAACACTTGCTTCTGCTAAGTTCTTGTTAACTGATTTTGATGCAACATTTAACGGATGATGCGAGGGTGATTCTAAAGTAACTAAATTTTCTCCTATGTTTAGGGAACATTCTCTGCGTTTTTTTAGTTCATTTTCTACAGTTCTATCGAACCTGAATTGAAAGCCAAAAGGGTTAAAGAGGGTCTTAAAATAGAATATCAAAATTACCATTCCATTAATGATTCTCGTTTTGGGGATCGTTTGCCAGGATTTGAAGATCCTGATTCATTTAACCTAGATTGACTTAAAAGATATCTTGAATCCTCCGCATCGGCTTGATCAAGGTATCTACTATCCGCAGAGGCTGTATTCATAAAACCTAAATTAGGATCTTTCGGTAGGTATTTAGCTGGTAAACCTTTCTGAAAGCAAAATGTTAAGATATGGATTGAAAATAAAAATTCCTACGTAAATACCCGCCCTCTTGACGTCATTAAAATGCTGGGATCCACAGCATCACTTAATTGTACATCCTTAGGCATCCAGCTTAAATTATAATCAATTTGAGAACCAAAAGTTTCATGTTGAGAAGGTAAGTTGAAGGGTTGCATAGGCGTTGACTGAGGTGCCATATAAGGAACCCTAAATCCGTAATAATCGAGGGAGCGTGGTGGACTAGGATGCTGCAATTGTACTTATTGAAATATAAATTTCACATTTTATATATCCGCAGTACCATGAACTGTCCTGGTGTTCCACTGCAAGCATAATCACAAGGGCTGCCTCCTCCAGCATGTTGTGAAGGCCCGGTTCTTCTTATGGAGGTTGAAGAAACGCGGGTTAAAACTCGCGCACCAGGTGATCTAGCACCACCTCTCCCTCTTTGCTAAAATAATTTGAAGTATTACATTTAATAACTTACAGATTTTTTTGTAATATTACGCTTGTGTTTGGGCCATCTTGGGTTGTTATTACAACCTCTTCGGGAATCTGTTGCTGCATTATGTATATTTAAAATTTCAACACGGAAATTTTCAGGAAACTACACATACACGAATCTGTGACAAGACCAAATGCCATTCTAAGTTTTTTTGTCGTTTTTATTTGCAATTGTTTTTCTGATTTCGAATTTTCTTTTTATATATTTTTCATTGCAGATTTACAATCTACTCAAATTAAATATAGAGTAATAAACAAATGTGATATAGGTATATCCATCGATGGTTTAACCGAGTTTGTTTAAACTAAATCTTCTGGCCACAGTCTTTTCAGTATCCTGTCTTCTACCACCTATAAGTTGGTTAATGTGTCCTATGTTACGGTATCTATATTTGATGGCGTGTGACTGTATTACTTGCGTTAGCTTTCAGGTCTTCGTGTATTGCTAGGTTCGACACGTACCATTGGAAGTTTGTTATCATACGCAGTATTTTTGATTGAACTATCTGAATATATCTTGGTAATAGAGCGTTTACTGCAACCCCACAATAACTCGATTCCATACGTCCATATGGGTTTTAGTGTGACTTTATATATTAATAACTTTCTTTCAAGAGTTAGATGGGACTTTCGAGCTTTCGACCAATCAGCCAGTACATCTGTTTAACTACACTGCCTTGCGGTACTCCAGATTATATTGGGTGATAGGTAGTCAGAGTATTATTAAATTTAACTTGAAAATATTTATCTTGCAAATATGATTTTAATATGAGGTAGAGCTGACCAAGTAAATTTTTCTTCAACTTATATAATAGTCCTTTATGCCACACTTTATCAAAGGCTTGTTGTATATCCAGAAAAACTGCTGCACACATTTTCTTTCCTTCTAAACTTTCTTTTATCATATCCAGTATTCTGTGGCATTGTTATATCGTGGAGTGTTTTTCTCTGAAGCCAAATTGATGTGCTGGGATGAGATTTTCTGTGGGGTCAACATTTCTTATTCTGTTAAGACGAAGCTTTGCAAATATTTTTGTCATTACGGGTAAAAGGCTTAATGGTCTATAAGATGACGTTTCAGTTGGTGGTTTTCCTGGTTTTGCTGCCATAATGATTTGTGCAAGTTTCCAGTGCACTGGAAAGTAGCATAGTCTTAACATGCTGTTCTAGATTGTTGTTAACAGTACAATCGCTTTTCTAGGGAGAGTGTTTCAAAATTTCTCCTACTATTAAGTCGTAACCTGGTGCTTTATATGAGCTAGTAAGCTTAATTTCTTGTCGAAAATGGCTTTATGGGCAAAGACAACTAACAGGGTGCATCAAGATAGGTTCTAATTTCAGCATCATCATTATCGGATGGAAGTGGCGTAAAGACTTTGATAAGGTGTTCCGCAAAAGCGTCTGCAATGGAATCACACAAACCATGGATGCAAAAAATTAAATGTGATAATATTATAAAAAAGTTTTACTTGTATTAATTTGTAGCAACGAAAATTATAATTATTATTTGTAATATCGGGTCGCCTTTTATGTAAAAATGAAATACATATGTGGAAGTTTTATATCCGTTTAATTCCGATAAAAGTTGGTAAAGTTCGCTTTAAGGTCAGACGTTTCGATTTTCAGCATTATTTTCCCAATCATAAACAACGTTATTTACACTTCAATTTATTTTAAAAAATGTTTGCAAAGTTCACCTTCAAAATATTTAAGCGAAACAACGCAAATTAAGAAGTACACCTTAAAATTAACCATGAGAAATAAATAAATTTCAATAACTTCCACTTTTCGTTTTAATTTTCATAACATAATCCGGTTTTAGTGAAGTATTTTTCTGATCCCTGAGGTTATGATGTAAAAATATCTTGTGTTTCCTAATAGGAGTATTATTTATCTACTTTTTGTAATAAAATTTAAGAAATTTCCCAAGAAAGAAAAACAAAAACTATATAAAAATACGTCAATATTTAATCTTTGTCGAAAATATTTAAAGTAAATGTGATATTATCGATAATTTAATTATATGTTATGTAAGCACGTCAGATATTTGGGATTTAATTTAAATGCCGAAAACTATTATATTAAAAATAAAAACATTACTTCAAACAGGTGCTGGAATTACAAAAAATTAAGGAGAAAAAGAAATAAAAGAAGCAAAAAAAGAGAAACATAAGAAAATGAAGAAGAAAGAAAGAAACAAACACAAATTAATGATCCATATCGTTTACGTTTATGTACAGAAACAGCTGTTGACTACCAATATCTTAATTTTATTATCTGCATTTTTGTAGATTAATAAATACAAACAAAACTTTATACAATTAATTGTTCAATGCATCTAAATTGTCTCACGTACTTTTAGAAAATAGTGAAAATACAAAATTAATGTTTCAGATTTGCAAAAATTACTTGTAAATCTTCTGTATAAAGCAAATAAACAATTTTGAAAGTGTTTAATGCCCACTTAAAATTCTAAGTCAAAATACTTCTAAAAATAAACTTCAATCAATCAATTTACGCTTTAATAAGTGTAATTTTTGTTATTGTTTAAAAACACGAGAGCAATGTACCGAATTTGCAGGAAGTTTTGTCTCAATGCTTTTCGACACCAGTTCTCCTTCAAGTTCTTCGTGAATAAACTTGAAGGCAGTAACCTTATAGCTATCTTTAATAATTTAAACTTTGTCCCGCATTTATTTTAGTTAACTGTAACATTGCTTTTTCAAAATGTTAAGGTCAACACTAAGATAACATTTAAGAAATTCTAGTTATCTGCACGGTAACATTCAGATATGACAATAAAATCATTCAAAAATCTTCACTGTATAAATATTTTAAATTAAAATAATAAAATTTATTTAAAACTAATCTTTCTTTGTTATGTAAATGCATAATTACTGCATAACCTCATATCAGTTTTAAGATACATATTTTAATAGCAACGAGTAAACAAATCGAGGTCAAATTTGTTTTGATAGAAGGATGACATTCTAATCAGACTTAATTTATCCAGTTAGTCAATTTATTGTAGTGAATAAGAACAGCTTGATGTTGCTGCTTGTTAAATGCAGCACTATAAGTTTTAAGCATGTTACGAATTGCTTCTGAGAATGTTTTTAACAGAAATAATTTTCGGTTTATACCATTAATACAAAATAATTCACAGAAGTATTCAACGGAAGTGAATTTACCATCGCAGGCGGATGTAGTTGTTATAGGTATGTACTTCTTATTATATAACAAAGTTATCAAATTATTTTTATTAACACTTTTATTATACTTAATTCTTAACAAATGTTGTTATAATTTTTAAGGTGGTGGAAGTCTAGGATGTAATACTTTATATCAATTATCAAATAGGGGCGTTAAAGCAGTATTGCTAGAAAGGGCTAAAATAACAAGCGGTACAACATGGCATACCAGTGGTCTTTTATGGCGTTTACGACCCAGCGATGTGGAAATACAACTTTTAGAAGCAACAACAAAATTTATGACAAAAATAGAAGAAGAAACAGGAGAAAGCCCTGGTTACGTAAACAATGGAGGATTGTTCATATCAAGAACCGAGGTTTGTTTTTGGTCTTTTTCTTATATTTACCAATTTATATTTGGCCTTTAACTTGCGTCATAAAATGCTCATAAATATAAACAAGAAATAATCAGTTAAGATAAATTTAATAATTTATTTATAGGAACGGCTGAAGGAATATAAAAGATTACACACGTTAGGACATTATTTTGGCGTTGAAAGCCACATTATTCCTTCTTCAGAAGCTGTTAAGTTGCATCCTTTATTAGATCCGAAAAGCTTCAATTACGCTTTGTACTGTCCTAGTGATGGTTGTTTAGACCCATCGATGTTATGTGCGACACTCATTAAAGGTGCAACCAAACATGGTGGACAGGTAAATCCTTTTAACACAATTTAGACAAAGTAATCATTAATAGCTGCTTAATTTCAGCTCATAGAAAACTGCCCAGTCAGCAGCATCATAACAGACTCATCTTCAGGAATTCGAAAAATAACAGGCGTAGAAACACCACACGGTACAATCAAAACCAGCTGTGTTGTAAATGCAGCTGGAGTTTGGGGTAGAAACGTAGCGCAAATGGTGGGTCTTGAAATACCACTCGCACCATTTAAACACTCATATGTAATAACTGAAAGTATTCCGGGAGCTAAAGGAGCACCCAATATACGAGATCACGATGCTTCTATTTATTACAGAACTCAAGGGGACTGTCTTTACATTGGTGGTTATGAAATGAATCCCTCCATTATAAAAGAAGTATGTATTTTTTAAAAATTATTATCGATTATAATTATTGTAATTCCGCCTTAGGTTCCTCAAGAGTTCCAGTTTGAGTTATACGAATTAGATTTTAATGTTTTTGGGGTACATTTACAACAGGCATCTAAATTGACACCGATTTTGGATACGATAGGAATAAAATCGCATATATGTGGACCTGAAAGTTTTACTCCTGATCATAAACCAATATTAGGCGAAGATCCACGGCTGGGAGGTAAGACTTTTAACAGTTTGCTTTTTGAATTTCAGTCGATTTCTTGGATTGCCTCTGTCTGTAAGTGGACTCAAACATACAGTCATTCTGGATTTTAAGATTTTAAAGTCTTCACTTCTTTGTACTTCTGTGGGCTTTATTTTGCATAGGTATTATAGTAAAAAACAAATTATTATTTTTTAAATCAAAGGAATCCAGTTTTATGATTAATGCCTTTCAAAGCTTTTGTTGCTCATCCATTTTAATATAACAAGACATACGTACATACATGTCCAGCGTTGACAGGCGTTTCAGGACCATTTCTGTATAGTTTTCCTACACTCTTCTGTGCTTTTTGTCTCCAATTCCCTATTCTGCCTTCTCTAAGGTCAGCTTCTACCGCTTGCCACCATCTACATATTTCGCGGTCTTCCTTGTCTTCGTCCGTACCGTACTTCTTTATTTAGTTTTATCTTCGGCATATCTTCCTATATGTTCTAGCCATCTTAAACGTTGTTTTCGGATGAACTTTGTCATTTTCCCTGTTCCGTATATGTCCTGTATCTCCTTTCTTCTCCTATTTTTTTCCATCCATATATTTTCCTTTCACAAATTTCTAGTCTGCCGCTTTCTTTTTTTATTCAAAATTCAGGTTTCGCATCCAAACGTCACTGTTGGCCTCATCGCTGCTGTGTAAAGTTGCACTTTTGCTTTCCTAGACAGCTAGACACCTATTTAGATTTTATTATATCAAGTAAGGTCCACGTATATTTATCACCTTTCACTAGCCTTGCTCCTACTTCTGTTCCTTCGCATGCCAAGTCTGTAAGAACGGCGCCGAGGTATGTAAATTGGTTAATTCTTTCAACTTTAATTTCTCTGTTGCCTGTTAGTTGGATTGTTACCTCTTTTTGTGTTTCTGCTGGTGGTATCTTTTTCTCCATTATCATGCTCTTTGCTTTTTCTTCGTTAATTTGCAGCCCCACTTTTCTTGCTTCGTTTTCTAAGTTCTTTGTTATTCTTTATAGTTCCTGTGGACTTATTGCTAATAAAGCAATATCGTCAGCATATCCTATGCATTGATGGCTGTCATTTATTAAGATGGATGTTGTCTTAATTTTGCGTCTTCTAACGATTGCTCTAACAGTAGGTTGAATACCGTGGTTGAGAGGGGTCCCCTTGTCTGAGGCTGTTTTGATTAGGAACGTATCTGAAACATCATTCCCAAATTTTGGCTTCTTGATTGTCCTTTCTCTTGTATTACTTTTATTAAAATGTCACATCCGTTTTTTTTTCTTCCGGTGCTTCGTATCTTTCTAATTCTTGTCTCCCATGTTCTTTGTACTGATCTCACGTTGTTCAACCACTGTAAGTGGCCCCATCATTTCAACTGTTTTTCTTGTATGAATATAAAAACGGGTGCAATACAATTTCTAGTTTTTCTCGTACTGACATTTTACGTATTCCATTTAGTCTGATTATACCTTTAACACCTCTTGGGTATTCCAGCCCTTTAATTTTATTTTCATACTTCTTGTTAAGTGTCCAGGTTTCTTTGCCACATGCTAAAATTGGTCTATATACCTAATTTGGTTCCCTTCGGCATTCCTTTTTTTTTTAATAAAATTGCATACTGTAATGTCGTAATAGTTTTTTACATTTCATTAATATCCAGATCTTGTGTTCCATCGTTTTATATTATCTCCCCAGGTATTTAAAAATCGTAACTTGTTTGATTTTTTTTCTCTATTAATATATTCAGTTTCTCTTATTCTTATGCTTTCATCAATGCTTTCATCTTCTTGGTGTTAATCTTCATATTGTACCTCTTCAAAGTCTCATTTAACGCATTTAGATTTTCTTACATTGCCCTGTTGGTTCCAGCCATAATCACCACATCATCAGCGAAAGCAAAGTTTCGTCTTCTTCTTTAGTTTTAAACATTCATATTTCCATGTTCTATTAGGATATATATATTTATATATTTATGTATTTAAACATTCTTGATGGGGATTTTTCCATCTAAAAGGAAGTCTGTGCTGTCATAATTAGTCATTGTGAATGCGCTTCGAATTTAGCGGCTCTTTGACTTTATATGCGACTTTTAGAATAGATTTCAATTTACAGTTTCATGTGTAGAAGTTTGACGCTTTTTCGGGGATCTGCCTCCGTAGCTCAATGGTGATAACATTGGTGCGTTTAAACTTATGTCGATGGTTCGATTCCCCGCGGTGGTATCATTTTTCTACAATTTGAAACTTTCTGTATCTAATTTTCTTGGGAGGGTAATCTTCCTAATAGTTTCTAATATTTATATATTTATGTATTCTAACTATTAAATCTATGTTATCTTCGTTGATTAACTTAACCACTTCTATAGGCAATCCGTCTGGTCCCGTGCTTTTCTATTTTTGGTTATTGAGAGTGTGTGTAGCACTTCGGATTTGAGAATTTTGGGCACTTCTTGTTGTTCTGATTGTAACAATTTTATGTCTCGTCTATCATCACTAAAGGTTTGTGCCACAAATGTTTCCCAAACGTTCTTGATTTCTTTTTCATCTATAATAAATTCGCTTTTTTGATTTACTAACGACGTTGGCATTTGTTTCTTATATGCTCCAGTAACTTCCTTGATCTTGCGATGCATGTTAAAATCGTCATGTGCTGCACGCAATTCTTCTATTTCTTTACACTTGTTCTCCATCCGCGTTTATTTTGCTATTTTGATTTCTCGTCTTATTAACTGTTGTAATTCTCTATATTTAGTGTGATCATTTTTAGCTTTTCTACGTTGTTCCATCAATAATAGTAAAATATGGTTCGTCATCCATTTTTTCTTGTTCGTTTTCGATACTGTTTTGAGATGTCTAATACATGTTTCATTTATAGCAGGTACTTTTGATGTTATTCCATACGTTCTCTATATTTTGTTCTTGTTGTTGTGAGAGTTGTGACATTTTATTATTAATATCTTCTGTTACTGTTAGTCGGATGTTATCCTGTTGCAGTTTCGTTGGTCAATAGGTCCTACATTGTGTCTTCATTTAACAGCTTTAAGGTTCAATTCAATATTGAGAACTAACGGATTAAGGCTTGAGCCGATGTCAGCATGTCAGCATCAGGATATGTTTTAGCACTTTTAATAGCGTTTCGGAAACGTCTGTTAATCAGTACATAATCTATTTGATTTCTTATAGGTTCTAAGTTATTTTATTCGTTATGTGGTGCTGTCCATGTATAAAGCCTGCATTTGGGTAATTTAAACCATGTATTGGCTATAATCATGTCATTATTTTGGCAAAATTCGTAGAAACGATCATCTATTTCGTTAGAGTATCACTTTGTTGTTCAACTTCATTATCGTATTTCTTATCTTATGTTGGGACATTTATTTGCAATATATTTACATTATATGGTGTTCCTTGCAGCTGAATAAGCATTAATCGGTCTGATATTGGTATAAAATTGGTCACGTATTTATTATATCCTTTGGCTACCACAATTCCTACTCCGTTACGATGTTGCTTGTCATCACTTCCTGAGTAATACAGGGTGTCAAGTTCTTGTTGGCAACTTCCTGATCCTGGCCATCGCAGTTCACTAATACCCAATGTGTTGATGCTAAGCCGTTCCATTTCTTGTAGTAAGTTATCCAATTTGCCGGCTTGGTAAACACTCCTTACATCTCACGTACAAATTCTAAGTTTGGATTTCAGTATCTTGAGCCGAGGGATTCTTTACACCCCTTGCCCATTTAAGGGCTGCCCGGGACTAGGAAACATTTCTTTCCTGCGGTAATACATACTGATAATTCTACACTGCTTCCCTGCTGCAAAACCATATATATATATATATTTGCGAGTAAATAATTTACAAAATTATTCAATACATCATATTTGACGTTTCTCGCAAGCCCTATTCCATACACTCCGGTCCCTCCAGTCTTCTTCATTTACTCCTCTTTTTAACATAGCTTTTGTCACGCCTTGCATCCATGTTGTTTTTGGTCGCCCACGCTTTCTCCTCTGGTTTGGGATCCATTCCATTATCCTCTTTGGCCACCTTTCATCTGACATTCTTTTTATATGGCCATACCACTTCAGTCTTTTTCTGTCTATAGTATCCATCAGACTTTCCTCCACTTCCATCCTTCTTTTAATCTCGACATTTGGAATGCTGCAAAACCAATCAATTTTAATCCGTTGTTGTTGGATGTTGTATATTTACTGAACTTGCCTATAGTTGGGAAATATATTTCCCCTTGCCCTATCTTGCCGTTGAAATCTCCTACGATTAGCATTGTTTCTCTCTTTGGAAGACTGTCATACGTCTCTTCTAGCTCTTCGTAAAAGATCTTCTTAAATGCTCCTTCATATCTTGTTCCTGTCACATTCCACGTGCCTATATTTAACCTGTGCTCATTGGACATTTTCGTTGTCTTGTCTGGGACCGATTTTCTTGCTAAGTCCTCTTCATTGCTAGTTCTCGTGTCATTTTCCTTTGCCTGGTCGGTCTGTATCGTAGTTCCGTCCTTAGTTATCCTCGCTAGTTTTTTGAGTCAGAGCCGCCGATGCTTTTTAGCTTCTTCGCTCAATTCTTTCCATCTATCTCAATTTTCCTATATCCTACTTTAGCTTTCTTGTCTCTATTCTTTTCTTCCCTTCCTTGCCACCTCTGATCGCTGCGCTGCTTGGATTGTTTGTTCTTCATGCGTTAAGTCACATTCGATGATGCCCGAGTTTACTCTTTTTCTTAAGTGTCTCGACTTTGTGTTCAAACTTTTCCAGTTTAATCACAGTCATCTTGTTTTCCTTTCTACCGATCCTGTCTGCGTCACTAATAGTTGCATCCACTTTCGTTTCTTTCTGTATGAATTCCCTTATCTCTTGCTTAATGTTCTCTTCATTTAAAGCCATTCCTTTAATAATTATATCCGTAATTCAGCTTTGTTCTTTTTCCATTCTCTTTCCATTTTTTAGGGACTCTTCTTTTAGATTTTTTATTTCTTCCCCGTATTTTGGCAATTGTTCGTTGATGCCGCTTATAGCAATGTTTGTGCTACTAGTGTCTGGTTTTATTTCTTTTATCTGGGCATACAAACCCTTTTTTAACTTTTCCAGGTTGTCCAGTTGTCCCCTGCACCTTGGTCTCCCGTAGTTATTTCTTTATATTGCGGTGAAATCAGTGTTCCTTGTCGTTTTTATGGACTCCTGCTTATTTTAGTGCTTTTATGGAAAGCTTCCCAGCGTAAAAGACATTATAAAACAGAAAAGAGAAACGGACAATAAATAAAGCACATAAATGCAAATCCTTACAATACTTTTAAATATTTATTATTACTATATTTTCAGGTTTATATCATGCTTGCGGTATGAATTCAGCAGGAATGATGTTAGGAGTAGGTTGCGCCGAACAAATAGCAATTTGGATTGTCAAAGGACGACCCGAGCTACCCATGTTTAATTACGATATCCGAAGATTTACCACAGCTATGAGAAATAACAAAGCCTGGGTTACAGAAACAAGTCAAGAAGCTTATGCTAAAAATTACAGCATCGTATTCCCACATGATCAACCCCTTGCTGGCCGTAACTGTAAAATAGATGTATTCCATGAGGTAGAGTATTCCCTCTATTAAAATAATTCGATTACATTTTGTTAAATATTGAAGGTTCTGGTAGCCAATGGGGCAGTTATGGAACAAGCACAAGGTTGGGAACGTCCAGGATTTTATATAAAAGATAGCACGGCACCTGTACGTGGGTACGATTGGTATGGGTATTACGATCATGTTGATAACCCAGATAAACGGTATGAGAAACAACTGGAAGGGGATTATACATTTAAGTTTTCGAAACATCATGACTTGGTATGTATTAATTCTTTATAGGTGGTGATATTTATTGATAGGGATACATTAGATAGGCGAAGAAGCATTGGCAGCCCGGACAAATGTCGCCTTATTTAATCTCTCTTACTTCTGTAAAATGTACTTAACTGGCCCAGATGCAGAAAAAGCGGCAGACTGGTTATTTACAGCTCATACCAATCGGGAAGTTGAAAAAGTTGTTTATACATGTGCTTTAAACAAACAAGGGGGCACTGAAAGTGATTTGACTGTTATAGCGTTAAATCAAGGGCTTGGTACACTGGTGGGGCCTATCTTAAAGGTAGGTTTTACATTTGTTGACTTTAACTGTTCATTATAAAGTCCATTTCAGGGTAAAGGCTACTACATTGTTGCAGGCGGTGCCTCAGGTTATCATACTTTGAGCCACTTAAGAAAAGAAATAGAAAAAAAGAAGTTTAAAGCACTTATAACAGATGTTACAGATCAGCTTGGAGTTTTGTCAATTCAGGGACCTAAAAGGTATTGGTAATTGATTTTTAGAGAAATCAAGCTTAGTTATGAATTTACAGTGGGGAATTATTACAAGCAATCACCGAGAGTCCAATAACTGACGAAAAGCTACCATTTGGAATGTCGGATATTATCAAAATAAATGGACATACTTGTCGAGTAATGCGACTCAGTTTTGTTGGAGAATTAGGATATGAATTACATATCCCAGTTGCTTCCTGCATTCCTATTTATAATAAAGTTGTTGACGCCGGTAGAAGCTTTGGTATGCGATATGCTGGCTACCGAGCAATGTACTCCTTAAGTTGTGAAAAAGGTATAAACGATTTTTAAGCTAAATAATAATACATAAATGTAATTAATATTATGAACTTCCAGGTTATCACCTCTGGAACTCTGATTTAAGAAGCAACGACAATCCCGTCGAAGCAAATCTTGGTAGAGTCTGTAGGAAGGACGGGTCGTATTTAGGAAAAGAACATGTAGATAAGCTTAAACAAGATGGTCTGAAAAAAGTTAGAGCTTTCTTTAGTTTAAAAGATAAAATTCCCTTATGGGGCTATGAAACTATATGGAGGGACGATCAAATTGTAGGATTTTTAAGAAGAGGAGAATATGGATATTTCTTAAAATCCAGTATTGGATTAGGGTAAATATGTAATTAAATTTTTTTAATTAAGTTTTAAACGAAATGTAAATTGCAGATACGTTATAAATCCTAAAGGTCATAACATCACCAAAGAATTCTTAAATAGTGGTCAATACGAAATCGAAATAATGGGCAAAAGATACCCTGCTAATTTACATACAGAGAGTCCATTTGATCCTACCAATCAACGACTTTTTGGACATTATGAACATCAGTTTCAAGAACAAGTTCACTTCGAAGACTGATTTTTATAACTAAAACCTACTCGTTTTGTACAGTAACTGTTTAATATTATTCAATTTCTAACTAAGATTGTTTCTAACAAGAACTTTTATCTGTATAAAATTATTCATATTTTAGTCTGTAATTTAAAAAAACAAAAGATATTTAACACTAACATAAGTTCAATAAATAAAACATTAAATTAGTCCTATTACATTTATTTACTAACCCAAATAAACAATTATACTTAAAACAATTTAGAAATATAAGAATCATTCTGCATATCTTGGGATTATTTATAATTTTTAAAGCAATAACAATTTCTTATCGAAAACAATCAAATAAAAACAGAAAACAATGGGAATGTAACAGGGCCGTAGCAAACCTCAGAGCCACCCCACAAGAATATATTAATATTACGGGCCCTTCATAAAAGCAAATAAATAAATACATACAGTGAGCAGTGAGCACGTAAAGGTTGGAACAAATTCGATAATAGTTATTTATTATACATGCGGATTAAATTAATGTTTAATGAGCGGTACGTTTAACCGCGCGAGCGGCGGTAGCCGCAAGCGCGTTGATACCGCGAGTTAATAAATTAATTTTTTTCGCTACCAGCAAAGTAAGCAAGCCTTACGTCCATGGCAACGGTGACTGTAAGTGGCTAATAACATTCGGGCTCTATTAGTTACCCTTGACGACGGAACTTAATAGTGTCACTTACGTTCCTAGGAAAATAATGAACAGATAACAGAACTGTAAGCTTATCGTTGTCATTGTTACCACTGTTATTGTATTGATTTTTTGTTACGTTGCCAAGTATTATAGGACGCATAGTTACCACAAAAACTGTCACAAAATAATTCATATTTTGCAAATAATATTTTCTTGTTCGTTTAAACTACTTGCTAAGCGAAAAAATATAATAAGCAACACGGAATGTATAGACTATTAACATTTTCGGAAGGCGACCAGCCTTGGCTTCGCCTCGGCTCGTATTCGCCTACCTTCCTTGTAGCTTAAATAACTATTAATCCGCAAGTGTAATACAACTGTTTATTCAATTTTGACATTTATTTGACATTTTTAAAGCGATTTGACATTTTTAAAGCGCTAGAGGAATAAAAATTTTAAATCGCTAACGGAATAAAAGTTTTAAACGATTGTTTATAAAACATCAACTTTTATGGGCAGGCCAGAAACAAATAAACGTCAGTTTATACGGCAAAATTGAATAATAGTATATTGTGTTAAATGAATGTCATACCAGCTGTCATTGCTTCGGCTTGCTTTGTTATAAAAAATAAAAATTACGAGTTGCCATTGGTTCATTTTATGTCACTTTTACTCCTAGCCTAGGAGTAAAAGTGAATGTTCAACTGTGTGTATCCAAGGACACAAAGTCGTGTTTTTATGACGTTTGAAGAAAAAAGATTTTTTCTTCAAAGAACATAGGAATGATAATTTATAAATTATAACTTCCGCGTAAAAATATGCTGATCGATTAAACATAACACGTACACTATACATTCCTTTTAAAATACCCTGTATAAATCAAAGATAAAATATACAGCGTTTAATACTGATTTTTACGATTACATTAGTTTCTCAATGTACGTACAAGTAGGTACATTTAAAAGTAAACAATATAATTTTTTTCATTACTGGCATTAGAAGATGTCATTATTGACCTTGTTTTCGAGCCAAGAAGATAAATTTCTCTCCTAGTGGTCAATAATTTTTTATTATTGACTACTGGTTAATAATGGAAACAATTGCTATGCGCTCAGGTGCCTATTTTAAATATGTTTTACCCAAATATCAATTGAAATTAACTCCTCCCCTTGTTTTCAAGCAAGGCTATTTGATTTTTGTGGATATGTAGAAATAAATATACGCATCTGTCATTTTATTTTTTATTTATGTAAAAATGATTAATTAAACGGAATAAAGGTGCTAGTAGTGAAAAAAATAGTATATAAACCACGGTAGAGAAGACTTTTCTCAGCCAGTCGGGAAATAATACTGCTCGGCTGAGAAAAATGTCTTCTCTACCCTGGTATATAATATACCTACTATTTCAATATTCCATTCAATTTTTTATTTTATTTTCTTAAAATGTTCAGTGTTTATTTCTTAGTAATAAAGTCCGCGTAAAATTTACTCAATATTTACAGCTTCTCTGCAAAATTTTGAAAAATAACAATATTTACTTTGAAATTGAAAATCACTGTGGGAGGGGGGGTGGCGCATAAGAGTGACTTGCCCGAGGGCGCCAGAAAGGTTTGGCGCGGCCCTGAGTAGGTATTTATTGAAAAGGCTGTTAAAATTAAAAAATGTAAAATATGCATTTAAATATTGTAGACGCAACGTAGGTTCGATCGTGTATCAACTGTAAATATTTCGAACCCCCATCAATAGCTAAATATGTATAAACTCAAGTTAAATTATAATACTCAAAAATCATAATTTTTTCTTTTAAATATTTGTAGACTTATATTTCTTATAGTCCAGTCAATATATACATTCGATCTTGCAAAAGGTTGGGAAGTTTTGAAATTTGGCACAGAGCTAGATTTCGAGGTTCTTATTGAGCCCCTGAATTTGCCAACATGGCGTCGCGCCGCTCGCCACGCCATCTTGGAAAAATGGCGCCGAAAAACATAAAAAGCTCTATATGTCCTAAGCCGTTGATTTTATCGAAAAAATACTTCTATACAAAACTATTCTCTATACAATTTTCTACCATTTTGCTTCGTATAATTTTTTTATACGGGCAATAGTTATGGAGATACAGCCTCTCAAATACGGGGTAAAAATTAAATTTTGCCTTTGTTCGCATTTTTAGACGTATAAGTTTATTTGTTGCATAAATAAAAGTATATTAAACCGAAATACATTACCCTCCCAAGAAAATTAGATACAGAAAGTTTCAAATTGTAGAAAAATGATGCTACTGCGGGGAATCGAACCACCGACATAAGGTTAAACGCACCAATGCTCTCACCATTGAGCTACGGAGGCAGGACTTTATATGCGACTTTTAGAATAGATTTCAATTTTCAGTTTCATGCATGTAGCAACGCAGTTGACATAGTTCAAGATGACCACAACGATGCAGAACTTGACGATTTACATCTGTTTCAAGATATCCAGGACATAGATGGGAACGCTGAGGATATTCCAGAGGATCCTGAGATCGAGGATGCCGATTGCGTCGGTCCGTCGGGCCTTTAACGATAACTAGTTGGAATTGTGGATTAGGATACCACAGTAAAAAAACGCACCGATTACTCTACCTCATGGGTGGCGTGGAAACGAGTAAAATGTCAAATCCTATAATCATTATTTATCACCCTACACCACTCGCAAAGGTCATGCCAAAAGTGGCAACAGATAACGAAAAACGAAATTTATGTCGGAACATTTCTGACCCAACTTCTGAGTATCATAATCAGCTACCGCCTATTGCACTCTAAATTACCATGAGCCACCACTAAAGGGGTTCCTGGAGAAGGGAGTGCTAGAGGAGAGGGATGGTTATTCTTCTCTTTGCTATTAACATATTAGAATTCGTCATTGTTAATGTATTTCGGTTTAATATACTTTTATTTATGCAACAAATAAACTTATACGTCTAAAAACGCGAACAAAGGCAACATTTAATTTTTACCCCGTATTTGAGAGGCTGTATCTCCATAACTATTGCCCGTACAAAAAAATTATGCTGAGCAAAATTGTAGAAAATTTTATAGAGAATAGTTTTGTATAAAAGTATTTTTTCGATAAAATCAACGGCTTAGGACATATACAGCTTTTTATGTTTTTCGGCGCCATTTTTTCAAGATGGCGTCGCGAGCGGCGCGACGCCATGTTGGCAAATTCAGGAGCTCAATAAGGACCTCGAAATCTAGCTCTATGCCAAATTTCAAATCTTCCCGACCTTTTGCAAACAAATCGCTTTATTTTGTCTATATTGACTGGACTATTAACAAAAACTTTCTGCATTTCCCTTTTTAAAGCATTTTTACGAAAAAGGCCCCCCCCCCCAACTGTACAGGGCTTGTTGTAGTAGGTGGTAGCTATGATTTACACGCCACTGGAATTTGAGTAACAGCTTTGAAATTAGGGATTCTGCGATTGGATAATATTTGACAGCAGACATCAGACCACCATCAGACATTTGACAGTTCCAAACAAATCAAAAAGTTACAAATATGTTTAAATATTTCACTCTTTTTACTTAACTGATAATTAAAATGGCACTGTCATGTAGCTCATACAAAAAAGGCCTAAGTTCTTCAGGTAAAATTGAAAAATCTTCTGGCAAATACAAAGTGAAGCTGATGATGTTAAAAAACTCAATCCGTGAAACATTGTTTGTAAGAATTTCGGATATTCACAAATAATATTAATAATCTCACATTTTTGTAGGAGAATTTAGCATTATGTGATGAAGTAAGTGAAATACAAGAATTAACCTTAATACGAAATGAAGAAAGAAAATTTTTACTCAAAAAGTTGTGCCAAGTCGAACCACAAGTAGAAATGGAAGTACAAAGGATAATGACACTTAATTTCCCTCAGATAACTGCATCTGCCACAGGTAGCGGTAGTACTCCTAGTAAAAAAGGGAAAAAGAAAACACCAAGCGATGGAAGTGGTACGACTGATTCGTTTCTTATATTTTTATTGGAGATTTAATTCTTACGTTTTAGAACGAAAAGCAGCTAAGCCGCGTAAATCTAGTAGCAAAATACACAAAAAAGTAGTACAACTCATTCCACTGGATCAGTCAGGACGACCTATTTTCCCAATAGTATTAGGAAGCCTAACGATTCATTCGTTAGGCGAAGTTATATTCGACCGACCGGATTTTCACTGTGAAGATTCTATTTATCCTGTTGGTTATGTATCAACCAGAATTTACGGCAGTATTAAGGAACCCACAACAAAGTGCATGTACACTTGTAAAATATCCGATGCCAATGGATTACCACGGTACTGCTTTTGTTATTCGTATTAAAAACCGTTGTAATGCTTCTTAAAATTGTAGTTTCGAAATTGCCCCAGATAATGATGAAGCATCAACAATAGTTGGGGGTTCCCCTAACATATGTCATTCGTTACTTCTGCAACGCATTAACGATACATTATCATTGAATGCAGTAAGCACTCGCCCTCGAGGGAACGATTTCTTCGGATTAACACATCCAACTATACTTAATTTAATTCAAAGTTCACCAGGGACAAGAAAGTGTGGTAATTATAAGTGGAGTAAATTTGAAGTTTCGAAAAATGGCGATCACTACGTGGAAGATCCAGATACTTGCTTAAGTTTTGAATCTTTACAGCGTAGCATTAATTATTGTAAATATAAAATGGCTGCTACTATTGTTCCACAATCATCTGAGGGTCTTTTAGGACATAAGGATAACTTTGGTGATTATTTTGTGTAGGAAATTTTACTGTGGTAGATCTAAGTATGTTTAGTTAATTATGCCAACTCCGATTATTTTCTAATGCTGGTTATTCGGAACAAAATTGCATCAAATTTTGTGTATGCATAAATAACTAAATATTGATACCTAGTTATTCAGCATAAGTAATAATTGTGGTTGGAGTAATAATGGCATAAGTTGTGATAAAAATTAATTTTCGTTGTACTACATAGGATTTAAGTAAATAAAATATAAGTCTAATTGGTGAATTATAATAAGTGTTTTATTAAATTTTTCCTTTGGTTTTTTAATATTAACCTGTGAATGGTGGGTTTAGGGTTGCCACCTGGCCGGTTTTCACCCGGTGTAACCGGTTTAAAAAGCTTTCTGCCGGTTGCCGGGCGAAGTATCTAAAAAGCCGGTTAATTTTCGTTTGAACCGTTTAAAACTATGTACTATTTGAGTCTAATTGCACAAAATAATTTGGTTATGGACATCTTTGTATAGTAGGTACATAAGATAGAGATAAAATATTCAGCGTATGTCTAGCGTCAGCTCATGCGCATACATACAATAATAAGGATTTTATTACATCCGCAAAGGCGAACCAAAAATATTCCTTTAAATTTAATTTGAAAATTTCTGCGAAAAGCCTGGGATTATATTTTTGTATGTATACAGGGTGTCTCTAAAAGGTCTGTACAAAACGCTAGCACAAATTCCCGAGGCTAAAATATGAGGATCTAGCCCAATTTACCTTAATTAGTCCAAAAGTTGATAGTTTCCGAAATACAGGGTGTCAAAGTTATTATTTTTTTAAACTTTGTTGTAAATATTTATCTCAATAATAGCATGATTTGCACGAAATTTGGTACTTCGGGAATAAGAATTTTATATACCGGGTGTCAATTGAAATTTGGTATATGTAATATACTCTTTAAATTGTATTATTTGATGTAGAACAGAAGTTTCTGTCACTTCCGGTTTCGCCGGAAATACCCTCAATTTTGTTATTTTAAATGGAACACCCTGCATATTTATACATTTTTGGAATCTGCATTTAATTCTACGTATCTTAATCAAGTTTGAAATATTTTGATGACAAAGTAAATACCTGCAGAAGAGTTTATTTATTATTCTAGGATGCCATGATCCGCGTAAACTGGAAATCTGGGTGCTCCGACACTCAAAACAAATTGTTTTAGAACAATTAATTAATTTATTTTATGAATTTCATTTGTTTCAATTCTTTTGAAACCCAGTGCCTAGATTTAAATGTCCCAACATACCGTTTTTCTGAATGGAAATTATGTGTGTGTGTGTTATTCCGAATTAAATTTTCATATAAATCCCACTTTAGGTGATTCTAATACAGCAACGAAAATAGTTAAAGTTCGAAGGCAATTTGTCTCGAGTGTTGGGGCACCTTAACTTTCATTTTGTGTAAGATTAATTTTTACAAAAATTTACTTTGTCATCAAAATGTTTCGAACTTGGTACTATCATACGTAAAATTAAATGGAGATTCCAAAAATGTATAAATATACGGGGTGTTCCATTTCAAATAACAAAGTTGATGTTAATTTCGGCTAAACCGGAAGTGACAAAAACTTGTGTTCTGTGTCAAAAAATGCCATTTAAAGAGTGTATTACATATACCAAATTTCATTTTGATATCTTAATAAATAAAAAGCATAGGGGTGCCCCAGGTTTCGTTGACACCCTGTATAGTTTGTATTTTTACTTAAAGGCATTGTCAACTTATGATAAGTCGTTTTTTTTTTTATTTTATAATTTGATTGAGTAAAGTGAGTATTGCACCTGTGCAAAATTTTACGGCCGAATTTTAATTCGTTACCGTGTTATGGGAGCTAAAAGTTTAAGATATGACGTCAAGAGTGTCGCTTGCGAGTAAAAGAGCGGCATGCCGAGTCGACTAATAATACTAGTAACCCAGCAACGCGGGTGTTGTGTTTGTTTAGGAGCCTCAGTAGGACGACACTCTTGACGTCACGTATCGGGAAATTAATTCTCTCTACCCGTTTATTGTGGTTATTATCAAAGATATTGAAATTCTACCACTGCGGGTAGTTTTACGAGTATTTTAACTAACGTATTTTGATATTTACTAAATTTGTTGCATAAGTTGACAATGCCTTTAAAAAAATAAATAAAATTAATGAAATTTTGTGGCGTAAGGCTGATGACCGGTTTTGTTATATTTAAAAGGTGGCAACCCAAGGTGGGTTAGCATTTACTTTATACCCAACCTGTAAAAGAGTAAATTAACAACATAACCTTAATGATTATAACCTATAATGTCTGAGAAACAAGCAGAAATACTATTTTAATATTACCTTAAGAAGAGTTAATTAGCTTATTTGTAAAAGAATCATGGTGATTTATGGTGTGTATATCGTATCCAAATCAGGGGGTCTTATATACAACTATGATCACAACATTCCTAAGATCGAAACAGAAAAAACCTTCTCTTATCCTTTGGACATCAAATTACAATATGAAAACAAGAAAATAGTGGTCGAATTTGGCCAAAGGGATGGCATACATGGTTAGTAAATTTACTACTTTAATTTTGCAAGAGTAATGCACACCGCAAATCTTTTAGTGGGTCATATGCTGTATGCCATCAACGGAATTCCAGTAACCGGTAGACAACTCGACGATGGACGAGACGCTTTCGAGGTTTTAGAAAACAAAGAAAACTATCCGATAAATATTAAATTCGGTCGACCAAAAATGACCACCAACGAAAAAATATTCTTAGCGAGTATGTTTTACCCGCTGTTTGCAATTGCTAGTCAACTTAGTCCGGAACCAAAGTCATCCGGAATAGAGATACTGGAATCAGACACATTTAAACTGCATTGTTTTCAAACATTAACTGGTGTTAAGATGATGGTTGTGGCTGAACCTACTCAAGCTGGTATTGATATTCTTTTGAAACGCATTTATGAGATTTATGCCGATTATGCTTTAAAAAATCCGTTTTATTCACTTGAAATGCCTATTCGATGTGAATTGTTTGATATTAATTTAAAAACTGTGTTGGAACAGGTGGAAAAATCGGGCATTTCTAATGTGTAATGTGTTTTTATAATTTATTCTTAAGGAAACCCTAAATATAAGATTAGTTAATAATTTGTTGTATGTTTGAATTTATTATGTTAGTATGTTTTAAGTAAATACGTTCTAAATACCACTGATATTTCATGTATGTTTGAGAATAACAAGCTGTTTTTGCAGCGACCAGTTATTTTTTTATTGTGTAATAAATTTCAATACTGTTTGATGGGATAAGATCATAAGTCAACAATTACATTCATCATTAAAGCAATATTAGAACAACAACTGCTAAAGTTAGTGATAATCTTAGGAAAGATATGAAATCTAAAGGTAGTTAATTAGCCCCTTTGTGATTATGCAACCCAAAATACATCACAGAATCACACATTGCCTACCTGGGAAAACCGTGTTCGGATGTCATATTTCCAGGAACTCAAAAAACTAAGAATTTGATCCAGTATTCTCAGCACATATTAATGTATCATTTTCTTATGAATTGAACTAAATCATCAAGATAAATCACAAGATGCCAGAAAAATGATTCATAGCTAATTATCTTACGAAATAACGGTACTTATATGAATCTGTTAATTCTGCGAACATCAAATGATCTCATATATTTCGTAAATTTTACTATACATTCAAACTAAGTTTGAAAGTATAACATTCAAATCTTTTAGGTACAACCTTAGATATAATGTTAAAGCTGAGTCAGATTTTGCTTAAATTTACCTACCGCAAACGGAACGACCTTGATGGTAAAAAACAAGGTTGTGTCTTATTCCTTATAGACCGGAATTCATTGAATGGAAATAAATAACAGTGTTGTAGTACTAGAAAATTTCGGTTCTTAAAATAAAGATAAATAGATTGCCAGCAAAGATGAGGGTCGGTATTAATTCGACAAAAAGTTTGAAAAGATTTGTTTTCATTGGCGAAAATTATACAGCGGATTCTGAAAGTACCCTCCAGGTACTACAAAATGTTAAGATAGTTGCGGAAATTACCTGCACTCCTGCACAAGAGACTTAATGAAAGGAAGAAGCAACTTGGGTTCGCCTTATTGACCATCGAGCCTCTCTCTTTGTAGTTTTACGTTTTTAATTAAACATTTGATTCTTCCTCGAACGTGAATTAAATTTTTTTGTTAGTCTATAAGAAGTGCGACCATGTAACTATAATTAAACTGTAATTGGTGACGGATGAAATGGATGTACTTATATGCCTTATGGTAGGCACGCGTATCTAATATAAAATGAACATATCATTTGGTTTACCACATCCGACCCAAACAAATTAAGTTTTTTTTTATAAAAGTTGAACTCTGTTTAGTAACATTTTGAGGTTTTTTTGAATATTTGAAAAAAATGTTAACAAATTTTTAAAAATAGTTCGATTTGATGCACCAATATGCAGCGCCATTTATCTTTAAAAAATACATTTTCAGGCGTGTTCTGAAACTGCTGTTTATACAAAAAATAAACAAGTCAGACTTAGAACATAAACAGACAGCAGAAAGCTATTTGTTTTGATTTCCAGAAATTCACACCCACAAATACTTATGAACCGATTATGTATATTAATAGGTTGGATGAACAAAGTGATAATAACTGGACAGATTAATGTTTTCCTCAATAAAACACCTCTGTAAACAGCTAATGCTTGTTTTCTTCAATTCTAATAAGAAATTACTTTAGTCATTAAATTAAAAAATCTCCTGTTTGCAATTCGTGTTTTAGCTAACCGCACTATGTTCGAACTAACATAGGTACTTTTTACATGGGTGAGGTTTAACAGGAAGTTCTAAAAAGCAGGTGCATTTGAAAGATATGAATCAATAGCTTACGTTATATAACCGGAGAAGATTGGGATGTAACAGATAAACGTGGGTTAAAACACGTGCCGCTTAAAAACTGGATGTGGACGCAATTAATTTGGACGTTTTACTTGTCGTTTTGCTTATACAAAGATAATGTTGTTTATCTTCAGCACCAATGCCAATTTTAATCCTTTCTTGGAACGCAGAATACAAAATTTGTTAAAAATTATTACTTAACAACAAAAGGACACCGTGCGCTTCTACTCATGAAATGGGTCGTTTTCTACTGCAGTTTATCTAAAACTCTAAATTACAATCAAAATATGTTTATTAAAGATCCCAGAGCAGCGTTCAAAGTCTGTGAAATAAAAAAAACTATCAGATCTCGGCCGAACATCGATTTACGAAGATTATGCACTCGTCTTCCATTCATTAATTACATTCCCGAACCATAAGCATACCAAGCAACTTAGTCACCATCAACTGTAAATTTGAAAGCAATACAAGAAAAAAATAGATTCCTAATTGGCAAAAATATAATAAGCCATTATTATCATATAATCACGGTTCATGCTATGCCATAAGGGTGAGATATGGATCACAGTTAGAGGTATTGCCAGAGGCGTTATATATTACTTGGTAGTGGGTGCCTCTGTGCCTGAGAACATTCCAAAGAAGCTACTCATGAGGACCATCTTATAGTGATTAGCATACCGACCGCATTCCGAAACGCGAAACGGGACCTCGCGGATGTTTCCCGCCCTTAACACAGGCTTAAATATTTAGGAATTCCATACGTCATCGATGACTTCAAATTCTTTTGGTCCAAATACAACTATCGATATCTTGAACTGTTATGTTTTATTAAGATTAAGATAGGCAAGACTGCGAATGAAATTCGGAAAGTGAGTCGACTTGTCCTCATATTCGTAAATTGTATATTTCTTATAATTATGATTAACATGTTTCATCTTCAAGGACTTTACTGGTATTTGTGTTACTAACAGCGATTAAATTATTAATGTCCAAAATATTTAAGGAATGTGATTGAGATGTTCTGAAATGTTTGTTTTATGATTTACTAATGATTTCCTTATAAAATTGCACTAAAAGACAACGAAAGATTAAACTTTACACTTTACATTAAACCAGCATCGAATAGCAAAGACGTTTTATTTTAAGCAAAAATATCAAAATCCACCAAAATCATCTATAAAACTAGGCTACGAGATTATTAGTAAAAAAACAAATGAATGGGTGACGACTTAATCATCCCACGCTGTTAGCCTATGCTGAGCTGTGATTGGTCGATATGGTGACCTTGCCGTGCCGCGCTACTGTCGTAATAAACTTTAACTTCTTAATAAATATAACTTCTTAATAAATATAAGCCGTTTTCATAGCATCTGGGAAGACCAAGTACGTCTTCTTCCCAGTCTCCGTACTTCAGGTTGTTCTTCTTCTTCCTATCAGTTTCGGATGTTGGTTACCATACATGCTATTTTTACTTTATTTATTGCGGCTCGGAATATAATTCGGTGGTGTTCATTCCAAATTAGGTTCTGGGGTTTTTCAGCCATGAAATACGTCTTCTTCCAAAACCTCTTTTTTTCCGCCTACTTTCCCTTGCAGGATGGATTGCAGTATATGAAATCTGCTTTCATTTCGCATCACGTGTCCGGGGTATTGGAGTTTGCGAATTTTTACGGTATTTACTACTTCCTTTCCCTTTCCTATCCCCAGAAGAATTTCATTATTCGTTATGCGGTCTGTCCAAGCTATTCTCAGTATTCTACACGGTACAGCCACATTTCAAATGCTTCTAATTTCTTGGTTATGGCTTCAGTTAGTGTCCACACTTCTACGCCGTAGAATAAGACAGAAAACACATAACAACGTAAAAGTATTATCTTATGACTTATAAATAGATTTCTCATTATTGAATGCAGCTTTGGCCTTTTCAATACGACTTCTTATTTCTTGTGAATGGCCCCATTGTTCATTGACGATGGTGGCAGGATATGTAATACTGTCTACTCGTTCTATTGGCTTTTGATTGATTTTAAGTTGACAACTGATGATCTTTTCTTTGCTTATTATCATTAATTTTGTCTTTTTGATGTTTATGTCAAGACCATATATCGTTGGCTGCAATCTGTTATATTGTCCATGAGTTGCTGTAGTGTGTAGTCCCATTAAAATATCAGCAAAAATGACTGTGTCATCTGCATAACGTACGTTGTTTATTCTTTCCCCGTTTAAGAAGATTCCAGCGTCACGGTGTTCTAATAATGCTTCACTAAATATGCGCTCCAAGTAGATATTAAATAATAACGGAAAGGAAAGTATGCAGCCTTGTCTTGCGCCTCTTAGGATGTCTAACTCTTCCGTTTTCTCTTCTCCAAGTCTGATAGACGAAGATTGGTTTCAGTACAGGTTGCTTATTATTCGGATGTCTTTTCCATCCAAGCCAATTTTTTTTAGAAGATCTATCATTTTTTCATGTTGTACTCTATCCTCTATCGAATGCCTTCTGGTAATCGATAAAACATATACATGTCTCTACATCGCTGGAATAGTACTTGAATACTGTATAAGGCCTCTCTGGTGCCCACGGCATTTCTGAAACCAAACTGTGTAGGTGATATTTGTTCCTCGAAAATTTTATAAATTCTTCTGTAAATGATCTTGAGAAATAATTTGAGGAGATGGCTCATGAGCCTTATTGTTTTAAAATCTTCACACTTTTTAGCTCTTGGATTTTTAGGCAAAGCAATGAATTCCGATTTAAGCCACTGCTCCCGGATCTTTCCTGATCTAGATATTTGGTTAAACACAGACGTCAACCATTTTACACTATTTTCGTCCAAGAGTTTTAGAAACTCCGTATGTATTTTGTTAGGGCCGGGAGGTTTGCCTTCTTTCATTGATTTTAATGCTGCATTGACTTCATCGACGATGTAGCAAACCTTTTAACTTCTAAATATAAATAAGCCAAGAAGACCAAGTACGTCTTCTTCCCAGTTTCTGTACTTCAGGTTCCTTTTGGACATTGATTTTGTGATTCCTCGCAACCAGGTGTTTGGGGGTCTTCCTCGTTTCCTTCGTTCATATGATTTCCATTCCATCATAGTTCGTGGTAGTCTTTGTTCTTGCATTCTTTGTACGTGTCCGTACCACATTAACTGCTTTAATTTCATTTCATTCAGAATGGTCTTTGGCATGTTCACTATTTCCCGAATTTCTTCATTTGTCACTCTTTCAAGTCTTGATTTTCCTGCAGCTCTTCTCAGATAATCCATTCTGTAGTTATTAATTTCTTTTCATCTCTGATATTCATTTGCCAGACTTCGCTTCCGTGAGTGGTTATGGTTTTAAAGACGGTATTGTACATGTACTAAGTCTCTTATTTTTTTTCGTTGTATCTTTGCTTCATCAGATTGCGCTTAGCATACTTGTTGTTGCTCTACCGTTATTAATTCGATCTTTTATTGTTTCGGAACTTTTTCCACTGTGGTGCAGTTTCACTCCTAGGTAGTCATATGCTTCGCATCACATCTCCATCATCCAATACCAGGTCTTGATTGTTTCCTTTAATGCATATTTATATCCAATCCCCACTTCTGGTATTCTTCCTTCCATCTCCTAAAGTTTATATCGTCTTTATCCTCAGCTAATGTAAGGTATATAGATCTGTATTCCTACAGGTATTCCCATTCGACCACATTTTCTTTTCCACTGTTTTAATGCACTATCAAGGTAAATTCTAAATAGGCTTGGTGAGGCACAACATCCCTGCTTAAGGCCTTTGATAATTTTAAATGGTTTTCCTAGCTTACTTCCCATTTTTACTTGAGCAGTGGATTCTTCGTATAGTTTCCGTACGGCTTTTATTAATACGTGGTTTATGTTGATTGTGTCGAGGACTTTCCATAATTGTTTTAGTAGTACGCTGTCCCATGTTTTGGTTATATCAATAAATACCATTTGTACTTTCCGATCTATTGCTCTTCTTTTCTCTATTAATTGTGTTAGTAAGCAAAATACATTATTATCGTAGAACAGCTTGCCCGGAATCCTACTTGTTCTTCACTTTCATATGTTGGATATTAGGATTCTTCCGTAGATTCTGCTCAGTGTGCTAAAGTGATTACCTACTATGCCTCTATAATTTTTAGATTAGTCATTTGGTCCCATTTTATGGATTAGAACAATTCATGACTTTTTCCGATCTTTTGGAAGGTTTTCTCCATTTAAGTATTTTCCGATGGGTCCTTTATCAGTTCCACATATACATTTTCTGGTTTAAAATATCTTCAAGTTTGATTTCTATCTCGCCTCTCCTTGTATCGCGTATCTAGATGTTGTTCGCGGCTTCCCTATTTTCTGCTCTATTTTCCTGCAGTAATTCTTTACAGTAATCACTTAAGCTATCTATGGATATTATATTCAGAAACCATCTTTCATTAATTTGTTTTAGTGTTTTTAGTATTTTCCATGCTTCTCTGGATTTCTTTCCTCCTATGTATCTGTCCACTTCTTTTTACATTTTTTCGCCCACTGTTCATTCTTAGCTTATTATTTTTCTTCTAAACTTTGTTTGGGCTTCCTTGCATCGTATTCTATTTTCTGTCCTTTGTGTGTTTATCCACTTTTCGTACAATTATTGTTTTGCTTGTTTCATATCTCTCAATTATTCGTTCCACCAGTGCCCCTGATTTCTTGTACTTAGTTCCTTTGTTTTCAAAGTTTCACTGGCCGCTGTATAGTATTATTATTATTATTATTATTTTCTCTAGAACAGTGGTTCCCAAACTTATTTTTCCGCCAAACCGTTATACAATATTTCACATACCATGGAACCCTCGCCATATCTACATTATCTAGAAACATCCTTATCTTAACTGGTCATTAAAAAACAATTACCTACAAATAATTTATTAAACCATATACAGTGTGCGCCATTAAGTGTGCAACAAATGGGATTTTTTTAATTGTTTGGAAATAAAAAAATTGAACACTACCAAAAGTGCATGTTCCATAACTATATTAGGTGTACTTAGAACGGCTCCAAGTCGAACAGTATACAGGGTAGGGCAAAAAATAAAAAAAATGCTCAAGAGTAAAGTGGTCTTATTTTCAAAAACACACCAAAACCTTATTAAGAAAAGTTGTTTAGATTTACAAGATATGCCCAAATTGCCCAAATACAAAGTCATGGCCTCCTATTTGAAAACAAAAAAAAATCTGAAAATTATGAATTGACCCTGTATCAAGATTTTATTTAATGTTCAGCATTCAAATATACTCTTATCAACCACAGCCAAATCACATTCGAATAATTCTTTTCAAATTTGAGCGAAATTGTAAAATGTATTCAAATTTATTATTTTCGTATGTAACCATAAACTTCATCTTTGTTGCAACCATATTTAACATAACTTTAAAATTTCGCAAATATTTTTTTAACAAAGGAGGCATTTTACTAAATAACAAAAAAAACATTAACGAAGCGTTTCTGTATGTCCACCTTCTCGTTCGATCATGAAATTCACTCAGAGTAGATTTTTTTTCGAATAGGAGGCCATGACTTTGTATTTGGACATATCTTGTAAATCTAAACAACTTTTCTCAATAAGGTTTTAGTGTGTTTTTGAAAATAAGACCACTTTACTCTTGAGCATTTTTTCTATTTTTTGCCCTACCCTGTATACTGTTTGACTTGGAGCCATTCTAAGTACACCTAATACATATAGTTATGGAACATGCATCCACTTTTGGTGGTATTAAAATTTTTTATTTCCCAACAATAAGAAAAATCCCATTTGTTGCACACTTAATGGCGCGCACTGTATGTATGATGCACAAAAGTTGCAATAAATAATTATACAAAATACAAACTGTAGAAAACAAAATGCAAACTAAAATAATTATACAAAAACTTTATGAAATAAAAGATTAATGAGAAGAATGTAGATGTTTTAGACTTCAATATTTTCTGAAAATTTTACTCGCGGAACTCCAATATTATTTCGTGGAACCCCATTGCACGGAACCTCAGACAAATAATATCGGAACACACTTTGGGAACCACTGCTCTAGAATGTTATCTAATCTTCTTTGGTAGGTTTCTTCTACACTTTCTTGCTTCATGCTTTCCAGGTCATATTGTATTATACTTGCTTTTTCGGTTAAACTGTTATTGTGTTTCCCATTTCGTATTTCTGTGGACAAAATATTTACTTTATTACTTTTGCTTTTAACAAGCAATAGTCGCTTCCGCAGTCCATACTCTGTAAACTCTTACGTCATCTATTCTTAACTTTGTTTTTTGTTTCATAATCACATAGTCTATTGTATCGAGTATCGATGCTGAGTATCTTCGTGCCAAGTGAATTTATTTATACTTGCCAATTTATAATTTTGTCCTTTAGGTTTTCTCTAACGAGTAGATATATCCCTCTTTTTGCTCTTTCTTGTTTTGATATGCCACTGTGGATATGGATATATTTTCCTATCCGTTCCGATCCGGTTCCTTTTTTCTTGGTTTCTGTTATAACGGCTATATCCAATTCTTCAACTTCCTCCAATTTCCTGTCAAAGACTGCACATTTCATGTTCCTGTACTCATAATGCTTGAATTCGAGTTAGTCGTTGTCTATTCGACCCATCCTATTTCCGAGGATTGGTAGTAGTTTTTAGCATGTTTCAAGACATGGGGGCGCTGGCCCAAGTTAAGTTCCTAACCCCCAACCTGGATGCAGGTACTTTTACATCGGGTGTCCATGCCCTAGACTTGCTTGCCACGGCTATAAAAATCAGTCTTCCCATTTTGTTTGTTCTTCCGCCCTCTTGTTCGGATATTAACTAGAAGCCGTTGACCTGTTGTCGCCTGTAACCCCAGGTGGGGACACTTACAGGGTGCTGTCATCCGGGTCAGATGAGCTCCTTTCTCGTCCTGGCTTGGGACAGACAACGGAAATTTGTAAATTTTCAGAAAATCGTGTGTCTTAAATGATATATTTCAGAACAAATTTCGGCAACCTAACGTTGAAAATCTATTTTAATGTAAATATTTGCTAAAATTATGAAATTACATAGATGAATTCCACATAACAAGATTAAATGGATAAACTATGAACTTATTTATAAAGAAAAATAAGATGAAGAAGTTTAGTCTCCGAGATTTCAATATTAATAACTTAAAAATATATATTAGCAATTAAAACGTATAAATATGTATATAAAAAATATAAAATAAAAATGTTAAAGCATTCTGCTGCTCTTTCAATCACCAAATGAACAGATTTGCGTTGATTTGAAAAGTTGCCAATTCTAGGAAGACTTAACAATCACTTCGAAGTGAAGAAACTTAAGTCCTCACTATATAAAAAAAGATACTTCCAGCTGCTTCCTTTCCTGTCCTAAATTTAAATCCGCGTTTTTCCTTTGAAACTTTTTTATTCAAAACAACAATCTATAACTAATAACAGGGGATCGTTATCCTCATATAATTCATTTGGAATCCTAAGAATCGAGGTGTTATTAAACTTTATCCTAAAATAGCTTAAAGTTTTAAGAATCGAGATTATGTATACCTTGTTTTAAGCCCAAACCTGGGTGGTCGAAGGTTACGAAATTACATTTACAGTGTTAGCAAACGCAAGCTTGTTGGGTTGCGCAATTTTTAAGGACATCGAAATTCTTTAAATATTTGTGGTCAAACGTTAAGTGAATGACATTTCTTTTAATGGTTTATATGAAAATTTCAACAATAATAATGCCAGACGTTAACGCATGGTAGAAAACTTCGGTTTTTAAAATGTGGGTGGCAGATTTTTTAGTTTTGTTAAAGCTGCAATAAATATGGAGGCCCAAACCCTAACAGTGCGGCCAAAACACCAAAAAGGCAAAGAAAGATAAAGAAGTCACTGGATTTATTGGCAAACTGGATTTAGTTTCCGTGAACTACGGGCGGCTAGACAATAAACAGGCATCGCAATACATTATTTATCAAACTCTGACGTTTTATAAAGCATGTAATTAGGTTTCCATCAGAAGCATTGCCGTTTTTGAAAGTAATTCCTAGAAAACCGAGATCAGTCGGCGCGCCAGTTGACGCGGAGCAGGAGTCTAAAAGGCGGCTGCTTTCCGAACAAGTACCAACTTAACACATGCAAAACACACAGGAAGTTTGCGGTTTTATCCGTCACGAATGTGTTTCGTTATTTTTGGCGCCAGCCTTAAGGTGAAGTAATTATCGCCTCGGATATATGACTATTACGTGCGTACAAACGCCAATTTGACTAATATAGAACCAGTTACTAAAATAATTACTGCGAATTGTTATGTCATTCTTTAAAATACACAGGAAAACGAAATATACTAAATTATAACGCTTAAATAGTAAACAAAAGGTTTTGAGGAAGTTGCCATTAAGTGAACGTCATAATTATCTTCATTAAGTTTGTTTTAAGATTATTCATCTCAATGGATTACGTGGCTAACGACGTTGTATTATCTTGTAATATTCCAGTTTTAAATAAATGCTGTCCAAGACGAGAAGACGATTTTAAAAACAACACTAAAAAATCTAAAAAATAAGCAGATATAATAAATAATTCATCTGTTTTAATTTTAAGTAATTTTTTTAGTGTTCAGTGGAAGTTGATGATGTAATCAAGCCATATACATAAAGGAGGTTTTTAGTTTCCTTGTTGGTAAACAAATGGATGACTATTATGTAATCGCAACATTTTCCGTTTTGTAGGTACTTCAGATTTCAGGTTGTTAATTATAAGATACTTATTTAAAAAACCCTTTTGATTTCGTCGTTTCTTGAGTAATTTCTTATTCAGGAACTTAATTAGTTTCCAAAAAAACATTTTAAAGATTAAATACCTACCACGTCTAAACAAAAGAATATTTATCCTTTATCCTTTAGCTCTATCACTTAGCTGCCTAAACTAAAACACAACATTTTTCTAAAATTGTAACTCATCGTTACTTTTAATGCTAAGCTAAAACTCTGGCGTATTTTTACGAATTCTGTGTTGAAACAAATCATCTGTGATCTGAACCCCTAATCTATGGTTTTTCAACCAAAACGTTCTACCAGTCAACCTACAGCATAGAACCAACCGTCAGTGGTTCGAATCCCTGCAGAGGTAATATTTTTTCTACAAAATTTTTATAATTCGTTAAAATACATAAATATTTCCCCAAAGCAGTAAATCCTTACAAATTTAATTTTTGAAACAAAGCTTTGGTATTTGAAATAACAATAACGGTTAACACCAAAGGAATAAACAGGATTTAGATATTTATGAATAACATTCTTAAGAACATTAATTTGGCAAAAAACGGTTATGAATTTATTTATTTTGATGAATCACCACAGGGTATAAATAACAATCGTAATCTATTGGTGTTGAAAATAAAATAATCTTTAGTTAACAGCACTTACTAATCCGTATTTTTTAGCAAGCAAAAATCTAAAAATATTTATTCTACTGATTAGTTTCCTATGATAATGATGTATTCTCGGAACCAACTTGAATTCGTTGTTGGTTGTTTCATAACTGATTACATAATTAAAATTAATAGTACATAAATTTTAGTTGTAATTTCAATTAAATTATTTATTATTTTTTATGATTTTATTGTAGCGACAACTCAGTTTCACTCTTAGGTATAGGTATTATTGGACTTTTGTGAGCTTCGATTTACTTCATTCGTTATTACAGGTGTATGATTTTTGGTTTGAAAGATAATCGAAAATATTTTAAAAAAATAATACTCATAGTTTTCATTTTGTGGTTTAAGCACAGAAAACGATTTACTTAGGTTTGCGAGAAATTTATAAGAAATATCATTTTTTATTTTTTAATATGCCCCCCCAGATGTTATATATTTAAAAAAATGTTAAGAAACTGGTCCCAACAAATACTTAGAGATGCTAATATTGTTGCCTATACGATACTTGGAGAAAATCAACTGCTTGTGAGCTCGTTGATTTGAAAACAAAAACAAAGAGTTACAAAGTAAACTGAAAAGTTATCAAAAATTACTTCAGCCGTGCCCGGTTTTTTTAAATATTTCCTTAATTTTCTTACAATAAAAAATTCAATAAAATTCGGCATAATAAAAAATTATTTTTACGTAACAACTATCTTCAAAATACAAAGCATTGTCAGCATGAGTATTTACACAAAAGTGGAAAACGGAGTTTAAAGTTACATTTTCAGGCGTAATACTTCTTTTTTTAATAACCCCAGTAGCTATACAATCAAGCCACAGGTTATAACTACACTGTATGTTGTATGGCGAACTGTATGGTATATACTTAAACTATAATACCTATACAGGGTGTCTCTAAAATGCGTGTACATGGCTTAACCATAGATTCCTGGGCGCAAAATAAGATGATTTGACCCAACTTACCTATATCCAAATTCGTTTCGTTAAGTCAGTATTCTGCTTCAAAGTTCTTTGAAAAAAAAATTAAATTTTCTTATAACAAGACGCTTGGATCGATGTGGATGATATTTGGCATGCCACTCCATATTGATGTTAGATGTTAAATTTTTGTGATTAAACCGTAACAGATATCACAAATTAGAAAGAGACAAAAAAGTTTACTATTGAATGCTTTTTTCTGAAAAAAAATATTATTTTAATTATCGGTCTTGCCATTAAAGAGTTACTGTCTGATATGGGGTGTGACACCCATGTTTCATATACTAGTGGTCCAAAGATAATAACCATTATCATCTCAAAAGATGTCTCAAGTCAATATGGAGTGGCATACCAAATATCATCCAAATCGATCCAAGCGTCTTGTTGTTATAAGAAAATTTAAATTTTTTTTCAAAGAACTTTAAAGCAGAATACTGGCTTAACGAAACGATTTTGGATATAGGTAAGTTGGGTTAAATCATCTTATTTTGCGCCCAGGAATCTATGGTTAAGCCATGTCCACGCATTTTAGAGACACCCTGTATGTCTTGGAGGGAGTATCCCATTGGATAGCCCCTATTCTTAGAAACCGCTAGTTTTAATTACAAAATATTCACTTAATTCTATGTTAGTTTTGAAATCTAGTTTGTAGATCTGATGGTTTGAATCTTTTTAGTCGACGTATTTTATCATCTTCAATGAACAGATGACGGCTAGTTCATTGGTATGTGTTTAGTTTCTATTTTAGTCTTATATTTTTCCCTGCGTTTTGTAATTTCTTCACGCACTGTAGTCATACTTAGGTCTTTCTGCCTATATTTAATACCTAGTTGTTTTCGTTTGGGGAGCCAGGTAGCTCAGTTGTAAGAGGGCTAGGCTTGAATGTTGCAAGTCCCGGGTTCGAATCCCTATGTTGGTGGAGATTTTTTCTCAGGCCTCTGGGATCGGTGCGAGGCCTGGTGAGACCATTCATGCACAATTGGGCTTAATGAACTGTGTTATACTTGGAAGACTGGTCTATGAGATAGAGTAACAATACCACTACACACGTAGTAACACACACATGACACAGCCGTCTGACTTGAAGTAATGCCTAAAGGCGGTTCCGAGTAAATTGACTATATAAAAGAAGAAGAAGAGTTGTTTTCGTTTATTAAATCATACCACGTCAGTCTTTTGTCCAAGGTACTTGACTCAGCTGCTTAGGGGATTAGACTACTATTTAAAGCTTCATTGCGAATATGACGTGTGTGGACTTGCTTTCGTTAGCCTGGATTCTCCATTTCCTTAACTTTGTCTCTAGTTTTCTGAGATGATTCTGTAAGTTCACAGATGTAGCAATATGATTATGATGCGACCTCAAATGTGGAATCATCTCCAAATGTTACAGTTGTAAGGTCCGCCGTATAGTTTGAGTAAAGGATTGGACCGAGAATGCTCCATTGTGGGGCACCAAAATTGATTGGGCAAAGATCAGTGTTTACATCTTGGTGATTTATGTAAAAATATCTGTTTGCGAGATAGGATTTCAGAAGGGAATACGTATGTATATGGGATGTGGAAGTGATTATTTAAACTCATAACATAATCCTGTATGCCGCACTTTCCCAAATGCTTGACTGATATCGATGAAGGCGGTTGAACAATACTGTTTCCGTTCTAGATTATTATTGATTTATTTAACCAGTCTATGGATCTGTTCAATGGTCCCGTGACTTGTTCTAAACCCGAATTGACGTTTGGGTATCAGTTTTTTGTCCTCTACAAGTGGTTTAAGTCGGTGCAAGAGCAGTTTTTCCAGGACCTTTGATATGAGTGATAAGAGGCTTACTAGCCTATGGGACTTGACTTATGTAGGATATTTCCCCGGTTTGAGTATCATTATTATGCGCGTAATATTGCATTGAATATTTGGATTATAGCTATGAGTATGTGTGTACTCTCTTATGTTATAACACTAACCCGTGATTAAATCATATCCGGGAGCCTTTCTGGGGTTAATATCATATCTGGCTTGGCAACTCTAAAAAGTTCTTCTTCATCTTAGGGATTTACTATAGGAGAAAAATGTTAAAAAACTGCAGTCAAATGTTTTGGGAAGAACTCTGCTTTTTGTTGATTGGTTCTAGCCCAAGTACCATCATAGATTTTAGAGGAGGTATTGTTCGTTGAGGTCATTTAAGTTTCTCCGTTATTATCCATAAGGAGTATTCTGTAGCTCCAGTTGCAGGTAAGCTAGCTACTAAGGTATTCTTGAATGGACTCATTTTTAATTTTTTGTAGCAGTTGTTTAAGTTCCTTCGATGGTTCATTATAACTAGTCTTGTCTGAATCTGCTCTTGTTATTTGCCATCTTCTTCGAGCTAGTTAACATAGACGTCCCTTGAAGCAGCAGTAGAAAACGTAACTAAAGCCATTCAATCTGCAGTGTGGCAGGCTACGCCTGATCGAAACGAAACACAATTAAAAGAATACTTCTTATGAGGGTGACAAATCTTTGTGATACAAAACACCAAGGTATCCTTAGAATTAAATTTTATTCACCTAAAAGTTTACAAACTTTTAAATAACAACTTACACAAGCAGAACTTTGTAAAAACGTACAGAATAAATTGTAAAAACTACACGAAATAATAGTCAAAAATATAGGTAACAACCGAGAATTTTTGCAAATTTTTGATCGTTTTACCTTATGTTCAATTAAACTTGAATAAATTCAAAAATCTAATGTATTTTAAATTCCATTTATACCTACAACTTTGTAAATTGTCTACTTCAAAATCAAATTTTATTTCAGACGTCGAATTTTTTAACCCGAAAGATCAGTTGAACAAATGCTGGCGAGATTCTTCATGCAGGATTTTCATAATTCTTAAAAAATTTTATTTCACTCTTAATTCGAAGGTTTTTTTAATGGGTATTTGGTTGCTTCTTTAATATTTTATAACAGAACTCATCTTTCTATAAAATCGTTCATTGCTTTATACATTTTTTGATATCAAATTGTGTTTGGATGTATTCGAAAATTGAAGCATTTTCAATTCTATTTATTAAAGAACTTACAGAATTTCGTAAATTATTTGCATACCAACATTTTCTTTGAGTTTAAATTTTTGGAGATTCAAATCCCTGCGAAGGTGATATCTTTATTTGTACAGATTCTTTATAGTATATTAAAATTTATTTTTAATAAAAAGAAGTTTCGTGAAGATTATACAATTGGTTCTTTAATTTTTCACGACAAAAGTACATTAATTACATTAATATATTTTTGAATGAATTAAATAAAAATTTAACCTGTTGCTTTCTAATACAATTCATCTTAACATCAGTGCTTTATAATCTCAAAAAACACCCAGATTCATTTCTAAAAATAAGAGGGTTCCTCACGTTTGGTAGTGATCAAATCATAATTATAAAAATAATAAAACAAATTTTTCTAAACTTGCGACATGCGATGTTTTTGTCCACGTTGGACTATTTTGTATTTTTAAAAGATTAAAATCATAACACACTGATAAAAAATTAAGGTTATAATGAGAAAAATGCAGGTGGTACTGCAGCTGAACTAAGAATTATGCAATTTTGTTGCAACGGACGAGCCGTATCAACCTTCTTATATAATATATCTAGATGACATATTAATCGTTCAAAATTTGGGTTATATTTTACAAAACGACGTTGAAAAATTGCACAGTTCCTTTGCAAAGTATTAATTTATAGGAAAAAAACACTGAGAAACTTAATTTTTAATAAATGTTTCTGTCGGAGGCTTGTTGGGATATTTATTATTTGTTTCGGTAGCATGGACATTAAAAAAGAAACACTTCAGAACGTCCTGATTTAGTTGTGTACGTGGCAGAAACGGCTCCATTAAATTTAAATTTAAAGGTATGTCTGAAACGGCGGCATTAAACCTATTCTGACTAGCAAATAAATTCAAACAACTCTTATTTTCCATACATTTATTATATGTACATGGAATAACAAAATAAATTAACAATTTACAAAAAACTACAATTCCTATAAATATAAATATCTGTAGAAAGTAACTCATATGCCAGAATAATTATTGATCATCAGCAAGTACAAAAGGAAAACCTCTGGAAATCACTTTTGCAAGTCTATAAAAGACATTCAGGTAAGTTGATAATCTGGCTAATTTCCAGGGTAAATTAACTTTTAAATTTTAATTCAGACGATTTACAGGTTCAGCAAGAAGATTATTAAAATCCAACACTGAAACACAAAAACAAAGGATTTTCGATCTTCGATTTTCGAGCTAAAATTTTTTTGGTAAAAAAAATGTGTCAAATTTATCAAAGTAAATTTAATTTAATCTCAATTCTTTTGCTTTTTCATATTAATAATATTTTGATAGTAGGTAAGTAATAAATGTACACAACAAATACGTCACAGCAACACTCAAAATTCTAAAATACAAGCTCAAACTTTTTACTATACAAACCTGCTTTACTAATATTCCCCTTTTCCATTGCTTGACCGAATATATTGCTTCATTATTCAAAAAAAGGACAGCAGCTCTTTAAAAATTTTAAAGCAAGTTTAAAAAGGAAGAAGTTTTGACACAAAACTTGAGTTAGAACGAACTTAACAGTTTACGATATAAACACAGACGTAAGTTTTTAATTACTCCGGCTTTTGTGCCAAGCTTATTAAATAAATTAATTACAGTAATTAAGCAAAAAGACTCTTAAACTGAACTTTGTAATTAAATTCTGATTAAAAATCAGACACTTTGAGGCACTTAAAGATGAGCTATTACCGCCTGATAAGCAGAAGAATCCGTTAATTTCAAGCTGCTTACTTTTTTGAAAAATTTCAAAATAGAAGCATGGATCTTTACACTCAGTGTCAAACTTGATGATGTTTTACTGGAGGGAAAATAAATTTTAAGAGGGTTGCAGACTTACTAAAAATTACGAAAATTACTACCCACATTCAAAATAACAGTGTTGCAGTATTTAACTTGTTAAAAAATCAGTTTTTAAAATTTGAGACTGGCAGAAGGAGCGGATTACCACTAATAATCGCTGGGTTAATTATATTTAAGGGCCTCCGTCTCATTATTTCTAATTCTAAATTATATAAAGGAAAGCATATTTTTTCAAATGAAAATATTAAAAGAAAAATTAAAAACACTTGTACGAGCTTTGTTTCCGTGAAAAACCAATCTCCCACATGGCCCTGCATTGTTTGGACCCTAGGCTTGAGCCTGTAATACCTAAGGACTAATGTGGCCCTAGAAGGATGCCTCTTTCCGGTAACTCCTTTTATATTCCATCAATCTAACATTTTTTCAGAAAATGTTTTAAGCATCACTTTTCAGCACTTAATTGGATTTTTTATATCGGATTTTCAAAGAATTTCTCCGTCACTTGAGTCGTTTTGTATTAATATTTATTTACTTAATTGTGGTTGATTTTACGTAAACACAAACGTCTTTTGTGATGTAATATAAAATTAAAACCTTGGTATTATTTAAATTACATAACAAAGGGATTTCTGGATTTCATGAAATTACTGGATACTGAATGCCTAATGTAAAAGTACGTATTAATGAAATAAAAGGTGGTAATAATTTGAAATTCGGGCCTTAAATCTTTCAATTAGAAGGGCACAGCAAGCACGTAAATGAAGCCAGAACGAGTTTCTTTGGCAAGGTTAACCAAGAATAATAACAAACCATAAGCCCACACATCCTATTTTAGTTTATTTTTGGTAACCTTCGACTTATGGGCTTCGTTTGAAAAAAAAAGCAAAAGTAATTTTAGCAGTAATAAATTTGTTCGCATCAACGCCTTTCTAGATTTCGTCCAATGATGTTTTTAGATCTTCGATATTTTTTGCAAAAAGGAGTTGCCATTTTTTGTACCCAGTTTAGACCAATTAAGATCCTTGTTCTGCGTTCATTCATAGTTAAGAACTAACGCGCGATTCAAGTTTAGTACGCAACGCGCTTTGGCACCGGATCTGCACAAATTTATTTTTAGTTTTATCAATGTAAAGTACGTAATATTTACTACTACAAACAACTCATCGTATTTGTTCATGAATCATCGGTTCCGATTTAACGGTTTTTCGAAGCCCTTGCCCGAAAGGAAAAAAATATTAAACTAAACGCTACAAGCGGAAGGAGAATGTAAAAGGTGGGAAGAGATGTCAGCTGGGTTTTACCCGCTCGTTTGCACTCAAAAAGTGAAACGGATGCATTGTACTTCGATGCGTTACTCATACAAAGTCGCTTATGTCTTCGTGGAAATCGTGTTGAGCAATTTTGGTCCATGAATCAGCCCAGGCATGATCACCCCGAATTCTGAATCAACCGCCAGTAGTCGAAGTTCCCCACAAGATGAAACACAAAAAAATTATAGCGACGCAGATAAGACCAAAGAAGACGCTCTGCTATGCAGGCTGAAGTCTTCAGAGCTTCTGAAACATCTACTCAGCGGTACCGGTAGGAAAGTCCAGCAAGAAAAGCGGGAAGATGAGTCGCGCAAGAAAATCACTAAGACCAGAAGGGGTAATGAATCACCTCGTGGCTCCAGAGTGAAATCTTCACCTTCTGTGAATCAGAAGAAACCGAGTTTTTTGCGTGGAAATGCTCGTGCACAGACAGTGACTCAAGTTGCTCTTACATATAAAACTAAAGTCGAAGTTACTAACGTCACTTCTTGTAACGATGGTACTCCATCTACAGTTACAATTTCGCGAGTGGTGACCGACAATCCTAGTGCTAACAATGAGATTATGGACGAGAAATGTGACAATAATAAACAAAGTGAATTTAGTGAATTTACACAAACCAGCTGCCACCTGCCTCAAAGCGAAGTACAAGAAATATCCAACCCCCATACAACCACAGTACAAAATGAAGAGATCTTGCCCGTTCTCCCTAGGGAACTTCTGGAAAATGAAACGATGGAGTACATACTTGCCGAAGCGCAACGTTCCCTTAATATACAATCGCCTTCCTCTAGTCATTTCTCACAGGAAAGCGATTCTAGTGAAATCCTTCCAGGACCTTCGTGTTCTTATACGCATAGCAATTTTCAATCACCTTCCCCAAAAACTAGTAGCTCATATTCACCCACTTATTCCTATCCGACGGGAAGTGCAAGTAGACCGATTAGAAATAGTGACTTAAGAAGTAGTAGTGATAATGAAAGCCTTAAAGAGAATTCCTTTAATGCGTCTGAAGAGGACGCTAGTGATAGTGATGTTGATAGTGCAATGGTTTTGGTTCCTTCTGGTAATTATTTTTGATTTTTCGTAGCAACTCACTAACTTATAAATGTACTTTTTAACATGCATGAGTAATCCAGAGAAAAAAATCACAGTAAAATTGCAGATGTTTTCGAGAGGTACCTAATAAAGGATGCTTTTTTATTTAAATGGGCCTTGATTAAGCGATAACTGTCGAATTACACTTCGGCTATGGATAATCAAACCAGGTAACAGAATCCCGATAATGAGGAAACCAGTTTGAAATGCCTTACAATTTTTCTAGCGGCTTAAAATGAAACTGCTTCAATTTTAGAATCCTTTGAAACTGGACAACAAATTACATTTTTTCATTTTTTGGAATTAATTTTACTAATTCCAATAAACCAGTTATTTCTACGCAAAATGACTCGACAGTTTGTTTGGAATCACGTAATTGTTATTTCCACTTAAGTTTGCCAGGGCAACTTCCTGAAACGTATTGAGAATCACATATTTTCTGAAAATGCGCTGCAGAATTGAATTTTAGGAATACTAGCAAATTTCTCTAATTTACACTCAACTTTTAATAAAGAACCTTCCAAGAATTTAGTTGGTAATTTTTAGAATGAAATAAAAAATAACAATTTCCGCAGAAATTAAGTTCTAAAAACTAAAATTTTCCAAGTATTGCAAAATTAATTTTTGGAATTACATTGCAAGGGTGATGCACTTAATTATGTAACAATTTGGCAATTATTTGCCATTTATTTACATAACATGGGGGATATGAATCATAAACAAAATAATTTTATCTCACTTTTTGTATGAATCACGAAATTCGTTCAAATTAAAGAAAAAACTGAAATACTGATATTTATTTTTTTAATAAATAAATTTCTTCCTATAAGCAACTGGTTAACTTAGGTACATATTTTTTTTAGTTAATACCAATGATTTTTTAAAGAAATTAGTTTTAATATTTTTTTCAGGAGTTGGATTTTCAAAATATTGCGTTTTTTAAATTAAAAATACCAAATAGAACATTTCTAAAATATTCAAAAAATTTGTAAAATTTATCAAAAATGGTTTCATTTTATATCTTAAAATTTTTCGTTCTTTTAAACCAACATAATTTTGTAATTGAAAATTCAAATTACAGTTTTCACGAGGTGGTCTTTACAAACTTTAAAGGAGGTATAAAACTTTTTTAAGACGTTTTTAAAGAAATATTTTATTTTAAATATGTAAGAGGTATTAAAGAAGGTTTAATTTATTAATTTTTGTTTGCTTTTTCATATTAAAAATGCTTTACATTAATAAATTTATTCCACAAACGCTGACCAGGAAGTAAGAAAACTTTTTTATTATAACAATAACGATTTTCGATCACTTCAACCAACATCATATTTTTATTGAATTAATCACAGCTTCCACTTAGACGATTGAATAACTTTAAAGAAGCTTAAAAAAAATTAAAATATTTCTAAATATTTTCTTCGAAATTTTTTTAAGAAGTTAAGTTATCTTAATTTTTTTGCTTTTTCATATTAATAATATTTTCACATTAATAAATATAAACAAGAAACATGTTACCTATAGCAAGATTAAAAAATCTAAAATTCAAAAATATTTTCTTGAAGTAACATCTTTATTTGTTTATTTATTTATTTTACTTAAACATTTTGGGCCATATTCATAAACAGTATTTAAAGTTAGTAGGGGTTTAGTAGCTACTAAACCAATATAATTAATATATGTTGCTATAGCAATTAGTAACATCTAACTTTAAACACCGTTTATGAATATGGCTCTATAATTTTAATTTTAATTTAGTAAACCTCTAATTTTTAATTATTTAACTCATAATTACAGGGGCGCACTGGAACGAGGCGCAGGAGCAATTTTCTTTAACACGAAAATTTCCAAAGTATTTTTTATTAAAGCTAAAATGTTTCTAAAATATTTTTTTTGTGAAATTTTTCTTGTTCCTGTATTTGACTATTAATAAATGTGCACAACCAATAATTTCTAGCGAGACTAAAATTACAAAAACTTAAATAAGTATATTTCTGAAACAACTTTGCCTTTTACAGAACTCTTAATTCCAACGATTCCTTTCAAATTTAAATTTAATTAAAACATACTCCAAAATCTAAGTATGGTAGTCCCTATTAATTATTTTTTTATTATTTAACTAATAAGTCCAGTGAATGGGGCGCGGTAGTGTGATAGCGGCTCGGCTCTTTTAGTTTCAAAAGCGCCTTGTAGTTCCCCACGTTAGGCAAAAGCAAAACAAATAAATTTTTTATAACGGAACATTTTTAATCATAAAATCCCTTGCCTAAGTTTGGGATCCCTGAAGAACTGTCGGCAGTTTGCCCCTGCAAACTTCAAACAAATAAACTTTATTATATTAAGTATCTTATTAAATTAATTATTTGGCTCATTTTCTCAAATTTGGGTATGTTCATTAAAAATAATAATAGAAACTTTTAAAATCAAAGCTCTCCCGCCAAAATAGTTAAAAATACAGATTTGAAACTTTACATGTCTAATGTAACATTTTATATAAGAGATTTTTATCCACCCTGTAAATATAGCAATCATTATAAATAAGCATAATTTAATAAAGCTTTATTAATTTAGATCCGATGGAATGGAACGCATCCCACATAAAATCATGGTTAGGCTGGGCCACTAAAAAGTTCGGATTAAACCCAGAACCGGATTCAGGCAAATTTCCAGAATCAGGAGCCGACTTATGCGAGTTAAGCAGAACAGAATTCGAAACACGAGCTGGAAATGCAAGAGCTGGGGCTTTGCTTGCCAAACATATTGCTCATTTAAGACATAGCGTCACTGGAAGAGCCAGCAGTCCTCTTAATATTGAAGCTAAAATTTCTGATGACGAAGATAAAGGTAAGACAATCTTTAGCTTTATTTTTAATTTTTGGAATAACATTTTTTAATTCAAAACTTCTTTTTAACAAACAGTTAAGTTCTCTAACAAACTCTGATGTACGAAAATATAACTAAACTGAAAAAATTTCAAAAAAATGAAGTTAATAAATAATAGAATTCCTTAGTGATAACGTGATTTCTTGATATTTGTAATATTCGCTTATTTACTTCTTATTAAATACAGTTCCTCACAGTTAATTTCTTTTATTAGATTTTAAAAGTATTTTCCAAACGAGTGAATTCTTACAAATTTCTAAAATCATTTATTTTTTAATTATCTGAAATCAAAAAATATTTTAACCTTATTTTTAATGTTTGTCCTTCAGGAAATTTGTGTTAAAAACTGTACACATAAGAACAAATAACAAGTTTATATCAATGTGCAATTAATGAAACAGTTAAGTTGCAAAATAAATTAAAGGACAAGCAAATGCAGCTGTAAAAACACATATAATTAGTATGCTTTACTAGGGATTCGTTGGGAAACCCGTGGTTTAATTCTGGTTGACCAAACCACCTTTCTGTTTCTTAGAACTTGTGTTTCTTATTCCTCTATAGCTTTATTTAAGAAGTGATTTATTGCAATAAACATACTACTCGTAAAACGTCACTGGATATTAAATATAATAGTTTTAAAAAAAGCTTGGAAGATACTCAAACTTTTTGTATAAAACCATCAAAACCAAGAGTAGAATCTTCAAAAAAACCCTTTTAATCGCCCCATGAGAAACAATTAAGAAAATTGGAAAAATAATTCTGATGAATTCAATAAACGAGGGTCAATATTTAGGGGGTGTGAACCCTTAGCTGTACGGCCATAAAAGTAGCGTATAATTTTTCTATTACGTCCTGAAATCAGTTCTATTTATCAAACGTTCATAATTTTATTCGTGAAGGATACAGTAGTCATTAATATTGTGGAATTATGTGGCGGGTAAGAGCAGAACTTTCGGAAATACGCGGTGTCGAGGAAGGAACTTAAGACTCTAAAGGAAGGAAGGAAGGGTAGAAAAGGAAGAAGTGTTATATATTGCTTTTATATCGGGACTCTTGCTGAATTTCAACAAGGAGATTTACACTTGCACTGTCTGCCCTACCAGCTAAAGGTTAAACGATTTTCAGGATCGTAATATAACACTTTTTCATCCTTTCACGTTTTGAATTTCATACGTTTCGGTATATAATTTCTTGTATAAAATCGTGTGGGGTTAAACCTCAAAGAAACTATCGAAAAACGAACCTTTCTCGATAATTGCACGTATTCCCCGTAGTGATTCGAAGTCGACATTTACGTTCCAATACGTATTTATTTACAGCTATTATTTGAACTCTTATCTCAAAAAGGGCCATAAGAGTAGAAGTGGTAATGGGCCTTTCTGAATCTTTCAATTTAGCTCTTTCTTCCGCCGCGTAATCGCAATCATTTCCAATTCCCGTCGTTTTCCGGCAAAACCGATTTACGCGTTCCGGAGGGATCTTATCGCTGAATTGCTTAATAGACCTGGGGATTTGGACCTTTGAATAAAGGAATCATAATCATTAAGTATTGTTTCCGCAACAGGCACACGCTCATGTTTACTACCGCTTTGATTTTAACCCAGGAAAATAAAAATTTTACTAAATGAAACGACAAAATCTTCTTTAAACGTTGGATTGCATATTCTGAGCTATTTCAGTGTTTATACAGGGTGCAATAAAAAATTAATAGTTTATAATGTTGATAATTTTAAGTAAATTCAAGAAGGACACAGAAACTCAAATAATTGAAACGATAGGCAAAATGTAAACAAATATAAGTCACTGTGTCACTCCAAATCTTTTTAGATAAAGGCATAACCAGGATAAAGGAAAACTATGGTTTCGTTTTGTTAAGTCCAACATTTATATTTTTTGAAAATTGTTACATCTGATTAAGCTTTAAAAAAATGCATGGTTGTTATGTACAATCCTCCGTAATTAACAGAAATCATAGCATTAGACTCCTTAGAGCATAAGAACTGAGAATCACACCAAAAAGCCAAAGCTACAAAATATTTATACATTTATACATTACTTAAACTGTCAGTTTTTCCATGTCCAAGCCTTATTCAAAACCATTTGGAATGGATATTACATCACGTATACCCCTATTATTATCATTAAATAAATGTTTTAAACACATGACGTATTTCTTATCTCTCGACTTGAAAATCTTTGAGAATTAGAAGTATCTATATATTTTTTATTTTACAATTTTACAGTTTTGTAATTTATTTTGCTGCCATTTGACACAGCCTGCTTCAAAATGATATAAAATGAGCTAAGTTTAGGATCTAACTATTTTGCTTTTGATCTAAAACATTTTTATTTTTTTTTTTTTACATTTTAATCAGTATCGCCAGAGTGGCCGAGTGGTTAAGGCATTCGACTACGGTGCGGACGGTTTTGGGGTCAAACCCGAATCGGATGCTCGATGGGTAGCCTACCCAGTCACTGGAAATAATTGGGAACCGAAACACAGTGGTGGAGTAGGAAAGCTAGGTGGTTATCAAAGGCATGATGCTTACCACCCTTACGGAGTGCAAGTGTCGATACCTTCACCTTTACCTTTACATTTTAATCAGTAACTGTTTGAAAAAATGTAAACTAAAACTGTAATAAAAATAATTTTATGTCATACTCGTTTCTAAAGCAACGTTTTTCGAACGATTTATAGGACGAAAAGTGACACTTTAAAGTGCTAGCACTTTAAAGTGTCATTTTAAAGTCCTAGTTCTTTAAAGTGTCACTTTTTGTTCTATAAATGCTCGTTGCTAGGAGATACGAATTGTTGCGCCTTAGACTACTTACTTAAAACTAATACTGCTACAAATTGCTGGAGATTTCTTTTAATAATTTAACAACTTTAGAAACCAGTATGACATAAAATTATGTATGTACCTCAGACGAAAAGTGTCTTTAAGGTACTCGCAAGTAATTACGGCCTCGGCTACCCGCCTCGGCCGTAAACAACTTGCTCATACCTTAAAGACTTACTTTTCGTCCTAGATACATAAAATACTATTAAATTTCATAATAGAAAAAACGTTAACAAAAGGTCAAGTTTTTACCATATAAATCTCTATGATGCAATGCTAAATGCAAATTGCATAAAGTCATCTCACAAAAAAATACTAAATTAGACTTGAAAGAAATTTTATTGAGCGAAAATATACATAATCCTCACAGTTAAGAAAAAAGAAAATTTTTCCAATTATTCCATAGAATTTATTCGCCAAACGTTTCAATTTACTACTCAAAAGTTATTAGTTTTAAAAGTTAAGTTGCTGTGTATTTACAAATGAACATTTCATTAAGTACTTTTGGAGTCATACTTTTGTACGATTACAAAAGGCGATTAACGTATATGAAAATTTAGTCGAGAGTTTCGTTGAAAACAAGAACTTTTAGAAGATACAGTACGATCTGGCAGACCTGCGAATGCAGCCAGTTCAGAAAACGTACTCTGTGATGTGAAATATTGTCTATAATAAGATTCAGGAAGAACTTGTGCTTGGATTATACGCAGTAAATACTATTTTTGCATAAAGATGTTGGAGTAAGAACTGGCTGGATTCCTCATTTGTTGTCTAAAAGACAAAAAAGGGATGCCACAGAATGGTGTAAATTTATGTTGAAAACATTTGACGGGGGAGCTTCAAAGCAGATATCGTACGTCGAGATAGGTGACGAATCCCGGATATACAATTACCACCCTAAAACAAAACAGCAATCTAGTGTTTGGATCATTCAAGATGAAGCATTACTCACTAAAATTATTCGTGGCACAAGTGTCGAAGTGATCATTTAACTGTAATTCAATTGGAAAATCGAAGGACAGTTACTTCTAAATAGTACCTACTGTAACGTAGCTTTGCCCCGAAGTTGTTGAAAAAAATAAAAACAAACCGTCAAAGAAACGGTTTGCGTAGCATCCTTATCCACCACGACAACGCATCCGCGCACACTGCGGCAAGAACTTTGAATTTTTACAAAATTCTGAGGTTCAGTTGATCAATCACCCTCCTATAGCGGTGACGTAGCTCCTGTTCATTATTTTCCTTTCCCGACTGATAAAAAACTGATGCGAAGTAAAACATCTCAAAGTGCAGATCCAGCAGTATCGAAATTTATAAAAATTTTAGAGGATCTTACAGAAAATGAATTTTACAAACAGGTTTCAAAAAAAATGTATAAGAGAATATTTTGAAAAACAATAAAATAATTTTTTTTAATAAATAACAGTTTTCGGTGCAGCCCTCGCAGATCAAATATTTCCAATACTTAGAACCAAAATCGTTATAACTGTTTTTACTCGCCATATTTGCTATACAAAAAACGTTATGCAAAAATTCAGAATCAAACTTAAAAAAAAAAACACAAAGTTCAATTGTTGGATGGATTATATGGATGTATGGGTCGATTTGTGACGCTTCTTATCTCAGACCATTTTTGATGAAATTTCTTAAGGAATATTCCAAAAGTTTATGCCAGGAAAATGTATTGTCAAACCCTAAATCAAGTAGCTTAAGTTGATACCTAAACGCCTAAACCCATGAGTCTGGGAGATTGCTTTGGGAAGACTGGATCAAACAGTTAAAAGTTAAAACAAGTAAAAATTTGATCAAGCGTTCAAGTAACGTACCTCCCTCGTATAATTCTAACAACCTTTAATAGGTCTAATAAGAGACGTACTGAAATTAATGAGTTACAACTTCTTACAAATCAGAATTAATTAATGTAGGAGAACCAATTGCATCATTTTAATCTATACAAACTTTAAAACATAGTCTCTATTTCTCTGCTTAAAATTTTTCCCGTCGTTCTGTAAGCTTGAAAATTCCCTTGCGGTAGAATTCCATTCAAGCTGCCCGAAGACACAGACGCACTGCTTTCTGGACGTCCTGCATCGTCTCTCATTTGTTCCTTCACAAAACCGAAGAGATGATAGTCAGAGGGTGCCAGATTGGAACTGTAGGGAGGGTGCGGAAAAACCCACTTGCTCAAACGGATAGACGAGTAGAGTGGGGCCGCGCGTTATCATGATGCAGTACGATTTTCTTTCCAGGACGTTTATCGTGCAATGCACGATGAAGCTTCTTAAGTATCTTCACATAACGAGCAGCATTTATGGTTTCCTTAGAATTAAGAAATTCAACCAGAATGCACCCCTGTGCATTATTCCAGAAAACGGTGCCCATACTTTCCCAGTACATTGCACTGTTTTTGCTTTCTTCTTGGTTTCATCAAAAATCATCTCCTTCATTTAGCTATCTCTGAAGAAGCTTGAGTGATGGCCTTTCTTTGAACTTTGTTGGTCTTCGATACACAACCAGCCCACACTTTTGGATAGCCTAAGCTTTCAATCATTTCCTGCACTGCGCTGTGTCTCATTCTAAGTTTTGCTGTGATTTTATTCACAGTGATATCAATGATATCATTAACCCTTTCCTTGTTGCGTGCAAACCGCTACGAGGATGATCTTAGATACTCGTGTTTCCATCTTTGACATGTTTTACCTATCCCCTAATATTACTAGCGCTCATGCACACATCTTCATATGCGCGCTAAAGTCTTTGTACAGCGGGAATTTCCTCTTTAACAAGCAATTCAATGACAGCATATTGACGAAACGAAATATTAATGTCGGTCAGTTACTGCTTGTGGTCACGTGACGTGATAGAAGCTAATGAGCTAATACCTCAACGCTTAGTGTGAAATCTGTAGATTAAGACGATGCACTTCTTTTTCTTCATTAATAAGTTCTGATTTGTAAGAAAATGTTGTCTATTAATGTTAGTACGACCCTCTTTCACTTTCATGATTCGCAATATTAATCATTATAACAATAAGTACTACTGCACCAAACAAAGAGTTATTTATTTCCAACTTGTTACTCGTTTTAACGTTAGGTTGAAAGTACTGTTTTTGTTCTACTCAGAGGTGCACTGAATATTTTTCTACAAATAATTTGTGTAAGTGTAAACTCTAGTCTAAACTTCTTTCTCAATATGTAAAAAACATTAGAGAAAGATAAATTGATCACACAGGTAAATGATCTACGGATATTACAACTGTTAGAGAAAATACCTCTTCTTATTCCGTACACGTAAGTTTCCGTGTTTATACCAGATAATCAGTTTGGTAATGATGTTTGCTTAGAAAAGGGACAAAAGTAGCATAAATACTCTTAAATATTAAGCTTTACAAAGTACTGGTGTAAAATTTTAGAATAAATTTAGAATTTTTGGATAACATTTTTTTCAAAATAATATGAACCGAGAAACAGAAGTCAAACAAGTTTTTTGGGGATTATTTTTCCCCGGATTTTATTTATTTTTCAAGATTTCAACATTACAGTATATTTGTTTTAAGGATGTCCTGATGTCCCGCCTATTGATATGAACTTATCACTGAGCCCCAAATTATAGCACCACAGGTCTATTAATAATATTAGGGATTTCAATTTGTCAAAAGTGAAAAAAGGGATGATTTCAAAAAATTTTAAATTTTAAAAATATTCCTTCTCGAAAACCACACATACGATTTAAAAAAATCTTAATCGTGTTTTAAAATACCTTTCAAATGGCATGGATTTCATCTCCATTTTTCCAGCGCCTTTTAGTTTTTGGTTTTGCCTTTTTTATGTTTAAAATGGGAAAAATTACTAAAGTAATTTTCGGCATAAAACTGCAGTGGTGGAAATTCGATTGCATAAAAAGTTTTTAAAAATAAAGTCAAAAACTGAAACATATATGGTTAACATAAATAAGTAGTAAATTTTTTAATGTAATCTTTGCGGATATGATAAAATATTTTTCCAACGTAGTTGATTCCTTTCTAAATTTGTTTTCTACTCTTGTATCTCTATCCTCTCATTCGTCATCTTGCAAACCTCACTTTCCCATGGCTCACACTTCATTTCTCCAAGACCTCCTCAGCCTCCTTAGTTTCTTTCTTTGTTTTCTAGTTTGTTATCCAATTTTTTATATCCATGTTTACCAATTCTTCTTATATACCCATACCATAAGAGCTTGTTTTCTTCGATATATGACACATAGCATATTTCACATTCTTCATCCTCCTTTTAATTTCCTGACTGGATATTCTATCTATGTTAATTTGCAACATCATCACCGATCTTCCAATTTATCGTTCATAACCCAACATACTACTGCATATGCAAACATTTTGCTACAAAAAATGGGTTGAGTTGTTGTATAGCTGTCCTTGTCTGATCTACTCCATTTAGTATTTCAAGTTGTTCCTATTTGTAATATAAATAAACTGAAGTATTAAAATGTCTACTATACCTTGATTCAGGAGAGATGAGCCACGATTCATTTGTCATCTGCATATGGGTTAAGATTAAAATTCCTAGTCAAATTTGCAGCTGACAACATATTTGTGTTTGGCGCCAATTTTGAAATTACTAATAATAGAATAAAATTGCAATTCTAGCTAACTAATAATCTATTTGCTACCTCTGTGATACACGAAAGTGGTTTGAGATGACCCCCATTTTCTTTTTCTCGTTCAAAATAACTAAGAAATTTAACACCAACTGGTGGCTTTGGGATCGAAGCGTTTTCCCTTGTACAGACATAATTAACGCACGGCTATGATCACAGTGCAAGCAAAAACTAGTTCTGAAAAGAACCGTTTTACAGAAAAAATTTCCAGATAACTCGTAAAACGCAATGCAAGGCAGTACAAAGAACTAAAGCGAAATGTCAGCTGACAGTTGACATCATCATGTGATCGTACGGCGTGATTCAAATCAACAGTTAGGGAGCGTTAGACACACTAATATCTCTTATCCTTGTTTTACTCTTCTGAAACAAGTACACATACGTAAAGAACTTGTCGTAACTAAATTCTTCCAGTGAAGACGCAGAGCTCTTCTTTTAAGATTTGAGGTATGTCTATTATATCCACGACTAGCTCTGGGTTTTGAATAGCTTGTTTCGACGTGTAAAGGTGGTCTGTTTTGATGGCATTAATTTCGAGTCTGTCATATTTTTCCTTTTGTTTCCCCACAATAAAACTGAGATTGTGGGCATTCTGTATTATTATTAGTATTACCTGGTCATCTGCCCAACTATTAAGAGAACTAATGAGGAGTGAGGACACTTTTCTGTGTGCAGTTGCTTCTCCCTTGCTTTAGAGTTTGTTCCAAAATTACAGGGTCTGGAAAAAAGCGATGGTTTTAGAATGTAATAACTTTTTATTCATTTAACTGAGACGAATGATGTATACATAATTATAAACCAGTTGGGAAATTTAATGTCTAGAAACTGTATGTCTTAAATGCCTCCCAATTCTCAGAAATGCATCCTTCCAAAATTGAAAATGAGATTTGCAAACATAGCACACAATACCTCTTGGTGGATATTGCGAATACCTTCTTCTAAAATCCTCCTCAACTCTTTAACATTTCTGGTTTATATGTATACTGGGTGATTCATATAAGACGCGTTCCTTAAAAACTTCAAATGCAACCATGTTCCCAGGTACTAGAAATATACGCATTGTTAAGGGGTGCGTCTGCGAATCACCCAATATAATTGATATTCTAATATTGTATTTTATTATCGTTGTATAGGGTTGTCGTGATAATTTTGGAGTAGGTATATCTAGCATGCATTTATAACAGCATCCCAACACTGTTTTCTGGAAAACGAGCCATTTGCTTTTTAGGTCTCCGAATGCTGAGTGTAGTGCTCAGCTGCTATATCGTATAAGTGTGATCTACACACATGTACTATCTTCCAACTGTAAAACCTGATGATCTTTCAGATTTTGTCCCTGGTGCTTTCTTCTATTTTATTTTTTATAACCTTTATCCCTATTGTAAATAAAATTCTAAAATCTCTGTAATTAGCATACTTCATCCTAACGCATTTTTTAAAGAGAAATGCTAAGTGAACTTATCTTCATTCATCTGGCAGTTGCTGGCCATTCTATGTAGCCCCCGAAACAGTTTCACTGGGCCGTACTTATTGCGATATCTCAGATCCGGCTGCGGTATTATTGATTGATCGTATATTGCTTTTTTTACTTCATCTAATGAAAGGTCTTCATTTTTTACCAATTGTGTAATTCACGGGATACTATCCATTTTTCTCTCATGTTGCGATTTTCTTTACAGCTTTTATGCAGTACTTTGCAGCCTACTTCGCCATGGCTCCCTTGCCGAATTCCTTCCACTAACTGATTTTCTTGCTAGGTCTCTATTGCACCTTTTTTACACGTCTTAAAAGGGTGTCCCCTCCCTCTTTGTTAATATTGGAGTCCAGTTTCATATTCTTGTAGGGCATCTATCGGGTGACTTTTTTCATTACGTGGCTTTGTTTTCATTTCCATTTGTCCTAGGATTTGGTTGTTCCTGACATGTTGTATTCTCGATATTCGGCAGATTCTTCTAAAAAAAAGTCATATTCACTGCTATTCTCTTCTTATTTTGCGTTATAACCTCCCATAGATTTGTTCTGTAGGTTGATACTTTCTAAAATTGTTGTAGGTATAAATCTTTTGATTTTCTTTCTTTACTATTTCAAGTAGTAGGTATGGAGTTCAGTTGTTGTGTTACTGGTGTTCCATTCTGACTTCGTAATCTATTTCCATTTAGTCGTTTTCTTCTTCGGATATTATCACCACAAGATATTTATATGCTATACAGGCTAATATAGTTTTATCACATAATAAACCGTTTAGTGATGTTTTTCTACTTCTTCTTTCGCTGCCAGACAGGGCCGCCGAGAGAATTTTTCGGGCCCGTAACAAACCTATGGTCCGGGCCCCACTTAAAAAGAGCATCACTTTTGTTTAATAAAAAGATCATATAAAACATTAAACATCTATTTAAAAAAGGTTTAAATTTTTATTGCCTTATCTGCCTCATCCACTTCCTCACTTTATGGTTTAATCGTCTCGTCATAATCAATTTTCATTGCCAGGTCATGTTATATTGATCTTTCCTGGAGCATTGATGATCTACTGAAGATCTCTATTGCTGAAAGTTTACTAAACGCTCTTTCACCTTCGCCAACTGTTACTGGTATTGTGCAAGAAATTCTGAATGAAGAACATATTTCGGGAAAAACATCGTAAAGTTGAAATTTATAAATGGTATTTAATAAATCTAGTTGTGGTATAACATCTTTAAACGTGGCGTTATAAATCTTTTTGATGTGATAGATTTCGTCTTTCAGGGATGATGTTAAAAGTCTTTCGAATATTTATTTAAAATTAAAGAGTGTAAACGTCTGTCTAAAACAAAACACAGTATCATTCTCGATATGCCACTTTCCTTTATCATTGTTGTATTATTACGAGAATTAAAACCATGAATTATAAACACAGTTATGTGACACATCGGGGTCCGACGGTCGTGCCCTTTTTGATGTTGGGTCCTTTTCGATGCCGGGCCCGTGACAAAAGTCTCAGATGTCACCCCCTCCTGGCGGCCCTGCTGCCAGATATTTGATTTTGTCCGTATTTATACGTTTAGAGCCTATTTTTCATAAGTTTCTATAAATTTTCTGATTATATAATTTGCGCCATCCTCGTCGGCTAACACTACCAACTGATTCGAGAGTTATTGTAATTATATTCAATGATTTAGGCAAAAAGTAAAATTAGCTTATTTCAGACAGCATCAATGACGTCATGGACCTAAACCGCATTGGACGATAATTTTTAATCATTTCTTAGGTATTTTAGTTTCATTAATATGAAAATAATACGTTAGTCACGTCTTACTAACTTTTACCTTACATTAAATTGTTTATGTTTATGGTATTACAATAAGATTTCCAACTTTCCTTATACTTTAAAATTATTTGCACCTTTAGTCATAGACGAACTGATACTTAAAATACTTAAAATATAATAAAGCCGTGCTTTTCTGGAACTTACTAAAGACTTACCTTTGCGAAAGCTATCTACCCTTCTGTTGTTAATCTCTTGACTAGCCCTTCTAGGTTCACTGTTTGCGTTAAATACTAGGTACAAACTACATCCATAGATTTCTAATTAATTTTCCAAATTTTACATTTACACAGTGCTCTATTTCCCTTATCTACTTACATAGCAAGTATGGAAAGCAAAAATTTGTCAACATTGTTATTTTCAAAAATAGTATAACAATAAACGTAAACTTTGGCATATGAATTATCTAAACACTATTGTCCAGAAATTGAAAAAATATAAAGGAAACTTAACTAATTGACTATAAATTTGTAAATCAGCAAGTATGAAAAGTCTAGCAAAGATTCTTCGGCATTTAATTTCATTATGCTTCTACTCTTGTATGAATATTGCAAGATGCAAATTCTATATTTATGTTCTAAAGTTAACGAAAAGGTGAAGCTGAGACATTCTCCAGCGTTACATTATTCAAAATTTGATATAAACAGCAAGGGTGTCCTTTTAACTGAGCCATTAAACTTTTCATCCAGTATTCATTTCCGACTTATCTAATAAAGACCACAAAACTACCCTTATGCGCCCTTTAGAAATCCACGACGTAAGCTTCGTCAAAACGAGGGCAAGTGTCGAAAAGCTGAGTAAAGTCCGGAGGTCGAGTGACAGCATTTGACTTTCAGATGCGCCCCCGCAGAGTCGTAATCCTCCAGGGCGCGCACTCTCGCTTACTTGACGCCAGTAAAGCCTCCCCTGATATATGACGATTTGATTCATGATCTCTGTGTAGTTTAAGTATAAAGGGATCCGTTCAGTTCGATCATTGCTCAATCGGCACCAGTAACCGGTCTCGTGATTAGGTTTAATCGACAATTTAATACAGATTAGAAGGCGACGAGGAGCGTTTCTTGTAAAATTACAACACGGGAGCGGCACAGGTAATCAAGAAACCAATATCGCGGTACCTGCTGCGCCGTATAATGAGACAGGGCCGGGATTATGGGGATAACCCTGAACGGGATGGGGCGGGATTATCTCCATTCTGGATTCCGCTAGCATAACAACTCTGTATTAGCTTTCTCTGTTATTTATTACGTTCATAATTAAATTTGTTTAAGTAGGCCCATTGATATAACATCTCGCTTTGAAAGATTATTTTTATTAAGCCTACCCCTTTCGAAAAATGTCAGAAACCGGAGCCGAAATTAAAACAACCAAACAATAAATTAGAAGCTAAGTAATAATTTATGATTTCCAAATTAACTGTTGAGCATCAACATCGTTAATGCTGATAAACATCACTCGACAAGTGACTTAATCGGCGGGGTGTTATGTGTTAGCCTACAATTACTCTGGAGTTTTTTCATATTTGTCAGGAACTTCCCTTAAATAAATAGTTCGACCTTACTAAAAACGTTTATTTTCTCAGGGCTTGAACGCTAAATTACATACTAGAACACCATTGTGTTGAAACCATATCTGCGATATTCTGTAGCAAATCAAATTTGAGTGTAGCCGTCGCTTCAACAGTACAAATTATTTCAAATACTTTTTAAAGGTCTTCATTATTAAGAAATTTCCCTTCAACCTTTCCAATGGAAGCAAAAAGTTCGCTTCAGCAGTAGCAAAAAAAGCTTCAGCGAATTCTGAAGCATTAATTGAAAAACTGAAAGATTCTTCGGAGATTGACTGTTTATAAAAATGCAAGGGTGACATGTTAATCTTAAGAAGCTTAACAACAGAATTTGTGCTTTTACCAAGGATGGTTTTTCTTATATTTTCCCTTAATAATTGGTCGTTCTTGTTCTAAAGATTCCTTCGTTTTATTTTTGTAAGAAATCTCTGCAGGCGTTTTTTGAAAAATTCATGCTTGAGCGCTCCTACGAAAGAGGGCCCGGCCCGATCACAAAGTAGTGGTTTTATTTGGCCCTTTTATCGGTTTTAAAAAACGTGAAGACTATTTATTTTCGTCGACACGTTGGTTGTTGGGCAAGATTTAGGCTTTTAGGTGCCACGAATCTCAACGCATGTCGACTGTTATGGTCATTTAACATTACCCGGCTAGAATTTTATCGAACATAAGGGACTTCCGTCCAAAATGGGCAAAACCTCAAATTTTTCCGCGTTAACAATTTCACCCGACATTGGCTGAAATCGAACGCGAGACCTTTGGTTTACAAGGCAACCTTGGGCATACCATGGAGGTCAACATTATTAATGAGGGTTCCCATAAATTCAAGACATTGTTTGCTTCTTACTTCCAAATTTTTTCAGAAACGAGGCTTCAAATGCCAATTACACTTAGACAACATGTTAAACATTTGTAAAAACAATCGTATTTAATGTAACCCCTCCAATATATCAAGATAATTCTTGAAGAACATCAAATGAAGTTATGGCGTTTTGTAATAAAGTAAACTCATAGTAAAAAATAACACAGTCATTTATCTGTTTTTATGACGTGTATTTGAGTAGGTCGGTATAAATGTTCGTAACAGTTGGATATGTTTTGTCTAAAGCCACCAATAACTTTGTTTTATCATCGGTAATTCCACATACTCAACCCGACAACTTACTAAGAATAAACCAAATTTTTCATGGTTAAAATTTGAAAATAACTTTTATTTTTGTCACTTAAGCTGTATAGGAAAACGACGAAAAATTTTATTTACCGTAACATGTGATTTAAATTTAATTATTAAGTTCACGATAGGTACATGTTAAACTTCAAATTTTACATACTTAATTTATGGGAAGGAAACTAACTTCATTTTTACGTTTTTTTCATAACAGTTACAATATATTTGTGGATCGGTGATATTTTTAATCCACTGAAACATATTTCCCATCTTTTTTCATCTCTGCAACTACAAAGATATTTAGTTAATAAGTAATTATTTAATCCCAATGGCAAAGGCCAAAATATTGAATAAGTAAACATCGTCTAAATGAAAATTATGCCGCGTTTTATCTGGCTGCCGTAATTTCGAAAGACGTTTTGCTTGTTTTGGAATTGAGGTCTTGCGGAACAGGATACAGGGTTAAGAACAAGGAAGGAAGGAAGGAAGGATACGAAGCTCAGCATTTCCTACCGGTTGCCGCACAGTCACGTGTTTCTCTCGACCAATCCTATTTTATCTGTGGTAAGAGAGGGGTTGAACATACCCTTGGCACCCTTTAAAAAAAAAACACAGATAATTAACCCCTTTAAATTTGCGTATGGTTTTTTAAACCTAAGCTCGTCCTTCCTTCCTTTAAAAGAAAAAGATTCGCGATTAGGATACGATTTTACCCCAAAAACTAACGTAACGTAAGTTTTATCACACGTCCTTAATCTCAATCAAAGGGGTTGTTTTGGAGTAGAGGGGATGTAAGCGTATCTAAAACGAGGCACCGCGACGTCAGAAGTTGTTCAAACGTAATAGTTAGCAATTGAAAATTCCTCCGGAGATTACGTAAGAGTTCTGCACTCGGGGTGTTTGATAAGTTTTCTAACTTTAAAATAAAAGGGATGTCAATTGAATAATAAAGCGGTGATGTTAAGTGATTATCCGTAAATTTGGGCAGCCACCATGTGGAGGCTGCCCGCTTGTTCACCGGAAGACTTGCTGTTAGCCCGGAGAATTGCAGTCCGAACATATCCTGGTGCAATACCACCTGGTAAACTTCATCATTCGGGGGCTATGATATATAACGGTATGCATATTTCTTACTTTGATTTTCTTGAAATTTTTTACCTAGTTTTGTGTTTTAAGCTGATTGAGCTATTTTGTTAGCAGGGTCGTTTTAACTTTCCACTTAGGAATTTTGTCATAAATAAGATTTGCTCCTAGTAGCATAAATTCAAAAATAAGATATTTGCTCTATGCTCCCAAACATAACAATAATAATAAATAAACAGACAAATAAAAATAATGAATATGCAAACAGAGTAGTCCAAAAATTCCAAGATGCTTGTAAAAAGCAACGTCATGGAAAAAATAAATCACATAGAAGAAAAGGGCATTAAAAGAGTTGGTTTTACACAATTCCAAATTTTGGTTTCATCACTGAATTATTTCCAACTGCTTTCTGAAAGAACGCTTTTCAATATTACTAGGAATTAAATATAAATTGGAAGGCGTTGAAATTGATTACAAATTGAAAATTAAAAATTAATAGACATATTAGATGGTTGGTTACCATTACACAATCTTCAAGAATATTTCGCAACCAATTATTGAAAATGTCAAATTGGGACTTGATATGCAGAAATATACGAACCTTACAGTCATCAAATATAATTTTTTAATAGCAGCTGTTTAACATAAATTTAAACTCCAAAATCCAATCTGCAATTTTAATTCGAATTTTTGATCTGTCTTGAACGACTTAAGGTCGTATTTTGAAGTTTAAATGCCTAAATATTAAAAATAAAATCGCAAATTTAAGCTAATCCTTCCAATTTCAAAAATGACGCCGATTTTATAGGTATACAGACATCTTAAATTTGACCCTCACTTTTCAGTGATAAACTTCATACAAAAAATATAAATAGGTGTTTATGCCAAATCTGTTCAAAAATATCCGTTTTCTTATTATTGCAAATAGGATGCGATGTGTACAGATTCATCAGGCATGAATACACCAAAAGACGCATACATCACAAAATGTGATGATTCATTTGTTCATAAGGAATATTGGAAGTGCCAGTGTTACATTATAATCTATTAGCACAGTGAAAGTCATGGAATTGCCAAAGGACCATATTCGACATGTAATGCTTTATGAATTAAAAGAAAATAATAATGCAAGTGTAGCAACACGAAATATTCAGGAAATTTATGGCAGGGATGCTTTGAATGAGGAAAACGTGTTGTCAATGATATGAAAAATTTAGATCTGGTAATTACAGGTTACAAGATGAAGTGTGTTCAGGGTTCAGCCCGTCCTGTTAAATTTGATAGTGTCCTGGTTGCTAAATTTGTTGAAAATCCTGCCGTAACCGTCGAAGATCTTTCAAGAAAACTTGGTTCCAGAAAGCCAACTGTCCATCGTCACTTACAAGGGTCGCAGAGAATGCTTTAACATATATGCTCATTTTTGCATTTGAGAAGAGCTCAAGAGCCTTTCTTATAAAACGGGTAGTGAGACTGGATGAAAAGTAACCGTAAGAGGCAATGGGTTAGCAGGTGTTTTCATATTTCATAGTTTACAGAATTATCTAGATCTAGGTGGTAGAGAACAGAAGGATTTTCAAAATTTAAAAAGGCTGTATCTTCAAAATCTCAACAGTTTTATTCAAATGGCATGTTTCAGCTTATGATAAATGGTAAACAGTTGTAAGCAATAATGGAAATTTTATTATTGCTTAAAATGGTTTTATTTATCAACGTTACAAAATTTCTATAGAATTCGATCATTATTTATGCGTTGACTTGATAGAATTAAATTCTAATCGAATTTCTAATTTGACGACAGTTAATTACATTCAGCTGTTTGATGAAAGAAAACTTTTCAGTACCTACTTGTCGAATGTAGAAATATTCATTCCATTATATTGAAATTCCTTGGTTAACATTCTTCTCTCTTCTTCTGTGTCATGTCCAGAATTTATAAATTACTAACAACAGAAGGCTAAGCTAACACAACCTTCAAGAACATTTCGTACCTAATTATTGTAAATGTTAAATTGGGGTTTGAGGTTTAGAACTACGGGTATAAACCTTGGAGTCAGATATAAATTTTCCCATCAACAGATGAGTGATTAATAAAATCTTAAAAAGATAGGGTTGCAATCGAAACCAAATTTAAAACACACTTTTTATGGCCATATAAATGAATCTGTAATCCGAATTCGACTTTTCAATCCGAAAAACCTCTAATCTCAAACTTTCGACTTGAATTTAATCTGAACTTCAAATTTCCAGATAATATCGATATTCGAATGCAAACCTAATATTAAAATTTCAAATCTCTTGGTTGCAGCTTGCAGCATATTAAATTTCACTTTAAAATAGATAACAAAAGTTACTGATGCCAAATCTATTCAAAAATACTGAATGTAACACAGAATTTTAAGTTGGATATTCAGAATTTTTCTGGAATTTTCGAATTCAGAATTTAGGAATTTGAATATTTATGGGTTCTGAAAATTTAAAATTTGAAGATTTTAATATCAGTAAGCATATGAATCCGAAGATTTCAATCAACAACTAGATATTCGAATTTTTGAAAATTTTCAAATTTGGCGACTTTACAACAGATTTACCGTCAATAACCGGTTGATTAAACATTATAAATTAAATTTAAGTGGCTACTAAGTCGAAGTTTTGTACTTTGATTTTTGATTATTGGTGCAATTATTTATTTTCGTTATTTTGGATTTTAGTAAGTAAACTGACATGTTCTATAAAACGATGCATTTTTCGTTCTTCTTTTTTTAATTAGAAGAAAATTTTACTTATGTAAAAAGAAATGGTATTTTGAGAACTGGTCTCACACAGTTCGAATTTTTGATTTTGGCCAATTAATTACCTTCTGCTGCTTTATGAAATCAAACATTCCAAAATATTACTTAATTAAAATTTAAATTTAAATGTTAATAATAATGCTAGAAGGTTTAAATTTCATAACCTTCAAAGGTATTTCATAATCATGTCAGCTGAGTGGAAAATTAAGAATATAATCTCCTAATTGGAAACTGATGAAAAAATTAAGAACACAGAGTTATGAACGTGAATGTATACTCCTACAAAATACAGAAACTGAACTTCCAATCTGAATTAAAATTTTTAATATGAAAAGCTTTGATTTTTACCACCTCTCTAAAATGCCACCTAGTGCCAACTGCATAAAAATAGTATGTCCATTATGTTACTCGTATTTGTACATTTTTATGTGGTTTTAAAATAATGATGTGCATGTGGGGCCGAGGCATGGTTGTCCTCGCGAAGTCGGCGACTGTGATCGAATCTTAACGTGAACTAATATTTGGAAATCTGGACCACCATCAGCTATTGAAGATAAAATCACAAATTTAAGTTAGACTTCCCAATATCAAAAATAAACTCGATACCTACTAGGTACAATATAAACTTCAAACAATCAAATCTTGAAGTCACACGCCAAATTTTCAGAAGTAATACGTAATACCACAAGTGACTAGACTTTTACCAGCAATTTTTTTGCCGTCATGAACACGACTGCTTGTTGCGACGATTTTCTAAAGCAACAAGCAAGAGTGATCGTGACGGTAAAAATTGCCTGTAAAATTCTAGTCACGAATGGTATTCGGAATGACAATTTCTCGAATTATAATGAAATTACTGAAATACTTGCCACTCAAAACATTTTGACAGACGTTGTCTCTAAGCAACGCTGCTAGTCGTAAAATTTGCGCAGAAATTTCACTAGCAGTGAAATTTCCAGTATAATTCGATTGTGATTGGTTCAATTCACCAAAATACTGTGATTTCATTGGATGACAGATTATGAGTGGAATTGTCAGGATTATTATGGGTTATGGGGGTACAACTAAACAATAGTTTTATACTCCTAAGAGTCCTAAGTATTAGATTAGAATATCGTAGGTTAAAGAAAACAGTAACATGTAACTTTAGGAGGCATCATAATCTACAAAACAATTGATCTCATATGTGTAAAAATTACTGTTTCAATATCCAAATTTTTATCGTTTGTTAGTTTGTTTTATGGGCGTACTGCCCCATAAACATTTTATTATGGGGCCAGATGCCCCCACGGAGTTGACTTTAGTTTTCAGGGAAGTTCACTCAAATAAAAAAAAATATGTACTTAGTATTGATTCTCAGATCTCGAAAGTAGGTACCAATTTTGAGTTTAAAGTCGAAAGTTAGAATTTTTATAGAAAATTTAAAATTACATATGCATTGGAACTTAATATGTCGCAGCTTCTACCCTGCAGTTGTGTGTTTTGAATTTTTAAAAATTTTATTTATAATTTCGAATTTAGTATCGAAAGTACCAGCATATTTACGGAAAAATTAGAACTAAGTATAGGTACTTTGGCATTCAAAATTTAATGTTTTAAATTTTTAAAAATTTTATTTTAAATTTCTAATTTAAAATCGAGTACCAGAATTTTGATGGAAAATTTAGAACTATACTTTGGAATTGAGATTTTAATAATTCAAATCACATATAGCTTTTGACCGGCGGTTGTGTTTTGGATTTAAAAAAATTTAATTTTGACTTGCATTCAAAAATGTTGAACATCAACATGGATTCGGAGATTCCAAACAGAATCGAATTGAAGTTCGAATTTTGAACATTTCCAATTTTCGGGGTTGTACAATAAATATAATACTTACCTACCTACAATCTGCCAAGGGCGGTTTTAGAACATATTTTGGGGGGGGGGGGGTACTAATTTTCGTAACTGTCAAAATTCTTTATACACGAAAAATTACCTCAAAAATTACTTAAAATATTTTAAAATGATGGATGGTAGTTTTGACGATTGTTATTTTATAGCACATGATGGATTCTTTGGGTGGGGGGGGGGGGTAATTACCCCCATTACCCCCCCTATAAAACCGCCCTTGCAATCTGCAAGCTGTTAATTAAACATTACAAGTTAAAATTAAGTCACTAAGTACTATTAAGGCTCAGGTTTATAAATTAATTATTGTTGATTGTCTATTTTTGTCGTTTTGAATTTAATAACGGCTGCCGGCTGCGTGTATAAAATCGTGCATTTTTTGTGATTCTACTTTTTATCAGAAATTAATAATTGATATTTAGGTACATCACGGGGAAAATTTTAATTATTTTAATAAACCTTGGAAAAGAAAAATTATATTAAGAAAGGTTAACAAGAAAACTCACTGGGAGATAAATTTGTTAGGTGGAACGACGAACGACTGGCCCTAAATCTTAAACTAGAGCTTTACACAAGCTTTACTTACTTTATACCTAGATTAAATTTTTAAGTGTTTTTAGTTCTTACAACTGTGTTAAATTAAAGTTTGAATTATTATTTTTTCTGTGTACGAATCTCAAAAGTATTCTTAACAAGCTGAATATAACAAAAATCAATTTCTGTTAGGTTTTGATGTGAAATTCAAACTCTAATCAGGAATCAGGGCTTTAACTAACATAGTATCTACTGAATTTCTTACTTTCTATATTAGCCTACCTATAGAATAGAATGCTGGTATCTTAAGTTTGTTATCGATCAGCATCGAGTTTACTTAATACTGGTTTGAAGTAAAATTTATAAATGCTATAACAAAATATCCAAGAACAATTCTAAGAGATCCTACAACAAAGAATTGTTGGTTTCTTAATACGTTTTAAAATCCTAAAAATTTCTATTCATACAGTAGAAAACCTAATCAGAAAAGCAAAACCCCAAAAGCTTTTGGTGGTAATTTAAACTACGATGTGTGGTGAATTTCGCCAGGTTAGTAACATTTAATACGGACACCATTTTGTTCTGAATTGTCCTTGTTCCACCGACAATGATAAATGTAGGTGTTTTAATACGTAACCTCTAAACTACGTCTTTAAAAATTCTGGTTGTTCCCAAATATCTTTTTTTAAGACATCCAACCGCAATTTATTATCAACCGCAATCTTAGTGGTTTTGACGATTCGTCCAACCAATTGGCGATCGCTTTTCTGGTTAGAAACAAAGCATGTATGGCATTCTCGACGTCAATCTTTCAAGTTTCATGGGTGAAAAAGATGGTTCTTTCTTTCAGATCCGTACCAATTGTTAAATGCTGCTTCAAGTCGATTGGTCGCGCAGGGCTCCGGACAGATCCAACTGTGGCAATTCCTGCTAGAGCTGCTCGGCGATTCGGCGAATTCTGCTTGTATAACGTGGGAAGGCACCAATGGAGAATTTAAGTTGACTGATCCTGATGAAGTTGCAAGGCGTTGGGGAGAACGTAAATCTAAACCAAATATGAACTATGATAAACTCAGTAGAGCACTCAGGTAAAAATCCGTTTCCGCACCTATTTTTCTGTTACCATACTTTCGAAAATTAAATCCTTTTTATTTACTTAATACTCGGTTTTTCGTTTTCTTTTTCTTATATTTGACAACAAACATCTACAGTTAGGTATTTCTTACGCATTGCAGAAATTTCAAGAAATATTCCACTGCCACCACAATAAAACAAAACATTATCGTTTATTTCTTTAACAAGTATATTGAATATTATTTTTCAACATTTATATTGTTAAATAACATTCTAATTAATAGAGCCTTGAAAGCAGTTTCTTTACTTCCTAAGGATTTTTATACCTATATAAGCTCGTTCAATGTTATTTGTAAGTTCAGTCTGTTGTACGTAATTGATACTTTCAATGTACCTACTAAAAAAGTGGTGGGAGGAGTACGATTATACGTTGTAGGAATTTTACGTTATAATGCAAGATTTATAAAATATAATATTCTACATTACATTTTATCCACGTAGCTGTCTCTGTCTTACATATTATAAACGTGTCGGAGCACTTGGTATTCATTTGAAAAAATTTCAAATCACGCTCTGATTTAAGAAAAACCTGAAGTTACCCCAATTTTATCAATGTTTCAATCATAAAAAATTTTTCAATGACTATTTAGGTAAAATATAACTATTTCTATACGAGTATTCTTTTATACAGGTACTACTACGACAAAAACATAATGTCCAAAGTACATGGAAAACGATACGCTTATAAATTCGACTTCCACGGTTTAATGGCAGCTTGCCAAGCACAAGCTCAAGGTCAAGGGGATATGGTTTCCAATTACCATAAGTATCAACCTCATCAAAGCGAACTTGGAGCAGCTTTATATCCAACAGGTCCAGGAGGAGCTCCCAAACTTCCAAGTATTCTTCCGCCTGGAGCACAACATTCCCAAACAGGTCTCTTTCCACCTCCTACATATTGGCCCTATTCACCTGGATCGTTTGATCCAAGAGGACCACCCTTTAGTTAGTTATGTTTTTTCCTTCATACCATATAGTTTTCATTTAATTAGGTACGCTTCACTCTTCGGCCAAAATGAAATTTTTTTTCCAAGGCAGACTGGACCGAGATGCTGGCATTTTGAACCCTTATACTTTCTCTTATTGAGCAAAATTTAAAAAAGTTCTAATCAAAGGGGCTCCTATATTGATTTGGTGCCCCTGAAAAACCATTGCCAGTCCGCCTCTGATTTTACTAATCCTTTGTTTATATCGTGAGTTCAAAAAATTTTTAGATAAGGGTCAGCCATGAGACACAAAAATAATGGCAAGATTTAGAATTTATTAACTGTCATAATCTCATAATGCTGTTGTGCAAATTTCAATAAAATTGTAAAAACAATGGTTCTAAATCTTGCAGGAGACATTATTTTTGTGCCTCACGGCCAACCATTATCTAAAAAAAATTTAACTGACGGTATAAGTTCTAAATGAAATAACAGGTCGTGCAATTTGTAAACACAATGTTGACAAAGTTGCCTAAACGCTATCTCAGTACTGTAAAATGTTTAGAATAATTGTGATTTTTTATTTTAAGTAAATTTAAGCTTTCTCGAAGTACAGTTAAAACTTCCGCAAGTAAATTTAAGACTTCCCCAAGTAAAGTTAAGACTTCCCCAAGAACTGTTACGGACGACTTAACTTCAGTCTACCTCATTTTTGCCATCTTTTCGTTTTACACAAGACAATTAATGGGACATTTGCCAGTTAGATTTAAGTAAATGTACATTTTTTGTAAAATACTAATGTAAGTGTTTTGAGTCCTGTATAAAAAGTTCCTTTCAATTTGTGTAAATTTTACGAAGTTTTTAGGAAACAAAATCTGTGTGTTAGATAATTTTATTATGCTAGTAATTTTGCTATACTTTGTTAATTTAGAATTTTATGTTATGTTTGCGAATATAAAGGTAAACGGTTATTTACGTACAATACGTAAAATAATTATGTAATTATGTTCTTGTTAATAAAAAAAGATGGAAACTGGATAGTGTATTTTGTAAGATAGTTACGATGCAATTCGTTTTGGGCACGTTTCCTACCGTTTTCCAGGCTGAGGTCTTCACAATCTTAGTCTATGCCCAGGAAAATCTCACCAGAGGATACCAGAACAGGCATATATACAGGGTGATTCAAATTCGCGTGTATGCATGGGGATTTTGGAAACGGTAAGAGATACAGAGTCGGTTAAATGGGGGCAAAGTTGCGTAATCAAAGGACCAACAATGTCCATTTCAAACATCAAGGCTAACTTAATCAGTTTGTGAAATATTTGAAAAAAACTAAAATTTTGACCTTATTTGAGGAGATAGGAAAAACGGAAAACACTTTCTCGTTGCCAGTTTTTGTCCCCTATCGAATAGCTTAAATACATTTTTGATGCAACGTTTCGGTATTCCAGGGCCCTTATCAAGTTCATTTTCTTAAATACGACCCTGGATTTTTTGTTCTATTTTTTGCAAGACCTTATGGTACATGATACAATATTTTATCAACAAAATGCAAATTGAGACGTTTCGTCCCTGGAATTTCATCTTCAGTTACTCAGTATTGAATTTATTGTTTTTCATTTTAAATTTCCGAATTTATTGAAATCTCACGCGTTTTAAGTGTTTTGCCCAGAAGTATTAAAGTGTAATTTGAGTTTATAATAGCTGTCAATACCGACTACCCACTAAACGTACAGAGAATTTTTCTTTTTAATATACATATCTCCTATGTATACTTTTAAAATAAACGATATATGTAGGCAACCAAGTATGCACTAAACTTTAAATTTTAATTTTTTAAGAAACAAATAGCATGTTGTGGAAAAAATTATTAAATTAACTTAATGTCAAAGAACTAGTCTTAACTGTTTCTGTTTTTATTTTCATTTCTGTTTTGCGTTGTTGATATTTTATGTTTAAGAATAATCGTTTAATTAAAATTAGTTTGATATTCTACTAATTTTGATTTATTTACAAACATAACCTTTACACACCACAAAAAATAAAAACTAATGTCCCTAAATTCACAGCCACTGTGACGTTTAGTGTATAGTTGGTTGCCTACTTATATCGTTTATTTTAAAAAAGAAAAATTCCCTGTATTAAATTATTCAATTACACTTACTTGAATGTATCGAATAGGTATATACAGGGTGCCCGGATTTCGTAGGGACAACATGGGTAACTTTTGTATTTGAAGAGATAGAGAGATGGTTAAATCAGCAAAAAGGTGCGGGTTCGAGAGCTCATTAAGAATCCATTTTCAAATTTTACTTGTCATGGCCCACTTGTTTAAAATTAAAAAAAAAAACAAAATCTCCTAATTTCTTTTATTTGCCGTAAGTATTTTGTTACTTAAGATATTGAGATGCGGTTTGAACTAATTTGCATGGTAATTTAAATACTTTCTTGTGCAGCCGGACGCGAAGTGGTCATTTCGCGTACGCAATACAGGACGCCGGACGCGAAAACCGATTTCGCGGCCTTACCCTTAGTAACGGCCGCGAAATACCCTTACCCTTAGTAACGGCCGCGAAATTGTATTTCGCGGCCGTTACTAAGGGTAACGGCCGTTAAACTAAACGTCACTTATTTGACACATGAGAGTTGACATAACAGATAATATCGTGGTTGCATTTTGCTCAATATTTCCGCTTCTATTGATGGTAGAGACCTCCGGTTTTTTGCATTCTCTTCGTCTTTAATTTCTTCATAACGTAGTAATAAAATTATCGTTCCTTTGTATTTGAAATTTTTGAGATACCTACTTGCAGTTGAAGGCAAGTTTCCACTAAAATGGGCCGATAATTTTAGAAAAAAAGTTGGAAAACAATTTCAACTAATATTTTCAGGAAAATACCGAGTGTTATGAAAAAGAAAAATCTAAACCAAAGATCTATTTTTAACGTTAGAGGTTATGTCTTCGCCCCGCAGCCCATCGTCAAAATTAATTAAAACTTCAAAAAGTTCATTTTATCACAGAACAGGTATTAATACCTGCTCTGTGATTTTATGTAAAATTAGCAATTTAATGATGCCGCCCCCCGATTGCGCCGCCCGCTGAAAGAATCGGCGGCTAAAAATATTTTTAATGGATTTCTTAGCGGTTGGTTGGTTGGCATAGACAAAAGACTTCACAAAACCCCACAGGAAGAAGTCGCACGGCGTTATATAGTACGATCTCGGTGGCCAATTCTGGTCGCCAGTGCGTGAGATTACACGGCCAGGGAATCCCTCATACAACAACTGCATTGTCTCTCGCGCAGTCGTGGCGGCCATTTATTGGATGTTCTATTCCACACATAATCGCCATATGTATACTTCATATTAAAATAAAAATATTTGCAATTTTCTAGTAAGTAATGTGTTTTATTGAAAAATTAAATCTTGCGCTCTTTTTGAAACACCCCTTATTATCATCTTGACCAAGGCGACAACCACACAGAAACCTATTCAGAAAATTGTATGCAAATCTGACGGAGTACGGAGCGTTTGAAAAACCTAGGGGAAAGTATGGCAATAAAACTCCACGAGCTATAAAAAGAAATGTATGTGAACAAGTATAATAAACATCCCTATTAAGGTAATTTTGTTACATTAGAAATATTTTCTAAATAAATGCAAATCGTTCACAATCAGCCCGGCAAATAGCTAGAGATCTTGGGGTACCCCAAACCACAGTATGGAGAGCATTGAAAGAGAATAACTTAAAATGCTACAGGATTCACTTGAATCAAAGGGACAAAGGTTACACCCCGGGAATTCTCAGAGGAGATTAGAATGGTGTAATTGGTTGAGAAACCAGACAAATAATGGCCCCAATTTTTTAGTCAAAGTGTACTGGACCGAGGAAAGTACCTTTACTATTTTACTAACTGCGGCATCTTTAATAGAAATAATGAACATATTTGGGCTACCGAAAACCCACGAGAATTTCGTGAGGGTCGACCTCAAGTGCGCTTCAGTTTAAACGTTTGGGGAGGGATTTATAACAATCGAATCTTCGGTCCCTATATTTTTGAGGGAACATTAAATGGACAACGCTACATTCAATTTTTAAGAAATACATTTGCTGAATACTTGGCAGAAATACCATTAGCCGAGTTCAATCAATTATGGCTACAGCATGACGGAGCTCCGCCTCATAATTCAAGGGAAGTTTGTCAATTCCTTGATGCTGAATTTCTTCAAACATGGATCGGGAATCAGAGCCTTGCCATAATGGACTTCTTCCTATGGGGTTCTATAAAAAATAAAGTATATTCACTCCAAAATAATACCATTGAGGACCTCAGGCTAAACATAATTAACGCATTTGCAACTGTCAGAAGAAGGGACCTTTTGCGTTCACTCAATATTATTATTATAAGAATAGATAAATGCATCGAACAGGATAGAGGCCACATAGAGCATTTACTATAGCTTCCAATTTTCTTAGATATTGATTTTGTGTTAACTTGTTTCGTTATTATACTTTAATCAATTTAATTTATATCTGATGTTACTATTGAATTATTTGTCAAATACAGTAATACCTTTGGTTAAATAACACTTAAAACGCGTGAGATTTCAATAAATTCGGAAATTTAAAATGAAAAACAATAAATTCGATACTGGGTAACTGAAGATGAAATTCTAGGGACGAAACAATTTCGATTTAGTTGATAAGATATTGTATCATGTGCCATAAGGTCTTGCAAAAAATGGAACAAAAAATCCAGGTTCGTATTTAAGAAAATGAACTTGATGATGGCCCTGGAATACCGAAACGTTGCATCAAAAATGTATTTAAGCTATTTGATAGAGGACAAAAAGTGGCCCTGAGAAAGTGTTTTCCGTTTTTCAATATCTCCTCAAATAAGGTCAAAATTAAATAAAAAAGACTCTCCAAAATTTGAGTTTGTTTCAAATATTAAGTTAGCCTTGATTTTTGACATTGTTGGTCCTTTGATTACGCAACTTTTCCCCCATTTAACCGACTCTCTAGCTCTTACCATTTTCAAGATCCCCATGCATACACGCGAATTTGAAGCACCCTTTACATATGCGCCGATAATCAAGCAGCACTCAAAGCTTTGAGTTCTGTAAAAACCAAATCAAAACTGGTCAAGGAATGTCGAGTGGAAAAGCTCGGTTCAACCAACTGGATTCGACTAATCTGGGTGCCTGGTCACAGTAACATTCCAGGCAACGAGGAGGCCGACCGTCTGGCCAAGGGGGGCTCCTCTGAGCCCTCTAAATCCTTTTTAGGCCCTGAACCGCCCCTCGGCCTACCTAAAGCAAACAATTAAAGACTGGGCTCACTCTCAGTTCATCGCATATTGGGCTTCACGCCCTGAGCTGATATAAGCGAAGCTACTCATCCACATGTCCTTCAAAAATTAGGTCCGAAAAGCTTCTTAGGTTCAGTAGGAAGCACCTCAGCATAGTCACGGGCCTCCTTACGGGCCATGGCCTCTTTAAAAGGCATCTGCAACGAAGCATATAAAACCTCCCTTCATCTCTTTTTGCAGTGCCCTAGACTACTTCTTCTGAGGCATCGCCTACTTGGAGCTGGTCTTCTAGAGCTCGACGATACTCGGAGTGACTCTATGGACAAGATCCTAGCCTTTGGGCTAGGTGCCGGTCTGTGTGGCCCAAAGACTGAGTGCTGCTACTTCGCACCGCCGAAAATATATTAAGGCCTGTATTTAGTAACGATACCTGTTCACATTATTTTTAGAAAAACACTGATGCTTGTGCCCAAGCAATTTTTAACTATGAAAGATCAACAGAGGCCTGACAGTTTAAAAGGAAAAACTATTCAAAATGATCAAACATAAGAGAATCGTTAAAGGTATCAGCAAATTAGTAAGCATTCTATATAAACTGTTGGCTATCAGGCATGGTAATTGCCACAACTGCTATTTTGAAGAACCAGATTTTAAGTTTCTTCTTTCACTTTCAATTTAAAAAAGACCCTTTATAGGTATTTCCCTGCAAGGTCAGAAAGTGTAAAAAATAATAAATGATTAATGACGTGAGTTACAAGTGCAGCAGTCATTTGGATTATAAGAAAGAGGGGGTTATAAAACTGTGCTTTTAAATATTAGCATGGTAAATGCATTTCACACAAAACGTCTTCGGATACATAAATCAGCCAATCCCAGAACCCTTCTTCTTCTTAACACATGATCTGTGATAACTGATAACCTTCGTTGACGTTAGTTCTTATTGAAAGAAAAGTTTGCGGCCTCGATGTTGGATTAATAGCTATTTATGCAACGAGTTGCAAAATGATGGACTTTTTATCACCAGGCGTGAAATTGTTCGTCGAGGCGAAGCCGAGATGAACAACACGCCATGTGATAAAAAGACATGTTTTGCAACGTGTTTCATACAAGATTTTATCTAATTCAGATAACAAAATGTAAATGCCACATCTTCTTAAAAAAGGAGTTGGGTCATCGTGATAAAATGGGAGCATATTTTGTAACTAGTTACAAAATGAACCACTTTTCGCAACTAAAATCATCTTTTTGTAACTAGTTACAAAATGGGAGCATATTTTGTAACTAGTTACAAAATGAACCACTTTTCACAACTAAAATCAATGTCGAAATGTTGACATTTCGTAACTGAATTGGATAAAATTTATTTTTGGTGTAAAAGCTGAAAAATTAAGTCTGTTCGACTTTTGAAACTTTATATGATCTGAGTTTAAACAGGTGTGAACCAGGTTGATTTCAAATACAACATTAACCATCATTTTTAATTCTTAATTATTGTTAGTGTTTAGTAATGTGCAATTTAAAACATCTTGAGTTAAAAAAATGATAAATGAAAAACATAACCTTAGGGGACCTTACCGACCAGCAAGTTGTGTTTCATCGAACCACAAGGCAGAGAAATCTTCAAACAAATTATTGTCGGAAGAAATAGCAAGTTAAACAAAGAATAAAAAAGGGGCCTAAAACATAATTAATTAGGTACTTACCAATTCAATTCTGAAAACTTAAATTATAACGGATGCGCACACAGCACAATTACAGTTCACTACTTCATTAAAGTGTCATCTATTAACTTCCACTTGAATCACACTTATGTATAAACATTACAGTGTCTGTATCTGTAAAATCTGTAGAATAACTATTTTATGAATTTGCGGTAATCGATTAACTGTGTAAATATGTATTGTTGATTACAAACTATTGTAAAAATTCAATCAGTAATACTCAGTAATAGCCTACTTCCTTAGGTAAATAAGGGTTGAGAGTACCTTGAAGAACTGGCGCCATCAAGCAGATTAATATACTAAATATGTACTGGAGGGAAACTTAAAATTTTGAAAGTGATTTCATAGCTCAATTTTTAAAATGTTTACTAAACCTGCATGAATTAATGCTTCGAATTTTAATTCAAACAAATTCGATCTTAATTTTTATTAGATGTTTAAAAATATTTATTAGAACGACCGACGTACAAATATTGCTGAATTTTCTGTCTTAGGCAATCTGTAATAATAACACTTCTTGTAAGCAAAGTAAAATATGTACAATAATTATTAATATTCTACATAACCTTTTAAACAAAACTATTTATATATTTATCATAAAGTCATTGAACTCCCGTATTTTTATTATTTTTGGCAACATTTTCAGACAAGTACATCAATATATTTCGTCATTTTTAAATAAAAAAGGACAAAAAGAAATCAAAGCAATGCAAATACCATTTTTTAAACGTGTAATAATACTTCAATTGCAAACAATTGTTTGGCAACAGCATTTTAAGTGGTAAATAAAACATCCCATGAGCGTCTGAATAAAAATTTAACAAGATTCAAGTACGAGTAGTGGGTGGGAAACGATGAAAACGTCCGTTAACAGGAAGCACTTATCAAATAAACTTGAAGACTGATCATTGCAGGAGCAAAGCTCGAGACAGCTGCAATGAGATGGCCCCTAAACTTCTTCAAAATGTGGTGATTTTTGTGTTGTTTATAACAGTTTGTGAATGTGATTCTAGTACTACAGCTGGTGGTTTCACTAAAACACGTATGTATTTTATTGATATATTGAATAATTGACAGTTTAATTAAATCTGCACAATAACAAATGATTGCAGGTAGCAACACTTTTTTACTTTATTTTACTTAGCTTTTAAAAAAGCAGGTGTAACTCTAAAACTCCAAGAGAGAGTAGATATTGCTGTCCTTTTTTAACAAACGAATAACAATCAATTAAAACTATAAAAGGTGTAGGGACAACAAACCAAAATCTATGTTGAGTTTTATTAATGAACCCTCTGTCGAATTATTAACTCAGTCTACAAGATAATTCGTCCAGCAAGACATGTATTTCCTGCTATGGTCCAAAATACAGATTCATTTGCTTTTTATATGAATTGTCACATTTTTTGTCATTGCAGAATATATGTATGTATATTTAATTAATCTAATTAGATAGCTGATATTACAGAAAGAGTTAAATAATACACAGGTAGAAACTTCAAGACTATTTATTTATTTATTTATTGGGCGAAATCTAGGCTTGCGGATGCCAGGGATTTCCAAGCGCGTCGACTACTAACAACTTTGGCCGCTAACCTACTAACCTTAGCCTAGCAGGTTCAAATCCTAGCTGTTCCAGATTTAGATCTGTTACGGCTGTTAGATTTTAAGATCAGACTACTCAATCGTAGAGTGGGCGTTTACCTTCTGCATTACCGAGATATCAAAATCACTCAAGTAAGGGCAATATTGGAATCATGTAAAAATTCAAAATCAGTTATTGAATAAATAACTAAATTTTATTTGGCACCGACTGCAATGCTTCTATGTCCAACAGTCCAACATAATTTAGCTTAACTAAAATGATTCATGGAAATTTTCCATGCTGCGTACAAGGTTTGAATCTCGTGTCCTAAAGTAAACTTTTAATTCATTATACCGATCCTCCTAATAACAAGAATTACAAAGATAAAACTTATCTGGAAATTAGAAGGTCTTTAATTTTTAAATACTATCAGCACGAATGTCCTTTGATAATATAAAGGAAAAATAGCTTGTGGGAATCGGAAGACTTACATTGTTATATGGTTTTAAAACTGAAATGTACTGCTATCATTATATACGCCAAATGAGTACCTACTTCTTCTTCTTCAGGTATTAAGCTTGCTCTTGTGATATAGAGGTCCAGGAGTGTTTCCACCGTTTTGGCGGTCTTCCTCTTGTTTGTCAGTTTGTGTTCCGTGAGGGGTTTTGTTTCTACATTATTTCGCGATTCTGTTGTCCTCCATTTTTTGTATGAATTCATTTCACTTTCTTCTTCTTTCTCTACCCCACCGTACAATATTCTCCACGTCACATTCGTCTCTTATTTGCTGGTTCTGAACTCTGTCCCTTAATCTTCTTCCAGTTATCCACCTCAAAACTTTCTTTTCATTGAATCTGAGAAATTGTTTTGTCTTTTGCGTATCTGTCCTTGTTTCTATACCGTATGCTAAAATCGGCCTAATGCAGGTTTTATAGATTTTTGTTTTATACTCTTGTTCCGCCATATTATATAGGTATATCTGCTAGGGAGCCTGGCACTGTTGCCGCCCTCTTAGCTTGTGTCTTGACTTCTTCTTATATATCTCCATGGTTTGTTATTATTGTCCCAAGATAGGAAAAGGACATCACCTGTTCAACTAACTATACCGTCTATTTCTAGTTTGCGTCGCTGGGATTCCTTTGCCACAGTTAGTTTTAGTTAGTTATTAGCATTTATTTCTCTGCAGCTAGTTTAAATTTGTATAGGAGCCTTTGTAAACCATCTTCGTTTTCCGCCATTAGCACTATAATCATCGGCATACCCTACTATGTATTTTTTAAATGTCTCGGTTCCCATTTTATACCCTTCATTAATGGTGTTGGTCTCTTCAATTATTTTGTCCATTTTAAACACAACAGCAGGGGGCTGAAGCTATCGCCTTGTCTTATTCCGGAACCTATCTGTACCGCTTTGGTTAGCTTGTTGTTACTTCGGATTTTTGTGTGGTTCTCTGTATTGAGTGTGCATTGTATGCGTGTTGCTGCTCTCGGTATATTGAGTTGCTTTAATGTGGTTAATACGTCTTTTAGCTGTATACTCTATCAAAGGTATTAGATAGGTCTACGAAACATAAGAAAGCAGGCTTTTAGTATTTTATTGCATTTTCTCTTATTTGCCTAATTATAAAAATTGCATCAGAGGTTGATCTATTTTGCCTAAATCCTCGCTGTTCATCGCTTATGTTTATGTGACTATTTATTATTATTTTTAATGTTTATTTATTAGCAATCAGAATATAAATATCCATTCTATGGGCTAATTTTAGGCTTTATTTAACTAGTTGACATGAAGGGGAAGACACCCATTGAAGTAACCCCTATAGGTACTATCGTATTAGGTCCTTGAACCATTTTTTCTTTAAGCGTCGATTGTTGGGCTCTTCCTTTAATGGATTTATTTCTGCATTTGGATGACTTATCAGGGTATCGTGGCATTTAATTGTCTTGTGTTTTATACCATCTTTTACAAACCGTTGACCAGATGAAACGAATAATAGCTTTATATAGCAGCAATTTAGTATTTAAAGTGAGCTGCTACCGTCGTCTAATGAGCCAGTTCATGTTTTTAACTTTTAGTTCTATTTCTTTTCATTTTTGGTGACGTGCCTTCCCCGTCAAGCATCTGTCAAGATGTAGTCCCAGGACCAGACCACGTCTGCTAGGGGGACTGATTTGTTTCGGAGGATAATTGGCGGGCATGTTGATCGTTTAGTTGTAAAGGTGATATCCGGTGATATGAACCGACTTATCCTCATTAACTTTGATTCTCCATTTCTGAAGCCATTTTTCCATTAACTCTATATGTTCTTGCATTTTTATTGATACTAAGATTGAATCTTCGTTGCAAGCGATAACTGCCGTGTCATCTGCAAAACTTCTTATGTCGCTATGATCCGTAGTGAGTACCATATGTCATACGTGTATAATAAGTACCTACATGAGCAGCCCCAGAACACTTCCTTGCGGCACTCCTGCTTTGATTAGTCTTATTTCTGAAGTCTCGTCTCCAGTTCTTGTTTGAAAGAAGCGATTTCCTAGGTAGGATTTGAACAAACAAATGTCAGATCTTATCAAAGGCCTGGCTGGCGTCTAGAAATATCGAACAATATTTTTTTTCTTGAATTGGTGTTTGGATTATAGGATGCAACCGGAATGTTGATGGCGGAAACCGAATTGATGTTTTTGGATCCTGAATTATCTTGAAAATAAGCTTTTCCAGGAACTTTGATATTAGTGCGAGCAAACTGATGGAACGATAGGATTGTATTACATTGGGAGGCTTGCCAGGTTTGAGTAGAACGATGATCTGGACAAATTTTAATAGCAGTGGCCAGTACGTGAGACGCAAAATTTCACTGAATAGTATTTCAGAAATTGGAGGCCTTTTTCAGGCAGTTGTTTTAATAATACTGCGGTGATAAGATCGTATCCCGGAGAGTTGTTGTTATTTAGAAATCTGATTTCTTCTCAAATTTCATTAATAGTGAATTTGCAAATTGGGAGTGACATTTGTAGTAGAGCATTCAGAAATTCTTCAACTTCTTCGTCAGTTTCTTCTGAATTTGGTATAAAAAGTAGTCTCTAAGTGTTGTGCAAAAGCATCTGCTTCTTCTTTATCATTTCCCTTGCATGTTCCTATGTGATCTAGTAATGGTGGTACATGCATCGTAGGACGCTTAATACCTTTAGCAGATTTCCATATTGAGTTGTCGTGTGCGGATAGCGAGTTGATGTAGATTTGAAAGATTTCGTTTCGTGGCTATTTATCTCGTCCTTAGAATGCATGAATGCTAGTGAATAGTTTCATTACAGAAGTAAACAATGTTATTCCGCGGTAGTTCGCTGGATCCTTTCTGTCGCTTTTTTTGTGTATGGGTATGGTAATGCTATTTTTCCAGTCAGTTGGTATTTCGTCATTTACAATGATTTTCTCAAATTACTATTTGAGAAAATCATTGTAAATGACGTTATTTGTATTGCTGGTTGTTGTCCACCATATTTGATAAGCTCGATGGTTATGTCGCTTGGTGCTTTTCTATTCTTAAGTTTCTTTACTGCATTTCGTCTATATCAACACTGTTTTCTGTATTGTCAGTATTTTCTTCTTCTTCCTCCTCGTAAATTGTCATTTCCTCTTCTAGATTACTCTTCCTATTGGCATATAGTTTTTTAAAATGTTCTTGCCGCTGGTCATTTTTAACGTTGATATTCGTTGACATGGCTTCTTTTTAGAATTTTTCACGCCCTTTTCTGAACACCATAAAGGTCACTTTCCATTCCTACGGTAAAAACAAACCAATAATCTTTCTTTATTTGTTTTATTTTTGAGTTTACCTCGTTTCTTACACTCTTGTACCGCAAATATGTACGACATTTTTCTTCTGCCAATTCTTTCACCTCTTCGCTGAACCATGGGGTTTCATTATGGTTTGTATTCACATTTATTTTCTTTTGCTGCATCTAGGATATTGTTTTTTATTTTCCCCAGCTTTGTTCTACTGTGTCGTCTTCTGCGATTTTATTGTTGTCTATTTTACTTGTTATCCGTCGTGTGTACAGGTCTCTCGTACTGTCGTTTTTCACCGCTTAGATATTAAGTTTTGTTATACAGTGTGGTACAAAAGTATGGAACAAATTCAATATCTCCTGAAATATTGTTTTTTGGAAAAACGCTCGGACATATATACTTAGCGATTTAAATAAATTACGGTGCATATTTTAAGAGGAATCAATTTTTTTGCGACAGTCATTTTCCTACGGTGACGTTATCGCCTTTTTTGTAAAATAGGAACTTGCATATTTGACTATTGCAGTAGATAGTCCTTGTTTTCTCTTTCTAACTGTGCAAAAGTTTTATACCCTCACATAGAGATTTTGTTTGAGAAAATTGCCAAAATAGTTTTACGTCCAATAGGCCTGGTACAATGGTACATTTCTAAACAATAACTGCAGTAAATGTTCGAACTGACGGCCATTAACCTCTTGGCAATACCCCAATCGAAAAATAAATTCTTGCAATAGGCAATACACTACAAATATTGGTTCTGGTGTGATTCTGCGTATTTCTTCTCGGATTCGCAGCTCCAGCTCTTCTAAATCCCGAGGTTTTCTTATGTACACTTTACTTTTTAGGTAACCCCATAAAAATAAATCAAGCGGCGCAAGGTTTGGAGATCCAGGAGGCCACTCTATATCACCTCGTCTGCCAATCCATCTATTTGGGAAGATTTGGTTCAGATACTGACGCACTGTAGCTGCATAATGCAGGGCAGCCCCATCTTGTTGATACCAAAGATGGACATTCGGAATATCGGGGTCTTCTTCATTTGGAAACAACACTGATAATGCAGGAACAAATTGGTTTCTCAAAATTCCAAGTATCGTTCACCATTTAGTGTGTCCTAAGATTCGGTCTCCAGTAATTCCTGTCCATACATTAATCTTTCGGGGGTATTAAGAATGTGCCTCATGCATCTAATGGGGGTTTTCTGCAGTCCAGTAGCGACAGTTTTGCCTGTTCACAATCCCGTTCAATCAAAAAGTAGCTTCGTCGGAAAAAACTACGTGTCTAACAAATATTGGATTAGCACTGCAGATCCCCATCATGTTTTCACAAAACTCTTGCCTGTCATTATCAGACAGCTCTTGTACCAACTGTATTTTGTATGGGTGGAATTTTTGTTTTTTTAATATACGCAATGCTGTAACATGATCTCTTCCACACTGACGACTTGAGGTGTGAGGATTTTCTTGCATTTGTAATAAAACGTTAAGTTGTGCATCTGCTGCCACTACAGAGCGTCTAGTTTTGCGTAAATCTCTAACATGACCCACGTCATGAAGCTTTCTCTCAATTTTACTAACCGTTGATCTTGTAATGGGTGGACGGTGTGGGTGAATTTCATTAAATAATCGGCAGACTTCTTCTTGAGTTCTACTCCTGTCGCCACATCCAATCATACTTAATACCTCAATTCTCTCCGTTTCTGTAAGATGCATAATCTTGCTGCTTAATATCTACACTAAGTCAAACTAATTGGACACTTTGATCGAAAGTTAGCTCAAATAAAAAAAAGCATCGAGTTCTAGATGCTCTTGCTGTTGTTGACAGACCTACTGGACGTAAAACTATTTTGGCAATTTTCTCAAAAAAAATCTTATGTGAGGGTCTAAAATTTTTGCACGGTTAGAAAGAGAAAAATATGACTATCTACTGCAATAGTCAAATATGCAGTTCCTATTTTAAAAAAAGGCGATAACGTCACCGTAGAAGAATGACTGTCGCAAAAAAAATTGATTTCTCTTAAAATATGCGCCGTAATTTAAATCGCTAAACCTGTCCGAGCGTAATTAATTCAGGAGATATTGAATTTGTTCCATACTTTTGTACCACACTGTATACTTAGGTGTAGGTAGCTTTGAAAATAGTACTTTTATTCTGGTCTTGCAGAGCACCATTTTATGATCGGATCCTACATTAGGGAAGGAAAAAACCCTTGCATCTATTATTTCTTCCATACTCGGCTTGTGATTATGTAATCTATTACCGCTTGCTGTCCTCTTGAGGTCCATGTGGTGGTTTGTGTGAGAAGTAAGTGTTGTTAATGTGTAGCTGATTTTGCGCACAAAAATTGAATATGGCTTCTCCATTGATATTAATTACCTTCATGTTTTTATGGATATAAATAATTAACAAGCTTGTCCAATTATTTTCCTTTTATATCAAAATATCAGCCAATGCTTCGTCAATTTTTATTGCCTTCATCAGGGTTACAAAACGCAACAAGGCCATTAGTTAATGACAATAGTAAAGGATTTTTTCCCTAATATTTCTTAAGTGTTAAAAGATTCAACCATATTTTTATATCCTATGTTTAATTCTTCATCTTTCCATTATGTAATACAGTTAATCCTAGTTGTTTTTTAAGTACTATAATATAATTAAAGATCGCCACAAAGGATTTGAAATAATTGAATGATGAACAAGATTTTCCGTGTATTAAATGCTTAATTTGAATTTTAGTAAATAATACGGAGAATAACAAATAATTTGTTTATCTGTACATGCAATAACAAATGTACTAATTTATTAAAGGAAGCAATTTATCAATGCAGAGATACGTCCGAAGCCTATATGGAATGCTACACACACAGATAAGCTGAAGCAAGACCTTTTATTAAATTATGATAAATTTGCCAGACCTACCCAACATTACAACACGACAACAGTGTCAATAGGTCTTAATATTCTGCACGTGGAAGTTAACGAATTCAAATCTACTATTAACGTTAATTCTTGGATACGATTGGTAAGATGCTAAACAACATAATAAACGGACCAGCTTATTTTCTAATTTTCTCCACTGCATTTTTTTTTTAATAAACAGACATGGACCGACGAAAAACTAAAGTGGAACTCGAGTAATTACGGAGGTCTAATTGAAGTAAATTTTGCAGATCATGAAATATGGCAACCGGATATTATGTTATACAACAGGTGCGTATTTTATAACAAACGTAATTTATCAAATAAAATATACAGTAAATTTGTTTCAGTGCAACCGGAAGTGCTGTAAACCACCTTGGAGGCACCCATTGTGTTGTTAAAGATAACGGAGACATTATTTGGGTGCCACCAACTCAATTAGTTGCTCTTTGTGATTTTAATTTAAGATATTGGCCTTTTGATACTCAAACATGCCACCTTAAATTTGGATCCTGGACATACGATGGTACCGAAATAGATGTACAACTTGCTCAGGATCCAATCGATGTAAGTGAAAGCATTTTTGAAAACCACGGCTTTCACAAAGATAATTAATGTTTTTATAGTTAACTCTCATAATTAAAAATGGCGAATGGGATATTACAAACAGTAATGCAACAAGAAACGTTATACATTATGCATGTTGTGATGAACCGTACGTTGACGCCAATTTTGAATTAACACTAACTAGAAGGTCACCAGCTTATCGAGCTATAATCGTGGCTCCTGCATTTGGTAACTAACTGATATTAAACAAAATAGTTCTGTAGTAATTTGTTTGTGTTACAGTTATTATTATGCTCACACTAATGGGATTTTGGTTACCACCTCAAGCTGGTGAAAAAATAATGTTGAATGGGTGCACTGCAATTATTATAAGCATATTTATGGTTTATTTTACACAGAAAATACCAGCAATGGGATCACATACACCTTTAATAGGTAAATATCGGTAAACTGTCGTCAGTTTTGTAAATCTTCTGTTTATAATTAACTGCTATTTAAATTACCAAACTTACTTACTTACGTAACCTCTTCTACCTTAAGTGTAGAGGTGATGAACCAGGTAAGTCCTCTTGCCTTGAGTATAACAGCCATTTCTTTGTTCCAAGTTCTCCTAGGTCTACCTCGTTTCCTTTTGCTGCCTGTCGTTGTTTCTCATATCACTTTCACCATCCTGTCGTCATTCATTCTAAGAATATGGCCGAACCATCTAAGTTGTTGTTTTTCAATTTTTTCACTTATACTTTTCACACCTAGCCTTTTCTTTATTTACCTCGCTTCTTATCTTAGCCATTTTTCTCGCTCCTTTTATTTTTCTTAATACATATTTTCATTTCGCACGCTCCTATATTGTTCTTCGATTTAGTTGATACAACCCATGATTTTCTGCCTCATATATTTTGACTTTAGTTCTTTCTTATTAAAAAGTGTGGTATATAGGGCTCCATACAGGGATGTTACCTTTCGGATCCAATTTGCGATTTCCCCTTCAAACATGCCTGATTCATCCATTATTAACAAAACGTTTTCCGGATTGGGACCGTGTCATTGTTGAGGCAGAATAACTCAACGTTTCGCCCACTTTTTTAAGGGGCTTCTTCAGGAGCAAAGGGAGCACCAAAAGAGCACGGTAACTCAACGTGTCAACCACGCCAGAGGCGAAACTCTTTTAGCAAGGGGCGGAAGGGTAACGGTAACTCAACTTGTCAACCAAGCCAGAGGCGAAACCCTTCTGTTATTCTGTCTCACGAATGACACGGTCCCAATCCGGAAAACGTTTTGTTAATACTGACACTGACCGTGGAAGTCTTCGAATTCATCCATTATTGCCCCCAGATATTTTAGTTGTTTGGTTTCTAGTATACATACTTCGTCCTTGTATTTGATTTGATGGTCTGTTCATCCCTCAAAAGGCAAAAGCATCCCCACTTATTCGCCATTGTTTCCGGTTTTGTGCAGAGTCTATCCAGTTTGGCCTACCATGCTCCTCAATCTCATCTGGCCATCCTAACCCGGATCGGCCCCTTCCTATTCTTCCATCTCCTGGCTACCAGAAAGTAGTTATGTGTGCCCATATGTTATTATCTTGTGTGGCTACATGTCCCGCCCAGCTCCATTTCAGGGTTTTGCATCTCTTCACCGCATCGTCCAGCTGAGATTTTTTCCTTATCTCTTCTAATCGTATCCAATCAGCTTTCTTCAATTTCTTCCCCATTCATTATCTCTTTCTTTTCTGATCGTCCTAGCATTTCAAACTTCCTTTGTATAGTATTACTATATTCTTCTCTGTTAAGGACGAACGGTGTTAAACGGTTGAACAACGGTACGTTTTTTAAAGAGACAGCAGCCTGATATTCAATATTGACCTTTCCATCCTATATTCAGTTGTCTTTATCTACTGATATTGTTTTGTTTATTGAAATTTAAATGTTTCGGCTCCATACATTAGGGTTGGTAACAAACACATATTGAACACTTTTTTCTTTATATTTATGTTCACTTTATTTTTAAAATATTTTTTAATGATCAATATTTCTTCCAAGACAAACTAATCCTTTTTTGTATCTCTTTCTCCATTTGGTCCTCTAATGCAATTGTTTGTCCTAAATACGTAGTTCCTGTACATAATAAAGTTTTCCTTCCTTGAACTCAATTTCTTTCGCCTCTCTGTTTGATAACAATTTCGTTTCATTAATATTAATGTTTAACTCTGCTTTTTCACTTTCTTCTAAAAGTTTTTGTAACATAATTTTTAGTGACGATCTACTTTCTGCAAATAAGATTAGGTCGTCTGCAAATCTTAAGTTGGAAAGCCTTCTCCGCGCTATTTACTGTTTGCCTTCGACTGGTAAACTTTGTAACATTTCACTCGTAATGTTGTCATTTCCTGCAGTTTTGTTCTTCTTTAAATTCTTTATTATTCTATCTCCTCTGTTGTAATTGGCTCGTGATGCCTCTGATTTCGCTTCTCTTATTCTACCTTTGGTCTCTCTGTTTTGTTGTCATATAATTGTTTATAATAAGTGGTTGCTATCATTATAATTTCGTTCCTTTTTTTTTAGTGTTGCCTCCCCTGACTGTCCTCATTACCGTCACCCAATTTTGTCCTGTACTCAATTCTTTTTTCATTTTCTTCGTTGAACCTGTTTCTTGAATAATTTCTTCAATTTTTTCTTTAAAATTTTCTTAACTCTTTCCTTATTTCTCTCTTTCTCAGCTTGTTCAGTTCGCTATATTATATTATGTTTCTCGCTTGACAATTAGCCTTTTCTCTTTTTTGTATTAGATCTATGGTTTTTGGAGAGAATTTTTCTTCGTTCTTAAAATCCTCGTTTATTGTGCTTACTTTTTTTCCTTCAATTATTAAAGACTTCAGGGTATTGTACATTTCTTGGACCGTACATTTTTTTAAATTCTTAGCTATTTGTTCCGTTCTCCTTGAGATCTCTTCTTTAAATTTGGTCTCATTCCATCTGAGGACTCCTTGCTTACTATCTTTCTTTTTAATCGCCTCTAGTTTTTCTGATTTAATTAGGACTGTTGCCATGACCAATCTATGATCTGAACTCCTTGTATATTTATCGGGTACGTTTGCTATGTTCGTTATTTCTGACTTCTTAAAATTTATATTTAAATTAAATTGTGCTAACGAGGCCTTCCACTTCTCAATTCTTCTTTGCAATTCCTTCATGTTTTTAGCAAAATGGGTTAGGTCATTTGCATACAATAATTCGTTTATTGCCACGGGTTGTATTTCTCTATAACCTAAGTATATTCCCTTTGCCTCTTGATTTATTTTCTTCTCTTAGTATTTTGTCCATTAACATAACAAAAAGAAGTGGGCTTAAAATACTACCTTGTGGTGGTAAATTTGTTTGTTACGTTACCCCCTATTCGTACCACAATTACGATATCACTGTATAAGCTCTAAGTTATACTTATCATTTTAATGGCGATCCTACTATTTTCCAACGTTCTCTCTCTGTATACTGTCAAATGCTTTGTCTAAGTCTATTGCACAGCGGGGTCTAAAATGTTTTCAGCTATCTGTCTGATATCAGTTTGTGTATTTTGTTGTATTCTATTATCTATTTCTTCGTTCCCTGATTCTACCCCTAACAACTCTTCTTCCCACTTTTCTAGAATGTCCTTCTCTCCGAAGATTATTTTTCCTTCTCCATGTATAATATTTCTTAGTGGGTTTTTCTTTTTTCTCTAAGGCCTCTTAGTGTGCGATATAACATCTTGGCATTGCCTGCAGGATCTTTCTTCATTTTTTCGCCAAATGCCAAAAATGCACAACTACTTAACTTACAAAATTAACTACGTTTCACAAGGAAATCGGAACGTTTGACAATTGTGGGTAACGAATGTCAACTAATGCGACATTCAATTGTTGCAATTGTTTCTAGCCAATTGAGCTTCCATGGCCTGCTACTAACTATGAACAGAGCATCCCTCGTATACTCCTAGTTTTGCTTTTTGTGATACATATTTGCAGTTTAGAATACGGCTTAAAGTCCCTGCTACCCTATGTCCTTTCATTAATCTTGTTTTTAGGTCTTCTTCTTCTCTTCCGTCTTCTGTTATTTGCACACCTAAGTATGTGATTGCTCTTATTCTTTCTATAACTGTTCTTTCTTCACCCGGCCGTTCTATTGTTAGGTTCTGGTCTTCTTTTTTGTTATTACTCTGCAATCCCGCTTATCTTGCATTCTCCTCTAAAGTTTGGGTTACTCTTGTTAAATCTTCTTTGTTGTTTGCGATTTGTGATTTGTAATTACCTTAACTATCGTTTCTTGGTATCTTATCCTATTTTTTTCTTTTCGTAGTCTATGCATCTTAATGTGTTCGTATGTAAGAATCGCGTTTTTATTCTATTCTTCCCTTGGGTTTTCCTCTTACCGCTTTTCCAGACCATCACTACCAGATAGTAGTCACTGCTCAGGTCATAACCTCTGCTCTCTTACATCTTTTACTTTTTTCAATACACTTTTCTACTACTACTACCAGCTCAGTTATTGATCTCTTATTCCTGTTTGCCACTTCCCTTGTGTATATCTTCACGTTGAACTCACATGTTTTCGACTACCATGTCATTTAGGATACAAAAATCTATGATTTGTTGACCGTTCATATTTGTATGGTTTTCACCAAATTTCCCTACAGCTTCTTCCGATTTTACTGGGCAGTTTCCGACTCTACCATTATTAAAGTATTTTTTTCTTTTCAACTTCTCCTTGTAGAGTGTTCCAGAACTCTTCTACTTCTTGTTTCTCTGTTGCTTCGCTTGGTCTGTAAATTATTCTTCCTCTTCTGCTTCGTCTAGCTTCATAGCCCTAGAGGGGGTCATTGCCTGCTCAAAAGGGCTTTCATGGTTATGCCTTGTTTGGAAGGCGAAGTGGCTGTTCTCATTCTTCCTTGACTTACAATTTTTTTTTCAATTGGGGTCCGGGTTCCTTCTGGATTTTGCCCTCTCCTGCCCATTGTAATTCTTGTAATATAGTACATTTTATTTTGTATTTAATAATAATAGTTTCTCTGCTTGTAATAATGTTAAGATGTTCTATATTTCCAGTCGCCATATCTCCCTTTTCCCGTTTCAGTTGTCATCATTTTTGTTTGGGCCCAGGTTTGCAAGGTTTCTTTAACTCCTCTTCTGTAGTGTTCTACTATTGATGTTTCTGCCATGGGCTACATTTTTCTTTGTCTTCAACTTGTGCTGAAAAAACATTTTGGATCCATACTCTAGCTTTTTTTCAATCTTTAACTTGTTTTTCTATTTTTTCTAGGAGTGTTCATATTTTCTTCGTCGGAAGATGTACCTCTCTTTTTCTCTTTATTTTCGTTTTCTTGTTCATAATTCCCTGGTTCTCCTGTCAATTTCACTATTTTTCTTTCATCTTCATTACGTACTTCTTCGCCTGCTAGTTCTTTTCTTTACTCTCCCTTTCGTTTTTATACATCAGCTTGTCATATTTAAGGATCGCGTGTTTTCCTAGTTTTCTTGCATTTTTCAGTTTAGGTAGCTATTTCTTCCTTGTTGCCAATATTTCAGGAGAATAGTCTTCCTCTATGTATATGTTTGTTCCGGCTAATTTCTTTGTTGTGACTTTTTGTTGCTTGGAATTAGCTTCAAAATATGATCCACTTAGTTCTCCAACGCTCTACTAGTTAGTTATTTTATCTGGTGTCTCCATTCCATGTATTATTACGTTTTTCCTTCATATTACGCTTTGCATTTTCATTAATTGCTCTTTTTGTTCAACTTTTTATTTGTACTGCATTTTTTATTTGGTTTATATATCTTATTAGAGTTTAAACATCATCTACAGGGTCCGGCACTCCAAGTGTTACAAGTTCAAACTTACCTAAATTGGGTGTTAGTTAAGATTTCTCCGTCTAACCATCAACATAGGCATCAAACAAACATAGACAGAAAAAGACAAAATTTATTCCACATGCCTTCCTCTGGCTAGAATAATGGCGTCCAGTCTTGTCCAAAACGCGTCGCACGCGGCACAAATCTGGCTTTGAGGGATTTTCTCCCATTCTCGCATCAGAGTTGCTTTTAAGCTATGAATGCTTTCATGTTTTTTAGTGCACACGTTGGCTTCCAGGATACTCCAAATAGAAAAGTCCATCAGATTAGCGTCTGGTGAGTACGGAGGTCAGAGGGCGTTGTCACGGAGCCATTCTTGCGTTTCTCGAGCTTTATGCGACGGTGGCGAATCCTGTTGAAAAGTGTATGGGTCTGAACCGAAATGCTGGCGTGTCCAAGGCTTTAAAGTTCCATCTAATAAGACAGTCTGTCGGTAGACAGCAGCATTCACCTTTAGATCCTTGTCCAAAAATACGATAGGTGGGCGTCCGTTTGCCGTCACCGCCGCTCACACCATGACACCATGACCTGAGCAGGGACTTGTTTCCTCGTAGTTACCAGTCGACTTGAATTGTCCAGCGACTTCCTCTTTAACCATACGCGATTATTTTGCTTGTTCACAAACTGCTGGATCGTGAAATTTTTCTCATTGGAATATACGATATTTAGCAACTCTCCGCTGTCGTACCGGCGTTTTAACTCCTTGGCTCTCTGAAGTCTTACTTTCATTTGACCTGGGGTAAACTCATGCTTTTTCTGTATTTTGTAGGGCGTAACCTAAAGCTCATTTTTGAGTATGCGGCGGATGTTCCTGTCTGATACTTTTAGACTTTTGGCCAGTTCATTAGCACTGCGCCGCGGATTTCTTTGAATTCGTTCCCGGACTTTTTTGACCATAGCTTCTCCGGTAGCCAATTTTTTTCTTCCGCCTTTGTGACGTTTTTCTATAGACCCAGTCTCCTGGTACCTCTTAATCGTACGATGGATAAACATTCGGTTCACATTTTGATCTTTGAGCAACCTGAAAATTTGAGGGGGTGATTTGAAGCAGCTACACTGCAGTGCCTACTTGATAGTGCTAGCGGCAATGGTTTTGTTATCTCGAGGCTCTGAACTTTGTGTTGGAGTGCCGGACTCTGTATAGTCAGTAAATTAGTAAAAAGGTGTAACATTGGCCTTCTTTTCGTAACTCTATTCTAAGGATTCTATCCGTTATCTTACTTCATTCTTTAAGTTAAATACATTTTTATTTGTAAATCTTCTGTTTATAATTAACTGTTATATTTCAGTGCTGTTCTATAGTAGTAGTCTCTACGTTGTATGCTTTTCAATGGTCGTATCTGTCATTGTAATTTGGATATCCCGAACGCAACACAATCGATCTTTACCATGGATCATAAAACGGCCATTAACAGGAACAGTGGGAAAAATATTGGGTTTAAGTCATTATATAAAGGAGGTAGGGGTGTGGTAACACACAATAAAGAAAACAATTTTATAAATGATATTTTAGGCTTCTCTCGGCTCTCAACATATGACAGCAGAGGAGATGCGTAATCACCAAGCGGGTGAATTTGATGACCATCAAACAAGTGATGATCATCAATTCATTGGATCTACAACTAAAGTCCCTTTACAGCAAGACTGGGTATTACTTGCAGCTGCCATTGACAGAATAGCATTCTTATTTTATGGATTTTTGTTTGGAATATTGGCTGGTGCTTATTCTATTTAAATAATTCGGTTTTGCTTGTCCAATAGTATATTCTTTGCATTTAGGATTTTATGGTCAAACTTGTTATTCAAAGAATGATCTTACTTTAAAAAAAAATGAATATAATAGTTAACATTGTCTGTTTTTGCAAAAATGCAATATACCACTTTTGATGCACACTATTTTTTACTAAAAATGTTAATGCAACAGTTTTTTTTAACATGAGACAGTCAATATGAATGTAAAATCGATGTCTCAAAATAACTTTTACATATAAATATGTATAACAAATGACCTTGAAATCCAAAATGGAAAAAACAAATCACATCTAATTTGCAAATAACTTGGGCTCAAGTAAAATATTATTTTACGACAGTATTTTTAATATAGATTTTAATGTTCAAGAAGTTTTCAGAAACTGCTATCTTATTTAAATAAATGTGCCAAGCACACTGTTGAGGATCAATAAAAATCTTCAACAAGATTTAAAATTAGACTTAAAACTAATTAGCTGTACATTACAAATAATATTATTTTTGTAATTCAAAAAAACATTTTTATTAATAAAAGTTTTATTGAATAATTCATGTACTTAACAACAAATATAAAATTTCGAACGTGAATAGGTACAAATGAAATAAACTGACACTTTTACGGTGAATACTCCACTCTGCAATATAATTAACCACAATTGATTCCTATTGATACAAATGAATATTTGTATTGATTATTTAAGTGTTTATAACTGATTATTTAAGTGTTTACAACACATGCATGTGTAAATATTACAAGTGAAATATTCACACCAACAAATACAAACGTGTATAAATTTTTAAAAAAAGTGGACCCTTAAACTGCACGAGGCAGTACATAAAACAATTTTACACAAACAAACATTAACATGTGCCAAACTTGGTGTAGTTTCAGCCAAATTAACCTTCCATTTTAACAATCTCTATATGTAAATAGTAATAATACTTATTAATTAAAACCTCTACAAAAGCAAGGCTTGATATGTTTATATTTTTTTAATTTCAGCAGTTTTATTAACCACAGAAAAAATACTCGAGTTTTATGTATATATAATTCTAATAATAATAAATAATTCAGGAGAGAGAACTTCAACGTATTAAGTAGAATACCTCTGTGGTTTTTGATTTTACTATACTGCTGCTTTATAAATGCGTAAAAACTAGCATCCCTTCAAAATCTATATTTCACAATGCGCTCTAAGAATGCAATAGTTAAAATTGTTTAAACTGCTTTTTAATTTTATAAATACGTAACTAAAACAGTCTTTTGTAATGATAAATCAAAATATGACCAAAAAACGGTTAATTGCAGTTCTAACTGTAACAGTTTTGTAGTTAACCATATGACTAACGTTAGTTTTGATTAAAATTAAAAAAAAAAGAAAGTTTTACGCTGGCAGAAACACTTTAAGTGGAAAAAATGCAGCAAGAGGATGTGGTCGTTAAGATTTAAAACCCGTAAGCAAAGAAACTACTACCAAATCTGAAGGATATGGTTTTTTTTTTGCTGCAATCTAATCTAAATTTGTACATATTCCAATTATACAAATTTAATCTACTTAAATGCACTAAATTTGGTAAAATTTCTTTAGAGAACAACAGGAAAAAGGCATAGTTACTTTCTTTCTAGGAAGTAGCAAATAAGATCAATCATCAAGTTCAATTTTATCATATTCTATAGGTGCAGGATCTCTAGGCAGACTTGAATACTTTAAACCAACATAATCAGCAACATTTGAGATAGTTTCCAAAGCGTAATCAAGTTGTTCCTTTGTATGTGCTGCAGAAAGGCATATACGAATTCGAGCTTTAAAAAGCGGTATTGCAGGATATCCCACTCCTACTGTTGCTATGTTGTGTTGAATTAGGGTACGTACCACAAATCTAGAAATAAATTAAAAAATTTAAGGGATTATCAAGTATAATTACTATCATCAAAAAGTATCAGGAATGATTCAGTTAAATTGCGCATTTCGGCATTTCCCAGTTTGGTACAACTTTCAACGACATCTAGCAGCAATGTTACTAGCAGTTATCATTTTCAAATAATCTTGTGTAAAAATGTTTGCTTTTACGGTTTTTCAAAATGTCGAGTGGAATTGAGCAAAGAAGCATTGAAGATGAACCACGCTCTGGTAGACCATCCACTTCACTGATGAATGACAAGTCGCTCAAGTCAAATATTTGATCGTTGTTTAACAATTAGGGATATTATTGAACATGTTCCACTATCATTTTGATTTTGTCAAGCAATTTTAAAAGATCAAACGTTAAATTTTGGTGGCCGAGGAGCTACTTTCTCAAGATGAATCCTTCTTGGAACACATTATTACAGGTTATGTGTTTGACACCGAAACAGCTCAATAATCAAGTGCTCAAAAGGTAAAGCAAGACCAAAAAGACCACGTCAAAGTCAGTCAAAATTCAAGGCAATTTTGATGGTTATCTTCGATTGTCGTGGTGTTGTGCATCCATGAATTCCTTCCCCTTTTATGATACGATAGAAAGAGAACTAGAAAAAATACCAAAATGTGACCTAAAGAAAAGTGTTTAGAAAAGACATTCAAAAAGGAAGAAAAAAAATTACAGCTTTAATTAACGACACATGAAGAACAATACAAGATCGTAAACAAATACTGAAACATATAGAAATGTTCTATACATCCCTGTATTCACCTCAAACACCTGAACCACCTAGAAGCCCCACAGACAAAAGAGCACATCTTACCAAACACCACACCGAAGATATGTATGAGATCAAGGGGGCTTTAAAACATATGAAGAACCATAAGGCACCAGGTATAGACGGAATTGTTATCGAACTAATAAAAGCAGGAGGTAAAACTTTATTGCGACATCTGGAAATTATATTTAACCTTTTCGTGACGGGGGCCTGGAAAGCCCGCAAATCATCTATACACGAAATAGACGGGAGCCGGGTATTCACGCAGGGTTTTTTAATGCATTCAAGGTGGGAAACTAGCGTTGCTGTCGATGAATTGTGTGTCATAGGGGGTCAGTCAACAGGTTCAAACTAGGTATTCACACAGGGATTTTTAATGCATTCAAGGCGGAAAACTGGCGTTGCCGTCGATGAATTGTGTGTGAATAGGGCTTCAGTCAACAGATCAGTCGGCTAATAATCTGCATATGACCGGGAGCCGGGCGTTCCCGTAGACCCAAATTTTCCCCGTCTAGACAGTAACACCTAACGCTAATTTTACCCGTCTTGAAAGGGTTAACCAAGGAACAAGGTAATATACCAGATACATGGAGAACAGCTAAAGTAATACTGATCTATAAAAAAGGGAATGACAAAGACCTCAAAAACTATCAACCAATTTGGTTATTTTCACACTTGTATAAACTTCTTACAAAAATTATAACAAGGATAATACAAAAATTGGATGCCTTTCAATCCTCCGAACAAGCGGCTTTCGATCTGGATAGAGTACCGTTGAACATATCCACATGCTAAGACAATCTGCCATTGTACGTAGCCTTTATAGATTTTGAAAAGGCTTTCAACACAGTCAAAAAAATATGCCTTAATTAATAAGTAATCCAATACTAGTGGGAAGAGACTTTTTACTAATTTGCTGGAGGACGTATTCAAGGGGTTGAAATGGTACAATACAGGTTTAAACATTAACGGGAAGTACTTGTCACATCTTCGATATGCACATGACATTGTACTTATAGCTGGAATAACGAAGGATCTGCAAATTATGCTAGAAGATTTTGCAGCGATAGTGGCGAGCGTAGGACTGAAAATGAATATTTAAAAAACTAAGACAATGGCAAACCGGGAAGACGCAACAGCTATTACCATCAATAATAACGTAGCCGAAGTTGTAGATGAATATGTATACTTAGGACAACTGATATCCCTAAAAGAGGAAATGCAGGCTGCCGAAACTAAATTGGCATGGGCAACCTACGGAAAACTACTCAAAGATGTTTTCAAAGCAAATTACCCTCAATATCTCAAAACCAAGGTTTACAACCAATGCATCTCGTCTGTTCTTAGATATGCTTGTGAAATGTGGCCTCTTAAAGAAACACTTGTAGAGAAGATTAAAACTACCCAAGGTAATATGAAACGTTCTATGCTCAGTATAAGATTACAGAATCGCATACGTAACGACATAATAAGAGAATGCACTAGGGTTGAAGACGTAGTGAAACATATCGTTACCCTAAAGTTGGAGTTGGGCAGACCATGTTATGAGAAGATCATCGGTGGAGTAAACTTTCAATTGAATCGAGACCAAGAACAGGCAGAAGAAGCAGAGGTAGACCGAGGGCAAGATGATGGAATCGCATTGATAAAGCTGTGAGGATTCAGTGGATGATACAATGAACAGAACCGAGTGGAGGAATAAACAGGAGGCACATATCCAAAAATTGAGTACTTGAATACTGCTAAAGAAAAAGATGATAAAATGAAGATGATAAGAAAACGGTAAACCAAATTGACCACATCCTTATAAAGTATGTTCATTAAAAAAAAAAACGTAGGGCAGGTGTGGCGAATGAGCGATAACAGATTACCTAAGATTGTGTGTAATGTGGGTGTAATTGAGGAAGACCAAAAAGATCATGGAGTATGGAAACTGCAGAATTGTTCAAGAGGAAAGGTGTCACCTGTGATACGGTTATTTATTTAGCAAGACAGAACTTAAGGGTGGGTTTTAGTTAAAATATTTTTCGTTTTTAAGTATTTTGGGTTGCCTGACTTAAAACCAGCCAAGAAAGGATTGGATCTTCTAGTATTGCTTCTACCTAACAAAACTTCAAAATTCAGTATAAGTATTTGCGAATACCGATTTTTAATCTCTTAAACCTCTTTGTAAACATTGACAGTGACATTGACAGAGTCTGTGAATGTTGGGTTGCCTATCTTTAATCAGTTTTTAAAAATTTATACGCAATTTTTTCTAAAGTTAAATAAAGATCACGCCAAAATTATACAAATTTGCAAAAGGGTCGATACATGCATAGGAAGGTAATATTGAAACCTACCCCGCTACATGCGAAAATCAATACATTGTTGATCGATGTCTTGTGCAAGTCCCTTTTCGTAAGTTTTTCATAATAGGCCATAATTTAATTACTATATTAAAATTGGTCGTTCTGGCCTTGTAGCGTATGAAGGAAAGGTCTAAAAATTTTAATTCATACTCGTCCTTCTTTTCAACTGTCATTATTTAACCGTACCGTTATTTTAAAATTACACAATTTTCAGCGCGTAAACATGCTACTAAAACCCCCCCTTAAGGCTGGCATTTACATGTACAGTCAATTTCTATTTGACGTATCTAAAGTTGCATAACTACTTAAAAAATCAAAAAGTCATAAGAAGGCGCGTTTAGCAGAACGTCAAAAATGAGTTGAGGTTAGAGGTCAAGAATTGCGTAAGATTCATATTTGAAAATTTGCATATTTACATAGTTATTTGTGGTATGGCTGTAAAAGATATGGCACAAACAAAATTACGATTTTCTGTGTATTTAAATTGTAATCTCCTTGTCAAGTTTGCGGAAAGTTCGGATTTAAAGCCGTTGTGACTGTGCTGTTTGTGTTGCCTAGTCTAGTGTAGCGTAAATGGGTCATTTACACCGATTTTTCTAGAACTTTATTTCCAGTTTTTCTGGAATAATTTGCATTTTGAAAAAAAAATTTTTGTGGCGTTTGAAAGAGAGTGGTTGTGTCTATCTACTGATAGAGAGATTTTTTCGATATTAATATTTTTGTAAAAACTATTTGAAAATTTTGAAGTAAAATAGAGCTTTACATTTTTTAATACTGTAAAGTTGGTTTTTAGAAATTAAAAAAAATCTTTCTATCAATAGATAGAAAAGACATGGATAATTACAAAAAAAAATGCTCTGCCGTTCCTGCTTAAAAAATGAGTCTAAAAAACTGGAACAAAATGTGCTTAAAATGAGGTATATTTCATGGTGTAAATGCCAGCCTTAAGGCTGGCATTTACATACAGTCAATTTCTATTTGACGTATCTAAAGTTGCAAAACTAATTAAAAAATCAAAAGTCATAAGAAGGCGCGCTTCAGCAGAACGTCAAAAACGAGTTGAGGTTAGAGGTCAAGAATTGCGTAAGATTCATATCTGAAAATTTGCATATTTACATAGTTATTTGTATTACTGTAAAAGATATGGCAAAAACAAAATTACGATTTTCTGTGTATTTAAATTGTAATCTCCTTGTCAAGTTTCCGTAAAGCCGATAAGTACTTAAATACTCGTTGTTACTGTGCTATTTGCGTTGCCTAACGATAAATTATAAATTGGAAATCTAAACCGATTTTTCTAGAACTTTATTTCCAGTTTTTTTGGCATAATTTGCATTTTGAAAAAAAAATCTTGTGGCGTTTGAAAGAGAGTGGTTGTATCTATCTACTGATAGAGAGATTTTTTCGGTATTAATCTTTTTGTAAAAACTATTTGAAAATTTTGAAGTAAAATAGAGCTTTAGATTTTTTAATACTATAAAGTTGGTTTTCAGAAATTAAAAAAAAACTTTCGATCAATAGATAGAAAAGACATGGATAATTACAAAAAAAAATGCTCTGCCGTTCCTGCTTAAAAAATGAGTCTAAAAAACTGGAACAAAATGTGCTTAAAATGAGGTATATTTCATGGTGTAAATGCCAGCCTTAAATGAATTAGTGGGAACAGTTAATACAGACCTAGTGCTGATCAGTGATTGGTTTGCAACAAACAAGTTAAAAGTTAATGTTAATAAAACTAAGGGAATGCTGATAACTAAGAAGAAAGAAATACAGATGTTTGTAAATAATAGAATGAAAGTGTTGGTTGATAATAAAGAGATAGAAATAGTAGATAAAATAAAATACCTAGGGATAATTGTAGATCGACAACTTAAGTTTAAAGATTTTTGTGGAACAGTGTTATACTTATTTAATGAGAGGGCTTTAGATAGACTCCAAGTACTACAGAATAGGAGTATGAGAATAATTCTGAAATGCAACAGATACAGCAGAATGTCAGATATGTTTAAAATATTAGGGTGGTTAAGGGTACGACAGTATTGTGAGTATTGTAGTCTTATTTTTATTCATAAAATTCAATTGGGAGGTATGCCACTATATTTTAATAATATTTTAAGAAAGAATAGGGATGTACATGATTATTATACAAGAAATAGAGAGAAGTTTTATGTAGAAACAAAAACTAGGAACTGTGCTTTTAATTCAGTATTTGTAAAAGGAATTATAAAATAACGACAGATCAATAAAAGACCCAATTAGGGTAGGTTGTGAAATTGAATTATTTTGAATTGGTACTTTAGCCACATCCACAGAATGACATTTCTGACATGAAAATTTAAAACTGAACGCTCTTGTCAAATTTTTTAAGTTTTTTATTTAGTGAAAAAATTTAAAGTTTGAAAAAATGGTATTCACTACACAACAAAAAGCAAAAGCTATTGAATGTTTCTTTCGAACCGGCGTAAGAATAAATGGAGAGTGGCGATATTCACTTCATGACTGCATGACTGATTTTTGTGAAGAATACCCCGATTTAGTGTTCAATTACAATTATTTTCGCGATGTTGTAACTAAATCTGTGCAGTTATTTAGAGAAAGTGGTAGTGTCGCTCGTAAAAGTGGAAGTGGACCGCCGCTTAGACGAACAGAAGCAACGATTGAATTACAAACGTTATAAAATGTCATTCTGTGGATGTGGCTAAAGTACCAATTCAAAATAATTCAATTTCACAGCCTACCCTAATTGGTATTTTTATTGATCTGTCGTTATAATGCATCTGCTCACAATGCTCTGGTTGTACATGAATTTCTGACCAAAAATTTAACAAACACAATTCCGTAAGCTCCCTCTTCGTGGTCACAGTCTCCAGTTGATTGACGCCATCAAAGGAAATTCGTTGCGAGTTTTAAACAGATTTCAGGAAAACGACTTTAAAGCATACATATTTCGAGGATTTGAAAAAACGTTGGCATAAGTATATTGCAGTGGGAGGGGATTACCTTGAAGGGGACGAAATAAATTTTGATGAATTAATACAAATTTTGCATTTTACTGAACCATTCCTGATACTTTTTGATTGCATTTACTTTTATGATAAATTGCTACTGACAATTAATCAGTCCAATTCTGTAAGAGCATTGCTATATAAATTGTTACATAACAAGATTGTTACGAACGTAACTGATAACAATAATCATAGCAATATTTGCCACAAATGGTATTCAGCAATTTCCCGAATAACAAGAATTGTTATCGTTTTGGCATAGCAAAGATTGTTATTTGAATCACATGAAGTTAGCTTTCACGCGTGCGCATAATATTCGATGTAGTATACGTTCGATGTACTAAACAAATAAAAAATTGAATTTGGCGCTAGAAAGACCAACCATTGAAACCCCTTCATGCTGTTCGTTGAACTCCTTCAGTCACATTTTTTGCTGTCTGGCCATTTCTTCGTCACCTTCACGTGGGTTAAGTTCACTTTTTTTTATATACCGTAACATAACCACGTGCATAATAATTAGAAACAAAGAACTAACCCGTTTTCTTGGATTTAATTTTCATTGTTGTTTCTTTTGCAATTTTTTGTATGCACTTTTTTTAAGAAATAATAGAAACAAAAAATCTAGAAGTAAAAAAAACATCTTTCGAACAGATGGAAGCTATTATTGAATATTTCAAAAACAATAAAATATTAACGGGAAAGTCTCATCCTAATGCCGCACAAGAAGTTGGACCATAATAGGATGAATTAATTCTTATTTATTATATTAAATAATATTCCTAGTGGAGCCAGGAAAGACAAATCTTTCAAATTCATTGATAAAATTGAAATGAAAATGAATTCCAGCCATCTCCATAATTTATCAGGCTTGTCACTTCAATATTTTTTGCAAGTGTAGTGCTTGTTATACTCTAAACAACCAGCAAAAGGTAATTGCTATCTTAAAGATTCATATAGCAAAAAATTGTTAAAATGACAGATGAAATTGTTACAACTCAGTTTAGTGAATACAAAATTTAAGCAATCTTGCTACATAGCAAGAAATCTTTAAGATAGCAATAGATTGCCTTGCTATGTTCTAGCAATGCTCTTACAGAATTGGACTGAATGCATCAAAGAAATTTAGGTTGGCTTTTTGAGCTAATTTACTTTACAATAATGACTCCTATATTCAACTGCGCAATTCCAACTAAAATCTTCCAGTTGTAACCAACAAAGAACTCCACTACAAGGCAGAGCTCTAATTTTATATTTTCGATTATCATTAATGATTACTCACAAACTGTTTTACTGAATTCATAGTAACGTAAATAAAAAAAAAGATTATTTGAGAGTTTATGTCAATTTTGTTAGGAATTTGAGTATTGTTTGCAATTCATGCAAAGTCATTCTCATGATAACATTATCAGTGAACAAGGGACTGACTAAATTTAATTTTTATTAGCGAGTTAATATGATTAATGAATAAAATCACTCATACACACATAAAAAAAAATTAAAAAGAATACTTACGCAGCTTTAGAATATAAGTACACCAATATAGGCACAACTGGTGAATCTTCATTACCGTAAGTTATAACACCAATCTGAGCTAATCTACGCCTAAAGTAGCGCGTATTCCTAGCCAATGTTTCAATTCTTTTCTGACCTAAATTTGTACCATCTTTTCCCATAAGTATTCTTAATACTGCTACAATTTGTGCAGCGACAGGGGGCGACATTGCACAAGCGTATTTAGAAGCGTAACTATGTTTACGCAAAAACATAATGAGTTTCTAAAACAAACCTGTAGTAATAATACCCTTTATAATTTGTAAAACTAATACCTTTGTCCCCGCAATATATCCTCCTGCTGATCCAAAACTCTTTGTAAATGTACCCATAAGAATGTCGACATCTTTAGGGTTGCAACCAAAATAATCGACAACACCGCGACCGGATTTTCCCAAAGCACCGATACTATGAGCCTCATCGAGGTATAAATAAGCTTTGTACCTTTTCTTAAGGGCAATTATTCCAGGCAAATTTACTATGGTACCCTCCATACTGTAAACGCCCTCAACAACGATGAGAATTTTTTTCCAAGGTTTATGTGTACCATCGGGCTGCTTCGGTTGTCCGTGATATATTTGGTCCCTTAACGATGTTTCTAAATGTTTCATATCTGCAAACATACACCATTAAACCTGGTATGGTATAAAAATAAAAAAAACTTACCATTATGTCGAAATACCTTAATAGTAGCACCTGACAACTTAAGACCTAATATTAAAGATGCATGATTTTTAGCGTCGCTTAAAACAAGACAACCAGGAGATAACAAAGTGGGTAAATTTAATGCATTCGTAGCAAAACCCATTCCAAAAGTAATGGCATCCTCAACTCCCAAAAACTCGGCTGTTAATTTTTCTAACTCAACATGAAGATCACAAGTTCCATATTGTAAACGAGTAGCACCCGTCGATAGCCCATATTTATGTAAACTTTCGATTGCAAACTCAGCACACGGACCTGAACGTTCTGCAAATCCTAAATAATTGTAAGAGCCAAGATTGAGACATTTCCTTTCATTGCCTGTAAATCTAAAATGTAAAAACTATTTTTATCTATATTTAAAATAAAAATCACTAGGCTCTGAAAAGACATAAATCGAACTTACTCAAAAGTCCAACCGCTGTCTTTAGTAATTCGTTCTTTAAGCACCACTTCTGCACCAGGCACACTACAAATGGGAGCATTCCAACAATCCCTTATTCTTCTGTACACATAATGACTGTAAAAACTTGAAAATCTATCATAAAGAGGTGGATATCCATCACGCTTTTTTTCAGTTGTTAGTGTTGGTGGAAACAAAGCTTTACTTAAATATCCCAAAAACATTACAAGATAGAATCCAAATTGGACTAGAATTGATATTATAATAGATGGCCCTTCGAAAGATTCTTTTTTTCCATATTCTTTGCTTTTAGTTTTTGTAAGCTTCTGAAATATTTAAAAAACGATAAAAAAGTGTCATGAAACAGGAAAAAAACATTAAAATATTGTTATATAATAATAAATGCCTATATTATTTTTAAATCACAATTAATGGGTATTTTCTTTTTTAAAAGGAAATTCAATGATTCATTTCTAAAGAATTTAAACACGCTATTATATCAGCTATTTTGATAACCCTGACTTTGTCAATATTATAAACTGGGACACTTTCTTTGAAAATTACTATTTCTATTTAGATACCTATATCTAAATATTAACCATATTACATTCATTTTTAAGTTAATTTTATATATCTAACAGTTTCTTGTCACTAAGTTTGTGTAATTAATTATTACAATAATTATGATAAGCATTTCGCATGATCTACTTTTTTTATTTATTAACAGGATAGGAACGTTTGGATTAAGTTACATGCAGCAACCATATGAACACTCAAATCAGTTTTACTGGTCATGGTACCGGTATTTCAAATTACTCTTACTGTTAAGTGTCCAAATAAACTTATATGTATCTCCCAACATAAACATAAGGGTTATCTCATGAAGTACTTACGTTATCTGACCCTCGAATTAAGTATTTATCTCTCAAGCTTAAATGTTCTTCATCCGATGAAGAAGTCTATAAACAGGAAAAGTTTATACATTAAAAAAATACGTATTTATAACAATACTTACCAAAGTATGGCCGTTGAGATTATATTTTCCATGTTTGTAACCCTTGACTCCCTCTGAATATTTCTACAATAAATCATTAATATTTTTACTATTAAAAAAATAAAATCAAAATTGTATAGCAACTATTTAGAACACTTAATTGAACATGTAAGTAGTCCTAATAATTAATTAAATAAAATGTAAGTACTTACATTGTATCCGTCTGGATATAATTTTGAATAACCGTTACTCTTACGGCTTTCATTTTTAATATCATGAAAAGTAACCCCATTCAATAATTCAGTAACAGAAGAATCGCCCGCACCCTTATTCATTCTCGTGGCCATTCTAACCTATAAAAAGGCGCTTGCGCTGACAAGTGGGTTCAATTTTCAGTGTAGCTGACGGTCGCGTGATGCCAATTCGCGAATAGGAGGACAAGGTTGATTTGCCGCAATCGGCGTTTTTCAAATTCTATTAAATAAAGAACAATCTATTAAGTTTCTGCTGACAATAAAAGCTGTCAGATAGTGACTTTTGTCAATAAAACTAAATAACAAACGAATAAAGTTAAAAAAACAAATGAAGTACGGTTAAATAGCACTTCTATCTACTGTTATTGTCGTTTAACTTTGGCGTTACGGTCTTTCCCTGCACAAGTTCAGGCGAACTTGCGCTCTTGCGCATCTCACCGATGCAGTTCAAACGCAGGGAAAACGCAGAATGAGTCACAGGGCGTAATTGGTGGGAGCATTGGAGGGGTGCTTGAACCAATAGCAGTGCGAATACTTTGAATTTCCCCTTAAGACATCCGCAACAAAACATTTGATGGTGCACATACAAGATCCCACATTTCAGTTTGACGTTTGACAACAGTGCCGGCAAGAAAGATCGTTCATAACTGGTAAATTTCTTGTGCATTTTTACATTTTTTATTATACGAAGAAACGGACTGTGATCATGGATAACAAAGACTTGAAGGATTTCGACATAAAAGAAGCAGGGTTTGGTGAGCAACTTAAAGGCCACTCCCCAATGGGGCAACCGATACGCCGTGAAAAGGATTCTTTGGATGACTTTGAACACCTAGGGCTCGACAGTTCACCTCTACAAGAAGCACCAAAAGGGGGAGCGACAGGGGTGAGTTCTATAGCACGTGACTTGCTGGGGGAAATCGATAAGGGGTTAGAGTCGGCTGGAAACGCAGCCAGCAAACTTGCCGGCGACGTCTTCGATCCCTTCAAAAAGGAGCCATCAGTATCTGTAGATAAAAAACCACTCGAGGGTTCCAAAATGGACTCGAATTTGTTGGAAATAAGCGACATGACGTTTTCTGAAAAGAAAGAACAAGAAGATAAATTGGACAAGTTCTTGAGTGAGTTGACCTCCTTTGCGCCCCCAGTACCATCCCATGATGTTTCGCCTTCCCAGCAAGAAATAAAGGCGCAGCTCGATGGAGTTAAGTCTGCCACGCAAAATTTCATGGATACAGAACGAGAGAATATCATAATTGCCCCGACGAAGACAAGCTCCAGTAACGATTTCTTAGACCGTTATTCTTACAACGAACCGGAACCGGCAGATAATAAGAAAAACTTCGAGCCTCCAAAAAGCCAAGACTTTCATGATCCCTTCGATGCTTCCCAAAAATTCAAAGCAGATTTAGAAAGCTTCAAGGATTCGTCTGACTTGTTTAAAAGTGATTTTAAAGATGTATTAAAAGACGTAAAAGAATCTGCAACAGAAATTCTTCCTAAGAGTTACGTCTTCGAGAAAGAACCATCTCCAGTTCGTGAAATAACCAAACCATCTGCACCCCATGTAGAACCCGAAATTTTGGCACCAAGTGTCGTTCCTCCACCAACCAAAATCAGTCCAGTTGTTCCAGAACCAGCTAAAGAAAAAACACCAGAACCCAAGAAGGAAGAGATTAAACCTCCCAAACCTGTTGAGACAAAACCCAAGAAGACCATAATCGAAACAATAGCTCCAATCGAAACGAAAGCCAAACCGGCTATTACAGATGCAGAAGCCATATTTAAGAAAATGGGGCTAGGTAAGTTTTTGTTACTCATTTTTAAGCTTTTCAGAAATCGGCAAAAATAACCAGCTGCATTTTTTGCTGTAACTGTAAATAAATCATGTGTCATTTACACCGTGAATAAGCACATCTAAATATAAAGATATAAAAAGGGCGAAATTAAAATAACTCCACGGTACTTTTGGTGCAACAATAAATAGAAATGACACAATTTTAATTACTAGAAAGAAAAGAATGATACACCGTTTTTTTAATGTGAATTTAAACAGTAAACGATGTAGTGTTGATTTTATTTAACGATGTGTGAAGCAAATCTTTGTCCTCAAATGTTAATGAAGGATACCAGAATAGGTAGTACTGAAATAGTGATCCAACACATGTACAGTACCAGAATGAAGCCGCATTCCAGGGCATTCCGCAAGGATACCATTGTATAAGTTGATATTTACATACAATTTTTGCTGTGGGTCTACTTATTCACGGTTGTGAGCTTGATTCACACATTACATTAAATTAATATTGGTAAAACCTCCAGGTTGTTTCATGCATTTCTAAATAGTCTTAGTAGTACATAGTTTGAACTATTAGCATTAAACGACGCAACTTTTCTAGTAGGTATCAATTCTAGAACACCTTGGCATATTAAATGATATCCTGTTAAGGAATACGTAGCGATGTTAAAAAATTAGAGTCGTAGTCGTAAATTAACCACAACCTAAATAATATTGGGTGGGGTCAGTATCAATAATATATTATAAATTATTATAATATTTGTTTAAATCAGAACTTTCCTTGGTTACCAACCACTGCGTTGCTGGGGCATTTTAGGGCTCATATCATTTATGTACTTACGTAAATTCTGTGCAGACAGCTCTACGCAATTTAAAAAAGTGCGTTTTATAAGGTTTAAGCTAAAAATGGATTTAAGCTGGCTTCAATTGGGGCTTAACCGGGCCCTAAATTAAATTTAGGTTTAATAAAAACAGCGAAGAGTATTTGATGAACTTTCAAAATCGAAGGTGAAAGAAGTAACGAAAACGACTAAAGATAATCCAGAAGATATCCAAGATAGCTCTTAATTAAATGAAATGTCCATCACGTCTCTAATATCAACTACGCATCAAGAATGCTTTAAATAATAAATCATATTTAAGTAAATTCGCCTACGTTTTCAAAAAGGAATTTTTGTAGACCTTGTTCTATTTCTGGGTCTTCTTCTTACTTATGAATAAATTGCACTAACCTTCCTGAACTAATTGCTTGCGTGCTAATAGTTTATCTTAACTAATGCCTGTCTGGTAGTGAGTATAGTAATTTTGATTTAGAATATAGAATATAGGCTCTTTATAATTCGATCGTTATGGTTGCCGGTTATTCTTAACGCTGACTCATCAAAAGTACCGTTGAATGACTGCTGGTATAAAAGGTATAAGCTACACTCTATCGCACGCTTGAAATATCTATAATCACTTACATTTTACGGTATCTACTGATAATAAAAAATCACATTTACACGAATAGATAAAAATCTGGATAATAAAAGCAGTAAAAGTTAGCTCAACCTCATGAATTTATCTACGAACCACGTCATATTTTCAAGTATCCACTGGTACCCACGTCCCACGTACTCAAAATACATTTCTGATTAAAAATATGGGTCACTAATTGAACGAATTTTCTGTTTACTGCAATTAATCGTAGGAAGTTGAATCTAAAGATATCTCTTTATAATGAGATCAATTTACGAAACTATTGTGACGATGATAACTATTGGTATTGATTTGTCCCTTAGCTTGTTGGTTTATTGATTGATCTTCAATTTCAATATGAATAATTGCTAATACTTCGTTAGAATTTTGCTATATTTGGGGTAGTTCCAACCATGTAGAGGTCTTTACATAATCAATATATTACATTGACCTTAATCAATGGTCACATGCACCCCGACATTCTATTCTATTCGGGTAAATATTTACAGTATTGGGGCTTATGATATTTTTCTCATTTTGCTGAAGTTGTAGGGTATTGATTTAACAGGCCCTGAATTGCTTCGCCTCTTTTTAAAGGTAGATGATAAGCTTGGCTCCACTTAACTCTTCCAATTTGTCCCAGCTTGTCTTAATTCTGACGGCCAAATGTTTTACATAAAATTGTAAATTAATTTAACGACCATCAAGGTCAAATCTAAGTAATCTAAGTAACGAAATTTGGAGCTTCTACTGTTGTATTTTTACATTCTCACTTTTAACTTCGCGAAGTCTGACCTCTCTAAATTGCTGCAGATTTTGAAAGGTCTTACGTATAATCTAACTTAAGTTTCGCAAAATCTAGAATTTCTACATTACCTATCTAATTTTCGGTATGATGCAACACAAATATAATCACCGAAACATCACTCTTTTAACCTTTAAGTTTGGTAAAACTCTCAAGCCTAACTGTTCTAATAACCTTATAAAAGAAGTAACACATACTTAATACGTGATAATAAAAATATTTACCCATAATTCGACGTCATAGTCTTACCGCAGAATAAATAAATACAGTATCAAGTTATACTTTATTTTAAAAAAATTGATGTTATCGCCGTTTTTAAAAGTAATTTTATTAGTCATATGTTTTTAAGATAGGAAGTGGCGTTATTAAATTTGATTTCCAAGTATTATTGCTTGATAACAAATTTAAATAAACCAAGTCATTGAGGATTTTTTCTTTGATATTTGGGAATGTTTAATTTCGAAACCATAGTTCCAAAATTTAAGTTTAGGGCGCAGATTTAGCTTGAGGTGCCTTAAATTAGGCTTAAGAGTTAGTATTTCAGGACAATTTTAGCTTAAATTGTGGACTTAGCTGAAGCCTTAATTTAAATTTACTTAAGAATTACACCAGCACTTAAAACTGAAGCCCTAAATATAGGAAGACTGGATTCAAGCCCTAATTTAAGCCAACTTAAACTTCAATCTGAAGGAATGGCCCCTAGCTTTTGTATTATTTATTTAGAAATTAAATAATCCTCAATCGTTTTGGTATATTAAAAAAGTTTAATTTTTGCATTATAAAAATAACCTTGAACATCACAATGTCGTTAAACCATACTCGATTTCTTTTCTGCTTGCTTGTTAAAGCTCATTAGAGTTTATTGGCCCCAAGACTGTGGACTTTTTCGAATACTTTTATTATTTTAATGTAACATTTTATTTTTTGTACATGCTTCCAAAAGTAGTTATTTTACGGACTCATTTAAGTCCGTAAAATGGGGCTTTTCCGGACTCAATCCCAAAAAGTCTGGTTACTATAGTGACACTCATTTAAATCAGTAAAATGCTATATTTTCGGCCTAGTCCCTAAAAGTTGTCATAGCAACCTTTTGCGTACTACTATAGTGACATGTGCTCTGATCACATTAATCATACATAATAAAAGGTTTGAATCTGTTTTTGGGAGCTTTAACAAAAAAATGTTGTTTGTAACAGGGAAACTGTTGTTCAGATAACCTTTGTTTACTGATTTGACCTAAGTGGGTTGCTAATTCTTAGGATGCTGAGTATTCTTGTTACATAAATTAATTGCAAAAACAAACGCTGTTTATTAAATTGAAAAAACTGATTATTGATGCGTTTACAACAACAACTAATACCTTTCCCTTGAATTTGCATGAAACATGATGCAAGTATTACAAAAAAACCGGAACGACAGAAAAACGCCAATGGTATGCAGCAATACCTGCAGAATCCACATCGTGTACTCTTATATATTCAGTTATAACTTAAAAAATGGAAAAGTAAAACAATTGTTTCAAAATTTTCCGGCTTGTTAAAACTCGCCGGTATTTGCAAGCATTTCATGAAAATTCCGCTCAAGTACTATTCATAATCAAAGTTGATCTTCAAATTAGTAAAGTAATGAAAATTGATTACCTGAATTTGCTAATTAGGGATTACAAAACTACAAAAATCACTAACACAGAACGACCACGAGTTGTTCACGTACTAGCGAATTGTAGATTGTACTATCCTACTGTACTGACAAACCTACATTGATAAACTATCATAAATACCTCGAATAGATTGTTAAGCTCTTTTATGATAATAAATGGTGCATGCGTACTGGTGTTAATTAAATTTTGCCATCTATTTTTATATTAATTTTCTAAACATATAAATAACTAACTGGTCGTTACATTTTGAGTTTTACTTGGAAGTTTAAAAAATGTTGTTTAGCTTAATTAATGGACTTAATTAAGGAATGATGTAACAAAAAAAGAAGTAAAGGAGCGGTGTTCTGCTTCAGTTAACAATTTTTACAGTAATTAGTAATTGCTCCTCCAAGAGATCTACATAAAAGCAGGTAGATATTTACCTAGGCTTTGCCAAAGCCTGAAGAAAAACTGAATTGTAGTACTTTATGTGTAAAAAAGCACGATAATATGAAGTGATTTTTCAGTAATTTTAGAAAAATCTTAATCTACAATAAAATGATCCAAAGCTGTTATATAACAGCATCACAGAAAATAACTGAATCATGTACTACGAATTCGGTGATCATTTTATTTATGTGAAAATTTAATTTTTAAGATTGTCGCAAATAGTTGCTGCTTGGTGTCGCTAGTCACCCTTGTTTGGGCATTTCTACAGTTTACTGTTTAATTGGAGGTTTGGTGTGTTCCATACAGATGGCAGGCTATATTGTCAACGCGGTAAATTCAAATAATTGAAGTTAATCATGGCTTGTTTTATTTAATAACTTGAGGCTTGTTTTATTCAATAACTCGATTAAATTATGTTCGAAAAGCCCTTAAAATGATTAAAATGCACCATTCATCGACAGTAAGTTATCAATTGAATTATTAAATACATTCTGCTATCGGATTAAGTAACAACTGCAATGAAGGCATTGAGTGTTAATAACGTGATTTTCTTTGATTTCCTTAAACTTATCTTTAACCCATGAACGGCGACGTTGATTTTCAAAAAACAATGTGGCTTAAGCTTAAGCTTTACGATTTTTCCACTGTGCTTGTTATTTATTAAGACTTCTTCGTGCATGTTTACTTCTTTGACTCTAGTGACCCATTTACAATTTACCGTTAACCTGCCCTTCGCGCACATTAATTTGTCCCCCGAATAAGTTAATGGTGAGATTAATGGTAGGGTTCCCTCTTCCTTCCTATAAATTTTATACAAAAGATGGAAACATCTCGGTTTGGTATCAAATGGATATGTAATTATAGCAATCGTTATCAAAGGGGCATAGTCCTAAGTGCGGTAGCAGAGGCCCTTTGGCCCCTTAGAAGTCGCTGGTTATGTCGGTCGATACAGAGAACGCTTGCCCAGTCCCGCGTGTTCCGCGCATCTATGTGTACATACCGTGGAAGTGCACGTCACGGTGGGTAATTGTATACCAATTAAGGAAAGTGTCATTCTATTGTGACTTGACAGTGTCTTAACGATGGATGAGCAAATTAAAAATGTGGCTAACGCCGTTGTCGATGATGTTATTAACGGCGTCGCAAACGAATTTAACAGGGTTAAGGCTGTTTCTGATATCGAGAAATCTAGGCAGCGGTCCCTTTTGTGTGTCCTCTTTGATCCCTGTACGTATTTTTTTAGTTCTTTGTTCTTAACCTTAAGCACCTGAAGGGATTTTTATTAGGATCATTAATTCGGGTACTCGTGTGCGCGTGATAGAATGTGGTACAAACATACGTCAGATTTGTTTGCTTTTTTAATCATGACTTTGGTGTAGATAATTTGCAACAAAAAAATTCCACGATTTTCAATTAACATCCAGCAAAATCTTACAATTATTGCCAACCAATCTAATAGGTTTCGCCAAAAACAAGACCGAAAATAAGCCATGCTTTCTTTGTTTTTATCATATTTCATGTAACACACGTGATCGTCAGAATGAAAAGTTCTTCCAAAGTAGGTGTGGTACTTAAACTTTTAGCGAATTATTAGTAAAATTAAGTACCTGTTGCTACCTTTTGTTCTGCTTAGAAGTTTAACCTCCAGACTATTACGAGTGCAATCATTGTGATAAGAAAAGATAGGCTTACTTGGAAAAATGTCCAATTTGGATTTTAGTAAATTTAAAAAGACGAGCTCAATAAATCAGTTTAGTAAAAATCCAAAATTTAAAGTAAAAGTACGGCGCAGCGTAAACTGACAGATTAAAGTCGTCATATGGGCGATGGTATCTTCTCCAAACACTTTTAAATAGGCACACAATTTTGGTATATGGGGCTGATTAATATTTAACATTTAGAGCTAACAGAATTTATCCTAATTTTGTAGAGTATATCAGCAATAATTATCTATATTTGTTCGGTCCATATCTGTTGGGATGATAGGTATCGATCACGATAATTTTAATACTTTTCACCTTGTCCGATTAGTTTTACTGCGTTTTATTATTTAAAATTTAATTGTAACAGCAGTTAACAATTGATAATAAAATTGGTTCATATTAAATTTTCCCCTGCGAGTACCACAAGTGCCAATCACACAGACTGTTTATAAAAACGACTGACTATTTATCAAATTTAAAACTTGACGATGTGTAATTTTAAACTTTCGTATTCAAGATATCTGCGTGTTTGTATAAAAATTCCATACTATTTGTAAAATTTCCTTGATTTCCCATCATAATTTTTCTAGATTTTTGTTGGGAATGTTTCAAATGAATATCTTAAGTGTTGAGTACCACTGTGGCGACCTCGAATTTCATTACCAGACCGACTACTAATTAGCATGAATCAAAGTGACCAAGTGTTTTTAGTTTATAACGTAATATATTTTGAGATACTCCGGTTTGGTTAGGTCAATAGGTTATTACTAGTTCTAATTTTAGGTACCACATCACGCACCGTATTAGTGGCCCCCTAGATTGTAATATAACAAATAGAATTTCTTTATAACTAGTTTGTACCATATGTAGCTCTTTTATTTAATCTCTTTTTAATGCTTGTTACTAACTCTTTCAAATGCTAACTCTTCTAATATCCTTTTCAGACGCATGGTTTCACCCAGAGAGGCTGAATCCAAGAGGTAAGTTGGGTGTTGTAAAATCGTGAAGGTTTTTTATATTTCATGGTAACCACTAAACTGAAACTGCATGAGAAGAGTTAATGTAAATAGAATCTTCTGTCTACGCCTGGAAATTAAGGTTTGCTAATAACAAATTTCTAGCCATCAATTTCGTGGGGAGGAGGAGGAAACTCCTGGAGAATAATTCAGGGTCAATGTCATACTTGAGTAAGCTTGAAGTTATTCTTACTGAATAATTGGTATAAAATTACGTACCTAGTTGCACATGATCATTACGTTATACATAATGAGCTCTAAGCAATACTTATATTGGTTTGAACAGGTGCTAAATTATTATTGCATAGTTAAAATGCACTTGTTTCATTTAATTTATCTTTAAACTGAACGAGTTAAGATCCTATTGTATTTTTAATCAGTTAACAATAAGGTTTATGTTTAAAGCTGAAATTTTAGAAAGTCAAAAGGTCAAAAATCAAACAAGAGATGATAAGGTGATTCATAATGAATAATAATAGGTACGTATTTAACCTCGTGTTCTGTAATCCAAACTAGTGAACAATACTTGCGCAATGTGCTGCAAAATTACCCGAGAATTAGAATCAGAAATTCTGTAAATGATGCAAAACTGATAAAAACGGCCCAAAATCGCCTGCAACTAATATCGAAGTTTTGATAAAAACAGAATAAACAAATTTAGGATTTAGGTTAAGTAGATATAACCCAAAATTACTGAATAGCGTCCCTGATTTCTGTACTAAAATACGACTTCTGAATCATTTCGTACTTGAGCTGGTGTAATTTTTGGATTGTTGCTTCATTTGCTAATGTTTCGTTCTGGTTATTTGATTGTCCTTCGTATCTGGCATTACTTTTACGTAATTTGATCAAAATATCGTTACTAATTCGTACCGTAACGAAATCTAATGGCTTTCACTTGAAATAATTCTTGTGTATAAAGCAAGTAACAAACTTCCTAAAAGATAATAGTTAAACTATTGTTTAAAACACTTCCTCCCTTGAGAGCTACTCCGATTGAATTGAAGCGATTGTGGTGCAAAGTCTAATTGAAAATGTCTGTAACTCTGTGAAAAGTTCTGTTAAGTTCTGATGACGAAAATCTTGCTCATTCAAAGGCAATCATTTAAGCATTAAAGGGTGTAGCTTCATTTTTTATTTGATTAATGTTTTTTTGAATAATCAAGTCAATTAGATGAGATGTTCCCTTTTTTTTATTTAAGACTTTAATCATCATTACTGATGAAATCACTGACCTTAGAAACGATGTCATAGATGTGATTTGTAAGAATTTTTAGTTCCACTCGTATAGAAAAAAAGTTTAGCATGGCATCATATTGAAATAAATATAAAAGTTATGATTTCTTCGTATTACCTAGATACCTAGTTGAAATGCACTTATTTGAAAAATTATGAAAGCATTTCCTGAGTAAAGAGCGACTAGGATTTGATTTTATTACGTCAATATTCTGTGGTTGGTACGAGTAACCAACCGGCATTTACTACTCATTGGAGTTCATTATCTGATTTCGAAATATTTAGAATCATTCGTTTGAAATGATTCTAAATCCAACACGTATTAAAAGTTCAATTTTTAATGTAAAAAGTGCTTGAATTATTTAGCTTTATAAATTTAGACAGGTTTTTTGTTGTTGTTTCGTTTGTTCCTGTATTGAAAATACATTTAACAAAATTTGAAGCCTATAAATATAAATTTTCATACAGGAAAAGGAGCTGTATTTTTAATGTGAATTGAAAGAATTGGCGGAAATTTCAAAGATTTGCCCCACTCCATGTTAGATTGCAATACAACTGCAAATTTAAACAGAACGAGATGCCCAAGGATGTGATTACAAAATGATAAGATACCAAAAAGTCTTTATCTTATCTTTAAAAAAATACAATCCTTGTAAACTAAGACAATCTAACTGCATTCGAGATTAAAACAACTTAAAACCGAGCTTAAAACTCCTCTTAAAATTGTTTTTCTTCAAACGTCATAAAAACACGACATTTGTGTCCTTGGATACACATAGTTAAACAGTCATTTTTACTCCTAGGAGTAAAAGTAGCTTATTTGTCTGCGTAGGAGTAAAAATTACAAATGAGCCAATGACAATTCGTAATTTTTCTGTTTTTATAACAAAGCAATCCGTAGCAATGACAGCTGGCATGACGCTCATTTTGGACTTTTTTAAATTTTCTTGCTGAATTGCTTTTATTGTATGCGTTTGAAGAAAAAATAAGATGTGCTATTCGGAGAAAAAGTGATTTTGTGTGCCTCGTATGAAATTGCCCGACTCGCTTCGCTCGTCGTTCAAACGTCATACTCGGCACACAAAATGACACTTTTGCTCCTAATAACACAATATACTATTTTCATAAGCTTTTTGCTTTTAGTTGTTACGATATCAAAGTTATTAACAATTGTTTATTGCATTCCAAATGAAAACAACTGAAAGTTCCTGTTAAAATATGCTTCGAGGGCTTCTTGCTTTTGTTTGCAACAGTATCAAAATTATGAGCAATTGTTTAACTTACTAACTGCTTTCGAAATGAAAATAACTGAAAGTTCCCGTTAATAGTTATTTGTACAACTAGTAATGAAAGCAATACTTTTTTTCATGAGTTTGAAGTTTGATGCACGACGGCGAAGCCGGAGTGCATCAATCAAACGAGTGAAAAAAAGATGCTTTCATACGAGTTGTACACAATATTTTTTTGCATTTTTACATTTTAAATCCCTCAAAACAGGATAAAAAGGATTTGAGAATTGACAGTTGTCAAACTGACAATTTACAATATTTTTTTTTGCATTTTGACAAAAAAAGTGGACTTTTTTTATCAAAAAATCATAAAGAAACACTTTTTTTAACTATTTAATTTTACATTTTGCATTAAGTAAGTATGCTTTAAATAAAATATTGTAAATTGTCAGTTTGACAACTGTCAATTCTCAAATCCTTTTTATCCTGCTTTGAGGGATTTAGAATGTAAAAATGCAAAAAAATATTGTGTACAACTCGTATGAAAGCATCTTTTTTTCACTCGTTTGATTGATGCACTCCGGCTTCGCCGTCGTGCATCAAACTTCAAACTCATGAAAAAAAGTATTGCTTTCATTACTAGTTGTACAAATAACTAATTTAAAGCATACTTACTTAATGCAAAATGTAAAATTAAATAGTTAAAAAAAGTGTTGCTTTCTTTATGATTTTTTGATAAAAAAAGTCCACTTTTTTTCTCAAAATGCAAAAAAAATATTTTTGAACGGCTTTTTGTTTTTGTTTGTTAATCTAACTGCATTCGAAATGAAAACAACTGAAAGCTTCTGTTAAAAACGTTCGCTGTTTTTATTTGCCTTTTGTTTGTAATGGTATGAAAAGTGTTACCAATTGTTTATCAATCTAACTGCATTCGAGATGAAAACAACTGAAATACCCCTTTAAGAAATGGTATTTAACAGCTTGTTTTGTCTTTTTCTTGTAATTGCATGAAAAATTGTTATCAGTTGTTTATTAGTCTAACCGCATTCGAGATTAAAGCAACTGAAAAGTCCTGTTTAAAATGTTTTTCAGCTCATTTTTGTTTTTGGTTGCCTTTACTAATTACTGTTTGTACTAATATGGAAATTCTCAGCAATTGTTTATCAGTCTAATTCCATTTAAGATGAAAACATCAACATTTTCCAATAAAAATGTCTTTCAACAGCTTTTTGTTGTTTGCCTTTGTAAACCGATTCCAATAGTTACATCTTTTTCCCGATTAAAAACTATGTTAATCTCCCTGACGCCTGGCCTATTGTTTGTAATAAAATCAAAATTCTTAGCAATTACTTATCAAACTAATTGCAGTGGCAAGCAAGTATTGATGTTTTTAACTGAAAACATTCAAAATACAGAGTGGCTAGATATACCCCGGTCACTTTTCCAACTATGCACAGGGAGAACAATAATGGCTCTTTAAAAATGAACACAGTAAAAATGTGCCGCTTCGCATGTATGTAAGCATGGGCTGCACCTAACCAAAAAAACCAGCAGGAACGTTAAACCTATTCAAATTGGGAAAAAAGACGTAATTACCTGTACTAAACACGAAAATATCAATGCTAGTCTGAAAAAAGACTGATGTAGAAGATTATGAAGGCTTTTACCCGAGAAAAGGCGAAAAATTAAACTTGCAAGGCAAACGTCAAAATGCGAAGCTAATGTCACACTGAACCGCAAGACGCGCATAAGCAAAGTGGAAGTAAAGATTGGCAATACTTGCATTGGAAAGTAGTTTTCTTCGGTCAACATTTTTTGCTCACAGTATTAACAACAGATGTCGCCGTTTTTTTACAATGTTTAGTTATGTAAAGTAAAATTAGTTACTTTGCTTTAATTGTCAACCTCAAAATTAAATTCTACTGTCAAGGTGTCAAGCTGACATCGACATTTCGTTGATGTTTGATTTCTTTAATTTTCAATGATCATTTGCGTTTTGGTTGTTTTGATATATTTTGAGGCATATTTAATAACTAAAGATTTTCATATGTAATATACCAAGGGACAGGTATATTGCCGCAATTTTTTTCGAACCGCTTATGCCCGAGGGTTTGTTGCGAGAGAACTTCACGAGGGCGTAGCCCGAGGGAAGTTTTGAACAACAAACACGAGGGCTGAGCGGTGAGGCAAAATTTTCAGGCAACATACCTGTCATGTGTATTCGGCAGAGAATTGCCCGAAATTTTTTACTACAAAAACAAATAGTATATTGCGTCATAAGGGAAGATATAGGCATATTTCATCCCGAAGATTTCTGCTGCACGAGCGAACGTAGTGAGCGAGGGCAGCAAAAGCCGAGGGATGAAATATGCCGTTAGATTCCCGTAGGGCACAAGCTATTTTTCCGCATCCATGAGAAGTTCGTATTAAATAAAAATAGTTATAATATAATACGTACCTACGTTTTTGACATATAACCTCAATTTACACATGTCAAATTTTCGTATTAAAAATAACTTCTATAATGAATTTATGTAAAAAATAATCGTATTTGCTTGAATTTTAAAAAATAATTACACTTATCAATCACTTAAATGAAGATTTTTGTATAATCAAATAATAATTTTGATTCTAAATTCTATCGGTAGATGTCACGTCGATAGCATGCACGGTAAAAACCCGCAAATGTTCATATCGTCCCGCTTTTTCATATTTACCCGCCATCCGCCATTGTTAACCTCAAATGAGATAAATAATCTGTCAATTACATACCATGGATACGGAAAAATAATTTAATACTATTAAATTTGTATATTTTGTATACGTTGCAACACAATAATAGTATATTGCGTCATAAGGGAAGATATAGGCATATTTCATCCCGAAGATTTCTGCTGCACGAGCGAACGTAGTGAGCGAGGGCAGCAAAAGCCGAGGGATGAAATATGCCGTTAGATTCCCGTAGGGCACAAGTTATTTTTCCGCATCCATGAGAAGTTCGTATTAAATAAAAATAGTTATAATATAATTCGTACCTACGTTTTTGACATATAACCTCAAATTACACATGTCAAATTTTGGTATTAAAAATAACTTCTATAATGAATTTATGTAAAAAATAATCGTATTTGCTTGAATTTTAAAAAATAATTACATTTATCAATCACTTAAATGAAGATTTTTGTATAATCAATAATAATTTTGATTCTAAATTCTATCGGTAGATGTCACGTCGATAGCATGCACGGTAAAAACCCGCAAATGTTCATATCGTCCCGCTTTTTCATATTTACCCGCTATCCGCCATTGTTAACCTCAAATGAGATAAATAATCTGTCAATTACATACCATGGATACGGAAAATTTTATTATTAATTGTTAAAAATTGATAAATAATAGTTATTTATTATACAAGACGATAAAATTGTATTTTATCTTCGAGGGCGTATTTTAGCGTCGAGACGCTAATTACGCTCGAGAAGATAATTAAATTTTATCGTCGTGTATAATACTCTATTTTTTTCTATAGCATTTATTTTAAAGGAAAAAAATTATAAAATAAATTTTATTTGACATTGACGTTTAAAAAATTACAAATCGAATCACGTTTTAAAATGTCATTAGTATGGGCGTTTCTAGGGTTACAAACAATAAATAAATTACTTTATCTACTCTTGCTGTTAAAGTATACTTTATCTACCCTTGCTGTTAAAGTGATTCTTTATCTACTCAAATTAATAGATAAAGTAAAGTTATATAAATTATAACGGGTGTTCATAAACAGTCGTCATCCCAGTAGGTTTTGACTTCAGAAACGTATGTCTATTAAAATTGAGCAAAAATGCAAACATCATTATTTACAACAGCAAGTTTTATTAACTGTCAAACAATGTGTCAAAAGTAAACCAAACTGAACTGAGATTACAATAACTGTTGGAAATGGTGACCATTTTCTTGAATACACAAATTAACTCTTCGCTTCATGCTTTCAAATACATTTATTAGCATATCTGGTGTTATTTGGTCGCACTGGTGTTGAATGCTGTTTTTCAAATCCCCCAATGTGTGTACTGGGTTTCTAAACACATTATTTTTAATGTACGGAAACACGAAATAATCCAAAGGCGTAAGGTCGCAAGAACGTGGTGGGTAAAGGTCTTTACTTATTAAACGGTCATCCAAAAATTCTCGTAAATAATTTAAAGTAACATGTGCAACGTGCGGACGCGCAGAATCCTGTTGAAAATATCCGGTTTGCAACTCGTCATCGTGGAGTTGATTTATAAACGGTTCCAGCATTATGTTCCGATAGTTTTCAGCATTTATAGTCTCTTCAAAAAATATTGGGCCTATTATTCTTCTACGACTTACTGCTAACCACAACCCTATTTTAACAGGATGCATCGTTGCTTCTCTAAAGTAATGAGGGTTTTCGGTTCCCCACATACGCATATTTTGTGCATTAATGTAACCATTCAAGTGCACCCAGGCCTCGTCTGAAAAAAATGTCTTATCGAGTACATCATTGTTGTCCAAATTTTCATTAAAAAACCACTGGCAGTACTGAACTCTTTTCACATAATCTGGACCTAACAGCTCCTGGTACATTTGTAATTTGTATGGATGCGAGTGAATATCCTTTTTTAAAACATTGTACAAAGTTGTTGTACGAATGTCTAGTTCTTGGGAAAGCCTTCGAACTGAAGATGTAGGTCGCTCTTCGATCGCGTTTCTAACCATATTGACAACATGTTCCGTGCGAAGTCTAGGTCTTCCACCTCCCCGTTGTTTATCAGTTGAAGCAGTTTCCCGAAAATTTGCAAGTGATCTGCTCAACTGCTTCCTAAACTGATTGTGGTTAAACACTACATTTGGAAACCTCAATCTGAATTCATTTTTAGAAGCTTCGATCGAGTATTGCCATTCTCCATTTTCCAGTACTCCATTGCGAAAATAACTTTCGAGCATAAATGCTTTCTGTTGCGGCGTAAACATGATTTCAAAACTGAACAAACCTAAACGCGCTATGACAGTACTCAATGACGTTTCATAAAACTAGTTGACGTTTTCCAAGCTTCATTGTGTTGCACGAACTAATCAAAGATATAAAATTTTGTTTTTAAAGGCAACTGGGATGACGACTGTTTGTGAACACACGTTATTTTGAAACATTGCGGTCCAAACTGCACAGTAGTCTTCGATGGTTACTCCAATACAAAGAATTAATAGTACGAAGAAATCGGAGCAAAATCGGCGATCAGCAGTTAAAAACTCTGTAGATATCAATTTTGAAGAAAATATGAATGTAACCGTTCGACAGGATCAATTTTTATCGAACGCTAAAAATAAAAGCAAATTAATTGAAATGCTATCAACGAAGTTAAGGGACCATGGAATTGAATTTCATCAAAGCATAGATGATGCAGATTGTCTCATTGTTAACACTGTAATCGAAGCATCTTTCACAGATAAAAATGTGGTTATCATTGGTGAAGACGTTGATCTAATAGTTTTGATACTTGCATTGATCCATCAAAAAAAAATATGGCTCGATCTGGAGAAAAATTTTTCCTTGCCATATGGTGCATGTTCTACAGATTTTTCTTTAAGTAAACATCGATTTAATTGTTTCACAAAATCAGTGACAAAAATAAAACCAGACATTGCTTCACTACCACCAACAGAAGGAGTAGGCAAACACCATTCTCTCAGAATGTACCATCATAGTCCATCAAGTACAAGGAAATGAACTATCACCTGAAGTATGGGGCTGGAAACGCGTGCATGGTTACCTTGCTCCGATTACAACGATGGACTCCATTGCACCTGACACTTTATTAAACTTAATTTTTTGCAAATGCATAACTGGTTGTGCAGGTATGTGCGGATGCAGGAAAGCAGGGATTATTTGTACAGCAGTTTGTAATAATTGTTATGGAGACTGCCTAAACGGACCAACTACTATCAACGATGAGAACGAAAATGAAGACGTAGAGGATGAAGAAATGGCATTAACGAGCTCGAGACCATCTTTCCGTGCCGAAAGCGTTGATTTCGAAGTATTAGTGATCCGTTTCATTATTATGATACAACTGATGAGGCAATCTCCAGTCATGCTACTAAAAAGAAGCTGCGCACATAACATCTATAATGATAAATAATAACTTGAGTATACAGGGTGACATTGAAAAAACTACAATGCATAGTACCACGCGATAGAGGACCATAAAATAATAAAAAAAAGTTCTTATACGCTAATGTCCGATCGCCTTTTTTTTCAAGATACTAGCCAACGTTTCAACGCGTAAAAAATATGATAATATTCTAATAATACTCGAAACTAAAATACACACAATATCCACCTGCAAGGGCATAGTGTGCACTAATTTTGGTTCAATTATGTCTTCACAATCGGAAGAAATTTCAAAAAATTTAAATTTTCTAACAAACTTTTAACATCCTGTATCTTGAAAAAAAAGGCGATCGGACATTAGCGTATAAGAACTTTTTTTATTATTTTATGGTCCTCTATCACGTGGTACTATGCATTGTAGTTTTTTCAATGTCACCCTGTATAAACATAATATAAAGTGACCGGCAAAAAGTTCGCAACATATGGGGAAATTTTTTATTATTAGAATATCGGGAAAACCTTTATGGGGGATGGGTTCTGCATATCCGATAACCAAAAAATCGAATTTGAGGTATGTCACGTGACCACTAGTATGGCGACAAATTAAAAAAAAAAACTATGAAGTCACAAAACTTGGATGACAAAATATCGAATAAAATTATTAGAAAAAGTTGCGTAGAATTTAATTTTAGGGCCATATGCAAAATTTCAAGTAGTACATATTTATTTAAAAAAATTGAAAATTGCCAATTTTTGTGAATATTTTATTATTAATTTAGAAACACCCAATTTTTTCCTTTTAAATAGCTTGATTGAAGTCGAACCTATGTATATGAATACCAACAGAAGAATTTCCTCGTTTTTTCCACAATTGATAGGCCTAAATCTAAAAAACAGGTTTTCGCTAGGACGTTTGCTGTTGCAATGGTTTGTATCTAACAGCTGTATCAAATTTTTATGACAGAACACTTAGAAAAGCTCAATTTTCTTGGTTGTGGTCAAAGTTCATCAATTTATAAAATAAAGAAGAATAAAATAGCCAATAAACTAAAAATCACCTACTTTATGTAATTCTCTTTTTCCTTTTCTTTCTATGATATTTCAGGGAGATGCAGGCCCGTTCCTAGCGGGTATGCAGCGAATGCACCGCACGCAGGCGGCAAAAGTTAGGGGCGCCATTTCGGTACTCTTTTTATTTTAATTTTAGTAAACGCAGAAGGCTTACATAATTTTATTATTATCTTTATAATAAAAACTTCCAATCAAAACTAAAATAACTGGATTCATTTATCCTTTTAAAATACCGCTTTTTTGTCTTGTCGGAAGATTGTCAAAAGCGGCAACCACACTCCCTTTAAATCGGCCGCGTGCCGCATTGCTTGCGAAGTCGCCGCCTTTGAGCTTCGGCTCTTTTAATATATGTTAGACACCTGCATCCTGCATTTATATGCCTTTATGGAAAACCGCGAAATAAACCAAATTCGCTTAAGCCAGTGTTTTTGTTTTTATTGTTTGATCAGATTTCCTGTTTATTTTATTTTATCTTAATATACCTAGTCCATCAAGTGCTACTTACGCCGTCTACCAAGATGAAATTTGCGAAATCTACAACAAAGCTGCGGTTGACGCTATGAAGAAAGCTGCGGAGGAAGAGGCGAAACTAGCGGTGGAAGTTGGGGACGTAGATGACGAAGGGTGTCCAAATATTGCAGTAGTAGCTGACGGAGCCTGGAGTAAAAGGTCATATCGCACTAATTACAATGCCTTATCAGGGGTTGCATGCATAGTTGGACTTCGTACAACAAAGGTGCTGTATATGGCGGTTAAAAATAAATTTTGTTCAGTATGTGCGCGGAAGGATTTGTATAAAGATAACACGTGTCCAGATCACACTTGTTTTAAAAATTGGACTGGTCCATCAACTGGAATGGAGGCTGCAATAATTGTAGAAGGTTTCCAAAAATCTGTGGAAATGTACGGTATCAAATATATAAAGTTAGTGGGCGATGGTGATAGCAGCGTACATCGAAAACTGGTGGAGTGCATGCCCCATGGACCTTCCACAATAATAGAAAAAATTGAATGCAAAAACCATATTTTGCGGAATTATATAAATAAGCTGCGAGACATTTCCAAAAAAATTAAAACCAAAAATAACAAAGTTCAAAACCTAATTTCACAAAATATTCTAAGGTTTCGTACTGCTGTAACCAAAGCAATTGAATATAGGAAAAAACAAGATGTGACTACAAATACGAAAATTAGGGAATTGGAATTTGATATTTTAAATGGGCCAAAACACATTTTTGGTGATCATTCGGGATGCGGAGATCGCGATTATTTTTGTACCGGTGCTAAAGACGATAAAAATATGGTGCCTGAGTTAGAAGAGAGCGGGTACTTTGAAGAAATCATGATTGCAGTACGCCGTGTCGCCTACCATTCCAAAAGCTTAATTCACGATGTTACCAACAATTCCGCAGAATTGTATAACTCTCATGTTGCGAAGTTTATTGGTGGTTTTTTTACGATAACACATCATTCTAGTATTAAGGTTTTTGATTCAGAATTGTACAATGAATATCGCTACCTGGAGCTTTTGCGCCAATTTGTATACACCCTGTATACTAACTGTTGCCGTTTTCCAGATATCGATAAAATAAAATTAATTTGTGGGCACGTAAATGCTTCTAGGACTTTAATTTTTTTTCCTAATTAATTTCTTTTTTAAAATAATCCAGATGCAATCAGACTATTTTTATCATGTTTTTATAGAAAGATTGGACATTATAAATTAATAAACAAAAGCCTAGAAGCATTTACAAATTAATTTTACTTTGAATAGTCACCTATTTCTCAAAAATATCCAATAGGTATATAGGGTTACATAGATTCAAAATTACGTATTATATCTACCCTTAAAAACTTTCTATCGATGTACCGAACACCCTGTATATACCTACGTAAATATGATTTTTAGTACTGGTTTTAATTAATGCTCCCTTCTAATTAAAAATGTAGTACCATATTAAAAAGATACGGGAATAAAGAATTTATTATTATTAAATAATATGAACTCATCACGCTTTCAGTCAGGGAAAAGCCCTTGCCAACCACAAAAATTGCAATTTAGAAATTATTTTACACAGCTTAATGACCTTAAAAAAAGTGATAAAATTCTTACACTTACCTACACCAAATTTAATGTATCTAAATTGAATCGCCTAACTTCGCCGATGTATGTATACCTACAGGTTGAAAATATCTTTCTACCTGCAGTTTACAGAAGGGTTTTTAATCCCCTTGCTAGCTTGTAATCCTAGTGCATTTTGTGTTGGTTAAGGTGTTGCCTATTTTCACGGCAAACTTTGCCAAAGTTCGCGAAAATAAGGTAAAATTTTTTAAACTGGAGTGTGAATAATTCGTCACCGCGAAACATCTACAACTAGATCGATTCATATATGTCGGTGAAATACTTATAGCTAGCGCGGTAAATGAAGAAAATATGTAAATTGGAATTATGTTACCTACAATAATTAATTTACAGTTTTTTATGTGCAACGTGCTCACATCCACATCTTTCAAAAAAACAAAATTTTTGTCTTATAGCGCGCTAGAGAAAAGAATACTGAAAATGCTCCTGTAATTAGTTTCTTGATCATGCTCCTGTGAAGCGAAATATTTAAGTTCCAGTTTCGCTATTTTACGGTAGAAGACTGCCTTACTGAATACAAGCCTTAATTATTAGCGAGAAAATCGATCTTCTCCAAGTGCTCTAGCATAAAAATATTTCTAAAATTTTTATACAGCTCAGCTGTTAGATACAAATCATTGCAACAGTGAGCGTCCCAACGCAAACCTGTTTTCTAGATTTATTTCTGTCAATTATGGAAAAAACGAGAAAGTTCTTCCACTGTTAGCCAATTACATAGGTTTCACTTCAATCAGGCTACTTAAAAGGAAAAAATTGGGTATTTGTGAATTAAGAAACAATCGCAAAAAATTGCGATTTTCAATTTTTTAAAATAAATACTTGAAATTTTGCACATGGCCCTAAAATTAAATTCTAAGCAACTTTTTCTAATAATTTTCTTTGCTATTTTGTCATCTAACCCCACTTTGTGCGACTTCATAGTGATTTTTTTTTAATTTGCCGCCATACTAGTGGTCGCGTGACATACCTCAAATTCGATTTTTAGGTTATCGGACATGCAGAACCCATCCCCGATAAAAGTTTTTTCGATACTCTGGTAATAAAAATTTTTCCCATATGTTGCGAACTTTTAGCCGGTCACTGTATACGGAAATTAGAATGGAACAATTTGGACGATGAAATTTTGAATCTACTGCCCCAGCGCCTATACAGCGAGCAATGAATTCATTTCCATGATGTTTGCCAGTTATTATTTACTTGTAAAATATTAACTTTACGAAAAAAATTAGTTCTATCTTTTTTATAGACAATTTAATCTTCTTTAATTTTTATTATAAGTATTTTTTCAGTAAAGTTAATAAATGACGAGTTATTTACAAAAAACCATTAAAACGTACCTTTTTTTCAACATGGCGGTACGAGCTCACCTCTAATTTTTGAGGACTTTTTACACATTCAATAATACGCTCAAATAAACATTCCTAAATTTCAAAACTCCGATTTATTTTTTTCATTTTTCCTTCGTTGCCTGGACTATTAGGATAATTTACCATTTAGCTCTACACAACGGACTTAACCTAAAACGACAAACAAAATGCCAAAATAGACACGAATGTAGGTGCAGTCCATGCTTCATATATACGAAGCGGCACATTTTTACTATGTTCATTTTTCAAGGAGGCGGCCACGGTCAACCATTATTGTTCTCTTTGTATAAATATCGGCAGTAATTGCAGCAAACAAAATTCGGAGTGTAATTAAATTTTTAAATGAAAAACGAATCAATACGCACCGAAACATGTATTGAATTTTTAAAAACGAATGTTTGAATCTGAAATTAATTTTGATGGGGGCTTTATTTTTGACCCTTTCGTGTATGTTTTTTGCATTAGTTCTGTTACACGTCATTCACTTTCACTTTGTGAATCCGATTTGATTCGTTTATACTTAATGTCACCAATCGATATTAACTACTTATCTGTTGTTATCACATTGAAATTCCCCTTCAAAAATTTTAAAAAAATAATCACTTTTGGTATTACTGAAAATGCACCGATGAAATAGCAAATTTTACCACGTGGCACGTATTGCAAGACTATCTTGAGGTGCAATTGCTTCAGGTGTTACCTTATCAGCGTGACGCGCTAGTACAGTCTACAGTCTGTGATTTGACGTTTTACCCAAACAAAATAAACAAATTAGCTTTTGTGTACAAGCTCGACAATTATAACGTATTTTTTTACTTTTTCTTCTCGTAAGAAACGTTCAGAAAATATACATATAACTTGACGTTCCTTTGTTAATTTTAACCTTGGTTCAGTGTAAAAGGTAAAACCACCTTGCCTCTAAACTACTAATGAAAGAGGGTTAGTTGAAGTTTCTGCACAGGTTGAAAACTACCTGTATTTTCTTTTGTAAACCTGATTGACAAGCTGCTTTGTATTAAAAAGGCACCAGCTTTGTATAATAAACGTCTAAATACACCTAACGGTATGTCGGTATCGGTATGGATATTTGTAGACAATTCAACAAAGAGCAAGCACATTTACGGTTTACGTGCGCGCCATAGCTAGGTCGTGATATATTATGAAGTGATGTAGGCGTCTGCTTTTCAGTTTTAGATAGGTCGGATACCTTCATCCCCTTCGATGTTATTTGAATAATTTGCATTAAGTTAAGCCTTTGCTGACTTTTCAAGGATTAGCAAAGTTAAAGGATAAGGTTAATTGGTTCTCTTCTTTACTAAATTTGGTTATTGTTTGGATATTTCGTTGATACCGTTATTGGAAATTACGAGAGGGTGAGAGCGTAATATTGAACTCTTGACGACCCTTTTCCGATTTTACACCTCAACTATCAAACATGGCCGTTTACCTTTATTGGTGGTTATTAAACTGAATGAGCATGTTTATGTAAATACGCAGATTTATTTGGGCATTTGATGTTTGCAAATTGAAACTACAGAAACTTTTTCGAACTTCCCCCTTTATGGATTTTCTCAACCATGTTTGCAATGCTGTAGCTTCTATTTAAACAATTTATGTCCCCCCTAGCAGCTGACCTTTTTGAGGACGCATAAACAATAGAAGGTGGATAAAACGTAGCCATTTTGTTTTTTAAAGTATGGAAATTTATGATGATATATGGTGGTGGTCTTGGGGTTGATGTCATCGTTTAGTTGTAATGTTAAATGTTAATATTTTTTTTAAATAGTTGAAAAAATGAAATTGCGATGAAAGGATTCTATTGATTTGGAGTTATTCAGAGGGAGACGCGCCTGCGTGTAAAATCCGCACTAAACTAGGGCTTGTTGGGGTGTATTTACTCGTGTCGTCACATCGGTAGTAAGATAGTCTCGGGGGGTGGAAAAATTCAAGTAGGAGTTGTACTCTTGCGTTGTAGTGTTTGGATCTTTGGAAATCAAGTGTCTGGTCAAATTTAGCTGCTGGTGCGGGCGCGTTGCCAACGTATTTGCCCTGGACAACGTCGCCATTCCATTTCCACCATTATAACCTCCGGTACACTGCCTGTTCGACATGAATATCTTCGAAGTTCGACGGGAACAGTGTAAGTTGCGTGTGATTCGTAGAGTGTAGGTGTATTTTGATGGTACATCGGTCAGTTAATTTTAGTAGGCCGCGGTGGTGGTACGTGATTTTTTTTCCTCGCATCCTTACGTAAAGTGCTTTGGTCTTTGCTCTTCATTGCAGAAGTATGTAAGCATTGTAATTGTTTTGTTGGCTTTCGTTAAGCAAGTCAAGGACATCTTTTTAGTCTGCACATGTCCTTGCACGCGATCTGAATTCAGCATTAACTTTATTAATTTTTTTCTTTATTTAAATGAGTTTCTTTAATATTCAGCTTTTTTAATGTAAATCTAAGTATCGAGTTTTGTACAATTTTGGTAATAGCATTTTGAAAGCTTTAAAAGTGGGAGTACTGAAGAATCTACTTTTCGTAGAACTCATAAACTGAGCACCTTTTAAAAAATTCAAACCAGAGTTAGCCTGAGTTATTGGAGTTAAGGTAGAAGTATAGATTATGAAATAATCCCGTATATTTTTGGTAGAGAGTTTTTGGAGAAGCCTAGAATGTTGCTGATATTAACAACCCTATAAAGCTGAGTGGTGTGTTGGTTAGCATGTCTGCAATGCAGAATTTTGCCAAGTAACAAGTTTAATATTCTACTGACGTGGTGAGTTGAATGTGTTGATGTTACAAATATCTACCCAGTCTAAAATAGTAATCCGTTGCACCACATTTAATCCACTTTTTATATTGTTGAAATTGTTCAGTTGTTCAGTACATAATCATGTTCCACTTCCCCTCAATAAATTTCTATTGGGGAGACCAACATAGATTCATACAACTGAGAAATATTAAATAAGGGTAGCTATAATTAGTTAATCGATGCTTTTAAAAAGGAAAAAAAGAATCAATGGGCGCACTGAAAGTGATTTAGTATATTGCAACGTGAAAACATAAATACCAATGATCTAAAAATAAACAGTTTCGTTATAGTTCAATAACGTAATTTTTTTCCTGATATGTTCAGAGAGTGTTTTAAATCAATACAACACTTAATTCGAACTGGAAAATAGAATCGTGAAGCAGATGGGAATTTGTTAATTTTCGTGCAAGTCAAGAGCTTTCTTCGCTTGATTACGCTGTCCTTAAATTAGATCAAGAAATTAACTTACTTAAATCGCCCTTGGGGCGAATTCAAGATTGTACATTTGATTTGCGATATCAGATGAGACGGGTTTCGTTGAAAATATCAAGAGGCCAGACAGAAATTCTTAACATAATGGGTTTTTAAGGGTTGTTTGGGAAGTATTTTACTGACCACCAGCGAAGTTTAAACTTGTCACAGGGTCGTATATGGCAAATATTAGTTTAGGCTCAACCCTGAATGTTAACGAGGGCCTGTTATATTTTTCGTGGATATTTCACCACCAGTTGCTAGAAATATTTAAAAATGACAATTGTTACAATCATAAAGTCCCCTAACAAATATATTAGTTTCGGCTCTTTCCAAGGATGTTGGCGAGGACCTGTTGTATTTAATAAAATTACAGTTTTTCGAGGATATTTTGTTACTATTGCTAAAAATACGTTTTATATGGCAATTCTTACAATCGCATCAAAGTGCTTCTTACATCTGTTTTAATATAACGTGAGTTGCCAAAATTGTTATAGTCTGTTCATGTGGGTCCGCAATTTCTACTTCGTTATTATAACAAGACGTGGCTAGTCCCGCCATAAACACCCAGAGACGGCCTTACACTGTTCCCTCACAATATTTTAACATTTTATAATTTATAAATTGTCGAGTCCGGCCTAGTAGTTGTCACTAAGTTGTAAAATGCTTCCAGCGGGCCCGAACGAACAAACTATAAGAAAATAACTTTCATGGATGAACTAAAAATTAGAAGTTTTTATACGATTGTGATGAGAGCTCTTAATAATTCAGGTAGTCTAGGTGCCTAGAGCGTTCTTTATGTAGAAAATAAACAGAGAATCCACACTAAAAAGTTCCACGTCTCACGAAGACAACCTCGTGTGTTCGAGTTCGAGGTACAGGTTTACAAATTCACGTTTCCAACGTAACATGTTCCGCCTCCATTCCACATCACCATCGAACGATAACACGAAATCGTCTTGGAGAAAGACGGCAAAGGTTAACGTGATAGCTGACATGATAAATTTTCGTCGTGCATGTATTTCTTTCTTTTTTCTGCCAGCTGCCACCGCCACAGTTTCCTTTTACTCTGAGCAACGTGGTCGCGAGCATTCACGTTTTTTCGGTTTAGTGACTTAAGTCGCTTCGGTTTTTTAGTTACTTTAGAAACTAATAATTAAATATGGTGCGCAAGCAATATAACGGTAAAGGACAACAAAGGGAAGAACCTCTACCTGAACGAGGACCCGGTAAGCACCGTAAATTTTGTAGTTTGTTTTCACATATGGCAGAGATCAAGACAACACTCGCACGTTTCAATTTTATTTTATTCACTAATCATTTTACAAAGGAATCTAGAGATTTGTGGATTCCCACGTTTGTTAATTAACGAAAACCATAATTTGCACAAAAATATCGTAACAAATAAATCCTTAGTTTAGTCATATTAAACGTGGCCGGAACTATTAACACGGCCACTTCATAAAAGATAACATTTATTTGATAATGTGAAACAAAAGATAAAATTTTATGGTCATTTCTGAAAGAAAGTTAGAAGAACATCCACGTGCATTTGTAACATTATTTTAAAATATTGAATATAAAAAAGTGCCTCATGTTTTCCAGCTGGTAATCAACCACAAATATTCCTAATTTATGCTTGCTAAGAGTACAACTGTAGACTCGCAAATTCTATTGTCATTCAGAAATTTTCCATGTAAAAACCCTGTCATAATTATAAATACCATCGTTAAATATTCACGGCAGGTTTCTCAAAAATGGCAGCAGCTGTTTAGGGGTAATTTAAGTTATTCTTTGGGAATGGGGGGCGTTTAAAATGTGAGGGTGATTTTAGTGGCTGTCCAACTAAGTTTTCATTCAAAGAATGTTTCAGTTAAACAGGAAGTAAGCCCTGTTAGAAGATGAAAGAATATCGTTCAGTTTGATTATTTTTCCCCTGCTATCATATCGAAAATTTCGTAGGTCATGCACTCATTGTTATCATTTTAATATTATCAGTACAGTAATGTAATGATTACAAATATTTGTAGTTCAATGCAAACTATGTGGGAACAGAGTAATCGTTTTATTGCCAAATAATAGAACTGGCGAAAATGAAATCGAAATGGTTGCATGTATTTTATTAACCGATCAATAACAGACATGCGAATTTGGTTAGATTTACCCCTAATTTCAGATACTGCTGAAAAGATTACGGTATTTATGACTTGAAGTTTAGTTAAATTTCATTGTTAAAGGCGACAAACTCATTTTATTAAATTGGCAGAAATTAATATGTTACACAAGGTTATTGACATTTGCACACATTGATTGGAGTGCACGTTGCACATATAGGCTACCTTCCTTGCTCGTTAAATTGCCTACCTTCTTACTGGGAATATTTGATAAGTACTGATCGATACCTAACTTACTTCAGTGGCGGGTTTTATTTTTAGGTTTCCTGACATGAATAAAGTCACAACTGAGATTCGAACCAGTGTTCAGTTAACTGCTTATTATCATAAGCCATTTTAATGAATAGAAACAGACATTCAGTAATTGGCATTGTCTCTAAAAAGCACAACAGTGGAAAATTTAAACAAACTGTTATTTTTTCATTCATATATCACGTTTTAAAACAGAACCACCGTTATACATGATAGATAACACCATTGGTATTGTAGTGAACCATGAAGAGAACAAAACAAGTTGTTCATTTGCAGAATAATTGTATGGAATGCGAACGCAATTGTTTTATAATTATAATTACGCATATTTTTAAATCAATTTGCAAGTTGCGAATATGATCAGTCATAATTGACCTACAATTTTATTTTAGATCCTTCCCACCTGTTAGTCCTTGTAACATATATGTCAAATACAAAAGAAATATGCATTCGTAGAATTCGTAACAGCTGCGGAAGATAATAAAAGTAGTTGCAGTAGAATAATTAAATTCCCCCTAACGTTTTGCTCTTTTGTTACGCCTCTGTTTAAGTGCGTGCATCGGCCCCGTTATCGTAGATCGTAGGGGTCATAAATATAATTATTGAGAACTTCGAATGTACAGAGGAGTCTAGACGAGGAGAAAGCATAATGTGGGTTTTATTCTGATCTAGAAAAATATTTTAAAGTAAAAAATACATATAGAGTCGTTGGCTTAGAACAACTTTGAACCAGGTTATTAACCTTGAGACGTTCAACTCGAATGCAAATTTAAACCAAGGAAGATTCAAGATTTGTATTCAATTTTTAAAACGCTATTTCTACCACCACTTAAAAATACATTTCGCATACATGTTCAATGTTCTAAATATGTTTCACTCTAAAAATAAACTACGCCACTGTTAGTCTCGTTTAACCGGCACGAACTATAACAAAGGAAATTGAAGAATTTCACATCTTTTTATATTTTAACTGTTTTAGCTTTGAATGGAATGTCGATTAGGTTAAAATGTTAACCAGAGCAACAAATATTAATATCATTTCGGTAATTTTTTTGCAATGAGTACATTGAACTTCACTTCTACAAATTTTATTTAATGGTCGATGTATCAAGGATACTTTTACTTTAATTTATGCACCAATATGTTAAAATTGCTAATTAAGTGCATTTTTATTGCTGAGGGAAATCAAAATCGTCATAAATATGCAGGCATTATGAAGAATCCGCCTGTACTTGCAAGCCACTTTTACAGCTTTAAATGAAGTTGGTAAAAGTTTCTAACTGATTATAATTTTTAAATTGTTACGAATACTTTAGAAGACTTACATTTTTAATTGCTAAAATGGAAACTCACATTGGTTTGTTCCTACGTGCCTTAGTTTTTTATTCTACTGTCAAAACGCCTACTGAATCTCACCAAGAGACAGATTATAGATAATAAATAAACTAAAATAAAATTCAGTTTAAGTTAAGTTTAGCTTGGCCCCTAATGTAATTGTTGAAATAATTAATTAATCGCACCTTTTTCCCATTTCATTTAGTACCTGCTTTATCTGTTAAGAAGTATGTTGTTTTTATATTCACCCTGTATATATTATAGTTGAGTAAATTTGCCGTTCTGGATTGTATTATTTGTGTTATTGTTTGATTTTGAATATTAAGACGTCGAACTAGTTCTGAAGAAGTTTCCACAATTTTCTTTTTTCTGAAACCACTTTCTGTTGGTTTGTTTATAGCCCTTTACGTCTCATACCAAATAAAAAATTCATCCAATAATTGAATTATTTCAGAGTTCGCTTCTGTTTGCTGTAAATTGTACGAGTGATGAAGCCGTTCTCAGATAGTTTGTTCTTCAGTTTCATTATTAATTATTGATAGTCTAGGTATCTTTTAATGCTCTAATTCCTTTGGAGCCTTGGAGTAATGTTATAACTTTGAATAACTGCCAAATATTTTAAACCTAATGCAGAGCAATATTGGTATTGTTTTATCACAGATCACAGCACAAAGATTGCTTTGACTTCGCTTTAAATAAAAACCGATTTAATTAATTACTTTGCAAAAGAACCCTTTCAAAATTTAGTACTCTTATATGCCCAACTTCTGACGGTAGTTCAGTAATCCAAACATCTCCATGGTGTTTGTCTATAATCCAAAACCACCAAATCAGATTATACAGCAAAAACCGTTCGTCTTTTTGCAAATTTATTTTTATCATTGCGTCATATTTTAATAACATTTGTATCATCAAATCAATGCGAGTTTTGAACCGATTTTGAAATTGCAAAGCTAAACTAAGTTACGTAATCGTCACATAAAAACTCAGACAAATATACAAAACCAAAAACATGAAAAACTCCAGGTTTATTTTCATTACCTTTTTCCATCATTAAATGGAAGGCGTATATTCGAAGTACCAAAAGCAAAAGATATCCAAAATAACTTCACGAATGTATTCTATTATTAGTTTTCTTTATAATTAATACGTGCCAAGACGGGATGCGGAACTGGCACGGATTGTATATTTGTTGCATTTATTGCGAAAGTGGCGTACTTTATTTTTTATTTTTCAAGCAATAAAATAAAATAAAGACGTAATGAAAAATCGTTCGAACACTATTTACAACGAACACCCACAAATTAACCTTGCCAATTTATTGGGTTTGCCTCGACATTGACTCATAGACAGATTTTCTGATTCATCTTTTCTTTCAATTCTGTATTCTTAACGTGTGCATTGTCATTTCATTTGTTGATTACGTAATCGAAGGACGATTTTTCTGCGTCGTTACATAAAAGTAAGTCCATACTGATAAATATATTGCTTGCTTTACGAAGGGTATTTATACAACTAGTTAAAAACGCCATTTTTTGAAACGTGGTGATTTTTATGGCCTCAAAAATATTGTTGTAAAGAGCAAAAATTCGAATGATTTGCAAAAGAAAGAATTCGTAGGTAATACTGTGTTTAACAAAGAATCGTTTATGTGCACCATTAATAAAATAATAAATAAAACAAACAGTAGGTTATTACGCCATTAACTTATTTTACCTTTTAAGTTACATATTTGAAATTTTCTGGAGTTTAACTATGGCCTAGCCTTATAAGAGCGAAACGAAACACGCTCCCCACAGCTACAGAAAGCCCTTTTTGTTTAAATGTTAGATTCACATTCAGTACTTCTACCCTAACACGATTTAATTTCAATCAAAATTTAAGACCCGTTGTTTTAGCATATTTTAAAAGGTTGCGAACTGCCCTTCACTGATCAACACAAAAATTGGTACTATGTACTAGTAGCAGTGTTTCCACATCGATGAAGTAAAAAATATTTACAATTTTATTCACATTACTAACTCAGATTTCAGAAAGCAATAAGTAATTAAAACTGTGCAGAAACTTGGAAAATATCATTAGTTCCATCAGTTACGTTTTAAGTCGACTAACAAAATACTTTTTGTTTACAGTGGAGAGCCTAATCTACTGGCGTGATCCCAAGAAGTCCGGACCTGTATTTGGAGGTGTTTTAGTGGTTCTCTTAGCTTTAACTTACTTCTCCCTTATAACCGTAGTGGCATACTTATCTCTGTTGACACTAACTGCTACTATTTCTTTCCGTATTTACAAGAATGTAGTTCACGCTGTACAAAAGACTGGTGATGGACATCCATTCAAGTAAGTTTTTAATATCAATGCCAAATTTTAACAGTCTTATCATTGTGTTTGTTTCTAGGGAATTTTTGGAGACAGATGTATGTCTTCCTCAGGATAAAGTAAAGGAGGTTGTGGAAATTTCCATTGCACATATTAATGCAGCAGTGGCTGAACTTCGTAGACTGTTCCTGGTTGAAGACCTCGTAGATTCTATTAAGTTTGGAGTATTACTTTGGTGTCTCACTTACTTGGGAGCTTGGTTCAATGGAATGACCCTAGTTATTATTTGTAAGTTGTTAGGACGTCGTGCAAAAGTTGTCCTTTTACAATTTAATTATTGTTTTAGCATGGGTCGCACTTTTCACACTTCCTAAAGTGTATGAAACCAACAAGACTCAAATCGATGCTAATCTCGACCTTGTAAGATCCAAATTGGCGGAGATCACCTCAAAGTATGTTTTCTTGAATTTGTTGTAAAAAAAAGTACTTAACTTTTTATATTTGCAGAGTAAAAGCAGCGATACCCATTGGAAAGAAGAACGAAGAAAAGAAGGAGCAATAGATTAACTAAACAGTTAATAACTCTAAATATCATCGTGCATACTTCGTAGCACTACGATGCTCAGTTTTATTCTGAATTCCATCGTCCAGTATGATAAAATTGCACACCCTGTACCATTATAATAAATTATGTATATATTACCAGTTTTATTCGTTGTTTTTTCATTAAATGTTGATTTTTATTCTCATAAATAGCATTTTTCTGTAATTCATGACACATTTTTATCAATGCAATTTCCCGTTTTTCGTCTTTTATAATATAATACCAAATTATTCTTATTTATAAAAACTTCTTTAACTATTAAACGGTTAGACTTATCTTTATTTTGAAGTTTTATTGTTTTATTTTTCATAGTTTTAAGCGTGACATGTCTGTGAACGAATTTTGTGGTTGCATGGCTTTTAAAGTTATCCAAACCAGTCTTATAACTATAGAAAGTTAAACGAATCTAATATTTTTGATTAATGTGCTGTACATTGTAAGCTGCGAGCACGCAACTTCGTAATGCCAAGTACCATTTTTTGGAATGCTGCAAAGTATATGTAAACTGGTAACACCAATGTTACCAACGCAATTTTTAAAATTTAAACCTTTGAGCATTCCTTTTATGTTCTATCGTAACTTTTATCATGTAATTCGTATATATATAAGTAAAAGTTTGGAATAATATAATATATATTTTACTGTTAGTCATATGATTCTGCTAGTTTTTCCCTTTGAAATGTATCAAACGAAGGTGAAAACTGCTTTTACGCTAGTTTATTTTGAAGATGTAAATTTTATTATGTTACTATGATAAATAATAGATGATAACACACTAGTTTTTGAAACTCATTCGATCTTCTATAAGAAGAACTCTAGAATATGCCAGAAGTGTTGTAAAGATCAATGTTATATGTAAAATTTTACTTTAAAATTTCCTAAAGACCAATTAAGGTACAACCTCTGTGTCTATACCACCCTGACGTTGTATTTAAGTCACAGTATGACTGTGCATAACGAGCACTTTTCTTGCTGTAGTGTGCCCATTCATTTCGTCAAAGAACAGTTTTGTTAATTAGAGTAGAATGTTAAAATGTTCTCGTTTTGTGCAATTCGATGTTATTATTTAACTGAATTGTTGCATACTTTTATAAAAAGCTTTGTATTTGCTTTAATATTATTAAATGATTTATAATGTGCTTTACTACACTTTTGTTATGTTATTATTATTACATCCTTTCAACAAGTGCGTCTATCACTAAAATTATAACAAAAAATGCTATAAAATTTAAATGTTAATATTGGTATCTTCGGCATAATTAATATTAAGATTAGAAAAAACATAGATGACATGGCATTTAAATAAATATGCTAATATTATCGATCTTAATGATTTAATGAAATCTTGTACAAATTCGGAAATTAACTGTATGTAACATCATAAATCTATAGTTCAAATACTTCACAGGAGCACATCAAATCAGAACTATACTAAGTGCTTTTATAATTAATTATTAATTTTACTCACATAAATGTTACTTAACAGTTTTGTTGAAGTCTACTTCTGTTCGTAGCAATATTTATTTGCTATAAACTCACGAAAGCATTAAATGAAGTGTTCTTACAACATGATTTGTGAGTTAGAAAACATTTATATTCAACAACAGTCTGCCGTCAGCACTCGTAAGGTTTTTTATAAAATATCAATAAGTTTTGGCTTAAATTTAGTTTTATTGAAGACACAGTCAAATACAAAAACAAAGAATCGTTAACATTTACGATCTGTAAAATTAAAACCTGAATTTGCTTATTACTTACCAATTTTTGAGTCACTTATGTATTAGACTTGAATATTACAATTTTTATAAATTTTCAGTATTGCTCATGATTATTTACGATAGAAAAACAATAAACCACTTTAATTTATTAATTGACTTACAAATTAACCTTCTATTTTTACACTTTTTACGTTAAAATTTAAAGGCTTTGCTTAAAAACTCTTCCGCCATCTACCGTAAATAGATTGAACTATGTCGCGGGCTATTGTGGATCAAGTGAATACTCGCAAAAAAAAGAATTCAAATTTTGGTGTAATACTCGTAGTTATAATACAGCCATAAGTACAGTATAATATTGAAACCACGAAAGATGAACCCCGCCTCATCAATGCTATCCGTATGATATAAGATTTTACTTGCTAGTCAAATTAGCATCAGTTGTATTCTCAAGGAATTATGATTGGCGCTTTAACCGGAAAACAAACAGCTGTCAAGTACTTTCAATACGAATTTTAACCTTAAATTATTAATAATCTAACCAATAAATGTACAACTGTATTTCTTCTGCAACGCAATAAACCAAATAAAATGTTCATTTATCTAAACTTCACAACACAAATAGGTACTACAAAAACGAAGTCCAATTAACATAGGAATTTAGATACCTAATAAAATAAAATAATGTAAATGTATTAATAATTTGACAGTTTGACGTTTTAGTGACAACACGCGCATTTGACTTAAACTACTCTAGTCAAATAAGCACTTTAATCATAACACAGGCTTATTGTAATGCTATCCTTGTCGTGTGCATGGGGTTTGTGAACAAATGTACACGCGTGTTTGTCGTTACTAAATTCAGCGTGTGATGAGGCAGGGGTCATCTTCCGTGGTTCGGATAATACATAACATTATGTTACGTATACTGTACTGTGGTACAGCGTGATCCAAATTGATTGAAGACAGGTTGAATTTCCCGCCGCAGGTTTTAGTGTTTTACACGTTGTCAACCTGGTAGTATTGAAATATGTTGTGTCAAAGTACAGTGTCGACTCGTTACTTTCTTAATGAATTCGAAGACTTCCACGGTCAGTGTCAGTATTAACAAAACGTCTTTCGGATTGGGACCGTGTCATTTTGAGACAAAAAGACTCAACGTTTCGCTCACTTTTTTAAGGGGCTTCTTCAGGAGGAAAGTGAGAACTAAAAGAGCACGGTAACTCAATGTGTCAACCACGCCAGAGGCGAAACTCTTCTAGCAAGAGGCAGAAAAGAGTAACGGTAACTCAACTTGTCAACCAAGCCAGAGGCGAAACCCTTCGTTACTTTCTTGTTTACATCGTTGTGCTTTACCTCGTTCTTCCAGGTTTTCTTGAGTTTTTGCTTAATTTCAATTGTTTTTTTTTTTTATTTTACAAAACAGTTCTTTTCAGAACTACAGTTTGTTGAAAGATTTTGTTGTTAGGTAATTGGTAGTTTTGTAATACACCTATACCACTCCCCAGCGCCGGCTCGAGCTCTTTTGGCGCCCTGTGCGAGATTTTTGATGCGCCCCCCCCCCTCATTCCTGAAACATGTGTATCTGTAATAAAAGAGGCTAAGAGGAGGGAGAAAAGACGTACGGCGCCCTTGCCAGCTTGGCGCCCTTGCCAGCTTTGCGCCCTCACCAGCTTGGTGCCTCGCCAGCTTAACAAAGATGTTTATTTTTTTATACCAGACGCCTTCGCGCGACTTTGGCGCCTTCGCGCGATCTTGGCGCCCTCGCCATATTGGCGCCCTGTGCGGGGGCACAGTTCGCACACCCCTCGAGCCGGCGCTGCCACTCCCTTATGAGACGCCACCGAAAAATAATTTTTTTTTCTATTTTATTTGCTGTTTTAAAGCTATAAGTAAATGAGATTAATGAGCTACACTTGAGGGAGAAATTATCCAACGATAATTCTCCTAGCTAATATAAGCGATCATCGACTTAAATTAACATCCATTTTGACTTGTTTATTGATTTAAAACATCCGTGGGCCACTGCTTCTTTAGCCTTCTTCTGACTAATAAAATGGAAAAATAAATGATGATAAATTCGTGGTGCCAACGTAACAATAATTTAATGTGGCGGAAAATTCAACCTGTCTTCATTCAATTTGGATCACCCTGTATATTCTATTCATTAATCTCGTAAACACCAGATTTATGTTGGCATGCACTGAACAATTGGTACCTATTAACACATAAAATTTGCTTTGTAACGTTGTTATTTCTGGTTACTATATGATTGGAGGGAAATTTGAAATCTGACATTTATAAAAATAATAAAATAAAAATTTTCATGCAATGTAACCTAAATGTTGAACCATGAATTTTATCGAAAGTGCGCAGTAAAGAGTATCCAGTGAAACTTTGGGTATACGTCATCAATGTGACATCACACTTCATTCATGACAGCCACTCCTATACAAATTAATTTCAAATTATGAATTTAAAATTCCACTAAATTTATTAATGTTTCATTAAATAAATATTATTTTAAAACAATTATGTATTTTCTTATTTATATTTTTTGCATTCAAATCCCACAGGTATTGTTGGGGTCCCAAATTTTAGGATGGGTTTATTACCTAACTAATCCTTTGTTCATTTATGGGTGTAAATTAAGACATTCTAAGTGCTTTTGTTCTTTTTGGAGTTTACCCAGAAATTCACTTTTCTGAAAACTTCACTAGGAAAGCTAACTTGCAAACACCTATTGTTCCATAGTTCAGGGATTAAAAACCATTTACTCCTCATGCTATAATCTGACAAGCAATTAGGTACTTTACATTGGTAAGATATTTCTGGTTAGACAAATAGTTTTGACTTTGCCTTACAAATTCCACCCCAGTCCAGATGATTCATTTCTCCCACCAAATTAAATACTCTTGCAAATAAAACATTGAGAAAATGTTAGCAATTTATTGCATCGGTAAATTGTAAAAACATTAAGTTTAAATTAACAGTATTTTTACTTTGTTCTCTGTATAATTCGCATAATAAATAATTACATGAATATATTTACTGCGTTTCGTTTTATTTCTGCGTTTTGATTTATTTATTTAAAAAATTGTACCTTGCATATTTGTTTTATATTTTAGCAAAAACTTCTGCATATTTTGATCATATTTATTTCATATACAGTAGACACGCGATAATGTGAACAAAATAAAACAAGGCGTGTTCACGTTTGCGATTTGTTCATGCTATCGAATAGTAATTATTTTCTACTAGAAACTGATAAAAAAAGATCAAAAACAAAGTAAAAATTGTTGATTAACGTTTTATATTAAAATACAAACTACTGTTGCAGGAAAAAATTGAAAATTTTGTATTGAAACGTTTACTGCTAAATTAAACACACTGAACACAAGCAACAATTACATTTTTAATGCATCACATCAGCTTTAAAATAGATTTGGCGCCATGGAAAACGGCCGTATTTAAAACTGTCTACTAAATAAAAACGCGTATCAGTAGACAACCCAAAATTAACCAAAACACATATTATGCAGTCACATTTGTGCACCGTCAACGCTGTTATGTCTGCAAATACCTTTAATGCGGCATAGACATGTAAACAAGTTACAGGAAACGTCAGAAATTCAATGTTTTATTGTTTTCATACATCATAAACAATGTTCACGTTAGTGAGTTCACGTTATACGGTGGTCAATATAATAAAAATGTTGTTCATGTTAGCCGGATATTCACGTTACCGCGTGTCTACTGTAATTCCAAAGTTTAGTTATCATCCATTGTGAATTAAAATATACGAGATGTTCACTCTTTAAAGAAAGCAATATGAATGGAAAAAACATTCAACCTTATCCGTTATGAAAATTTCCAAGAATCTGATTATGTCCGTACATTCTTCCCTTTAACAATTGTCAGTCACTTACAAACTAACTTATATTTTGCCGCTTAAACCACTCACGTCAAACGATCATTATTGCTTGCGGTAGCAAGGTTGTCAGATTTATGTAAACAGCAACCGATAGAAATCGTTGTCAAGCCGAAAAGCAACTTCTACTAGAGTTAGGGAATACGAACTATCGGAATCTGCAGCCGCGATAGAAGTTCAACATTTCGATTTGTAAACATTCCGATCCGATCTGGCAACTTCTATTCGATTTGGTAAAAGTTAGGGAATAGGGCTGAATATCATTTATTAAACTACACACATGATGAAGAAATTAAAAGATATTAATTTTTACTACGTTTATTGAGATATAGTATTATTAACATCAATACATACATCACTGTTTTCTACAATATGCTGCAAAAATTAAGCGACAAGAAAAAACCATAAATAACCCAGTGCAAAAAGCAGCACGATGCATTTATATTTGTATATTGCAAAAAATCACATAAATAACCTAAGATTAAAACGTATCATGATAAATTCAATTTGGTCAACTTTCCTAGATCACTAAAACTCACTAGCAAAATGTAATTAATCCCGCATTTCACCAATGCAGGAACCCTCGTACAAACTCACCTATGCCATCAAAGCAGGCTTCGAAAAAGTTTATATGCACGAATTTACTAACAACAAAAATACACCGTATGTTAAATTTAAAAATAAGAGTTCGTTTCTCATCTTCACATCTTCGAGAACGTAAAAATTAATTTAAATGGGCAATTTACCTATTTAATTTATTCAATTAATTCAAATGGAATCCTTTCTCCTTTGTAGCAGCTAAAAGTCTTTGTCTTAATATTTCTTCAGTTGGATAATCTGGCAATTTTAAGTAGTGCACACAAGTATTCACCGATGGGTATGAACCTTCACCGGCGTCTACCTTTCGTACTACTGTCAAGCGCGGATACAAATTTGCTAAACCTCCCGGAGGGAGAGAACTGCAACCTGTTGTGAATTGTAAGAATGCTTTCCGTTCTTCTGGTGACATGTCCAGCAACACATTAACAAACCGTAGGAACCCAGGACTACATAAAAACACAAAATCAATATCTCGAATTACATTAAAATACTACAAAATCTTACCTGTCCTTTGTATAACCAAGCTTCGGTTCGGTATAGTTCAATAAATCATCCCTTGTCCATTCAGGATTCTGATCGCCACATAACATAACCCTCATTTCTTCGGGACTAAAGGCAGCAAGTTTTTCCATGGGGAATACCATAGAAAAACCCTTGTGAAAAGCATCAAGTTGCCTAGCTATACCTCTATCTAAAGCAAACGCCATCGTGAGCTCTGAATATTCCTCTACGTTCTCAATATTAACTTCAATGTCAGCACCACTTGGTACCAATTCTATTGCGGAAATGCCAAAAATACTAGAACTAGGTGCATAGGTAAAAGTGAGGGCTAAATCTTCCAGCAAAACAGGTCCTGACGAGTGATTTAAACTTAAATTTTGTATTTGATGTGATTTTGTCTCTGCGGATAAATTAGTATCTTGTATTATTTTCAGTTTTCGCTTCACTAACTCTTGTATTTGTTTTAAGAAGGTTGACCTAATGGGGTCAATGTCGTATAAATCTTCCGGCCCTAATATGCCATGATACCACGGTTTTTTATCTTCTAAAATAAGTTTGGGCGGGTCTAATTCTAATTCTTTCTCACTTTCCTCCGATATTAAACTAGAAGTCATTACATCTTCCTCGTTGCGCTTCAAACCTGCAAATCCTATACGTTCATTAACCGTGTTTTGGATTTCTCCATGGCACATCAATTTTAAGAAACTCTTCGACAGAGGCAGATCTACCAGTCTATTATCTTGCAGCACCTGTGAAGATATGCAAATTGTTTTAAAAAATTTGTTACAATCAACGTCATTTATTACATACCTTGGCTAAGAAAACCCCAAGGAACCAGAAGTATCGCACAGCCTTATCACAAATTTCGGAATTTTGGGGTAACGGTGCAGGGAATAACCCTGAAGTTCTTCTAACGTAGTACCCTGGTGGTTTCATGCCTTCACCTAAATCTACAGCCTCTTGCATATTGAGAGCTTCATCATCACAGATCCACATAGCTAAATCTCGGCGCTGAAGTTCAGCAGAAACGAGAGCATAAAATTCTAACGTTGGACCTAATCCGGTCCCTTCTTCACCTGCAAATTCTACTTCCAAAATAGATTTACGATCACAATGTACTTTCATAACTTGCATAGCCCAGTCTAATAAGGTATCCCCTCTAGGAACTTTAACTCTTTCATGTTTTAAACGTCCTACTCTGAATTCGTGCGGGTCATCTCTTCGTGGAGATAATCCCGGCGTCCTCTGTCTTTCTATGGTAACATCACGCTGTGTTTGCAACCACACTATGCTTCGAGATGCACCAAAGGCTGTACAGTTGAAATATAGCTGCCTCGTTTCAAAGGGAAATAGGAAAGGACAAGAGTGGTTAAGTTCTTCACACCACGCTGGTAAACTAGCACTAGATAATACTAACGGATCTTGTATTTGCTGAAGCAGTTTATTTGTGATCTTTTTACTTGTAAATTGATCAGGCGTAAGATCCATTACAGATATATCGTTGCCGTCTTGATCTCTTGAGGAGGTAATAACAAACAGGTGACGTAATAATTGTAGTACATCTTCTACAGTGCAATTAGAGACTGAAGGTGTGCCTGGAACTGGTGTACTGGGTGAAAGTGTCGTTCCAGCGATGGAACTACTACCACTACGTGAGAAAAGTGTTACGATGGGAGTACAGCGGCCTTCTTCAGATTCCAAAGTACCGTCTTCTTTGACTTCTCGATACACGATCCTGTAATAAACTATGTAGAGCACGAAGACAGATTTATAAACTGTACTCACATGTAAGTGGGTTCCCAAATTCGACGTAATTTCTCCTGTCTGGTTCCTAATTCTGTAAGCTGAATAAGTTCTTGTACGGCACGGAAAATAGTCCACGAAGGATCATTTAACTCGACTTCTACATCTGGAATTCCTGGAAGGTTGGGACCCCGTAAAATTAACTGAAGTTTCGGTTGTGGAAGTAACTCATGTTCAGAACTAGAGCTACTTTCTTCTTGACCAGGTGGTGGAACCTCCAAATCTGTGGTTTGATTAACGTTGGTTCTTCCAGGTCGAGGGTCAAACGCAGGTATGAGTGCGGAGAATTGTCTCTTAAGGACATACTCATCATCCCATGATCTCCTTTTACCAGATCTGCATTCGTATCCTTCTTCTTCCATGAAGGATAATAAGTTTCGGGAAACCATTACGTCCTCATAGTCCGCATCGTCTTCGTTTTCATCTTCATCGTTATCTTCGTCTTCACCCATGTCTTCATCATCGTCTAGTTCGGCTAAGAGAGTTGGAGCCCGACATGATTCCAGAAAATCTTCCAAAGACACCTGAAATTTAATCCATATAAACATTTCGAAGTCGATAATTAATTTACATATTTTAATATCTTACTAAATCAGGAGGTGCTATATTATACTGAATGATAACTGGAATTATTATTATATTTTCAAATCAATTCTCTACATAATTTTCTAAATAAAATGAAGTCAAACTTGCTTGGTCTTGAAAAAATAATCACGCTTTTAACCCCATGATGTTTAGAACTTGTTTTAATACTTCTAAAAGTCAAAAACTAGTGTAACTTTTCTTAAAAACATTTACGGCGGTTAATCTGCCATCCCAGGTTTGTAACAACACATTAATATGCGCGTTACTGCGACATCAGCAGTACAGCAACCACATTTCAGGTTATTCTACCTGGGTATCCTTGGAAAGCTCAGTTAGAATCCATAGGTTACTTGGCAGGACTTAGTCTTTCGTTTATAATTAAAAATTTAGTGTCTTTATGAACTAAAAATTTCCATATACTAAAGTCGTGTTTCGTGTATAATCTCTTCAGTTACATTCAAAATTTTAATTTGCAAAGTAGAAAATTTCTTGCAGTGTAACACCTCTTTAACCATTTGTAAGTCACTTTATAAAATACTTTCAACACAGATACATAAACAGGCAAACATAAAGAGAATCGAACAAAATAAATGTAAACAAAGGCATGTTTGCTAAAATTTTTGGGGATTATAATAATTCCTCTACAACATTAACAAACATTTTACCTGTTCGCTATCACTACTAGTAGATGTTAAGCTCATGGTAAGGGCTTGACTAAGTCCTTGTGCAGCTGTTGTCGCAGGAACACTGTTAGAATTACTGGTAGGATTATTGCTGGATGTCAAACTGGGATAACTCTGTGCAGTGTTCAGCAAACCGCCTGGGAAATTACTAGAAAGTGCCAACTTCACCAAACTGGACATTGAACTGGGTGCACGAGGGAACAGAGATCCCCCTGAGTTTTGATGATTATTTTGTACATTTGAGTTTATTATATTTCCTGTTGTGTTATTCGAATTGGAGTTGGCACTATTGGTGCTAGATACTGAACCGAGAGTCCGTCTTCTAGCTAATGCCGCAAATGTTTCTAAGAGACCTGCTGTGGAAGAAGGTTCTATATGATTACTTGCCTCTGTTGATGTGAGATTGGGTACGCTGACGCTCATTGGATTGGTAACAACGACAGGGCAATTGCTGTTATTTCTCACATTGTTCGAATTATTAACCGCTTCTTCTTTACTACAGTTATCTTTTGGTTCATGTTCTGCGGATGGTTTCTTTACTTTGCTAGGCCTATCATCATCAGAAACAGATATTCGAACACCCGTATTGGCAAGAGCAGTGATGCCGCAAGGATTTTGTTGGTTTTGTTGATTCTGATGTGTCATCATAATACTAGACTGTAACAATTCTCCAGATAATAAGCTATTTGTGTTATTTATCAGCAAATCTGTTCCTTCTCTTATTTTATCTAAAGCTTCTACAGCTTCTGCTAAACTTTGTGCAGCTGCGTTAACAGCAGCACGACTGCTGCTAATTTTACTTGAACGTCTGGATAACACTTCTTTATTTAAATTTGAACCAGAATTACTGGATGTAATGTTACTTCGATGTGCTTCAGAAGCATCGCAACTTTGTTGCCTTCTTAACTGAGTATGAGAAATCACATTGCTGGGTTTCGTGTCTGTAAGAGCAAGACTTTCCACTATAGTAGCTAGATCGCTGGATATTGAATTATTGATTGAAGAAAGATCATGATGAGGATCTCTTAACGGATGAACTACTACTGACAGATCAGAATCGTTAATTGTCGCTTGAGATTCAGTTGTAACTGCTACAATTGCTTCGGCCCTTGCTACAGACAGAACACTTTCTGCTATGGTTTCAGCAGCTTGTTTTGCAGCTAAATTGTCAGCTGAAGCAGCTTGCTCTGTAGAGGCTACGGATGCCTTCACATCGGTAGCTTCCGGTAGACTAGGTGTAGAACTGCTTTTGCGACTAGTAAGGACACTCTGTTTTTCTTTTCCTTCTTTTGCTTTACTTGATGCATGTAATTTTGAAGAAGCAGCTTCGATGTCAAAGCCAGGTGCCAGTTTAAGATCGTATTTACCTTCAGCACCCATACGATATGAATTCGAACCTCCATGATCCCATGTAACATCTATCCAACCACTGTGAAGTTCACCGGTTACAGTACCTGCCACAAAAATATTGCATAAGTGACTGCAAGATTCAAATGAAAAACGTGGGACTTGGTCTTAATTCCCATTTTATATTTCCTTGTTTGGGATTTTCACCACCGGTTGCTAACGTTTCGGAGACAAATCTATCTCTGTTTTTGAATAATTTAAAAACGAGTCAAGTTTTGTAATTTAATTTGATATGTTTAAAGTTTAGTACGTCAAATTAAATTACTTAAATCATTTTTTAATCTTTTTGAATTGTATGAAAACGGAGCTAAACCTGTCTCCAACACATTACCAATTGGTGGCGAAAATCCCAACAAAAAATCCCCAATTTTCACTTGGTCATAATGTGCAATCTTGAATCTGTCCAATTTTAATTTTAGTCACAAAGCTTGGTTTAGTTAAAATGCATCATCACAAGGTCCAAAAGAAGGGCAACAGAGTGACAGTACACTATACAAAAGTAAAGGTAGATGGGGAGGAATGGGCATGGGCTACTTCTAGCGACAAATTGGTCAAGAAAAATAGAGTTAATGATAAAAAAAAAAAAATTAACGTTTAACAAAATGGGATTAGCCTACACCATTACTTGATAGAAAGTTGACAAGAAAAGTAGTAAACTACATAAGAGGTAAGAATAGGAACATGGAACTTGATTATACTATATGGGAAAGAATCAGAACTAATAAATGAATTAGAAAAATACAGGATACAGATACTAGGAATCGGCGAGACAAAGTTAAAAGGAAAAGGAATAAGGGTCACAGATAATGTCTATGCACTAAGATTTTCAGGTGTGGATGTAATAAGCAGAGTTAAAGAAGGGGTAGGAATAATAACAAATGCAGACATAGAGAAATGAGTGACAGACTATGAATTAATAAGAATTAAACGAAACCATATGTATAATACAAACATACTCACCAATGGAAGACAGTAATGTAGAAGAAATAAAGGAGTTTTATGAAGAATTGCAAAAAATTACAGAAAAGGAAACGGAACAAAATGCGCACATTATAATAATTGGGGACTGGAATGCATGTACGGCAAAGAATGAGAGTATGCGATTTGGCACTATTGGTAAATATGAGGCATAATAAATAATACACAGAAATGGAAGAAGAATGATTGAATTTTGTGTAGAAAATTAGTTGTTCTTAGGGAACTCTTTCTATCAACATAAAAAAATCCACAAAATTACTTTTGAAGCTTTACAAAGGAATGCAAGAACTGCAATAATTATATACAACATTCAGCAGTAATTCGAAGCATATAATAAAAGATAAAGGAGGAAGAAACTATACTTCCCAGCAGGCTGGTCACCAGGGAAGCGCAAGATCATCACTCCCATAACTGTACAAAAGGAAGACAAGAACACAAAAAAAGGTACAAACACACAGAAGTTAAAAATATGCACCATAAAGGTCGTTTCACACATATCAGTGACGTATTCGTTCAGTTCCGTGAGAAAATTATCGTTGTCGTGCTCTGATATTAACATATTCAGACATGTCAGGCACAGTGACATACAGTGTCAGTTACGCATTTGCATAGTGAAATACAAATACCGACGCTGAACTGACATTGAACGAATACGTCACTGATATGTGTGAAACGACCTTTAATGTGAGAACATAGAGAACAGAGGAGAGACTAACGGAATTTCAAAAAACTACACAAAACATTTCTTGGGACATAATAGGAATATTAGAAGTAAGAAGAAAAGGCGACAATATACTACAAAGAAGAAACGGAAACACACTATACTCTAAGGGAGAAATACCAGGACGAAATGGAGTTGGTTTCTATGTAAATAAAAGTATTGCAAGATTAGTATTAGAGGATATTCAGACAGGGTAGCAGCCTTAACAATAAAACTAAATGCAAAGAAAAACTAGCAATAATTCAAGTCTACGCTCCTACCGAGGCTGGATCAGCAGAAGACCTACAAAACTTTTATGACAAAGTGGAAGAAGCGCTGGAGAGAGCGGGAAGTCAAACAAATAAAATCTTGCTGATCGGAGATTTAAACAGCAAAATAGGGCAACACAAGGAAGAAGACGGCGATTGTACAGGACGGTTTTGCTGTGGCGAAAGAAACGAAAGTGGAAGAGAACTAATTAGCTTTACAATAAGGAACAGATTATTTATAACAAACACCTTCTATAAACGTAGAAGTGGAAGGAAATAGACTTGGAAGACACCGAACGGAGCGCACCATAATTAAATTGATTTTATAATAACAACAGATAAAAATCTTATAACAAAAACAGAAGTGATAAATCAATTCGAACTAAGTATGGACCATAGGATGGTAAGATCAACAATAACAACAAAGAAAAACATAATTAGAATGCAGAATGTATTAAAAAACGAGACAGTTTTGAATAGAGGTGAATTTCAGGAAAAGGAAGAGTTAAGGAATTGGAAAAAACAATAAAAACAGAACAAAAAGTGCAGAAAGCAGAAGAAAAGGTGACCCCGAAAACTGGTAAATTGATCCAAAAAACGAAACAACTAATAAAACAAAGAAAAGATATGAAAGATCTAGGATAGAACTTACCAAGAAAAAAATTCGCAAAGATTTAAGACAATATGAGAAAATAAAAATAGAGGAGATAATTGGGGAAACGGGTTCAACACGGAAGCTGAGGAAGGAACTCAGTAAAGGGAAAGAATTGATTGACAAGTTAAAAAACAAGGACGGCGTAGAAGAAAGAACCAGAAAGGGGATAATTCAAGCAGCAACAGAACACTACAAAGAAATATTTATGAGCAGTAGAACAGCAGACTTACCTAGGAATGAAGGAAACTACAAACACAATGAAATGGAAGTCGGGCAGGCAATAGAAGTAGAGGAAATAAAGTAAATCATAAATAGGTTGAAGAAAGATAAAGCCCCAGGGGAGGACAGGATAACAAATGAACAATTACAATGGCTACCCATTGCATTCTGCCTAGTAAAGCCCTCTCTGGAGTAGAAGTGCAAGCACTTCCGTGGTTCGGAGCCCACGTTAAACTGTAGATCCCCTATGTCTGTCGGCTACTTGACACGCCCACCACAGGTATATGGAGAGAGGATCGGCAACGCCCTGTAAAGGGTATGCCACTCTAAGAAGAATGGCTACCCGAGGAGGCTAGAGGTATTAAAAGACCTTTTCAACAGAATACTTTAAGACGAGGACATACCAGAACAAGGGAAAGCTGCCACCATAATATTAATACATAAGAAAGGAAGTAGGGAAGTGATACAAAATTATAGACCTAATACAAGGTGTTTGCAACTATTATCAATATTGCAAGCGGCGTAAAGCAAGGCGATCCACTATCTCCTAACCTGTTTACAACCACTTTAGAAATTTTTTTCGCAACTTGAACTGGGAGAACAACGGTATTAATCTAGGAGGCAAAAAGTTGTCAAACCTAAGTTTTGCAGACGACGTGATCTTGTTAGCAGAAAGCAGGGCAACACTAAAGAAAATGCTAAAAGAGTTAAGTGAGGAGAGTAAAAAAGACAGGTCTAGAAATAAATTTCGAAAAAACCAACTTAATGTCAAATAGAAGATCGAATGATATAGTATTGGGAACTGAAACAATAAATACGTTAAAGAAACTGTATACCTGGGTCAAACAATATCGTTTGAGAGCAGAACTAAGAGGGAAATTAATAGAAGAATCGATAAAGGTTGGAAGTGCTTCTGGTCGCTTAAACATATATTAAAAAACAGTGATATTTCAATAAGTTTAAAGAGAAGTGTATTTAACAAGTGCATAATCCCGACTTTATCTTACGGTGCTGAAACATAGACGTTAAACAAGAAATTAATATAGAAACTGAACGTTACACAATCAAAAATGGAGCGATCCATGCTAAATCTAAAGTTAAGTGACAATGTGAAAATAAAAGACATAAGAAGAAAAATGGGAACTAAAGACGTTGTGGAAGTATGCAAGCGGCTAAAGTGGAACTGGGCGGGACATGTAGGTCGAATGCCCGCAATACGATGGGCCTGGAGATCGACAAAATGGATACCAAGAGATGGACAACGTAAAAGAGGGAGACCATACCAGAGGTGGGAAGCAGAAATAGCCAAAGTAGCAGGACAGTCATGGCTGTTAGAGATGAGGAACAAGACCAAATGGAAGATGAAGGTGGAGGCCTTTGCCCGACAACGGGATCTGAATGGCTAATAATAATAATATAATAAGATATTCGTACATACAGAGGAGCTGAACTGAGTACAGAACATAGATTGGTTATATAGCAACATGCAGCTGGAGTTAAAAAAAACAGAAGATGGAAAAAGTACAAAAAATAGGAATAGAGAAATTGAGGGAGGAAGAAAATATAACAGAAGGAGAAAATAGGTGTAGAGATATGATCCAAAAATGGGAGAAGTACCGGGTGGCCATAAATATCTGTTATCACATTACCTTTGGAATCTATACCGCTTTATAAAAATGATTAATCCAACTACCCTAAATGTCAAATGTCATGCACAATATAATAATAATACCATAGAAAAAAATACATCATAGTAATCGATTATTATTCTAAATTCATTGAACTAACAGAGTTAGAGACACTTAGGGTACTAGTGTTATAAAATATTTAAAACAAATTTTTGCCAGACATGGAATTCCCAATATAGTAATATCCGACAACAGACCATCATTTAATTCGGAGAATTTTAGACAATTTGCAACAGAATAGTCATTTAACCATGTAACATCAAGTCCGAGATATCCTAAAAGCAACAGGCAAGTAGAAAGGATGATCCAAACCACGAAAAATAGTTATTTGTGTATCAAGAGCGTAAAGTGATACTTTGTTGCTCGAGCACAGTCTGAAATAGTGGGAGAGCAACAAAGACACTTTACGCTTGAGGTGCACACATAATTTTTTATACGACTTATACAAAAATTAACGAAAAAAAGGTGTTTCTTGAAAACAATTTCATTCAGCGGGACGAAAATTTAGCAATCCTAGTAAAAAATTCAGAAACAATTACCTATGTAATTTTGTTCGTATCCATGGAAACGACGTAAATAAATTCGGGTATTTGTTTAAGCGAGCGTAAAGTTAGCTACTTTACGCTTGCTGTCATGGGAGACGAGCATAAATTTACTAAATTACTTGCTCCTCAATAAACGTCAACTTTAAGTTGTCAAATGAAAGCAAAAAAGCCTACTTTTCATGTAAGTCGTATAAAAAATTATTTAGGAAAGCAGAAATGGATGGCCGTGATATTTATATATGTTTATTGCAATTCATGAATACTCCAATCTCAAATAAAATACCAAGTTCAGCACAATTGCTATACAGTAGATGTTTAAACTCAATAATACCAGTAAAAAATAAACTGCTGAAGCCTAAAGTTCAACCGACCCATCTGATAAAGATCGAATTGAAGAAAAAACAAGAACAGATGAATAAGTATTATGACAAGGGAAGTAGAGTATTACCAGAACTAAAGAAGGAGATAAAGTTAAAGTCAAGAATTATAAAGCACCAAAGTGGTTAAATGGTGTAGAAAAGAAATTGCCAACCAAGATCTTATAAAGTTAAACTATTTGATTCGAACAACATAATAACAAGAAACAAATCACATTTAATTAAAGCAAACAAAAACCCTTTAATGAAAAAACACGACCAATAACTAATTTAGAATTATCCGAATATGACTTTCATGTTCCAGATAATAGTGTACCGCCAGTAGGAATAGGAAACAATACAAATGAAAATAGGGAAATACAAAATTGTAAAAATCCTGTAGTTACCAGAAGCCGCAGAAGCGGACGTATAATAAATCCGCCAAATCGACTAGATCTTTAAAATGTAAAGTATTAAGTAAATATAATAATATTGACAACTTATTAAAGAAAGGGGATGTTGTATGTAATTATTAATTGTGACTAAGAAACAGCATACCCTATCATCACTATGTATACTAAATAAATAAAAGATAGTGTTTAAATTGCGTACGCTCCGATATAAAATAAATATAACAAAAATCAACTGGAAGAGATAGTGCAAAAGAGAGGGGATCTGTTCGAGAAATAAAAATGTTAGCAAGAAATAAGGCATGAATTTAGAAAGTGGGTAGAGGACAAAAGTATCAAGCGATTTGTGTTTTAGAGTAGTGGAGTAGTAGTTGCAGAGGAAAACCTGATGTCATAATGGGATAGCCAAAGAAGAAGAAGGTCCAATGTTGTAATATGTCACAGAAGCATGTTTATTTGGCAGCAAAAAAACTGTCGGTTGGTACTACCATTGATGTTTCAGCCAACGGTTCTTTCTGTCTGTATTAGTGGTTGTTTCTCTGTTCTCTGTTGTACTTTGTGACTAAATTCAAAATTGGGTGCTATGACCAAACCAAGCGCGCTACAACTAAAATTAATATTGGGTTTGGATGTTGTGAGCAAAATTGAATTTTTCTTTATGACCAAAATGAAAATTGAGAGATTGTGACCATTAGGCATTGTGTATTAGACACAAAAAAATTATCTTTCAGATGCAACAAATATCATCAACATATGAAAGATATTTTTTAAAAAACATTAAAACATGAGAATGTAAATTAAAAAAATGTTAATACCTTCACCTGGTGGGTTTCCATCCTGATCACGCCATTTCCAATCAATACCTCTAACAACCCTAGCTCCAATTGTCACATGCTTTAACATCTGAGCCCTCAGTAATCTCCTTTGCTTCTTCAAATAAGCTTCGGCTTCTTTAGCTGCTTTACCAAGATCATCACATACGCTTGTAACCTGCCCGTATATTTCAAAACCTGATAGACTTAAATAATGTGTTTGTCCTGATGCATTTTTGCCTGATTGTTGAATTCGTACGTGTCTCCATCCTTGATATTCCTCAGGTGGGACTTCGACGTTCCAGGAGCTTGTAGAACCAGGATCATTCAATGATGAATCATCTGCATGAGTTAGAAGAGTTGTCCAACTCACACCATCTCGGGACATTTGGAACAGCCAATTTCTTAAAGCAGATCTTCCATATCCTCTAGCGTGACGTAGAGTGTAACATGTTGGAATTAAGTATAAACCTAAGTCGATACTGAACCAAGCACGTTTGTCATCATTTGTATGGCAATTCAAGGCGGACGTATCTCTTGAGAGAATATCTTCAACTCGACCGTATGGTAAATTTCTGCCGTCTGAACTAGTTACGGTAACTAAACCGTACTGGGCTGGATTAACCCATTCCGCACTGGTTTTTCCATTAGTACCAATGAAATATATAATACCATTTTCATCAAAGTCTTGGCTATATTTGAAGGTTTGATACTTTGTTTCTCGTAATTTTCTTAAAAATTGGAAAGTACTGCGATCATAATCGTACCATTGTTTAGCTACCATTTTTAATAAATATCTTTCTAATTGTCCTACGGTACTAAGAGGTTCCATTTTTAATCCTCTTCCGGTTCTGTCAATTAATGCGCTCTCGCAAGAGGCTTTTTCTAATCTGAAGCGCAATCTTCTAGTTAATATTTGCAAACCATAGCCTGACCCAGGCGAATCATATAAATAAACAGGCAATTTTTCTATACTTTCTAATACGGCGATAAGTTTATGTACTAAAATGGCTAGCGAATTTTGTTCTTCATCTGACTTTTCTTTAAAGCATCGTTTAAATAACTGCACACGCTGTTTTTGTAATTTGCTCATCTTGTTGGATTTTAAACCCTGATCCCAATAACTTGTAGCAAGTAACGAGAGCAATGCTTGTACTAATCCAGAACTATGTAGTTCATAAGCGCTGACGACACCATCTTCTTGTAAGATCTGTGTCAATTCGTCTAACGCATTTCTTAATATCTCCTTCCAGGAGTTTCCACCATCTCGATTATTAGTATATGAGCATTGTTTCTGACAAGCTCGTTCAACGTGTGCCACAATATTACCTAACTTAGCTACAACACCACGTGGTTGTGCTTGGGCAGCTTTGAAATACTGTTCGTGAATTGTATTCGCCAAATTTTTCACTTTCTGTTTAGTGGCCTCCATTTTGGAACGTAAACGTTTACCTCTCTTATTTGACCATCCGGCTGAAAATTCAGGACCTAAGCATTAAAAATGATTATATGGTTAACATAGTTCATCACAAAACCTACTAAAGTAAAGATTATTTGCACGTGTAATGTAACAATCAGCATCTTCTCAGATACCCTGTACATATACACATGGATATTTTACAAAACCAAACATACCTAAACTAGTTTCAGCTGTAAAAGAATGTTTGGTACCACGATTTGATTCAAAAATAAAACCGGGAAGGTCTTCTCGTAAAATAGTAGCTTGCTGCTGCCCATCGGAATTATGAATATGAAGTTCCGCATCTTTACGTGATGTCAAAGACCAATTTCCTACTACCAAACGTGTAGGACCTGGTTTAGATAAAATCGGTTGGGATGTCGAAGTATTTTTAACTACAGCTCGGGCACGTTGAAGTTTTTCCAAAAATTCCCCTCTGTTTTCTAAAGGTTTAAAATGTTATTTAGTGCACGGTTAATATTTTCAAATGTTTATAGCGAAAAATTAAAGCGAAGATATAAGAAAATTAAAAACATTTAACAGAAAATTCGTAAGCTAACATCACAAATAGCCTTACTTTGTTATAAAGGTACAGCGTTGAGTTTATAAAAAACTAAAAATCAAGGAGGTGTAAGCGAGAGCAAATGATACACAGAAAAAGCAAACTTACCTTCCGTTGTCAACGAATCTGAGGCCCGGCCCTTGCCTATTGACACAAATAAGAAACAGTAACTTGGTATGTTAACACAGCAATAACAAAGGTAAAATTAGCAGTCATAATAAAAGACAGTTTGTCATGAACAGGAACGCCAGAAAGACAAATTAAAATACATCAAGCAAATGAAGTGCTCTTTTAAATGATTGTTTGATAGTATGATACACATTTTCAGTTTTATGTGTTGGTTGAAAACGATTTACGTACTTAAATATTATAAATCTGATGACTGAAGCACCGTTCCTTTCTGTTATTGAATTACTTTGTAAGTCAGTAAGTTACTAACAAAGTTCCTTCTATATTGCTTTTGCTGAAATATTTTCTCTACAAGATGGGAAACAATACAGTACATTTATTTTAAAAAACATCTAATACACTACTGGTTGTTTCTTTTCAATTGCTTGTGTCTGTACAAGCATGGAAACAACCGGTGCACTGGTGCAATTTTATACAGCAGAAAGCAGTACAATGTGATAAACAAAACACAAATGTGTACAGTTTTCGTCACCGTTGTCACAGTATACCTCTAACCCAGTAGTCTCACTTCCATAAATTCTAGTATTTGATTTTTTTATGCGCATGTTACCGCACATCTGTTAAGCGTGGACAACGTGGTAAACTTAGTTAACCTACAAATTTCGCGTGTGTTACATTCGTGTTATTTGCTTTTTGGTATTTCGTGTTCGTTGCTTGTTTTAGTTTAACTGTTTAACCAAGATGAAAATTAAGTGTTGTGTACGAATTTTTATACGCAATCGTCCCCTCTAAGTTATTTTAGAATCCCAAAAGACAGGTAAGCACAGTTACACGATTAACATTGCAAAACAGTAATACATAAAACCTACCACTGTATTTTTGCAACACCTGTATTGTAAGTTCCTCACTGGTAACAAATTTTATTTTACAGAAACGTTATATGGGCAAGACAAATTGGAAGGCTAGAATTATTAAATGCTTGCCATGAAAATGCACGCATTTGCAGTATGCACTTCGAAGAGCATTTTTTTTTTAAATCTTAAAATAAAAAATAAGTTAAGCAACAATGCTATTCCCACATTATTCTTAGGTGAGTAAATTAATGCAGTTAATTAGATGCAAAAGGTATAAATTCTTATATTTCGATTACTTACATGTTCGTAGGTTATAAAATTGTACTTGTTTAAAACATAATTTGTGTATAATTATTATGTGATTACTTGCTTGTGTTACATATTATAATTTAATTTCAAATTCTAGACCAAGAAACATCACAGTGCCTACCTGATAAAACTTTTGTAATATCAGAGACTCACCATCACCCTGTGAATATCCAAGCAAGTATTATTGTGCATATTTGTTTTCCATATTTAGTTTTATTCACTATAATTTAATATCTTTACAGATTCAAGCCAAATACCGCAAATGTCTGCTTGCCCTCGACAAGGTGCTGTTGCAGAATCATCAGTACAGGCAACAGCAACTAGTTATGAAAATGTAACACAAGAAAACCTCAACCAGTCAAACGATAATAGTATAGGTAATATACCTATATTTTTTATATTTGCCCTTTCTTATATACAGTTTTAATTTAGTGAGTGTTTCGTGCCAGACACCACAAATGCTGTCTGCCAACACTCCAAGGAAAAGAAAGCTCCTTAGCGAACAAAAATTCTTGAAGGAGAATTTAAAGAAAAGCCACCTGTGTTTGGAGAAGAGGATTTTGTGAAGTTCTGTGAAATTCATTTTAATGAACCGACAATGAATTTTGTCAAAATGCAACTTCAATTGCTTCAAAAAAAACCACAAGGTTTTCGCTACACAGATGAATTTAAGCAGTTTGCCCTAACAATTTATTTTTTGGGGCCAAAAGTGTATCGTACTCTAGCTAAAACCTTTTGCTTACCCTCGAAAGCTACATTGTGCAGGATCACAAGCAAATGGAAACTGGAATCAGGTTTCAACGAATTTATATTTAATGTTATAAAAAGCAAAGTTGATTCAATATCCGAATTAGCTAGGGACCGTTTGATTTGTGTGGATGAAATGAGTTTAAAATCTCTTTTTTTTAATAATCTGTCAAGTGATGAAATTATAGGTTTTCACAATAATGGTGTTAAAGGCATTGTCAACTTATGCAACATATTTAGGAAATATCAAAATACGTTAGTTAAAATACTCGTAAAACTACCCGCAGTGGTAGAATTTCAATATCTTTGATAATAACCACAATAGACGGGTAGAGAGAATTCATTTCCCGATACGTGACGTCACGAGTGTCGTCCTCCTGAGGCTCCTAAACAAACACAACACCCGCGTTGCTGGGTTACTAGTATTATTAGTCGACTCGGCATGCTGCTCTTACTCGCAAGCGACACTCTTGACGTCATATCTTAAACTTTTAGCTCCCATAACACTGTAACGAATTAAAATTCGGCCGTAAAATTTTGCACAGGTGCAATACTCACTTTACTCAATCAAATTATAAAATTAAAAAAAAACGACTTTTCATAAGTTGACAATGCCTTTAACAAAATGTATACACCTGCAACCAGTGCACTTGTTTTAATGGCCAGAGGCATCCACGTAAACTGGAAACAACCCCTGGCATATTTTTTTGTAAGTGAATCTTGTCCAGCTGCAGATTTACACAGTATTATTACCGAAGCCATAGAGAAAATAGACAACATTGGTTTAAATGTGTTGGGATTGGTGAGTGATCAGGGTCCTAATTTCATAAAATTAGCAAACATATTAGGGGTTACAGTTGATAGCAGTTATTTTAATATTAATAACAAAAAAATATTTTGTTTGATACCCCTCACCTGCTAAAGTCTACGAGAAATCACTTGATTAATAAAACTTTCTTTACAAAAGAAGGAAAAACAAGCATGACATTTGTAAATCATTGTTCCCAGAATGATAAAAAACAGTCTTTTAAGTTGGAAGAATGAAGGTGAAATATGCAGCACAATTATTAAGTGCTACTGTAGCGGCTTGTGTGAACACTTATATATCTTTTGGTGCTCTACCATCATCAGTCATGGCAACCGCATCATTCAAAAATAGATGATCTGTTTGACCTTCGTAATTCCTACAGCTTCAAAAGTACTAAAATTTTAAATAGGCCATTTACTGGTGATGAGCAGCAGGTCAAAATTTTGAGAGAAATGTTAATCTTTTTCAAAGAACTACAGGTGTACGACAACGATAAGAATGTAACCGGCACAATGCGGTTTATAAAAGGTTGGCAGTTCACAATAATAGTTATTTGTATACTAAGGCCGTGAAATTCCATTTTAGCGTACCAAGAGAAAAATTGTCGCCGAGGCCGCTTGCGGAATAAGAAAAAGTTTGGACCCTATTCAATCTCTACAATAACCATTTGACGCGTCTTATTCCCATCTCTAATAGCGTGTGCAGTAACATGCGCGAAGTTCACTTTAAACATTAAACTCAAAAGATCAAAGTGCCGCCGCGAAGTACAACTACTGGGTGAAGAGGTATACTGTGCCGTTGTCTTTCATTTGCATATAAGAAATTAAAATATCTTTTTCAAATGTTCACAGTAGTGATTTTTATTCGTAATTCTCTATACTGGGGCCAAATGCAAACTACACTTTACTTGGTGTCAAAACATGCCAAGAAGGGGACAAAGCAAATAAAATTTGAAATAATGTATAAAGTACTACTTTGTAACTTACCAGATGTATCAGCTCCGCCTTCTGGTGAACCACTGGAATACATGGTAGCCAATTTACCATCCAGAATGAAACGAAACCAACCATTTGATCCGTTTGACAATTCTAATGCGGCTGCATCAGACCAAATGTACAAGCAATCTCTCCCGCGGCAGATGCACCAATCTCTCCAGTGATATGCTTTCCCTGGTAGTACTTCTTTTGCATCTTCGACTACATCTGTTGTTTCTGATAAATAGATTGCAACTAAATTTGACGATTATAAAATTATTCCCTTTAAGAAGTAAGTTAATTTTTACCTTGTTCGGAAGCGTTCTGTTCATTTTCTTCGTTAGGTTCAGGTACTTCAGGTGGACCGGCTAAGACTTGCACTTTGGAAAATACTCCTAAACGAGCGAAATGGTCCAAAAATATATCTTGTGCCTTCATCATAAGGTCCTGGATGATAGCCAAAACTACCAAATGCCCATCTTCGTCCTCCTAGGAATCAAAATTATATTTAATAATCAAATATTAAACTATCAAACAACAACTCTTGATGTTAATTAAAGTGGATGTACAAAAAAAAAACCAAATTAGGTACCTTTAGTTTATTTTTATTTTGCATACAGAGTACTAAAGATGCCCAAGGAATATCCGAGAGCATTTTTGTATCTCCTGTTGAAAAAATAAATAAGCAAGTAGCGGCAATTGCAAGCAGGCACATAAATACAATAAGTCAAACTAAAGGAAAAACAATCAAATAAGCTTACTAAAGCAAAATTAGCAATAAAACACACAAGGTAAGTATAAAACCATAGGGGGACAAAATAAACTAACCATAGGTGGAGGACATTGAATTATGTGCCTGCCATGCAAAGTATTGCGCAAGAACACAGCGAGCGGGGTCACTACGGTGTAGCTGCGTGTACTTGGCCAGCAGTAACTGATCTGCAAAATGTAGCATTATCAGGATAAGGCAAAGCCACATGCGTGACAATCTATACTGGAGGAGTGCCTTAAAAAAATTTTTGTATTTAACAAAAATATTAAAATTACTCCTTACAAAAAACATATACGTAACATAAAGCAAATACATAAATATTTTTAAAAATTAACACCAAAACCCCATAAAAATTAATGAATAAAAGTAAAAAAGGAAAAGGAAAAATATATACCTCGTTATCTAAAACTGTGGCGATAACTTCGACCAACTGGGTTCCAAAATTATTAGCTGCAGATTCCGAAGTACAAAGTTCCTCCAACAAACTAGGTTGAATGTAGTGTATCATTTTCTTGATAAGACCCAAGCTTGCTTTGCGAACTGATGCTAACATGGTGGATTGGAAAGTCGTACAAAAAACGGGCAATAATCGGCGGAGATATAATGGAGCCATTTCTGGATCACCTCGTGGTTCAATCTGTTCTTCATTGTCTGATTCGGATCTCCTTTGTCTATCTTTGTCTAATGGAATCATCCATTCTCCGGGTGACTGCAGAATAGCTGCCACTTCACGATGTCCTGTTAAAATATAAAAACCAAACTTACCAAATTGATTTCAGAAAACCTTTCCATACTTTGTTGCTTCTTTTAATATACCAAATACTTACCTTCATCAATTCGTTCCCTGGCTTTATCAAGCGGAGTTTTACCGTCTTCATCCCTAAGATCAGGATTAGCACCATGTCTCAACAGCACCTTAGCAATTGCAGGCCGACCAAAACAAGCGGCATAATGAAGAGACGAACTACGTTGTCCCTTATTTACATCAGCACCTTTTTCACATAAATATTCTACCATTTCTTGAGTACCAAAGGCCGAAGCCCAGTTTAATAATGTCTGTCCAACATCATCCATAAAATTTACCTAAAGTAGTTTGAAATTAGATCTACTTTAAAAATGCTTTATAACGTAACAAACCTCAACTCCACCAGTTTCTATTGCCTCTATAAGGGCATCTGTGTCTTTGGAACGAATACAATCGATTAATTGGCGATGCGATTTTTCTGCAGCCGAATCCATACGTCTTATTCGTGGGACAAAAGTACCAGAAGTACTAGCACCTCCGGTTTTGCCTAATGCACGTCGACCTTCAAAAAGTAAAACTAAAAGCAAGTCCACAAGTCTCATTGAATCTAAAATGCAGCGTTCATCTCCCTTTAGGGCTTTTTCTATTGCGTCTGGAAGTTCAGATCTTAATAAGTCCTATAGGAAGAACAAAGAAAGAAGTAGTAAATAAAACACATTTAAAAATCGAGAATCTTACGTGAGTAATCGATGGTGAACCTCGGCATAATGTGGACAATAAACTGATAATAGTGGATACTGAAGCAGCTGTGGCTTTTGGATCAGGTAAATTAGTAGCAGTATTTGTTGTTGAACTGGCTTTACCTGGGGTGTTTTGTGTACCACTTGCAATAGATGGTCCAGCAGCATTTGATAGGCGAGTAAGAAGTTCTGATACTAAGCCTGATCAAGAAAATTATGCATCAATAAAAGAAATTGAAGGTAGCATAGCCATATAACTTTAATAGAAGCTTTAAAACGAAAAAAAAAACAAACAAACAAATAATGAACTTTACCATGTTGGGCAAGGGGTGCTGGATCAACACCACGACGTGTGAATCTATCAGCTACTGATGCGAAACAACGTAAAGCTCCATCTGCAACATGTTGATCTTCATGTCGAAGAAGTGTGCTTAAGGCCTGTACGCATGTTGGTAGCTGTGAATCGGCTGGTTCCATTTTAGTACATAGTCGGGATACCACAGCCATTGCTGAGTGTAACGTATCTTTGTGGACACGATTTCCTATTTTAAAACATTTTTTTTCGTTAAGATATAAATTACCTAATATTTTAATAATAATTTAATTCACTTAAATACAACCTAAGAAGGTCAAATGTATTTATGGATTTACGGAAGACAAATAAAATAGGGAGTAGGAAACATAATTCAAATTAATACTCTACCACCAAATACCACTAAAAAAAATTAATCCCCTTATTCACTTTCAACATAACGTAACCCTTATCGATTTATCGACTGAGGAGCATGCCATACAAGGGAAAATTAGGAGAGTTGCGGCTCATGAAAGCAGCCAACGGTTAAGGTTGGTTATCAAAAGTTAATTAAAAATGGGGTATGGGCCTGGAATTTTGAAAAGGAAGAACTAACCAAGAAGGGGAAAAACTAACAAGGGACGAAAGGAAGATAACAACGGCGAGAAAAAGGCAACTGAGCGAAGATAACTTATTGTTAGGAACATGGAATGTGAGAGGCACATACAGAGAAGGAACATTTTTAAGCTTAGCAAACGAATTATAGAAATACAAAACAGATATAGTGGCATTACAGGAACCAAAGCAAACGAAATCCCAAAAGTAGGGAAAATATGTGTTTTTGAACAGTGGAACTGAGCACAGAATGTTTGGGGTAGCTTTTATGGTGAATAGTGCCTTGATGCAACAAATAATAAACTTTAACCCAGTATCAGATAGGCTATGCAGTTTAAGAATACAAGATAAATAGAAGAATGTAAGTATGATCAATGTTCATGCTCCCTCAAACGATAAAGACAAAGAGGAGAAGAGTGCTTACTATGAAAATCTGGAAATTACCTGAATTGGCCCTAGAGAGAAACTCAATGACGTATTTTAAACATAAGGAAATCCATAAGGTTACTTGGAGGTCACCAGCCAGCGAAGTAGTAACCATATATCAGTGGAAAGAAAAGAAGCGCAAATAGAGGAGCGGATGCTGACTCAGATCACTTCCTTGTAAAAGCCAAAATAAGGAGGTCAAGACCAAGAAATAAGGGAGGAAGGTATAAAAGAGTTACTAAGGACGACGGTGAAATCATCCAGCAGTACAGACATAAGCTACAGTGGGAATTAAATTTAGTAACAACGACAGTAAATATAGAACAAGAATGGAGTGTATTAAAGAGAGTGATATTATAAGCATCAGAAATGCTATTGGGGGATAGAAATGAAAATCAAAAGGCACCATACTTTGACAACAAATGCAAGGAAGCTATCTTAAAGAGAAACCAAGCTAGAATAGTTACATTAACAAACAACTCACCAGAAGTAAAGACAAACTTTGAAGAGGCGAGAAGAGAAACTAAAAGAATATGTGGGAGAAAAACAGACGACATATACAACAGCAATTAAAACTAATTGAAGAAAATTTTGCCAGGATGTAAGGAAGGAGGAGCCAGGGGAAGTACAGTATTGTATTATGTAAAGATAAGGAAATTTGGTAGGTGGAACCAAGGTAAAGGTTAGAAAGATGGGTTGAACATTTTAAAGAGCTACTGAATGAAGACAGCGAAGAAGCCCACAGGGAAAATTATTGTTAGAAACATTGAAGATAGACAGACTGCAGACAGAACCGACATACCAGTTCCAAGTCAACAGAAGGTAGAAATGATAATTAAAAGACTGAAGAATCACAAGGCTGCAGGAGAAAGTAAAATTACAGCAGAAATCCTAAAAATGGCTGAAAAGAATACATGTATTTGTACAGGCAGTATGGAATAAGGAAGAAATTCTGGAGAGGTGGTCGGAGGCAGTGCCCAATTCACAAGAAGGGACAGAGCACTGTGTGAGAAATAGGCAGCAGTCTCACTGCAGCCACTACCATCCACCGCCACCCACAGCCATCCACCACCATCAACTAAAATAATCGCGTGCGGTCCCACTGAAGCAAGCAGTGACCAGCAGTTTTAGTTAAAATTTTAAATTTCGCGCTTGTTTTATGATTATTCGGTTTATCTATTGCCAACTTAGTACTATTATTATTATTTCATTAAATTAGGTTATGTACATTGGTTTGTGCAAATATGTTAAAAGAGACGTATTTGGGATTGTGTCAGTGTTTATTTGCTAGTGTTACGTAAATATTGTAAATAATAAACCTTAGCACTACCATAAACGAAAATCCCCTGACAGGAAAATCAAATTTTTAGTTGTCATTTGTTATAAAGTTCACTGGCGCTTGCGCATTTCAACCACCGCTGACCACCAATCACCAAAATTCGAACATGTTGGAAATTTCAAACTGGTGGTCACCGTTTGGTGGCAGTGGGTGGCTAGCGGTGGCTCAGTGGGACCAGCGCTATGATTTAACACATGTTTAAATTTTAGTTGGTGGCTGTGGGTGGTTGTTGGTGGCTCAGTGAGACTGCTGCCTTATAGAGACTTTGCCTTACTGGAAGTGGCATATAAAGCATTAACAAACTGTCTAAAGACCAGATTGAATGAAATAGTGGAGGGGACTATTGATGACTATCAATGTGGGTTCCACAAGCACAAATCAGTGTGTGATCAGGTTTTTGTTATAAAGCAGCTAACCATGAATAGAGTAATGCCAAACAGTTACAGCGGAAGGGTAGTGTTCGCCATAGACCAAGGGGTGAGTTCAAAGCTGCTTAACAATAGTTTACAACCAGCTTAACTATGCGTAGCCCGCCTACAGCTTAAAGATTAAGAAATGCAGTGTTCAGTCTGATCCGACTAGGCAGAGTTTGTTTGAAGTAAGCGGCCATATCTGACTGTCGCTCCGCCGTAACTTTTCTTGGTATTTATTAACTTCAAGCTAGTGTATGACCGAATCAAGAGGAATAAAATGTTTAAAGCAATGAAAGAACTTGCGAGTTCCAGAGAAATTGCTAAGATTAATAGAAATGACAGGTGCAGGTAAAGGATTTCAGGTAGAATGTGGATTGAGACAGGGAGATCCACTATCACCAATTTTATTTAATCTTATCGTGGAAAAAGTGCTAACAGACAATGGAATACATAACAAACGTCTGATATACCATCATAGACATCAAGAAGTGATATATACGGACGATTTAACTATAATGACAAGATTGGAGGTAGACTGCAGAATGTGTTAAAGCTGGAAAAAGTAGCTTGAGAATACAGACTGCAGTTTAATGAAGGTAAAACAAAATACATGGAAGTGCACAGTTTAATGAAAGATGCAGTAATCAATGACTTAACAATTGATGCAGAAGAACAGATGAGGAAGTAATGGAGCTGCACGGAAAACCGACTCTGTCTGAAAGAATCAGATGGACGGTGCATGTGCAGAGACTCGACAAAGCTACGAAAGTGGTTCTAAGACATGCTCTGGGAGTGAAGAGGAGAAGAGGGAGACAACAAGCCTTGGACCTCTAAAGGCTGGTTGAGCTAATATAAGTATAATTTAATTAACTTACCATTATCTCTAATAAATGGTAAAATACAACTGAGACCGCCAGCCTCAAAAACAGCCCCTGCTTCGCGAGTACAAATGAGCTCGAGCACCTTCACACATTGTTCTGCCAAATCTTTGCTTGTGCGGGATGATAACTCAGCCACTACAAGTCTATTACAGATGGCTCGAATGGCCCCATCCATAGCTACAATGCGCCGTGTACATTCAGCTGATACATCGAGGTAGTAAGTGATTGCACGTGCTGTTACTTCTAACACATTTTCTGGTGCATGTTCATCTAAGAATATGCGACACAGCGCTGGAAGAAACGTTCGTGGAGGGCAACTGAAACAGAAATGTATTCATTTTATAAAGTTATGAATACAACTTAGCTATTGTGAAATTTACCTTTCAAAGCAGCGATCCACATTATCAGACATTAGTAGCAACATACATAGTTGTTCTAGGGCAATGAGCTGCATATCCCTCTCATCGCCCAGGCCACTACTAAGCCATTCCAGTAACGTCTCAGGATCGGGATCCGCCATCTTAAAAATCGATATTTATAATACTTGTTGGATAAATAAATGCACTGTAAAATAAAAACTTAGTTGTTACTACATCTTCATATATCACACCATTCTTATCATTATTATAAAAATTTTATAAATAGCAGATTTCATTAATCGAACGGTTCAAGCTCGGGGGTAATTTGTATCTAATCCATACTGCAATAGTAAAACTAAGCTTAGTCATTTATTATGATATGCCGATAAAGTTCAGGGGAAAATAGTTATTTATTATACATGCGGATTAAATTAATGTTTAATGAGCGGTACGTTTATACGCGCGAGCGGCGGTAGCCGCAAGCGCGTTAATACCGCGAGTTAATACATTAATTTAATCCGCAAGTGTAATACAACTGTTTATTCAATTTTGACATTTACTTGACATTTTTAAAGCGATTTGACATTTTTAAAGCGCTAGCGGAATAAAAATTTTAAATCGCTAGCGAAATAAAAATTTTAAACGATTGTTTATAAAACATCAACTTTTATGGGCAGGCCAGAAACAAATAAACGTCAGTTTATACGGCAAAATTGAATAATAGTTATTTATTATACATGCGGATTAAATTAATGTTTAATGAGCGGTACGTTTACACGCGCGAGCGGCGGTAGCCGCAAGCGCGTTAATACCGCGAGTTAATACATTAATTTAATCCGCAAGTGTAATACAACTGTTTATTCAATTTTGACATTTACTTGACATTTTTAAAGCGATTTGACATTTTTAAAGCGCTAGCGGAATAAAAATTTTAAATCGCTAGCGGAATAAAAATTTTAAACGATTGTTTATAAAACATCAACTTTTATGGGCAGGCCAGAAACAATTAAACGTCAGTTTATACGGCAAAATTGAATAAATAATATTATAAGTGAAATGAGTAACACATGCTTGCTTGTAATATGAAACAAATTAAATGTGATTACGGTGTAATATCATTGATAAAAGTAAATGGTACATAAAGTAAAATTCGCAAATGATTACATCTACTTTTAATGAAATACAGCCTTATACTCAAGGTTTTATTGTTTAGCGAAGCAACACGTCAATGACACCTATGAATGTAATTAACATCTTTTATTATCCTAACGAAAATCTTAAACGACAAAGAAAAAACAATTCACACCTGTCACCATTCTAAGATCACCTTGTTTACATTCTCATCAAACCAAGAAATCCACCTACCAAACGATGTGTCATATATGTATGTACTACTAATATGTGAAATTTACAAATGGACAGCTTGTGCAAAAAATATACTCCTACTTATAAACGAACAATATAACCAATACGTATTATATGTTTTAATTTTAATTCGCTTTATTTATTACCTCGTTATGTTTAACTATAATGGTTACAATTAAATTAAAATGGCTTTGTATTTTTTTTGTTCTAACGAACTCAGACAAACCATGAACTAATGACATTGTTTAATATTAAAAAATGGTGACTTCAATGACTTATTTTTCAGGGTCATTCGAGTTATCTGTTGGTGTACTCGTTTTGCCATACTCATTTAGTGATTCATAAAGATTCAATGACTTACTTTAAAATATTCACAAAATCACAATGACATGGTTGGTCTGCCATTTTTAAAAGTACAAAACATCTTCAGAAAACAGATGGAAAAATCATTTGCAGACAAAAATTTAGTAAATAACAGATAACAAAAAAACTTTGGACTGATTAGTAATTCATAATACAATTTTTGAAAACAACAACAAACAATTTGGTTATAAAAAGGATGTTTTTGTTTACAACCTGTTCACTTCCTCGGCTGTTTTTCCCAATTTAAATATTTCTTATATTACGATACAGATAAGAAGTGATGACCTGAACTTATTAATAAAAACGTAAATGAAAATTTTCCCTGTTGTAGGAGCTGATTTCTTCTGAAGCATTTAAAAATCGTTTACAGTTTAAACTCTTTAATTACTTATGTAACTGCCGGGTTTCTAAAATATTCGTCTAATAATTATTACAGCAAACATAAAATAATATTAACATTTCCACATAATTTTTTATAATATCTATTAAAAAGTGAAATTCCGAAATGAATTTCTAGCAATAAATAACTCATTCTCTGTCAAAGTGAAAGCAAAAAACATTTAATACTTGCAAGGCAAAAACATTACAATTATGAATAATATACGAAGTGAAAGTGTTTTTAACTTTTGAACAGTTCACATTTCTTCAGTGGCATTAGCATGAACACAGAGGGGAAAAATCCGGTGAAATCATCAGAACTGCTTCCAACAAAAAGTGCAATTTCTTGGCATTCACTCATAAAACTCCTCAGTATGATTATTTATTTATCCTCTGTGTTGGCAAGTCATTATTAAGATGCGTAAAATTTGGTACGAAAATAAAAACATTGGTCCTTGGCATCAACGCACATATGTAGACCACGCAAAAGTCAGAGAATCTCAAACATTTGATATTAAATTTTCTTTAAATATACGTAGTATATTTCTAACAATTGCTCAACGAACAGTAATTCGAGTTAAAAATATATTAATAGAATTTTCAGGCACGTGGATTGTGAAATTTTGAGGGTCACTGACCATCTATCGCTAAAAGATAGCAACTGAGGTAAAATTTGTGCTATTTTAGGAGATTTTACGGAACTCCATTTATTAATAAAAACTGAAAATAAGGCGGAAATTGGTCTATCAACGCAATGTAATTTATTGAATTTGCCGATTAATGCTTAAATGGTGCAGATTTGCAAAAATTGATCTGAAATAGTGCTGAGTAGGGTTTCGTGCATGATAATCCAATTTTATTTTGGAAAATATGGGATGTTTAGAACCATCGAGTAGATAAAATTTAGAACTTGCAGGTTTTCAAATTTGGTTTCAAAGTTTGTTGGGTGGATTTTTGAAAAATAAAAAGATAACGCCATGCAGTCTGTTTTCTGTATCGAAGCCCGCTCCCATTGATACCAACTATCGAACAAGCATCACAACATATTGAACAATAACGAAATTCAAGGTATTGCGTGGTACTTTGTTGTGCTCGTCTATTATTTTTAGCAACAGAGTTGATTTAAAGGGAAGAAGAAAACCATCGAATCATCGATTTAAAAACATAAAAGACCTAAAAACGGAGGTTCAAACATTAAAAATAACTTCTAACAATACGAAAAAATCAAGGTTGTCTTTAATACTGCATTTAATTAAATTTATATGGTTATTTATGAATTTAAAATTAACATAACTACGAAGGCTTAACGTGCATGTATCTAATTCCCACAATATCTTTTAGTAATTTACATTTACGTCTTATTAAACAAGCACGAATTTCACATGCTACACTTTAAAATTTCAGAGAACTAAACTACGGTTTGACTTTTTAAAAAGTTACATGAATTGTTTCTAATTGGCTTACAATCAATAAACTGCAACATTTGTTAATTTATTGGAGGGCACAATTCTAACCACCTCTTACTGATATTGATTGATTGGTATTTAAGCAATCACTTTTCGTTTTCAAATCTAAACAGCTGGATAACAACATACTTTTCATTTCAATTACGTACAGAATAAAAACGCCCAAAATCGTACCGAAAAGTTCAAAATATTACTTTAAATTTAATCGTGAGCTTATTGTTTTTAAAGTTTCCAAAAGTCAGATTGAACTGGTTAAATCTGCTATAGATTAAATTAACTTTACACATGTACTTCTGAATTTTAAATGGCTGAACATTTATTATTCAAAATTTGATTAGTTTTGGGACAAATCTTTGTTTAGAAATTCGATATTGAAAAGTTATTTACATATGATATACCACCAATATTTATTAATATTTTCTAATAATATGTATTCATTCCGGTAGGTTTATCACTTTTCTGTAATTATCATAAATTAATTTATAAATAGTGGATTCGTTGCAACTATTTTTATGGGGCTTGGGCTGGATAAACCACGGATTGTTTTGGACCTTCAACTATTCCGAACAGAAAAACAATTGAACGTTTAAACAAAGTCTGGTGCACTTTTGTTTAAAACAATCAACAGTAAAAAAACAGTCAGTGATTAGTTCATCAAAGACCAACTTTATAGACCTAAACGAACAACATAACTTCAAATACCAAATACTTGTTGGAATACGCATTAATACTACTTTGTTCAATTTAAACCTGGTTCATCTGAGCCCTAGAATATCTGAAAGATGTAAATGTATATCTCGTTACTAACGATTTAAATTGCTAAGACCAAGAAGCACTGATTTATATTGAAAACCTAAACAAGTTTATTACAACATTGTTTGTAGTAAAAGCAAGGTAAGGAATACTTGAGTACTGCATTTGTTTTCTCTTATTAACACTTGCCATCATGTTATTATTGGTTAATGTAAAACAAATGCAATTTGCTCAATTGTTATTTAATATCAGACGGTGGATTTTCCGGAATTTCCTTCGAATGTAAAATTTATGTTTCGTAAACACAAGGACAGGCAGTCTTAATTAAGACATAACATAAATCAAAATTCCATTTATGAAATTGAATTCCTTTCCTATGAAAACTAATTGAATTCCTTGGTTGTTGTAAATATGTATATGGCAAATGTATGTCCTTATAAGGGTAATTTAATAAGGACTAAAAATTGCTGACATTAATAAATGATGCCTGTCTAGCCCAATTTACTTCCTAGTTTTATGGTTAATAAAAATGATTATTAATTCAAGATACGGTGGTACCTTCGATGGGACAGTTGTCAAGTTTGGACGCAACTAGTTACAAAAAGGAAGTGATGACAAACGTGATTCGAGGTCATTGTACAGTACTAAAAGACAAACAAGAGGAAAGTTTAGTCTAAAAAGCGTGTTTTAAGACGTGTTTAAAAAATGACTTACTTTTGAAACTAGTAATAAAACGTAAGCAAATGGGCTTTTTATCCATATTAACACGAAGAAAAACTGACATTTCTACTGTCAAACTAAAACAACGAATTTTTACTTCATTTCATGACACCTGAATCTCGGAAAAGTCAGAGTGTGTAGAAACAACAATCGGGGCACAATAAATAACGGTACCTAACCAGCTGTGTTACTCCCATCGAAAGAAAACCAAAGAAACGAGTTCACGAGTAAGTAGAACTCTATTGATAATAATAAAACCGTTGTTCAAAGATCTGCTAATTAGTCGTTTGCTCAAAGTACCTAACCATAAATGTTTTAAGGTCATAATTAACTGCTTACCTTTTTGTGACCTTTTTTGTTGTTGGTCGCAACGACAATTGCACAGGGCTCGAGCTCGAATGTTGCCTGGAATTTAGGATTTTTTAAACTTTCCTATTTTAACCCCAACTGGACATCTTAATGATATAAGTATAATCAATCAATATAATTATTGGGTACGGCACACGACGATTTATAAACGCTACGAGATTAATTTAGCATCGTAAAAACAACGTGGTTTATATTTACAAGCACATACGCAACCGATTGATCTCTAAATTCTCCACAAAGATGTTTGTAAATAGCAACAATCACAAAGAATTTGCACAACGAGACTACGGAATGATTATGCACGAGTTGGATGACGTCTTATTCGTCTTTGTTACACTCACCTACTTTTACATGTTCATTTTCTAGGGACACTTAACTTCGCAAACATAAAGAAACTGATAACTTTACATAAACGAAAACGGGAAAAAATCAAAAAATATTTCACAACATTTATCTACGTTGCACCTCTCTCTTCGGGTATCTTTGTACTGATTTTGTTAAGCAGCGCACTCTACCACCATTCGCGTTTGCGCATAAAAAAAGCGCCAAATTCAACTGATAATATTGTCCAAAGCTACCAAACAAACCGAATTTATCATGGATTTTATATCTCTTAAAATTAAGGGCAGGTACTACAACTTAACTCAACCTTTAATGCTTCAAGTTCTTCGGCCCTTTTAGCTAGATTTCTTTAAAGGCCGTCTAATACCAAACTATTCTTTTTATTTCCACAGGACTGTTTACAAATCTCCCATTTGGCATTATTGTCAACATACACGGTGGGCCAAATTTATTTGGAACCCTCTTTGGACCTGAATAACTTTTTTGGTTTTGGTCCGATTTTGATGAAATTTGAAACCCATATTAATAGAGCATATTTAAGTTAAAATGTAAAAGACTAACGGAAAAACTTAAGGGGGATCTAAGTAAGGGGCATTTTTATAAAGCCTTGCTTTCAAGGTCGTTGCAAAAGTTACCCTGTTAATATTTAAATTCTATTTTTTGAATTTAAATATTAACAGGGTAACTTTTGCAACGACCTTGAAAGCAAGGCTTTATAAAAATGCCCCTTACTTAGATCCCCCTTAAGTTTTTCCGTTAGTCTTTTACATTTTAACTTAAATATGCTCTATTAATATGGGTTTCAAATTTCATCAAAATCGAACCAAAACCAAAAAAGTTATTCAAGTCCAAAAAGGGTTCCAAATAAATTTGGCCCACCGTGTAGGTCTGCTATAATCTGAGAACTGTTGTAAAAAGAGATTCTACCAGCAATTGACTTTACTAGAAGACTGCAACAGCTTTTTCGTACGTTATTTTGTTTTAAATCGAACCGGAAGTCCTTTGAAAGTTTCCTTTTTGAGCTTGTAGCTACCTATGTAAAATCCAACAGCCTTATAAAGTCCTTTGGACATTAATTGTTATACATTATACTAATATTAATGGGATATATCAACTCAGTAAAATTACATGTTGCTCTTTTCCTTTGTTGTAGTTAGCCTCCTGAACAGCAATACCGTTCACAGAACTAATATGACAGGATAATAATAAACCAATGGTCAAAGCTTCGATTAGAAGAAAATAAAGATTCTACGAAACTATTTGATGTGTAGTAAATCTATATTACTTGATATATTAAAACGTAAACTTGTGACAATCAAAAAACCTTATTATTATTACTGTGTTAGTGCTTTACTTAGTTGTTAATTTTTAAAAATTGATGGCAGAATGCCTACTTACTGGCAATTAGGTATTGTTTGTAGCCTAAAGGTATCTACCCCTCCCTGACTATCATTACCTACTTCCTTTTAATTTTATTACCTGCTTATTATTTTTATTTGTTTATTGGGTAAGATTTAGGCTTGCGAGTAAGTAGAACAAAGAAAGACCAAGCTGGAGCTGTACAAACTCCAAAGACTTGCCTGTCTCTGTACTACAGGAGTCATGAGGAGTACCTACTTCAACTGCAGCCATGGAAGTCATATTAAACTTGCCTCGCCTAGACATTATTATCAAGGCAGAAGCAAGAATTACGGCAGATAGACTAAAGCATAATGAAAACTGGCAAACTAGATAACCAACATTCCCACAAACTCATTACTATTAGAAATGAGCAGTGACGCTATATCAAATAGGCAAAACCTTAATAAACCCTTCAATATCCAGCTTCAGTGGCATGAAGGGCTGATACCAAGAGGCTGTCACGTAGGTAAAATTATCTGGTACACAGACGGATCCAAAACTGACAGCGGACTGGAGCTGGAATAAACGTTTAAATGCATATGCATCTCTAGAAAACTGAAATACATGCTATTGATGTATGCCTGCATGGGAATATTAGAAGGAACTAGTAGGGCAGGGATATCCTTATCCTGACAGACAGCCAGGCTGCCATAAAAGCCTTTTGGCGAGCCACCGGATCAATTCAAAACTAGTCTGGGATTGTCTTCAAAACCTTTTATAACACTTGCGAACCACAATAAGGTAGGTAACCCTTATATGGGTGCCAGGACACAAGGGAATTCAGGACAATGAAAAACCTGATATACTTGCAAAAAGGGGATCAGAAATCACCGTTACTGGGCCTGAGCCAGTATTTGGAATTGCCAAGACCACAGCTCGCAGCTGGCTAAAAGGTTGGATAAAAAGACAACATCAAAAACACCTAGAATAGTGTGGATGGCATGAGTCATGAGTCACAGCAAGTCAATGATAAGAGCACCATTTAGAAACTTAGCAGATGACGTACTGCAATTAAGCAGGCGGCAAATTAGGCTAACCTAAGAAAGCACATGCACACAATGGGCATCTTTAATGAGGAACCCATATGCAGACTCTGTAATGAGGAGGACGAAACAGCCTCTCATATCATCTTTGAATGTGAGGCTCTTGCCCAATGGGGACATGCACTCCTGGGAGGAACCTACTCTTGGGAAAATTGAGAAAATCGAACAAGAGAAGAAATGTTAAAGAGACTATTAAATCTAATCAAGGTTACAACACTTTTTGCTTAACAAGTGATATGATGAGCAACACAATAAGAATAATTGGCTGCAGTGTTAGAGGCCTCCCCCAATTCCCTCTTGAATTATTGCAATTCAATCAATCAAGCTTGCAAGTGCCAACAATCTCAACGTGCACTGACTACTTTGGTCATTTGCATTTCCCTTGGACCAGAGTAGGGATTTGTTTTCACATGTATTGTGTAGGTACCTCAACACATATCGGTTAGGTTCGATTTAATGAATGCAGTCTACTCTTTTTATCCTTGTATATGTTGTTTGTATGCAAACTAAAGTCTTGCTATTCTGACTACTTTCTGTTATAAAAAGAAGGGCCCCTTTATATTATCGGTCTGAGGTACTATCTGATTAAAATTTTACTGAACTGAAGTAATTTCCAATTTTTCTTGTATCAAACATCGTAATAAAGTTGGGCCTATAGTTTCACATTGTATCTGAAACTCAAACCTGTGGTTTATAAGGTAATCTTGCTGTCTTCTATACCACTGAGATCAGCAATTATTACTATTTATCAGTATGTGCTTTACTGTGATTATCTAATCTATCCTAATTCTGGATTTTAACAGGTTTTTTTGTGGGAATTTATATTATCTACAAAAATTTATTTATTTTATTATTATGATATAGAATAGTTTTTGCTGTCTAAAATTTAAAACGAAACCTAAAGGTCTGAATATTTATCATACTGCTTTTTTTCAATTTTTATTGTAAGCTGGCGGTAAGTAGGTATCTACATAATTATTTTAATCGGATAATTTATATAGCTTTTCTGTAACAAAACTTACAAGCTATGTGAATTATGTATGTATGTATTATCTGTAACCTCTTATACCTTTCAATGTCGAGGCTGGTGCGTTAACATATGCTGCACCATGCGTGTGTAAGACCTTGTTACCTACCTCCTAGGCCTGTATTCGGAGGAGAGCGTCATTAATTATGTGCTCAACGACGAATGGTTGCCAGAGGGATTCGAACCAAGGACTAGCACAACACTGTGACACGCTGCCACTGCGCCACCCTGGCTATTAAATTATGTATGTACCTACGCAGTGCCGGATCAAGAAACTTTCGGGCCTGAGGTGCTTAATATTCTTGGGCCCTTGGATGAAAAAAAAACACTAAACACTGCTATTGGTCGTATTTATAAAAAACGCAAAATCAAAGCAAAAAACATGTTTCATGAAACAAAAGATTACTTATAATAAAATTAAATCAAAAACTGTGAACATAACATAAAATTTGATAACATAACAAACACTAATATATTTCTTTCTTGACTTCTTGGAAGCAAAGTCTTGCATGATGTTGTCGCAGTCAAAGCTGTCCATGCTTTCACTCTCTATGTACCTATAACAAAGAAAGAGCATCCAGTCGACTTTGCCGCATGGTTGATCTTAAGTAGGTAACTTTTCACTCGTTTTAATGCAGAGAAAGACCTCTCAGCAGAGGCATTGGACAACGGGATTGTTAGATAAATTTCCAGCAAGGTAAGGATATTCGGGAACGTGGACTTCGCATATTGGATGTAAAATACAATTAAAACTTGCTAAATCTTGACCATTGTGTCCATCGTTCCCGGGCCCTGAGGCACGTGCCTCATGGGTAATCTGGCACTGTATGTACGAGCCCAAAATTATATGAATTCAATCATTTCTTTAGAACTTAGTGACTTATCTGATTAATCATATTTTTCAGTAAGCTGGAGACTTGCACCACAAAGCAAAAAAAGTGAAGTTATGGATATAAGAAAATATTAGTAGATTACTAGATTAGATTTCTAGTAGACTGGTCCCCAATCATATCACAACTTTAAGAAATCATGTGACAAAAAAGTCTTTCGGCGGTGTGAAGAGAGAAGAGAAGTCTAGAAGACTGGCACCAAATAGGTGATGCTTCACAAGAAGTACCTAGTCTGGGGCATTGTAAAAGGAGATAAAGGGAGGTTTCATCAGCTTTATTGCAGAATCTGCAACTTGGGTCCTCAGAGAGCCCCATCAGATTCAGATATCTTTCAAAGAGGCCATGGCCCATAAGGAAATCTGTGACTACACCACAGAGCAGGTATTAATACCTGCTCTGTGACTACACTAAGGTGCTTCCTACTAAACCTAAGAAGCTGTTCGGACCTAGCTTTTACGTTTACTCACATGTAGTATCTAATTTAACAGCAACTTCATCCCATAATTTATCCAAAATGAATCTGTTGTAATGATTTTTATCTTTAGTGTCCCATAAAGGTGGTCTTAAAAAAATTTCACTTATTAAATCTTGCACCTCCATTCTCGCTCGATAAGAGCAGAGAAATACGTGTCGATTCTCGATGCTTTTATCACTGCTTTGGTAGCCAATGCGCTGCTCCAGTATAAATATGCAAATGTAAATGAATGCATAAAAAAAGTTCCAAGGAGCCCTCCTTGGCCAGGCAGTCAGTCTTCACATTACCTGCAATGTGACCGGGCATCCAGATTAATCGAACCTGGTTGGTTGAGCTGAGCCTTCCCAGGGCCCCTCCACATGCTGTCACCAGTTTTGATTTAACTTTTACAGAGCTCAAAGCTGTTGGAGAATATACGAGTCCCTTCCCATTTCAGTTGGCCAACTCTAGGATTTTTCAGAAATTCGTCTTTAGGAAGTAAAAATACAAGTACCTACTACATCAACTTAAAATTGTTTTATTCATTTAATAACATTTTTAGCATCTCTTAACCACAAAAAATACCTATGCAGTGACTAAAATCGATCTCACACAAAATGAGAACAAATAGAAAGATTTTTTTTTTAGTAAACGTTTATTTGCAATCTGTTAGTTATAACAATAAGCAAATCAGATTTAAATAGGGCAGCAAATTACAGTGTACATGTACATGAGGAGCAAACGCCCAGTGGCATTCCTCCTAATAAATTTTCTTACAAATGTATATAGAGCATATAGGTACAAATCAACCAAAAGCGGTGAGGAAGATCCAAAGGCTTGAAGCGCTTAAGGCTAGGCACTTAGTCATTGTTATCAAGCAGAGACAGCGCGAGGGGATTGGGGTGAAGTTCTAATCGCTGAAGATACTTAGCACTACACTGCACTACTTCTTCTTTAACTGATTTGATATTAAGGTCTTCTCGGATTTCTTTATTTGGGATATAGTAGGGGACATCACAGATGGTACGAAGAGTCTTCGATTGAAACCGTTCCAGTATCTCAATGTTAGAGTTTGACGCAGTACCCCAGAGCTGGATTCCATAACTCCAGAATGGTTTTCTAGACCAGGAGTTTATTGGAGAGTGACAGCTTGGAGTTACGACCTAGTAACCAGTAATAAGACTTGAATTTTAGGTTGGGCTATTTTCTCTTCGTCCAGATGTGGGTTCTCCATATTAAGGTTTTGTCGAGGTGCAGTCCTAAATACCTACACAATCTGTTTGCGATAAGGCTTAATTATTTATTGTAACCTCCGGGACGAGGCCTCTACATTTAGTGAAGGTGATTTGCACTGACTTTTGACTATTTAATTTGAATCGCCATTTTGTGAACCATTCAAAGACAGGTTAAGGGTCAGCTGTAGAGATTGAGCGAGCGGCCAGATTGGGATCATGGTGTGTGGCGAGGATTGCCGTATCGTCAGCATATGTTGCGATGGTTGTGTTGGGGCTGGTGGGAATATCGGCTGTGTACAAAGTATATAAAACTGGCCCCAATACGCTTCCTTGAGGCACACCGGATTTGAATGGATAGACGTCCGAAAGAGCATCTCCAAACTGAACTTGGAAGTATCATTCTTCCAGGTAGGATCTGATAATGCTGTAAAAAGAGTGCGGGAGGATCCGTTTTAACTTGAAAAAGAGACCTTTATACCAGACCTTGTCAAAGGCCTGGCTGACGTCAAGGAAGACTGCAGTGCAGTATCTCACGTCTCCAAAGGCAGCACTACTCTGTGGATCTCCTCTATTGTGGAATGAGCACTCTGAAAACCAAACTGGTGCTCGAGTATGAGCTCTTTGTCTTCAATGATGGAAGAGCCGTTTAGGGAACAGACGTTCAAAGAGTTTGGAGAGCAGTGGAAGCAAACTTATGGGTCTGTAGGAGGTAAGGTCATTGCTCGGTTTCCCAGGCTTCAGGATTAAGATCACTTGGGCGACTTTCCACTGGGCTGGAAAAATTCCTGTCCGAAGAATACTATTGAAGATCAGCATAACTAATCTGATAGCTTTAGGAGGTAATTCTTTGAGTATTCGCCCAGTAATTAGGTCGTATCCTGGAGTTTTTCTACAATTTCTTCGTGTAGCAATCATTGTTTCAACTTCTGCAATAGAGAAGGGTTTAATGGGAAGTGAAAGTTGAAAAGGGCCTAACAGGAAGGTGTCGATATCATTATCATTATCATTGAAGGTATTCGTTGATATATTTGTTTTTGGAGGCCTTGATCAGTTCTTTGAGTTCCCTAGCTGCAGTGTTAAATCTTCATTTGTCATCAGGTGATTTGTTGATCTGCCAAGTTCTACGGAGGCGCCGTTTGTCAGCAATCTTTTGCTTGATATTGATACAGTAGCAAGTTTGGGTTGGTGTTTCTGATTGTTGAGGTGTAGCTCTAGTAGCAGTCATTTGTACAGTTTGGATAAGGGATTCAACCGCAGCCTCGATATCAGATGCTGTTTGAAGGGGAAGATTGGTAGATGGTCTTCTATTATGTCTTTGAAGTGCAATACGATTTTAGGCTCGTATCACTATTGGTTATATGTACATACAGGGTGATTCAAAAGGTATGGTCCAAACTTAAGAGTGTGATTGGTGATGTTAAAATAAGTAAAAAATGCCAATAAACTAATGTCCGATTTACAATTGTTTTCTAGTTATAACAACATTTAGGATAATTTATTATTAATAAAGAACGTATACAATTATAAGAAAAATTAAAAAGTATCACAACAAATTTTCAAAATGTCCACCTAGTACATGTATTCAAAATTGGCAACGCCGACGCAGAGAATCTCGAAAATTCCTCAACTGTTGAGGATGTTTTCGAATATCTTCAACAGCTTCACTTATTTTATTAACTAAATGGCCCCTGTTCTGAATTTCCGTTGCATAAACTTTTTCTTTTAATGCACCCACAAGTAAAAATCTAGTGGATGTGAATTGTGCCCCGTCATGCTGATACCACATGGATCTTCGCACATCAAGATGCAGATCTTCTAATAATGCCGACAAGGCATTATCTAAAAGGTCTAAATACATGTTCGGTGGTCAGACTGTCTCCGGTGAGGATACCTTCTCCCATATTCTACCACAGGTGCACGGGCATTTCCGCTGCAATAGCCATACACAAAATGCATTTCTGCACGTACAGAAAATGGCTCCATCATTACCACATATATTGAAAACTACGCCAATTCAAGCTTGAAACGTCTTCTGCCATAAGGAATTAACATTTGTTTTACTTATTTCCTAGATAACGTGATTTGGCAGAACACAGATAAAAACAAAGAAAATCTCTGTAACTAGATAGCGGTTGGAAATAAGACATGGGTTTATTGGCATTTTTTGCTTATTTTAACAACACCAATCACACCCTTAAGTTTGGACCATACCTTTTGAATCACCCTGTATATGTGTTTTTTTAAAAAAGACCTGACTAAAGAAGAGGAAAGTACAAACTCAGATAAAGATGAAGGCAAAAGAATATCGAGACAAGGTGAAAAAACAAGGATTGGATACAGAAAATTAAAGGTTGACAACAGAGAATATGTATGGAACGATAAATTGGACTTGGAATTAAACATGATAGCCAAGGATAAGTCAAAAAACGGATAGCAGTAAACATGAAGCAGGACGGATTCCCTAAGACATGGGTGCTCAGAAAGAAAACGGTGGAATCTGAGCTTTTTAAACGATGAAGCAAACAAAACAGCAATATAGGTAATGACTTCGAAGACTTCCACGATCAGTGTCAGTATTAACAAAACGTCTTCCGGATTGGGACCGTGTCATTTTGAGACAAAAAGACTCAACGTTTCGCCCACTTTCTTAAGAGGTTTCTTCAGGAGGAAAGGGAGCACTAAAAGAGCACGGTAACTCAACGTGTCAACCACGCCAGAGGCGAAACTCTTCTAGCAAGAGGCACAAGGGTTTTTAAAAAAGTGGGCAAAATGTTGAGTCTTTTTGTCTGAAAATGACACAGTCCCAATCCGGAAGACATTTTGTTAATAGCAATATAGGTACATACATTAAAATCGAGGGAACTAATCGAAGCATTAACAAAAGTAGAGGGACCGGATGAAGAATGGAATATAATCAAGGATGTGCTGACGGAAAGTGCAAAAATCATGAAAACAGAAGAGGGCAAGAACAAAACAGATTTGACGGAGACTGTAAAAGAGAAATCGCGAAGAAAAAAGAAAGCAAAAAGAAAATGCTGGAGAAAGACTGCCAAGAGACTAGAACAAAATATAAAGAAGTTAGAAACAGGGTTAACAATATATGCCGAAAAAAGAAGAGAGAAATGTGGAACCAATGGATGGAAGAACTACAAAAGAGTTTCAACTACAAGAACAAAAGAGAATTCTACGGAAGCCTAAAAAAAGCAGAACAGGGCAATATAAAGGAGGTAATAGTAGCCTTGAGAGATAAACAAAATCAGCTGCGCATGGAAGAAAACAAAATAATGAAAATCTGGGAACAATTCCTCAAAAATCTGCTGACAGCACAAGAAGGAGAAGCAGCCACACAACGAGTAGAGGTAACAGAAGAAGGAACTGTGCCATCATGGGAACATTTTCAGGAAGCTATACAAAAAATGGAAAACAATAAATGTCCAGAGGACGACGGTATACCCATTGAGTTGATTAAATATGCAGATGAACTAGTTGCTAGAAGAATTTATAATCTAATCGTAGTAGTATTGGAAAGGAAGAAGATACCACAGCGGTAATATGCCCAATTCTCAAAAATTATCAAAGCGGGTTTGGAAAAGGCAAATCAGTAGTTGACAACATCAGGGTTATAAAACGAAAACGAGAAAAACATGAAAATACAAGCACTCTTCCTGGACTTCCGAAAAGCATGCGAAACAGTAAAAAGACCCGAAGCAATTCGTGCCCTACAAGAACTTAACTTCTTCAGAAGCATAGTGAAATTGGTACAAGCTACGCTAGACAGTACAACAAATAAAATCAGATTCCAAGGTCAATTATCCAACCAGTTTACAAGTAATACAGAGTTAAAGCAGGGGGACCTCTTAGCCATAACCCTTTTCAACATCATATTAGAAGCAGTGTTAAGAAGCCAAATCAACACAAACTACTTTATAACGAGGAACGCTTACCAATGTCTAGCTTATGCGGACGATGTGGTGCTGCTATGCAGGACAAAAGAAGAGCTCAGAGGCCTATGAAAAAGACTCCAAGAAAAAGCACTAGAGGTGGGGCTAAAAATAAACTTAATCAAATCAGTCTACTTCATTTTGGGTAACAAAAGCAACACTGTAGGTTAAATTGAGGATCAAATTTTGAAATGCTAATTACAAGTATCGACTTCAAATGTTCATCAGATAAATTTCCCTTGTAATTTCATTCACGAAAACGTTTATTCGAAGAGATACGTTGTCCCAAAAATGGAGACAAAATCAACAAGCAAATTCCTTCAAATTTGGAAACTCCTCGGTGTTCAGAAATTTATAAAAATCGATTAAGTTTCCTTCCCTGTATGTATTTATCTTTAATATGATCATTTTCCTGAAAATCAATAATTTCCATTTGAATCTGACTTGGGACATCTGCAACGTCAGAGTCAAACGGATTTTGAAACAGCCTAATCTCATTTGCGCTGCCATCAAGATCAGCAAATCGCTTCTGAAATTCTTGTTTCAAATCTGAAATCACTGAATTTGCGAATGAGGAAAGAAATTTTGCTTCATCTTCTTTATGCAATTCTGCACAACATGACAAATTAGCAAAGTTACATGCTTTCACCTAGCCTTCCAGAAGTATCAACTTTGCTCTGAATACCTTGATATGAGCGAATAAATCACAAACTAAGTTATTTTCGCCCTGCAACTTTAAACATCAAATTGTTCATGTCATTCATGTCAAGCCACTCGGTATCTGATAAAAGCGGTTCATAATGGTTTTTCTCGGTAAGAAAATTTTCATTCCTGAGCTGAATGAAGCACGAAAGAACCTTACCACAGCTAAGCCATCGAACTGTAGTATAATATGTCCAAGTCAACATACTCAGAATCAAATTCCTTGAGAGAAGACCGAAATTGGCGATGATTAGGTACACGAGGGCGAATGAAATTTACCATAGAAACAACAGGTTTCAAGACACAGTTCATATAAACGTGTTTTCCATAAAATGCTTGTTGGTGGATAACACATAAGAAACAGTTTTGATACTCTTACAACCTCTCAAGCTTTTGTGATTTGTCCAACCCCAAATCGATCTTTGTACCAGACATGTTTTTCCTACATCAGCTGTCACGCACTGCAGACGATTCCAGTTCAAATTATATTCTGTTACGGTTTTGTGTATTTCTTTAAAGATATCCTCTCCTGTTGTAGCGCCATGTATGCTGGGAAGTGAAGCTAATTCCTGTGTGACATGACGCCACGAAAAAAATACTAAGAGTTGCGAGATATCACAAACATAAGTTGATTTATCCAGCGCGAGAGAATACCGACTGAAACATTGTACTTTGCTGCTTCACATATTTTCGATCTGATGAGCGTATTTGGCGCAATTTAAAAAGACTAATTTTTTCTGGGCATAACTCAGTCACTGCTTCCATCATACACTCTTTAATGATATCGCCATCAGTGAAAGGTTTTTTTAGCCAACACATAAGCAACCTTGTAGCTTACCAAGGTTAAGGTTTCATTTTCTGAGGTTTGCCTTCGTTAGTCCCCATGTTTTCTTTGAGGATACTCATTGGAAAACTAACCCAATTGACGCATTTTCGCACAATTCTTCCGCAGGCAGGATAAAATCATATCGCGGGCCGGATGTGGCCCACGGACAGTAGTTTGGAGACCCTGTTCTAAGTAATAAAACAGTGTCTAGAAAGGTGAAAGAGTGTGTATATAAGACCTACTGTAATTTTCGCTGCAGAAACTTGGGTTACTGATGTAGAAACAGAAAAAACCTTAGAAATATGGGAAAGAAAGGTTCTTAGGAAAATACATGGTGGAGTGAAAGAAGGTATGATTTGGAGAAGAACCAACAAGGAGTTACGAGAATGCTATAAGGGCAAGAGCATCTCGTTAGTAGTCGGCTTAGATGGGCTGGTGGGAAGGGCACATAGTGAGAATGAAAGAAGTGGAGTTAGTGAAAAAGTGTATAAAACCAACTGGGGAGGGAAGAACAGAAAAGGTAGACCCAGAAAGACCTAGCGGGAGTGTGTCAATGAGGACTTAAAATTAATCAGTGTAGTGAACTGGGAAAACGCAGCAAAAACAGAAAACTGTTGAAAAAAGAAATCGAAAACATTGGCCAAAGGCCTTCAGGCCTGTAGCGCCGGGTTTATAACTATTGATTGAGGTGTTATTGTAACACATAGACCAATTAATCCAAGGTTTTTAGTATAAAGTAATATACAAAACAAGCATCTGCCAAAAAGATAAAGAACAGGCATCTGTGTTAGTAAAACTGGTTTTTTACTCCAACTTGCCAACAAGATTTGGAGCTAATTCAGTATCTGCAATTATAAAGTATCATACAAAAATTAAAGAAAACAGTTTGTTTAAAGTTCTATAACAATTGTTTCCCAGTAACAAAAATTTCAGCATAATATAACTGAACCAGTTGTTTGTGTAAACTAAAGTGACATTTTAATATGAATTTGGATTCAATTTTGAATACTTTAGAAACTTTAGGCCATTATGGAAATGTGATTAGTACAGAAGAAAGTATCATACTTCACAACTCTTTATTGTTGTTACAAAATGAAAATCATTTTCGTAGAATTTATTTTTGGGGTCGTATTTTTGGATCTGACAAAGATTATTACATTGCTTATGGATATGTGAAAGATGCTATGCTTGGAAGAATTTTTTATTATAGCATCAACTGTCTCGACTGGGGTCTTCTGCCTCAACCAACCGAATATGCAAAATTGTTAGTACCCCTTTGCACAACAACGTTTCAAGGAGATCCTTCGGTAGTGATTGATATTTTAATTGATACGGATGAAACCAGCTTAGGACAAATTTTATCTGCTCCCATAGTGCGTAAGTTAAAGGAAGAAGACAGACTATCCGCCACTATTCATTTAATTAATGAAGAAGCTGCCATCGTACCGAGAGGTGCTTTATTTAAACGTGCCGATGGTATTGTTGTTGAAAATTTAAATTATGAAGGTTTATCTCCTTTGGATGCACAAGAAATCAGGTGCTATTTACATTATCGGCCACCACATCAGAAATGGAATACAAATTTGTTAACGCGAGTTGATTATAACTACGCATTAGACTTTTTAGATACGCTCGACAATGACATTCCTGAAGGTTGTTGGGCTATTCAGTCGAGTAAAGGAGGCTCAATGGCCGTTTTAAAATCTTTATACTGGCCTGGGATGGTGTTTTATCACTATATTGGAACTCCTCAGTATGGATCGATTTATTTTGGGCATGGCAAGAAAATTTTAGATTTACCGTTCATGTTACCTCGTTTGTAATAGTTCTTTTAATTTATAAACATTTATTTTATAAATAATCCCATAAGTACAATTATAAATTTATATTAAATAAACAAACATCTTACTGATGCAGTATCATTGACGTTTCTTAACTATAAATACATATATTATTGTTAAATAATAGTTTTAAAACTTGTGTTCGAATGTGAACACTGCTTAATTATAATAGAAAATAAAAAAGGAAATTTCATTTTGTGTATTTATTAGCGAGCATCTTACAATTTAATAAATTATACCGAATGTGCATAATAAAATTATCTGTGTTACAGAATGGTATAAAAGTATTTAATTATTGTCTGTATTGATCATTAATACATAATACATATGCCTGTAACAAAATGAATTTTTTGTTATTAATACTTGTTGCTTAATAGAAATGCACTCAGTGGGTAAACAGAATACTTATATTGTATTAAATAAAGTGTTGATTGAAATCTAATTTTCCTAACAAAAAATACCAAACCTAAAGAAATAACATACCGGAAAGATTAGAACCATCCTACTTACATCACGTATTTAACGGCAATAATGTGGAACGTCACATTTTTGTTTCTTCTTTGTATCAAATTGTGAGAAAAATTCTCGTATGTCTTCTTCCCGTACAACTTTCTTATTTTCAGCAAATTTCTTTAAGTATTCCATAAGATGAGTCTTCATGTCATTATAACCAGCAATGGCTTCCATGAGAGGAACTCGATCCAAAGAATTTATGAACTTCATATCATCTTCTTGCTGCTTTGCTTCGAATTCTCGTGCTTTTGCTTTACCTTTTTCTTCATAAACCTGTACGGTATCTTGAGGATCAATTAAAAACATCACCTTTTCCTCTTGATACATTTTTAAACATTCTGGACAATTACACAGCTGTTTGCGCCAATCCACATCGGACCAAAATTTCGAAGATATTTTTTCAGACTTTGTTATAGGTTTCTTACAGATTTCAGAGTTGCTATTGGTTTCATCTAGGCCATTTGCAAGTGGTGTTTCGGTGGTGTCTTTTTTATCTAATACTGACGGCTCGTTAGATGTTTGTACTTCTGCAGATTCTGAAGTTTCGCTAACAACTTCCATTTCTGATGATTCCTCTGTGGGATTATCACAATTTGCTGGTGTTTCATCATCAACATTAATTGCTACACTGGTGTTAGCCGGCTCTGTTACTTCAACATTATTAGTTTCAGTTGAAGTACTTTTATTCATGCACAGATCATCGTAATGTAATAAGAAAGCATGTTTCTTAACGCAAGCTTCACAGGACATTTCAGAATAAGAATTATGGGCTGCGAGATCAACACCCAGATGACGTGAATGATACCAGTCTTCACATATTATGCATTGAATCATTTCATCTGAGATTGGATCCTCAGGATCAGGGTACGGTCTCTTACAAGTACAATAAACACCAGTAAAATTCTGGTTGTACTGATTTAATTCATTTAAATCATCCTTCGAACTGTCTAAGTTACAGGTTCGATTAGGAAATTTACTATTTCCGCAGTCACACCGAAAATTTCTTTTGGTGTATAATTCTACAAGCTCATGCCCCTCATGGCAATAATAACAGCAAGCAAGACAAATGCCAGCTGCTTTTGAGGAATCAGTTTTTGCTTCAGGAATGCAAGTCAAGCACGAATACAGCGCTTGTCGTTTCATATAACCCTACACAGAGGACATTTCAATAATACGCGATTTACTGAAGAATTACCAATACTTACCTCTGAATAAGTACACTTCTTATCATCTAGGGCTCCTAAAACGGCATTAGCATCCTCCATCAGTTCTTGTTCACTTTGTATTATCTCCCCTAAAGTTACAACTTCTTGGTCTCCTTCTTCACCACTTTGTTCTACACTTGCGTTGGGTTCTTCTGCCATCATGAATTTGATTGTAGTTGAATGGAAATTGTTTAAATTTGTAAAACGTACTGTAAATTTTGCTCTGTTGCTTGACAGCTACAGTCAACCGAAATCAAAATGGCGCAATTTGCGCGGGAAGTGACACTCAACTGCATCTCAACTGTTTCCCTTGCAGGGACGGATTTAGGGGTTACCCGCTGCAAATTTCAAATGTACCATCGTGTTCAAAGAATACTGGTACAGCGAAATTTTGGCTGTTTAAATTTGGTTTGAAGCCACATAATCAATTGCGTTAGCAGGCTATGACCATGAAACATCAACGTGACAGTTCTATGAATGAAAAATCTAAAAAACTTGTCAGTTTGACAAATACTTAACCTCTATTTGACATATCCGATTTACACTTTGAGTATATACAGGGTGACAATAATCTACCTGTGTTGTATGGGTAACTTTGTTATTATAGAAGTTAGAGAGTCGGCTAAATTAGCAAAGTTAGGCAGAATTTCAAGACAAATTAGATGCCAGTTTGACATTTGACATACACTTTCAACTTTTTCAAATATTTCGAAAAACCTAAAAACATGCGATTTTTTAAATGTTTTATAATTCCATAACCACCTATTCTAAAACCAAAGTGAAATATGTTTTCTTGTAGATATTTTTATGTAGAATTATAAAAAAATATCTACAAAGTCATAGCACTCTCGATTTTTGAGATATAAGCCAAACTTACGTTTTTTTAAATGGCGACCATAGTAGGCTATGGATTTATTAAAGGCTTATTTTTTGCTGATTTCAAAAATGTATAGGTTGTCATATCTGTTTCCGTTAATTTTCTCAGAATTTGCAAAAAACTGAAATTAATGATGATAAATAATAACCATGAACTAAGAATGCCTTGGAATTTTGTCATAGTCTCTTGTTTAGTAACTCAGCATCAAAAACAATTGAAATTATCAATTTTTTTAAATTAAACAAATAACAAATAAAATAGGTACTTAGTAACTATCATTATGGATAACAGAACTAAATAATAAATGTATGTAACTATAAAAATAAATTAATGATTATAATAATACTTCAAAGTGACCACCATTTTCTTGAACACATAACTGACATTGTTTTAATATTTCACGTTGCAATTTATGTAATGTATTATGTCTAATTTCAGCTACAGCTCTTCTTATTTTTATTTTCAGGTCATCAATGTTATGAGGCTTTTCTTTGTACACTTTGTCTTTAATAGTTCCCCATAAAAAAAAATCTAGGGGAGTTAAGTCCAGAGACCTGGGAGGCCACGCAATATGACCTTTCGTACCTATCCAATTAGGAAATCTTTCCAATAAATAGTGTGGCACAATGTGAGCATTGTGAGCAGGTGCTCCATCGTGTTGAAAGTAATTCAAATTTTGTATAAAATTTAATGGAAGATCGTCCAACATTTCTTCAAATTGATTACGAAAAAATAGCAAATACCTCTCTGAATTGCTGTGGCCTTTCAACCGTTAAGTGTGGATTTTCCCTTGCCCAGTAAATATGATTTTTTTCTATTAAATAAACCATTATTTGTAAATTTGGCTTCATCCGTAAATAGAATTAATTGAGAAAAGATTTCGTTTCTTTCACTTTCTTCAACAAACCGCATAGCATAATTGAATCTTCTTTCTAAATCTGTTGGATACAATTGTGTTTCCAACATGATGATGATAAGGTTTTAAATTATTTTGTTTCAAAATTGTTCTTGCTTGTTCTCTGGATACGTTACACTTAAGTCCAATTTCTCGCACAGATGCAGTTGGTTTAAAAGTATTGTATGCCAAAACACGCACCTCTGCTCCTTCGTTAATATTTTTCTTAGCTTCTTTTGGTTGACAAAATGCTCCATACCATTTTAAATTGGATTCAAGTTTTGCAAAAATTCTTTTATCTGGCTGCCTTCTTTCCATGTATGTTTGCAGATACAATTCAGAAGCTGCATTCGCATCACGATTACAATTGTAATAGCACAATAACATATCATTTCTTTCTTGAGTAAGCCATTTTTTTAGTAACTTTAACAGAACTACTTAACACATTCACATCCCTAATTATCAGCAAAACAGGACTAACTTTGGCAATTAAATTTGTTTTGTTGTTTTCCAATTCCAAGGCTCTCTTGTTATACTATGCAGCTAATTATTAATTATGATCACTAACTTCAGTTTTTTGCAAATTCTGAGAAAATTAACGGAAACAGATATGACAACCTATACATTTTTGAAATCAGCAAGAAATAAGCTCTTTAATGAATCCATCGCCTACTATGGTTGCCATTTAAAAAAACGTAAGTTTGGCTTATATCTCAAAAATCGAGAGTGATATGACTTTGTAGATATTTTTTTATAATTCTACGTAAAAATATCTACAAGAAACATATTTCACTTTGGTTTTAGAATAGGTGGTTATGGAATTATAAAACATTTAAAAAATCGCATGTTTTTAGTTTTTTCGAAATATGTGAAAAAGTTGGGAGTGTATGTCAAATGTTAAACTGGCATCTAATTTGTCTTGAAATTCTGCCCAACTTTGCTAATTTAGCAGACTCTCTAACTTCTATAATAACAAAGTTACCCATACAACACAGGTAGATTATTGTCACCCTGTATACTCAAAGGATTTACGCACAAAAGAAGTGTCTACATCAAATTTTGAGTTTTGGAAGTGTCTGCAGTAACACACTGTACCAGTATTTTTTGAACACGATGGTACCAGCGAACCTTTAATACAAGAATTGGTATATTTTTATATAGTACCGTGTTATTCACCTGTGTTCAAAAACTAGTACGTTTGGAGTTGGCTACGGCTTTGTTAACCAATGTTTCAGTAGGCTACTTAGACTAAGTATATTAATTAATATTTTTGCTGTATTACTACAATAATTATTGTAATTTGTATACTGTATACACTTTTGTTCTTGGGAGCATTATAGGAGATTTCTCCTCAGCTCTGGAAAATATGCAAAGGTGTAGAAGTGTCCGATAAATGGTACTCACATGTCCCAAACGCTGTTATCAACACGCAGGACTGTAGCATCATGTGGGATTACGCCGATTATGGTATTCAAACTCACCGTACCATTAGGGTCAATCGTCCAGATATAGTGATCCACGATAGGAAGAACAAGAACTGTCTACTTATAGACGTTGCTGTACCAGACGATCGCAACATCATGATCAAGAAAACCGAAAAGATCTTAAAATACAAAGACCTAGAAATTGAGATTAAACGGATGTGGAACACCAAGGCTAGAACCGTTGCAGTGGTTATAGGTACTCTAGGCATTGTCCGTAAGGGAATTCGGAACCAGCTTGATTTGATCCCAGGAAAACCGACAGCTTTGAGGCACAAAAGATCGCTTTACTAGGCTCAGCACGCATCCTGCGTAAAGTCCTCTAGCAGAGGAAATCCTTAGGACTCTGGTTGAGTCTCGGAAATTAAACCGACAAATGTATAGTCGAGAAATAAGATAGATGATAATAATAATAGTTTAATAGTAATAATAATAATAATGGCTTGAGAAAACAAGTAACACGGTATGTCTTTACTTATTACTTAAATACTTACACATGAACAAATAAAACAGCAAAGTAAATTGAAGTTATAAACTAAAATTTTTATTTACATTTTACACATAAAATTAAATTCTTTATAAAAGATTATTAAAATACCCACCACCGGATTCAATATATTTTAAAACTCTATTCCTTACTCCATTCACTGCATTTTCTAAAAACGGAGGCATATTATTTATTTCTCCAAACTTCTCAGTAATTCGTCGTCTTAATTCTTCCAAATTATTAATAGGAGTTCTAAATATTGAATTCTTGATGAAAGACCATAAACAGAAATCACACTCTGTCAAGTCGCAAGAACGTGCAGGCCAAGAAACTTCTGCTAATTTTGTTACAACACTACCACTCTCACGAAACCTTGCTATAGGTAGGTACATACATCTGTTTAAAGTTTCTACAAACTGTTGACGCACAAAACCATCATTTTAGTACGGAATTCTTCTATGCAATTTTCACTTATAATCTCACAAGAGCATTAATTCTTTCCGGAAATTTTTAGGTGTGCATTTCAACAACGTATTAATCGGCCCGAACGGAACGCGAGGGCCGATTACGCTGTACTCGATGTTAAAAGGTTTGAGGCGAGAGAAAGGACCAAAGATACACTGGGTTAAAGACCACAATGGTAATGTGTTAACCAAGGATGAAGATATAAAAGAAAGATGGAAAGAGTATTTTTGTGAAGTGTTAGAGGGGACAGAAGAGACTGAAGAAAGAGAAATGAGTGTGAACCAAGAAGAGAAGATAAGAATAAGTAGAAATTATGAAGATGAAATAACGATAGAAGAATTTAAAGATGCATTAAGATTACTAAAAAATGGCAAGGCTCCAGGTAAAAACAATATTAAACCCGAAATGTTAAAGAAGATGGGAGAAGAGGGGGAAACAGTATTAAGAAGAATTTTAAATAAAATCTGGCATGACAAGGAAATTCCAAGTAGATGGGAAACAGCTATCATAATGCCGTTACACAAACGTGGAGATAAAATGGTATGTGAAAATTTTAGAGGTATATCCTTACTATGCATGGCCTGTAAAATATACGAACGAATAGTGGAAAAGAGATTGAGGAAAATAATCGAGCCAACTCTAGAAGATACGCAAGCGGGTTTTAGAAAAGGTAGAAATACACAAGAGTGGGTGTTCACAATGAGACAAATTAGTGAGAAAATTATACAAAAGGGGGAGAAAATATACACATGTGTCATAGACATACAAAAAGCCTTCGATGCAGTAGATAGGTCTAAATCTGGAACGTCTTAGCTAAAAGTGTCCCGTTAAATAATATTCACGTTTTCCCCTGGAATTTTGAATATGAGAGTAATGTAATGTGTTTGTAGGCACTGTAATTTTGTTCTTCTCGATTATTATAATAGGTTGCCATGATTATTACTGCAAAATGCATGTCAATTTGACTTAGATAGCTTCAAATTTGATACACTTAAGTGAAGTTAATTTTTCTTAAGGAGATGTTTTCGAACATTTAATAAGATGAAGATTGTAGCTATTTGTTATTCGTTAGGTTAGCATTGTGTTTGTTAGAATTTAAGTATAATTTGTAATATTAAAATATCGTGTAAATATTTTTCACTTTGATTCCCTATTTTATTACAAATTAGAAATTTCTAATTATTTCCCGTTGCTTAGTGAATTAAAATATTTGACTCAGCTATGCAAAAAACGAGCGTGGTAACTAAGCGCCAAGTAGGTAATGCATTCAAATGCCCGTATTTAAAATTTCAGGGGACAACGTGTATATGGTTTGTTGAAGGTTAAATCACAATTGAAGTGGCTATAGTCTTGGCCCCTTTTTGTAGAACAGACTGTATACAAAATTTACGTATGACCAACAGTCGGCTGGTCGTGTGGCTAGCGAACCGACAGCCCAGGGCGCTCAAATTTGTTTATACGGCCCTGTTGAACACCCTTTATTATTAATTGACTTAAAATATGTTCTCCTTACTTTTAGTTCTTAATGGTTTGTATAACAAAATTCAACTTTATAAAAATTAAAATAATGAATGGATTTTTCTAAATTTATGAGAGTTTTTAGTATTCTTTACCTGTGTGTTTATAAAGGTCAGCGGCTACCAAATACCTTGGTCGTTTGTGTTTTGGGAATTTCATTACGAATGTAGAAATTCCGCTTTTCAAAAAAGTGTTTGTAGACAAGGCTTAGACAATTGTGTGGCAGCACCCGAGACAGTTTTGTTAAAGTAAATTTATTTTTATTAAACAATACACTGGACATTTCTTTGTTTTGTGAAGATTTTGATAATGAATTAATTGGTTAGCTGCTTTTCTGTTGAGTAAGAATTATTTTGCTTGCTAATCATAGCTCTCAAAATTGTCATTAATATGTAAACACAAACCTTTTTATTTTTTCAAAAATGATAAATCAAAGTACCTACACAGCGCGAAGAAATTAAATGGAGGTAACGAAATATTAATCAAAGGTCTGAAGTTTACAAGCAAATCGCGTTTCAGTGGGTGTTTTTGGTTATCGCAAAATAATTTCCGTGCTAAACGAGCTTTTTTTATGTATAAATGAAGGTAATAAGTAGTAAATACTTCACATATCGATTGTGTAAGCCGAGAGTTCCCGATAGAAGGGCCATAGGAGTCATAGGACGTCGCGACGCTCCTGTGACGTAGTTGCGCAAAAGCGTCATTGATTAAAAGAGTTCACACTTTACCCTTATATTCCACACCATTCCCGTGATTCGACCCTTTGGGTAAGTACACAAATAAAATTTTTATCTTTAGTACATATTATTTGCAAGGATTCAAGTTTATCTCTTTGTTTTAAACTCACTGGCACGCAGAAAAAAAATTGCGAACCAAACAAAAACAAATAAAAGGTTAAAAACCAGACATCAACGTGGTTTGTTTGCATTAGTAATACTGTTTACGTGTCTTGATAACTTTATTGTGTTTATGATAAATTTGATTTTAAGCTTTGATGTTAGTAAAATTTAGGAATTTGTAAGTAAATTTCTCGTGGTGTTAACCAGAATGAAAATTTTTCGTGGTTTCATTGATTTCCGTAACAGGTGGTTCATTCAGAAGCCTGGTTTGACACACATTCAAGGATGGTCAGATTATGAGCTCATTTGCCATTTCCAGATGATTCTAAATTTGTACTTTAACAATTTAAATTACTATACCTGTAATTTTGTGCGAACCCCTTTGGGGTTGGGGAGTATGTTTTTGCGATACCGGTCTGTACACAAAGGGATTTGAGTTTTATTTTTAATTTTTTTATTATAGAAAGCACTGAGTTGTAAATTCGAAAAAAATGTTTCTGAGCTTTAGTTGATTAAGTACGCTTTTTATGGTTCTGCTGAAAGCCTGAAAAAGGGAAAGACTGCCTTATTTGTCTTTTATTTTCGGTGTAACGTGTTGCTTAATTTACCAATTCTCCATTTAAAAATAAAAGTAACATGAGCGTGTCGAGGATGAAAGTCGATTTTGTCGTGTCATATCAAAAATATTAAAAGCTCAGCTGAAAAAACTATTTTCACGTATCATAAAAATTCGGACAAAATGCCTTTATAAAATAAATTAATTTGAACAGACAGGAAAGTATAAAATATTTGACTTTGGTTGTAGCTTTGTAAATATGAAATTTGAATCGATGCCTTTGTACTGAATGGCAAATTCTTGAATGAAAAAGAAGAAAAAATTACTTTTTATTTGCGTATATCACAGATCGTTTCAGTAAAATCTTGGTCAGAGTTCAAGGAACTGTGGGCGTTAAGTGCCAAAGGTGAAAAGTCTCAGTTTAAAATTTATGAAAAGATATGTCTGAAAAAAGCGAAACAGAAATTTGAAATCTCATATTACAAAATTTATTCAAAGAGCACCTTCTTTGATTTAGCTTTTAAGGCCTTCAGTTCATTTTTAATTAATTTATTTATTTACTTACATATTTATTTGCTGCATTTGTGTTTTTCTTGATTTCCTAAAAAATATAGTTGCTTGAAATTAAAAACAAATAAGGTTGTGATCAAACTGAACTCTTTTATTCTCCAAGATTTTTGCTAAAATATTTTTATTGCGTGTTTATGAACTTCTGATAATACTCTGCATGAGCATTCCCAAGATGTAAAATTACGAATATCAATACAGAAGTTTGAGAGATTTCCTAATTTTGATTATTAATACGTTTTAATAAGAAACAAACTCTCATTATTCGGAGGAAGTTAGCAGCGTTATCAAATTTTAAACTAAATTTGGTAGAGGATTTAATTCGTAAAGCCGAGGAAATTTCAACCTATGTACTTGGAGCACGACGTTGATGTCAAAGGAATTGATATTTACTTCACATAATTGACACCTACTCTTAATACGTTGCCGGCTGGAAATTTTATTTTCAGACATTGCTTTCATAAAAAACGTTTAATTTTGTGCCAGATTTCCTTGAAAATGTTTGGGTATTTTGATTACTTCTGGTATTTTTGTGAGGAAACCCTTTTAGGTCGGTCAGGTTTTAGATTAAGTCATTAAGTAATAACAATGATAAATGGCAATAGCAATAATAGTGAGTAAGATTTTGTTGGAAGTGACGTGCGCTAAATCTTGTGCTTCTGCTTAAAATAGCCACAAATTTCCATAATAACCGCTTAGATTTACGATGCTGCTAAATGAAAACCTTGAGAATCTGGAAATAAGTTAGTAAAGTCTGTGAGTGAAATCTAAGGGGAAAAATTAAATTAATTAATAAATATTAAATTATCTAAATTATGAAGTATTAGTTTTTCTATTTGCAGAATTTTCATAATTTGATGGAATACATAAAAAATATTTCCCTGAACGAGGAAAGCCTTAAAAATTTAATCTTAAAAAGACACTTTATTCCTGTCAAAGTAAATGAAAGGTGAACTTTAAGACTTGGTAATTCTTTTACGATTAAAATCCTGACTCAGAAGGGATTGAAAACATGTACCTCCTACGTATTTTAGGCCAGTTAAGCTCGCCCCTTTGTATTCAGCTTTGAGTCTCATGGGTGTAAATTCAAAACTAAAGTACTTACAAGTCTTCAGATTTGCACTCGTATCAGAACAGTGTTACAAACTTACAATCAAAATTTTAGCTTTTTAAAATAAAACTTTGAATTTCCAAGTAGTGTATATCATGATTTTAGAACGATAATCCGGAAATCCTGAGCAAATTTAATAATACATTACAAAGTACTGACATGTTTTCTTTTAACTCTAGGTCGTTTTTCACAATGAAGGCAGCAATATTTCTTTGGGGCTTCATTGTGGGGGCAATGGGGTACCTGTCACCGGGGAAGGTAAGTAAATTTGTTCTTCAAATTTTATATTTATCTGATTTTTCCATTCTTCAGTTCCCATCGAACCCAAAATATATTAAGTTTACAGAAAAATATTTCAGTGTAGGCGGTTGGCGAGGACAAATTCGGTGCTTCTGCAACTTATCTAAACTTATCGCGTACGAAACATTCCTTCGAAAATCGAAAGTAAATTTTATATAGTTCATAATTTACTTAATGGTCAATTTATATGTGTGAAATCCTTATCTGATATTTGTATCTGCGTCATTCGGGCGTGGCTGCTAAAGGCAATAATGGGTGTTGTATTTCTTTAATAAACAACCACCAGCTAACTAAATTGGTTTTAATAATAGTTGTAATTTATTTACTTATAATTTAAATTTCCCACGTAAATACGGATTCGTTATAGTCACAAGGTGGAATCAAATTAATGTTGGAAATTATTTAAACCCTTTTAACGTTTGCCATTCATACTTTGAAGTGTTAGCAGGATTTCCATAGCGACGCCTTTGTGTTTCAGTTTAAAGTATACAGTGTCCTTTTCAGATAGAAATAACTCGAATTTAATTAAACCTTCGTATTATCAATTGAACCCATTTGATCCTCCTTTATAAATCGTTTCCGAAATGCCGAAGTGCACTTTTTGTCATTTTTTTTTTTAAAGGAATTGCTCCTATCGGATATTTTCCTTCAAGAGGTGATGAATCGTCTCGGAAAAGATTTTTCAGACGGAGCTTACTTAGATTTTCCTGAGAGTCGCCTGGCCATGGGAGCGCGGTCAATTGGGAAGGATTTAGAAGAGGAGCAACTCTTCCCCGTGGATTATGACGGTTTAGGTGAAAGTAATTTGCATCCCAGCCTACGTGATCAGGAATTCCTTCAGCAGAGCAGTCTCTGGGGTAACCAATTCATGTCCGGTGGAGCCGGTGAAGGAATTCAGCGATTGAAACCGGAAGGAACTTTGAAAAATAAACAGGAAATTAAAACTGATGCTACTTTACCCGCGTATTGTAATCCACCAAATCCTTGTCCTTTGGGATATACAGGTAATTTGTTTTGAATTCTTTCTTGTTATTAACTCTTTCTATTTTTAATTTTGCGCTGTAGAAACTAAAAATACTTTATCAAATAATGTCAAAGAAAAACCAATCTCCTTTGCGAGGAAGGTTTGTGCGTAAAAGTTAACCTTGTTAATATTTTTCTCATTACGTTGGTTTATCAATAGTCTTCCTAGAATATTGAATTGTAACATTAGTAGAGTTATGTGGATCACGAACACCTAACAAGTCTGAGTCTGACGTAAACCTAGTTGAAATTACCAGGAAATAAAAAGAAGCGTCTCGGAAACTGGTCGCAATAAATATTCCCCTTGCGTATTCTGAAAAAGCGATTTGTTTGTAGAACCAAGACCAGTTGATTAAAAAAGTATGGATTTAAAAAGTTTTCATTATGCAAAGTTTTAGCTCGTAAGTGGTTTTGGTTTACGGATTTGCTCGACGTGATGAACTTCGGAAATATGAAATTGTTCTCTGTTCCTGACAGTAAAATAGGCGGAACTTTCAGTTTTATGGTTCTATATTATGTTTAACTTTTATGGATAATTTATGATGTTCATAAAATAATTTTCTGCTACTATTCTAAAATACTTTAGTATGAAATACGGCCACCTTTGGTTTGCCCTACCATTTAATTGAACATTTGAGTATTTGATTTGGATTTAACGATAGGGAAACTGCGTTACAAGTTTTAGATTTAGTGTTCTTTCCTGAAAATATCCAATTTCAGAACAGGTCTTTTATTACTGCAGGTTCATGGAGTGTATGATCTATTTGAGATATTTTTTTAAATAGATATGAGTCAGCAAATAGTTTGGTTTTAATTTCAAACTATCAGGGCGCGTTTCACAAATGATTCAAAAGTTTCACCAAATAGGGCCAAATAAATTATTCATTAAAATAAACAACATCAAGTAAAAAATCGAATTGATACAGCCAACAACATATTAGTAAATACAAAATGTTGGTGGTCAATTTTCGTCATATGTTAAGTTATGAAAAGCTTTGATCAGCTCACTGTTTGGCATGATTTAACAGCTTCGTCAAAATCGGGCCAAAAATCGAATTTAATAACAAAAACAAATGCTCTTTTGTCAACCTGAACTTTCATTAAGTTATGAAAAATTATATCCATTCTGACTATTTTTGGCAAACCTGTAAAAGTTTTATGCAAAAAAATCTGCCAAAGTTTTGCCAGTTCAGTAGTTTCCTAGGTGTAGTTGCTTGGAATTAAAAAAAAGCGAATTCATACAGGAACAAGTAGCCCAATTCACAATCAAAATCCATGTCCAAATCTGCTCAAAAAACATCTTAATCTAGTCTTATACAACGTCGTTCTTGTTTAAAGCTGATCAAGGATGCTTAGAAAATTTCGAAAATACAGCTTCTTTCAGTAGAAGGTATCAAGGTTCACAAGATTGCATGTGTGACAGCGAACATATGTTCGACTGTCCAAGTCCAGCTGAGTCTTCTCCAGAAGAGGACACCATAGATGCCCTCAACGATCTCGAATTTAATCGATTTTTGCAACGCACTATGCAGGTACTTGTTGAGTTTTATTGGGCTTGAAGCCTTAAACTTTGGGTTTTTTTAACATTTTCTGTAATTCCAGGTGGATCCAAGTCTGCAGCACAAAAACCTGGTTGCCAAGAAATTCAATATTAAGAAGGTAATTGGAAATTATATTTCAGTACCTAACCATAAAACTCGATTCATGAAGTTTAAGAAATGACTTAAGGTTATATCAGATGGTTTTCGGTTGAAGAAAAACGAAATGTTCTGTCTAATGACAGTCTGTACAACCAAAATGATATAGGTTCAAACCTCGAAGCGATGATGATTTTATTTTCGTTAATTTAAATTAAGCTAGTGGCCGATCTTTTCCATGTGCTTAGGGCCAATTTCCTACACTTAATGTGGTTAAATCATACGAATTTGAAGGATTATTTCACCATTTTCGCCACTACAAACCTTTTTGGGATCTGGGATGCCATTTTTAATAGTAATCTGCATCTGTTTAATATTTTAATGAAAAACTATGCTGAATGCCTCAAGCTTGGTTTGAGTAGACCTAAATTAAGGCTTAAACTAAGCGCAGCATCATTTAAGTTTGCCTTAAGCTGAACCTTGAGCTTGCATTGAAATATCGACCCTCTACATTTAGGGTCAATTATCGTATACCCGACAACCCTAAGTTTGAGTTATTTTTCTTAAAAATCCTAATTTTTGCAATTATTTTTACAGTAAGTAAATATCTGAAAGTTAACGTTATCAGGGGATTGTAGAACTTGCCTTCAATATTGGTTCTTATAACTTTAACTTCAAGATATTTTCTTGGTAAACAGATGGAAAGACGGACCTTTAAGAAAAATAGAACTCACTTTAACGTGAATGTAATTTTTACTGATTTGTTTGCAGAGTTACAATGAAAATCCTTTCCTAGCTGGAGAGCGTCTTCCTGTGGCGGCGAAGAAAGGAACGAAAGTATACTTTTAAACATCTGTAAAAAAATAAACCAACCTGTCCCCAGTAACAACTGATACAACTAAAAAGTTATTTGAATTGTTACTGGAGATATTGTCGAGGTGGCTTTTCCGGAAACGACACGGCAACGAAAATGGTAGAAGATTTGCATGACCCCGCATAGTTTACTCCCTTTTTAGAGCTTCTAAGTGGTGCACCCGAGTGCAACATGCTTCTTAGATTCATTAGCGGCTTTGATTGTTTGTGGATGTTCTTCAATTTTCAAAAAGAAGTAGACCCCATACTGTTAAAGAAGGAAGAATGGATAAAGGACTCAACATTTCTCTTTAAAAAAGTTTTAAAAGCCGAACATCAGCTTTTCGAAGTCCTAACAACAAACTATTATTAATATGAACTTCCCCAAAAGGAGGAGATTAAAATTACACGCTTTGGGGGATCTAAGAATATATCCTGCACTATTTTATTTTATCTTTATTCTTCGGTCCCTCGAAGTCTCTTAGGCTGGTTATAAAAAAACATATCAACCAGATTAGGAATACCTAAGCCGTGGAGCAAGATATATTTGGAGGTGTTTTCAAGTCGCGTAGTTAGGCCCTATTGATTTTCACGGTGTGATCAGCAGACCATCGAACGTTTGACGAAAGTACGTGCTTTTATCAAGCGTTCTTCACGTATCCTAATTACACCAGGCAAAATCATACCGCGGTTTGGAAAGACCCGATTGTCATTTTGACTCGGTAGTACTAAACGGAAAATTTTTCTTGGTACTACAAATAATATTTATTATTTTTTATTTGTGGAAGGAAAAATGGCCAACAAATCTTCGGAATGATTACTGATGATGGCTATTGTAACAATCGTTGTTATGTTTAATGTTATTTCACTCCTTTGACATTATTGATAAAAACTAATGTTTATGGTGTTTTAATATTTAAATAATATTGTGTGAGCGTGTGACATGGTTAACCATTTCAAAGCGTCGCTTATAATCACATATGTCTTAAGATTATTATAAGAGCAGAACATTATAATGTTGTGTCATTCCTAAAGGTTCTGTTCTCTTTTCAAATGTCAGTTTTGCTGAAATAAAATGTATTCTCTTAATGCAGTGATTGACTTTTATTTTACGAATTCATAAATCCGATAGTTTAGAAAGGGCATTTCATCTTTTAATTACTAACCTTTGGTATTTGTTCTAGGTTGTAATATACTAACTATTTTATTAATAAAATTATTTATTGCAAAATCATCTTCGGAAACCTGTGGAACTGAATTAATTCTGAAGATGTTAACAAAATACAAAATCAAAAATTTCAGAAAACCGAATACCTAATCTATGTACCACACCTTTTATTACTTGTTATTACCTACCTAAGTGCCGATCTGTTCATCTCCTGATAATCTTAATATTCATACAATTGTCATAGTAAATGTTTGAAAATGAAATTTACTGAGAGATGAAAAGGCTGGCCCTAAGAGGCCTAAGATATGAGTTTTAATTCCATACTCACCGTTGATGGTTTAAACAGGATCATTTACTGTACAAGAGCATCGTGGTTTTAGTGGAACGAAGTGATTTCTAAGTCTACATTAAGGAATGTCGGGATCGACCAACACTTTTCAATAATTATGTGCTCCAAAGTTTATAGCAAAAAGTTCGATTTTGTTATTCCGGTAAACTGCAACAGTTACCTATTTGGAATATTGTTTCAAAAGTCACAAATGTTAAAAATATGATTAAACAGTAATCAGCTTTTAAGATAAGGTGGAGATGTTTAAATGTAACTCTGGTTGCACGCTTAAATTAATTTATAATTCATTGTTTAAACTAAAAGTTATAGGTAGAACCCGTTTTAGATGAAGTTAGGAAGCATATAAAGCGTTTTGAGTTAGTTTCAACATAAAACATCCCATAATTTGTTGGTGTGTTTTACTAAAATTTTATGGTTTTGTTATTTTGAAATTTCCTTTGATAGTTGCTTATTTGTTTGCAAATTTAGATGCGAATCACCACTTAGTTTTAGAGATGAAACTTAGTGGATGGGGAGAAAAGACAAATAAATAGAAATGAGTGGAATGCGGAGGCGGAGCAGTTAATGATAAATGTAGAAGATAACAAATTAAATAAATAGTATAAGAAAAAGCATTGTAAATACAAGTAATAGGAAATGTTGATTGGTTTGATGGTGATTGTGAGGTATTGGCAATAAAGAAGAAGGACATGAAGACAAGCCTAGTAAAAAAAATATAACGAAATAAGAAAGGAAAGTACCTACACGGTTAATAGAAAAGACAAAGAATGAAATTGATCGAAGAAATATCATAGCGAGTTATGGGAAGAACGCTTTAAAATGTTTTAATGGCGGAAAATCATGTTATAAAATAGGAAAAGAAGCGTGGACAGGTAACAACAGCGCAACAGAACATAATATATCTACAGCAGAAGAGTGCACCGCAGTAATAAAGAACTTAATCACAATAAGGCGGGAAAACCAGATGACGTATTAAATTAATTGTAAAGCATAGGGATGAAGTAAAAATATATAAGAATTGAACTCAGGTGGGTATCAAAGAGAGAGACTCAAGAAAATGTGCTAATTTCATAGAAATTACTTTGTTAAATATCCCATACAAGGTTTCAACCATGGAGGAAAAGCAAATGAATACAGTTAGGGTGCAGGACTGGAAGTTCAACAACAGAGGCTATACACATTATGAATCAAATATAGTAAAAAAAAAAGATAATATGGGCATACAAATTTATTTTGAAGATTTTAAGCAGACGTTTGGTATTTAGGGGTATGGCGAAAATAAAAATATCCGGAAAGCTAATATCATTAGTCAAAATGACGACGAAGCAATGAGTCATGGTGAAAGGAGGTCATGACAGGTGTAAGATAGAGGGATGGATTATTAACCACATTGTTCAACATAATAGTGGGTAGATGATGAAGGTTTGCAACATCAAGACAGTTATTAATGACAAATCCAAGTAGTTGCCTATGTTGGCGACTTAACCGTAATAGCAAGAGATAGGAGAAGTCTAAAGGAAGTCACAATGAAAATTATAAATGAAGCAAATAAAACTGTAAAAGAAAAACAAAATATACAGTAATAGAAAGGGAGACCACCACTGAAATGAAAGGCATATATGAATTGCGTAATGGAGGAAAATCGCTTGCATCGGAATATTGGGAAAACAGAAATTTTTAAAAGCTGAAGACGATGATCTCATAGAAAAAAGTCGAACGGGAAGAAGAAAACAAGAAGATTTATAGAACAGTGGTGACAACATAAATAACATAAAAATAGAAAACCTTAAGTTTGAAGCAATGAATAGTTATAAATACTTAAGGACGATAATAATAATAGAAATGAGAGGAAGAATGCCAGCGGAGCATAAAGCAAATACAAAACCTTGATGCAGGACAAAAAAAGTACCTAGAAAGAGAAAATGAATAATTTACAAAACAACAATTAGGCCCGTGTTTCGAAAATAATAAGCCACATAGGTGCGAATGAAAAGAAATTAAGACTACATGAAGAATACCAAAGACTTATTAACTTTAAAATAAGGAATGTACCTATTAAAAGGGGGTCGTTTGAAAAGTAAGGTGTTTATTTACCTTAGGCAAATGCGATTAAATTTGACCATCTTGTATTTATTTTTCAACATAATCTCCATTGAATTCGATATATTTTGCCCAACGATGTTCTAAAGCCATAATGCCGCTTTTATAAAATAATTTCCCCTGGTCTGCAAAATAGCTGTCCACAACATGAATCACTTCATTATTGTCGAAAAATCGTTGTTCTCCGAACCATCTTTAGAGGTTCGGGAACAAATGGAAGTCATACGGGGCTAAATCGGGAAGTAGGGCGGATGATCCAACAATTAGAACCTGAGTTCATGGATTTTAGCCATGGAAACCGTTGAAGTATGAATAGGTGCATTGCCCTGATGAAAACGAATTTTTTTGGCAAGGTACTGTCGCTTTCTCTTGATTTCTTTGCTCAAATTTTATAGCAAACTTGCATATGACTCTCCAGTGATTGTCCTTTCTTTTTCCAGATAGTCAATAAAGACCCCACCATGTGAATCCCAGAAAACCGATGTCGCAACCTTGTCGGCAGATGCTATTGTTTTCGCCTTCTTTGGAGCAGGTTCCACCTTGGCTGTCCATTGTTTTGATTGTTCTTTCGACTCCGGAGTATAGTGGTGGACCTACGTTTATTGACGGTCACAAACCGACGTAAAGTCATTGGGGTTACGCTTGAAACTTTCCAAGTACTCAGACGAAATGTCCATTCGAACACGCTATTGGTCTAAAGTCATCATCCATGGCGCACAAAGCTTTTGCATGCCCAAATGTTCATGTAAAATATTATGAATTCGTTTGGTTAAGATCTATACCACGTCTGCTATCTCCCTGATCTTCAATCTTTGGTCATTCAAAACTATTTTGTGAATCTTAGTCACATATCCGAAGTTGTCACATCACTTGGGCGTCCGCAATTAAAGTCAGCAATTCACAAATATACGATTTTAAATGAAGGGGGAGACTCTCAAAGGATACGATCTAGCTTACTTTTTATTTGGGTTAGCGTTTTCCCCTTCAAACAATAAAATTTTATCACGGCGCGAATATCCTTTCTGTTCTTCATTTTTGAAAATGCTTGCACGTTCGTCTACCCCGCATGACCAAGCAATAACCTCACAATACACTGAGCTGAAACTCGGCAAGAGCTCGCTTGAAGGATTAAATTTATCGGCCGTGCATCGATTTTGATCATGGTGCTGCCATCGCTGCGTCCTTTACCTTACTTTTTAAACGACCCACGTAGTATGAATAGTAATACCAGTAATAGCTCAAAGAGTACGGTGGTATGGCTACATAAAACAGAATGGCAGGCACTGCAGGCAGTAAGGATCTACAGAAGGTTACATAGTGGAGACGTTATGATGGGAGACCAAGAGGAAGATCAACAAGTGGATAGGAAACCAAGTAGTAGAAGATATAATAAGTATAAGAAGGAAATAAATATAGTAGGAGCAAAGAAGAAAAATTACAGAAGCGGATAACCGGTCCGAAAACCAATCTAAACATACAAAAATTAATGAGTGTAACAAGGAAGACACAAACAATATGGGTAGCACAACAGAGATAGAATGCAATCATGGCTAGGTAAATTTTTAAACTAAAGATCTCTCTCCAATAACAAGCAAGCAAGCAAAACCATCTGTCATAAATATTTTATCTGTCATTAAAAGGTATACTATTTAAATGTCGCTAAAGATAATCGTTTTCAAGCTATTTGCTATTGCAGTAAGTAATGCAACATCTTATACATTTTTTAAGCATTCTGTAACGCAGTAGGCTTGTATTTAAAACAAAAAATTGACATATTCTTGTCAAAAACAAGTAATAGGATACAGAACAATAGTACATCAGTCGGATATTTCGATATTTGTTATTAAATTTTTTTAGATTTGAGTGTAGCACAAGTAATGCTCTTTGGGGAACTGAAAAATGATTTCATTGTCTGGATAGAATTTCCATGTGGTAGGCAACAAATTATTTTCTAATATTGTGAAATACTTCTGGTAATTTACCCCTCCGTCAATAAATTCAAGTCGTTCTAAATTTTTGGCGAACATACAACTCACCCCATTATTCCTTTTGGAAATTTCACTCATTACAATCTTGATGAAATTCTTCATTTCTTAATCTAATAATTCGATTAGGTCAGTCCCTTTTACATGGATCCGCCATTGCTCTGTATCCCATCACTTGTTTTTCATACGAACATGTCAAAATTGCCATTTTAATTCCAAGCCTACTGCGTTAAACATTACTCATAGTATGTCTTTTTTACATAAAACAGATAAGGCAATTAATTTTTTCAATTAGATTTACCCTAACTTTAAGTACAAAAAGTCGAAGCTTTTTTAATTTTTAAGATATTGTTGTAGCAAAAGTAAGGTTCTTTTAGGAGCTACATTAAAATCGAGCACGGATTATTGTTTCCCGTCACAAACGAGGTAGTTTCACCAATTTTCATATAAATATTTAGAAAACTTTTGAAATTACATAAGAAAATTAAAATTAAATTTTAAATTTGACACTCACATCTCTCTAAATATGAACTTTAGGACTAAGTTAATATCTTATACTATACATAGAAATCCACTTAACGACGGAGTTTACACCTTGAAAAACAGTCGACTATATGCAGACTTTGTTCCATTTTTTGAGAACGAATTTTTGTTTCTAATTATTTATCGTTTGTCTGTCTATAGACACCTCGGATTTGTTAAATTAAAAAGAAAATAACGTTTTACCAATAAAAAACGTACAACTCTATTTTACTTTAAAAATTCAAATAGTATTTGCAAACATTGAGATATCGAAAAAATCTCCACGTCAATAGATAGATAAAAACATCCCCTTTTCAAAGGTCACGCGAACATTTTTTCAAAAATGCAGATTAATTCGGAAATAATGGAAATAAGATTTTAGAAATATCGTTGTAACTCATTATTCATAATGTAGCGTGTAGGCAACTCAACTAACATGCGAACCCATAATAGGAAATATTTAAAATATGAAACAGAATTCGAAGGCAAACTATTTCGTATTATTCCAAGAAACAATATCAGTTATTACCCTACTCTACAGTTTTGAGTCATACACAAATCCGCGCATAAACCATTTTGTTTATTTAAGTAGTTATGCAACTTTAGATACGTCAAATAGAAAGTCACTGTATGTAAATGCCAGTCTTAAAATGCAACATACTGCAACATACATTAATTTTATTTATCCAACATCTCCTAATTATACAACCATAATTGTACTGATTTCAGTTGAATTATATACCCTATAAGTCACTAGTGAGTTATAAATAATTCATAAGTCACGCCAACGGATATCTTAAATTTATAAATAAACACAACAATTTCAGGTATTAAAAATCATTTAATAATTATTATTATAGAGGTATAACAACAGATGAATTAAAAAATTTCCTATTCCTTATTAACATTAACAGTAACATTAAATGTAAAAGTAAATTTCAAAGTGACATTTGACAATTGAATTAAATTATTCTCCTAGCGACATAAATTTCAAAAGGTAAGAAATTCTTGATTGATAATATTGATTAGTTTTTAGCGAATTATGGAGATGTTGGATAAAATTATGTATGGAACTTGTGTGTTATCGGTCACAAGTCACTCGTAAAAACAAAGCCACTCGCACTACGTGCTCGTGGCTTGCCCGTTTTTTCTCGTGACTTATTTCCCTTATAACACACTTGTACCATAAATAACTATTTCTTAGCTATCGTAAGTACTAATTGTAAGGGTTGTGTTGATTTTACGTGTAATAAAATTGTTCCACATAAAATGCAACATCAGTTGTCAAATTTGTCAAAGTTAGCAGTCAAAGGTTGAAAACATGTACACATACGAAGAGAGAATTCAAATTGTTACATGGTATTTTTCAAATAAAAGCTTACGGTCAGTAGCCAATTTATTTACGGAAACGTATCCGAACAGACCTACACCAAATCCACCCACAATTTCCAGAATTGTAAGCAAATTTAAAGTAAATGATTGTGTTAAAGCAGAGCATTAAAGAAAAAACCGTGTAAAATCGTACACCTGAACGGACAAATCAACTAGAAAACCTAGTACAGCAAAATCACCTTTCAGTGCAATTAGGTATTAGTAGGAGTAGCACTCTTAGGCTTTTAAAAGAGGAAAAATATCTTCATATCACGAAAGTCACACCTAGTACCCTCAGAAAGTGAATACGTAGAATTGTAGGTCATAAGTTGTAAAATGACTTTAAAACCTCCATCCATTAAAAATATCAATTTTAAAAAAATGTTAGTTAACACCTTTATCCATCAACCCCTTCAGTTATAAGATATTAGTGTTAGAAAAAAATAATTTGCTACGAAGACTGGGTATAACCAAAATCAGTTTTATACTGTTTAATGTGTATTTAAAGCAAAGTTGAAAGCGTCATTATAAAAGGAAAATAATCAACAAAAAATACGTATATTACAGAAATGATAAAATGTTATATTTTGCTTGAAATTACAGAGACAATATTGTCGTCACCACAATAATTTGCCGATATATCTTCGGTTAGTTTATGATGAATCTTCATCATCATCTTGCTCTTGTTCAAGGTTGTACAGGAAATCTTTGTTGCTACAGCCGATGATGACGTCGGCATTTTTGGAATTTTCTAAATATTTATCTGATTTGTATATAATACTTGTTAAAACAGAAAATTACTTACCTGCGTCATGATGCATCTGTCTCATAATTGTAGACGGTCCTGCCCCGTCTTGAATAGGTGAACGTTCATGGATGTGGAATTCGCCTGTGGTTGTTCGAATTCGTCAGGGGCTGTACCATGGCAGCAGCAATCTGTTGCAAATTATGTTATGTTATTATTATTATTTTATTATTCCCATTATTCCCTTTTTGGGACATAGGGATGTGCTGGTGCGTTAACGTATGAGGGATTACGGGTGCAATGCACAATCCAGCTCGCATGCGAGTCATGTGATTGCGCCGTTTTTTGCCTACATACCGCACCATGTGTATAGTGTATGTGTGTGTACGTATAGAACCTTGTTACTCTACCTCGTAGGTCGGTATTCGGAGGAGAGCGTGGTTAATTAGGTACCCAACGACGAATGGTCACCAGGGCTCGATACCGAACTCCGGGAAATCTTGCACCCAGCGAGATTCGAACCGGGGACTAGCGCAACGCTAGCCTGACGCTCTTACCACTGCGCCCACCCTGGCAGTAAATTATGTTATGTAATATGTAATAATACAGTGTTCATATACCTTTTAACAAATAAACATTTAAAATCATACAAGAATCATCATTATTTAACATCAACAAACGTTTTGTTAAATCAATAATAGTAGATACTGTAAATAGAAAGTTTGAAGATTATAAAAGATTGTTATGTGGGTGTACTGTATTTTTCATTTTTTAACTTATTGTGCTTTCCCTTTCATATTTCATGACACTACTTTACATCTTGCGTGTCCACAAATTCTTCAACTTGTGTAGCGTGATCTTCAAACTCGATCCTTTCGGTCCAAGAGCTGCATCCAGGTTGTTCCGGAATGTTTGTGGTTCTTTCTCGAGCTACGCTTTGGTCTTGTAAAAACAGTAGCTCTTCGAAGCACCACAGCTTGATGTGTACCATCTGTCCGCATGTACCTGTAGGTTTAGTTTTTAATTTTGTTAAGTGAAACAATTTTCTCTAATGCATTAATGATTGATTGTTATTAAGGATCCTGGGCAACCTAAAATGTTGCACGTTATGTGAACTTCACTTAAAATTTGGTATCCTTGGTAATGATGTTTCCTATGTTGCGCGTTACTTTGAATATAAAGCTACAGGAAGGAGGGTATCGTTTTAGTAGCCATACAAAAAGTGCGACGGAAGTCGCCATTTTAATAATCTATTTGTAGTCATAGTTTTGAGACTGACATCTGACAAATAATAGGTTAGTTGTGCTGTTTGTGGTTTTTCTCCAACAAGGACAAATAAAAATTTAGGAATAACTTTCCATAAGTAAATATTTAACTTCATTTAATGTAACTACGTTCATTACGAATAATATTTAAGAACAATTCGATGTTATAATTTCAATGTCAAAGAAAGGTCACGAGTGAATATCATAGGCGTCACATATGTACGTATTTTATATAAATTAGCACTTTGCAAAATATATATTTAAAAAACTGTTTTAACCGTCAGTATTATAATATTTTATTTCTTGCAGCTTCTAATTTTTGTTCATTCGTACTTTTACTACATTTTTTTGTCAGTTTACGTCTTTGAATATTTTATATTCAAAGGTTTATGTATCCCGTATTCATTCTAAAAGGTACGCCACTGACATACCGGAAACATTCAGCCGCCAGTTGCATGAGCTATCTTGGTCTCACATATATTTTGTATATCCTCATTCCTGTTAGCTTTATATTGAAAGGCGCGTTATGTGAAATTCCATGTATAACAAAATGCCGAAGTTTGTTACATTTATTATGAATCACCCTGTATAGCATGGTTGTAAAAGTTTGGTATATACTTTACCAGCATTAACATTAACATTTTTAAATAAAATTTTTTCCTAAAGGGCCAGATTAAAAAGTTACGGCCCTGAAAAGTTGATTTTTTTGAATATGTTAAAAACATCGGAGATTTATTTTTAATTTTTACAGGATCTACCAAAGTCATAATTTGATAGTAATAAGAAAGCTTTAATTTGTTCTGTGGCGTAGTTAGACGGGATTAAGGACATTTTTAATTAAGAAAAAATAGGTAAGCCCCATTTTTGTAAACATCCTGTGCCGTATTATGAAAGAAAAATTAATTTTGCGTAAAAAAGTTCTCTTGGCATTGTTTCCTCAACAAAGTTTTTTGAGATAAAGTTGTTATTTGTTACATCAAAGCTATTGTGCAGTACAAGTAGCAATACCACACTGGAAGATATTTTTGAGATCTCAAAAACGACTCTGTTGAGCTAAAAATAACAAGAGAACTCTTTTACGTAAAATTTATTTTTATTTCATAATACGACACAGGATGCTTAAAAAACGTGGTTTTCATATTTTATCTTAACTAAAAATGTCCTTATCCCCCATAACTACGCCACTGATCAAATTAGCAAAAAATTTTATTTTAAAAATCTTCACTATTACTTACGTAGAACGTAGTTAACGCTGGTATAGTATGTCCTAAACTTTCACGACCACCCTGTATAAAGCGTTTAATTAATGGCGGACATTATTATTGAGTATAGATCAATAGCTTGTGTGTTTGTGAAAACCTGGAGTTTAACCGGAGAAAAACCTTTTTTGGAGTTGTATGAAGCTTTTAAAAGGTAAGTGGCTATTTATTATACATTTTTGTAAATTTGAGGAGATTATTATTTTCTTTATTTTCCTTATTTATGTACAGCAAAGTCAATTTAAGTAAGGACTTATACAAAAATAGTTCCGTCTGTTTGTCGTTAACTAGCAAAGTATGTTTGTCCTTTAAATTTAATAAAATATGAATAATTGGCACTTCGCAGTTAGTAGTTCAAATCCCAGCGTGGGTAAGATTTTTTTAATTTAACGAAATATCGCCTATTCTAGGACTTGAATCCTTTTATAATTTGTGTAATACTTTAAAATACTTTAAAAGCATTTCCCAAAGGGGCGCTTCTCCCTTCACACGGCAGTTAGAATAACTCCTACCGTAGACTCAGTAGAAGTTTGAGCTTGTTACAGTTGCTACGCGATTGTTGAGAGCGTCTGAAGTGAACTTGTGTTTGTAAGGTGCGTTACAAAAATCTATTGGCAAAAGTGTGAGCAACGTTGTGCTTTTAAATTTTGTGGAAAGCTTGGCGAATCCGCTACTGTGGGTTATGAAAAGTTACACATGGCTTATGGAGAACATTCCCTGTCCAGGGTATAAGTGTTCAGATGGCACAAGGCCTTTTTAGAGGGCCGAGAAGACAAACTTCGTGCGGGAAGACCTTCAACCCCAAAATCGGATGACAGTGTGGAAAGAGTGAGGACTCTTGTGATGTCAGACCGTCGATTTTTATCGGAAAGTTCTTGAAAGGCTTAGGAAGAGGGTGGCACGTGTGCGACCAGGCATTGCACGCGCTTGGATGCTACAGCACGACAACGAGTCATGTCACACGGCAGTCTTCATCAACGAATTTTTGGCAGAAAAAAGCATTTCTGTGGTTCCCCAGCCCCCCCCTATTGCCGGATCTCAGTCCCTGTGACTTCTTTTTATTCTCCGGCTGAAAAACCATTTGAAAATGCGCCATTTTGGTACATTGGATAATATCCAGACGAGTTGGGAGGCATTCCAGCTGAAGCCTTCCAGGACTGCTACAAACAATGGAAAAACACCTTCATCGGTGTGTAGCTGCCCAAGGGAAGTACTTTGAAGGGGATAACCTTGATTTGTAGAACGAATCAAAATCGATGGTTAAAAGAAAATCAGTCTCAATATTTTTCTGCCAAACCTCGTATACTTAAGCTGTTATAATATTGATTACTTAATTAATTCAAGTTAAAAGAGCAATAATTGAAATTAATAAGGACTAAGTGCATTGACATTTTCGAATCTCACATATTAAGGTTAATACATCAAGTGAAACGTTATTCAAATTTAAAACGAAGAGGAAGTAGTAAAACCGAGCACGAATTACCATTATTCATATTTAGCGAATCGGTGAGCAAGTTCGTAAAAGTTTTTTGGATAGGTTTTCCGTCAGTCATGCAGAAAATTGAGCCAAGGACCTCTAAGTAGCATGCATTAGATTAAGTTTAAATAGTTTTGGCAGTAGACAAACACATCAGACTTGGTGCCCGACAGACTGCCCGAACAGAAACTCTCTGAATCTGAATTATCGAGTGACAAAACAACAAACCTTCCGATATGGCAAAGTTCCATGGGATATCGCACTCACCTATCCCACGCCAATAACTTATATGGTTCATGAATATTGCATTTTCTACTAAAATATCTTGTTGTGAAGTTATTGCTGATTTTCCACTTTGTTGGTTTTTAAAGTTTACGGGAGGATGTGGACCGCATTTCTAAATTATTTTGTCTAAAAAGCACGTTTGCAACGAAATACTTCTTCTTTTCTTCTAACAGCAGAGATTAGGCCCTTAACTTAAAGTGGTAGTTTATTTAAATTGGAAATTTAGCCCTTCGGTTAGTCGTTAATTATCAAATAATATTCGTGAAGCGAAAAGGTTGTTTCTTTCTAATAATAGAACTTCGCTAATCGTCCTTGGTGGCAGTTTATATCTGTGGTTTTAAATTTTATTTCGGACGTACCCTTGTTGCTAATTTTGAGAACCAGACTGTCCAAAAGTTAATTATAAAATTATTGTATAGCTGCAGCGAAGAAGATAAATTTAATAATCGAGGGCATTGTTCTTAAATTAATTCTCGTGCGAGGTTTTAAGTCAAAAAATGATGAATTTAGCATGAATTAACTATTAAATTGTAACTTCAATTTGTTTTAATATAAGTTGTAGGCAACCCACAATACGGATATCTGCACGTTTAATTGCATAAATTGCAGGAGTTTCATTGTTTATTTCTTAATTGTCGTGCTTTATGTAATTGTCTGAAAGCGTAGGATAAAAAGTTATGTAAAATGAATAAAGTATTCTGACACCACGTCCTAAAAATTGACCAGATAGATAATCTCGAAAAGTAAATACGGTTTTGTGAACGTTTTTGGCTCTGCATGTGGTGCAGTTAATTAATTATAATAAAATAACTAAGAATTAAAACTGATTAAGTGAAAATTATAAAAATGATTTCATCATTTGCTCCAGTTATGAATCTTTATATATTCTAAACCTTTTGCAATTTATATTAGGTGTATTAAAGAATGTAAACAACATTTCAACATTTATTTTTTATGTAAATAAGTAACGATTAAAAAAAATGCGTAATAATCCGTATCAATAATCAATCTTTCGTTCCAGTTGTGTCCTGCTAATGAGATTTATGACTTTGTTTTGCATTAAAAAATAACTATAAAAGTTCTATTACGTAATATTTATTGAATACAACTCGTACATTGCTTAATTAAGACTACAAAAACATTACAACAAGTTGCGTTAAATATTATAAATAATAAATACATAAGGACGCCTTATAAGCTAACTATAAATGTAAGGAGCAACTACACAACTACATATAATAATATTCTAGATATTCCAGACTTTAAAAATCTCCATACGTAGCTATTTCAAGCAGAGTACGTGGGTTTTTATAACAAAAACCCATATTATAATATCCTTATCTAATTAAGATAATCTTTTTGTTGGGCGTACGATCCTACTTATCCTGCAATAAAAACGCGAATACTTTTTAGATTTAATTCTATACACTTCTGCATCTGTTAATGTTTATTAATAAAATTTTCACTAATATTAGCATTGTATACATAAAAACAATACCGATCTTTAAGATTACACGAAATCAAGTCGATCATGTAAATTATAACAAAGTTAAAGGATATAACAAAGGACAAATACATATAATAGGAACTTTTTTATTAAGAGTATGTAGGATTCATTATAAATATGACTAAGCTAGTTAGTTGTACATATAAATATTATTAAAATTATGTAATAGGACAGAAGAACATGTGACAAATTTATGTTTTCGCGATCGAGTTTTTATCCTGTGTTTTCGAAGGGTATTTTATTCAAAGCTCATTTTCTCCAAACACATGAGCGAAATATTTAAAAGAGACAAGTGGACATCAAAGACTTTAAAATGTTAAATATGACATCTGAATAGAAGTATTAATTAACCTTTATTAATAAATTAAATTATGATGACAGTCTGTCGTTTTACTGAAACTTCCTGATGTATTTAAAACGAGAATCATAAAATATTCTAATTTATGTAACCTTGTTATGTGCTTATTTAATAAGCTGAAATATTTACGATGATATTTATTTCCCAAGTTTATCTTAAGTAATACCAAAGAATATCTTATCCAAACTTGAACAAAAAATTATTAATTATTTGGTTTTCATTGTTAAAATTTTTGAATTATTGAACACTGTGTATTTCTCCAAAAGAAAAAACGATCACCCTAATTTATTTCAAAAATATTATTCGAAGGGTGCATAGTTTTCGTTTTTTTTTTTTATTATAAAGCTTCAATTTTCAGCGAACTTTTAATTCATCTTGTAACTACAAAAAAGTTCCCCCAGTTTTCCCAATTCTTTGAGTTTTTTATGTCTTAAATTTCAAGCATAAAAGAAAGTACGAAATATTCGATTTTGGAACTAATCAGTTTTTCAGATGGATGAAGAGCTGAATTATTAACCGTTTTAAGCTATTTTTTCACTGCACGTATAACTGAAATAAATAACAAATAATTCGTCGTTTTTTTTTTATTTTCAGCTCAAATTTTATTTATTTTTAAGCTTCAATTCATCAAGTATTTTTGAAAAGTTTTCCTAAACTTACTAAATCCTTTGTGTTATAAATTTTAAGTATAAAGCCGAAATTATGAAACTTTTCAGTTTTTTAGGATATTAATTTCGCGTTTGAATAGCTGAATTGTGTGTGTGTATGTAATCGTTAACCTCTTATACCTTTCGGTGTTGAGGCTGGTGCGTTAGCGTATGTGGTCTTACGCGTGAAATGCACAATCCGGCCCGCATGCGAGTCACGTGATTGGTGCGCCGTTTTTTACCTGCATACAGCACCATGTGTATAGTGTATGTGTGTGTACGTATAGAACCTTGTTACTCTACCTCGTAGGTCTGTATACGGAGGAGAGCGTCATTAATTAGGTGCCCAACGACGAATGGTCACCAGAGCTCGATACCGATCTCCGGGAAAACTTGCACCCAGCGAGATTCGAACCGGGGACTAGCGTAACGCTAGCCTGACGCTCCTACCACTGCGCCACCCTGGCCATTGAATAGCTGAATTACTGAATGTTAATTGTTAAGTAAATCGCGTGTTCCTCCTTTTTTCACTGCACGAATAAATAAAACAAATAAAAGCCAATCTGTCATTTTTCAAATTTCAGTTCAAATTTTTATTATGAAATAATTTTCAATGTTTCAATTTTGACATGCCTGAAATGTTTAGCTGTACTGTTGATTCAAATAATAACACGCTTTGGGTAAATCTTTACAATCTTTAGAAATCCATAGTATTAACTTAATTTTAAGTACCAAATAGATGCTGAATTTCTGAATGTTAATTATAAGGTGATTCGCACGTTTCGCTGAGTAGAAAATTGAAGTACCTATATTAAAATATCTGTAATTTTTTTGGTCTAATTTAAGATTAAGACATGCTTGAAGTTAGTTCAAATAAAGTATCAAGAACAGTACTTTCCAGTTAAAAAAATATAACAGAATATGAAACACGAAAGCTTAAGTTTAGGTTTGTTCTAAGATTGGACGTAGTAAAATTTTTATTAAAAGGAATTGCTGTTTAAATTCAGAAACTAATTAGCAGTTTCACGATTAAGCTATTAAAGAGCACATGAAATACACCAGAGAGTTTCTATTTCGAGCATAGTTAAGAACAAACAAAACCGTAATCGAAACAAATCGCCACCGTGTTCGTTAGCAAAGGAATTTAGAGAAGTCCTACCTACTTTAGATGTGATTTAATGTCAGTTTACAGTTTCTACCTAAACCTACGAATGTGCAGCATAGTCATCGTGTTACCTCTATTTTTTGAAATTCAAGCTCGACGTGTAAACCACGCAAAGCGTTAAGATTTGCTGATTTGTTTTCGGGTATACGTAGGTTGCTTAATAATAAAAGTATAAATAGAAATCAACACAACTTAATGATCGTACCCACTCAATATGTAGGTTTGTGGCGCCATTTAATATTTGTACACTTATTAATGTTGTTGCAAACGTTTATTAGCACTTGTCGCCTACTTGCTCGGTGGTCGAGCATCTTCCATACGTAAACCCCGCGTTCCCTTCTTCATTCATACACATTTTCGAAAATTCACAGCTAAGAACTCGTTTTCACACGTTTACTTTCGGTTTAAAAAGCGACTCCTCGGTTTCAGTCACCTTTCGTTCGCTAATTAACTCTTAGGCGACCGGAGATTCCCTTTAAAAAAGTACCTATCGAAAGATTAGGCGTTGTTCGTTTGGATAAATAGAGTTTATTTTTATCAAATGGGCTTCTTAAGAGGAATTGTTACTCTTAAGTTCAAGTGCATGACGTCAAACTAATTTCTCAGTTAAAATCCGTAGCTATACATTTGCACTGTTTTATCCTCTGTATACGTTTTTTTCTAAACTGCGGTACCAAATTCGGACATCTCAGAGTAACGGTTATCCATGTGAACTTCTTGGGTTTACAGAAAGAGCAAGACTTGAAGGCGGCCCCGTTTTGGTCTTCGTCCTCGTTTTCTTGTAAAGGTCTCCGCCTGCTTCTCTTTTTGGGGTTTTTCGGGATGTAAAAGGAGTTACACTGGCCGTAACAGAATCTGTTAATTACGGTTCGCGTTAGGCAACCTTCTTCCTTTATTTTTTGGACGAGGGGTTCGGTTTTACACCAATCTTTCTGAAGGTACTCCTTTTTGGTAACCAAAAGGGCATTTTTGCTAGATTTGAGAACCTTCCTTCCTTGGTAACCCCTCAGATCCGATAATAGCTCGGTGCTTTTGAAAGGATCAGAAACGTTATTTCTTCTCAGTAAAAGATCGACATCTATTCTTGGGTTTTCTGTACGGTCGAATACTTCCGCTTCCCCGTCTAAAAGCTTCAGGCGTTGGTATTCTAGTTCTTGTTCTGGTGGTAGATATGATTCATCCAATTCATTTTGTAGTAAATAGCGGCGTTCTTCTATCGAAGCGTTTTCTTGTCGCTCTGCAATTAATCGTTCTACTTCCTTCGTGTTAATGATGTCAAGGATCGAGTCGCTCTTTGAATTTTTCAGTGCCATAGCGAAGAGGGCGGATCGTAACAATATCATGAAGAGGACGATAACAAGGTGAAGGCTGCGAGACGACATCTGAAACAATAATTCACGACTTTACAATCGAATTATACGAATATTTTCTTGGTTAATCTCGATATTCCCGTCGACCGTTTAACAAGCGTGAAACCGCAAGAATAAACGAGCGCGCATTCTTTAGATATTTTCCAACAATAATCCATTGTTACGGTGCGGATTTTTTGGAGGCGGTGTGCAACAAAGTGGCAGAATTACAAAGAGAATGCTCGTTTATTTAGCTGCGAAATTTAAAAGACCTGACAGTCATCCATGGAATCGATTGGTGATCACGCGTTGCCTTTTGTAGCATTTACGGTGTCCATTCATGAGCGCCCACAACGACCTTTCACAATACCATCTTTCATTTCAGAAAACAGTGCCGGATTCAATTGTTTTTTGCTTTTGGGGACTTTGTTATTTATTTTGCCATAAGGGAACATTTCAGGTGTTTGCTAAATTCCTAAAAATGATCTTAACAAAATTAACAAAAAAGGCGGAACATTTTATAATTTTTCTAAAACCTTCCGGTTATCAACCTTCCTTTAAGTACCTAGTAAGTTGAACCAGTTCAGAAGCAAGCCTTAAAGTTTCACTGAAAATGATTTCCTCATACATTTTTTAAGTCCGCAAACTATGAGAAAGTTTAATTAAGACTTCAACGTTCATTACAGAACATAAATAATCACTAGGTAGGTTTATCTTTGGTAGTGCTTCAAGCCACATCATTTAATCTTGTAGATATTAAGAACTCCTGGACATTAAGTCAATAAAGCAAGGGGCATCTACTTCGTATTTAATGGACATGCTAATATAAACTACTGGTAATGGTGATTATAAAGTCGGTGGTATAAAATAGAAATATTTTCTTTAAAGGAATGAGCTTGCGGCTGTTGATATTTTCATTACTAGCTGATTTCTCACTTCTTTCAAATGTATTCAGGAGGAGGAGTAAAATATTTCGAAAATAAAACTGTAAAAACCATAATTTGTGAAATACAAAAAAAATGTCCAATTTATAAAATTTCCTTCGTAATGTAACTCAAAGGTTATTGAGTCAGGAAGGTGTAGTTAACGAAGTAATTTTCTATCATCGTGAAACAATATAATATATCTTCAGCATACTTTTAAAGTATTCAAATGTGACATTCAACAAGAATTATGACGACAACGCCATTATTACAACGTCACTTGAAATTTATTAGTTAATAAAAGACCGTTTTCTTCTGCCAACAATATAATTTTCAAAAACAAAAAAGGTACCTCATTTAATTACTAATATACCTTTATTACAGTTTACGAGATGACGTGATATGACAACTCATAAACAACTCTGAACTAGACTTGACTTCTTTAAGTTATTTACGCTGGCAACTTGGGAATAATACAAACTGATTTATTGAAGCACCATTAATATTCAATTCTATACCATACAAAATGAAAGTAGGATGTGTGTACGTGGTGCTGCATTTTCTTGAACAAAAACATTGCGGAGGTGATAAGAGTTATTTTACTTAATGAGCTGTTTGTTACAGTTTCTGATTTTAATTTTATTGTCAGTTTACGTAAATGTTATTCTTGGGAAAAGTAAACATTTTGAATAGTTTAACACTTCAATAAAGGCGAATTTTTATTCAAACTTGTATGAGGTTTGAAATTTGGCTGAGTTGTAGGTCTTTGTTTTTAATTTTTTAAATAAAATGAACGCTCAAATAATTTTAGAATTTTTGACTCTTTGAAAGTGGCACGCTGAGTATTTTCAGTATTTCTAATTAAATATTTTCAGTTTTCTTCTGAAGCACTTTCGATTTGAAATTATTGAAATTTTGTCTGATGCCCACTTTGGCTCACGTTTGAAGGTCGATAAATAACCAACATAGGTACCATACATGCCGATGATTTTCTGTAGTCTGTATTTGTTTATGTATTATATTATTACTCTTGGCAAGCCTGTTATAATTCTGCTGCAATAAAATTTTATAAGGCTTGGGATGCTCTCATTTTGTTCAAACAGTTTTGCAAAGCAGTAGACAGACTAAAGATAGAAAAAAGTGGATTCAAGTGGGAAAAGGAAGACATACCTAGCAACAGAATGGGAATTGACAATTATTCTACCATTATACGAAAAAGGATATTCAAAAGAATGTAACAATTACCGTGATCATTGTGGCTGCAAAAATATGAGAGCATAGGAAATTAGGGCATATGGTAGAAGTCGAGTTAGAAAAAAGAACAACGTGGTTTAAGACCGGCCAGAGAAACACAGGATGTACTGTTTGTACTGAAACGGTTGATGGAAAATGCAATTGAGTTTGGACGGGAGTTATTTTTGTTTTATAGATATTTCCAAGGCTTTTGATACTGTAAGCAGAAATAGACTATGGACAGCATTAAGAAACCAGAATATAAATGAAGAAACTATTGAAGTCATCAAGGGAATATCTTATAAGAACACAAGACACATAATAGAATCATCAGAGAAATAAAAAATGACCTTGCACTAAACTGTTGTGGATTCTTAAATTTAAGACCAGTAATAATTTTAGTAGCTAAGAGAAGATAATGGGGAGATGGAAAAGATATTTTAAAGATTTACTGGAAGGGACGGACCTAAAAGTAGAAAAGAATAAAGATGAAATTCCACGAAGATCAACGAGAGAAGAAGACCAACAGCAAACGGAAGATATAACCACGGAAGAAATTCAAGAAGCAGTAATGAAAATGAAATCGGGAAAGGCTCCAGGATATGATCAGATAACACCCGATATGATAAAAACGGGAAACGAAAAAATGGTATAAATACTAAAGATAATAATGAACAAGTTACTAAATACAGGTAAAGCACCAGATGATTGGCAAATCGGAATTATTATACTGATATAGGAAAAAGGAGCTGTAAAGGACTGTAATAACTACCGTGGAATCACAGTAGGTAAGACTGAGAGGACTACTAGAGGAAACTTTGGAAGACACACAGTATGGTTTTAGACTTAACAGAGGAGTGACGGACGCAAATTTCATTCTACGGCAAATAAGCGAAAACGTAATTATGGAGAACGGCTAGAGACGGCTTTCGACAAAATAAATAGAAAATATGTATGGAGAATTCTAGAAAAACGAAGTGTAAGCCAAAAGTTGATAAATGGAGTAAAAACTATGTACAATCAAACAAAGAACTTAGTCAGAGTGAAACACGAAACATCTCAAATGTTTGAAACTAAAAAAGGAGTTAGGCAAGGTTGCATCTTGAGTCCGTTACTTTTCGCAGTAGTGTTAGATGAGGGAATAAAAGCGGCAAAAAGAAACTCTAAACAATACAAAGTAGGTCACTGGAAAATGGAGGACATAACAGTGACGGAACCAGGGTATGCAGGTGATCTGGTGTTATTAAATAAAAATTTAAGAATATATAATAACAGTCTGAAAGTTATGGATATGAGAATAAATGATAAAAAGACAAAAAGAATGGTTAAAAGTAAAAACGAAAAGAAACATAAAATACATTTAGGAAACACATCTTTGAAACAAGTTAGCAAGTTTAAATACTTAGGAACACAAGATGGCAGATCGGAGGATGAAATAAATGAAAGAATAGGAATAGCAGGAAGACTATTCAACGCACTCAAGAACACGTTCTCAGACAAAAACGAAATACCAAAACAAATAAAGACTGAAATATTCAAAACAGTAGCCAGTAGATACCCCAATCCTGATATTCGGTTCCGAAACATGAGCTTTAACACAAAAACAGAAAAATAGACTACAAAGCATGGAAATGAGATTTCTACGTAATTCGATGGAAAAACAAGATTGGACAAAATGAGAAACATCGACATTAGAGACAACCTGAAAATGAAACCAATACAAAAGCACGATAGATGGCTAAGCCATATAATGAGAATGGGTGAAAATAAGACTGCAAGAAGAGTATTTGAAGCACTAACATATAAAAAGAAAACAAAAGGAAGACCGAGAAAAATGTGGAGTGAAGAAACCAAAAATGCGGCGGCCATCAAGTGGAGTGAAATAAGACGTAAAGTGCATAATAGAAAAGAATGGAAAGAGGCATGGAAAAAGAAACTGAGGACCTAACTCAACCCTCAGTCCACAGCCTTACACCCGCAAGAGTAAAAAGGCTTTAGGATTAAGTAAGTAAAAAATAATAAATGTTCTAGCGAATGTGGATGATCTAATATTGATATTTGAAAGGCGAGTCATAACATGCGTATACATATTTGAAAAACAAAAGTGATGGTGATCAGCAAGAAGCCGAGAATAGTAAACATACAATTTGAAGATAAAACTGGAGTAAGTCAAAACATTTAGGTATCTGGGACACATAATAAATGAGACGGGCGGAATGGAAGCAGAAATTAATAATAGAATTACAACAAACAGTAAGTTACTTTACCAAAAATCTATATGCAAGAGAGAAGTTTCTAGAAAAATAAAACTAACAGTATACAAAACAATATTTGTCCCGACATTTTACACATATTATATGGTTGCGAGACACGGGCTATAACAGAAAAATAAAAGAAGAAACTACGAGTAATGTAGGTGCGATATTTAAGAACAATATTTGGTGTTAGAATAATACATAAAATAAGAAATTATGTGATAAGAGAGCGACTGCAAGTTAAGGAATTAAACAAAATACCTACGTGAAGAACACCAATTGAGATGGATGGGACATATCATAAGAATGGACGCGGGAAGACTACCCCTAATAGCGCGAAAAATGGGTACATATGGGAGAAGAGCAAAAGGCAGACCACCAATCGCATGGAAAAAAGAGATTAACAAGATACTAAAAGTAAAGGGGATCAACTGGCATGGAGCATTAAGTACAGCAGAGTAGTGAAAAGTTAAGTGCGAACTGAGAAGTGTGAAGTTACCGGTAGAGGACGACTCCGACTAAAAAGAAGAACATGAAGTTTTGTAAAGCAATTTCGGCTTATTAATTCAATACCTCAGAGATATTCGCGGGTTGGAAACAACGATTAATTGTCGAAAAATCGAAACGATTTGAAAATTTTGGTAAGAAGTCTCAAGAAATTTAGGGCTGAAAATCTAGGAATAGAGACTGCTAATAAATTAGCCAGGCAAATTCACTTTCAGATTAAAAATACAAAGCTTTTACTTAACCAGCAAGAAAAAGCATTGAAAGCCTACTAGAAAATGGAAATGTCAACCGCATTTAGCAAGTGTAAAGAAACCAATCCTTAAGTACCTATCAGATTACATAACTTCAATTTCTAAAGCATTAAATGCCCAATGTGCAAGGTTGAAATTGTCAAAAAGGATGGCCAACCATAGACAAATGAATACACAAGTGAATTGTATCGTTATTTAATTCTACAGTAAATGTTTTTGCTTTACTACCGGTACTTGAAATTTAATATTCATGAAGTAGTCAGTGGGTACCCTGTATTTTCTTGATTTAATAACCAAGTTATAAAGTTTCTTAATATGTACAAGATTAAATTATGTAGCTTCAAGTGGCACTAAAGATAAATCTAACTAATAATTGCTTAAGGATGATGGCTTTAAAAATTTTAATTAGATTTATTTGCTTGTAAGGAACTCTTCTTCTCAGAAAACCACCTAAGTATTTAAAGGTTATTCATGAATCGTTCCATTTATTTTTAGCAGAAAATTGTTTGGTGTAAAATATAGGTAGAAATTTGAATAATTCGAAAAATGTCAAGTTTTAAAATGAAATAGCACACAAAGTCGAAGTCCTTGTGTTATAATTGTGCAATTCGGTAAAATCCAGTCCTGATAAATTATCAGTCCAGCAACAGGTTAGTGCATCCACGGGTCCCTACGCAGCTCCTACGTAAAACTCCTTATAGGTAGGCGCCTACAGAGTCCATTCATGTGGCACACGCGGACTCTATCGGCATCAAAACACCGGATACTCGGCAGACACGTCTATTCCAATTCATAATTAGGTGTCATTACTACCATGGGGGGTTAATTGATACGTAGATATAAGCTTTATATATATCTACCAGATGCTTTATTTCATTTCAATTTCATTTTTCTTGTAGTATATGGCACCGTCGTGGTTAAGGACGTGCCTAGCGCCTCCGCCATTCTGCGGCGTCAATTCTGATCGTCTCTTAGTTATGTGTAGTAACTTCCGCTTTTCTACGTATATGCCGCATAAATATGTTTATTAATGTGTTCGGTTTAAACTCGTGTGTGCGGTTCGTGGTTGAATACGTATGAATGGCGTTTCCTGAACATTTAATACTCAATGAAGACTACGTCATTTCATTCAATTTTTTAATTAGAAAACGCACAAAACATTTCAGCATTCCGATTTCGATTCGAACATTATTTATACAAATAATTGTTTCGCCCGAATTTGACGATTTTTTAATTATTTCGGTTAATAGGATTAAAACTACAGATTTTAAAGAGAGTACTGATTTCTAGCTCTCCTTTCATTGATATTTCTTAGATCTCTTGATTTATATAAAATTTTCGGTTTATAGTTTCGGTTCTTAGTTTAAAATTTAGAAAACTGATTAGGAAGTTCAAAACGATTCAACCAAACAAAATATGTGTTTCTAACTTCAAACTACTTAAATTTTAAGTCTATAACTTTAAAACTTTTGAAATCTATTAAAAAATTCAGAACTCTTGCTTTTTTAGTTACCTAATATGATTCGGTGGGAGCTTTATAATGTGTATTGTCTGATACTTTAAAATAATTGCAATTAAGGACATTAAGGTTAGTGCGTTGGCGTCGTAGGCCTCAATATTGAAGGTTTTAAACACTGCACTTTGAGATTTAAATTTGTAGAGAGGTTTGGAAATTTCATTTTATAAATTAGGATTTTCAGAGTACTTTTATTACAAGCCTGATACTTCTGAACAGGAAAAGCAAAGAAAGATATTTAAAAGCCTAATTTTGTATGCATCTGAAATGTGTTTTCTAAATTGAGACTTGAAGGGCCGGTTGCAGAAAGCTTTTGTTAAATTAACGAATGATCAACTAATTTATTTTTTTACTAATGTGTTATTTGCCATATGCATTCGAATTTTGACCAATGACTAATTTGACGAAGCCATTAAATCATGTTTGTGCAGTGCAACTCACCCCAATAGCCACTTCTTGAAAGTCCAATTGTTTATTCGTGTGAAACGACACTTTTAGAATTTTCTGTTAATTAATTTTTTTTTTAGAATATCGTAATTATGTTTGATTTTTAGTCAGAAAATATCAGAACAAAAATTAAATTCCAGTTGATAAACATTCTCCAAATTAATTCCTCAAAATGTAGAAAAATGGGACTCAATCTTCTTGTTTTAACTTTAGAAGTTTCTAAATCAGTTGAGAGATTCATAATTTTCATTTTATTTGCTGATCATAAGAGTAGTTACAAGTTTCTTACTTTATACCTCGAAAACTGAAGAAAGGATAAATTTAGATTCTAATTTTTTTTCGAATTTGAAATACGTTTTTACAAATTTATCGAGTTAAAGTCCAGAGAAGCCCAACATTTCATGAAAGCCTTGAGCACTTTCAGTTTATTATAAGATTTTCAGAGTTAAAGGTAAGTAAACGAAGCCCATTTTCAATCGTTCTTTAAAATCTAGACTGTTGAAAAATGGACTTTAATTTTTGTAATTTGTCCTTCAAATTTTAGATTTATGGAACTTCAAAATTCTAAAGCATTTTAAATTGGTTTAAAGAACAAGAATTTTAGGTTTGTTATTGAATGTAAGAGTTGTGAATCCTTAAAAATTTCATCTCTAATATATGATGTGTGTTAGTTTGTTTATCTTTTATTAGGGGAGATATGTGCAATCACAAGTCTGTTACTTTGTATTTAGGAAACTGAAGAAAGAAACTTCGAAGTTTAATTGTTTAGTCATCTGGAATACATTTTTCCCAAATTTAAGGATTTTTAAAATGATCGTCCAATTCAAAATTTTGATTTTTTTTTATTAAAGATTTAAACAGTTATCAATCATTATGACCTTAATGCAAGAAGCAGAATTTCTGAAGATTCTATAGTGGTGTGAATTGTTTTTTCACAAGATCATAAGCTTACACTTCAGGAAGTTACGAAACCAACTGACAACTTTGAAATATTCGAATTTCATATACTTGTAGTTCGGTCATTATAACTCTGATTCGAGAATCAAAAGCTTCGAAATTTAATATTTTATTTTCCTAAGATGCGCAAATTTAAATTGAGCTTCACAATTTTGATTCTTACTAAAATCATTGCACAGTCCATAATTTTGATTTTGCTTAAGATTCTTGTAGTTAATATTGTTATAACTCTTATGCGAAAGAAAGTTAACACCAATGTTAACTGTGTTCAAATTAGACTATAAGATAAGTCAGAAGTTTACCACTTCTTGGAAAATCAACAAATTTAGAATTACAGCCCATGACTGCATATTCTTGTAGATTCGTCATTATAACTCTAGCACAAAAGTAAGCACTTTAAAATTTTTTAGTCTACTGAAATGTGTTTGCTCAAATTTAAGAACTGTACTTTATAAGTCTGATTTTTTTTTAAATGGTGTTCGATTTAAAATATTGACTTTTGAATTAAGATTATCCTCCGACGCCTAAAGGGGCAGAAGGAGTTGGGAAGAGAAGAAGAAGAACTAAGATTATCGAAATTGTTATCAACTTTAATGAGTGATCTTTTACACACATGAATTTTGTTCAAAGTAGTTAATGTTCCTTGGGCTTCAAAAGTCTAGCAATTCTTATAATTATTAACAGTTTTAGAATTTTCGGTCAAGACTTTAAATTTTTGAAGCTTCGTTATTGAAATTTAGGAGCCTAATTTTTTGTTCTACTAATATGCGTTTTTCCATATAGAAAATTTAAGACTTGTGCTTCAGTTACTTTCCAAAAATGGTTGGCAATTTTAGAGTTTTGAGTTTATTAAAGAAGTTTCTCGTAGATCTGCCATTATAACACTGATACGAGAGCTAGAAGTTTTGAAATTATTATAGAGTGATTACATGCTGTTGACGCTTATCCATAACTATTCATTCATATGGAGTATGCAGTGGCGGCTGGTGACAATAGAAACAGATGGGACCTCCAAAATATTTTGCAGGGTTGGTATGCGCCAAGTTTTTTGATTTCCAATTTACTTCTAGACCTAATAACGAGAAACGTTTTTCCGATAAACTATCGATTTTGTTCATAGTTAAAATGTATTGTTTATGGGCGTAATAAAAATTTAAACTTTAAAATAAATTACAACAAAAAACGACAACAATAATTAAACATACTAAAAACAATAAAACATCTCAACAACGAAGAAAAAATAATAAGATGATGAAAGAATCGAGCGCTATTTACGTACAAACAGAGTGACTGGTCCAGGCTAAACGGGCCCCAAGAGCGCCCGGTAATCGCTAGTGCACGTGCCTCATACATGCCCCTTGCTCTACACCTACACGTATAAAGTAGGGCCAGCCACGGCTGGCCCCAGAGACCGTACCAAGTTGAATTATACAATATTGCCACAAAATACTACAGTAATTTTTTTTATTAAACAATAAAACGTGTTGGAAGAAACATATCTTTTAAAACTACAATTATTGGACTAGTTATACAAAGATGCGCCCCTAAGGCTCCTATAGACGAGCCGCCCCTGCTCGTCCCCATTTAAAAAACCGAAGAAATAAATTTAGAAGTTTAATTTTTTGTTCTACTGAAATGTTTCCCAAAGACCTAACACAATTTAAGACTTGAACTTCAGAAGTTCAATAGTTTTTAAAATTTTTGACAAATTCAGACTTTTGACTTTATTACCTTAAACTCCTGTGGCGCTATCATATTGTTACGCTAATGCAAGAGTTAGAAATCTAGAAATTTAATACAGATAAACCATTAAAATTGAGTTCCGCGAATGAGGCGTTCTTCATTTTCCTTGCATACGGGCAATGTGGATAAAGGATAAGCGTGGATAGCACGTAATTATTCCATAGGCTCGCAAGAATTTCTGAATATTTACAGTAACTGAAAATATCAATCTGAAATGAGACTTTCTACATTTACTACATTCCAAGGGTAAAACAAAAATAAAATCAAAAACAGATATCTCGCCTAATAAAATAAACTTTTTCCACCAAAACGTAGAAATCTATCAAAAATTTCGGCCCAACAAACCTTCTGCAAATCTCTTAAGAACAAACGAAACAAGCAAAGATCTTATGTGCCTTGTAGGATCCATTTGCCTAAAATACCAAAAATCCTTATTTTATTTTTATTTTATTTTATGTTCATTTATTGCAATCCAACAGATCGTTGATCCAATAATAGGATGCAAATTTTACTAAATTTACACGAAAGCGGAAAGAAAAACAAACATATTCAAAGAAGTTAACATAAGATTTACAACAGTTATTGAAATATTAAGTTTCTACGTAATTAGTCTAGCATGGATAATATAAACTATTAGGACTTAGTCAAATAAAGGCCTGCAAAAAGTAGATTTTGAAGCCAGTATATCTGCATAATGAGCACTGAAAGATTTGTTAGCACCGCCTATCAATTAAGTCCTACATTAATCTTCCGAGTTTTCCGAATGAAGTTCAAATATCTACTAAAGCAGCAATAAAATTCTAAATTTCGAGGCTTGAACTGTAGGTTTATGGTTTAATTTAGAATAAAAAAGCTCCCGCCAAGCCATTAGACAGAACTCTTAAAAGGATGACAAAAATCTGGTCAATTGTATTCTCCCAGAAAAATTAAAAACAGTGAAAAACAGACTCAAAAATAATAAGGAAAAGAAGAAGAGGGACAAAGAAGCAAACGAGGGCGAAGGAAAAAGAGAATGAGAAAGAGGAAGAAGAAAGGAAATAAGAAGAAAAAAGACTCAGTAAAAATAAGAATCAGAAGGAGTAGGAGGAGCAGAAGAGGCAGAAAAACAGATTAAAATAAGAAGAAAAATACAAATAAAGAAGAAGGACAGGAAAAAGAAGAATTAGAAGGAATAGAAGGAGCAGAAGAAGCAGAAGAAGTCTGAATTTTTTCCAATAATAAATATTTACTATACAGCCTGGGTAGCTCTGTCAGGTAAGTGCCGACTGACACGGGTTCGATTCCAGCGGTGGCTATAGCATTATGGAGCCGATTTGGGCCGAATTCGTTAGTTAAGGCTTAGGTTTAAAGCTGGTTGGAGCGTGACCCATCACCGCCACTGCACACCATCAAGTGTGAATAAGCCTCGACACTACATTACGGTAGAATTGGAAATTGATTATGTATAAATATTTACTACAGCAACAACCTAATCTCGAATTGTCAAATTCTAAATTTTAATTAAAACAGATTAGATTATAATATAGAGGCTTGAATTCTAGGTTTATGGTTTGATTTTAAATCAAAAAGCTTCCGCCAAACTATTAAACAGAACTCCAAAAGGATGACAAAAAATCCGTTCATTGGTTTATTCTCTCAGAACAATTCTAAATTATAAACTACAGAATGGGAAACAAACTTGATTTAAAAATAATAAAGAAAATAATAATAAGAAGAGGGCCAAAGAACTAAACGAGGGTTGAGGATGAGGAGGTGGATAAAGATCAGGAGGGCATAAGAACCAGGAAAAAGTAAATAAGGAGAAGAAAGAAAGAAGAAGAAGCGAAACAAGGAATAGAAAAAAGGTCAGGAAAAAGGAGAATCCGAAGGAGTTAAATGAGCAGAAGAAGCAGAATAATATAGTAAAATAAGAAGAACACAAGAAGAAAGAACTAAAAAAAGAAGGCAAAGCTTAAAGAACAGGAAAAAAGAAACTCAGGAACGGCAGTGGTAGAAGAAGTAGAAAAACAAGATTAAAATAAGAATATAATAATAATAATATTTATTTCAGCCAGTAAGAAAATACATAAATTTTATGGCCATGTCAGAAGAACAATTACATTAAAAGATAATATATAAAAATAAAACATGAAGAAAGAACTAGGAGGAAGAAGAGGAATAAGTCAGAGCCTAAAAAGTAGGAAAAAGGAAGATCAAAAGGAGGAGAAAGAACAGAAGAAGCAGAAAATACAGACTTAAAATAAGAAGAAAAACACCAAGAAAAGATTAAAGAGAATAAGGAAAAGAAGAGAGATTCAAAAATATACCTAATATTATTTCTGGTTTTTAGTAAAAAAAAAAAAATGAATTAGAAAATCACTCAAGGAATTTTGTAAAATTTTATAACAAAGATATAAACGAAGACTTAATTCATGAAACTGTTTTACTAAGAGAACTGATCTTGAACGAAAAATATCTAACTTACGTGCAATATACAGGGTGTTAGGTAATGCTTCTGCCAAACTTTAGTGGTGGGTTTGTAACGATAAAAGAAACAAAAAATTCTTTTCTCAGTTGCTTTTTTTTCATTAATTATTTTGTGGTTGTTAATAAAGTTTTATTGTTACTTGATGTATTAGTTATTTATCCGTAAAAATTTTGTTCCTGTATCTTTAACCCTTTGTTTTTGTTTTTCCCGAGAATAAAAAGTTAAATTAAAGCATGCTTTTGCTCAGAAATTATGCATATTAGAAAAAATGTATAATATCTTTTTGCTCCATTTGTCATTAAGAAGCTATTCCCAAACTTTGGCAGAAACATTACCTAACAGCCGGTATATTAAATAATAATTATAATGAACTTTTTCCAACAGTGCTAACCGTGTTAAAAATTTTCTTTACGTTGGCAGTTACTATAGCAAGCGCAGAGCGTTTTTTTTTAAAGCAAATTAACAAAGAATTATTTTCGGTCAACTTGCTATAATTGCCAAAAATTGTAATTTTTCTAATATGATTAATAAAATGGCGAAAAAATCACATATTCAAATAAATACGTATGACACAATCAATAAACGTTCTTTTTTGAACACCTACTGTTATTTTTATCTTTGAAAAAAAATTTTTTAGAGCCCTAAAAAGTTTTTTGCACTGGGCCCTTTTATAGAGAAGACCGGCCCTGAACACGTGGACACTCCATTGGTTCGGTGATCCAAGTATAGAAGCTGTTCTTAATATTTATAAATGATCTTTCTAAGTTTAGTTTTCCAAACCTTGATTTTCAAAATTCTAAATGTTTCCAAATTCAGAATTAATTGTTTTTTACATTTATGTTGATCTTGAAGTTTGATACTTTGATTTAAGACAACCAAAATTAAATATTTGGATTTTTACTTACATTTAGGTACTTTAAATTCCTTCAATTTTGAGAAAATAAGAATATAAAATATTCCGTTTTGTTTCAAACGTTGCCTCCCTTGAAAAGTTGTAAAAAGTAGTTTTGATGGAAAATTGTGATGATTTTGGTTAAATCTCTTCTTGGGTGATTTTCCAATAGTTTTCGTTTTTTCTTACTTCTTCTCTTTATTTGTGTTTGCAGAAAGGAAAAGAAACAAATAAACGAGGAAAACGATAAATTTCAATATTATTATATTATAAATTATCTACTGTTTAATAATGTATGCAACTATTTATATTAGTGAACTAATTTGGTGCCATTTAAAATTCTATAGTCCATTAATTTGCATCTAATTTATCGCTTGCGACATATAATTAGTAAAAGAACCATACTAGATTGATTAATTTAATTTTCTTCTTTGCAAATAAAGGCAGCGTTACAGATACATACCATTAACATAATCTCTGTAACAAATTTTCTGAAATAGTTGCGAAACAAACATAAACTAATTTGCGATATTACAAATTAGGTTTTGTTATCTATAAAAATTAGATGTATCATTAATTTAAAAGCCGGCATAATTTTAAATGTCCAATATGTCGGTTCTTACGACCTACACACTCATAGATCAACATGTAAACCGTAAAATAGAGTTATTATTATCATTAAACAATAATAGTTTACCAACCACTTGAATGTGATATGTGTCGGATAGAACGAGCACTTTGTGGTTTTAACAAAAGTTTGTTTTATTCGTCACGTCGTCGTTGATGTCCTTGTTACGATTGACAGGATAATGCCGATGAAAAGGGTAACGTAGGTCATACTTTGTAGTTTATGACCATCAATTTCGAGTGACGTGTTGGTGTCTTTAACGTCTGATGCGTGGGTTACATTCATACCTTGCTGTATTTTGGCATTGTATTATAATGAGCGTGTTATTACTGGGTAGTATATCGAATTTTCTTGCTTTTTGCATATATGTATTTAAAAAACCCTAAATGGATTACCAAATATTTTACACAATTTCTTACAAGGAAGGACATCGCAAACATGCAGTTAACCTCAGCAAATATTCAGTAATTTAAGTAACAAATTTCAAAAATCTAAAGCCAAACCAAATACGAATTTTTGTGGTTGAGTTCCTTCATGTGAACTTCAATTCAACAATGCTGAATTAATGTGATGAGCTGAATTGTATGGTTGTGGCTTTGAAACATCTCATTAAGCGAAACCTACGTTATATAAAAGTTATGAAAAGTTCTATGATTAATCACCCACGTTGTCGTTATTTTGGTTAGACAAATAACGAACATGAACTAATGACACGATAAAATTAATTACTTGGTAATAAGGATTTCCCAACCTGCTGGTTTTTCTCTTTTTCTGTAGACTATTTTGGAAACTGGGTGCTTTACATGTTTCTAATTAGTCGCCTACTATTTTGACCTTTATATTTCTAAGATTTTTAATTTTTCTTGTGGTACTTTCCTTTAAGAACTGGTGGGAAGAATGTTATTGGAATGAAATTTCAATTCAAGACTCTAATACCTCAGCTTCGGAAATTTGAAGTAGCTTAAATTTGACTATAAATTCTGAATTTTCAGTTAGTTATATAAAATTTTTCAGAACTAATCATGAGTGTGTTACTTTTTACTTTTTAAAAACCTAATTGCTTTTCTAAATTCAGACTTGCTACATTGTAAATATTGAGCTTTCAAATTTTGAAAGTAATCATTCTACCTGATTGATTAAACATTTTCGGTTTTCAGCAAATATCCACTCATATGTTTTGCCAAAATTTATGTTATACAATTTCATTATTCATTTCTGAGCTTCAGAAATCCTAAAATTCAACGTTAGTTACGTAAGATTTCTTAGAACATTTTATTCGTGGTTTGATACTTTAAATTAAACAAGTTAAAGCTATGAAATTTAAAAGCCTAATCTGAATCTTCTTTCTAGATTTTTGAATCTTTTCCTAGAAGTTTTAAATTTTCTTCTGATCAAGATTCAAAATTTTGAGCTCTTTACTAGTATCTAAATTCCCGGAATTTAATGTTTAAATTCAAGCTGCGGCTCGACACTGTAAAGGTATAAGAGGGTAAAAGAGAAAGAAGAAGAAGTTTAAATTCAAGAGTCTAAATTTATCAAATTTTGATGCAGAGATTTTTTCCCGAATTTGTGTTAAATAATTTCAATATTTAGAACTTTAAAATCTTGAGATGTTTGAAATCCAATTTTGGACTTTTCAGTTATATAGGATGATTCAAAAGTATTGTCATTAATTTTAAGGGTAGGTAGAGCATGTCAAATAGAACAACTTTTCTCAATAACCCATGTGTCGCAAGTGGTAACCTCAGAAAAACGTTATTAAGATTACTACAGAAATTGGTTGGTGGTCACTGGAGCTTAAATTTATCAAACGGCCTTCTCGTTCATTGTGATAAGACTCCCAGTTCATTTGCTTCAAAAGTGCATTTATCGAGCGTTTTAATGGAATTCGGAATGCTGCATCAGCTCTAAAAGACAGTTTTGTGTTGTTTGTTTTGTGTTGTTTGTTTGTGTAGAAGTTAATAGAGGAACATTCGAACAATTTTTGTAAGTTCTGTATTTTTTAATTAACAACAATTTTTTGTAATACTACTATCAATGTTTAAACATGCCACTAATTATTGTTTACTGCCAGTCTAAAGCCTGAAAAAATGTGAGAGGAAAGTGAAACCTGTAAATTACATAATTGTGTAATGTTTCATTTATTTTGGCAGGGTCAAATGTCTATCACAGGTTTTTTAAATGCATATCAGTCAGCAGTTCTTAAAAGTGTCTAACAAAATTTCAAATTAACAAAAATCGCGATAAGCTTTAAATTTTTGCTGTAATATAAGCACTTCCATTAAGGTCAGCATATACCCACTTAATTTAATGGCAATACTTTTGAATCACCCTGTATACATACGATTTCTCAGAACTTGTTGTCATGTCTGAGATTTTGAATCTAGAAATACAGACATGAAATTCACAAGCCAAATCTAAAACTTATTTCTAGATATTCAGGTTTTCTACATTTTAAATCTGAGACTTTCACTTTGATTGGTGGATTCCGAATTTTCAGGTCTGAAATTTAAATGCGTAACTTTGGGTTAAATTGTTAAATAATCTGAACTTTAAAACCCACATTTCAGTTTGGAATTTGAGAAATCTCAAGAATAATTCAGAATTTTCTCATAGTTAGAGAAGAATTTTCTGAATTTTTTAATACAATAAATCCAGGAAATTTGAACAAACTCAGATTAGATGAACATTTGAACTTCTAATTTTGAAAGTTCGTATTTTGATTGATTGGAATTTTTTGCCTAAATTTACGTTAAACAATCTCAATATGAAACACTTCCAACTTTAAGCTACAGAATTTTGAAGTTTCTGAAATCCAACGATAAATTTAGAATTTGCAGTTAGTTACATACGGTTTTTCAAAACAGGTTCCAAATTTTCACGGCTTTGTTAAGGTTCTGAATTCCATCTAACATTTAAATTTAAAAGCTTGAAATATAAAGTTTGGACGTTGAGATTTTTTACTGAAATTTATGTTAATTCCAGAATTTTGATATATCATAAATTCAGAACTTTCGGTTAGCTACAGAACAATTTTCAGAACCTTAAGTTTGATACTTTGAAATGACAAAGCTAAAATTAAAAAATTAAAAACCAGATGTTTAATTTCGATCTGGAAACTCAAACATTCTCGAGTTTAAAAATTGGGGTTTCAAATTTTCAAAAAAAAAACGCCTTAAATTGAAATATTACGAAACTTAGATGTTTTGCCAAAATTTATATTAAATTATATTTTGAAAATTTTACAAAAATTCCTAAATATTGAAAATAAACTTTTGGAAACGAAAATTTCTTTCTTATGCTAAAATTAGCCGACAAAATAAATAAATCGATCCGATAATTCCTTGATTTCTTAATTCCACTTCAATTAAGATAAAAGTTTAACGACGCTGGAGTATCTAAATTTATAAATAAAAAATAATTAGCAATACACATAAAACCAGTTAGAGTAATCGAAAACGATTCTTCAACAGGTTAGTGGCACGTGAGTGGTCTGTTCTGTATGTTTTTACATAAACTGGATGAGTCATTTAACATATTAAAATATTTCATTGATAAAATTTGGAAATTATGAATGGGTGGTCTTTATTTTTCATACTTCGACCTTGTATAAATTAAGATGTCAAGCGGTCTTCCATTTACATTAAGAGCTATGTGTTTGGTTTTTGTATAAACACATAGTTCGATGTTTCATTTCGAATATGCTCTGCTGCTTTTTATTGTTAAGTACGCTAAAGGTATAAAGAAATTTAAAGATGATTGACTGCAATGAGTCATCGATTTTAAGGCACGGAATTTTCATTGGGTTTTGTTACAACCCACTTTATTTTGCCGAAAAAATCAGTTAATAATAAATATTATAAAAGGAGAAATTAGATATAATTAGGACATTTATCATAAGTTGAGTAGGTAGAATTTTTTGTTTGCTTCATGGCGATAATTACAGTTTTTGTCTAGGCAGAACATTAAATTGTTCGTGATGTATTGATGTATGTTGCTGATTTCTATTTTTAATTTTTAATAATTGTTTGCTCAGTTACAAGCTAAAACAATCAAACGTTCAAACTAATTGGTATGAAACCATCTATCTAAAAATACGATAAATATTTCTTGGCTAAATTTTATTCTTTTTCGAAGCTTAACTAAAAAGTATAAGTAAAATATTTTGTGATGCTAGGCTTTACAGAAGGCCAGTGAAACGAAATTTTCCGTAGTTGAAAGCTTTTCAAAATGTAGCTGAAATTTCAAGACTAAATTTGGAGTTTTAAATATTGATTTCTGAAATTTTAATTTCGAAATAATGTTTCGTAGTATTAGAAACTTGTAACTGTGATTCTGTTTGTAATATTTAAAAAAAATTCTATTTGTATGAATAAATACCAAATGTTTTAAATGTCGAATTTATGGAATTTAAAAACTTGATTTTATATATTTTTTTGTTAACCTAAGTTTTGAATTTGTTGAAATTAAAGAATTGTAATTTTGAGTATAAAATCTAAAAATTGCAAGTGCTTTTGAAACCCCAAAAAGTTGAGCTGAATCAGCGAATTTTGTACTTCGAAAGCTTTTTCGGAGATTCTTTAAAATTCTGAATTTTATAGTTTTCTGTTTAAATATTGCGATTCTAAAATTGGCAGTTTTAAAAAATTTGCATGAATAATTTATTGTTATAGATCTGAACGGAGTATGTTTGCTCTTTAAACAAATTTTTATGTTCTTAATTAATTAAGAAGATTCTAATTTGCATAAGTTAAGGACACAAAATATGGAAACAAGATTAAAATAGGAAACATTAAAATGAGATTTAGTTGATAAGGTAAGATTATATCATTCCGAAAAAGGAATTTATAGCGGCAATAAGAAACGCATATTAAGACGAAGATCCGCAAAATCGGCAAATATCGTACAGATAAGGTGAGGCGAGCATGACACAGATTTTAATGAAATCGAAATAAAATAAAATGCGAAGTATAATCCAGAAATAACGTCCTACGTTTTCCACCATTTAAGGTACTGGACCTAATTTAAACAGTATTAATTATTTTAATCCACACCCCCGCTAGAGTAGCCCAGAAAAAATTCTTTATTTGTAAACGATGATGGAATAGACCGTTCTGGGGCATTTTCAATAACACACCATCACAAATCTCGACATTTTCATTATAATTGCAATTGAAATCATCACTTTCCATACCAGGATGCTGATGTCATGTAATCAGATTCAATCATAGCGAGACTCAACAAACAATTTTACCACTGCCACGTAACAATTATTGTTAACTATGATTGCTATCAATTTATTGTATTTTTAAAGTACGTAGGTTTGTCCTCTAATCTCAGAAAATTACTTCCAAAAATAATAATGCTATAAACTCACAGCCAAAACATTCGTTACGTTCACGAACCTAGTCTTAATAGAAACCAAAATCACCGCAGAACACTTTCAGGTCCATGAAAAGCTTAATCAACGTAAAATTAAAATTTTAAAATAGCTTAGGAATTTAGTTAAACGATGTGTGCTCGTCCAAATTCAAATCACAGTTCTAAATTCGAATGCAAGGAGAACTTAAAAAACCCGAATTGGGTAAATTCAACTTCTGCATCGAAATACGAAATCAAGAATCAAAAAACCAAAATAAAGTTAATTTTTAACTTTCTTGAAAAAATTGGCCAAATTTCGTCGTGGGCTTCGGGATACATCTTAATCAAATGGTCCAATATAATTTTCAAAAATTTCAGATCAGTAAAAACTTTGCACTTACCTTCCTTCAAATTTCCAAAATTATCCTTAAAATCTTCGAACGTTGGACATACTTTTTTATAAATTACTGCGTGCGCACAAGTTAAGAATCAAATTCAACCAAGTAAAACAAATTTCGTGTACTTGTTACTAACTTCAGTTCGCATATTTGGAAAAATGTACGGGATTAAAAGACCGAAACGTGATTCTTGCACCGCGGTAGGTTAGACTATGCCGGTAAATCTGTTTAAACTTACAAGAGGCGCTCGCGCTTTGAAACTTAGCGCCTTGGCCACCCCCACAAAACACCTACAAACCGTACGGCGCAGCTAACCATTTAAAAAATTTACCAGGAGGCTCTCTCGTTGTAAAAAAAAAATAAGTTGGGGACAATTATTTTACTTTGGTTCATTTCTTAAAACAAAAATACTTTCGGTCATATTTGGGACAGCTTTTGGTTTATTTTCCGTTGATTTCAATATTTCAAACGTGGAGTATTGGGGGAATCTTGTTATCCTTGTTAATGCGTAGCGAATTTCATTTGGAATTTCACAGTCACCTGAAAATGGTTTAAGAATATTTATTTGTCTCTTGCTATTCTGCAAAAATATTGAAATTGTTGTTAAGTTAAATAAACCGCGCCCTTTTTTCGGAATTTTTGTAAAATATTTACCTATGGGACACTTTGATGGACACTGCACTTTCGGACTTGATACATAACCAACCGATTTTTTTCGGCAAGCAATTTGCTCCGAGTGTGAGCCTAAAAAATAATTATTTTAACTTTTAACATCTTACGTTCGTGCTAAAGCAGTTAAATAACCTGAACAAATTGATTTGTGAGGGCAGATTCCTACGTGCATTAATACTGGGTTGTTTTTTGGTAAAGCTAAAATAAGGGAAAGTAAGATGGTGAAAATATTTAAAAGAACACAATAGTTGTTGGGAAACTCAATTTTACCTGAATATATGGCTTTTTGATTGCATCTTTGAGTTAGAGCCATGTCAGCGCAAGATTCTCGAGACCGACAGGATGCTGCTGAAATGTATTCAGTAGGAAAATTATTCTTTACTAAATTACAATCGAAAAATTCAAACTTACACATGGATAACAAAGATTCTAGAGTTGTTCTACTTTTTGCGCCCATTTCTTCGTAAGATCCTGACAAATCGCCGAATTTCATTAGAGTCAGCAGGAAAATCTAACTTACCTAAATCAAGCGATTTGCGTGTGCTTTGAGCACTTCTTTCTTTTGGATTAATTTCCACATCCGTTTCTCGCCACAACCCTTACAAAAAGTTTTTCTTGCAGTCACAAGTACGACTGGAAAGATTGCACTTACCTGAGCACTTTGATTTTCGTTTTACTTTGTTGTTACAGTAAATTTCGGTACAAGAACCTCGAGAAGATCCTGAAATACAAATCCTATAATTTGTAATTGTGATGAAAGAAAATTTACCTGATGCGACCGATCTTTGCCTGGATTTTTTCGTGCTCATATATTTTGGACAAGAACCGCTGCGAGACGATCCTACAATAAATAAACAGTGGTTATTAACGTAAGGTTAGGTTACGGCAAGGAAAACCGAATCCACCTGATTCATTAGATGGTTCTTGTGCTTCTTCGACTATCTGTGTTGAATATACTGCAATAGGTTCTGAAAATTCATATTTATGTTTTATGGAAATTGAAGGATGTTAACCCAGAACATAGAAAGTTTAATTTACCAGTAAGCATGGATTTTCGTGTTCCTTTATGCTGTGATTTAAATCTCACTTGAGAAGGTCCTGCAGGTTGGGAGACACAGAAGAAAATATGGAAGAAAAATGAATAAATGAAAGCAAACCAAGGTTTCTAACCCATCAAGAAGAATGATAGGAAAAACAGGGAAATAAAGAAGAAAAAGGAGGAGAAAAATGATTCAATCAGACAAATAAATCTAAATTAAGATAAAAAGTGAAAGCCGTTAACAAACCTGAAGGAATGGATTTTTGAACGTGTTTTCTTTTGCTGTCTTTAGGTGCTCGCAAACGTTTTGGAGAATATGCTAAAGAAAGAAAACCAATCTGTATAAAATTCAGATGGAGATGGACAAAAACAAACATGAAGCATGCCTAACAAGAGAGACATTAAATTAACCTGAAAACATATATTTTCGTAGTTTTTTATTTCAGTGACCACATGTAAAGAGAATTTTGAATGTTCTTCAAGAAAAATAATTTTTTAAATGAAATTATCCTTGTATTTTAAAACATCAAAAAATAGGTATACTTTTAACAAATTTTACTTGATTTTCGACTTCTTTTAAAAATGTTAAAATTTAACCTTATTTAACTTGCGTTTCAACTCCTTTTAAAACGCCTTAAATTTTAACTTTACTTTAATTAATTTTTCGTAATTTATTTGATATTTTATATCAGATTAAGATAAAGTTTAGTAAATTATGATAATTTAACTGGTGGCGTAAAAACCAATAAAGAAATTTAAAATGTAAAACTCACCACAACAATCTTTTAGAAAATGATTTAATACCTGTTTATAATTAGCTAAAATTCGAGTGATTTTACCTAAAATTCAGGAAAATGTTTCCCTATAAATCAGCATCTCAGCATGGTTTATTTAAACTATTAAAATTTGTAAAAGGATACAAAATTCATAACAAATCTTCATAATCTGACGTAGGCAACTATGCAATTACAGAGGTTTACCCGTGTTTTATAAGTCACCATCAAAATGATGATGCAAGTTATAACAGTTATATCACCAACGACAAATTTAATTACTTACATGTATATGCCATGAACTATAATTCTCTTTTACACTTGTAATTATATTTTGACCAGCTAAATTATTATCTCTAAGAATATCTTCAGGAATTTAACCCTTCTATTTATATCATTCAATATAACCCTCGCATGCCGTAAAAATCCAGGCGGTATAAAATCCATCAAGAAATAATTTATTGATTCTAAATAAATGGCAAATAAATTTTTTATATTACAGTATGATTAACTGGGTTCCTTCTTTTTAATTTAAAATTTCGAAAATAATTATTTGGTAAAAGGAAGCCTTTAGGATTTAGATTATTTAGCTTCGGCTTCGCCTCTGGGCTGCCAAAGACTGGCTTTACATTAGGAAGATCTTTTACAACACATGCTTAAAAGACCCTGAAAAATATATCACACGCATCGGTTTATCGTTTAAGGATAGTAACGGTATTATACAAGAGTTATTTGAAACTGATTTCGGATATTTAGATCACTTTTATTTGAAAACACTAATCAAGATAATAAACTAAATTACTTATAATATAAATGTTCCAATTACACGTAAATTTTTAACAATTTTAAGAATATTAATAAAAAATTAGATCGAAAAAACATTCTGGGTAACAAATGTAGTCATTTCATAAATAATGCTGCAAAGGCAATATTACATTTTATCTTACAATGGAAAAAAGTTCAACATAATTTTATATTTTGTATAGAAAACTTATCCATCGAAATCGTTCCTTGATTATCCTAAAAATGTTGCACTAATTTGCTCATAAAAATTTTTGAAAACTAAATTTTCCAAAAAATCCTCCTCCCACGTATACAATTTTTCAAAATTAATGAAGGTGAAATATAATGTGATAAAAGATAAGGCAAAATTTCATCTATAACTGTGGAAATTATAGCAGACGACCGATGTTAACGTGAGGGGTTCGATGTGCATCGGGTAAGTCAGTGTCCTGAGTCGGGGGTGCGCGAAAAGTAGGACGTAAATGTGGGACACAGTTTGAAAACGATTAATGTATGAAATGTAATGATGTAATATTGAAACCACGAAAGATGAACCCTGCCTCATCAATGCTATCCGTATGATATAAGATTTTACTTGCTAGTCAAATTAGCATCAGTTGTATTCTCAAGGAATTATGATTGGCGCTTTAACCGGAAAACAAACAGCTGTCAAGTACTTTCAATACGAATTTTAACCTTAAATGATATAATAATCTAACCAATAAATGTACAACTGTATTTCTTCTGCAACGCAATAAACCAAATAAAATGTTCATTTATCTAAACCTCACAACACAACTATGTACTACAAAAACGAATTCCAATTAACATAGGAATTTAGATACCTAATAAAATAAAATAATGTAAATGTATTAATAATTTGACAGTTTGACGTTTTAGTGACAACACGCGCATTAGACTTAAACTACTCTAGTCAAATAAGCACTTTAATCATAACACAGGCTTATTGTAATGCTATCCTTGTCGTGTGCATGGGGTTTGTGAACAAATGTACACACGTGTTTGTCGTTACTAAATTCAGCGTGTGATGAGGCAGGGGTCATCTTCCGTGGTTCGAACTTTATATTATTATACATGTATATCGACATCAGAATTACCACTTTCAAAAAGTTCCTTTTGTAAATCAAATGTATAGTTTTCTTTAGGCTTTTTCAAATATCATTCCAAAAATTCCTCTCTTTCTTCTTTATAGTATTAACCCCGTAATGTTCTGCACCAAGTATTAATTCGACACAATTTTGATTTTGTACAGTATTAGAAAGTGTGGAAAATGTCCTTTAATCCGAATGTTTTACGAAAATGTTTTAAAGACCCTTGAACAACATTACTACTATCACTACAAGTCTTAATCCTGTTGACTTTATATTCATTAACATTGAACCATTATACAGGGTGTCTCAAAATTGACGCCCGTGCTTCTGGGATTTGATTCAGGGGGCTAAAAGAAATCGAAAATGAAGAGTGGAAAATTTTCCGTTTGTCTTCTGTTATCGAGTTATCAATGAAAAACAAAAATTTAAGTATAAACTTTAAACTTTATTAAAAACGAATAATATTTGAAAACAAGTTATTTTCCACATCTGTTGTCACAAAAAGTGTTCAAATAGGTTGCCTCCTACTTCAAGGTAAACATTCACACGATTTATCATTGAAGCACGAACTCTCTGTAGCATATTTTCGTCTATTGACGCCACGATAACAAATGACAATCGGAAAATTTTCCACTCTTCATTTTCGATTTCTTTTAACCCTCTGAATCAAATCCCAGAAGCACGGGCGTCAATTTTGAGGTACCCTGTATAGATATATGTATACAGTAAGGTTGGTACCATTTTCAGTGCAATATTAATCCCTTCTATAATCTGCAATAGCTGAATACGAGGTGTTATCAAAAAGTTCTTCGAAATAGTCACGTTGCGCAGCAATGCACCGGTCCCAGGGTTTTTGCCACTTCTGGAATGCGGCCTCGAAGTCATATTTGGAAAACGTATCGAGAACCTTCTGCGATTCGCACTGGATCTCGGTAATACGTTTCCCATAATCTTCCTCTAATAAATGTTGCACTCTTTGTGGCATGGATAAAGGCCATCATCTTTTATGATCTTGCGAACGGTGGTTTTTGATGCACCAACAACTCTAGAAAGGACACGGACGCCAATACTTGGCTCTTCAGTTACCAGATCAAGAACCTCCTCTTCTAAGTTATTGCCTCTAACAGTTCTTGGTCGACCTCTATACCAATTTTGAATAGGAAGGATATTTCCGGTTCCAGATGTTAAAAGATTTTATGAAATCTTATTATGATGATAGACTTGATGAGATATATGGTAATATGTTACAAATTAATCATAAATATAAAGATTACTACGTAGAAACTGATAAATACGCGCAAATACGAGATTACAATTGTGTGAAATGTTAGACATATTAGAAGAAAGTGTAGTTTATTATGATTCCGCTAGCGCGGTATGTACGCGTATACAGATAATGGTAAAAACACTGTGAAAATGGGTTGTTGATTGGGACATTGAACTGATGAATTAGGTAAGGGCCATGAAGCAGTTGATCGACTTGCTAAAGCAGGGTGGCCAGAGACTCACTTCACTGGTCCTGAACAGTTTTGTGGCGTAGCAAAAACCTACATAATGGCCGAGATCAATAACTGGGAAAAATCCCAAAACACCTATTATTGGTACAACTTTACAGGTTTAAGACAAATTAAGTAATTTATATATCCTTCGCCAAAGAGCAAAGAGAACATGGGAATTGCTGGAACTCAGCAAACAGGAGTTAAGGCTTTATAACAAAACTTCTAACTGGGCACTTCCCCTGAAATACCATATCGGTAAAATGGGCAAAACTGAGAGTAACTTCTTCATTGTAACTACGAAGCCATAATCCGCCAAAGGTTTCAATACCTCGAAAAGGTGAGTTTAACACCTGAAAAAGTTAGGAAGTTAGAAAAATAGCCCCTAAGAACCCTAGGATCATTAGTAGTCTAGAACTTGAGGGGTTCTATAAAATTAGAAGGGTTCCACAAAAGACCTAAGTAGGTCGCAGTGGTGAGAGGCACTCATTATTCCTAAACGACTCTATTCACAATCTAGAATTTACAATTTACTCGTAGGTAAGGGCCATACACTCTTTTATATGTTATCGATTGGGTATCGACAAGGTCAAAAGCTGTTGTTACAAAACGAGCACAAGTGAAATAGAAAAATAAAAGGTTTTAGATTGAATTATGCAACATCTAAATTTATAGTATGAATACACTTATACAAGTATGAAATAACTTCGAACTACAAGGGATGCCAAAACTAAAACTGAAAAATTAATTAGTTTTGTTTATGACAAGAGAGTTATGTTCGAACACCTTAATATTGTACCTTATGGATACTAAAAATATTAAAAAAGGAATATCCTAAGCAAAAGCGTTTTCTATAATTTTCAAAATACCCATAAACAATCTTTTTAGCTCGTCAAAATCACCTCCCTTCATTTATTCTTTAATTTTTGTTAAGGTGCGTGTCCACTAGCAAGTAACTTGCGGAATTTCTTGATAAAATAGAAATTACGTTCACTTTTCCTCTTCGCAGTGAAGTTATTTTAAAATTTACAAATAATTTTGAAGGTTTCAAACACCCAATTACGCTACTGAGTTTGATTTTGTTTGTGGTTGCATGATATATACAAATATATATGAAAGAAGAAGAAAAATCAGATTTATCAAAAGCAAAATATTATGAATCTCCACTCGTTAGATCAGAATCAAACGATCCATACGGTATTTATGCATACCAGTTGAATGGTTTGTCACGTGGGTGGATTTATAAAAACGGTATTATTTACTCTTGGTATTAAATGTTAGATCATGGAAATATAACAAAAATTTACCAATTTTTAGCTAGTCATATTTTTTTTACTTAATGTCTCTTATACAGGGGCATAGACCAACAGGAGATTGACAGAGCTAAAATACCATGTGTTCAAAAAGTAGCTGAACTAGAGCAAGCATTGAAAATTGTATCTTTGATAGAATCATAAATAATGCCACTTTAGAAACTGTTACATGTTAAACTGACAAGATGTGTGAAATAAATCTTGTTGAAGTTTTTGAAAATTTAATTAACATAACAAAGAACAAACATTACAAAAGGTGTTGAAACTGTTGACCGTTATTTTCCAAACAAAGTGTTATACTTTTTTTCATGTTTTCAAAAATGTTCACTAAAGTGACTGGCGAAATTTTTTCGATGGCTTCTCTAATTGCATTCTGCAGGTCTTCTAGTTTATTTAAATAATTTTTGAAAACCGTATTTTTGAGGTATGGCCACAAGAAATAATCACACGGCGTTAAATCACAACTTCGCGGAGCAAACGGAACAATTTTGTTTTCAAAAAATTTATATCTTCTACGGTTGTGTGGGCTGTTGCATTGGCCTGCTGAAAGTTCCTGAACTCATCATAGTGCAGTTCGTCGAAGAAGGGCATTAAGATATTCTCTCTGTAGCATTCGGCATTGACGGTAAAATCAAAAAATATTGATCCCATTATCCGCCTTTGGGATATTGCTGCCTACACCCCAATTTTTAGAGGATGCAGTTGTGTTTGTCGAAATTCATGTGGATTTTTCGCAGACCATACTCTCATATTCTGAGAATTTACGTACCCAGATAAGTGGAATCAGGCTTTGTCCTAGAAAAAGGTTACATCCAAAACCTTGTTATTATTCAAATTTTGATTAAACCATTGACAATAATCCACACGCATTTGAAAATCTTGAGGTAAAATTTCGTTATAAGTACACATGAAATTTGTAAGAAAAGAGTCCAACATCATCTTTTAAAATTTTCTGATTAGTTCCCACAGGTAAATTTGTTTCCTGGCAAATCTTCCTTATTAATTTTGAAGGAGTTCTGTCTATAATCTCTTTCACATTATTAATATTTTCATCTATTCTCTTATTCTTAGGTCTGCCAGATTTTTTTACGAATAATTCATGAGACAGCTGTAAAACATTTTGTAGGTAAGGTTTGGAATTTGGTGTGGAAATCTTGTAAGAAAGTCATCTAAAGCAAATTGCATAGAATACGACCATTGTCCATTCTCTTCTAGCATAAACATTTTATATTCTTCAGAGAAATCCACTTTCACCTTGTCACTTTGACAGCACTGACAGTCAACTGATTGGTATATTTATTTGAATATAAAAACACAGGTAGGAGTATTAATATCTAGCGACTGTATTCAAATTTGTGACAGAAGCGGCCATTTTGAAAACCTCTGTTTGACTCATTGTCAAGTGTTATTGTGGTTGTTTCCCGCGTGTGGCGTCTGTCAGTTTTCAGTAGTTCTTTGAAATAAGAAATTACGCTGTTTATAGATACTTATGAGAACTGATAATTATTCTACTTTAGTAGTATTTTAAGGGAGAAATGTATAGTTCACCTCAAATGGCGCCATCGTCCTTTCAAATTGCGTCTTGGCTAAATAAAGTGGGGAGGCCTTATATGCAATATTAATTCAGCAGGCCTTGTCTCAACCAATGAGCTTCTAAAATCCGCCATATTGATATACCATCTAAATTGCATACTGTTGGTGTTATGCTACTTCCTCTCTTTTTTTAGTCGTAGGTTTAGTTAGTGCTACTGGCGACCGGAAACGTCAATCCGCCATATGCAAAACCCATTGCGCTCATAAATTTGTCTTGCATATGCTCCTTCCTAGGTTTTTATATTCAAAGGTATATTCTATAATCGACATACCTATTACTATACACCACCTACTCTACTTCAGCTACTTATTGAACATTTGAACACTTGGTATTACGATTTACCGAGGAATACCTTAATCTAAAAGTTAATATTAAAAAAGATGCAGAGTGTCAAAGTCAAAATTTTAGTTTTCTTTCAGAATTTCAAAAGCTTTCGATATATTTATAAAAAAATTGGAGGAACTAGCTTCTTCGGGATGGGAAACAATAATCCGTCCTCAATTTTAAGGTAGCTCGTAAAAGAACGTTGCTTGTAAAAGCTTACATTTTTTTTATACTTAAAGTTATGGAAGAACTAACTGAAAAAAACAATTAGCTCATTGGGTCAAAAATCAAGTATAATTTGTTAAAATATGGCTAGTTTTTGATGTTTTAAAATATAGGGATAATTTTGTTTAAAAATATTTCAATTTATTATCTTTCAAAAATCGCGTAATTTTCTTTAAAAATAAGATAATTTTTATGATGTTTAAAAATAGGGAAAAAGATTAATTTGTCTTACATAGGCAGTATATGTAGTATTAATTGCACCTATAATAAAAAAAACGCCATATTACCTAATACAACAGATTTTCCATTAGAGTTCTTTGTGTCGCCGATCAATTGTAGAGAAGGTTCACGATCAGTCAGACGAGTCGACTTCTTGATAAATTTATTTTTCTTTACATTCGTTTGCGTAGAAGATGGGGTAGATTCTGAAAGATTAGCATTTTAATTTTTCTCTTTTAACACTGTTCCTTGAATAATAATAATAATAATAATAATAACAACGTTTAACATTTACATTTCCTTGAAAATAATTTTACCTTATACATCATATCTACTCTGATGCTAATAAATTCCTAACATTAATCTTAAAACTAGCTATTGATTCAAGCTGCCTTTTACCGAGTGCGCTAATTTGTTGTATTGAATAAGACCTTTAAAAAATACAGAGTTATGTGCTGACAACTTATTCGTATGTCGTAGAATACAGTTGTTTTTATGCCTTGTTCCATACCTAACTGTGCATTTGTTGAAATGACACTATTTTATTTTTCAAATAACCAGGACACAGACCTAATTTAATTTTGTGCGGAAATACCAGTACCTACTTGGAATTGTGCAAATTGCTGAACATTCAGCCATCGCAATGTTTTTAACATCGAGTATATAGCAGTGTATCTATTACATTTGAGAATTAAGCGCATTGCATTACCCTGTTTTGTAATAATTGTAATCTCCGAACATCCTTTCTTTGCACAATATAAATTATCGTTGCAGAATAAAGAAAGTGAGGTAATACTATTGAAAGGTTACCTGTAGACGTGGTCGATGTTCTTATAGATAGCTGCGGAATAGAAGTCGTTTGAACTGATCCTTCAACGTATAGTGTTTTTCCTGGACGTGGTCCTAAATTTATCAAATTCACCAAAAGCTTCGATTAAAATTTTCATTTAAAAATATTATCAAAAGACTTACCTAGTTTTTTGTCAGATCTATGCTCTTGCAGTTTTGTTTGAACGGATGCTTGATGTACTTCTACAGGTTGAAGAAGTTCTACTAACAATTACTAGTATTAGAGGCTAGCTTAGACTAATTATAATTAAGGACCTCTCCTCCTTATTTTCAATTCGAAATTATGCAACCCTAAAGATGTATTTTTCAAATGATATTAAAAAGGGCAAAAATATTTTCGATCTTCTTTCCATTAAAACGCAAATACAAAATACAACCAAGTATTTAGGTTTCTAAAGTCCTGAATAACTACTTATCGGGCCTAAGACTTTAGTTTACGTTGCCTAATGGCTAATCCGGCGCCGAATAGTGTTATTAATTTTACTAGAATGCAAAACTTACCATCTTCAAACTGTGTTTGACTAGGAGACGTTTGACTGGAACTGCATGATATTGTTTGCACAGGTTTAACTTCTTGTGTAATATGAAATTCTCGAGCCGATCCTGAAAATTAATTTGCGAATTAAAAATTAGTTTTCGAAATGTCCTTTAAATGACTCACCTGAAGACTTCGGGCGACAGGATGAAGTAAGGGTCGACTTGCACGAATATGAAAGTTTCTGAGGGTATTCATCACTTGCCCTTGTTTCTTCGGATGTTTCTAGGATCGATTCCAAAAAGGGAGTTTGTTTGGGTTTCCTTGAACTTGATGATTCCTCACAAGGTTTTTGAATTTCTGAGAGATTTATTTTACTAGTAGTAGTAGTATCAACAGTTTGTTGTCCTGAGGATTGTACGCCTGGCCTGTGATTACATTTGCTGCAAATTCTTTCATAATGCCTGGAGTTTTCTGATGGAGACGAAGTATAACGTTCATGAGAAGAGATTTCTTTAAATGAATCTGTTTCATTTGTAGCGTCATGCATGGAAGATCCGTTTGTTAAGTTTGTCTCTTGGGTTGATGATGTTAATTTTGGGCATACAGTTTGACATTCTTGGTTACATTCATCGAATAGGAACGATTTTTTGGACTTTAGTAATTTTTCCGAACAGTCTTGCGTTGTTCCGGTTGATGGAGACTCTTCTAGATAATAGATACAATTGGAAGAATCTGATGATTCGCCCGAATCGCACGTAGAAGATAATTCGCCCGATTCTCCTAATATTGCATTGCTGGTATGGGAATGCCTTGCATACGGTTCTGCTAAATCAGAAGATCGTATTTCGGTTACGTTCATCTGTTTTTCGGCTAACTTCTTCGATTTAAAGTATTTATTACATTTAAGTGTTTGTATAGACTGTGTTCTTTGCAGAGGCATAGACGCGGATGTTTGTACAAATTTAGAACCGTTTATTGGTGTAATATTGTTGTGTGGGGGCGTTGACGAGTTCGATGTCTGTATGCATTTCGTATATAGTTTTTTTGAGTTGGAGTGAGATATTTTTCTGGTCTCGTAGCGATTACTCTGTATGTCCTTACTTTCTACTGGTGGTGTCTGTATAGATAATGATTTATTATATTGGACTTTAACTGGCGAGGTAGGACTTTTGGTTCGCCTTGATGTTAGAATAGATCTTATTGGGGCAGTACAGTAGACCTCGTTATGATAGTAAGGAAATGCGGAATTCGATTTAAGGGAATTGGCAGATCGAACATCGTCTTCGAAGGATATATCCGAGTTCGAAGACGAATGGTTGCTGTTAATATCGTCGTCTGTTGATTTTGATTCTACCTGTTCAGGAGATTGAAACTTTAATAATTTATGTAGTATTAATAGTTTTTAGATTGCCTTACAGGTTCAACATCTAATGTTTGTATTGGTTCAATGTTGTGGGTGTGCTTAAGTTCTTCACTGTCGCTTATAGACACCGCTGAAAAATTGCATACGCCTTCGTCGTCCCTCCTTTCTAAGGGACACACCATATCAATGACGGTTTGTAATCCTGCGAGGACAGTTTCGTCAGGAGTTGGCCCTAGTATGTGTCTATAAACATCTAGCTGCCTTTCTTCACCACCATAATTGTTCTCTTTAAGACAAAAATAATTGGCAAGACACTTTTTAAATTAATGGTAAGTAATACTTATACATACTTCGACAACAGGGGCAATGCTTTCCTTTAGGAATTGTGTCTGACGAGATCTGAGATGTGCAACTATATCTACCAGGAGTACCAGGGCGTTGTAAACTCAATTTTGTCATAGGTTTATTTGAAGATAACCTTCTGTAATTCATGGTGTCGCGTTATTCACTCAAAATAATCGCGGGGAAAAATTGTAAAATTATTGAGCTACTGGCATTTCCTGTTTGCCGGGGGACTTTTATGAGGATTTTTCAAATTTAGATAACTTCTGACAAAAGAAGTAGTTAAAATGAAGCATGAAGAAAGTACGAACGGAGAAAATTTCACCAGAATTTAGTTACAGTGAGAGTATTAATTAAAGTTTGTAAATGCGAAAAATCAAAATATGCTTGAAACCATGTACCAATTTAAGTAGGATGCTATTGAATCCAATTACTTATCTTCAAAAAAAAATTCGTTGCCTTTATCTTCTAAACGTTTAATTTAGCCTGAAAAAATTAAATATAACGTACTGAAAATTGAGATAAATTGAAAACATATACCTCCTGAATGATGATGTATGAAATTTTTGCAAGAACGTCGTTTAGGACACAAAACATTTCGTCATTTTTTTGATTTGAGACGTAAAATTTCAGTAATACTTCAATTTTGACATTCATGTATTGTTAAGTTACTAAAAATTGCCGTAATTACAACATACCAACCTTTCTATGTATTATTATTTTATTGTTATGTTCGTTTCCTGGCATTATTGTTATTATTTTGACTTGTTATTTAGTTCTTATTTTATAACGTGTGCCCCAAATCTTTCGTTATCAAGTAGACATTGAAATTAAAAGCGTGCAGTTCCTAATTATTCATACAGTATACACTTGAATGTCAATATGCCAAAATTGAGGTATTTGTCAAAATATGTTTTATTAACCTATCTTATCTATGTTATTAACTTTAAAACATTACACTACAACAGATGTTGGAAATGATGGCCATTTTGCTGTATATACAAATTGACTCTACGCTTCATGTGATCGAAAACTCTTCTCAAAACATTATCGTCTACTATTCCTTGGCACTTTTGCACGATTTTATTTCGTAAGTCTTCTAATGTATAAATTGGATCTTCGAAGATGGAATTTTTTAAGAACGGAAAGGCAAAAGAATCTAATGGTTTTAAAGCACACGAACGAGGGGGAAAACAATCTACACTAATTAGTCTATTGTCAAAAAATCTTCTAAATAACTCAAGGTTTCCCTCGCTACATGAGGACGTGCTGAAGAAGCCATTTTGTAATTCGTCATCATGCAGCTGGTTTGTGAAAGGATCCGGTAATTTTCAGCATTTATAATGCATTAAAAAAAAAATAGGGCTAATGATTCTTCTCCGTTTAATAGCTAACCATACCCCAATCTTAATGAGGTAGGTACCTACATGGTTGCTTCCCTAAAATAATGGAGATTTTTACCACTCCATTTACTCATACCTATTCTATTTAATTATTTATATAATATATAATCGTTAAAGTGAAACCACGTCTGGTCAGAAAAAAATTTTAAGTCGAGCACGTCGTTGTTATTTATATTTTCATTAAACCAACGATGATATTGCAGTCTTCTATTGTAGTCTGGAGGGAGAAGTTCTTGGTGCATCTGTACTTTATATGGAAACTTGTCTAAATCTTTCCGTAATACCCTATGAAGGGTGGTACGTTGAATGTTTAGCTGTTGCGACAGTCTGCGTACCGAAGAGGTGGGCATGCTGGTCGATTGCATTTCTAACAGTATCAGTAACTTCCTCTGTCCTCATATTCGGTGTTCTACCACCCGATCGTCTGTCTTGAGAAAACACGAAAGCGGCCTGTTTAGTTGTTGTAAAAATTGCATTAGGAATAGTCCAGTCAAATGGTAATTCGACTTTGCATTTTGGGTAGGCAGCGATTTTTTTTATCGGTGTGTAGAGGGGTCAGTGGTGAATCTAAATCAGGGTTTTCGGGGTGGTAACCCCCTCCATTTGGCCGCCATCTTGAAAAGAAGGGTTAACTTGTTTTTCGGCTATATCTCTGTAGTCGAGAATCTTACAAAAAGCTAGTACAAAGCTTTTTTGTAGAGAATCGTATTATCTATTATTTATTATGAATAACTTTTTTACATAGAATTAATAATAAAAAAGTTATAAGCCCTTAATAAGGGCTTGCAACTTTTTTTATTATTAATGCTACGCAAAATAGTTATTTTTGTAACAAGTACTTAAAATCAAGTTTTTTGGGACGAATCGTTGCTGTTTCCGGACGAGGCGAAGCCGAGTGTGGAATAGCAGATGAGTCCCAAAAAACGATTTAGGTACGTTTACAAACAACATGTTTTTGTTAAAGCTCCCAAAAACAGATTCAAACCTTTTATTATGTATTATGTGATCAGAGCACATGTCACTATAGTAGTACGCAAAAGGTTGCTATGACAACTTTTAGGGACTAGGCCGAAAATATAGCATTTTACGGACTTAAATGAGTGTCACTATAGTAACCAGACTTTTTGGGATTAAATGAGTCCGTAAAATAGCTACTTTTGGGAGCGTGTACTAAAAAGGTTATTAATAAAGGTTATAGAGAATACGATTTTCTAGAAGAACGTTTTCAACAAAATTTTTGTAAGACTCACGGATTCAGAGATATAGCTAAAAAACTAATTAAACCTTCTTTTCAAGATGGCGACCAAATGGAGAGGGGGGGGGGTACCACCCCGCAAATCCTGATTTAGACTTACCACTGACCCCCCTACACATCGTCAAAAAATCGCTGCCTACCCAGAATGCAAAGTTTGCCTGTTTATTTCAACCTTTGATTGGATTGGTCCAGTCAAATGGTAATTCAATTTGCATTTTGGGTAGGCAGCGATTTTCTTTTTGTGATGTACCATCGTGTTCAAAGAATACTGGTACAGTGTGTTACTGCAGATACTTCCAAAACTCAAAATTTGATGTAGACACTTCTTTTGTGTGTAAATCGGATATGTCAAATAGAGGTTAAGTATTTGTCAAACTGACAAGTTTTTTAGATTTTTCATTCATAGAACTGTCACGTTGATGTTTCATGGTCATAGCCTGCTAACGCAATTGATTATGTGGCTTCAAACCAAATTTAAACAGCCAAAATTTCGCTGTACCAGTATTCTTTGAACACGATGGTACAATGTGATTTTTTAAAAACTCTATTGCAGCAGGCCGTATTGTGTCTTAATAACCTTAGAACTGTCTGTATTAAGTCAGAATACGGCCTTTTTGTACTGATGAAAACATTGCTGTTTTCCCGGTTCAAAATTACGAACTATAAACTTACTTTAACATTTAAAACAATTTTTAACATTGAATTTTAAGTAAAATTATAGTTGTGTTTATGAATTAGGAACTGCACTACTTGATAACGAAAGATTTGGGACACACGTTAGTTTTAAAACTACTGAAAATCAATTGGAGTAAGAACTCTGGAAAGTAAAAAGTGTAACTTAAGAAAGTTTTACTTTCTGAAGAATAAGTAAAACTAAGCTGGATTGATCGATAAATTTTTTAAAATCATTTTATACCACTGCGATTGCAATTTTCATTCGAAGCATGACAAAAGCGTGAATTTCCCCCCCACCAACAGTATGAATTGAGAGTCAAGTTTTATTTATTTGGTGTTAGTGCCAAGGCCTGAAAGTCTTAGAAGGAAATGCAAGAGAAAAGTAAAATGTATGTAAATGAAGTTTAAAGATTTTGTTCTAATTTTAATATAATAAATAAATAAAATTACATTGAAAAGATTATCAAAAAAAGTTTATTCTTTCTATAATTTACTTTTCCAGTTTCTCTTAAATTTTCATTAAAATATTTAAAAAAATGTAAACTTTATTGGCTTCTATGAATTCGACTTTTAGTAGAACAATTATAAGCGTTAAAGCCTAATTTATGTTCGTTTCCGATATTCAGAGCTGTATTTGAATCAAAATAGAGCAGGGAAGCTTTTCTGTTAAACTGTGTTTTTTTCGGTCGTTCGTTTAATAAATGAGTGTCATTGTCAGATAGTATTTGGTCTTCGCTCGATGAAGCATGTAAATCTATTATATCGAGGCGATTCAGACTTGTAGATGTACCAATTTTTTCTTTCTTTTCTTCCTTAATATCAGATTTGCGTATTTTAAATCTCCAAGGCATCCAAAATTTAAATTTGCTCTTTTTGTCTTTTGGAGGGGTATTCAGTAGTGTTGATGTGTAAGTTGCTTTGCTTGCTAACATCATATCTGTCTGCATACTAGCATTGTCCAACCAATGTTTTTGGGGCCTTTTATTCTTACTCTCGCGAAATCTAAGTAGGCACGATGAAACTTCGGCTCCGAATTCTTCTGAAGTGCTGAAAAACTAACTTAGAGTTGGTGGCTTTCTACGTTTGTAGGTAATTTACCTCTCCCCGTTGTTACTGCTTTCACTGCCGGAAATTTGAGGACTGGATAGTACTTCTTCAGAGGTATCTGCGAGCTTAGGTTCATAAAAATGCGGTACTGGAAAATATTCAACAATTTCTTTACGCCCTGTTGTATGTTGTCGTGCATCCGTTTGAGTACTTTGGTCTTTAACTGCTACAGATTTTGAGTTTGACCACGAAACCCCCATAGAAAAACATATTTTGACGTTAAAATTGACAATCGAAAGACAAGCGACTATAAAAGTTTCCACTTAAAAAACTGCAGTAAATTTATTGTTAGTTGAGGGCATACGGCGGCGTCGCATTCGTTTTTATATAAAATACACCTCGTGTGGCACCACTAAAAACAGAAAGAATAGTCGATTTTATCGCCCATTAGAAAATTAGTTGTTGTTTACCTCGCCAACCAAGGCTCCCCCATAGGTATTAAAGTATTATTGGAGCATTTATTGCTTTCAAAATCATTTAACGAATCGCACATAGTTGCTTTGAAAGTAACATTCGATGTTAGTGATTCTAAATACAACTCCAAACTTCTTCTGTGACTGCAGGATACTGGAAATTAATCATTGCTTCGTTTTATTAAATTTTATATTTTGAATATCACAAAATTCATTTTTTGCACCTAAAGTTTTCGGAAAACAAGTTTATCAACTAAGGCAAAATTTTTGCTTTTTGTTTCTGAAACAACAATTATTGTTAGTTTCAAAAATTGTAGTTATGGTCCAATTTTCGAGCCAAGTAATGCACGTCATCAATAAATTTTATGACATCATAACTTGGTACGTCTACATGAAGTTTCAAACGATTTACAAATTCTACAAGCTAAATTTTCTGTTGACATTTTCCTATTCTATCGCAATGACAATGACAATGACATACAACACGATCTGTCAAAAATTTGTAAGTGAAATAATATAAACATGCCAAAAATAACTATAATATGAGCTAAATTAGAAAATAAAAACCCAAATTCTTTCTTATTTTCAAAAATTTATAGACCTTGTGATTAAACACGACTGCCCAATCTTAGAAAACTACAAAAATAATTCATATTTAGCAATTATATTTTGTACTTTTTTCTCGCGCATTATTGGTAACGCCGGCCGTTGATCATGTGATTGATGACCCGCATTACCTGAATCGCCAATTCGACTATTAGTCCAGTCAAATGGTAATTTAGCTTTGCATTTTGGGTAGGCAGCAATTTTTTTTTATCGGTGTGTAGAGAGATCAGTGGTGAATCTAAATCAGAGTTTTCGGGATGGCAACCCCCTCCATTTGGCCGCCATCTTGAAAAGAAGGGTTAATTCGTTTTTTGGATATACCTCTGTAGTCGAGAATCTTACAAAAAGTTTGTATAAAGCTTTTTTGTAGAGAATCGTATTATCTATTATTTATTATTAATAATTTTTTTACATAGCATTAATAATAAAAAAGTTATAAGCTGGAAAAGACAAAAAATTTAGAGGTTACAACTTTTTTATAATTAATGCTACGTAAAAAAGTTATTAATAAAACTTATCGAGAATGCGATTTCCTACAAAAACCTTTTGAACAAAATTTTTGTAAGACTCACGGATACAGAGATATACTCGAAAAACTAATTAACCCTTCTTTTCAAGATGGCGACCAAATGGATAGGGGGGTACCACCCCGAAAATCCTCATTTAGACTTACCACTGACCCCCATACACATCGTCAAAAATCACTGCCTACCCAAAATGCAAAGTTAACCATTTTATTTCAACCATTTGATTGGACTAGTCCAGTCAAATAGTAATTCAATTTGCATTTTGGGTAGGCAGGGGTTTTCTTTTTGCGATGTATGTGGGGGTCAGTGATGAATCTAAATCCGGATTTTCGGGGTGGTAACCTCCTCCATTCGGCCGCCATCTTGAAACGAAGGGTTAATTAATTTTCGGCTATAACTCTGTAGCCGTGAGTCTTACAAAAGGTTTGTACAAGGCTTTTTTGTAGAGAATCGTATTATCTACAACTTTTATTAATATGACCCCACCACCCCATTCCCCAAGTCGGCCACCATCTTGAAAAGAAGGGTTAATTAGATTTTCGGCTATATCTCTGTAGTCGTGAGTCTTACAAAAAGTTTGTTTAAAACTTTTTTGTGCAGAACCATATTCTCTATAATTTCTATTAATAACTTTTTTACATAAAATTAATAATAAAACAGTTATAAGCCCTTAAGTTTTTATCTTTTCCAGCTCATAACTTTTTAATTATTAATGCTATGTAAAAAAGTTATGAATAAAAATCGTGCACAATACGATTTTCTACAAAAAAGCTGTATACTAATTTTTTTGTGAGATTCCCTACTACCGAGATATATCCCAAAAACCACCTAACCCTTCTTTTCAAAATGGCGGCCGAATGGAGGGGGTTGCCACCCCGAAAACCCCGATTTAGACTCATCGCTGACCCCTCTACACAACGATAAAAAAAAATAGCTGCCTACCCAAAATGCAAAGTTTGCCTGTTTATTTCGACCATTTGACTGGACTATATATAAGTTATAATATTTTGGTTATTAAATTTAGTAATATCTGAGGGTGGCCGTTTAAAATATCAATAATTTTTCAAAATTTTTAAATCTTAAGAAAAAATAAAACTCTAGTAGGCCAGTCGGCAAGGGGTTTATTGTGGAAATAAATGGTGGCAAGCTGGAATAAATTTTATTCTCTTTATTGGGACCTCCAAAAAGGCATACTATTTTGTATGGTCTAGCGACCCCGGATTTTGCCTCTATATTGAAAAAACCACGTGAAAAAGGACATTTTTATTGATTTTCGTGAATATCTCAGTTTGGACTAACTTTAGAGCAAAATATTAAGTTATTAAAAATAAAGTAAATAAAATTTTCTACATAAAATATTGGAAACTTTTTTCTGTTAATTGATTGGTTACAGAGTTACATTCAAAGCACGCAGCATATATTTATTGTTCTTAATATTTTTTTCATTTTAACATCCCGCTCGTTCTAAAATATTTTTAATATGTAATTTTAAATTAATGCTAACGTAGACTTCGTGTCTAGAAATAATTTTTTAGAATATCTGGTTTTCTTTTGCGTCTATTTCCACATCACCTAGCGGTAAAGCACTCGACGTTTTTTTAAGTGGTATCCCCAGTATATGGAAAATACTTATTGTAATTATATGTGTTGTCTACTTCTTTTTGATGTTGATGGTTTATCTATAATCTCATTGGTGATCTCATCGGCACTTTGAACATCCTGCTCCTGTAATTCGGATTCAAAATTCACCTCCATAATAAGTTCTTGGACGAGGAGGCCCTCTATTTGCGCGTCGATTTCTTCATCATCGCCCAGTTGCTCTATGACTTTTTCAGCATTCGAACAAGCCTTTCCCTGACATGATCCACATACTACTGAACAGACCTTCAATCGACGAACACGCTCAGCAGATTTAGTAGATTTTGCGTTTCCGGATATCCATCGAAAACTATTATTGCGTTCGTTGAGTAATATTTTTTGGGTATTCAACGAATTTGTCCAAAATTGCCGAATAAATTTCTTGTTGGTGCCATACAACTCTGGGAATAAGAAATCCTCTGTCTACTATGTATATAGGGTCTTCAAAGTTTATGTTTTCGGAAATCGGTACAAATGCTTCGTAAAGAGCAGATTTTTTCGTTTTACGCATTCCTGCCTCATCGAATAGGGAGAGCGGATAGGGAGCTAGCTCGTACTGAAAGTACTCTTTAAATTGTTTGTTGGATTTCTTGAAAAATGAAATTCTTTGGAACAGCAAAGTATAATCTTATCATCTATTTTGACTCCTGAATTTACTGCCCTATTGGCGTAACTCTTTTTTTTCTCTGAAACTTGACATTGCCAATATTGCTTCCAACAATACCCGACATTTCAGATATAAAGGCATAAACACACAGGGCAAGTTCAATATGAATATAATTCAGTTAGATAACTTAAAAACATGTATGTATTAATAGCGTTTTAGGACACACAGAATATTAAATAATGAAATAAATAGAGAATGGCACATACATGCTGAGCGCTTTAAATATCTGTAACTCAGTAACCCATCAATTAAAAAAAAAGTATGAAACACTTTTTGTTGAAAATCTTATGTACCTACTTTATTTTCGATAACTTGATATTTTGCTCTAAAGTTGATCCAAACCGAGATATTCACAAAATCAATAAAAATGTCGTTCTTCATGTGGTGTTTTCAATATGGCGGCAAAATCCGGGGTCGCTAGACCGTGCAAAATTAGTAGGTATGCCTTTTTCAAGGTCTAAATTAAGAGAATAAAATTTATTCCAGCTTGCCACCATTTATTTCCACAATAGCATCTTTTAAACGCCCTGCCGACTGGCCTATAGATGGTAGTTTGTAGAACAAATTTTTTAGGAAAAAATTAGCTTTCTGAACAACGTATAGTTATTTCGTGGAAATTGATTTTTCGGATTAAAAATAGATTTTTTTTCAAGTCCACTTTAGCTAATAAACTCCGGAAAACAGAAGTTATGAACTAGGTCAAAGTAAGCTTTAGATTGATGTGGATTCATCTTTATAAGTTATCGTTTCTTAAGGAAGCAATTATTGCCTGGTAGTTTCCACAAAGAAAAAATCTGTCTACTGATAATCATTTTTCTAATGTAATTCATTAAATTATTTATCTAAATTATGGGCATTTAAAATTAACTAAAAGTTAGAAATATATTCACCATCAGCAGCAGAACAATTGGGTTGAATTTTTCCTCCATTTACATAAAAATCAGCGTGCCCCAAGGAAACACCAATTCCAGCCCTGGATGTATGAATAATATCGACGTTTTGTGCATCTCCACTATCTAAACGTTTCGAATCGACGTTGTTAATGAACATAGGGCCTGCAGGATCTAAGCCTAAACGATTCAAACGTTTTCAATGTTGCTTTTTTCTTAATGAAAAATTCTACCTGTTATTCTGATAATTTTAGGATTTTGCATTTGTCCAGCAATACCACCAGCATGTGCACCAAGACTAAAACCAACAATGTGGACTTTTTCACGGGGGAGCTTTGAAATTAAATAACCGATTAATTGCCCAACAAATCCAGTGTAATCTGCAGCAGTTGGATAACACAATGGTGAAGCAAGATTTTCCCAGTTGACCATAATTACGTTCAGATTTCCCGTTGCTACGTAAACTGAAAATTAAATTAAGTCTTCGCGGAAAACAAGTTTTTCTCTGTTTTAGTAGTTTTTGTGAACCTATAATATATTATGTGGCCAGACGGGTTTATAACATGTCTCGTTTACTTTAAGAAAACGAAACGTGTGTATATACGTAAACAAAACATTCGCGCATTTTTCCTAAATTGGGAGTAAAGGAAGTCGCGTTTGTTTCTTGAAAAATATATTTCCTTCGCTTGACTAATGGATTTCTTACGTAATATACGATCCTCGGATGTATAAATCATAATGGGACGTATAAAATCAGCGAAATTGCAAAAGACACAGATAAAACGTTTGCTCTTTTGTCAGACTATCAATATAAAAATTAGATTTACCATCTTTTATCTTAAGAAGTAATTCGTTTTTATGCGACTGTGTATAACCATGAATCAAAATTTTAGTAGAGAACTTCTCATTAAAGTTTGTCGATTTATTGATCCTTAAATCCTCTATTTCTTCGGGGGTGTCGTTGTTCTTTCTAAAAATAACCGAAAAGTAAACCACTTATTTTTGGGTATTTTAAAAACGTACGGAGTATAAAGAAAAAACTTAACGTCGTTTACAGTGGGGGAATGTTTTATTGTGATGCAGTCCATTACATCGTTTACACCATCTTTGACATGGTCCCACATTTCATTCACCCCATGTACAAATTTTGGTATCACCAAAGAGGCTGGAATTATTTTTATTAATCCTTCTAAGATTAGAACTTTTAAAGTTTTTACCTTCGAAGCTTACATTAAATAAAGTTAGGAAAATTATCATAATTTGTAACATTGTGTGATTTAACAAAAAAACTCATTAAAATTTGTAAAGTATTGACGCATTGATAGCTAACGTCAAATTTTAAATTTTAAGCGGGCTGATGCGGCTATTATTTATTAGATTATTAGAAATCTGCGTCGCCTGCCTTGATTAAAAACGACTTATTTAATAGTTAATCGACTAGTTCAAATTTATTAATTTATTTATTAGTCCGTGGCACTACAGTATTTTTCACCTAGGATTTGGGTTGTGTCGTCAGTTGGATTGTGAATTTATCAACAGTGCGTTGATAAATTCACAATCCAACTAGTATACTCTATACTTCATCTCTTTCTAAACTAGGTTTTCATTACCTACTGCGCACGAATGCGTGTCTAAACAGACAGTTTTTGGACGGGGCAAGTTGACGTCAACCCAAATGCTAGATGAAAAATACTGTAGTTATCCTTTCACTGACAGCGATATTTCTGATTTGTTGGTTATTTAACAAAAATGGTTTTCTTAAAATGTCTTGTTGTATCCTACCATAATTTAACTCAAGTAACAAAGTCAAATACTCTTTGTGGATAAGTGGTATCACAGCAGGTTTTTCTATTTGTTATTAATATTTTTAATTTAATAAATATATTACCAAAATTACTCTTATTTTATTTACGAAAATCTTCAGAAAGATTATAAATTTGTATTTTGCATTTCGGTTCCAAAGATGCAGATTACAAACTAAACGCTGTTCCAAAAATTACAAAACACGAAAAAGACACAAAAAAATAAACAAATTTACTTTCTTTTACAGATTTAAATTTGTATTCAGGTTAAATAACCAGTTCAATCCCTCGAAAGTCTTTCTGTTTCATGTCGAGGAAAAGTACCTAAGTATCTGCCTTCTTACACTTTTATTTATTTAATTTTTTAAACAGTCTCATAGCGTTCAGAAAACCTGTCTAAAATTAAAATGTATAATACACTTTCTGTATGAAGCATTAAACATTAACCCGTGCTAGTCATAAACCCCAAAAATTAAAGCCATCTGACAACTGTCAAAGATACTTGATAACTAACACCATAAGCAAGCGGTGTCAAAAATTTGCATAATGACCAGTTAAAATTATGCCAAAAAAGGCAGCGCCGTCGAATAATTAGAGGAAAACTGGAAAGTTTTTTCATCGATATAGCATACCTCTAGTATGGAGAAACTGAGTTTGTTCCAATTTCTAAAGGGGCGTTCTCACGATTCAATTGTTGTTGAACAACTAGAAGTTGAAAGTCAGTTGAATGTAAATTGAATCATGTGAACCTTGTTTCAACTACGTTGAACAACTCGGTAGTTGAAGCAACGAAAGTCGGCTGGGGTTTAACTTTTGTTGAACAACTAATGTCACAAGTTGTAAGTCATCAGTTGTCAAAGTCAGTGTCAGCAAGTTGAAACGTGTGAACCACTGCAGTTTCCATCGATAACAATAATTCCTCTTTTCAATTTCTGAGATGGACAGAGAATAATTATAGTATGTTAACTTTTCTCGAACTATGTATATCAAAAATATGATTGTTTATGGAATCAGAAAAGTGATAAATATAAAAATAAAGCAGCCCATTATAATGCTATTGCCATTACGAACCTACAAACAGTTTATAATCGGGAATTGACCTTGGTAAAAAAAAAAGTGGAACTGGTACTGACGATATTTTTGTACCTACCGAAATTATTTTGGTTCAAGAAAGCAGATCTGTTTTTAAATGGAGTTTGTACTACTAGACCCACTACATCAAAGAGTAGTTCATTAAATTTGTCTTCATTCATCCTCAAATGATTCCTAAATCCATCGGAATCTTTTGCTGCTAATTCCTGCAGCAGCGTTTGTGAAGCTCCTAAATGATTCCTCCCTAAAATCCAATTTCTCGCCCAGAAACGGCGCTTTTTACGTTTTTTGGTGGCATCAGTCAAGATTTGTCGAAGTTCATTGCCGATGACATCACAAATTACCCTAACTGTTGCTGTAATAACATAATTTGTCGCCATTTTGAATTGCACTGTTGTTACAATTTTAAGTTGAAACGTGGGAACCAGTTGTGGTGGTCAACAAGGTTTCAACAGAGTTGTTCAACTGTTGTTGTTCAACGATAATTGAATCGTGAGAACGCCCCTTAACTGGAGCTTCGATCAGCAGGTCGAAGAAACCGCAAACTTTTCGCTATTTTTTCAGTTTTTCGCGTAAAACTCAAAAACGAAGCATTCTATTGAGAAAGTCATTATTTAGTAAAATGTAGAGCATTAAATTATGCGTCGAAAGAGTACCTCAGTTTTTAATTTCGGTTGAACAATACACTTGAAATAGTTCGTCAAATATCAAGTACTTTTTCAATTTTTCGTAGAAAATGCAGTTTGTCGTTTTCCACTGCTGATATCTCCAAAACGACCAGTTTTACTCCAAAATGTGATACAATGAAGATTGCACAGAATTTAATTCTCTTTCAACTGGACTCTAAGTTTCGTTAAATCAGTTAAGCATCACTGTAGATACGCGCATTTATCCGTTGTGAGTCTTTTTGCGCAAAATGAACCGTTAGGGAATTAATCCTTAATAATAATTAATTATTCAGTTCATGTCCACTTTGTTCCCATCCGCTTGGGCAGCGGCGGCTTCTCCTCTAAACCTTCCTATTCTGCTTCCTCCTCTTCAAGTTGTGACAATAATCAGTCTTCTATGAGATCAATTTTCTCCTCGTTACTAGTACTTTACACAAATTTACGGAAAAACTACTGCAGTTGGAGATAAATGGACCAACAGCACAGATGTGGGTTCAATACTTCAGAATGGTTACTATTGTCAAGCAATTTGTGGAAGCCCAAGAAATGGAAATTGGCATTTACATTACGTGTGTCAAGGAAATGCTACCATACTTCAACGCAAGCGGCCACTTTCTGTATGTAAAAGCATGTCAACTTTACCTGCAAGATATGCTGGAGATTGAGCAACGCCTTACTCAAGAAGGACATAATCAATTCGTCAACAAAGGCTATTTTGCGATCAGGCGGTCTGAAAAATACTGAAGTGGAATATGGTTTGACATGACCATTGAACAGACGAGACGCTAATGAGATCCATGAGGGCTACCGGTGGTCTGACACGTGGAAGAGGTGTTACGCGTTACGGAGAGTACCTACTCTGGCAAAATGGATCGCTGCAATGTCAACTGCGATCGCCGTGTCAAACCAAATTGAGCAATTCTGTGAACAGTGATGCTAAGAAATTATCTGACTGGTTCAACTCTCATGTTCCATTTCCTGTCGGAGGTAGTATTATATCCATCAGTACTGGAATAATTGGGGATGAAAATATTAACTGCCACAGAGCACACGAAATCGGCAAATTCAGCATTTCGAAAATAATCGGGTGCAACTTCAAGGATGTGAAGTTCCAACGGAAAAATAGAGTAATGCCACTGCGAGGGGTAAACTCTGTAGTGAAAATAAATTCACAATGAAGAAGTGCCTATCAACCCTGACACAATTTTTAGAAGAATAGGCAACAGAATTATTTTTTTTAAATTAATGTTTTTTAATGTTTATGCCGTATTAAAAAGACCCAAGACAAAAATTTTTTTTTTTTAATAATTAAGAAGCGTAAAAAAGGGTCGGAATTTCAAATAAAAAATTTTCCCGCCAAAACGAGCACGTATTGCTGTGACGTATGTAGCCGAACGCGTCAGCTGCATAGATAACCAATAATAGTCAGTTGTCAGCTGTTAGCAAAACATACGCGAACGTTGTAGCGCGACGCGCGATATTTAACGTGTTTATTTACCTCCTTCGCCTGTGAAAATTAACAAGTACTACTTCTACACCAGGCAAAATATTTCTATCTATATCTAATGAATAGGTACATGATACTAACCTTAAAATTTTTCCAGTCACTTTGACACTGCAGAGTCTATTTTATGCATATTACCAGGCAACACCGATCCGTGCGGCGCGGTACGTCACATGCCGTTTTCGATTTTCCGGCGGTAATTCAAAATTGCTGAGATAATTTTCTATTTTTTTTCGGGGATAAAATTTTTTTTTATTATTTTAAATATTATGTGGCTTATAAGTGACCCCTCAACTACATGTAAAAACGATTTCACTTAATTTATAAAATTCAGTTCTTTAGCCTATTCCTCTCCATATTAAATCAAAAGACCAGCTGAAAACTTGCTTTGGATTCGAGTTGGCTTGTTATTTCTTGTCCCTCTTTGATGAAAACGGAATGTGTAAAACACGCAAATCTGCTTTGTATTATGATTTTATTCCAGTCAATGCCGTGACATGAGTAACACATCTTATGTCATTGACGGGGGGGTTTCTGTTACATCGAGTAGTGTGGCAATCTAATGAACAGTTCTCATCAATAATAAACAAATAAGTGGACTTCGTCAAACGCTACTACTGGCAAGGAGCAACCATCGTTTTTGATGGATACCCCGAGGAAGCATCTGAGAAAAGTATCAAATCAGCTGAACAAATTTGCAAAGCTAATAAGGTGACATCAGCTGAAGTCATTTTTGAAGAGACAGTGACGATGCCCAAAGAACGATCTAATGACCGGAACACGAAGCGTCTAATTTTATTTGTTAACTCAGAAACTGAGAGCTGAGCACTTTGTTGTTGACCAAGCCATTGAGGATGCAGATGCTCTAATTGTTAGAACTGCGTTTGAGTTGGCTAAGCACGGTGCCTCTGTGACCATAGTAGGAGAACATATCGACCTTTGGTCCTTCTGATTGCACTGGTCCCTGATGCCGACAATATCTATTTACTCAAGCCAGGGAAAGGACAACAAGATAACCTTAATTCAGTCCGAAGATTTTCAAGTTATCTGCATATACGAAAGAAAACGCCTTATTTCTACACTCGTTCAGCGGTTGTGACACTACTTCATCAATGTTCAGGCAGGGAAAACTAAAGTTCCTCACAGTGTTAGAAAACGATTCGAACCTACAGCAAGCGGTCAGGGTGTTCAATAACGCCAACAGTACTGCAGATGAAGTTGTTAGGGCAGGTCATTGTGGTCCTATATTCTAAATGTAGTGACAGGCCACTCAATGAGATACGGTTTGAACTGTATCAGAAATTCCTTTCAAAAAGGAAGTTCAACCTAGCTTTTCTGTCCCCAATTGAGGCAGCCGCACGCCAGTTTTCTCTGAGGGCCTATTTATAAGTGCAGATTTGGAGAAACAACCTCCTCAGTCCACTGCAGTGGGCTGGAAGACCTCCAAGCATGGTTTCCTCCCCATAGATGCAGACAAACCGGCAGCACCAGAAGATCTCCTGAACAACATTTCATTCACGTATAGCAAAGGATGCCGTGCAGCCTGCTCTTGCCGTAAAATTGGCATAAAATGCACGATAATTTGCACACAATGCAAAGATCAAACATGTACCAATTCTCCATCTGAGGACATCCTCCTTTCTCCTGCTATTTAAAAACACTTTTCACTTAAGTCTTTTTTCTAATCGTTTCGTACAGGTAAGCAGCTATGAGGAGGAAATTGATCCCATATAGAAGACCGATTATTGTCACAACTTGAAGAGGAGGAGGAAACAGAAGAGGAAGGTTTAGAGGAGAAGTCGTCGTTACCCAAGCGGATAAGAACGAAGTGAACATGAACTATGTAATTAATTATTAAGGATTAATTCCTTAAAGCCGGCCATACACGTTGCGGTATACCTGGGAGGTTTACCTGCACAGCTTACCTGTGCAGGTAAATCGGAGCGTGTATTCCTATATTGTAGGTAAAACTGTACAGGTATCTCGACTTATACAGGCGACCGAGAAAGGATCGAAAATTAATTCTTTTTACCTGCACCAGCGTACAGACTGAAGCGTGTGTGGTGCGCACTTACGCAAGTTTTAGGTGTCAAGTAGTTGGGACAGAGGAAGGCTGTGTACCATGTAGTGCCCTTATGGTTGAAAATTTAAGGCATTTGTATGACAGTCCTGTTACAAGGAATCTCAAAGTAGCTGTTAGCCTTTCGTGCAGAGAAATAGCTTTTCTCATAATTGTATATCTCTTCTGAATTAATGGAGATACCAATGAAAGCAATTTTAGGTAAACTGCAAGTAATTAAGGTAATCTGTGGGTTCTATGTTCAATTCCTGTAATAACTTAATATGAGTGTATTTATTTCTTTTCCACAGCCACTCGTTACACCACTTTTCTCGTTTTTTTTTTGTTGTTTCTTATGGTATTCCACAGCGAGTAAAAGGCCTATCACTGCGAACACGTCATCTTGCGACGATGCCATTGTTTTTAAACCAAAACCAGCGGTTTACCCTACCGTGTGTGAGCTCTTTGCCTGTGCAGCTATACCTGTGCGGTTTGCCGGAACAGGTATATCTGTGAAGGTAAAACCGCAACGTGTATGGCCGCCTTAACGGTTCATTTTGCGCAAAACGACTCCACGCAGAAATGCGCGCACCTACAGTGATAGTTACTTAACTGATTTAAACAAATTTAGCGTACATTTGAAAGAGAATTAAATTCTCTATAACCTTCATTCTATTACATTTTGGGGTAAGACCGGTCGTTTTGGAGATATCAGCAGTGGAAAAACGACAAACTGCATTTTCTACAAAAATGGAAAAAATACTTGATATTTGACGAACTATTTCAAGTGTATTATTCAACCGAAATTAAAAAGTGAGGTACTCATTCGGGGCATAATTTAATGCTCTACATTTTACTAAATAATGACTTTCTGAATAGAATGCTTCGTTTTTGAGTTTTACGCGAAAAACTGAAAAAATTGCGAAAATGTCGCGGTTTCTTCGACCTGGTGGTCGAAGCTCCAGTTAGAAATTGGAACAAACCAACAAACTCTGTTTCTTCATACTAGAGGTATGCTATATTGATTAAAAAAGTTTCCAGCTTTCATCTAATAATTATTCGATAGCAAAATGTTAATTTTACTAGACCAGTAATAACACAGGCGACAGAAATCTGTAACCTAACTCCGCTATCACTTCCTAGAGGACAGCAGTCGCTCAAATTCTTGATTACATTTGCAGTGCCATTTTCCCTAAAGGCACAAATTAAAAGCCAAAAATGTCAAGATATCAGAATATAATTTTTAGTTTCAATAAAATTGAGATTATAAGTTTAGGTTTAATAATTAAGGGAAGGCTAAGTCCATACTCATTTGAATTGTGTATCTAACGTAACCCATAGTCAGTGAATATTGACAATTCAGAGTTCAGTTAACCATACTGATGAGAGATTATGTTTACTCTACGCTTTCCAAACGTTTATTACTGGTTGATTATTGGAATTAATGCATTCAATTGATAGTACGTTTTTGCTAAAGCAGTACCTACTACTTTAATCCTTAAATTCAGGTTTAATTTTTCTTAACCCAATCGGCATTTTTTGAAAAAAAAAAAGGTTTTTTTTATAACAGCAAAATAAAACCGAATGCTTTAGTTATTTTCGTAATAATATGCCAGGAAAGAAAATTTGAGTAGAGTCAGGTTTAACTAGTGAAAAAATAATAACTTACGTACCTTAAAAAATAAAGTAAAGGCCTAAATTATTTGTGTTTATAATAAAGAATCGTTTTGATTCTGATTAATATTCGGAAGGTTACAACATCATTAATAGCTGATATTATCGGTGTGAGTTAAGTAAGGGAAATACAATGCCTTTGAAGAGAGGATTAATGTAGATTAAATCAGACTTGGGAGATCTAATTATGAGATGACATTGAATACCACTCCTTTAATAAAATCTTATTGCGTCGTTTTTACATAGAGAATTTATCTTGTAAAACTTTTTAAATTGAGTTGGGCTTTAGCTTCTAAGGCCCTTGCAAACACATTAATAATATTCACTAACTTATTGGAATATTCCCATTCCTAAAAAAATCGTAATTAATTCCAATATGGAAATTTGAAAAAATCTATAATTGGTAATTAAATAAAATTCAAATTAATTAAACTAATCGAAACGTGCGATTTTGGTGTAATAAGTAATTTTAATTTAATGATCTCGTTCGGAACAAAGTAATGAAAACGTACATAAATCTGAGATTTACTAAATATGTAAATTTAAATAGGTTTATATTTAGTGCAGCCCGGGTAAAAAGAGTGAAGTAAGGGAGGCGGCAATAACCGAGGGAGGCGGCGTGGGCAGTAGCCGCCTCCGTTCGCTGAAACACTTACGCCCTTCACTGACGGAGTTGCACAAAAATTTACGCTGTTTGGCTTTGAATTTTAAACGAGCAAAATTGAATGTGATTTCCCTTATGCTCTTAGTTTGATGTTTTACTTTGTTTAAGTAAATTCTTTGCTAAATTTTATTTCTTTTAGTATTTTGATAAACATCTGAATGGAAACAAATTTAGGCAGTGCGACATTTCAAACAATTTTATAAATACTAGACATTCAAATGTTAGAAAAGAATGTTTCGTTATAAAAAAAGCCTAGAATTAATTAATTAATAATAAAATCGGATATTAAAAGCTGTGACATTGTTTGTCACGTAATATCAAACAAACATTAATTGGGCACTAGGTATTTCATGCATTATTGTAAGTAACGCATTAGAAATATTAGCTAGAAGGAACTTCTCTATTTTTGTAAGTTACTTTTTTAGTGCACAACTCAACTGCGTTGTTAAACTATATCTATGTATCAGTATAGCATCAATTCGTATAAATAACTATAATAACTGATTTCAAAATTGGGTTGCCATATTCCTGTCTTTGGTTTGGCTTTTCTTTCTATTTCTTTTTTGGTATTATCAGTCAAGACTGTCAGATGTACTGGCATGTCTTTATATGGATGTCTTCGTTTTCGTTCTTTTACGATGTTAAATTATATTGTTTTTTCTGCATTTTTCTTGTCCATATTTATTTATTATGAATGGCGGTGAATTTACTTCATTTCGTAACTGCTCTGGAAGTCCAAATCTTCCATTTCTTTTTTCCGTTTTTCTTTTCTGCTTCTTCTTCATACCAAGGGTTAGGTCGACTGAGTTGACTCATTCACTGTTAGCTTAAAGATTATTTTAAATTAAACCTGAAATTGAGCCTGTGCTCTGATCCAGGCAAACGCATTCTAAAACAAATATACATTTCAGCAACTAAGTTGCCATCCTCAGTAGTCTCTCAAAATAGCCATGGGATAATTTGGTGAAGGGTATATCTTCCGAAGTCTTGTCTTAACCAACTTTACTTTTGTAATTTAATGAAGAGAATATCTTCAAAGACTAATTCCAATCAGCTTTGCCAAGGAAATTCCACCAATCAGGATGGCAATTTTTCACTTTCACTTTAGGTTCAAAACCGTTTTTCTTTTCTATCATAATAATACATAGTTTTTGAAGGTTTGTTGTGGCGAATTTGACATTTTATATTTATTACTTGGGTTTTTAGCCACCATTTGTTATAACCACCTCACCTAGAGAAACACATATTAATAGTTTTGTATGTTATTGAAAATTACAAAACTTTACTCGTTTTTAAAGCTCTTTGATTAGTTTGAAAACGGAGATAGACTTGTCTCTGAAACGTTACTTTCGGTGAGTTATTTGTTTATTACTTTAATAATATTTTAGCAACTGGTGGCGAAAACCCCAATTAAGAAATATACAATAATAATTTTATATTTTATGTTTATAGAAGTTAGTTTCACTGATTAGCAAATAATAGTAAAGAAAAGTAATAGAAATCTTTGAACTAGCTTATATTCTTTGAAAATAGATACATTTCTAATAAGACATGAGCGAAGCTGATATATCGCTGCAACTGAAAACTGAGTCAGAAATGGTAGGTCTGCAAATGAAATTTAAACAAATAAAAATTCGGACAAATTTGTTTTTAACTTAAGAATTAAATATACATAATCAAAACGTAGAACGATTAGAAAATTATAATATTTGGGCCACATGAGACAACCAAACTTATGAAATCCAAAGGAAAAAGATTGGGTTTGAGAGCGTTTGGCAGACATAACCATAGTTCCAAGTTCCAAGTTCCATTTCGGTTTTCTTTTCTACGTAAATTTGGAGTTAGTGTACGTTATCCTGACATACGCCACCAAAACACTAATGACTAAAGAATCAGCTGAAAGGTTGAAATGAACCCACAAGTCATTTCCTCTTTTTACCGTAATGTAGTGTCGAGGCCCATTCACACTTGCTGGTGTGCAGTGGAGGTGATGGGGCCATTTTTCGACTTGCTTCATGACACTGAAAAAGTTGTGTATTCATGCCAAGAAGAAACAGAAGTCTTCAAGACACTCAGAAGAGCAAATAACTAAATTAAAGGCTAATTGTCGAATCAAGAAAAGTTTTTCAAAAAAAATGTTTTGAACGATCAATCTTACTTCACTATATCTAACGCCTGGGAATCACATACATATACTGTACAAAAGATTCCAGTGAAACCTCTGCCGTTGTAAAACATAAGTTTAAGCAGAAATTCGAACAAGAAGTAATGCTGTACGTGATGATATCAAACTAAGGCATTTCAAAACCATTTATTTGTCCTAGCAGCTTGGTTGTCAACCAAAATGCTAACCAAAACGAATGTTTAACAAAATATTTATATTCCGCCCACTGATCTCAAAAACACCAGATTTATGTTGGCATACACTGTACTATTGGTACCTATTGGCACAGAAAATTTGCTCTGTAATGTTGTTATTTCTGGTTACTATATTTGGAGGGAAATTTATCAAAATTTGAAATTTGATATATAGGTAACCAAAAATTATAATAAAAATTCTCTACCCTGCATTGCGGTAGAAGAGAAAATGGAGTATCTATGTATGTAAATATCTATAAAATAAAAATTTTCACGCAATGTAACTCCAATGATGAACCATGAATCTTACCGAAAGAGAGCAGAAGGCAATTTATCTAAATACGTTATGAAGAATTAAAAACTGCATATATGGAACAACGGTAAAATTAATTTAATTTTGATTTTTACATCCATCAACATGTCAACATAACCCAACATTTCGGGGAACTAAAGATCCACTAAATTTTAAAAACCTGTAGTGCTGCCAATTCAGTAACAAAAAAATGCAGTAGATTTTTAAATTTAGTGTCTTTCAAACGAATGAACAGAGAATACTTATTTTTATCCGTATATATCATTCTGGCGACGACTACATCTTCTGGTCGGATAAAGCATCGGCCCACTATACAAAGAAAACCCATTTGTGCCAAAAAAGTAAACCCAATCAAACTTCCGCAGAAAATTTTTTTAGATACCTTAGTACCTATACTGATGTATCGGGTGATCAAGTGAATTTTAGATTAGGGTAGGTGCTGTAAATGCAGAGCATGTCTTAGAGTACTGCAGCGCACTATAATTTGAATTTGACAGTTCATAAAACAAAATATTTAAGAGTAAACTAAGACATGCCTAAAAAATAAATAGCCTACTAGATGCGAAATTCATTTGATCACCCGTTATAATTACAAAAATCAATTACCAGAATAAAAAATTGCGCAAAAGGAATTGACTTGTCAGGTTTACAGAGAGCTTGTGAATCTATTAACACCAAACTGGGGAGAGTAACTGATTTGGGCCCTTTTATTAGAAATCATTAAAATAATATTGTTTATTAAGGGGTCAATTGTAATAGTATAAGTGAGAGGTTATCAATGTGGTTAAGCAGAATTAATGAACATTTTATAGCTATTCGATAGAGGACAAAAAGTGGTCATGAGAAAGTGTTTTCCGTTTTTCAATATCTCCTCAAATAAGGTCAAAATTAAATGAAAACGATTCTCCAAAATTTTAGTTTTTTTCAAATATTTAAAAAACTTAATAAGTTAGCCTTGATTTTTTAAATGGACATTGTTGGTCCTTTGATTACGCAACTTTGCCCCCATTTAACCGACTCTCTATCTCTTACCGTTTCCAAGATCCCCATGCATACACGCGAATTTGAATCACCCTGTATAGTGAGTATATAAAGGTTGGAGCAAATTCGATAAAATCTTTATTGAGCAAGTAAGAAAATAATGCTCAGACAGGTAAAATATTGTCATGCAACATACCACAAAATTTGGCGTCTATACGCAAAAGAATGTGCTCCTTTAAATGATTAAATGGTACTATCAAAAGAGGGTGTTGCTATTTAAAAAAAAAACTGGCGATGACGTTATAACTCGAACAGGGACGACATCATAAAAAGTATGCATATACAAAAAATGCGCATCTAAAAAGGAAAATCGACCTGTCCCAGCATTATTTTCTTACTTGCCCAATAAAGATTTTATCGAATTTGATCCAATCTTTACGTGCGCACTGTATAATAATAATACCTACTTCAATTAGCTAATAAACAATTACCAATTGCTGGCTAAGAAATTATATTCGGTTAAAGATATAAAATTAGAGAAATTTTATGACTGGATAAGCAAATCACGTTAGAACATTTTATACGGAAATGCAGAGTAAATGAACCTTAAGACAAGCTTTTAAAATTATAAATACAGACAAAAAACAAACAATGCACGAAATTTAAAACAAATTGGAAAAACGCTTCAATATTTTGATTAATATATTAATTATTATTATAAGCAAGATAATATGAACATACATCCAGTCATAAGCGCCGATTTTGTGAGAGAACTGGGGTCCATGCCCCTATAATAATATGTTTATGGGGGCATTGTCTCCACAAAGCAAATAGTAAAGTTTGGTAAATGAAGCTTTTACATAATTAAGGTTAACTGTTTTGTATATTAAGATGTCTTCATCCGGCTTGGATGGCGTCAAGGTTAGCCTACTTGTCTTGTAAGCCAGAAATCCCAAGTTCGGTCGGTGAGATTTTTAATGCGGAAAAATATATTTGAAAGTTTGTTGTCTTTCGGATACGATGTAAAACCGTAGGTCCCATGCCTCTACGATGTTTGGCAGGATAAAGATCCCTTTCAGGGGTGGAAATCCCTTGGTTTCGGCAAAATTCTAGTATGGTAGTGCTACTGGCGATAGCAGTCGATGCGCTTGGCAATCCCTGGTATCCGCAAGCCCAGCAAAGATGAGATTCTTCCAAAAGTTAGATAACTATTTTGCTTGACTATTGATATTCCAACTTAAAAGTAATAATGTAATTAAGCTGTGCCCCCATAAGAATCCTAATAAAAAAAAATGGAAGTAAGCATAAGTAGTATGCATGCAAAGTCCGATAAGTTATTAAATAAATAAAACAAGAATGTAAATACCACATGGAAGTCGTAACAACTGTCGCGCTAGACTTCTAGATTTGCTTGTAAAAACCATAGCCTGCTCGATTTTGACAACAAACTTTATATGGCCTGTTAAATTTAAAAAAATACGATTATGGCAGCTGTGAGTTGTCAGCGTACTGTCAAATGTAAAATTTATACCAGCTTATTTAAGCATATTCAAAGTACCTATATCATGATTTTCATTTTAAGGTTACGTGTATTCAATAAAAACTTATAGCAACTACAATGTTGGTAACGGTTTATAAAATAGTGGTGATAATGTAATACCACTTTCTGTTTTCCCAATATTTCATGGTATAGTTTTAACAATTTTTCAAGAAAGTTTAAAAAAGGAGAATGTGTGTAAACTAAAGGTTGTTATAAAAGCTATTGACTTTTAAATGATTAGAAATTACCAAACACAGTGCGGGAAATGTACCTGGTTGTAATAAACTTTCTCCCAGGAGGAGTGCTTTCAAAACGAATGCATACTATAAACACAAGCAGTTTCAGGCATTTTTGTTTATAAAAAATGCAATCAAATAGAATTTCATTTATACTGCAGTACTGTAACAGAATGAAGTTTCAATTTTCAAGTCATTTATTTCTTAAGACTGAAGGAAATTCGTGGAATAATTTCAACGGATTGAAACTTGTAGGCCACTCAAAATAGACACAAAAATGTCCAAAGTTCGGAGTAATTCGCATGAAGCTGATTTTTTGTGTGGACCTTCATATTATAGTTCTAAATGAAATGTCAAAAATCCCCATCGATCGGTGTGCTGCTAAAAAAAAAAAACGTTTTATTGTAAAAATAGTTATTAAAGAATTTATAGTTTATGCAATTTTCCACAAGAGAGATTCAATTAATTTTTTTCATTGGAGTGACCATTATCGAGGTATTGCGATATCAAGAATTGAAACTGTCATATTTTTTGAAGAAATGCATTCGTTTCCATATAACCTTCGAGGTAGAGTACCTACTCGGCGCGTTTTTTTATAATGTGGTATCCCTAGTAGGCTTAATCCACGATTTTCCTAATAAAACAAGAAATTAGGCTTGTTCATACTTCATTTCTAAAGTTACATATTCTTCTTCTTCTTCTTCCCCTATAGTTTTACAAATAACTAAATACCAATTCAAAATAATTATTTGCATAATTAAATTACGGATTTTTACAGGTTCACTTAAGAAACCGACAGACTGGTGAAAAAGAACACTACCTAATAGCAATTATTAAACTAATAGCAATTAAATTCATTTATTATTTCTGAATGTAGTCCCCCCTAAGTTCAATATATTTGCCCCACTTCTCCTTCAGCGAAGCAATCTCGCAAAAAAAAAGTTTTCTTTTGTCCTGCAAAGCACGCTTCCGTCTCCTCTTTAAGACTTTCGTCGTCCGAAAACCGGCGCCCCCGAAGATATTTCTTGAGGTTTCGGAATAAATAAAAGTCGCTAGGAGCCAGGTCCGGGCTGTAAGGTGAATGGTTAAGTTGTTCGAACCCACAGTCCTTCAGGACAGCCTGTGCAACTGTGGTCTTGTGGACTGGAGCATTGTTATGCAGTAGGAAAATCCCCTTGGACAGTTTTCCACGTCTCTTTTCTTTAATTACGCTGCGCAATTTGTTCAATAGTTGTGCATAATATTCTGCATTAATTGTAGTTTTGTGTGGCACATAATCGATTAAGAGCAGCCCTTGGCAATCCCAAAAAACAGACGCCATGATCTTCCCAGCAGAGGCTTGTGACTTGAATTTTTTCGGAGCTGGAAATTCCGCATGCTTCCATTGCATCGACTCTTGCGTCGTTTCGGGGTCGCAGTGATGAAGTCATGTTTCATCTCCAGTCACAAGTCGAGCCATAAAGTCATCTGGATTGGAATTAAAGAGGTCGAGGAGCTCGCGTGATGCTTCCATTCTGTAGTGCTTATCCTGAATAGAAAGATTTTTGGACACCCACCTGGCTGACCCTTTTGACATGTGCAGAGTGGTATGGATGATGTTGTGAACACTTCCTTGTGAAACACCAATCTCTTGGGCAATTTCTGATATTTGCCAGTACCAGTGACTCAATCTGCGCCACATGTTCGTCATCGGTTGCAGTTTTTGGTCCTCCGCAATTTGGATCATCTTCAATGCTCTGGCGGCCGTGTTTGAATTCTTTAAACCACCTAGTGACCGTAGCATACGAAGGCGCATTCGATCCGTACACTTTCGAGAAACGATCAAAAATTTCCTTTGCATTTACACCCTCTTTCCCACAAAAATTTGATGATGCTTTGATACTCGAACTTCTTTAATCTACACTCAGCCATATTTCACAACTGACAGAAGGAAAACACAAGCAGATAGGACAACCAATTTTTGCAAGCAAGGATAACTAGATCTAATGTACTTATCAAACAAAATTTGCATGAAAATCTAAACTTTGCTAGATACCCCCAATTGCAACACACTTTGAACGCCCCTCGTATGTACCCAAATGTAGAAAATTATATAAAAAACACGACCATATACAAATCCTTGCCGATGTTTAGGTTACTAAAGATGGGTTGCGCAAAAAAGTTTAGCATCCTTAGGAAATAATAGTTTAATCATTTTTTGTTTATTACTTGAATACTTAAAAAATGGGGAATAAGAACTTTTCCTCCATTTTTAAATATTTTTTCGTGCTCCTATTAACCCAGTTGTCTTTCCAAGGGAATAAACATAGAATAAAGATCTCTGTTCTTATTCACCTTATTGGCAGGCGAATAATAAAAATATGAAATTTTAAAATTGCACATATTTTTGTGTATTGAAATTAGGGACTTTTATGTATTAAAAGTAGGGACTTTTGCAGCAAAATTAGGTTTGGAAAATATTATTTCATATTTTTTACTTGAAGCTCAAATGCATGTTATTTCATGTTTTATATCAATAGCAAACACCAAAAAGAAAATGTCTACTTAATGCAGCAGGAACATGTAATATTGCTGAATGAAAAATGAAAAAAGACAGTTATTGTTCATTGTTCAAATGAGCTGCTAGAATGGAAAAGAAGCCAGTGAAAATATAAAAATTTCAGCGAAAAACAATGTGTTTATATAGTCCATTTTATACTGACAAATGGTTAGTACGAGTACAAAACAATGTAATATAACGTCGAGAAGTTTCAAAAGATAATGAAATGAAAATATTATTTCGTTTGGAGAATTGTTATTGCAGAATGTTTAGAGTAATTTTGCATTAAAAAAAATACAATAAACGTAACATCATACATAACATAAAATAACAACAATATAATCCGGTGTCCTTTTAAAAACATTTATGACTTGATCATATTTGAAGGAGATAGACTAACTCGTTTATTGGTTGTCATGAATAGTGAAGTACTTAAGCGCGAACCTACTGCCTTAGAAAAGCAATGACTACTCTGAAAAGCAAACATACATAACCAAGTATTACTTTTGTTACTAGTAACTTAACGAGTTAATCAAATTACTTTGTGACAGATTGTTTAAATTTTTAGCGGCAGATATGTAATGGTACAGTATTTTTCATCTAGCATTTGGGTTGTGACGTCAACAAGCTCCGCCCAAAAACTGTGAGGGTAGACACGCGTTCGTACGCAGTAGGTAATGAAAACCTAGTTTAGAAAGAGATGAAGTATAGTTGGATTGTGAATTTATACGCAGCGCGTTGACGCCACAACCCAAATCCTAGGTGAAAAATACTGTAGTTTAGTTTTTGCTGAACAGTGTAAATTTAGCTTACATATCTGGTTATGTAAGTAATTATTATTCTCACTAACTATCTAGATCTCCCCCAATACATAAACGAACCAATTAAAGACTGGTTTTTCCATCTCCTAATAAATACCCTAATAAGCTATAAGCTAAGCATTTTGAATCACAATCATTGTATGTATTAACAAACGTTTCCAAAGAAAATAATTGGAAGAAAACTTATTAGGAAATTGGATAACTGGCTCTTGATTTAAGAAAAACATGCAGTACGATCTCATATAAATATATAAAAATAAAGTAAAGTACGATAGTAAGACATATGAAAATATCAGAAAAAAGCTATAATTTTAAAAGTAAATATATGGAAGTTAACACAGATTACTTTAATGGTTCTGAAGAAAGAAAATGCTTAGGATTTTCGACCTTCTGGTGTTAATTCCAAACTTCAAAATTTCTCACAAAATGCATCCAAAAGAAAGGATTCCAGAATTAATATTTTACATATTTCATATATAAAGTCGTTGGCTTGGTCTTCATAAACGTATAAATTAAGAAAAGAGCCGTAGAAAGCCTCGTTAAAGCAATGGAGATATAGGCAGCTTTTGAAAACCCTTTATAAATTATAAAACTTTCTTAAAAATGCATGCCCTAAGACTAGACATGCGCTAATTTTCCAGGGATTGCTGCGAGTTTTTTTTTTAATGAACATACGTTACTACATGTAGGAAGTAAACTATTTTGGAAATTTTTAGGCTTTATGTAACTTTGAACTAGATTACATTTGGTAACACTATTAAATCCAATATTATGATTCAATAAAAATTGTTAAAAAATCAAAAAGTCTATTCAGAAAGGCAATTTTATCTTTCTAAATTAATACTAAGGGCACAGTCATCATTTAATATTTTAATTCGTTTTCATTTGCTTCTTTCAATTATAAGAACGTTTTCTTTGTATCACTAAAGGTTATTAGTAAAGCGGTCAGCTTTACTTTACTTCTAAATTATTTGGACAAATAATCGAAAACAAATTTGGAATTCATACGAAATAAATTTTAAAGTACAAAATTTTAGAAAACTGCAAATCAAAACTTTTTGATACTGTTTTACTTAAATTTTCAGCTGACCCTAACCTTTTCGGTAAAAGATGAATTTTTAAAAATTATATCTAAATTACCACTTTGGTATTTATATAGATTAAGTTCAGAATGTGCTAGTTTTAAATTTCAAATGAATCTATCTGAACATTCTGGAGAATGTTTCCTCCAGGAAATAAATGGAGGAAGGAAATCCCGCGGCTTAACAAGTTAAGACTTTCAGACGGATTAGTATCAAAGACGTGTTGACATTCGTATCTTAAGTCAATAATCCAAAGGGATGTATTTCCTATTTTAGATACGCCGTTAGTGAATTAAATTTCAAGATCTCTTTTGTTTATCTGTGGATATTGTTACTGAGTTCGATACCGAAAGATGGAAATAGATCCAACCCTTATACACACCTATAAATAGTAGACAACATATCATGAACTTGTAAAATAAAAAAATAAAATAACATGATGTATTCTAGTTAGTGATAATAATATAATAATAATAATAATAAATCTTTATTTGTAGAAAGTTTTACACTTTTACAAAGGTGGTTGGCTTAATTTATTTGACATTACATTTTTTATGGAAGCTTTAACACATATCAAAGGTAGAATGATTTACTTTAACCTTACCTAACATGGGAATATTACCACATACAATTTGCAATTTTTAACATAACATGATTTGGCTTTACATTTCATGAAAAACTTTAACAACAACGTATCAAAGGTAGAGCAGCTTAATTTAACTTTACATATGTATAATGCAATTTTTCACCTATGCTAAAAAAGTGTATTATTTAACATTACATTTCATAGAAGCTTTATCAACATATCAGAGGATTATTTATCATACAAATTTTACCGGTGCAATTTTGAAATGGCATTATTTAGCTTTACATTTCATGAAAACTTTGACGACGTATCAAAGGTAGATCGTCTTGTCACAACCTTACATGTGATAGATCCATCCATGCAGTTTTAAAAGAACAATTTACTCATTTAGACTAAAACTTCTAATTTATGGTGAATTAATAGTACATGTAATAAAAAATGTCATTGAATTTTTGGCAGTTTAGGATTTGTGGGAGCTTGTGAATATCTGACTCGTTTTCTTATTCTTGCAAATAATTTACCAAATATCTTGACCTGAATACGTCATAAATCGGACACACCGCGAAAAAGGGATAAAGGTTTTCAGGAGCCTGTTTATTACATATAGTACAAATCCAGTACATATTTCGTCGTTTTTTGCTTATAACTCGAAAACGGTAAATTTCGCGAGGAAATAATTTATGTAAAAAATTAACTACAGGAAATTTCCAAAAAAAAAGTTATATACTTACAATTTTTTTGTCAGGCAAATAGTTTGGCCGCTAGGGCGCTTTGAAGTTTTGTCAATTTTCGGCCCCGCGGCTAAATGAAGAAGAATCCCTTACCATATCCTACTAGCACTGTGTTTCTCAACATTCTGATTGAAAACGATTATTTATTAGATAATTACTACTTCATTAATAAAATAACTTGACTCGTTTTGAAAAAAATCGGGCGATTTTTCGTTTTGTAGTTCATTATAGGTATATCAGGTAGGTATACGTATACCTATAATATTTATTTATACTATTTAGAGTGACATATCAAACAAAAGGTTTTGACGAACAGATTAAGAAAAAAATATTAATTAATCCCAGTTCCAAAATTTTCGGGCGATTTTTGAAAAAAAAAAAACTAAAGAAATCCTATGTGTTGAACAAAATGTTATTTTATTCAGCTTTTAAACTTTCAGTAAAACTTAATTTTTGATATATATAATTTTAAAAATGCTATAATATTATATCAAACTTGTGTTTTGTAATGAGTGATGATATGCAAAATTAGGTTGTTAATTATTGTTTTCTTCGTTTGGCAGATCTGGGCATTAGTTCGTCGCTTTCAATATCTGGAAATGAAAGGAACAATTGATATACTTAAATTTGGGTTCCGTTGAATTGGGTTTATTAACATGAATTGAATAATAAATTTGAAGATCTACCTTCTAGTAGGTCCACTTGTGGCATTGTTATAACGAAGTTAGGATCCTCGTTTTCCAAATCTTCTTCGTCATCCACTTCTAACACATCAATGTTGGAACATTTGCCTTCGCAGACAACGCAAATGTTTGTGCAAAACAACCCTGCTCGCCGGCAGCCACAATTCCCCGTGCATTTTTTCTTGCATTTGCAGGAAATTTGTTTCAGCACTTTGTCTGATGCTGGAGATCGCAGCGTACTTACTGGTGTCAGACCGTTTCTCGTCACTTTCCATCCCCATTGCTCGGGATCCACTTGGTTACCGAGCCAGACCTGTACTTGGTGGAACACCCGTAGACTGTGTTGTTTCGCAGCAGCAGAAGTGGGAGGGATTGAGGCAAGGTTGGTGGTGCTCTTGAAGGCACATGTTAGGTATTGCCTATACCTCAACTGGTTAATGGTTGTATTCTCCTTATTAGCGCCATATAATGCCACCAGAAACCTTTCTCCTGCTTCGGCAATTGTCTCCTGATCAGCTGTTGGATCCCTGAATTTTGTAACATGGGGTATCAGTTCAGGATTTTTTTCAAGGCTGATGTAGAGTCACAGCCACTCACAGCGTGTAAAAAGAGCATATGCTCTGCCACATTCTTGTTAACAGCACTTGCTGGATCGTACAGACGTGGAGTGACTTTTGCCTTACCTGGCTTGAAAAAAAACGCGTTATGCGAAATAGATGTTCCGATCATTTTATGACAGAAAGTCTATATCTTCACCAACCACAGCAACTGTTTCGTGAAGTGGTGCAAGGGAATTAGCGGTTTGAACAATTAGCGTATCTGCGTCTTTCGTTACTTGTTTAGTAATGAAGTTGGCCTCATTGAATTTAGACATCAACATGGTTATTAGCCGACTTTTGTTTTTTGAATTGGCGAGAAAGTTCTCTTGCGAAACTGTGGGCACTGTTGAGTCGTTAAATACTATTTCCACTGAATATTTCTTGGCAGACCTCCTGACGCGCTCCATATCTTTAGTACTTTTGTGGTTCTCTGGGTATCCATCGAAAACAACCACTGCATTTGAATGATACTTTGATCGAACATAGTCAATATACCTATTGCAAATATCTGCAAATGTAATTCCTTTTAACCACACAACTCTGTGCAGTAAGAAACCCCCATCAATCACATATAACGTTTTGTTGTTCAATTTTGTGCTGTCCAGTACTGGTTGAAATGCTTTGTAAAGACTAGATTTTGTACCCTTCCTCATGCCACTCTCGTCGAACAGAGAAAGTGGTTGTGGGGAGAGTTCGTACGATAAAAATGTCTCCAGTTCTTCATTTGACTCTTTGGCCACGCTAATTTTGGAATCGGTATTAATTAATATTTTTTTCTTAATCTGTTCGTCAAAACCTTTTGTTTGATATGTCACTCTTAGTATAAATAAATATTATAGGTATACGTATACCTACCTGATATACCTATAATGAACTACAAAACGAAAAATCGCCCGATTTTTTTCAAAACGAGTCAAATTATTTTATTAATGAAGTAGTAATTATCTAATAAATACTCGTTTTCAATCAGAATGTTGCGAAACACAGTGCTAGCAGGGTGTGGTATAAGGGATTCTTCTTCATTTAGCCGCGGGGCTGAAAATTGATAAAATTTCAACGCGCCCTAGCGGCCAAACTATTTGCCTGACAAAAAAATTGTATATAACTTTTTTTTTGAAAATTTCCTGTAGTTTATTTTTTTACATAAACTATTTCCTCGCGGAATTTACCGTTTTCGAGTTATAAGCAAAAAACGACGAAATGGGCGAAATTTTGCAATTTTTGCAATTTGCGCCAATAGCCGCCATTTTTTTTGTTAACAAAGTCAAAATTCAGATTCAGCACCCCAAAATACATAAGGAACAAGTGAGAAAAAAACTTCTGTATTTTTTTTTTGGATCTGGCATTCTTTGATACCTGGCTCCTGGACTAATAATGCATGGGGTTTTTTTTAACATAGTCGTAGTCGGAAGATTATACGTACTTTACGAGTAGTGCTAGGTAATCTGCAGGAGCGGATTCCAGATCAAATTTGCTATAGTGGCCATTGTAATTTGTTAACTTACAGTCGTAGGCAGGCTTGACTTTGTTGCAGAACTTACGTACTTGAATATTGCTAATACTTTGATTAATCTATAAGTTCCCTATTTCTATATAAATAAGAAAATTTTTGACGAAGGTGCACCAGTTATCTCTTATTTTACTGGACTCTGAGTTATCAAATCCCAATAAACGGTTATACAATATTTTGGGTAGTCTAGTGTTATTCATATTTAAAAGTTTTTTCCAGCATGTAAGTATTTTTTTCCAAATTTGTGCACCTATATGAGAAATGTTCATTTCTAATGTAATCATAAAATTTGGCCTATTTCTCGGACATTGAAAGATTTCTTTTATATAATTTAGTTGACATTTGTCCATGTCATTCCAATGATAAACACCCCAGGTCTCGCAGGAATAAAGAGCTGTTGCTTTAACTACTGATTTCATTAGACATTAGACTATGCTTTTCGGACCAACCTACTAATATGCTTTTAACTTTCTGCGTAGCTATTACTGCTTTTTTATAGCTTTCTCTGACCATTGCGTGAAATTTACCTGAATTTGAAAATATGACACCTAAATATGTGAACTGTTTAACAATTTCGATTTTATGACTTGCGTAATTAAATGGTTCATTAAATTTCCCCAGTCTTCCCTTGTGAAATATTAAAATTTTTGTTTTATTGACATTAATGCTTATTTTGTTCTTTACACAGTAGTTTTCTAGAATCTTTAGGTTTTTGTGGGTGTCTATAGATGACCCACTCAGTATAACAACGTCACCTGCATAAAGCAAGCAGATAAAGTCATTTTTACCATTAAGGTTGATTGCTTTCGTCCCTTCAGCTCTAAAAATTTCTTCCAAATCATTGTAAAAAAGATAGGACTCAATATCTCCCCCTGTAGAACGTCTTGACTTATTTTTGTTTTGTTGGATAAGTCCCCATTAACTTTTACTTGTAACTCAGCATTTTTGTATAAATTGTTAATAATTCTAATAATTCTTGTAGATACCCCAAATTTATAAAGCTTTTCCCATAAAATTTTATACTTAACGTGATCGAACGCGCACCTGAAGTCAATAAATATTGCAAATACTTTATGTTTGCTTAATCTAAGCTGAATGTTGATGACCGCCAGTAAACAAAAGATATTATCAATAGTACCTCTACTGTGCCTAAAACCCATTTGGCTTTCACATCATATTACCATCTTCTGTCCATTTTTGAATTCTGTCGTATGAATATTTGTGTGAAAAGTCTACAGATACTCTTAATTAATTAATTAGTGAAATACCCTTATAGTTTAATGGGTTATGTGGATCACCATTTTTAAACAGTAAAACATTCTGTATGTTGGCCCACTGTTTAGGTATTTTTTCACTATTTAGAATTACATTAAACATATTAATTTAGAAGGCAGTGTTCCCATTCCGGTGTTAAATTTTTATAGAAATCATTATTCAATTCATTATACCTTGTTTTAATTCATTACATGGTATTTTTGTTTTCGGATGAGGGTGTAAATAATCTAAGAAGTTGATTTCGTGATTTATAAACTGTGTATGTTCAATTTTATAAAATTTTTCGCAAATTTTACTTCCCAGAGATACACTGATGTTCTCTCTTGGTCTTACGCCATATATTACAGTCAGAGTACCCTTCACTGTACAGTATCAGTCTGTATACCAGGCTAGCCATTTCTTCAGATAGGGTGGGATTCCTTGAGTCCAATCATTGCGATCACATCTCAGTAGTCAGTGCCCATTCCTAAGATGGGATCTCCTGCAATTGCTTCCAGTATTCGCCTGTTTTAACATCGTTCTTGGTTAGTGTCCCAGCTACCAGTGATTTTCATCCTATGTTCTCCGATCCAGACTTTCCTCCTTCACAGTGGCGGTTTTGTAACTAGGCCCCTTAGGCACGGGCCTAGGGGCGGCACTAGAACGAAACAAATTCAACAATGTTAGTTGTCATACGAGAAGACAGTTACGTTTTAATAAAACTTGAAGGAAGAGATATGTATTGCTTGTGCTGTGTTCAGCTCATCTGGACCGAGTGCGGTACTACCGTTCCAGTGCTAGTGCGGCCGAACTGCAAGTGTGAGTCACTCTGTCACTCTACTCAGTCACTGACCTGACACAAAGGTCTAAACTAAAAATAGATAGGTTGCGCGCCCCCCTCCCGCCGCCGACTCGCCGCGCTCCACTCGCTCAGTGGTCTTACTATAGTTGTGTGTTGTGTTGAGGATATTGTTGACGTTTTACGTTTATTTGTGTAGTCTATGGCAAATATAATTAGCCATGAGTGACAAACGAAAAAAGGCAAGCGGTGCAGTCTTCCGCAAAGCAGCAGTCGAAAAACGGGAAAAAGAGACTAATTTTTTAAGAACACTGAAAAAAGTTGATAGTTTCTTTATACGAAAAGAAAAAGTGATAGAAAATGTCATTAGTCGACCTAAAATGTCTGTAATGACATCGCTAGTAGTAGTACGGCAGACAATGAAAACTGCACAAATGATATGATGATAATATAGCCAAATTGAGGGGCGGTCAAAAAAATTTTGCCTAGGGGCGGAAAATTTCAAAAGCCGGCCCTGCTCCTTCAGATATATGTATGTCCAGGGGAAGCAGTTCGCGAAAGACTTCCATAGTGATGCTGTTGGACTCAACAGATACACAAGCAGGCGAGTCTCTGTATCCTGGACAGTTTTGTAATGGCTATTTTTTTTTTTTGCTTTTGATCACCAGACTACGGTGTCATAGACTATCATGGGCCTGATTACCACAGTATAGCTAATGAGCTAATGATATTAGTAGTCGACGGATGTTGAGCTCTTTGGCAAGCGGAAGCTTAGATCTTTTACACTAAAATTGCAAATAGACAATACGATATTTAACACGATAAAGATCTCCTTCAGAAGTGGAAATCCCTTGGATTCGGAATAATGATAATTGCTATAGTAGTTGACTTAGTTGGAAATCCCTGGCAACCGCAAGTCTAGATTTCGCCTAGTTGGACCTTGTTATGCAATAAGAAACCAACCTACATGGGGTCATAAAATGAGATAATAGGTTTCTCTGAATTCAACTAACTTTAGGAAGATTTTTTAAAAAGCAGCTGGACGGGTACTGACGTCATGCATCGGACGAATGAACCGAATGGAAATTTAAAATATGTTAACGATTGTTTTCAAATAGGAACCAACACTACACTTGGTGCTGTATCGAAAAATGCCAAATATCACTGGGATTCCTTTTGCATATATTATACGTATTTGGTTTTATGTGCTAACAGTCACTTTGATGTTGGTTGACAATCCAAACGAAATAAAATTGTATTGTGGTTATTAAAACTATATACAAAACGAATAATATTCATGGTTTCAGGACACAGTCTTACGCCTAACGATTATATTGACATCATATAATGTCGTAAAAAAAGTCCTTCTAAAGTAATGTCAATAAACAAAGAAGAATTTGTTAGCGCTCAACAGCTGGAAGAAGAAAGAAAGAAAGCATGTAAACTGAAAAAAAGCCGGAGCAAAAAGAAAATTAACTGGTTATAGTTATTTGTACAACTAGTAATGAAAGCAATACTTTTTTCATGAGTTTGAAGTTTGATGCACGACGGCGAAGCCGGAGTGCATCAATCAAACGAGTGAAAAAAAGATGCTTTCATACGAGTTGTACACAATATTTTTTTGCATTTTTACATTTTAAATCCCTCAAAACAGGATAAAAAGGATTTGAGAATTGACAGTTGTCAAACTGACAATCTACAATATTTTATTTAAAGCATACTTACTTAATGCAAAATGTAAATAAAAAAAGTGTTGCTTTCTTTATGATTTTTTGATAAAAAAAGTCCACTTTTTTTGTCATAATGCAAAAAAAAATAAAAGAGATCAATATTTTGAAAGAAAACTTTATAGCATTTTTGTTAAAATAAATTGTGAAGCATCAGATGATTATAAAAAGATTAGCATTGAGGAATGAAAGGGAACGCAGCTACAGAATACATTTTCTAAATATTTGTACCCCCTATTGAAATCCGGTTTGTTAAATTTCTATTAGGTTTTAACAAATTGACTGTATGCCAAAATTGTTGCGTATTTTTTACTGTTGACGAAACTTTGCTAATTTCTTTTATTTGCAATTTTTTACAATGTTCAATTTCTTTTAAATAGTCTTTTTGGGACGCTAAATATTGTTTCAAATTTCTTTCTGTTTAGTTTTTTGAAGAGCTCTTAAATTCCTTTTTACTATTTTTTTTAAGTTTTTACAATTTTCATTAATAATAGGTGGTATTTCATATCGAAAACCAAAATGACGAAAATATTGGTGGTTTGGTAATGACTGTTAAAAATTCTGAAAAATTTTTAAGGAACGTTTTATTATATTTCCATTATTTTAACTTACGTATAGTGTCACATTTAGCATAAAATACACAGTCAAGCTTTTACAATGTACAATTTTCGTGGACGTTTTTCGATAACGGTTCTTACAAATAACACTGCAGACGAAATAATATTTCCAACCTTTATTTTTATCAATGTTCTTTGCAACTTCTCGCCGTTATATTACAACATTCTGTTTATTGTGCGCTCGTACAAGCCATTTGTTAGTGTAAAAAGAACTATCAACACATTGTTTTTCGGTTGAATTTTTATATTTTCACTGTCTTATTCCCCATTTGTAGCAATTCATTTCAACAAATGTCTTGAATTCTCTGTTTTATCTTATTTCTAACTGTTTCAATAAACAAATAATTTAAAACACAATTTCAATTATTTAACTACTCTGTGTGATTATCATTCGATTATTCGTCTTTGCTTTGCAAGAAGATTATTGATATTTATAAAAGCTTCAGTAGTCAAGAAAAAACAACAATGTAAATGGACACAAGAACATTTTTTCAACCAAACCTTTTCCAATATTTTTGGGGGTATAATTATTCTAGTTTTTGAATTGAAATTCATATCTAAATTGTTTGTATTTAAATTCAGTTTTATAATTTTATACATTGAAAAAATATAAAGAAATCTGATCAAAATAGAGTTCTAACGATTTGGTCTGTTAAATTTAAAATAAGAACTTATTTTTTAATAAAACTCTTTGGAATATTTCCGGAGGTATAATTTTAGTGTTCGGCACGAGATTCCTATTTAAACTGTTTGTGTTTACTTTAATTTTAGATATTTGCGAAACCTAGGACTTAGTTTCAAAGTCCAACAACTCTAATTTTAATTCTGATTTTGATAAACAGATCTTTATAATACATACCAATCTTCGAATAGAAATTCAAGAAACGACCTTTTAAATCTAGGACTTAAAGTTTCAAATTTTTACAACTCTAATTTAAATCTGGATTTTGAGAAACATCAATATTGTACCAATCTTTGAATACAAATTCAAGAAACGATGCAGAACCGGGATTTATTTCCTCTATAAAATATTTTTGGATATTTTTAGAGGGCGATTTTAATTTTCGAACTGAATTTCGTACTTAAATTGTTCGCATTCACATTCAGCTATAATTTTTAACATTTAAAAAATACGGTCCAAACTACGCAGAGTTTAAACATTCAGACTCTTAAAGAAACGATATTTAAGCTCGATTCTATTTGTAACTCGAGATGGTTTGATACTTTCAAAATACGAATTTCAGTTGGATCTAGAAACAAATCTTACTTCAATCTTAGAATGTAAATTCAGGAACCTTTTTAAATTCAGAATTAGAATTATTTTTTTTAATAAAACTAAGATATTTGAATAATTTTAATCTCAAAATCGAAATTTTTATATAAGCCGTTTGAATTTTTATTAAGATTTATAATTTTAAAACATGAACAATATCTGCAAACAATTATATCTGTGATTATTAATTTTATATTAAAGCCTGATATAAAAGAAATGTTTAAACTTGTGCAGCCAACATTAAGCATTGAAGAAGTTATGTAGAAATTTAAGTAATCAAATCTCTTAAATAATTGCATACTGGCCCCCCTTAAGTTGAAACAAATCTTTATTCAGAAATACATTTCAGACATATCCAAATTAGAATTTGTCAAGAACATATAGAAATTCACGCCTTACAATTGATGTTGGAGATTTATACTTTTCGGTTAACTCATGCTTTTAGATATAAAAAGAAAACGGAAAGATAGTTTTAGTCACTTCCTGTGAGATTTATAGGTATAAAGAAGCTTAATATTTTTAACTAAAACCTTTATTTCAAAATAAAGTACAAGTACAGAAGGATTCCAATTCAAAGTTAAACTTCAAAAATCCACTCTTATAACTTCATGCCTTTTTAATTTTTTGTGCTTTTAAAAGGCAGTTTGATTAGGCATTTCTAATTTTTTAGAACAATTCAATATTGTTTTTATTATTTTTTTGTATTTTTAGTTTTAGCAGAGCCGTCTTCTGTTACAAATGCCACTTTCATTCTAAAATTGTATCAATTCTTAAGCAATTTTTCCTTGCTTGAATAACATACATGAATGTTTTATTCGATTAGATACATTTGAGAATGTTTAATATTAAATGTAAGAAATACCAAACGTTCTTTAGTGGCGTATTCTCTTATTTTCTGCGAGGAACTTTTACTAATATTTTATTTTTCTGGTATCAGCTAGTTAAACGCATCCACTTATGTTTAAGTTATTACGAATTGGAGAAGAGTTAATATGTAATCTCATAATTAATCCACCACCGTTCAGAGTTTTAAAATATTGCAAAAGGATTTGGTTTCTATCACATTTAAATAACTTTAGCCTTTTATATACCATTATTTTCGCTTACAAGCGTACCTGAAAAGACGAAGTATTTTATCAATTACATAATAAATTGCATACGCACGTTGTTAATTATTGTAACTGCAAACGAATTTACCAAAATGTGAAAACTTGATTTTACGACGTTGCTCTTATCTTGTTCACAAATCGCATTTTGGTGGCAAACAGTAACAAATTATAAAACCTGAGGCAAGTGGTTTAGTTCTATTTTATGTTTGTTTCAGTGATTATAAATATCAGAAATATAATGTTTAGTATATACATAACTGTAGATTTAAATAAAAAGAAACCTGAAATATTCTAGAATCTTTAATGAAAAAACCTCAGGGTTATGCTGAAACGATCAGTAACTCGCTCGCATGTACTATCTTATAAAATTTATTACTTATTCTGCCAGGAAGACAACAACTTAAATGGGTGTATTTTCCTCTGTACAAAACTACCAATTTTATGTTGGAGCTTTCAGTAAACAAAATATCCATAAAACTTTCTCATGAATCAAAGTGTAGTCATACACTTCATACTTTTCCAATAAATTCCCTCCTGTAGGTACGTTTCGGAAATTCAACGTATTTAAATTAGTGCAACATTTAAATGGTAGAAATAATTATCACGGATATATATTATTGTGTCCCCATCTACAGTAGCTTAAATAGGTCGAGGTTGCCCGGAACGATGGTATTGATCCCTAGGGAGTCCCTACCCGCGGAGTTTGCCTAAACGCGTCCCTTTTTGGCAGAATTACATTTGAAATTGTTGATTTAAACCTCTCTACATGTTGTTTTTTCTATTTTATATAAACGTCCAACGTTCAACATCCGCTTTTCAATGTACAAGTTTTGATTTTACGGAAAAAACCCCAAGTATAAATCTTCTTTTAAACAGAAATAAACTTGAAATTTATTACTGCAGATTTCATTTCGTCCTTAAATCGAAGGAGAATCGTTCACGGTAGAATTGGTTCAATTGATGGGAATACTACAAATCACGACGATAATTTCGATAAATTCTTGAATCGAAAATTTAACATCGTGTTGCGAGTTATAAAGGTAGTTTGGAACGTGATATTTAGATTAAAGAAACGAAAAAAAGGAAGGGCGAATTATATTACACGCGCCAACGATTTCATTAAATCAATCTAAATTTCAATATAACTGCATCAATTGGACCGTTTAGTTCAGAGAGCTGAGTGGGTGTATTGCGAACACAAAACGGAATCGTAGTTACCCAACCAGGTACGAAATTCAGGGGCGGCTCGTTTTCAGGACATTTTATATTTTACAAAATATTCGAAAATGTATTGGCGCCAACGGAAATCTTTTAAAAATAAAAGCCTTGTCCAGCTTTTTCCGCAAATTGGGGTTTTGCAGAATTCAGAATTTTCAGTAAAAATTCTTGAAATAAGAAACATTAATGCGGATATTCTTACAACCTTGTCAAATAGCAGTAAACGAGAATTACTTTAAATTATAATTATTTGTGCAGAAAGAATTTCAGTGAAAATATTTTTTACAAAGTAATAAAAAGGATAACATGAACAAAAAAGAAAACCAAGTAAATAAGCTGTTCATAAAACGATCAATGCCAAAATTCATTAAAATTCGGAAGCAGAACCAAAAAAATTAGTTATGTTTCAAAATATGAGTATCAGCTATGTTTCTGATGAAAATTTCAGGCCCATGACAACCACCGATGCACTACATAATTAAACAAACAAACAAATTTTCTATTTTATTTCAATTTGAATCAATTTAATCACAAAAATTAAACCTTAAATTCGAAATTCAGCCTTCGAATTTATATTTGTAAAGTTTGTTCTGAAATTCTAATCATGTTGACTAAATTTAAGCCCAAAGGTTAGAATTATAAGCAAAAAGTTGTAACCATTCCAAAAACTATCTTTGAAATTTGTGAATTTCTTGTTCAAATTCAGATCCATGGGTAGAATTTGGCTACAGAAATATATATTTTAGATTCAGACCATATTTCTATCATGAAAAATATATTTTGGAGTTTTAGATCAAGGCTCTAAAATTAAATTTTACATTCAAATTTTAGTGTAATTTATGAATTCCAAAGCTTAAGCATCAAAATCTTCCGGTTTATTATAAGATTGTGGTTCTAAAAATCAAGACATAAAAATTAAAAAGAAACCTTATTTAAAAACATAAACTTTTTGGACGTTCTTTAGATTTAAACTTGTAAATTTAGTAAGAAATTTGTATTTCCGATCGATATTCAAGTTATAAAACTCAAAACTTGAACTAAAATTCGAATTTCAATATCAGAACTAAAGTCTCGAAAGCACAACCAAGGCACAAACATCTCCGTTTTTTTGAGTCGAAAGGGGAGTATTACTTATAAAACTTTAAAACTAAGCTTAACAAAAGCTTGAACTTTACGCTTTCTGAACTTTCTTGAGTCGAAAGTAGGAGACTGATTCTGAAGTTTATAAATAGAACATAACAAAGGCTACGAATTCAAGCTATAAGTACATTATTGAGCCGAAAGTGGAAGATTATTTTTGAAACTCTAAACTGAAGCTCAACAAAAGCTTGCACTTCAAGCTTTAAGGATTTTCTTGAGCCAGCGGTTGATGGTTGTTTCTGAAATTTAAAAACAAAGTTTCTCAAAGCACAACAAAGACTAAAACTAAAACTTCAAGCTTCCAGCACTTTCTTGAGTCGAAAGCGGAAGATTAATCTTGAAACTTTAAAGTGAAGCTCGACAGCAGCTTTTCCAAATTTTCGTGCGTCGGAAGTTGAAGACTGTTTCTGAAATTTCAAATTAGAGGTTCTGAAAGCACAACAAAGGCTCCAACTTCAAGGTTTATGTACTTTCTTGAGTTGAAAGTGGAAGATTATTTTTTGAAACTTCTAAATGAAGCTCAACAAAAGCTTGAACTTTACTCCCTATTTTTGGATTTAAAATTCAAAAGCCAAGTGTTTAAGTAATTTCAAGTTCAAGCCTAATAAAAAGACGCCGTTCAGCTCGTAAATTTATTTGATAATATTTCAAATCAGTAAATATTTTCCGTTTTCATAGCTTATTGAAATTCATACGGGATTTTCGAAATTTCAATTTGGAAGTCAAACTTCGAACGCAAAAGTTTGTAATATAGGAAGGAAGTTAACCTTTATTCTAAGACATCTAAGCTGAACTCTTACAATCTGTGATTCAAATTTTAATTTTGGAGCTTCAAGTTTGGATTTTAAGCTTAGAATCTCGAAATTGAGATGAAAATTAGAAAATCAATTCATATTTTTGGATACCTATAATGGTTCAAATATAAATTGAGAATTTGTATTTTGATAATGAACCTCCGAGATTTAGACTTTAATTCCGAAATCGCAAAGTCACCTTTGATGTTTACGCTTTGAACTTTTTTATTTATTTCTTTTTAGTTTGAGATTGAAAATCTGAGCCTTAAATATTGATAGTAAAATCAAAGCTTTAAGTGTGAAGTATAAACTTTAACCTTAAATATTCTTCTCCGTAATTAAATTTTGTTTTCTGAGGCTGAAAGTCTTACACTTAAAATATCTAAGCTCAAGTCTGTAGTTTAAATTTTAAATCTCAAATCTATACCTGAGAAGTGAAGGCGTGAAATTCAAAATTTGATATCATGGTTTCAAGCGTAAAGCTGAGGTTTTAAATCTCAAATAATTATTTTGGTTTGGAAAATATAAGATTCCTATTTGAATTCTGGAATCATAGAACTGAGCTGGAATGAGGAAGTTTCAGACTTTTCAGCTTCTTTACTTAATTTATAGGTAGAAACTTGCAGTAATTATGAAAAAATATTCGATTTGAAGACTTTTAAATGCTAAATATTTTTCATATTACTAAATCGTTTTAGAACTTCAAAGCAATATTATGTATGAATCAAAATTTCTAGTCAAAAATTAGAAATTCATATTAAAACGTTAGTTTTGAATTTGGATTTTAACTTCGATTTTCATATTTTTGTTTAGAGATTTAAAACGTGAGGATTAAATATCATCATTATGTGAAGTCTGAAGTAATTTTTAAACCTGAAACCGTTTTTCTAAAATTACGCAGTGAAAAATGAAAAATTCATATTAAAACTTTGGTTTTAAAATTGGAGATTTTTAAACTTTAAATGTCGCTGTGTTACGAGGTTGAAACTCTGAGGCTTAAATATTAATTGTGAAGTCGAAATTTGAAGTCTGAAGTAATTTATAAATCTCAAACCCTTTTTTGTGGAATTAAATATATTTGATTAAAAATTTGAATTCTGAAACGGCTGTTTCAATCCTGGAACTTGTATTTCAAGACTGAAGTTTTAGGTCTGAAACAAAATTTTTTAGCCTTATTAGGTTTAAATTTATTTTTATTTTTAAGTTTATAGATTCAGATTTTGGAATCGCTGTTTGAAATTTAAGCTTTAAACCTGAATTCTTTATTCTGAGATTGAAAATGTGAAACTCAAACCACTATTTTAAGTCTTAAGTTTAAGCTACGAATAAAATTTGTATGCTAGGACTGACAACTCTTAAACGCAAACTTTAATTCTGAAACCACAGTTTCAAGTTTACAAATTTTCGGTTTTCACAGCTTACTGAAATCCATACAGGAGTTTCCAAATTGGAATTTGAAGGTCAAATTTCGAACTCAGAAGTTTGTAATTATAGGAAGGAAATTAACATCGAAAAGATTTGTAATTAAAATATTTATTTTGGAAATCGGAAATGAAACTTTCAGTTTGGATCTTATTAAGCTTTGAATCTAAAATTTTTATATTCAGATGAAAATCAACGAATCAAATCTTATTTCCAAAATCCAAAATTTAAATTACGAATTAGTATTTTGGTAATGAACCTCTGAAATCGTCGAGTCACGTTTGAAGTGTATATTTTGAACTTTCAAAATTTTATTTGGAGATTGAGAATCTGAACCTTAGTAAATAATTGATTGTAAAATGAAAGCTTTAAGTGCAAAGTTTAAAATTAGATAACCTTCGCCGTATTTAATATTTGTTTAATCTGAAATTGAAAGTCTTACACTTAAGTCTGTGGTTTAAATTTCAAATCGCAAACCTATGTATGTATATCTGATGATTGAAGCCTTGTAACTAAGATTTGAAATTTGACATCATGGTTTCAAGCCTAAATTCGAGGCTCTAAATCTCAAATAATCATTTTAGGTTTGAAAATCGAATATTTATACGTATTTCTAGAATCACAGTTTAAAACTGAAGTATTAGTTAGGAAAACGAATTAAATTTTAATCCCAATCTAGGTCCTGAAATTGAATTTTTGAGATTGAAATTTTGACTTTGACATCACAGTTGAGAAAATATGAAGTTTAAATATTAATTAAAATCGAATTTGAAGTGTAAAACTTAAATTTTAAACTTCAAGTTTTTGTGTGACCAAAGGTTTACGAATCAAACATTTATTCTAGTAATAAGACTTCAAAACTAAGGCTTAAGCTTTGATTCTTGAATTGTTATTCCGGTATTCAAATCTGAACTCTGCTATCCCTGCCTCTAATCTGAACTTTAAGCTTTGGATCTCAAATAAAATTTTGAGAATGAAAATTAAATTCAGATATTAGTCTTAAAAATAATGATCCAAGTGTGAACTTTAGATTGTGAATTTAAAATTGTTACATTCTAAAACTCTTTGTGACTTATATTATTTTATTATTATTATTATTATTATTACTGTTACATATTAAACGTAGGGATGGCAATACCCTAGAAAGATTGGTGGTACAGGGACGAATGGAGGGTGCAAGATCACGCTGCAGATCTCCAAAAAGATGGACAGAGCAAGTTAAAGACCTAACTGGTACATCTCTTCAGAATGCAACCAAAGAAGCCAAAAACAGAGGATTTCGTAAATGAAACGAGTTTCCGTAGGTTACGACTCCTCTGTAAAGAGGAATGCGAAGAAGATGAAGAAGAAGAAGAAGAAGAAGAAGAAGAAGAAGTGACATATTCTAATTCTGAAATCAAATTTATGTTCAATTCTGCAGTCTCAAATTTTAATGAAATCAGACTGAAAGCCTGTACTTAATTATATAAATAACTTGAATCCTAAATTATAATTTTAGGATTGAAGCTTCAACTCTGAAAAGTTTGAAATGAATGTAAAATTTTGAATCTGTAACGGACGTTTGAGGTGCCATAGAAATCCTAAATTTTACATTAACTTGGATTTTCTCTCGTGTTTTCAGTCTTATTTGTCATAGTTCTCCACATACGTCTATCGTGAGCCAGCCTTTTCATTTCGCTGTACGTCTTTGCGTTAACATCATTCATTACTTCGATTGTAAATTTTGAATTTCTACTCTGGTATTAGATAACTAACTTAGGTAGGTAAATCCTTTAAGATTTGAATATATTACTATTGAAAATTTCAAATTAAAATACTTAAATATTGATAACATAGCAGTTTAAACTGTAACAACTCTATGACATAAATTTTTGTAAATATTGCCTTCTTTAGTGTAAAAGCTGGCACTTAGAAAGGCCAAGGTTCGATTTCATTTGTGCTAATTTTTATTTGATCGGCTTCAAATGAATATCATTGGATATACTTTCGGAATTTAAACGATCGACTAAAGTGGCACAAATTTAAAATTATGATTTAAAATCGTATATTATCAGAACGAGAAAAAAAGGAAAGCGCTTAAATTACGCATCGTTTATAATAGACTCATTTATTTGAAAATCACTGAAAACTGATGAGTCTGCTTAGCGGCCCCTATCGCCGTTCGGGGTACTTTAGCTTTCAGATTAACTCCTGAAAAATGCACCCCTTCGTCCCTACGTTCAGATTACACCTCGCTCTCTGGCCCATTCTCCCAGATTTTTTACAGTTCCAAACTTTTGTTTTTTTCTTCCTGTTAATCTACCGTCGATAACCCGAGCAAAAGGTTGAAGTAAATGAAAACCAGGGGAAATTTTCCAGGAATACGTTTGCCTAACTAGCGTACATTGTATGAAGTTTTAGTAATAAGTTACGAGAAAATCGAACCCTTCGACGTTTATTAGCTAGTGGGATATGAAGTCGTCTCATGACTTATCGGCAACGATGATTTCCGCACCGTTACACGCCAACCTAAGCGACGTTTAGTGAGGGTGTCGCCCTAAACAACCAAGCGTTTACACCGACGTCCTGCGGGGATTATGTTGTGGCAACAACTATAATCTGACGAAGATTTTGAAATTTTGTTAAGTTAATTCAAAAATTACGTTATTATCTTAGAGATGGCCAGACAAGGAAAGAAAATTACTAAACTCAAAACTGGATAGAGATATTGAAACATTCAACTTACACGAAGTTAGAGAAAAGGAAGGAAGAAAGGAAGGAAAGACCCTCGTTCCTTTTTGGCTAATAATTAGATTGGCATTGGGTTGCTTGCCAAAAATATTTATACTTTTGAGAATTGTGATTTTCTCTAATTATTAACACGTTGTACGTTGTACGTGTGGTTCTATCCTTAAATTATCCTTCTGAAATTTAATGTCAGTGCATGGTTAAGTAAATGGAATTTTCAAAATATAAAAGTGTTGAAATGATATTATTATTTCAGTATTATTCTTCGTTGATGATCTTTATTCTTAAGCTTAATACCCAAACGTAGACATTTGGCGCTTTACCGAAGGTTTAAAAAAATCCCCAGTTTGGTATGTTAATATTAAAGCTGATAAAAAATGTGTTAGGAAATCAGAAATATATTTGAAAATCATTTGTACTTTTTGATAATCAGGGAATTCCACCTCCATGGTCTGAGGAATCAGTGTATCCAAATCCTTTACATTTGCCTCTCTGAATCGATTTAAATTTTGAATTCACAAGAAAATTTGCCAAAGTCTTAAGGGAAGTAAAAGCTTCGTACTTTAAATCCTGTGCGAATTTCGAATTGAGTAAGTTTTTGGTAAATAATTTTTTTGATTTGAACCCTTTAGAAAAAAGGCCCTGATCGAGAAAACTAATTTTGGATCTTAGATTTATTCAAAATGATTATTAAAGCACTGAGTTGGATTAAGGAAGTTTCAGGTTTCTTAGATTCATGGCTTAATTTTTAGGTAGAAACCTGAAGTAATTATGAAAAAATATTCGGTTTGATGATTGAATGTTAAATATTTTTTTCGTATTACTAAATCGTTTTAGAACTTCCAGTCAATTTTAAGAATCAAAATTTCACAATCAAAAATTAGAAATTAATGCATATCAAAACTTTGGTTTTGAAATTGGCGATTCAAATACGAATTTTAAACTAGAAATTTCGTACTTTTGTTGTCAGATTGAAAATCTGAGGCTTAAATATTAATCGTGCAGTCAAAATTTGAAGTCTGAAGTTTAATGTTTAAATCTCAAACTTATATTGTGGATTTGATATATTTGATTCAAATTCGAATGTTGAAATGGCTGTTTCAAGCCTAACGCTTAAGCTTTGAATCGCAAATGTGTATTTCGGGACTGAAAATTTGAAACTGAAATTTTAATTCTGAAACAAAAATTTCTAACCTAGGATTAAATTTTATTTTCAAATTCTTATTATGGGAGCTAAAATCTTAGATTCAAATTCTTGAATCGCTGCCTGAAGTTTAAGCTTTGAACCTGAGATGAGACTCAAATCGTTGTTTCAAGTCTTAAGTTTAAGCTGCGAATAAAATTTGTATTTTAGGATCTGGAATTCAAACTTTAATTTTGAAACCAAAGTTACAAGTCTGAAGTTTAAGCCCTAAACTTTAAATTTGTATTCCAAGACTGAAGAATCCGATATTAATATTTAATTATCAAACCAAAGTTTCTAGCTCGAGGTTTAAATTTTATTTTCAGATTCTTATTATGCGATCTAAGATTTCAGAATTCTGGAATTTTTGTATGAATTTTGAGCTTTGAACTGAATTTTTTATTTTGAGATTGAAAATCTGAGACTCAATCTCTGTTTCAGGTCTTAAGTTTAGGTTAGGAGTAAAATTTGTATTTTAGGATCGACAACTCTGAAATTCGAACTTTAATTCTGAAATCAAAGTTACAAGTCTGAAGTTACAGCTCTGATGAACCTTAGATTCATATTTCGAGATTGAAAATCCGATATTGTTTTAATTCTCAAACCAAAGTTTCTAGTCCGAGGTTTTAGATCCTTGTTATGGAAGCTATGATTTCAGATTCAGATTCTGGAATCACTGTCTGAAGTTCAAGCTTTGAACCTAAATTTTTTATTTTAAGATTGAAAATCTGAAACTCAAATCGCTGTTTTAAGTTTTAGGTTTAGGCTACGAATAAAATTTGTAGGAACTGGAACTCAAACTTTAATTCTGAAACCAAAGTTACAACTCTGAAGCTTTAGCTCTGAATCTTAGATTCGTATTTCGAGATTGAAAATCCGATATTAAAGTTTTAATTCGCAAAACAACGTTTCTAGCCTGAGGTTTAAATTTTATTTTTAAATTCTTATTATGAGACCGCAGACTTAGATTCAAATCCTACAATTGCTGTTTCAAGTCCGAAGTTTAGTTTTGAACCTGACATTTTTCTAAAACTGAAAATCTGAAACGCACATCGCAGTTTCAAATCTTAAATCTAAGTTTTGAATATCAACGTATTCTAAGATTGACGCTTTTTATTTTTGAAGTTTAAAGTTTAAACTTCAAATTTATATTCTGGAACTGAAGGTTTGAAACTGAGCTTTCAATTCTTCAATCTTAGCTTCAAGTTTAAGCTCTGAAATGTTTATTCTGATATTGAAAAGCTGGGGCTCAAATCGTACGTCCAGTACCGAAGTTTAAATATTAATTTTGAAATTTTTATCGCGGTGCTGGACGTCTAAGATTAAAGTTTGTACCTATTCTAAAATCGTGATTTTTAGACTGTAAGTCAAGCTGAGAACTGGACAAACAAAATTGGAAATGTAAACTTTTTGTTAAATTTCTAAAAGTTTATTAATTTAGTCTCATACTAAAAAGTTTGTTTTGAATGCATTTTCCGTAACGAAAGCACATCCTTTGTAGGAAATTGTTTATATTTTTCATGAAAGAAATATTTCAACCCATTTAATTATTGGAATAATTTTGAAATCCATGAGTCATTTAATACATTTTATAAGAATTGAGTTTAGTTATCTTAAATTCCAGTTATAACTTCTAAGATTAAATTAATGTTAACAACCTGAAAGAAAATCTGTTTTGGCAAAGATAACTTAATTAATTCTTCATCCTTTCAAATTAGAAGTTTGGCAAAAATAAAAGGTTTCAGATTTGTTCGTAAAAGTGCACTGCACTACTAACAAAAACACCCAAAATTTTTGGCAAGAGTATTGAACCTTGTTTTCCTTAGACAATGCAAATGCTGATTTAGCTGATTGGGTTGTAGAAAAAGCATTACTAGATTACTCAACAAACGGTAGATCATTGAACGGACACAAGTCTATTCTTTGCTTTGTTCGCTTATTTTATTGATCGAATGATTCTAGGAGCACAGACGTCTAATTTGTATTTGTGTCTCATTTTTCATGAATAAATTGGAAACTAGAACTACTTCTGTTATTCATTGGAGTGGAAGTTTTCTTTTATGGTGTGAATTATTTTTCATTTCTGATATAAGTTGGATTGAAAATTTAATTAGCTAAGAGGGGTTGGGGCCAAATTAAAATTAATTAAAGATGGCTTGAAAAGTCTAAAATCTAAAGCATTCTTTGTAAGCCTGTGTTTGAAAGGAAACTAACTGAAAACCTGGGTGGATAGTTTTCTAATTATTAAAACTTCAAAAGTTGTATAAAACTGAGCCTTTTCCAAAGCAATAAGATTAATAAATTAGGTTTAATTAAATTTAAATCCTAAAACTGATGAAGCTATGGTTAAATTGTCTGTGCCAATTTAAAAAACCCTGCGTTTCTTATATTCTTAAGGAATAAATACCTTCTCTATTTTGCATATTAATAGACGTAAACTACAAAATAAAGTCACTGTGATAGATATGACCTGAAAATTATTTTGATGTAACTCAAGGATACAATATAGGACCTGTCATTTTCTACTAATTACTGGGCTTTTTCGGTAGGCATTTTAAAAACTCAGCTGAAGTAAATCACTTCAACATTCAGAGGTCCATTGGCATCTTAAAATATTTTTAAAATCTTTGACACTGGATTTTCATTAATAGCAAGCTCTTTCTGCATATAATGAAGCAATACCATAGAAACCTGACGTTTTCTGTACCAAACGACAAAGAGAATATGAAAATGCCACATATTTTAGAACGTTATAGCCAATTTCCTTTTCTGGTATATATGCTTTAGGAAGTTTTGCTTTTTAAGTAAAACAAGGCCTTAGTCCTCTTGACTAAAACGTTAGGTAGAATATTCAGAATACCATTTAAGTTTAAAAATATGTGATATTGAGTTTGATATTGTATATAATGATTATAATGTAGGAGTCATGTAAAACATTCAGATTCGTTCTGAAGCAGGCGAAAATATCACATTTCAAAGGTAAAAGAAAAAAGTAAACATTTTATTATTTCATTTATGACAAGTTTGCTTGGCCTTATTGGAATATGTACGACTCTGGAAGAAAATTAGATCTGATACAGCTGATTTAAGTGAATTTTTATTGCTGGACGTTTTTATAAGCACGCTGAGCTTGCAATTTCAGTTTTATGTTTATTATTCGATTTAGTTGCTTGAGATTTCCCAGAATTAATTTCAAGAAATCAATCACTAAACTCATCTGAATCACTATAATTTGTATTTTAGACGTTTGAGAAACCGAAAAAAACTTTCTATAATACGAAAAGATAAGAATAATTTGGGGAAGTATTAGAACGAGGAGCCCTTGTGATGAGCGTAACTAACTGACAAAATTCACTAACTGAGTCGTAAGCATAGTCGTCGACGAAATCAGTTAATAAGATCTGGAAAACAATCGCCCGTGATTTCCAAAATGGCCGACGTGTTCCCAAACTCTGGCGTTTTTTGGTTCGAATTGAAACAATGTGTAATCGAGCGAAAGGTACCGCCTCCGCATTTGGGTTGGTGGCGGCGACGCCACGAACACAGTTGCCAACGGACGTCAGAGCTGATACAGTGGCAGGGCGCCAATGACGGGGGCGGCCAGGAGCCGGCGCCCCGGATCCGACCTTTGGAATACTCCGGGGGCCACAAGTACACCGGAATCGCTACCGCTCGTCCGTTGCTGCTGCTTCTTACGGTGAGTCTCAATTTAAAAATTTTCTTAAGAAATCACTTCATTTTTGCTCCTTTTCGTTTCGTCGCTCGATTTTGATTTTTATTATTTTGATGGACATATTTTTGGTTTCAGGTGGCAGAATGGGGATTTTTGGGCCCTGTGTTTAGTGTTAAAAAATAGTTAACCTATAATGCCGGGCTTCGGAGTAATCGGTGCCCTCAAGGGGGCAATAAAAGGCACTGGTGGTGGTGCTGCTGGTGGTGGTGGTGCTGCTGGTGGTGGTAATGCTCCCCCTTCTGCTGCATGGTAAGTGAAAATTTAGACATTTATTATTCTCGAAACGTTTCGACCTAAATCCATCTTCAGGTATTAAATTTAAAAGGTTCACTTTAAACTTTAATCATCGCATCGATAGTAAAAGTAATTTGTTAGATTTACAAATTGGGGAGATGTTACCTACCTTATAAGAAATCTATTTACGCAGTTACCAGTTAAAACGTATTGATATATCGAACGAAGTATTATTTTTAGTATTTAACGGAAATAGATAGAGGCAATAAAAGTTTACAGGAAGATAGAAATATTCACAGCGAAAACAAAGCCTTCTTCCGGGGTAAAATGGTCGAAACAAAATGCATAATTATCTCAATATGCGTTCAAAATATTTAAACCAAATTTGAACACTCTCAAGCCATTTAACGAGTTCTCTAAATACATTGATAATAATATTGATTAATGTAGCAAAACGAAAAACTGGCATTAGCTATGAAAAATAGCACTTCGAGATGAAGAATCTGATACTGAAATTCTAAGTCTGAAACCAAAAAATCAAGCTTGAGGTTTATATTGAATATAATTTCTAAATATGCTGATAATAGCATTGATTTATATAGTTTTATCTTAGTTAATTAAGAAACGAACAATGGTACTCCTATTAAATAAGAAAAATGTACCAAAACTTTGTTGGTTTTTAAATAATCTAATGCAAATTTCAAGTAAGTATTGCCGCAACTCTTCAAAGTTAATCTCCTAAATTGAGTTTTTCTTTTGTTTGAAAAGTCTAATAAATTAAAAACTATGTAGTTCTTTTCTGAACTTTCACATAAATTATATGAATACATATGCACTTTATAGCTACCAAAATCAAAACTTTTTATAACTGCATGTGTAATAATAATTTCAATTTCAATTTTTACAATCGTGAGATACTATTATCAGCAAATTTAAATAAAATGAATATAAAAATAAAGTTATAATTTTAAATCTTAATTATGAATACTTATACTTTTCTATACTTAGAAACCTTGTTAAAATAGGAATAAACAAGCAAACAAATAAATTGATTTATATAGGTAAATAAATAACTAAAACTAAAAATAAATTTATCGTACAACTAAAGCAGTTTAACACCAGCCATAGAAACAATCAGAAACAGGTCAAAAATACACTGAAACGAGTGATAAGGATATTCACAAAGCGATTATCCTGATTTTGTTTGGGTTTAATGATTTATTAGTAACCGATACGATTGCGTACTATTTTTACGTTTTACTGATAAAATAGTTCGCATTCTGTATTGAGCATTCTTCAGTTAAAGCATGATAAGTTCGTCAGAGAATTCTTTGTTGCTGTATTCTGGGTATGTAAGAAATTTATTCCATAAAATTTAAATTAAGGAGTTTTTAAATATTTTCAAATTTAGTTTTTGAAGTAAATTTATTAATAAACTTTATCAAACAAGCATTTTCAATTTCTGCTGACGTTTCATAAGTTTAATAAAAAAAATTAGAATATTTTTTACTCTTCTCAATGATATTCTTGCAACTTGCAACAATTCACAGTTATCGGGATTTTTCCGGATAATTCTAGTCACCTCTTGCAAATTCCGGAATTTTTATCAAGCAACCGAAATCTTCGAAAGCTTTAAAAAAATTTTAAATGTACCATGAAAAGAATGAATTAGTGAAGGTATTTTGGTGGAAATTTCCTTAAAATGATTAAATTTATTTTCTAAACTTTACGTTACAAATAGATTTTCAAAGTTTCCTGATGTTTTCATGAATTTATTTAATAAATTCAGGTGTTGTTCTCTAATTTTTCCGGGTCCCCTTCCAGGGTTTTCTGGCGTCACCTGGAGTTTTCGGAGTAATTTCAAGTGTCTTCGGGATTCTCCTAGAATTGCTATTCAAATCGAAATTTGCAAAATTTGATAAATTATTGTTCATACAGCGCAACAAAATATGTTTGGATGACTTATCGAGAATAAATATTTTCGTTTTTATTGTTTTTGACGTAATTTTATCAAATAAATACTAAACAAATATGTTTTAGATTTCCGGGTGGTCTTCGTGAGTATATCAATGATATTTAAGCGATTTTTGTATATTCTGAACGATATTCGACATTTATCAACAATTCCCACGTTTTGTGGATTTGTTTGAAGTCACCGAAATTTTTCGAGCAATACCGGATTCGAAGGGAAGTTTAGAATTTTTATCAAACAATAAAAAATTCTAAAAACTTGATCAGTTCCTGTAAATATAACGCAGCAAAAGATGTTTACAGTAGCTTAGTGAAAGTATTTTTGTCGAAATTTCCCTTCAAATGACTAAATTAATTTTTTTATATTACTTTATCAAATAAGTTTTCATGTATTTAAAATAAAAGGTTGCTTATCAGTATTTTCAAAGATATCAAATTTTTTAACTCCCACAGGTCCGGGAAAATGCACCTCCTTGGAATTTCAAAAATTTCTATTTAATGCTTAAAATTTTTATCAAAGAATCTAATTTTGTGAAAATTTAATGAACTCCTGTAAATTAAATAAAGGAAAGTACGTTTATGATTAAGAGTTTTTTTAATGGTTAATTTTATTTTTTATATAACTTTGCCAAATAAATATAAACATATGCATATATGGAAAGAAATTGTATAATAAATTTCTCAGAAAACTTAATCCTTCATAAACGTTTCTGCATCTTCTGACACTCAAAATAATAAAAGTTTGAATATTTCCCCTCGCATGCAGGGGAAGGTCAAGAAATGAAATTAACTCAAGAGTAAAATACCTTCATTTCACCATGATATATAAAAATATTATTTGAAAAACCGATTTAGCATTGAAACTTTGAAACATGATATTAAATATTTAGTCACAGTCACTTGACCCAACAAAATAATTTTTCTTCTTTTACTGCCTTATGCAAGACAGAACAACAAAATGTGTAGAAAATGGCATAGAAGAAAATTGATATTGATATTTCTCTACGTATTACTAATGTACATATGTACATATGTACAATCAGCTTTTCTTACTGGCCTCAATATATTGGAAGATATAGAAAAATGTTTTTTTTCGGACCAAATATTTGTGACTCAATCTTTGCAATATTAAACAACTTTTCTAAATAACATTTAGGTGTATCTTCAGAAATAAATGTGCTTTACTCTTGGCTCAGTTTTATACAGGGTGATTCAAAAGTGTTGCCATTAAATTAAATGGGTATATGCTGACCTTAATAGATGTACCTACATTACAGCAAAAATTTAAAGCTTATTGTGATTTTTGTTTATTTTAAATTTTGTTACACACTTTTGAGAACGATGGTTAATATAGATTTAAAAATCCTGCAAAAATAAATGAAACATTACACAATTATGTAATTTGCAGCGTGCACTTACCTCTCACATTTGTTAAGGCTTGAGACTGGCAGTAAACAATTCCTAGCATGTTTAAAAAGTGATATTAGAAAAGAATTGTTGTTAATAAAGAGGAACAGGATTTACAGAAGATGTTCAAATGTTCCTCTATTAACTTCTGCACAAACACAGACACACAACACAAACACAAACTGTCTTTCATAGCTGCTGCAGCGTTCTGAAGAGCTTCCCCGTAAATTAAACGTCAGTTAATTCGGTTGCTAAAAGGTTAGGCTGACTTTCCATTAAAACGTTCGAAGCAATGACTGACATACTGACCTACGTAACATACCTGGATTCTCTTATCAGTATCAACAAGAAACGCGTTTGTTAAATTCAGATTTTGAATGTAAACGGAACCCATGGTTAATTGAGAAAAGTTGTTCTATTGGATATGATCTACCTACCCTTACAATGAATGATAATACTTTTGAATCACCCTGTATTGTCGAATCTCCCCTGTAAACGACAGAAGATATTGAAGATTGTATAAGTGCATTATGAGTTTCAGAAGATTCGGAAGCTTTTATCAAGAATAAAATGTTCTGAGAAATTTACTATAAAAAGTTTTCTATGTGTTCAACTTTCTGCCCGGAGCCTGTATATTTTAGATTTGCTTGAGGTTTTTATGTGAAAACCCTAGTAGATACTTATTAAAAATAAAAACCATTTCTCTGTATTGTTAATGATATTCAACATTTTATAGCAATTTCGCATGCTTCTCGACGTCACTCGGATTTTTCCGGATAATTTCGGGCGCTACGGGGAAATCTTGAAATTTTCTCTAGAATACTTCTTAGACCATCGAAATTTACGAAAATGTGCTAAATTTTTGTAAATATCATGGAACAAAATATGATTAGGGTAAGTTAGTGAAAAGATTTCTGATCTTCAGGCAACGAAGAGCAGTTTTGGTATGGTTATTACTGGGTTACTTTTCATTAATAGTTTTTCTAATTTAAGCAGTACTGGAACGAATTCTTCTCTCAAATTCAGTTGGTTTTAAATATATGCTTGTAATGAGTGCCAATCCTATCCTTCGTTTTATGGCAAATAATAGTCAACTTGTCAGATTTATACACAACTAAATCGGATAAATCTTTAGTAGCAGACAGGACAAATCCTTTTTGATGAACTGTGAAAATATAACCGAATAAACCTAAAAAATATGAAATAAAATCAGCGGAAGAAAAAAAAATCAAATCATATTCGATACAACAGTGACGAGTTGTGTGTGTTCGTTATGGTCCTGTAGCCGTTTTTCTCTAAGCTCATCCTCTTTACTGCTCACTGGCTTTGGCCGATAGCGGCTTTAATCTGGGATTTATGTTATTTCTCGATTTCCTTCCCTCCAACCCTCATCTTGATTGTACAGAAAAAGATTTCACTTTATACGATTTCATTCGCAGTCAGTTGAAATTTTTACTGATTCTGCATTTATGTTACTCAAATAATCTTCTTATCGACTAGGTTTCATAAATTAATGAATTCAAGTTTCCCTCCAATGGTGAAAAATTTAAATCTAACAAAACAACGTACTGAAAGAATAACTGCAATATATCTTAAGTATCATTTTATCATTTTGTCATACTCCGATTTTATTTGCCGGTGCTTTATCTTTCTTATATGTCCTCGTTTACTGTTAACTGCTACGAGTTCCCCCAGTCTTCCCTACAAGAACTTAACTTGGTCTCGGCCAAACTGAAAATAACGACACTGCGTATTTTTATGGCCGTAATATATTATCATTCTGGACAACTTTGTTTGGCAAATTGATTGTGACAGGAAAAAAACTGCGATCTTTTTGAAGTATCTTATGCGACGCATTAATAAGATACGTACCTTGCCTTTTTATTTTCGTTGATGGACGTTTCTTGGTCTTGTTTGTTTGTGTTGGGAGAGCTTTCCCCGTTAATTCCACTCCCAACGGAGCAATTTGTGCGGCTCAGAGCAACCATAAATACGTTGTTCGGGGCAAATCGGAGGAAAATTGTTATTTTGAAAATTTCAACATGACATTGTTGACGTTTCACTCTGTTTCTTTAATTAATTGGATTTGGTTTAGAAGATATTAATGTCTGAAATGTTTAAGATTCATTTTTTAGAAAGAAGATTTGTGTTTAATTATAAACAGAATTTATACTAATTGGAAGCTTCGACCCATGTTTCAAATTACTCAATCCTGGTTGAAAATTGTAATGTGAGTTTACGTGCGAATTAAAATGTATCGAAAAAGACTAATTTCGCCCTTAAATCGTTTAAAAATGGTTTTAAGTAAGTTAAGGTTTTGCTCTCTAAGATATTTGTACTATTTTTTAAAACAAAGATAATGTAATAAATTTTTATATTAAACTAGAAAATTTTTCATTTGTAAATTAGAATTCTGTTAAAACCTTTTTATTTATTTTTTAAGGACTGTTAGTAAAGTCTACTTTAAATTCAAAATCAAATTTTTCCCTCTGATATTTGAAGTTCAGAAATTTGTTTAAAATTTTTTTGAATAACTGTAAACCACAAAATATCTCTCAAACCTGCTTACAGCACATAATTCTTCTTTTAGTTATTTATTTTTTTATGTATTATTAGTAGAATGTTCAAAACTTATTTTAATATAGGCAAAATAAGATTGGAGACGGAAATAATTATTAGAAAGCTGATTTCTTCTGAAATACGTTCTTTAGGTCTCCCTGTACTTCCCCAGAAAAATCCCAAAAAATCCTGCATGAGGAACGGCCATAACTCAGCAATGGACAATCGTAGGAAGGTGCTGTTGGTGCCAAACATTTCTGTTTTGGAAGAAGAACTCATTATTGCAATAAAAAGTCTAAAATAGGAGTTGATATGATTTTATTAACATATTTTGCATAAAACAGGCTTGAAAACATACAAAAACAGCATTTTTCACTAAAGAATTGTAGAAATCGTTTGAAAACTTATAACTTGATGGAATTCAGTTTAAAATGGAAAATGAGCACGTATACATAAACAGGTAGTGTTCAATATACAGTAGAACTCCGATTATCCGAACTCCAGCTATTTGAATCGCCAATTATCCGAATCGGTTTTCGGGGGACAATAATTAAATATATACATACATAATTAGCTATTTATGCAACGAGTTGCAAAATGATGGACTTTTTATCACCAGGCGTGATATTGTTCGTCGAGGCGAAGCCGAGATGAACAACACGCCATGTGATAAAAAGACATGCTTTGCAACGTGTTTCATACAAGATTTTATCCAATTCAGATAACAAAATGTAAATGCCACATCTTCTTAAAAAAGGAGTTGGGTCATCGTGATAAAATGGGAGTGATAAAATGGGAGCATATTTTGTAACTAGTTACAAAATGAACCACTTTTCCCCCCCCCTGTCAATAATTTAACTAACTATTTTTTTACAGAGTCTAGAGCCCCACACCACAACCTAACTTTTTCACTGGAACGATGAGATGAAGCAAGCAAAAAGCAAACAATAACTCGCAGCGGGTGTCGCAAATGCAATGAAGTAATTGTTTGTTGCGGCAAATTTATACCGGGTGTCAATTAAACCTGGGGCACCCCTCTTTTTTAAATTATATTTTAAGATATTAAAATAAAATTTGGTATATGTAATATACTCTTTAAATATCAATTTTTGACATAGAACACACGTTAGTGTCACTTTCGATTTCACCCGAATACCCCCAATTGTGTTATTTTAAATGGAACACCCTGTATATTTCTATATTTTTGGAATTTCCATTTCATTCTACGTATGTTATATCAAGTTTGAAACATTTTGATGGAAAATTAAATACTTGCAGAAGAGTTTATTTATTAATCTAGGATGCCATGACCTGCGTAAAATCGCAGTCAGGGTGCTACGACACTACGACACTCAAAATAAATTATTTTAGCACTTCAACTGTAGCAAGTCTGTCACTTTTTTTGTGCATTTCATTTGTTTCACTTGTTTTGAAACCCAGTGTCTAGATTTAAATGTTCAAAATACGTTTTTTTGAAGGGAGAGTGTTATTCCGAATTAAATTTTCATTTTAATCCCGCGTTATTGGTATCAATAAAATTATTGAATTTTTTAATATCCTAGTGTCCCATAGCCACCGTGGTCCCACCCTAGTCCTTTCTGAAAAATGGTTTTTCTCGATAAAGCATTTTTGCCAACTTTAGGCCCTTCTAATACGGCAACTAAAATAGTTAAAATTCTAAAACAATGTGGCTCGAGTGTTGGGGCACCTTGACTTTCATTTTGCGTAAGTCATGTCACTCTAGATTAATTTCTGCAAAAATTTACTTTATCATCAAAATGTTTCGAATTACCATACGTAGAATCGAAAGGAGATTCCAAAAATGTATAATTATACAGGGTGCTCCATTTAAAATAACAAAGTTGATGTCAATTTCGGCGAAACCGGAAGTGACAGAAACTGGTTTCCTATGTCAACAATTGCCATTTAAAGAGTATATTACATATACTAAATTTAACTTTGATATCTTGAAAAATAAAAAATATATGGGAGTGCCCCAGGTTTCGTTGACACACGGTATACTCAGTATATAAGGAGTGGATAGTCGCGTGTAAAAGGCCTCGGTCTCTCACGTAGTAGGCATCTTAGGTTCGATTCCTGAGACCGGCGATATCCTCGCTAGAACTTATAAGGTCGTACGCTTCTCCGTGCTTCGGAGGGCACGTTAAGCCGGCGGTCCCGGTTATCATACTAACACATTTGATAACTGTTAACCTCGCAACACTGCGGGTCGATCTTCTTCACCTCTCTCGATGGGTTAGGTTAGCCTCCTGCCCAGCATACGTGCAAAGAGGGCTCACAGAACTCGTTCTTATGAGTTTCTAACAGGCCACCGGCCTAGGCTTCGGCCATAAGAGGAAGAAGAAGAAGAAGACCGTATACTCCTTGAAAACAGATCATCAAACAAAGTACTGAAATATTGCAAAAAATACTTCAAATAAAATTAAACTTTAAAGTTATATGCATTAACTCTGGGCTTCTAGTGCGGTGCCCTTTGACATAGCATACCTAGCTCTTTGCTCTTTGAACTGGTAATTTCGCCGCGCGTGTTTGTCGGCGGGATCGGAACATAATAAAATAATACGTAATTTAATTCTTAGGTTTAAGAGCTGATTTGGCTTGCACATCACAACTGGGTGATATGACGTGCCGACTGCGGCGTCGGTGTATTTGTAAAATAAATGCGCAAAAATATTAACATTTTTCAGGATAGCAAGATACTATACTATACTATTTTTTTTCAAAAATCATAGTTTTCAAAATGGTACCTAGATTTAGGCGGTCGGCTTGCGCCCCCTAGGACCCTGCGCCCGGGTGCCCTGCACCCCTTGCACCCCCGGGTTAAGACGGCCCTGTCTTTTTGTAACTAGTTACAAAATGGGAGCATATTTTGTAACCAGTTACAAAATGAACCACTTTTCACAACTAAAATCAATGTCGAAATGTTGACATTTCGTAACTGAATTGGATAAACATTATTATGTAACTTTTTAAAAAAGGAAACATTGATACTCTACTGTTTTTTATTACTCGAAAGCACTTTATGTAAGTACATTACATAGGTACCATGTAAACAACATTGTTTTTGATGTAAACTATTTAATATAATATATACGAGGGCTGTTCTGTAAATTGTTAGTTAGAAGAAAACTACGGAATTTGTAAAGAAAATAATTTTATTGTTTTTCAAAGTATTCCCCCTTAGACATAATTAATACACTTCTTCATTCTTTGAAACCACTTCTCGAAACACGCTGAAAACTCTTTTTTTGGAAGGTCGTCAAGAATTCGCTGAAATTCAGCAACAGCCGCATTGGCGTCAGGAAATCTCTCACCACGCATGAGTTTTTTAATCAGCGGAAGCAAAAAGAAATCGTTAGGGGCAAGATCTGGACTGTATGGTGGATGAGTGACCAGTTGGACTCCGGACTCCTCGTGTAAAAAATTTAAAGTTTTTGCGGCCGTATCCGAAGTTGCGTTATCTTGTTGTAACAAAATTCCACGCAAACCAGATCTTGGGCGACCACTACACAATTTCTCGAAGACTTGAGGAAGGCAAACTTCTGTATACCAATCAGCAGTTACAGTTTTACGATCTTCAAGAGGAATTACTGCAACTGGACCACTGTATCTGAAGAAAACGGCAATCATTTTTTTGTTTGCACTTTTACCGCGAATAACTTTTGTTGGCATTTCCTCCTTTTCAAACACCCAAACAGTTGATTGTTGTTTTGTCTCGGGATCATAATTATATATCCACGATTCATCCCCCGTAACGATACCAAATACCTGCTTTGAAGATCCTCCATCGAACTTTTCTAACATAAACCTGCTTGTTTTTGTTCGTCGGTTAACAAATGTGGAATCCACCGACTTGCCAGCTTTCTCACACCCAGATGTTTATGTAAAATGATATCTACTGCAGATGATCCAATGCCTAGTTCGTCTTGAATCTCTCTATGAGTGATATTCCGTTTTTCCTTAATCAGCTTTTCGGTTGCAATAATGTTTTCAGAACAAACAGCTACTGCAGGTCGTCCAGGTCTTGGTTCATTTTCTAACGTACTCCTTACACGTTTAAATTCACGGAACCAGTAACTAATTGTAGATAACGATGGACTATTGTCGCCAAAAGCTGCCATTAAATTTTGGTGACTTTGGTCGTATGTTAAGCCTCGTTTATAATCGTAGAAAATCATAGCCCGAAAAGCATTCCGCGGCACTTCTATAATGCTTAGTAATAATCAAACGAATTATAACAATCAAAAATTAGGATCTCTATATGCTTTAACTTCAACCTTGCAAAATTGCAACTGGAAACTGTCAAAAGAATAAGCTTTCGATTGATGCAAATGTTTTTGTTTTTCTTCGCATCCATGGCCTGCTACTAACAATATACAGAACAGCCCTCGTACATTAGTACATTATATATCAGTAAAATGAGCTTTTTTTCTAAGAAATTACCTTTTTTTCATAAATTATCCAATTATCCGAATATTTGATTATCCGAATAGGGTCCGGTCCCAGTTGATTCGGATAATCGGAGTTCTACTGTATCTGACAAATTTGTGTCTTTCATTAAACTCGTCTTTGTTTTGCATAATCTTCTCTGGTGGAGGCGCTGGTACGTTTGGCTTCGACATGATCCTCGGTATCGCAGTTGCCGTCGATATCGTCTTCATCCTCGGAATCGGGAATATTCCGATTGAAGCAGAACTCTCCCGCACATTCGCTGCACATAGTGGTACATGTCAGCCCACTTTGCTTGCACTCACAATTTCGGGAGCAGCCTCCTTTGCACCCACAACGTACGAGATGCAGCAGATTGTCTGGCGCCGGGGGTAAAGTTAATGTGACAGGCTTATAGTGTCCCTGTTCCACGGTCCAGCCCCAATCTTTAGCTCAAAAGACGATATCCTTTCACGCCTGGACTTTGTTATACATATATGTATACTCGCAGACTATGTTGGCGGGAGACAGCTGAAGTAGGAGGAAGGCTCGCAAGATCCATGGCATAGTTTGGAGGTTTTTTTACCAACGGTCTGGACATATTTCTTATATCTGGTTTTATCCAGTTCCTCTGAACGTTTACCTCCGTACAAATGGACGTTGAATTGCTCTCCTGTAGCTGCACACAATCCTGCGACGCGTTATCGTATCTTAGGTAATGTGACACTATCCTTGAATCGGTACATGACTTTTCATGCATTCCTTAAGATGCAACTTGTGTGAACATGTTAAAACGTGCATTCTTTCACGTTTTCTAGGCACGTGGATCTTTATGATACAATAACCCTGATATCACATATCAACTTGCGACGCGTGTTAAAACTAATTTCAATATCTTTAGATATTGTTTGATTTGTAATTAATTTGTAAATATCGCTTCGTTACACTACCTGTTTATGTATACGTGTTAATTTTTCATTTTAAAATGAATTCCATCAAGCTATAAGTTTCCAAACAATTCTACAATTCTTTAGTGAAAAAATGCTGTTTTTGTATGTTTTCAAACCTGTATTATGCAATAACATGTTAATAAAATTACATCAACTCTCTATTTTAGACTTTTTATTGCAGTAATAAGTTCTTCTTCGAAAACAGAAATGTTTGGCACCAACAGCACCTCCCTACGATTATCCATTGCTGAGTTACGGCTTTTTTTTAAATCCAAGATGGCGGCCGTTCCCCATGCATGATTTTTTGGGATTTTTCTGGGGAAGTACAGGGGGACCTAAAGAACGTATTTCGGAAGAAATCAGCTTTCTAATAATTATTTCCGTTTAGTCTAAATTGCCTATACTATTTATCTAGACTGAAAACCTACCTGTTTGGAATTTAAAGATTCGAAATTATTTCTCAAATGTAAGCAAGGATTTAATTTCTAATTTTTTTTTTCTACTGAAAAAACGGGACGTTCAACTCAGATATTTGCGAAATTTGACGAACCTGCCAACAACACATTAATTAAATTGATTCGAAACCAAAATTTATATCCTTAATTAAAAAGTCTGGTAACCATTTAATAAATTTCAGCTATAACTTTCGAATAAAGCTGTAGGTACTTATAGAAATAAAAAAAGGAATGAATTTTGGTGCAGTTTTTAATTTTTTTTGAGATCATCAACAAAACCCGGTTGACATATGGAAAACTAATTGCACCTTTTAAAATTGATATAATTGTCATTTAGGTACTTCATATTCCAAATTATTTCCGATAAATTTTTCTTTTATATCAAATGTAATTATTAGTGTTACTTAAAATAAATCGTTTAAAAAAACCAGAAAACTTTAAAATACAAAAAAAAATTATTTACGTCTTCTCAGGAGAAAAGCGACGAAGCTTATTAGTTTTAATACCTAATAAAATTTAACTCAGTTTATTTTTAAGATTTCAGTGAAATTTGGCAGCCGATTCTTCAGATCCAAATTTTGAATCCTTCTGCCTATACTTGTACCTATATGCAAACATTGCAAACGTTTTCGTTTAAGAAGCTTCTCATAAAGCATTAAAACATTCCAGTTTAAAATACGAATTTATGCGTAAGTTGTTCTTCTAAAAGTGAAGTTATAGGTTTTAGGATTGAAGATTTTGAAACCTGTGATTTGGAGGTTTAAATCATCAGAACCTTGTTTTAAATTAATGCCTTAAAATGTGACCTTCAATTTTAGAAACTATAGTTAATTCAGATTTTTGATTTCCTTTTTAACTTATTCCGACATTACAAATTAACGCCGGAGTGGCCGAGTAGTCAACTACGGCGCGGACGATCTCGGGGTTAAACCCGAGTCGGATGCTCGGCGGGTGGCCTACCCAGCCACTGAAAATAATAAATTGTGAAGTATAAAAGCGATTTAAGAAGCCTTAACTTTCCATGTTAGTGCCGACCTTTACTTTTACATTATAAATTAAATTTGAGTTTTAAATTTAAAAAAAAATACATTTGTAACAAACAACTGATGAATTTCGTTAAGACTTGTAGCGCGCTATTTCAGGGCTAACTGTTTATTTTAACGCCCTGTTTCAAATATTAAGTATAATAAACTATATAATATATTTGAAAACCTCTTAAAATGAAGTATACGCCGACTATGAATCTTATTATTTATTAAAAAAAAAAAAACAAAAGATAACTTTATAACTGAAAAACTATTGCAAATAGGAAAAATCTGCGTTCATTACTGGAATTTACGTAAAAATATCTACGAATAACCTCTGTACGACATTGAAATATTTCTATAAATAGAGGAGTTACATATAAGACTTAGTAGAATTGGAGTAATTTTCAATTTCCCGCCATAACCAGAAAACAAAAGAAGTCCCCTGATTTAATTAGGTATCTTCAAAAAATTGGCCTATAACGTGCAATTGGTTTTGCCAAAGTTTTACAAATAACAAAATTACTCATACATTCACCTCGAATTTAGGACACACTCTACTTGTTACCCGCAAGCCTACATATCCTCTAATAATTAAAGAAACAAACAAAAAAAATAAGTAGAAAGCTACAAAGTGTTTTTTGAACACCTGCTGCACAATTAGACCTACATTACTGAAATTGTAATTCGCATCTAACAATTTAATTTAATTTTTAAATTTGTAAATGAACCGGCAGTACGGCAGAGTGGGAGCGCACGTAATACTGAAATATATAAAGTTAAGCAAATACCTGCTTGGTCAGAACTTGAATGGGTGACCACTCTGCGGCACGGTGTAATCGGCCCCTTCGACACTGTAAAGGTATAAGAGGGTAATAGAAAACGAAAGAAAGAAAAACGGTGACTGGTTTACCGAAAGTGTTTAATCTTACACAAGTTTTACACATTTTCAATTGAAATCGAATTGAATCCAGTTCTAACTTAAATTCAATAAAATTTTGAAATCGGATGTAATAATTTCATCTTGAGATTTAAGCCTGAAAATCAGACTTGAGTGGATATTTAAAAATTAAAAATATCGAATTTGAAGGCAGATCTAATCTTCTTTTACCTCTTAGACCCAAAGCCTACGCCGATGGCTTGTTTATTAATTCACGAAGCGGTCTGCCGCATTCCTAGCTTTAATTAATTTTGACGTTTAAATGATATCTGTTTCAAACTTTAATTTGTTAATTTCAGCTAAACAAATCTAGAGTATCAGGAGAAAATTTGGTTTATTCATGTATAAACTTGGAAACGTATGTTTAGTGTAATATTCAGAGTTTAAGAATACTATTTAGCAGGAATGTTTTCTACGTAATATGTTTAGGAAAAGCTGCTAATGTTGCGCGTATTCCAAATAAGCTTAGGAGATAACACCGAAGCCGAAATGTTATTTTAATGTATGTTTCTAGACGATAACGAAATTCGGGCAAAATATTTCTAGTTACAATGCCGCTTTTTGCTTTTTAATCCAATTGCTTTAGTATCAGCCTGCCACCAAGCATATATCCATCATCTTCAAGTGGTTATGTAGTAGTATAATGATAACAGGGGATGCTAATACCATAATGGGCTTTGCTAGCGTTCGCTTGGAGAGACGAATCTTCGCTAATGGCCTGATTAAGAGATTGAGCGACGAACTAATGGACGTTTTCCCCTTTTGTCTTCGGTACACAACTTTATTTTACGCCAGTTTCCTTCGTTAAAAAATCAAAAATGCGAGTTGAGCATTTTTTTTTAAATGAATCGAACCGATTTCCATTTAGATTAAAAACCGATGACCAAGACAAATTGCCACACATATAGAAGGTAAATCGCGGAACATTTAGTTAATTGAAACGTCTGGGGTTGAAACGCGCAACGGAACAATTACACTGAGTGTTAACAGATGATAATGTATTCATTTCGCCCTTTATTTGCCTGGACGCTTTATTACAATATCTACATACATACGCAGTTATTCGAACTCTTGTTCTGCAGTAACCAGTAATTTAAATTTGCCAACCTCAAAAGGGGGTTTGTTCGATACAGAGTTGTAAAACGATTATTAAAGAAAGAATGGTCGCTGGCTTTCCATGCTTGCTAGTTACAAATTTATAATTAATTAACTTGTCAAGTCGTCGAATTAAACTTTTCTTATAAAATTACTTTTCTTCTACATACTCGTACATCTAGAAAAAAATTCAGCTGTATCTATCGATATACATATATTTTTAGGAAATTAATCATTTTACAGAAAATTAATTCTTTTATGCTTGTTTTTCATATTATTATGAAATTAATTATATTTTAATCAAATTAAATTAGACAGTGCAGTTTACGACACGAGCCGTAAGGCCAGTGTCACAAGCACACGAGTGTAAAAAAAGCTTCACGTATGTGTTGCACACTATACTTTTTCTACGACCTCAATACAAACTTAAAAAATGAGTTAAATTAGTAAACGTTCACTTCACTTGACAGTTCTCACAAATCCGTCGTTCAAACTAAAAACAAGCACAGCAATCTATTCAAATGTTTACCCGTGCCGAAAAGTATATGGGCTCTGATGGCAGAAATGCGTAAAATAAACTCCATAAGAAATGCATTGCACTTCACCCATCGATATAAAAAATAAGACTTCACGTACTGCGATCAGTATAGGAAACTACTACTTTATACATGGGAGTAGAAAAACTATTTTTTTGTTTCCCATGAGTTGCTTAATAATTGTGTGCATTTACGGTTTATAATTACTGTGAAATTGATTAATATTTAATTTGTTATTGAAAATAAAAAAACTCTTGCACAAGCATACAGCGCAAAAATGAAACAGATTTCAAAGAAGCGCGAAACAGGGCTAACAGTATATGATCCGGAGGAGAAACGTGAGCACCTATCAAGAATGCTAGACGATATAGAAGAAAACTATACCAAGCAAAACATGACACAATTTTACAAAAAAACGGAGAGATGAGTAAAACTTTTCAAACAAAAATAAAGCTAATCCACGAGTAGAATGGGCAAATGGGGAGAAGAAGGATAGATCGTAAAAAGATGGGCTGAATATTATGTAGAATCTATCTCAATCGAAGAAGACGAGTAAGTGAGCGTACAACAAGAGCAGATAGCGAGTTTACACAAACGAACATTAGAGGTCGCAAAAGAAATCATTTAAACTCTAAAAGATAACAAGAGCTCAGGAAGCGATGAAATACCAGCGGAGCTAATTAAGTATGGAGGGGACACCTTGACGAAGAGAGTCTACAATAAAAAGGGAATAATCTCAAGTGTGAATAGTATGGCCCAATATCGTTGCTAAACATAACATTTAAAATACTGGCAAAAACAATAGAGAAAAGATTGCAAAGATTCGCAGAGAGTACTAGGCTGGGTTCCGTTAAGGCAGATCAACGGTAGACCATATACATACCCTAAAAGGTATTCAAGAAAAATGCGAACCCAAAAGAACGCAAATACATGTTGCATTTATTGATTTTAAACAGGCTTATAACTGTCTAAAAAGAAAAGAGGTCATAGAAGCTCTTAACTTTTTAAAATGCCCAAAGAAATTAGCGCAGTTAATAAACATGACAATAGAACAGACAAGATAAACGGCTGGAAATCAGAGAAATTTCGAACGAACCTGGCTTAAAACAAGGAGACTCGTTATCACCTACCATTTTCAATCAGGCATTGGAAGCAATCGTTAGAAGGCGCCAGTTGAAAAAGTCAGGATAAATGCACACCAATGCATGGCCTTTGCTGACGATCTAGCAATGTTAGCGAGAACTAAAGAAGAATTAAAATTATAAATGGGTAAAATAAAGTAATAATAATAAGGGAAGCTAATAAATTTGGGCAAAAATAAATGCTGAGAAATCTAAATACATGGCGATGGGGCTAAACAGAAGAGCGAAAAAAAATTTAAGAATAACAGTGTGAGAAGAAAAATATAAACTAGAAAAAGTAGATAAGTTAAAATATCTAGGATCTGAAATATGTAGTTACAGGAATCCAAGCCGTGAAATCGGAAGAAGACTTATGTTAGGAATGAAAAGAGCGGGATCACTAATAAAAATATTAAAAGCAAAAATATATTCAATGCGGCATAAATTCGTATATATACGACAATAGCAAGACCGGTAGTCACTTATGCGAGCCAGACGTGGACACTAAGAATTAGGAACGTTTAAATAATAGAGGCTTGGTAGCCAAAAATGCTGAGATTAATATATTGAGATGTTAAACCGAACGGTGAATGGAGAAGACGAACAAACAAGGAAATTGAAGAACTCTACAAAGAACATCGTTTAGTAGCCAGAATAAAACAAAGCAGAATTAAGTGTTCGGGCATATTCTAAGAATGGGAACAACCGGAAGGGGAAACCTAAAATAATTTGGCAGCAATGTGTAATAGAAGACCTGGAAGAACTAGGTATTGTAAAATGGAAGAAAAACAATAATGCAAAGAGCCCAGTGGCAGCATGTGATACAAAAAGCCATAAGCCTCAAAGGTTTTTAGTGCTGATTAATATAAAGGCTGTTTAAAAAAAGGTCGGATATTTTATCCACCTATAGTATTCATCAATAGAAACAAAAAGCCTTAATGAACATAGGTCACTAAATTAAGTGTTTCAGAGATAGAGTTGATTTTGTATTGTCGTCAACAAATTACATTACTATGAAGAAACGAACAGTAAACTTATTATTATCTAAAACATACAACGAAAAATACGTAAAGAAGATGTTCTACATGCCCACCTTCCATTTACACACAGGCTTCACATCTTCGTCGAAAGGAAGCTCTTAGTCTTTCGAATATTTCTGGGTTTTGGCGGATAGTTTGGCAATCATTTTCTATTCGCTGCCGCAGTTCATCTACATTATTAATGGGCCTTGAATGTACCAGTGATTTTAAATATCCCTAAATGCAGAAGTCAAGCGGGTTTAAATCAGGGGATCTAGATGACCATGGCACTGGACCTCCTCATCCTATCCAGTTATGGTTGTATGTTACATTTAAAAATTTTCTTACGACGTTAGCGAAATGCGGAGGAGCCCCATCGTGTAAAAACTAAAGGTTAACTCTATCAATTAGGGGAACATCATCCAAGATTGGGGGTAAAATGTTATTTAAAAAGTCAATATAAACTTCACCATTTAAACGATTTGGTAAAAACACTGGTCCAATCAAACGGTCTCCCAAAATACCCAGCCAGATGTTAATGTCTTATCTTAATAATATCATGAGGGCTTTCATCTGCCCAAATATGATTATTGTGAAAATTGATGATCCTGATGTTTGTAAAAATAGCCTCGTCAGTAAATAAAATATTGGCAGCAAAGTTTGGATTTTCTGCAACTTTTCTTAGTATGAATCTACAGAAAGCTAGTCTGGAATGATAGTCGTGGGCTAAAAGAGCTTGCACCCGTTGAATATGGAAAGGATGCAGTTGCTGTTCTCGTAAAATCCTCCAGTCTAAAGAAGCATTCATATTTAGTTCCGTTCTGGTACTGATATTCGGATTCGCTACTCTTATTGAAACTTCTTCTTCTGTTTCAGGAGTACTTACTAATCTTGGCAGTCCGGCATCATGTTTATATGTAGTTTCGAAAACGATTTATCGGATGGAAGTGCAAGGTTAGGAAATGCTTCGGCGTAGAGATGCCGTGCTTCATAGGCGTCGCCATTAGCACGGCCGTACATAAAATGCATATCGGCCATCTTTTATTACAAAAAATAATGTTATTAATAAAAAATAATCGATAACTGATAGCACTGCAACGAGATTAAGGACACTTACAGCAAATAAAGAAAAATAAAAAACAACAATGGCTTAAATGTGTTTTATTTTTTTTCTTGAAAAACACGGCAGAAGTCCAGGTATGCTGTTTATTGATCAAAATACAAAATCAACTCTATCTCTGAAACACTTAATTTAGTGACCTATTTAAAGGTGTCAAAACCAACTATGGTGGCTATTTAAAAATAACAGAGGTTTATGTTATTACCCAAAACTTAGTAAGCAAATAAAAAATCTCTTTCCATTAGATCCTACACGAAAAGATGGATGTTTTTAATTTTTGTTTCAAGCTCTATAAACTCAATTAAATTTGTTTCGAAAATTTGGGCTCAGATTTCTTTATTAATTTTTGCGTTGGGAGTTAGCCCGGAATCGCTTCGACAATGATCTACCATGTACAGTGAAAAGGTGACTTTTATAGTTAATTTAAGTTAAATGAAATTTAAAACTTGATATTTAGGTTAGCCAGGGTGACGCAGATGTAGAGCGTCAGGCTAACGTTGCGAATGTCCCGATGGGCAGGATTTTTCTGCAGTGTGAAGGATACATGCCTAAGAGATAGAGTAACAAGGTCCTACACATACACATACACACACACATGGTGCAGTATGTAGGTATTAACACTAGCCACGTAACCCCAGCACTCAAGACAAAATGTTTTTTTGTGTTACAACAACTTAAAGTTGGTGAAAATGATGAAATGATTTTTCGGGAATATTTTTTTCCAAATAGCCTTACCGTGGGATACTAGCATATTAAAAGTGATTGTTTTTCAAGGATTTTATTGATACCAATAATACAAGAGTAATTTGAAAATTAGTATCAAGTGGAAATTAGAAACACAATCCATCAGTTTAAATATTTCCCTTACAGAAGAACTTGGATGGGTTTCTATGTAGTATACCATCGTCAGCCTCTGGCTCGCTCTTCTCTGAATTTTCTTTCCAACTTTCCAAAATAAGATCTCAATAGTCGGCGTCGTTCAGAATACTTTTCCAAATGCAAATGAACAGCAGCAACAGAATTTTTCTATGAGTCGTCGTAAATTAGAAGCATATCGGCTTTTTCGTTTCGTTGAAATGTTTCCCTAGTTTAAGGATTTTGCTTAAACGTTTTGGAATAAATAAGAGGAACAAAGTGGTTTTGCAACAAAACTGCGGTAATTTGACATAATTATATCACTTGTGTTCTGCATTTCATTTGTTTCAATTGTTTTGAAACTCAGCGGCTAGATTTAAATGTCTAAAGTCTAAACGTCTAAAGTATCGTTTTTCTGAATGAGAAGCGTTATTGCGGTGATTGCCAATTAAATTTTCAGATTAATCGCATGTTATTGGTATCAATTAAATCCTTGAAAAATGCTCTTTTTTAATAGCCTAAGTGTTCCACGATTTGAAAAAAAAATTGAGAAAACTTTAGGTTATTCTTTGCAAACAAAGGGAAAATGGTCCTCAGAATGGGCAGACGTATGTTTGGAAAGACTTGGGTATTGAAGTCAAAGATGGTCCAGTGGTACTATACCGCGGTAACTAGACCCATGGTAGCCTATGGCACTATAGTCTGGTGGTGGGACACTAACCAAGAACGATGTGGACACAGACGAATACAGGAAGTAGTTGTAAGAGACTCCATCTTAAGAATGAGCATTGATTACACTTGTCCAGAGTATTCTCTGCGAGATGTGATTGCAATGACTGGACTTGAAGAACCTCACCCTACCTCTCAAACGGGATAGTCGGATATACAAATGGGTTTCGTACAGGGACTGGAATATATGGCATAAGAGAGAACATCATCTGTGAATATTTGGGAATTAAAGCCACAGTCTTTCAGGCTGAAATATTTATTACTATAATGCAGTGTGTTCAAGAGAATGCAAAAAGTGGGTATATCCAACAACGCATAAGCATTCTGTCTGATAGTCAAGCGATCTTAAAAGCACTTGAATCATCTCGTATTAGTTTGCAACTAATGAGAGAATGTCTGAATCACCTGATCCTCTTAGCTGAGAAGAATACAGTTCAACTCATATGCCAGGGCACACATGCATAGAATGAAACGACGCGACGTAGCAGAAGCCCGTGCAGAAACTACTGCAACCACCCCGTATATAGTACCTGTATTCGGAATACCCAAAAATGCATCCCAACAGCGACAGGATAATGGACCGTTGAACAACATATTTCTCGTTGGGTTACAAGACAGCGACATAAACTAGGGAAGGAAATAATTGGTAAGCCTTCACGCATTAATCGATTAGACGGTTGATAACATTTGTCACAGGATACTTCCATCTGAAAAACACCTACAAAAAATAGGAATATACAAGAAAGACACACCCTGTAGGTTATGCCAGGAATAGGAAGAAACAGCCTCACTCATAATCTTTGACTGTCCAGCGCTGTACCGCAAAAGACAGCAACCTTTGGGAGGAATGCCATGAAGAATAGCGCTCACGCACGAGCACCTCGTAAAAAACATCCTGCAACTCGTTGAGGGCACAGGTTTTCTTTGATTGGATTAAGGTGTACAAAAGACCAAACAGTCGAAGTGCTAGAATGATGGGCACAAACTCAAAAAACCCTGCTAAAAATCAATCAATCAACCAATTGGGTTATTCTAATACACCAACGAAAACATCTTAAGGCTGGCATTTACACCATGAAATATACCTCATTTTAAGCACATTTTGTTCCAGTTTTTTAGACTCATTTTTTAAGCAGGAACGGCAGAGCATTTTTTCTTGTAGTTATCCATGTCTTTTCTATCTATTGATAGAAAGTTTTTTGTTAATTTCTGAAAACCAACTTTATAGTATTAAAAAATCTAAAGCTCTATTTTACTTCAAAATTTTCAAATAGTTTTTACAAAAAGATTAATACCGAAAAAATCTCTCTATCAGTAGATAGATACAACCACTCTCTTTCAAACGCCACAAGAATTTTTTTTCAAAATGCAAATTATGCCAGAAAAACTGGAAATAAAGTTCTAGAAAAATTGGTTTAGATTTCCAATTTATAATTTATCGTTAGGCAACACAAATAGCACAGTAACAACGAATAAGTACTTATCGGCTTTACGGAAACTTGACAAGGAGATTACAATTATTTAAATACACAGAAAATCGTAATTTTGTTTTTGCCATATCTTTTACAGTAATAACACAAATAACTATGTAAATATGCAAATTTTCAAATATGAATCTTACTCAATTCTTGACCTCTAACCTCAACTCGTTTTTAACGTTCTGCTGAAACGTGCCTTCTTATGACTTTTTGATTTTTTAAGTAGTTATGCAACTTTAGATACGTCAAATAGAAATTGACTGTATGTAAATGCCAGCCTTAAGTTCTAAAACAATATGCCCTGATTACACGTTGTCAAAATGTTACAAACTTAATACTAATATACGTAAAAATAAATGGAGATCCCAAAAATGTATAATATATAGGATATTCTATTAAATACAACACAGTTGAGGTTAATTCCAGTGAAACCGGAAGTACCTAACAGAAACTTGAGTTTAAATCAAATAATGTAGTTTTAAGGGTACATTATGTATATCGAATTTTATTTTGATATCTTAAAATACGAGTATAATTTAAAAAATAGGGGTACCCCAGGTTTCATCTACACCCTGTATAATAAAATGTTTTTCTCAGAACTTGTACAAAATTTACCTATACAATATCTACTGTAGCGATAGATATTTAATACGTTGTCCAAATTTGATTGTTACTCTGCTCTTATTTTTCAAACAAAAAATTTGAAACAATATTTTCTGTTACAACAGAATGGAAAAGTTAAAAAAATAGATTTAGAAGAGAGAAAATTTCGCCTAAAGGAAGCAGGCCTAACTGTTTTGAAAAAATTATTTTGTCCGTAAATTTGAGGCTGAAATGAAACCTACAATTAAATGTCATCATTTTTATTATAAAAACCAGGCAATGGAAAATCCCCATCATTCAGAGTAATAATTCAACGTGATTTTAATAAAACTGAATTTATAATAAGCCATAAATAATGTTTACACTTAGTGAAAATTCAACAGCACAGCTAATTCGCAATAATTTATTCCTCGTAACACACTGTGTAATCCAAATAAGTGGTCAGTGAATTTATAATGCGTATCCATTACGCCTCCCATTCGTGTTATGCGGTAGGAATTTCAGTACCCTTGCGCTTTATTCTCAACACTTTGCCCATTTCGTCAGCACAGCCACTTTTATCGGGAATAAAGCATCCAACTTCTGTTTTTCTCAATATCGAGGCTCTGATGGTTCGATTCACGCCACGTTCGCTCTCTCAGATACTAATACGAAGTTCATTGCGTAATTTAGTCACGTGGTGCATTCTTTTCCCCCTCTGGAAACACCACTTACACCCTAACAATGTTATTATTATGTCCCAAAGTGGGTATAAACTTGTCCTTAAGAAGTTTTATCATTTTGAAGGCTGCTTGGTGACAAATTGGCTAAATATATGGTTGCTTGTTAACACGTTTCTTTTTGTTACGATCTATAATTAATCACTACGAACTAAACCCTAGAGAATTTGAAACTAAAACTCAGCACTTGCTCTGGAAAGAATTTTGAGAAATTTTGGTTCATTTTTGAAATATTAAACATGTATTTAGCGTTTTAGCTTGTCTTAAATTGCAAATAAAATTATTTTTGAAATGCAGGAATTTTTGCACATTTTTGGATAACTAAAACATCAACAAACAAAGGCACTATCAAACCACATGGATTAGAATCATTAATTTTTCTAGAGCCGGAACTCAATGGTGCGAATCCGAGTGTAGGCTACATTTTTCTATACAGACTGTTCAAAATTAATTCGAATTAATAGCCTCAGAAGAGCGAGTTATTAAAATTTATTCTTTGAAATAAAAAAATGCATATTCGGAGAAACTAGTTTGTGAAATTAAATTTAGCAGTTTTCTTTATTGTTATTGGTGCTTATTTCGCCCCCCCCCCTCCACCCTACCGCAAAGCTTTTAACAGTAATGTCCAAATAGCTCCAAAAAGCGCTTTAATACGTTCGAAAATGATAACAAAAACTTGCATCCTTTACCGAGTTTTTGTTTCTTAATGCAACGGACGCACGGCTAATAACCAGCGAATCAGAGAAAACATCCAAGAAGGCCATTTGAAAAGCTTAATGTCACTGAAAATTTTCAGTGCTTAATACGAGTGCAGTTTGTGGTATAACGAGTAGCATATAAATAAAGCGCCAGCGAAACTTTAAAATGGTAGATTAGTTTCCAGAACACGTCCTATGCAGCTTATTACGTATTTTCAAAACTTTTCTGCAGCGCAACTTGTTAAGAGGATTTACAAAATGAATAACGATAGCTCGGTTTGGAATTCCTTTTTAGTTTTTTCTTCCTGTGAAAGAGTCCCAATTACAGCATGGAGATAAAGTTCTTTTTATTTTAGTCTTATTTCAATTAAATTCGTATTTATTAAAGAGAGAAATATTTATTTAGACGTTTAATATACGCCGAGTTTAGAATTTTTTAAATTATTTGTTACAAATGACTCATATCCTGTTTTCAAAGTAGAAAGCGCAATTGGTAATGTTTAAACCGGTGTAAAACGTAGGAAGCAAGAGTAAAAAGGAGTATGAAATGGGATATCAAGAATACTTTTCGCGAATTAATTAAGCAGCAGGAGCTTCAATAGACGGCTCTAATATCACATTCTCTCTAAGCCAACCATTGATGCAGGTAATGAAGTCTCTAAGGTTTGTTAATTATGACAAAAATGCAATATAATAACCATAACTAAGAGTAATGACTCAAAGGAATAAAATAGTACTCTCCCGATCGATATAATCTTGTCAGGGGGATCTTTATTCCCCGGTTTTGTTACTGAAAATACTCATTCCTCTTTCATGTCCCCTTTTAAAACGTTTTGTTTGATTGCCTTTTATGCGTTTTTATACTAAAAAGCATAATTATCTCTATCAGGCATTGATTTGTGACTTTTACTTATTTAACAAAGCATTTTTCCTTTATTTTCAGCATTAATGTATTAATTTTAACGTGTTTTTTAAATAAATGAATGGAATACTTTTTTCATAAAATTAGATTTATATTTCTATATTCGTAAATAACAATTAATTAAAAAAATTAACAGTAATAATTCAGTTCAACTAAATTAATTAATTTTTGAATTTTAGCTTGGAATTGAAAATTTTGGTCGTATATTTCAGTTTTAAGTTTGTAGACTCAAATTTAATCTTTTTATCATATTTTGGCGAAATTTTTGGTTATCCAAACCTTTAAAGTCAAAAATTCCCGGAATTACTATTTAATTCTGAATTTCAAGACTCAAACTTTGCATTTGATTTTTGTTTTTGGTAAAATTTAAAATTAGCAAAAGCCAGATGGCCCAGTTTTGGTTTTAAATTTAAAACTTTGGGAATAATTTTTGTGTTCTAAATTTGTAGACCCAAATTTTGCATTTTCTTTTTTGTTATTTGTCAAAATTCAGATATCAACAGCCAGATTGCCCAATGTTGGCTCTAAATTAAATGTTCTAATTGTTATTTTGGGATTTTGAATTTGAAGACTCTAATCTTGCGTTTAATTGTCATTTTTGGTTTTGGTTAAATTTTGGATTATCAAAAACCAAATCGCCTAATTTTAGTCTCAAATATCAAATTCTGAATCTTATTTTTAGGTACCGAATTTTTAGGCTTAATTTTGTCTTTGGTAAAATCTCAGAAGGCTAAAAGCCAAATCGCTTGACTTCTAAATTTATAATGTCAAACTTTGTAATTAATTGATCTTTTTGGCAAAATTTCAGAATACTAACTTTGGCTTTAAATTCAAAATTCTGGGTTCTGAATTTATAAACTCAAATTCTGCATTAGTTTTTATTTTTTATAAAATTTCAACTTACCAAAAACCAAATCCCCCAATTTTGTCTTTAAATTTAGAATTCGGCCTTCTCAATTTCTAGGCCTGAAATTTGCTTTTAATTCACATTTTTAGCAGAATTTCGGATTACCAAAAAGGAGATCGCCCGAGCTTGGTTTAAAATTCAAAATTTTGCGTGTTATTTTTGAGTTCTGAATTTGTATTGTCGGACTGCATTTAATTTTGATTTTTGATGATATGTTAGATTACGAAAAACCAAATCGCCTAATTTTATCTTTACTTCGAAATTTGGATGCGAAAGTTTGCATTTGCTTGATATTTGTATCAACTGTTGATTACCAGAAGGCAGATTGTCTAACTTTGGCTTGAAGTTCAAAATGTTAGACGTTATTTTTGAGTTCTGAATTTGTAGTATCGAACTTTGCATTTAATTTCTTTTACATAATTATAGGTATTATGTTTGGGATTCTAAATACTTAGACTCAAAATTTGCATTTAATTGACATTTTAGCAAAATTTCGGATTACCAAAAACAAATCGCCCGAGTTTGGCTTAAAATTCAAAATTTTGAGTGTTATTTTTGTGCCCTAAGTTTGCAGATTACAAAAATCCAACTCGCCTAATTTTGTCTTTAAATTTAAAATCAGAATATTATCTCTGGGATTATGAATTTGTAGACCCAAAATTAGCATTTAATGAGCAAAATCTCGGATTACCAAAAGGCAGATCGTCTGAGGTTGGCTTGAAATTAACAATTCTGGGAGCTATTTTTAAGTTCTAAGTTTGAAGACTCAAGCTTTCAGTTTAATGTTTGTTTTTGGAGAAATTTCAGGTTAGTAATAGTCAAATCGTCTTTCAGTTTAAAATTGCGAATTTGAGTTTTTAAGTTGAAAACTCCAACTTGGGACTCAATTTTCATTTCTGGCAAAAATTCACGATTTCTAACGAAAGCCTTGATTCGTCCTTGATATACACTGTAGTTGTCGCAATATTTTTCAATTTTTTGCAAATTTTTATCGCCGAACAATTTCAAATTACAGAATTTCTGTTTGGATATTTCAGAATTAATGAATTTGGAAGTTGTCAGCATTTGCAAGCGAAACCTCCTTAGCGTTTGAAATATTTGGTCAAAAAAGTTATATTTAGGACTTTCTGACTGTTGTTTCTTATTTTGAAGTCCATCATTCAACCAAACCCTATACAGTTCAATAATGAAGACTAATGGCAGTTTTCTGAAAGTGAACAGGGAATTGTCCTTAAAGCGCTCCATTAACCACTTATTTCCGTGTTATTGTCTTACAGTGAAACTCAGACGAATGATTAATGACGGACGCATCTTCAATAATTATTATCTTAATTTTAACACGTTCGAGGGACGATAATTTTGCTCAACATTAATATCCGACATCGAATTTTCGACGCGATGCATCTGGTGCTTGTTGAATTATTTACAAGTAATTGAATTTTCCTAAAGTACGTTAATTATTATTATTGCAGAAACTGTCGTATTCGATTCGGTCGTTAGTTGGTAGGAAAACCAGGGTTGACAACCCGTCAAAGTCCGCAAATGACGCGAAATTTCTGCCGTAATCCTCTGTTCTAGTGACAGACAATGTCGTGAGGGAGAACAAGGGGTAAACGATGGGAAACAATGAATTTAATGAGTGTGAAAGCTTTTTTATTTGTTTCGCTAAAATTTTAAAATTTTATCTTGCGAATGAAAATGTAGAAAAGGCTTGCCTGGCTACGATCGAGAAACATTTGCAAATTGATTAAAGCTGGATAAAGGTGTTTTATCCGCTTAAAAGTGTAATAAAGGCTCAGTTTACTACATAGCATTCAGTCGACAACTCATCGCTAAGCAACCCCGTGTATCGCAACTGAGCTTTACGGGATTTGCTTGGATCCGCAGCGCAATAAAGAAGATTTTCTTGTTGAGAGCGGTTTCGAGTACCCTTGTGACTCATATCATCGTTGTTCGCGGATTTATAACTGACTCAGTTCTTCGTACACTAAGCTTCTATGCCTTATAATATACTACATACGTGCTTTGATCTCGCGTAGATGGATCTTTTCAAGTTCATTATACACCGACGCTCATACATTTATGAATTCTTTAAACTGCTTAAGTATTTTTGAAAATTCTGTAAATTTTTTGTATAGGTAAAATGTAAAATCTCCAAGAAAAATTAGATGGATGTAGAAAAATAGGAAAATAGGCGAAAACTGTCTGAAAATTAAACACGGGAGTTGTTGTACACAGATCAAGAAAATATTTTTAAATAATAAATGGGCCAGTGACAAGCTCAACCTTTATAGATTGAAATCAAGCACTTTCTTTCGAACTAGACTGTACTAATTTAAACTTCTCCCTCGTAACACTGATAGGGATTACAAGTATTTTAATTTTGTCATCAGTTTTTTGGCCTATCCCACGTCCACAACTAAAATTAGGTTAGATTATAAATAATTAAAATAATTTTCAACCTGATTTTACAAGAAGAAAATGGTGGGCCGTCGGTCGGTGTATCATTTGCTTTATGTGACCTTAACACTGAAACTTTAAGGCCTAAACTAAGAACCAATCTGCAATTTCGTCAGTTTTAAAGTTGAAGTCCCAATCTTTGCCCGAAAGGTTAAATCAAGTGCCCAGAACGCCAGCACCACATTTTGCACGTAAATTTTTGGACAAAAAAATATCACTAAAGTTTACTCCGGGCTGCTAAATTTAAAGCTTCGAGATTCAGTCCAGATTTGAAATGAAATAGTTACTTCTGGTTTGCTGGCTTGTGCTATGAGTTATAATTAAATCAGAATTAAATTGAGAATTTTACATAATACACAAATATAGGTTTGAATAAATCAGGTAGAATTAGATAACCAGATAAAGTATGAATAAGATTGAGCTTAGAAAACTACTGAAGAAAACATGAAATAATAATATTTAATTATAACAGGTGTTCAAAATTGTCTCCGTTGGATTGAATGCAAGCCTGAGCGCCGAATGATTGAATTTATTACATTGTATGTCTCCTGTAGATTTTGGCGTATGGTAATTAATGATGTATTAATTCTTTGTATCAATTCATCTCGCGTATTAATTTCATGTTGGTAAACCAATTGCTTCATGTAGCACCAGAGATAAAAAATTTAAACACGATAAATCTGGTGACCTAGGAGGCCATGTCACAGAACCGTCTCGTCCGACCCAACTTCCTTGATGGTTTTCGTCCAGCCAATTACGGACGTTTCTTCCAAAGTGAGCTGGTGCTCCATTCATTTGAAATATCATGTTTCGTCTGACATTTAATGGAACATCGTCAAGCAAAATTGTTCAAATAATTTTGCGTGAAATCGAGATAGCATTTAGACGATCGGGTAACACATGTAGTCCAATTAATTGATTATTAATTACACCGGCTCATAAATTTACACAAAACCTGTTTTGAAAATCATGTCTTCGAACTAAGTGGGGATTCACATCGCTCCATCCAAAAATGCATATTTTGATAGTTTTTAATTCTATTATTCGTAAAATGGCTTTCATCAGACCATAGCACATTATTCAATGTGTCTTGATTTCCAAAATCCAATGGCAAAACGCAATACGTGGAGCAAAATTTCTATCTTGTAAAGTTTGTACTCTTTGATAATGATACGGATGAAGCAGTTGGCCTTTTATTATGCGTCATACCCAACTTTTAGGAATTCTGGTATCTCTCGAAATTTGGCGAACACTTACTTCACCGCATCAATTACTAGTTCTTCATCTTCTACGTTTTCATGAGGTCTTCATAGAGTATGTATTGTTCTGAAATTTACATTTTCCAATAAAGTCGGTGCACTCTTGCAAAAACAGAACGATGAGGAACTCTTCGGTTTGGGTAGCGGCGCTGATATTCTGCTGCTGCACATCTCGCGTTGCCGTTGCATAAACCATAAACTAAATGTAGTTCGACGTACTCCCTATTCCCAAACCTGTGTCTTGGCATTTTGGAATAGCTTCTAGTACTAAATTTGTATTGTCGCAACTTTTACAGTAACAAACAAATTAATATGATATGAGGTATTGTTGACATTATGCAACAATTGATTTGTTCACAAAGTTAAATTCATTACATACAATGTGATTTTTTTAAAAACTCAATTGCAGCAGGCCGAATTCTGTCTTAATAACCTTAGAACTGTCTGTATTAAGTCAGAATACGGCCTGCTGCAATTGAGTTTTTAAAAAATCACATTGTACTTTGCTGACCTATATCTTCTAAACCACAGCAAATAGGACACTAGTTCATTAAACCTTTTTTACTCAGCATTAAATTTTATATCTATGGTTGATGTATGGCCGTTTACTTTTGGGACATCCTGTATATTTAAACTTTGTTAAACATTTAAATTCAGGCTCTTCAAACCGGCAATTTTAAAATTTCAGGATATAAATAAACTCCAAACATCACGATTGTTACGTATAAGTAACTCGAATATTGGTTATCTTTACTATTTTTGTGGGTATTTCGCCACCAGTTGATGAAAACTTAAGGCCTTGAAATTCATCAAGTTTTAAAAAATAAGCGTCCCAATTTATGGTTTCCCAATCTAATTTAGATTTGAAATTAGAATGTTTTAAAAGTTATTTCTAGTTTGGTTGCTGGAAATGTGGTAAAATACTGGATTGAAACTTTTAAGTAAACTTAATAAAATACAGATTTCAATAATTTCGATAGAATCACAAACGAACAATTACCAATATTTCAGGCTGTAATTTCAATCCTGGAAAGAGAATTTAAACGCAAAAATTATAGAAAACTGTAAACAACATCTTCCCCTTAAACCCCACAGATAAACTTATACAAAACTTAAAAATAGTATGAATAAAATTGCTTTTTTATTTCGAATATTGTTGGGTCGTTTTATTTTTAATTTTTATATGAGAGAGTTTACTTACTTTATGTTTCATATTCAAATTTTGTCTGAAATGAGCTATTATAAAAAATTGTTGATTGGTATTTGAATGTGAACTTCAAATATTTGAACTCCACTTTAATAATATTTAAAATTTAAAATTCAAAATTGAAAATATAAATTTTTAATTTTTAAATTTCAGAATTTTAAGTCAGAAATTCCAAGCTGTGACTTTTGAAGTTCGGCCCAAAAAATTAATTTTTTTTAACGTAAATTGGAATTGAGTTTGATAATATTTGAATTAAAGTCACAAGATTGAAATATTCTTTAATTCAACTACAAATTTGATTTTTCAATTTTAATAAAAGCAGAAGATAGAAGCAGGATCAGGTGCAAAATTCCATTTTAAACTCAACAAATTTGCCTGTTGAGGTATTAATTATTAAGTACTCCAGTCAGAAAAATGGTAATAATATAGGTCCCCATCTGTTAACAAAATTTCAGCTTATCAAAAGTCAGACTGTCTAATTTTTGGAGTTGGGAGTTGTAATATGTTTTGAATATTTGGTCTAACAATCTTGTTGTTAGTACAACTGTACTTTTAAAAGGAAAATTTTAACAAAATTATGTTCGTATTGTACTGCAATTGGATACAATTTTCTCGATTTATTTGAGATTTTCAACGCCAATTATCGTAAAATTACAAAACTTCTTATTGGGCATTTGAAAATTATTGCCAGTTTGAAGTTGAACCCTTTTGTTTAATTAGTTAGTGTTTAGTCTAAAAAAGCTCTATTTAGGGCTTTTGACAGTCGTTATGTGTTAGTTTAAAGTCCACGAAACCTTGCAGGGTTCTATAATGAAGACTACTGACATTTTTCTATTGATTTAATAACATTAGCAAAACAATTCTCTTTTTGGAAAGAAACCATTTCAGCAGCAGCAACCAAAATTCTTTGTTCAGTTTTTAAATTCTAAAAAATAATTAACAAGTACCAAGGAGTGGTTTCTGCTAAAAATAAAATTGCATTCTGCCATTAAAGGTTTCATTCTTGTCGCTGAAAACGTGCTGACTAAAAGTCTAAGAGCAGTTCAGATTTCATATGTAGCAAGTGGTAACTGTAGCAGGGACTTTTGTCCGGAGGCTGTGATATTGGCGCTCTACAGCAGACAAATATTTGAGTAGTCAACACGCGTATAGACGAATCCATCTCTAAAGTCAACAGCGCTCTTCATATCGGTGTTTAATATCTTCTCCGGTCCTACCGAAGAGTTTACGCGTCCTCCCTCCATATTGCGGCCCGCTGATTATTAAAGGCTTCCGTGTTTATACTTTTTTATATTAAAATTAAACCCATCCCGAGGAGGACCACCCCATTATGAAAGTTCCGCTAATGCAAAACGAAACCCCACAAAGATTCAAATTAATGTCGAGAGTTGGTAGCAAATTGAGTTACATTCGCACAATGCAGTGTTTACATCAAGGGTTTTTAGTGGGGTATAAATACAGTCGGCACCAAACCGAGTAATTGATTTTACAGCTACACGAATCCCTAAAATTATTCATCTACTTTTTGTTATTAACGTACTTTAATTTCGACAAATTTTTCTCTTCACAGCCAAAAGGAAAAACTAATTCCGAAGTGGATGAGATTAAAACGCAACGTAATCACAAAACTCGTTGGCTTTATTACTAATTAAGTAGTTTAGTTAGTTTCATTCACAACGTTTCTAAGTATTAGAGCTCTATTTCTATCGAGCGTCGGGATGCCCCAGACTGTGGGCGTCTGCATACGGCGCCGCCGATCGTTCCCGGTAGTAATAAATGGTCCATCTCGGCCCTGGCGCCTAAAACTTTCGACAAAAAACCACTTTGTTGTCTGTCTGTCTTATATCTGGGACTTCTGTGCTGAGGATACCCCACCAAAATATCACAAATATTGATTGTTTACATGATCCGGCAGTTTCTACTAGGCCAACAGCCTAGCCGAAAACTGGAAATCGAGCCAAACAACCTAATTCTTGTTCTAAAAGATGTGGAACGATCAAAGATTTATATTTTTAGAAAGAGGGTCAAATTTTTATGGTGAAGTTGTGATACTCAACTGGATAAATTATTGGAGATCTTGAAAGTTGGGAAAGTTCTAAGGGTAATTAGATTGTTAGAACAGAATTTGAAATTTTCCAACTGAAAATGGTTGCTTTGAACCATATGTGCGTCTCAGATCAGAATCCCAACGTCATGGTTTTAGAAGGACGGTAATTAATTTCATATCGGATCTTCTATGAGGTTGTTCTACTACTGAAATGAAAAATGTATCGGTTTAATTATATGATTCCCAAGAGTATTTACTTTAAACAATTATACACTTGACCTTAGTAAAATTTCTATTATTTTAGCACAAATGTTTTGCTTTTACCTAATTCTAATTTCAGTTTCTAACAATAAAGCTCAAAAATATCTACTCCAAGTTTGATTTTATTACTAAAAGTTCCATAGACGATTATACAATGTGATTTTTTAAAAACTCAATTGCAGCAGGCCGTATTCTGTCTTAATAACCTTAGAACTGTCTGTATTAAGTCAGAATACGGCCTGCTGCAATTGAGTTTTAAAAAAATCACATTGTATAAATGAAACTGTTATGGTTGAAATATTCTACTAAAATTCAGAAATATTACGCTCTTCTTGAAAGTTTACTAGGTCAGCAGGAAATATCGTTAGATATAACTGATGTCAAAAAATTGGGCATTCGACCTAGAAAGTAACCTAATTTGTCTGCCAAAAGAAGTTGGGGGATTTATTTGTATTTAGAGACATAGTTTTGTTTGTGAAAAACGAGGGCAGATTTGTTATTGTAAAATAGGAAGAGCTAGATTATTGCCTGTAAATGTCTTTATAGAATTATATGTATTCTGATTGCTAAAATAAACTGACTAAAAAAAATAGGAAGAAAGTGAAAGCCTAAAAGACGTTTAACAGAAAATTGTGCTAATATTAGAATTACTTTGTCTTAAAGATACGGATTTTTTTATAATTTTGAAAATATCACAGAAATGAGGACACAAAAATTTGAGGAGATTTGACAACCTGGAATATTTTTGGTTGAATTTTTAAACTTTTAAGAAGCTTTTTCAATTTTCAGTTTACGTTTTACGACAACGCTAGGGGTATACCACCTTATGAATTTTTCTTAAACTTATATTTTGTATAAACTGTAAGAAACTTAAACCTTAACGAAAAATTAGTAAACATGAAGTCGAACACAATATTTGTGCTGAAGCTTCGAAAGCAATATTTGAACACCAATTTAAATATGCCTTGGATCTTAGTCCTATAATAAATACTAAACTTTATAAGCTAAATTAGTAACTAAATTCTACATTTATTGAGAATGTAATAACCAGTTTAATATTATTAGTGAGTTTTTGAAAAAGATAGCCGTGTGTAAAAGGCCTCGGTCTCTGATGCAGGCATTTCAGGTTCGATTCCTGAGACCGGCCAAGCTTCGGCGGTCCCGGTTGTCGTACTAACTAGCACCTTTGACAATCGTGAACCTCTCACCATTTCGGGTCGATCTTCTTCTCATTATTTAATGGATAAGGTTAGCCTCCTGCCCAACATAAATGCTAAAAGGGCTCAGAGAACTCGTTCTTATGGGTTAGTAAGAAGCCATCAGCCTAGGCTTTGGTCATAAGAGGAAGAAGAAGAAGAAGTGAGTTTTTGAAAGTTTTTTCGGAACTCTTCTTCAAAAAAATGTTTGTTCAAAAATTGTGTATTGATTTATTTCCAGTATCACAGCTACTTTATTTAGAAAATAAGGCATTTTTTTTAATTTTGAAAATTTGGAGAATAAATATGTAATTATTGGTCGTATTTTAAAAATTCTAATTATCAGATTAGAAACAAGAGCTTTCACTATGGTTTCGATTTTCAGTTCAAAATTTAAGGAAACTTGTTTTTCATCAAACATTAGTTAACTTAAAGATAGCAATAAATAAAAGAATTCAACAGGAGTTGTGGAGTTTTTAAGCATAGGTTGGAATTGTAACGTTGTAAACTTGTTGATTTTCAAATTACAGTGCAAATTCAACATTTATTGGCAAGGAAACAATCTTGTTATAATTAATGATAATAATGAGTTTTGGAAAACTTGTAATTTTAATTATCAAGTCAAATAAAAAAAGTTCCAGTTCAAAACGTTTAAATGTTTTTTATTTATATTTTTATGAAATTGACGAAACCCCATTTTCAATTATGATATTATAAAGTGTAATAAAACTCGAGGAAGTTCATTGAATTATTACTGAAATATATTTTGATTAATTACTGAAATCGCAGGAAGGTTTTTGGCCCGCAACTTCAGAATTTTATCGTAATTTTCCAAATTTTGCGCTGTGATTTATGTAGGTAACATATTCAGGATTCGAAATAAGATTTGAAAAGTTTCCTGGGAATGTCATGGAAGAAAGGAAACTAACACAAATTTTAATTTCCGTAAAGTAGAACGTAACAACGTTAAATCGGAAAATTCACTTTGTGTACACTGCACAGAATTAAGAAAGCTTAGAAAACTTTTAACACAGAATTTTAGATTAATCTCCCTTGAAATCAAGCTTTAAATTAAAAAAATATCCATTGTTTTAAAAAACAATTAAAACTAAGGCATTTTTATATATTTTGAAAATTTCGCAAAAAGAATATTTTTGAAAATTTATTATAGAACCATCGCAAGCACTTTTAATCCACAACTACGACGAAATATATACCATTGTGCCTGTATTTTTAAAATTCTATTTTTCAGGTTAGAAATAACTCGCTGAACAGACATTCGTTGCTATGGTTTCGATTTTCAGCAACAGATATGTATGTTTGTGATTTCTATCTTTTATAATATTGAAAAAAATTTGTATTCAGTTTTTTAGCATGAAGTTATTTTTATATTAACATTTCCTATAACCTTGGAGAAAACTCAAGGGGCACAAAATCATGTAAATGAATTCGGAAGGAAACATTTTGGGTCAATTTTCAATATTGTAGCTGCAAAACCAAACCTGAGACATAATTTCAGCTTTGATTTAAATAACTAAATTTGGATTTTTGAAGATGTAAGGAAGGCGTAGTGGTAGAGCGTCAGACTAGCATTACGTTAGTCCTTGCTTCGAATTTCCCGATGGATAGGATTTTCCTGCAGCATCGAGTCCTGGTAACCATTCGTCGTTGGGCACCTAATTAACGACGCTCTCTTCCGAATAAAGTCCTAAGAGGTAGAGTAACAAGGTCGTACACTTACACGCACTTACACTATACAAATGCTGCGGTTTGTAGATATTAAATGGCACACCAATCACGTAACCCGCAGATTCGGGCCGGATTGTGCATGGCACCCGTAAAGACCACATACGCTAACGCACTAGCCTCGCACCGGAAGGTAAAAGAAGTTACAGATACAGATAAACATTTGGATTTTAGTGCTTAACTCGGAATTTTCATTTATAAGAAGTAAATTTTTGGCCGAATTTTGAATAGCAAGGTTCCAGGATAAAGTAATGCATTTATTGACAATTGAACAATCTTGTAAAGGTTTTTAGTGGGATTTGGAAAGTTTAACTCGGAAGCTCCCTTACAAATTCTTTATTGCGTTGGGAATTATTTTGAATAAAGCAACCGCTTCGTCTAAATCACAAAAACAAGGAGAGATTTGGGAAATTTTACAAGATTCATGATGGAATAGTATAACATCTTTTGATGCCGCAATTACGGACAAATATCTGATTTTCAGTTGCATTTTTAAACATTTTATTATTAGGTAAGAAATAACGTGTACGTCAAGCATGTAGTTTATCACAGACACTGTTTAACATATACTTGGATGATATATTAAAAGTAAGTGGAAACCAGGAGTTAACAAGGGAATTCAGATCAACAGAGACAAGTTTATAAACATATTCTGTTCGCCGACGACCAAGTCATAATTGCTAAGTCCGAAGATGAACTACATCTCAGCGTGCATAAACTGTATAAAAACTCTAAAACTTATAACCTCATAATATCCCCCACAAAATCAAAAATCATAGCCTTTAAAGGAAAAGAACCAGTACGTTTTAAAATCACAAATCGAAAATAAAACACTAGTTAGAACCAACATCTCACTACAATTATCTGGGATGCAACATATAAAAGAAATACAAAACAAAACGAAAAAATTCCAGATGATGTGTGGCACGATACAACGAACAAAACAAGAAAGGACACTTAAATAAAATTCTATAAGACCATGGTAGTACCGAAAAATAATGCAAGACAAATAGAAACGACATAGATAAAATTCCTAAGATCAATGAAAGGATGCACATGACTGGAACATATCAGGAATGAACACACAAGAAATGAACTACAAATTTGGCCAATTAGTGAAAAGATACAAAAATACAGAAGAAGATGGACTGAACACATACAAAGAATGAATCAAGACAGATTTCCTAAAATATTATGGAAACACAAACCAAGGCGGAAAAGAGAACCACGGAGACCCAGAAAGAGACGGCAATTTGAGTCGGAACAGGCCGACGGACTTATACCGTGAAGCAGATGATGATGACGATGGTAAGAAAAAAAAAATTTTTGGTAAGGTTTCGATTGCGAGCCTTTTATTTGATACTTTTCATAAAATTAAAGAAATCTTGTTTTTAGTTCCTAATAAAATGTAAGAAACCATGGGGAAACTCAAAATAAATTACTGAAATCGCAGAAATGCCTGTAGCACAAAATTTAACTGTAATTTTCAAAATTGTAACTCCAAGATTTGAACTCTGATGAATGTTATCGTATTTGAATTTTAAATCCAATCAATGCGAAACTTAGAGTTTTGATTTTAAAAGCAAAATTTTTATCGAAATTTCCATATTAAGATATGAATTCTGCATTTATTGGCAATGAAAAAAACATTATTAGATATGCTTGACAAGTTTGCTCAAGAAAAGGCAAGTAACACAAATTTTCACTGGTTTAATGTATGCATCGAGCCATTAAATAGAAAAATCGACATTTTTATTCAAATCCTGCAAATAATAAGCTTCAAAATACGATCCTAATGATATCCTTTGCAAAGCGAAGAACGTAACATCCCCCAAACCGGAAAATTCATTTCGTGTCTTTTTGTACACCGTACAAAATCAAAATCACATTTCCTCCATAATGAAAACCCAGCGATAGTTTTGCACAAGCAACTTAAACCTAAAATCCTTCAGAAAATAGCACTCTTATAGAAAATTCAACAATTCAAAAATATAAAATCCAAGCTATGAATCGCAACGAACAGTTTGTCGAATCCAGGCTATTGTGTCCACGGAGGAAATGAGAGGAATCAAATAATGCATTGCAGAAACTAGAAATACGGGAAAGCTTTCAGAGATAGCGCATCAGCTGATTGAGAGAGATGGTTGTGAAAAATGGGAGCGTTAGAAAAGACTGCGAGACGTAGTATCAACTGACCCTTCATCCTGAAAATGAAAAGAACGATCTTTTAAAGAACTGAGATCAGATGGGATCAGATTTTGACGGAGATTGTGCGAGAAAATAAGCTTGGCGCTGTGCTTATAAATGTGAAACAGAGTTGAGAATTTTCTGTCAACAACCCAGATCAAAATATTTACAGTAAAAGAAGGTGTAAACTAAAAAGAAAATAGTAAATTTCCAATTTCCAAATTTAATTAGTTTGCCTTTTAAAAAGCAAGTCGCATTTGGGTGAAATCAAATAAAAGGATCAAACTTCGATAATTTAGTGAAAAGTTCGGTGGAACGTAAAAGTAAAACTGTTTCAGAATGCGTATCCTCTTCTTATGAGGTTGTTTCTACCATTAACATGATTAAACTGGTACGAGAGGATCCTTTGTGTTTTCTAGCTCCATACGACGCCACAACAATACACGTTTCCTTTTGTTTGAACCTCATTTTCTCGGAATCCATATCACTTAACGCTAAATTAAAATTGCCTTGAATATTTTCCGGCGGTTTACACGTTGATTTTAAATTTCACCCTGGATTTTATATATATTTTTTAGGTTTATAAGTAATTACTTGTGAAAATGTTCAGTAATAACAATATTATAGACAGGAATCAGCCAAGGTTTGTTTTGTTTAAAATGCATTTTGAATATAACGACAAGAAATGTTGTAAGGTGACGGAAACTTTCAATATTAAATAAAAGAAGTGTACAAAAGGAGAAAAAGGATTAAAAAACCTTAATCACGTCCGTCAATCAGACCGAAGCGAATCTGTAGTAAAGTGTAATCCATCAGGAAATGATGTGAACAGGTCTTTCCGTAACCATTCAAGTGTGACCGCGATAGGGCATTGAAGGCAAACCCCAGGGAAATCAGACTAAACCTCAGTGCCGCTGATAGCTCTTTAGATACATTTCGCATTTTTCTCAGATTTAAGCGATGGGGTTTCGTATAATGGAACCGCAATGATATTTAATCAGGTTTTTTAAGATAATCATATTTTTGTTATCGAATTAAAAAAAATTACGATTATAATCAAGATTCGGTTTCTGAAACAGATATTGAAGGCAAATTTTGACTTTTAAATAGCACCAGGAAAATATATATATAAAAGTTAAACTTTGAAATTATTAAAATTTTAAATATTCGAAATAATTCCAAGAAGTCAAGCCATATTTCAATTCTGAGTCTATAACCTCAGTCTGTTAATTTTTTAATTTTTTAAAGGAATAAAACTTCAGGTTTGATTTAACGACTTGTTACCCAAACTTTTCTCTAAAATTCGTTTTAAGTTAAGAAATGAAAAAATGATGGAATTTGCAAGCAAAATAAAAAATATTGACATCTTAATATAGTACATATACTTAATGTAAGTTTTATGTTTCTAGGATTTTGACTTTTGACTTTGAGTTTCAAGGTCAAACTGTAGAAAATAAAAATTGCGTTTTCGATTTCGACCAAATTTTGAATTCAGATTTCCATTGTCTTGGCTTTGTGGAATTTTGGACTAAAAAAATAAGAAATGCAAATAACAACTTAAATTTTAATTTTTAGTTACATATTTTGAACTTTTCCGCTACCTACTTCAAAAATGTTGGATTAAGATTGAAATTTAGTTTCAAACTTCATGACAAATTTAATTCTTTTGTTACTTTTAATTATTCGGTTGAAAGAGAAAAAAATTAGAATTTAGGTTTCAACTTAAAATTTTTAAGTCAAAATTAAAATTTCGGAATAAAAAAAAATTAATTCCCAGCTACTTTGAAAATGTTGGATTATGATCCAAATTTAGTTGTAAAATGAAAGCCAAATTCAATTCTTTAGTTCATTATTGATTTTTCCGCTAAAAGTAAAAAATCTTAATTTTATGAATTTTTGGAAATTTAGAATTGGGAGTCCTGAACTGATTAATGCCCTACTTTTGAGAATTTGGAATTAGAATTTAAAAAGCAAATACAAATTTTAGTTTTTTATTAAAAATTTAGAACACCCCAACGACTCCAAAATTTTTGGATTAAATGAAAATCAGCAAAATCTACTTCTAAAATTTATTTATCAGATTAATCTTTTCAGTAAAGTATATCGACACATATACTCCGCGAGGGAGTATGACCGGCCTCTATGGTTTAAGGTCTTCGAAGTCGCTTTCATATTCGGTTGTCTCGCACCCTATGCGTATGGGTTGATGTGGTAAGCACCACGCCTTCGACTACCGCCTGCTTTCGCTACACCACCATTGTGTTTCGATTCCGAATTATTTTCAGTGACTGGGTAGGTCACCTGCTGAGCATCCGACAGTCCGCGTTGTAGTCGAGTGCCTTATCCACTCGGCCACTCCGGCCATACTTTTCTGTAAAAAGTTAAAAATCCTTGATACTTGAAGGAAATGCCTTACTGGGAATTTACGACTAAAATTTTTTTGTTAAGAGTTTTCCAATATTAATGTTGCGCTTTCCGAATTTAAGACTTTTTTTCAACAATTTTGAACCTGTCCAACCATTTCGAGTTTTGGATTGAGAAGAAAATTAAATTTAAATTTGTATTCATATTTAATTTCAGTTCTGATTTCAAACATTAAATGCTCTGCTTTTGGAATTTTAGGATTATTATTTCTAAAAATAGAAATATAAATTTTATTCTTAGCTTTTTATTTGTAATTAAAAATTTCAGGCGTCCGTTCCTTCGAAAATTTTTAATTAAGAACGAAATTTAGCTCAAAAATTCCAACAAATTTAGGTAAATATTGGTTTTACTTTGAAAAATTAAGTAATTATTAAGTTAAAACTACAAAATCCTTAAATTACAAAGTTTTATTTTGAATTAACCCCGAAAAAGTTTTGAAATCAAATTTCGACCAATTAAGAATTGAAATTATAAACATAAAAGTTCAGTGAAGTTTTTACTTTTTAATCAAAAATTTCAAACGTCTCCAATCATTTCGAAAGTTTTGAATTAAGACGAAAATTAAATCTAAATTTGAAATCAAATTTCATTTTCAGTTCTAACTGAAAAATTCTTCAGTTCTGATTTCAAATATTAAATTTTCTGCCTTTGGGATTTTAGCATTAAACTTTGAACGTTTTTGATTAAGAACAAATCTAAAATTCCAACAAATTTAATTATTCATTTTACTTTGAAAAATTAAGTAATTCTCCTTAAATTTAAATTTCAAGGATTGTTGTCTCGCTTTTCTAAATTACAAGAATTAAAACATTTAAAAACAAAAAGATATATTTTAATTAGTATTATTGATTTTAAATTATAAATTTTGTGCGTTTCCCATTACTTCAAAAAATTTCTAAAACCCATTAGTTTATTTATAAATTTTCAGTTAAAACTGAAGAATTCTTATAATCTGATTTAGGATTTCAAAGTTTAGACCCGTTTTTGAGATTTCATGATTAAAATTTTGAATTAGGGAATAAAACTTTCAATTAAATGTTTGCAATATCTAATTACAGATAATTACAAATGTTAAATGTCCCCAACTACTTCCAACATTTTGGGTTGATCGAAATTTAGTGCTAAAATTCAACCCAAATTTAATTATTTTTGGTTTAAATTAAGAAAAGTTTTATTTTGAATTAAATTCGAAAAAAAATTGGAATCAAATTTCAACCACTTTAGAACTGAAATTATAAACAAAACAATTCAGTGAATTTTTTACCTTTCAAGCAAATTTTTAAATATCCTCAACTACTTCCGAAATTTAGGAATAAGATTCGATGGAGAATCCTCAAAATTAGATTTACATAAATCAATGATTCAAAGTTTTTATTAAAATGTTTAAATCACCCTACATCATGGAAATTTCAATCTTTTGAAGTAATTTGCAAATGTGGGGCTGAAATGGAAGTTCAAAATTTTAAGTTGAGTATTGCCTGTATTACTTTAAATTTTCATTATGAATGTTTTGCTTTTTGAGTAATAATTTGGTGTGCTACTCAAAAATAAATTAAATTCATCAGTAATTACTTAAAATTTGGAAATTTATTGAAATACTCCGCATAGAAGCCTAAACCCATCAAAATATATAGAATTATATATGTAAAAGGGTAAAATCAAATTGATTTAGCAATGGAAGGCTTAGAGCACTGAAATGGAATTCTGAATTTGGTTTTCTGGAATTAATTCAAACTCAAAAATGCTGAATTTGATCTTTAACTAATAGATTAAAATTTGTTAACTATTAAATATTTATTTTGATTAATTTAAACCAAAATCAGGGTCAGAATTTATCTGGGATTTGCAATTTTAAGCTTTTGTTTATAAATTGAAAAATCTTTAAAGGTGGATTTAGGAGTTTAGACTTGAATGGTTTCAAAATTAAAATATAAAAAGGTTTTGAGGACAGATCAAACTCTTTATCTGGTTTTCATGAAATCAACATCAAACACTCTAGATTTGTGCTACAAATAAAAGATCAAAATCTAGTGCGAAAATTTGTATTAAGTTAAGTTAAAGTTTCGGATTGAGATCAAAAATGGAATTTAATTTTAATTCTGTAGTTTCCAGTTTTTAGTTTTAATTTTGAATAGATTTAAGTTTTTGTTTTTTAGTTAAGACTTAGATCTTCGAATATCAAATAAATCCTTTATAATTGAATTCAATCTTTTGAAATTCAAATACGAGGATTAAGATTTCGATTTTTCATGAAACCTTAAGAAATACAAACTAAATTGATAATTACGAAATTCATAATCTAATTTTTTTAAAATTATCTACAAAACCTAGTCTTAGAGATTGGAGCTCTACTGTTTCCAATGTTAAAATCGTACGTTTTGATTTAAAATTTATTAGATTAATTCTTTGAGTCTCAATCTCATTCGAATCGAAATTCATCTTCAGATTTTGTAATTTCATTTCATGAGTAAGGTAAAGAATCAAACCCAAGGGTAAATTTAACGCTAACCACTGCAGATTAATGGGGTAGGCAGCGAAGAGTGACCAAGTGCAGAACATTTGTTTTCTTTCCAAACCACCCCAATGTCGGTAAACTAAGGGTGGAAATCTTGGCGACACAAAAAGTGCATTTCTTAGACTATTTTTCTCTTAGAATTTTCCATTTTTTTTCATACTGATTTATAGCCTTTAAACTGACCGACCGTCTTGCTTTAGTTAAAATATATTTCGTCGCTTTGCGGCTTTCACGGGGGTGGTTTGGCGTTTGAATAAGAGCGCCTGTGGCCGTTTCTAATTATCCTGTGTAACCCAATACGATCCATTGATGAAAATCATGTAATGTCACTCCCTTATTCCCTCGTATGTTTAATCTCGGTTTAATCCAACTTCAAAGCCTTCATATTTGGTCAGTTTCTATACACTTAAAATTCGTTTTCGATTAATGGATTTTTTTTGTATAAATGATGAAGAGTAAAGGATAAAGAAGGACAAATAGGGAAGTGTGCTACATCAACAGCATTTCCTGCATTTTTCCCTTTTTACTTAACGAGACTAAGCCTTAAGAAAATGTCAGCTCCTGCAAAAACATTCACTGACAATATTTATTTTAGAGAAAAACTAAACGGTTGCTGATCTAAAATGCGTATCCAGCTAGGTTTAATGGTTTTTAACTAAGCAACCCTTATTTAAATGACCGTATTTAGGACCCGTGTTGCCTTATTGCACTCGTAAATGAAAAGGATTGTTATTTAAATATTAAGTAGTAGTAAGTTAATATATAGCGATACAATTACACCAATTTCCATTTTTAATTATCCCTAAGAGTTGAAGGGGGTGATAATTGAAACCGTAGATGTTAAAGGCGATGAGCGGAAATGGATTTAGAGAGTAGGGAGTCCTTATCTAAAGGATTTCAGCTTCCTGCCGTAACTAAACTGTAACTCTAACTGTTCGCTCGTTGTTGTCCTCTATAACAGAATTAACTTCTAAAATGTTATTTCTGACCTTCCTGACGTTGTAATAAAAGCAAATTCATTTTAAAAATTGAGTTTGTCACATTTTACTTTTAAAGTATGAAATAAACGTCAGGAGTGTTTTGTAGTAAATTTACCTCTAGCGAAAATCTCGGGCTTCCCTTTTACAACGAAATTGTATCACATTTATTTGATACGCAGAAGGGGTGGCAACAGTAAAAGAAACGTTTGGTAAAGCAGAGTGCTTTAAAATGATTGTAGTCTGAAAGCCACGCTCTTTCCTTGTTCGCCAACAATACTCTGCGTTCAATTTCAATTCAATGCAAATTGTGAATGTACAGTCAGACAAAAATTTCATCATCCCATAAATGCAAGCAGTGAAAATATCGTGCGTAGAAAGTCGGGGTTTTTTCTTCTAGCCGAATAAAAAAAAAAATCCCGCGTAAACACACATCAAACCGGCTTGATGGGAACGATATGGGCAAATATTAGATTGTAGTGCATAACAAGGTTTGTGGGGGTGGCGGGGTTATTCGATTTCTGCATTAAATGCAATCAGCTGCTCTGTCCGATGGAGGGTAGACTGATCTAATTCAATCAGTCATCTCTGATGGATAGGCCGGCGACACACATTTTTCGATTTATTTTTCAAACACGATTCTACTAAAATTTCCATTCGTGTTTTGCAAATTATAAAAGGGCCGTGCTCTTCTTGTAATAACTGCAATAAAACATTTGCAACAATCGCTTTGAATAGGGAGGAGAGAACCACCCCTGCTAATATTTGATATCAAACACGATACGTAGGGGTTGTTCGGTTTAAAACTGAAATACGACTGCGAAAATTGACGAGGTTGATTCTCATGAAGTTTGTAACATATTAGTACAATGAAGTCCCATACTTAGCACAAAAAAGAAAAGATTAATTCTTATTTTTTTAACCCCGAGTTCAAGTTACATTAATTATGCCCTGCTTTTGTTAATTTTGGATAATTAACTTGAAATAAAAGTTAAAATTTCAGTTAGTTTTTTAATTTCTTTAAGTCTCACATTGTTTCGAAACTTTTGAATTAAGAAGAAGAAAAAAAAGAGCTTGAATAGTATACATTTGTATGGTCCTTGTTTTAGCAACCCCTGTAGAATATTTAGTGGTAATTTACTCGTACAAGTTGACATTTTATAAGTTACTGTAATAAACTCTAGACTTTATTAGGTTCCTGCTTGTTTAGAAAGTAAATAAATTCCTGTGGCCACCCTTCGAAATTGCCAACTTATTTCAAGCACTCCAACCTGCATTCCTTGGTCTTATAACAGACTTTTTCCTTAAATTTATATTTTGTAACTAATTTATATTAAATGTACTCTAGTAAAAGTCCGACATTGTTTTAAGTTTAATTTAATTCAGGTATCAAATTTTGCAAATTCTATACCGAAAAAGCTTTAAGATAGAAAATTGATTACCAAAATTTCAGGGTGTAGAAGTAAAAGATTAAATTGAAACCTTATATTTCACATAATGGAAAAGCGCTAGTATTTAATCAGTTTTCTTAAGATATTCGCATTTTGGATGGACTGACGTTCCCTGCTTTTCCAATAAATTAAAATAAACCATAGATTAATAGATCAGAAGTTAAAGATCGAAAACTACTTCTAAAATTCAAACCAAACTTAAATTTTTACTTTTCCAGATAAAATTGAAAAAAATTTTGAATTCTAATTTGATTTATATTAAAGATATTACTTTGAAGTTTTCAATTTGGGGGTAATTTAATTTAATTAAAGTATACTAACTATCACATCCCTCCTTTGGGTGTAAATTTTGACTTTAAAATCTATTATGTTTAGCACCAAACTTAAACTGCAAATTAAAAAAATTGATTTGATTAAAATGGGTTTTCAGTTCTTAGTTGGAAGAAACTTTAGACGTGAAGTTAGTTTCAAATTAATAAAATTAATCTGTATAACAAGAAGATGATCACGAAACTTAAAAATATATTTGCAAAGCTCCTGAAAATAAAAAATAAACAAAAATTTCAAAATTAAAGACAAATGTTCGTTCCTAAACATTTGGAATATTTACAACTCCTTGATTTAATTTGATTTTCAGTAGTTAGTTGAAGAATTTGTCGGTTTTAAGACCACTTTACGCTTAGAATGGCTGGAATTTAGTTCCAGATTGTTACCTTTCTAAATGCTTTAGTTAATTTAAAAACCAAGTTCGAGCTTTTGTATTATAAAACCGATTGTTCTTAAAATTCGAATTTTATAATACAGAATTGCTAAACAATGATTAATAAAAACCTTCAAATTTAATTTTAGGTTTTAAAAATTGTAAAAATTTAAGCACGCTTAATTTTCAGATTATTAGTTCGAAGTCGAATTATTGAGTCCAATGAGTCAGTTGCAGAGTATTGCTGATACTGAAGTGTAAATTTATACATTTTCCACTCTAAAATTTCAAAGTTAATAAGTATATTGTCTAAAATTAAATGCCAAGTTATGACTTTTTAATTAAAAAAATTGTTTTAAAAATTAATTATTGACTTATTGAGGATTCCTTTGACTTTAGGATTTAAAATAAATGTTCAGCGTTGGATTTTAATATTTCTCTTGGCAGAATTCATTTGAAACTAAATTCAGTTTAATTGTGATTATTTCTGATGCTGATTTTAAAGCTCAGTTTATTCTGCAAGAAATTTTTAAATTCTAAAAGGTTATCAAAAAATTTGACTTTAAAGTTTGTCTTGAGTTTTTAAGTTTGTAAGTTTTGTTTATTTTTTAATTACCAATCGGATGATTTAAAATGGCCTCAATATAGTGATATACGCCATTTTTATATATGTTTCGCTTAATAAATAAGTAAATAAATAACATTAAAAATTAGCAGCTGATGAAGTCAGTTAACCGTGTATATGTTCTTTCCTTTTTATTATTTGTCAAACGATCGTTTTCAGCAAAGAAAAAACGAACACTTTAAATAGCTTGATAAAGGTGAGAAATTCAAAAAAGTCCCCTAAAAATAGCAACACGTAATTGCGTGGTATAGAAGACTTTTGTAGAAGATGGTGCAAAAATGTGAAAGCACGTGACTGCGTGTCATACGCGCGAACCCGGAGTTCCGGAGCCAGTCTGTCGCTCCGGGTTGCTGCGTTACCTCATCTCGACATCACAGTTTTCAGATTCTTTCGATTCTTCGCGATAGCATAAACTTAAAGGTGTGTTTCGTATAGATTTTCTTCTATTAGAATCGTCGTTAATCGTTTTTGGAATTTTTCAAAAATGGGAATACTAACGTAAGTAAACCGTGATTTAATTAGTTATAATTGCCGGGGGTGTTAGGCCGAACTGTTATGAAATCGTTTACAAAATAAACACGGTAATGACAGGGTCGAGTAACAGGTGAATTTTCGATTAAGTGGGGAACTAAATAATAAATACAGTCGGCTTCAACCTGTTGAATTGAGGGGATTTTGTCGGCGGGAGAGACGTCAGGTGGCAAAAGAAAGAAGTTAAAAAATCTAATTACAGAGAAAGTAATCCGCGAATTGAGATAAACTCCCTTAAAACGGAACTGTAAATTGTTTAATTTGTTTATTCGTGGGCTCAGGTTGGAAATTGAATCCCTTTCCTTGAACCACCCCTTACGTAATCCCCAAATTGGAAGTAGATGCACGTACGAAACGGATTTCTCTATATTCTTGCGGTAGAAAATATTCCGATACTTACTTATCTTCCTGCAGCTTAGTTTTAAACATGTTTATAAACTCACCTAATGTTGTAACTCTCATACGAAGCCGAATTTACTGCAAAAAAATTCGTTCCGAACATCCCGTTTAAAATATTCAAACCTGAGTAAGTAAAACTTACAACCAGCAGACGTATTAATAAAATTCCCGATTACTTAATATTCAAAATCGATCCCCAAGGGTGATGTGCTGCACTTCATCACGACAAAAACGGGGTCGTAAGATATACTCGTCTGTGTCGCGTTTTGAATTTCAGATGAGGTCTTAAAACTGAGACACAATTAGACTCGTTTTTTAACACAATTTTTCAGTTTTACATCGTAATTGATTTATCTTTTATATGGGGCAAATTGAATAAGAACGAGAAAGGAAATCGAAACGAAGTTCTCTAGTTTTCTTCGGCGTAGTTACATACGAATTTAATGCTGACGCTTCTTTATTGTCACGGTTTATCATCGATAATAACGTCTCCTTTTTCTGAAGATAATATTTTTAACAAGCCGGATATCGTTAGGATTTAATAGAAAATCTATTTAGAGTTTTGATATCACGTAATCGTCGTTCTTCTAGGAGTACTTATTAAAAGAAACTGTTAAAATTAGCGGAAAAATGTAATTTACCAAATGAGTCTTAAAAGTCGAAAATCAAATGCATCTCAAAGTCTCATTTTTGTTCAAAGCTACTTTTATTATCAGTTAATAAGGCTAATTAATTGAGAATTTCAGAACCCCCCGTTAAAAGGAGATAAATTATATGAACGTTGAAAAAAAAATTCTTGGCAAAATTTTAGTTACACAAGTTAAGTTTACACAGAAAATTTTTCACAGAAAACCAGCAAAACATCTGCAAGTCTAGTAAATAAACAACAACAAACTTTAAAATTAAGGATCCTTTAGGCAAAGAAATACAATTATCTTCCAAAACTCATACATTTTGGAACTTTTGAAATCTTTAACGTTTTCAAAATTTTGTAGAAATAAAATTTGCTGCAGCAGTTTTTATTTAAGTTGATTGATTATCATCAAGGGTCGTTTGGTTTTGCACCAGTTTCGTACATTTTAACTTGTAGTCCTTTGCATACCCCTATCAAGATAGTCCTTACTTACAAATTACAGATTTTTCTTACAAGATGCTCCAATAGTGATTGTCCAAAAATATTCCAAAATTATGCAACTTTAAATGCAGATCATCTTAAGAAGGATTTACAACAAACAAAGGAAGCTGTGCAGCGTGCAGCTCTAAATTTACATTAATTTATTCGATGTGTTGGATCGATTACGAAATTTACGCGATAAGGATAGCGATATCTCGTCCTGATTGTGCAGCACTTAGCTCATGAATACGGAGCAGGCCGGGAAGTGACGTTGAGTGGACTCTGATATTGCTTCGACTTGAGATGCTTGCTCTCCTAGGATACCACCCTGACATACTCCAAAGGCGGCTCGTCCTTTGCATATCCTTCCTTACAAATTTATTTTTAAAAATTTTATTAATTTTTCATGATCTATTCATATGTTTCTTTGAAATCCTGGGTGATTACTGCGAATTTTTTGAATTTAAATTAATAATTTGTTGATACCTTTATTCCTGTGGAATTTGGAAAATTTGGCATTGTTGTTTTTAATGACTCTGCATGTATCCTGGATGATCGCTGCATCGGGGTAGTTTATGTATTTTTAGCATTTTAGCAATAAGGAAAAACCTTAGTAGATATAAAATTAAACTTTAGGTATAGCTGGGTTGACGCTAATATTCGAAAATCCTGAAAAACGCTAAGCACAAAGGAGCTGCCAACTAATTCCAAAAACAGTGTTAAGCCAAGATCATAAAATAAATCATGAATGCACTTTACAAATTTCAATTTCTATAAATTAAATGCCAAATCCAACGAATTAACTTGAACTAACTTGTTTATAATTTACTCATAGGGGAAAAAATTCTTTACTCAGAGAAGAAAAATGTAGATGTAAAAAGCAAATTAAAATTTACGCTGACGAGTCGCCCAGCATTCTAGTTTTCATTGCGCTGCCGCCGATAGGTCTTTTGTTCTATAATATTAAGTTTGAAGAAGACGTGATAATTTCTGCTGATGACATCAATTTCCCCGAAAGACGTTGTAGCTGCAATTATTTAACGTATCTAAAAGGCTTCCGGCACGAAAAGAATGTCAAAAGTCGTCCATACGATGACGAAAATTTCTAGCAATGCGTTGGTGTGGGTTTTTGTACCCTTGTAGAATTGAACAAGGATTAAATGTAAGAAGCTTTGTCGTTGTTGGGTCACGTTTTCGGTATTTACCACTTATATTTCTATTTCACGACGTTACAGGTCATTTTGTGTTTGGATTGCCAGCTTCCATTCTTGTATCGATGTCGTTTGAAAAAAAGTGCGCATTAGGCTAATGGAAAAGCATGGATTTATGTTTAATCTGATTATATTTATTAGATAGTAGCATTACGTCGGGGGTTGTTGGTTTCCTACCCGGGGGGTGTTACGCGCGACATTCGTCAAATTGTCACGACACGGTTATTAATGGGTGGCCGTTTCAATTCAGTCCTCTTTGTCTGTCTCGTTCTATTTCCTCTCCTAACCTTTTTGCTGATGATGGGGAAATACATTAACATGCAGCCCTACACAATGTCGACCTAGTCATTACATGCCATGAAAGCCGGCGTTAAAATACATTATATAAGTTTTTTAGGGTACATTTATCATAAAACGTTTTAGTCGACTACGGCATATAATCTGTTTTGTTGGCTGTTTGTGGGGAGGTTGACTACTTAATTCTAAATGCGTTCGTGTAATTTTGTTGTACACGGCAACTAAACTTTATTTTTATATTTTAGGAACGTCCGATATGAAGAATTCGGACTGCAGAAGCAGAAGAGCAGTATGGACGATGGTGGCGACTACCCCAGCTCACCGGAAAGTCTCCCGGAGCCCGAGCGCCCTCCACTCAGGCACATCGACAAATACATTCGTCCCGAATGTCCCTGTCTGAGTAAACGCGTCACGGTGGCTGTCCTTACTTGCTTAGGTTTTATTATAATGTTCGGTATGCGTTGCAACATGGGAATGGCAAAAGTCAAAATAGAAGAAGGGGTCAGTTGAGCGAAAAACGTTGTAAGCTCGAGAAATATCGGACAAAAGCCCTTTTCTCTACGTAAAATCGACTGATTTAGCAGCATATTGACTGCTGACGATTGGCGCTAGTTTGACGGATTACCGTCTGGGGCGTTATTGTCCCTTCTCCCTCGCCGGAAACGGATGTACTCTGCTCTTTAAAAGGGTGTCTGAATGCAAGCGAGCTCACAACAATATTCCAGTCATTACCGAAAAAAATATTTTCGCTCGCGACTAACAGTCGTTTCTTTCTTTTTGTTTCAGTCTATTAAAATGAAATGGTCGGTCGCGACCACTTCAGTAGTAGATTCATCTATATTTTGGGGATATTTTATAACGCAGATCCCAGGCGGTTTTTTGGCTGCCAAATATCCACCCAATAGGCTATTCGGTCTTGCCATCGGATGTTCTTCTTTGCTTCACTTTTTTGTTCCCAGCGCCATGGAACTCGAAAGTGCCACCTTAGCTATTACGGTTAGAGTTATGCAAGGTCTTGTTGAGGTAAGTACTCCTCATTACCCTTTAATTATCCGCTTTCAAAAGATATTAAAATAGTTGTTTTAGTTCTTGGCATAATGACCAGAAACCATATGAAAGATAGGGTTCTAAAGTTGTTGCAAATTCATCTGGTGGATATAAAATGTTTTCTTATTTATTTTCCTGATCTCTAACTTTTAAACCAATTATTAGCTTTCAAACTGGTTTCGGTCCAAATCAACTTCATTCAGCGTCTAATCAAGAACATATTCGATAAGTTAATATTTTATTTTAGGGAGTGACGTATCCAGCCTGTCATGGTATATGGAGATTCTGGGCTCCTCCGTTAGAACGCTCCCGTTTAGCAACCCTGGCGTTTTGTGGTTGTTATGCGGGAGTAATGTTTTCAATGCCGATAACAGGAGAATTAATGAAAAGAATCAGTTGGCACGCACCGTTTTATTTCTACGGGAGCGTAGGCATTATATGGTACTTTTCGTGGCTGTGGTTAGTTTTCGAAAAACCTTCTAAACACCCAACGATAGAAGCGAGAGAACTTTTGTATATAGAAAACTCTTTAGGAAACTCTACGCAAACGACTGTCGTCCCGAGCCTTACCAACACACCCTGGAAAGCGTTCTTCACATCCATGCCCGTTTATGCCATATTCGTAGCGAATTTCTGCAGATCGTTCAATTTTTATCTATTGGTGCTTTTCCAAGCGCTTTATTTTACTGCTAAGTGGAAGATGGACATCGAAAAGGTATTTGTGAGAGTCAATTTAGTTGGATTAAATAATATTTGTGTATTTTACAGAATGCGTTCTTAGGAGCGTTGCCTCATTTGTTGATGACCATAATAGTGCCCAGTGGAGGTATTTTGGCTGATTACCTTAGGAAAAACGAAATTCTCACCACAACACAAGTTAGAAAATTATTCAACTGTGGTGGATTCGGTATGGAAGCAACCTTCTTTCTCGTAGTTGCCTATGCCGGATCAGCAACGGCAGCAGTGGTGGCTCTTAGTTTTGGAGTGGCCTTCAGCGGATTCGCTATATCGGGATTTAACGTGAATCATCTTGATATTGCCCCTAAATACGCCAGCATCTTGATGGGGTTGTCGAACGGAATAGGAAGCATAGCGGGATGTATTTGTCCTTATATCGTAGATTTAATTTTATCACAGAAAGTGAGTACCGTTACACTACGCAGTTCTTTGTTGGTTCGTTATTCCCCAAAATGCAATTTAACAACGATGCGATTCAGACGCGCACGAACGCCCACGGGAACGTAGAACAATGATATCATATTCGAAATATGACGGCGGAATGATGTGCATACAGAAAGTTCATTCTGCCGGACGCGATCAAACCCGCTCATGTAGAACTAGGGAAGAACCCCCGTGATATATGACCCGGCAAGGAATGAATCCTAATTTTGTTCTGAAATTTTGATTTGTTCTTTTCGGACAGTAAAATGAATTTGTCCAGATTACTTAATAGGAATATTTTTTATTTATTATTCGGGAGAAGTAAGAGAACAAATTTAGATGAATATTTAGTCATTGAATTTAAGCTCGTGTAATTATTGTCTATTATAACTATAACTGATTAGGTTGTTAATGTTCACCTGAAGACGATAAGGATGTCATTGCCGAAACATGTGACTGCTTTTTAAATCATTTGTTAACAAATTGCGGGGATTCACACATTTCCAGGGTGGTAGAAAGTGGCAAGGGAGCAACTTTTCAACCTCTGGTTAGAGATTTTAATAGCACCTGAAGCGTCAAAAGATAATAATTCTTGAAGGACATTTTAAACCTTTGGGTTGATCCAATGGAAAAATTCACTGGGTTACCTACTTTAAGCGATATCTTTTGACAGCTCTAGCGTCGTTATATTAAGTTTCCAACTTGAGATTTATTTACAAAAACTTCCCCATTTAGTACCGTACCATTAAAGTTTGTCGGTGGAATTTTTTATTAAAAGCACGAATATTCCTACATAAGTTATCTATCGCGTTTTAAATTTACGATCGTATTATGAAAGGAATCTAAACTAATGGTGACAAAGCCATTAAGCCTTTGCAATACAATAAAAAATCCTGAACTGATAATAAAGGTTATACCTTCATAATGCCAATTTTTTTCAGAGCAAAGATGAATGGAAGTATGTCTTTATAATGGCGGCGATTGTTCACTACATCGGTATTGTATTTTACGGATTGTTTGCTTCTGGTGATCTACAACCATGGTCGGAAACAAAATCGTTGGAGGAGAAGCAGTGGAATCCTTACGACGCCGCTTTTCAGGGCGAATTAAAAAAGTCATCAAGCGTAAGTTGATGTATAAAGTGTGATTACCTAACTGTAACCTTCGAATTATTAGGTGCAAAGCAATGGCCTTCTTCAACGACAACTGAGTGGCAAAAATGCCAGCTATGGTTCCGTGGACGTACCTTCGCCGCCTCCCGTAGTTTCCGCCGGAAATCCTTTTGTAAGCACCAACCCTTTTCGACAAGAGGCTGTACAACCAGAAGCTCACGATAGTTATATGCACGGAACAGTCGAGGATAGAACGTATTAGGAAACTTTATAGGCCTTGTAGAATTGTTAACGAGCGATGAGCTTAATTAAATTTTGGAAAAGCCTTTGTAAAACAGAAATAAGTAAGTTCGTGCCCTTTCGTTCTTTCGTTATAACTTTAAGGATAAGAGAAAAAAATGTGCATTATTATAAGTAAATTTTAGACAGGACCTAATTACACTGACGATTAGTCGCCTTTTCGGCACCCAAACGTGGGGCCATAGAAATTTAATAATTAATTAACGATTTTTTTATTATAATAGAATATTTCGAGGATATCTGCAATTGTTAGACAAGGCACTATCAAATGTATATTTATATAGAAAAAAAATGGGTCAATTTCATTGTAAGTTTTTGTATATAGTACGTATTAGGCTAAAATTTGTGGATGTTTATATTTGTATAGAATTCTATATCTACTACAGTCAGTATTATGAGTAGCTAGGAATGAATATTCATAAAATTATGTTGCTGGTACAACTTTTGAATTATTTTCAAACGAGTAATAACGAGAGCGATAAAATCAATTAGCAACAAATTAGTACATATCAATTAGTTGAATTTGTAACGGCTTTGAGTTTAATTTTTAATAGTTTTGCAATTATCCTGGAATTTTATTACGTGTACTGCAATAATTAAATCGCGAAGAGAAAAGCGATAGCAATTTTACAGTAAAAATTGACTATTTTGAGTATCAAATCGACGAAGCGGTTGCTTCGAATTTTTTAACTTACCTGGATTACTTCGGGGTATTATAGTATTAAAAATAAGTTGTGTAAAAATGAATTTTGCGAGATAAAAATCTAACTGTATGTTATTAAAGGTTTGTGCGTGTTAATTATTGCAAGATTTTTCTTAGATAGATGTTGGATGCCTTTTTGTTTTGCCAACATGGTCAACCAAGTGTGATGTATATATTGTAAAATTGGGATAAATTAAGTTGTTGTCTGTTTAAAGCTCTCATATTCAAATACAGCGATTTCATCAATTAACTACTATAATTAGTGTTGAAATTGTTGGGAATCCACAAGGAATATTCGTTTTGACAGAACAAATTTAGTCTCAGAAAACCAAAAGAAAAAGCTTTCTTATCTTGGAAATTCCATACATATTTGATTCAATGAATCGAATAATAACAAACCAATTTTATCCACTTTACTGGCTCTCTGATTATAACGTCGAAGGTTTCTAACTTCGTATTAAGTTCAACTCTTTATATAATGAACTGTTATATTTATTAAAGTATTTAATGATTAAATTTCATTTGCCTATGTAGTTTCTGTGAAGAATAATTAGGTTAGTTATGTAATATTGAGGTGATTGTCACTCTCAAGGCTGTGCTGACAATAATAGTGGCGGGTACGAGGTACCACGCCCGAATCGTTGATAATAATCAAGATAATAATTAGGATAGCTTTGAATGTATGTGGAGGTGTTGGATTAAAAGAGCATGGGAAGATAAATACAGTACAAAATAGGCAAGTAGGGTGCGAATTTATGCGCGATGTTTCGAAAATTTAGGTATAGTTATTAAATTAAACAAAATTAGTATACCATCATTCTCATATTCAGCTTGATAACAATAATTGGTTGACAATAATAAAAAAAATCAGATGTTCAACTGGTTTTAAAATCAAATCGGCATCCCCCCTCACCTCCCAATTTTCCCTTTACGCTTTTCAAGGGTCATGCCCATTATGTATGTAAATATCACGTTTTAAAGGTGTTTCTTGGTGTGTAAGCATAAAGTTAGTCGTTTCAAAAATTAAACTATATAGAGTTTTCGAAAAATTTAGATATAAATCTTCGTGTTTTGCTTGCACAATTTACGTGCGAACATTATGTAGGAGTTTAATGTACAGTTACGTTATTAAAGGGGTCAATTGTACATTTTTAAGATTAGAGAAATCTCCAGCCTATGTAATTGTAAAGAAAAATGTATATTTACATGGTGTACTTGTTTGTCTGTGAAAAAAGAAAAAATATATATAAATCATATCGTTCAATTTTTAGGTTCATCTTATTGTCTCATCTTCTATGTCTAATTCTATTTCTGTCTTTCTCTCTCTATCTTGGTCAATAAATATTAACGTAGTTTGTTGTTTATTGAATAAGCAATATTTGGCTTTTGAGCTGTGTATATTTTATTTTGTATTGTAGACTAACATATCTGATGCATTTACTGTTAAAACATGTTTTGCAGGGCATTTCCCCCCCAGTTTTTCCTGTGAACTCGCATTTATGATTATTATTGGAACTTTTTTAGGTTTTTAATGAACGAACGCAGCGTCAAAAGACACCATTTCTGTATATAATTAATAAGTTAATAGTCAATAAGAATACATATTGCCTTGTCGTTTTACATTAAGCGTTAACTTTTGCTGATATTGTGCAAAATTATGTTTTGACTTCAAATGCCAGAATTAGAACAGTAGTGTAGAGGCAATAAAGATGCAAATATATTTCGTAAATGTTTTCCAAGCTTCATCAAAAATATATGTGTAATTAACTAATTACAAACACTTGTTTTACCCTCAAAGACGTATACATATATGGCTACGAGCTCAACTTATATCTGTGTTTGACTGGACTAATATTATTATATATTATTATTATATAACAATGTTGGTATTAATAATCCAATATTTTTATTGCTGTGACATTTTTGTTGTATCTGTGTAAGTTTACGTAAAGTATATTAAATAAAAACAACATACCAGCACTTCTTTGTTAATATACCTTTTTGAGTTTAACACTTGTAAACTATCATGATAAACTGGTTAGTAATTGCTAGTTTCTTAGAAGGCTTCCTATAAGAATTGTTACATAAAAAGCAACTACACAAAAACATTTATTCGTTAACTACTAGGCAACTGTAAAAAATCAAAATAATCACTAAATATCACTGGAACACGTTTGGTAGATGGTAAGTTTACTAAAACTAACGCTAATATTCTAAAAACTAAGAAGAAGAACTAGACCTTCTGGTTACTTTTCTTCTCTTTCTGGGATCTCCTTGGGCAAATGGTAGTGATGGGTTGGTTTTCACGTAGTAAACACCTCGAGCTCTGAAAGGGATTTATCCTTTTATAATTGTTATATTTTGCAGTATTTTGCTAATATTTATTGTTCCCTTCTTTAATATAAAAGATGAAGATTCAAGTTTGTCTGTAAGTATTTGAACGAATACAGTTAAGAGCCTCCAAGCTAAACATTTAACTTTTTATAGTACAACAAAGCAAGCAATTTAAGTTTATTCTACAAAAATATTTCGGGTTTCTATCGATCCACAAAGGGCACCCTCTGTTATACAATTGCCAAGTTACATAACGAAAGCAACCCCCAATTTATAGTTATAAAACAGTTCACCTTTAAAATGACGAATTCTAAAATACCTTTCGTTACAGGTTACTTACTTGTGGGATACGTGCTCTCCCATCAACACATATTCATGATCCTGCGGACTGCACCATCCAATTAAATAACTCACCAAGTTTGGACAAGGGTAAGCATAAAATCCTCTTGAACTTATAATGGATTCGATGAAGTACGGTGTTACTTTTGTATGATCACAAGCTACCGTTTCTGAAATTAAGTTTGAATCATTAATAGTTAGTAAACCACTTTCATAAAGCCTAACAGAAGATTTCCAAATTTGTTCCCTATTTTGATATTTTTGGGTTTTTACCATAATTCCCCACGTCTGAATTCAAAATTTTGTTTTTTTATAAATTATTAGTAGTTGAACTAACTAACTAACAGAAGATTTTTTTACTAAAAGATTTTAAAATTTGTTACCCAAGTTGGATATGTTTGGGTTTTCCCCAAAATTTCTGGAGGTTTGCATCCAAAATTCTGGGGGTTTGGATTACTAATAGTTGATAAACCACTTTCAAAAACCCTAACAGAAGATTTTGGCTTACTCCGAGCTTGTTAACCAACTTTAATATTTTTCTGCGCTTTTCCAAAATTCTGGGGTTTTGCTTAATTTTTCAAACAATTTTGAAAATATAAAAGAAGAACATTTTCAAATTAAAAAGAAGTCATTAAATTACATTCGTGTTAATTCCTACTTTTAGACAATTTAATATCTTAAAGATTCCTAAACTAATTAAGGTGGTTTAAGTTACTTCCTGTTGAACAAAGTTGTTCAAGTCAATCTATGCATATCCCTAAATTACATTGATGGGGCTCACTGCAGTTCTACGTTTTGAAGTCTTACTTAATATGTTTCTATTAATTTCTAAATACCCTTACGAATAATTATAACGAAAGAGCACTTACTGAATAAAGTATCACCCGTACATCCAGGCTGACTTGAACCCCCGTTTATGTAAAAATCAGCGTGCCCATTCGGACCCCACTGCCCTAAAACTCCAGCACCTGTGTGTAAAATATCCACAAAATGGGCATCGCTTGGGTCTACGTCTCTGGAACGGTTTCCTCTCATGTAAAACACTATCGATGGGTCCAAACCTGACAAATAATTAATATTTAGGCAACATCACACATTATAGCTATTTTTGACTTTTTTTACTTTCCGAATCTCACTTGTATGGAGTAATAGGAAAATTATACCAACAAAGAAGATTGAAAATTTCGGATTAACGACTTAAATTTTAATTAAGAAAAAGTAAGAAACTAATACGATTTGCTTCAAGTATTTAGGGGATTTTACATGTGTTAGAAGTTAATTAGACGCTCATCATTAGTAAGATAAAAGAAAAACTTTCTTCAACAGTCTGGAACAAGTCTGAGTCAACGTCGTTCAGTTTGGCCGATGTACAGTGACTGTTACATCGAGAGAAATTGTAACCTCTCTCATTACTTTTCTTTGAACTCTTAATATGACTAATACTTTCCTTATAATTAAGGAAGTGTAAGGCAAATTAGGTGTTTTTAAGTAAGAGCTAATTATATTAAGAAACTGAAAAACAGCACCCGGTTTTTGTATTTTCTGTAGCGATGAAAAAATTATACAAATATAAACAATTTATTGATCAATCTGGAATAAATCTAACAGTTTTTGATTGCGTTTTTAACTAATTTATTTTTTCATGCAGTCAATTAGTCTTTCGTTGAATAATTGAGGGCTTTGATTCATTCATCTATGCATATTATTTTAAAGAAAGCTCATTTTAGGTCTAAAAATTGCCCTTTTAATCGTGAACTTCCGAACATAAGCATCATCACTGCAATCTTAAAATTTCAAACAATATTTTGGAACTAAAATTTAAGTTTGCACCTAGTTTAAAGAATGTTTAGTTCTTTCTAAAAGATTTTTCTCACAGCAAGCCTGACTAATAAGCTGCTACTAATAGTTGCTTACACAGCAAGGGAATTAAATAAGCTTTACCCTGCCGGGCATTAATTTCCATGTTATGTATAATACTCGAAATTAACATGAGTTTTCAGTTTTCATTCATCTTTAGCAAACCAAAATCTCATTTTTTTTAAATTTTAATAGCTGAGATTTTAAGGCACTACTCGAATTTTTTTACTTAGATTTCGCTTTCAAACTTCAGTTCAGACTTTGAGAACGGTTCCAATCTCAATTCTTGAATTTGCATTAGACTGTTCAGTTTAACATGCTAGATTAAAGACTGAAACTCAAACTGCTACCGCTTTCTTTTATGTTTAAGAGCACTACCCATTGAACTAGAATCCGAATCTCAAATTAAAATTCTTTTAGGTATTTACTGAATTGTGTTTAAGTGAATTTCAATCTTATGTTCGCAAGGTCAAAAGCAAAGACTAGAAAATAAAAGAGTTCGAGTTTCAAATATTCAATCCAGGTTCGGCTTTTTAACCTTGAATTCAAATAGATTTCTAAGCACTGAATTTCAAGATTCGATAATCAAATTTGTATTAGTTTTCCTTCTCCTTTGACCTGCATGAATCCTCACCTGTTATCCTTCCAAGTTTTCCATCAACTTTAGGATGTAAATAATTCGCAATAAGGCCAGCAATATGTGCCCCAACGCTATAACCAACAATGTGGATATCATCAGCCTTAACACCTCTTGGATGTAAACTTAAATATCTGACTAGTTGGGCGATGCATCTTGCACAAAATCGTGGCGACCAATCCATTTGTTTTATGCAAGGTTCCTTTACAAGACTCCCGTAATCTACTATTATTATGTTATAGGCACCTCTTAGGAAGTAAGCATCACGCATATCTGTGCTTGGTGATAAGTTTCGCCCACCTCCGAAACCATGAATCACAATTTTTGTTGGATTAAGACGGTTGAAATGAGTTCTGAAGAGGGATTCGTTGTCGGTTGTGTCTAGTAATTCCGGATTGTCTTGCGTTCGCCTTTAAAAATACAAAAAGGTAAATTAAATAGAAATTTATATTAAATTAGGCTTGATTCGTGTTAATTCCAGCTTGTTATAATTATGGTTCTCCTAATTCACAAAAATGAGGTTAACAGGAAGCAGAAACTTTCTTGTATAATGTGTGTCTTTTTTTAAAAATTAGCCAACACTAATAACAACGAATTCCGGAATCTTACTTGCATAATATTATAAAACAAGCGCGATCGTAGTTATTTATAACATTAACCTCTTTTAATTAAAGATTGCAAAAAAGCTAAAACATGTTTCCGAAATCAGTATGCAACCAACGTTTCAAGTTATCAGGAATAGTCTCACACTTCCTTTTGCTATTAAACTATTTTTCCAATCGATCGAATTACGCATGACAATGGCCATTTAACTTTTATAATTGGGCATTAGAATGCGGCACTTTTCGTTTATATTTTTGATGTTGCATGTATCATTCGGCTAGCAACTTTCCCTTATATAAAATTCTTACATTCATTTGTAATTTGGCGTATGTGAGAAGCACCAAATTTATTTATTGTTAGGAAGTTTATTTACAGAAAATTGATTATTTAAAATTGATGAAACTAATCAACAACTTTTACTATCTAAAAAGTGAAATTTATTACTAAAGTAGATGTAAACTAATTTTACATTTTTAAACGTTTGATTTAATTAAACTTTTTTAAATTCATCCTTCCACGTGGATTAAACAAAAATATAAAATAGAAAATCGAATATCCGTTCATCGCCCAAATTAATGGTTCTCCGAAACAGAAAGTTCTTCTTAAAAAAGCGGAAGGTCAAGAGAAATTTAAAAGAGCATAATAACATTGGTGGTCCATACTTATATTTTAATATAGTAGGAAGACATTTTTATTAGCCTGTGGGGTTTTTTTTGTAATAGTGCGTTATGATTTCGCAAAAAAAATTATGTAACAAATAGAACACTTCAGGTTTGCTTTTAATAATACATGACGACATGACAAATAACATAAATTACCTTTAATGACATGTAGAACGTAAAAGGAAGTACAATACACGCTTCTGTGTGCCTTATCCTTCAAAAGTAACTTATAATCTTTTCAGGTCGTAATTTCTACAATTTCAGGAAGAGGAAAATGTTAACTGATGTGAAAGTATGGCAACTTTTTGGGCGGTGAATTATGTGTGATACAAATGGCCTTCTAATGTTTTGGTTTATTAAATAACAGCTTACGTATTTACAGACGTTTATGAATATCAATCTTTGTGAGGCATACGTAAGAACTGCTTGAAACTCTCCAAGTAGCCAAATTTAGGCTTCACGTAAGTTATTTTAAATGTATGAGTCATTTGGTTTAATTACATCCTTCTAAGGCAAATTTAAAGCAAAATCTTTAAGATTAATAATTCTGACTTACCTTGTATAAAGGTAGAACTGTATCTGTCGATGTGGACATAGATATGGTCTTGGTATACAGGAACTTGTATTAAATATATTTTGAATATCATCTCCTTTTTTCGAATTTTGGGTTTTCTGTGCGAAGGCAACTACAAGCAAAACAATAAATTTAATTTTTGTTCTAAAATTACATTAGCTTAATACATTTTTTAAATACCCCTTTCAACTACAAAAATAAAACTCAAATTTGGAATTAGAAAACTACAGTGAGGCGTATTTAAACCTAAAACCCAAAACTTAAAAGTTTTGCTTATTATTACTAAATTTATCCATAAGATATAAACAGAATTACAGATTTATAACTTATTCTTCAATTTTATTTGTAAAAAATTGTTGGGGATATTCAAGTATTAACCGGTGCTAAACTTTCTATAAATGTTTTGGATTTTTATGATTTTCGATTTTAAGAAGATAAATCACAGATTTAGTTAAATTTATAACCTTCAAACTTTTAACAATTGATGATTCAAATCTTGATTCCTTAGATTTGAATCTTATAATTAACTATAATTGGTCATCAAATATTCAAAGTCGTAATGAAGATTCGAAGGTTCCCTTAGAATCTCAACACGAAGTTTGAGCTTCAGAATTAAAGATTCGGTCTTAAATTTTGTAAACCAGTAACATAAAAATCGTAATTAAAATTCTGATAACCTAGCCAGAAATTATCTGATTAATGCTTTGAAAAGGTATTAAGAATATTAGTTCCAGATGGTGGTAAACTTTCCATAAATATTATAGATTTTTATTTATAATCTTCATTTTTTAAGATTTAAATCTCGATTCATTAAATTCGAATTTTAGAATCTTGATTGACCACATACTAATTCCAGCCTTGAAACTTTCTTTTGTGCTTCAAATCGAGGATTTTGTAAGCAAAAAACTTGAACCTTCTGTTTTCAATCCAATTTTGGAGATTGAATTAATTCAAATTTCAGAATTTTGATTGGTTATTAAATCCTTCGAAGTTAAAATTCAAAGATATTATTACACTCCTCCCTTTGAAACTGAAATTTAACTTCAAACTGAAGATTTTCTAAACAAACAACTTAAATTTTAATTCCCAAGTCAATGTTGCAAATTTGATTAATTCTAATCTCAGAATTTGGATTTGTCAATTAAACCATTCAAAGCCTATTTAAGATACAAATTTTCTACTAAAATTTCTACCTTAAAACCTTTTTTTGTACTTCAAAGTGAGTATTTTGTAAACGAAATCTTGAGTTCTCAACCCAACTTTGGAGAAGAGCTTAGTTCAAACCTCAGGCTTTTAATCGGTCAACCAAAGCTTCAAAGATCTATTAGGATTCAAAGATTTTTTAGAAGTGTGGCACTGAAATTGAAATTTCAACTTCAAACTTTGAATTTTTGAATAAACAACATAAATTTAGTTCCCAATTCGAATCTTAGAGTTTTGATTGGTCAATGAAACCGTTCTACTTGAAATTAAAGCTTTTATTAAAATTCTGAGCTTAAAACATTTGTGTTTAACTTCAAACTGAAAATTTTCAGTTTCCAATCCGGTTGTGAAGACCGAAGTAATTCGAGTTAATCAATCAAACCAAATTATATTCTGTTAGAATTCCAACCTTGAAACCTTTTTTATGTTAAACTTGATGATTTTGTAAACACACAACATAAATCTTCAGGTTCCAAACCAATTAAGTTTTGATTTGTCGGGCAAGCCTTTGGAATTTTAACTTCGAATTAAAGATGTTGTAAACAAAACACCTAAGTTTTCAATTGCCAATACAACTTTGAAGACTGGCTGTGAAAACTTCTAGTTTTAAATTTGAATTTCAAGGAATTATTTGATAATTCAAATATGAATTTGGTATTTTATTCGAAATGATAGTTGGAATCTGAAAAGTAAACTTAAGCCAAATTTTAGTTCCAGCACAGATTTAATCAAATCATACTTGCAAAGGGTCCTGAATTATCCAAACTTCAGTCTGGATTCGACATTCTAACCTCTAATCGGAACTGATTGAATTCTATTGGAAGCAACAGAATTAGTAAATAGAGTTGAAGCTTATATGTAAAAATTCAACCCCTTTTGCAAGGATTCATATTTTTAATTCTGCATTTCGATCCAGTTCACAAATTACGTAAGTACGAAACTTAAAACCATGTACCTCTTATAGTTTCTTTTTGCACTATTTACAAGATTGTCATTTAAATTAAGGTCTTAATGTCGTATTAATGAATATGTCGGTCAAATATTAAAACTAGTGCTTTTGTAATTAAAATTCCAATATAATACGACAGTTGTAAGGTTATAAGTCGTATTACAACATTACCACATCTAAGCTTGTTTAGCGTTCTGAATTTTTAATAAGGCCATGCACGTTCCAAACGCATTTTAATAAAATTATAAAAATAACTACGTGGGAAACTGATAGAAACAATATATTTTTTATAATTTATTATTGTTTCACCTTGAATAGGCAATCATGCCGATGCAGGTCAGTAACAACTTCTCACATTCAGTTTTACAATGTTTATTTTATATTCTTTACAAATAAATGAAAGTATATAAATAATAAATCCGTGTGACTTACCAAAAGTATCCCAAATTACTTCTTAAATTAGGAACCAAAATAAAGCCTAATTGGAAAGTTTCAACAATTTTTTAAACAACTTTCTTTGACAATCAATTCTATAATTAAATAAAAACTTACATCAAAAGACTTACCACCTGCAGCAGAAATAAATAAAATCACATAAAAGCACAACGACAAAACTTCCCGTTTTTTCTTAAATCCGTCGAAGTTTCGAGCGCGCATCTTTGTTATTATCTTTGAAGATCACCATTAATTTCTTTCAAAAAACGCCGGTTAAAAGAACGTTCAAGTAGTGAAAGTTGACCATTTATTGTTGACTGTCGGTCGCGATGTGTGTTATTTCAAATACTCTTACCTTCACTCTTCGACGTTGCCTACCACATGCACCAAGAATACTCTCACTTTATGTCGTGGAAGTCCCACGAGTCATAACTACACTTTTCCCTTGGAATCTGCATCTCGAAGTTAATTGATTAAAAAATTGAGGACGCACTATACACGTTGATGTGGATTATTTGATTCTTTTTATTAATTTGTAACGTGGGAGATGTTTTTATATTAAAATTGTAAGAAAATGCAAATGCTTTGGATATTGTTAGATAATTTTAATTACAGCGGTTCGTTTTTCATATTAAACTGGGAAAACTCTTTGTGATACTTAGGTGTGAGATAATTTAATTCATTATTACATTTATTACTAACACATTCCTGCAAACGTGATTGTGCAGTAGTTTGAAAAAATATAAACAACTTTTCTTACGTCGTAAGATTAGTTAACTAAACATTCAAATGGTTATTCATAGTAAGACTCAAAAACAAACAAAAAAGGAAGGCTAAATAAAGTGAATTAAAAATAAAAAAAATATTAACGTTACAACCGAATAATATAATAAAACGTTCAGTGATTATTAAGAGATAAACAAATTTCTCTGCTTCTAAAAGTATACACTTCTCCTATGGAGAAATCAAAACAATGCCTCTAGCCATACGTAAACTTGGATTTTTATTAAGAACTCTTTGAGGTATTGGACACTGTGAAGAGTAATTTAATTAAGGGAAACGTAACTATTTTCTATGCATTGCTGATTCTTAACGGCTGTATTTCTTTTAAACTTCGAAGGTCGTCGGTTCTCAATAAAAAAAGGCCTTCGAAGATTAAAAATGAAACTCGACCATTGTTTTCTCATTGCGATTCGAAGGATTAATTAATATCGAACTGACTCAGTGTTAGTGCAAGTTTTTGTTAATCACATAATCACTACAAGATCAAGTACTTGACTTTATAACTTCAAGGTGTTTACAAATAACATTATATAATAACAATAACGTCATATAAGTTAATACATATAATCAGAATTAATTTTCAAAACTATTTTAATACTAATAATAATAATAATAACAATAATAATACTAGAAAAGCAAAAGTTAAAATTGAACTTATGGCGATATTTTATAATCACGACACGGATTTTCCCACAGCTTCCTGTTTATTGTAATAAACAAGCTGTCGGCGTGCATTTAAGAGAAATCGCAAGTAATTTCAAGTGCATCAAAACTGGTTAAGAAAATTGTGCTAAATATATCTTAACAACCACTCATTTGAAGTATTTCATTAAAAACTTTATAAATTGGTGCAAGTGAAAGTGCATTTCTATTTGATTTTTTTTCGATTATTACACATTGAGTGTAAATTCCACTTGTAAATTATCAAGTGGTGAATTTGCTTGTTTTCCCTGTGCGAATGGTGGAACTGCGTTGGTACTTAAATAATATACACCACGAGCCCTGAAAAGTTATTCGAAATATATAAAAAGCATTCCAATTATTAAACAAAGTAAATGATGAAATTAATTCTTGCTTACTTGAGTGGTGTGTGAAAACCCATAATTTCCATTTTGCAATTTTCCGGTTTGGCATCAAGCCAGCTGGAACACAATCGGCCCCAAAACCCTATTTTTGAATTAATTGATTCAGCGTAATATGCAGGAGCTCTTGCATGGTTGCAACTGTCCACATCTTAAATGAAAATCACGAAAGCTGTTAAATATCAATTGTAAATGTTATTTTGGTTGTATTACTGAATAAATTGATATTAGAAATGTGGAAGTATTAGTTCAGTAGAGAAAATTCAAATAGTAAATATCTAAATTTTACTTGAAAAACCAATGACAAATTTCAATTTGTAGAAAAATGATACCACCGCGGGGAATCGAACCACCGACCTTAGGCTATACGCACCCACGCTCTAACCATTGAGCTACGGCAGCCGTTCTCCGGGGCAGCGTCAAATTTCTACATTAACAATTGAAACCATTGGTTTCAATTGTTAATGTAGAAATTTGACGCTGCCCCGGAGAACGGCTGCCGTAGCTCAATGGTTAGAGCGTGGGTGCGTATAGCCTAAGGTCGGTGGTTCGATTCCCCGCGGTGGTATCATTTTTCTACAAATTGAAATTTGTCATTGGTTATTCAAGTAAAATTTAGATATTTACTATTTGAATCTACTGAACTAATACTTCCACATTTCTAATATCAATTGTAAATTATTAAGTGTTTATTTTATTTTTGTATTCAAATTACAGCCAAAAAAGAGATTTAGGATAACTAATAACAAAAGCAAATTATTTCATCGTTATTATTGGTTTTCTTTTGAGTCACGCGATGATTGCCTTCCTTCTCAGCGTCAATTTGTTAATGTTAATTTCTCCTGGCACCCGATAGCTTCGATCCGGCCACTAAATAAACAATTTCTGATTACAAACATATTTTCTCCCATTTTACTTGACAAACCTTTAACGGAGTAAAATTTGTAAATTCACTTAGGGCTCTATGTGAACGAGTGAACGATAGAAACGTTAGAAGTAACCGCTCAAGAAGTCTGTGAAAGCACCAGGATTTATTTTCTGTTGCGAAGTTGTTGCTCGTGAAGGTCAAGATCTCCCATGAGAAGACATGCTTCTGGTTGGATTCTCAAAGGTGAAGATGCAAGATTTCTTTATTTACTCCTTGGCATTTCGCAAGTTATTTCGCAATTCATTTAGGGTGACGTCACCTGGAGATGAGCAGGCTATTCCCAGTGCAATATGATTACTCTTACATCTGGTATACGGCCTCCTTCACCTTTCCCTTAACATTTTCATGATATGTGCTAGCCTGCCCAGTAATTAATTCTAGCTGCCCTCAAGTTGTCTTGCACCTCATGCTATCATCGTGTTGTCGGTCTTGCGCTTATTCTCTCTTCCTCTTCTTTTTCAAAGTTTTCATTAAAGAGCCTTTTGCTGTACATTGCCTCGTTCATTTTTTCTAAGTGACCTAACCAACCTACCCCATTAGTGTTTATTTTACTAATTAGCACCCTCATCAAGATTGATCATACGGCAGTCAACATCATAAGCACCACCTTCGTAGGGGCACTTTGGCCTATGCTCCCATCTCCCACGAAAGCAAATCGTAAAAGCAAAGGCTTTTAAACAATTAAGGTTAACCGTTTTGCACATTAAGATGCTTCCAAAAGTTAGATAACTGTTTTGCTTAACTAACCATATTCCAGTCTAAGAGAAAGAATATTATTTAACCCTGCACCCATAAGCATCCTGAAAACTCGGCGCCTATGGCTACGATGACCTATGATCGGAACCCCCAGAACACCTTGTGAAATAAAAAACCAAGATGAATATGGTCCTCACCGCTCATTCAAAGTGCTGAATGTTTGAAAGCATATTATATTGAGTACTGCCATATCACAAGAGCAAGGCTGTTGAGCAAGACTTAAGAGAGGTGCTTAACTATAACACAAAGTGCCTCTGAAACCCCAGCCGTGTCTCCATAGCTTGAGAATCTTCCTTATTCCCAGATCATACTATTGCATAGTCCTGAGAACAATCATGAAATGAGACGCGGGGTGGCAGATAGGCAAGTCAGACGACTGTTCATGTCTGGTTTTCGCATGACAAGACAGTCGGACATTTCCATGAGCCCATCAGCGTTCTTGCTCTGAAGACTGTCATCTTAAGAACCGTGACTGTGTGCCTTACCATATTAAAAGACCATTCCTTTAAAACAATCCGATCAAGTTTTTTCGTTCTATCGAGTAGTTTATAAACTAAAAACCAAGACGTTTGGGCTGCCAAGAGCTCCTACTACCAAGAAGCATTAGAGGTCTTGAAATAGAATATTGAATTAAAAATACCTGTAACTGCAGGCAGTCAACCATAATCGCTCTGAAACTGCGACAACCTCATCAAAATCTTAAGGCAAGACTATGTGTAGTACCATCATGTTAGGGTAAACTGTCTGTCAAATTGACTGAGGGTTTCACGGATGTATCTATTGATCCGACAGTTATTGCGGAGGAGACACTCTCCCCGACGAATGAGACGGCAGCACACATCCATCCACTACTGTCATCGAACCCTAAAGGCATTTATTTTCTTCTGGTACGTCCTGTCGTATAAACACACATTTGCGACGGGATTTTCAAATCTATTTCTGGGTGTTTTTAAAATTCCATGACTAAACTATTTGAGATGTCATCACGTTGTTAACAGTGGTCATCGAACCTATGGAAGCAAATTTTGATGATATGGTACCCTGTGCGACACCATAGATAATAGTTTTCGCAAGAATGGATGGAAAGTAGAACAGGAACCAAAGTTTTACACTTCATGTGGACTCAGAAAACTCCACATTACAGGTTGGAAGTACCAATAGAGCAATAATTGATGCTTAAGTCATCAGCGGCTTGAGCTCTTTCTGTCAAAAGTACGCGCAGAAGTATTATTACTACGTCAAAGATCCGAAAATTATAGATGGGATGGAAGACTGATTACAGTTTGCTAAGACACACATTTTCACTACTACCTGTATGATTTCTAAGGGAAAAATTTGTGTGATCTCACGAATATCCATTCATTTTGAAAGTGTTTCTGACTAGACTGATATTTCGAGTACTACAAAGATGCAGGATGACGGTGCTGGACACGACTTGCCATCGTGGCTTCAAAAGAGGGAATTGACTAAATGAAAATATGTCTTCGGTTCTAAATTCTCAAATAATACACAGATAGGTATTATCAATAGTTGAGGGCGACTATACGTAGTAGATGTTTTAAACTGAGGCTTGGTATGATCCAATGGAATACCTTGGTTGCCTACTTTAAGACGTACTTAAACTTTTGACAGTTATAGTTTCTGATCGGAGGTTTATTAACAAAAGTTATTCCTCTTCACCCCTAATAGTTTTATAATAGAATTAAAATAAACCCTCTAATATAAAGTATCCGTCGGGCAATCAATTTTCAAAAATTGACAAAAATGTTGCAGCTATTTTGTTTGTTTATTTTTTAGTGGGCGAGATCAAGACTTACGGGTGCTGAGGATCTGCAATGAAGAGAGTTTTACAAATCCTAATACTACTTACTTTCAACGTCTGGTGCATCACATCCCGGTTGATTACTCAACCCATTGCAATAAAAATCAACATCCCCACATCGTTCCAATTTACCTTTCGCAAGAGCATTCGTATGTATCACATCGACAAATTTAGCGTCATCTTTATCCAACTTCACATGAATATCGTTACCCCAAAACAGAGGCATAGCAGGATCAAGTCCTAAAACCCTTTTTCCTTAATTCTGCACCTGAAATATAATTAAGCTTACCTGTTATGTGTTCCAGTTTTCCACTTTTTAAAAATTCGAAAATCTGCCCAGTTACGTGCGCCCCCAAACTGAATCCTATTACATGAAATTGATTTAAAGGAATGTTTGCCTTTTCAACTAAATGGTCGATCATTTGAGCTGTGCAATTTCCTACCACTTTTACGTTTTGGACTGCGTTTAAATAGCAGGGCTCTTTAACAATCGGGGAGTAATCCACGGATATTACGTTATATTCACTGTGTTGTAAAAGGGCTACAAAAACACCATTTTAGAAATTTAGGTTTTCTTTAGTTCCATTTCAAATTTACTACAAAAATTCTAAACATTCCTTTCTTTGTTATAAAATAAATAATGGTTTACCCTTTTTACTACTGCCAGAAAGGTTTTTCAAAGATAAAGTATATGCTAATTTGTACTTCAAAGTTCAAATTAACTTCTACTGGAAAAGTTTCAGGTGATTTTTTAATAAACATTTTCCTTTCCTGTAAAATTAGACCCTGATAAGATAATAACACTTACCAGGACGAATCTCAGTATTGGGACTGTAATCCTTCCAACCAGTGTAACCATGAATCAAAATTTTAAAAGGACGTTCTGGTACAAAAGGTGCCTTTTGAATAGTTTCAGGGCGAGTTACGTCCAATTGATGCGGATTAGTTTGCGTGGACCTACTCAAATCAACCACTTAAAATTTCAAAGTTTACAGAAAATCCTTACCTTGTGTAAAGCCAAAACGTAACGTTTATATTTGGACAAACCTCCGGCACTGTGACGCATAACTTTAAATCCGATAAGGCGGAAGCCTTAATTATAATAGAATCTAGAAAATAAAAGCAATAATTAGGTTTGTTTAAATCTTCATTGTTTGTTTATCTTTACTTGCTAAAATTAAGAAGCTTACTATTAACATTTTTTTAGTAAATTAAACCTTCGTGCGCAGAGGATTCACAAAATTGTGGCGGAATCAATAGTTGTACATTGATTGAATTAGTTAGATATCATAGAATTTCTATTGTTATTCATCATAATAATCGGTAATAAAAGCAGGGTAACCTTAATCAAGGACTTATAATAATATTTTTCTATGTATGAAACATTCATAAATGTTTGATGATATCTTGATTATATTTGTGTGTCTGCATATTTTATTATTATTATTATTATTATTATCTTTGATCAAGCCTAATGCATGCCGTAATGCCTTAAAGTACCTATAGGAAGAAAGCCTTTGTGTTGGTTTTTTGGGCGATCAATAACTAAACAAAAGTGTTGACTAAAAGCTAATCATCAACGCTCTGTTTTTAATATAAAGTTTTTGAAACAGCCAGGAATTCGAAATATTTACATGAAATAATTAATAATAATAAAGAAAGGCCAAATGAAACATTTGAAACCTTGAGTTTAACATGTTATTATCGCTTTATTCTTAAAAAATGTTGATTAAAATTGGAATAATTACTAAAAGCAAAATATAAAATAAATACGACAATATTAAAAATACAAAAATTAAAAAAAATTAAACATCGCCGAATTATATACAAAGTCGGTTCTGTCTACGTATGCAGTTCTCTGTAGTGCAATCTTAGTGATGTCCTTCAGCGTCAGATGGTATACACTGCAAGTTAGTTAACTTAATCTACTTAAATATTTCTTAAGATAAGGAGCACAAGTGGTTTAGTGTTTCAAGGTGATGAATTTACACAAACGTTTGTTCGGTTCATTTACAAAAATGGTTGATGCGATATGTGTAGTGGAACATTTAAAATCAATATTTTCAGCCTCGGTGGCTGCTGTCGAACCGAAGCACTTGATCCAAAACTCAGTAAAGTTAAACAGCGGCAATCTCGTAGTGAATAGCAAAAGTTACACGCTGAAGAAGCCGTGCTACGTAGTGGGCTTCGGTAAAGCAGTGTACGGTATGGCTGTAGCTTTAGAATCGATATTAGGCGGCAACTTGAATAAAGGAATCGTTACGGTACCCTGTGGAACGTTTCAGGGAGAGTTGAAATACCCAGCTAATTCGAAAATTTGCTTCATAGAGGGTGCCATGAACAATTTGCCAGATACGGCGGCTGAAAGGGGTGCAAAACAGATAAAAGACCTTGTCGAAAAGCTTCAGGAGGATGATTTACTCATAGTTCTAATTTCCGGCGGAGGTTCGGCGTTACTTCCTCTGCCAAAACATCCGGTGATATTATCAGAAAAGTTGGATGTTATAAAGGGTCTCGCTTCTCGAGGTGCCGATATTCAAGAGTTGAATTGCGTCCGGAAAAGGTTGTCAGTTCTAAAAGGGGGTGGTTTGGCTAGGCTGGCTTATCCCGCTAATGTGGTTGGGTTGATTTTATCGGACATCATCGATGATCCCCTCGAATATATCGCGAGCAGCCCAACAACACCAAATTTCGATAGCTCGAACGCGGCCGTAAAGATAATAGAGAAGTATTCCCTGTACGACAAACTTCCGCAGTCAATAAAGAGTCTTCTGGAATCGGAAAATCAATCTGACGCTTCTGATGTTACGCTTTCGGATAGGCATTTCGTTCACGTGTACAATTTTATTATAGGGAATAACAAAATCGCCACTTCTGCCGCTTTAAAACAAGCAACAGCATTCGGTTATCAGAGTGCCGTGTTATCAACGAGGGTATGCGGAGAAGTTGACAGAATTAGTAAAATTTATGCCGAACTTGCACGCCAAGTCTCCTCTCTGATTAATTCTGACAAAATCAACCGAGAAAACCTCAAACTTTTCCTTGAAACTTTCCAGGCAGATCTGAATATATCAGAATCCGCCATTAACGAGATTATCAATCTCAATTTTAATTCCCGCACGGGGGTCTGTTTGATTTTTGCTGGTGAACCAACGGTCGTCGTCAAAGGGAACGGTAAAGGAGGAAGAAACCAGCAGTTAGCACTCGGTTTCTCGATTGAGATTAATAAGTTCGACATAAAATCGACAAATATTTCATTTCTTAGTTGTGGAACAGATGGAATCGACGGCCCGACTGATGCGGCCGGAGCAGTTGGATGCTCTAATTTAGTTAATAATGCTCTTGAGGAGAATATAAACCCGACTCAATTTCTGTCTAATAACGACTCCTACAGCTTTTATTCCACGTTCAACTCTGGGGATAATTTGATTCGTACTGGACATACCGGAACTAATGTGATGGACATTCATGTGTTAATAGTATCTCCTAAATCTGATTAAACTGTATTTCGATCATTAAAAATTTATCCCAACGATGAGTAACTACCCTAGACATTTTAGCGTTTGTATCGGTAATGAATAAATCTAATTTTATTGATTAATCTTTTTGTTAATCACAAGGTCTGTATTATTAAGGGCAGGATTAAACTGAAGCTTAGCTTGGGATGGTTCACTTTGTTCACTACAAGTTCAAGTAGAAGCTTAGTTTAAGTTGCTTAAACCTATACTGAAATAAAATAAGAGTGAAAGTTATTTACTTATTTATGAACAATAAACGTACTCCTGCTTACTTAAAAAACGATATCTGAAGTGTTACAATACACTAAGTTTCATATTTAACTTTTTGAGTATATTTTTAATATCAATTCTGAAGTATCTAAGGAGGATTCAAAAGTTTAACCGTTTAACGCTAACATTTTGATTTTTGGAATTAAAGCTTTTGATAAGAAGTTTTCATTTTTTTTTAAATTTCTAAGTTGTTTTAATAAACATTGATTATTTTCCATGCAGTAAACCATAATTTTACTTAAAAAAACATTTTGCTATCTTGAATTTTTACGGTTTTATTATAGTTTAATAAGAAGTTTGGGTACTTTTTATTTTTATTTTTTTATCAGTAATTATTTTCATGCTATATACCATAATAGTATACTATACACGACGCTATAATGAATGCTATTATTACCGAGGATAATGTTTGCAACACGAGCGAGCGAGCGAGCGAGTTTTGCAATTATCCGAGGTAATAGTAGCGATTATAGCGAGTCATATACTATACTTTGTCCATGAACACAAATACGAAGAATTTTTAATTAAAATTTAAATGACAACGCTACTAAAACCATGTGGTAGGACTATATTAAACGAAGTGGTAGGATTAGACACCATAGACAATGATGTTACCATGACACCGTGAATAATGATTATTCACTGCTGGCAGTGTATAATGGATAGCATAATGTTTGACCAAACACATGAATAATTGACAGATTATTGACTAGTCGTGGACAAAACAACTATAAAATTCATTATAATTTAGGCAATTGGATTAATATTTTTTAATGCTTTCCATTACTTATTTTAACAAGAAATTTGAATTTGTTTTTACTTCTAAGTTGTTTTAATGAACCCTGACAATTTTCGCTGTGGTAAACCGAAATTTTGCTATAAAAAAATTAAAATTTTGACTTTTCGACGCTCTTTTTAAGCTTTTCTATTACATTTTAATAGTTTATTTTTTGATTTCTAAGTTGTTCTATTAAACATTGCTTATTTTCAATGTAAAAAACCATGATTTTGCTAATAAAAGACACGAAAGCAAGCAAAATCCTGTCTTAATTTCAGAGTTTGCCAGTTTATTATTTCTTCATAATTCAGATAATCATTACTGATTACAGTCCTAGATTTCAGCTCGATAGAATTCTTTAAAAAATACGAACCAACGTTACATATTTTTGTAATTTGTTTAAATTGTGTTCCAATATCGACCAAAAACCTAACAACAGATAATAAATCTAAAGTACAGTCTGTTTAATTTTTATTTAGCCCAAGTTAGATTTGAATTTCCGATTTCCATCTTGTATAAAAGTTAAAGTAATTTAAGTTATGAATTGGATTGAGAGAATATAACAGCGACTCCAGATCAGTTTTTAACACATAATTTGATATTTGTAACATTTTTTCAATCAATTGTTATTAGTTTTTGGAAATTTCTTAGGAATTGATTTTTTGCTTTAAATAATAATCATTTTAGATACATTAAAATTTTACTCGTGAAATCAGCCCATCAAAGGGAATATAGTATAAACAACTAGTAAATATTTCTGGCAGTTTAAGACTGTCTTTTCTTTATTTAAATTAATTATCGTCGCCAAAATTCGTTTTGGGATTTTAACAATAAAATTCTAGTATGAGTTTGGTGAATTTCGAATTTATGGTTTGTTAATGTGTGCTATTTTTATTAAATCAATGTTCAGAGAGTAATTTGTGACATGTGCAAAAATTATTGAAAATTTTTATTCATTTTTTACACATTGAACGTTAGGTAGTAACTCAGAATCCCAAATACGTATTTTGGCAACTTAAGGCTTGCTTCTGAAGTTCGATTGGATCAGATCACAAGGTACAAGGTACCGCTTTTTGGTTCATTGTTTAAGTTGGATGAACGTGAAAAGGTGGAATGTTTTATGAATAAAAATTTGTTTAATTGCACGGGGGTAACCACCAAAGCAATTTTTGCCCTTTAATGGGTTACCCCAGATGCATGTTTACGAGCAATTTGTAGCAACTCTAAAGATTCCGAAGAACTTTAAGGCAGTTTGTAGCAATGTGCTGTTTTCAAACATCCTGATTTGGGACTATTCAGTTAATAAATTTTGCGGAAGTCAGGGTAGTTTTGTGGGCATTCCGAAGCAATTCAAGAGAAAAGCAATCAGTCTTCTGTCCCTAGGATTTCACTCTGATCACTCCAACAAATTATCGATTGCTTCTCAATTGATTAAAAGCCATATTTAGTAGCTTACATAAATTATATTAAACTTTTTTTATCTTTTTCGTGGGTATTTCGCCACCAGCTTAACACTAAAGGTGAAACAAAAAAAACGTTAGATACTAAAAACAACGTAAAGTTAGGAAAAATATCTATCTCTGGTTTCACAGGAAATAGAAATGTTTGATATTCATAAATTGGTTTTTAATTTGTGGCGAAATTCCCCGAAAACGCAAAAAATGCTAGAAACTCACAACAAATGTTTGCTACAAAATAAATAGGTAGATAAATATGTTATTAATTTTCATTATTAAGACAGAAAATTTACAGTTAAGAATAAGTTCTGGTTCCATTTTCACCTTTTTCGTAGTTTCCTTTGCCTTTTTAAATTTGGAAAAACGTAACAAACACAGCTTTTCGTTCAGTTATGACTAGGAAAATCTGTATCTCTTAAACAAAGTTTTCCGCCAAAAATACTTGCAAAAATCATTACTGATATATTCCTGTCAGAAAGTAGTTAAAAATGTTAATAAAACTCATACAAATTGAATTATGATGAGAAGGAATTTAGGTAAAATTATCTTGAATCAATGTATAATTATAGTCCAGTTAGCCAATTAAAGAGCAATGAAAATTCCTGTTTATCAAATTTTTATATTCTTTCAAACGACTCAAATTTAAAAATGCGTGTAGTAGGTATATGACTTGTTTAAAACTAAGCAGCGATAGCGATTTTCTGGGAAATCTGTGCCGTGCCAGAAATCAAGTTTCCCGCTTGGAAAATTCGAATTTTCCCCGAGAACAGACGGGAAGAACCGAATCAATATGTTCGTAAAACACGCGTGTTGCTTCCTAACCGATCTGCATTGTGTGGCAGCGCTAGTCGCAAGTCAGCTGACGCGATGGAGAGTATTTATCATTGATCCCGTACAACCTTGTAAACAAATCGAAAAATCATGAATAGATCTGGACTTACTGTATACGTTCGTGTTGTGTTACTTCCCTTACTGACTTTTATTAGTTTTAGTGAATCCCAACTTGTAATAAACGTTAAAAACCAGGTAAATGAGGTTAGAATATTATGGCATGTGTTCGTATTCTATGGTTATCCAATTATAAAAACGATTTGCACTTATTTATTTATCATAGGAAACAATTGAAGGCCGAGAACTTTATGTTACTCGATTGAATTATGAATTACTTTTATTAGAATTACCACCAAGTAGTTGCTTTCGATTTGACCATTTTAATATTTTTTTTAATCAATTTATATAATTTTATAAAATTCTAAAGACAATGTTCTATGGTTATTCAGAAAAAATAAAACCTCGGGTACGAGATAAACATACCTGCCGTTATCAGCCTTTGAACGAATTTAACAGATACCTGTTAAAACCTGTTAAAATTCCTTATAAGACACTTTTAAACAAATTTATTTGAGTATACCCACAGTACCTACATCAGAAAAACATTGATTACGTTATTACTTAAGCACTCGTCCTTTACTCGTTTCTAACTTGCCGGTTGGTAAATCTATTTGTTTTGTAGTGAAAAATGTTCAACTGTTTAATAGCCAGTTGGAAAAATCAAAACCGCCTGATAAGCATGCAACACTTTCAACCTTGAATTTACGCGAACAGAATCGTATTTAGTTGAATTTCTTGAATCCAACAACGTGTTTTTCTGCATGTTCGTATTGTTCGTGAAGTAGAATATTGTGTTATGTATTTTTTAGCTGATATACAATTAGTTTCTTCTAATTTTTGATTCATCATCAAGTGTAGATTTGTTCAAATATAAAAAATCATTTTAATCACGTAATTTTAAGTTCAGAATTCTGTTGTATATCCACTAAATTCAGTGTTAAAATTTGAAATCTAAATTAAAAATCCTCAGAGATGAGTAATCAATATGCTTAATACGTAAAAAAATAAATTGGCCTTAATTGCTGAGTTGTCTATGAATTCCAGTATTTACATTTTTAGAGTTATATCGAGTTATGTGGAAATATTTCTGGTTTATTCATGAAGGGAATATTCAAAACCTTTGTGAAATATGTGGCCCCATATTCAAAGGGTTAATTAGTGTCAATTTAACTTGATTAGCTGTTCGAAAATAAACCCTTTTGAGGCTACAACTCTCCGATGTTAAATTTTATTTTTATCTTTTTCTTTTTTATAGAGAACGTTAATTTTATTATACATATATATTTTTTGTTAAATTAATAATAAAATTTTAATTAAAATCTTAATTAATTCTGATAGGTACACAAGATTTATTTGAATTTTGGAAAATGATTAAACGTTTCAAATCAGCCTTTACAAAATCTGTAAACATTTTTCTTAATAGCAGATATAAAAAAAAAGTTTTTTTGGGTAGGTAAACGTAGTAAAAGTGAATTTTTATTTATGTTTAAATGTGTGCAAGTTGATAATAGAGGCACTTGAGATGTTAATAATCGTTTTAAGACAATTTGTACACAGATTGTAATTATGTGTAACGTGAATTAAGTGCTCGTTTATCATAACTACTGCAACTTGTTTAAGTTTGGGGAGTAGTAACTACTTAATATTTTGTAAATACGTTCGTGAGTTCATCACCGGAATGAAATATAAATTCTCCTTTAGTTTATGCTCTTGGATTAGTAAGAAGTACAGCAAAGATAAGCTTTTGTATGTAAGTAATTAACCAGAAAAATTTCGGGAATTTTTGGGTTTTATTCTTGAAGATTTCTTTGATGTCTCTGTTTTTGCTACATTCTTAGATGTCAAGATTTTCAGTTTCAAAGCTAATTTTGTGGTTTCCTACTAATGTCGCACTTCTGGGGATTCAGTGGCATAGTGGATTAAGAGTCTACTTCGGAAACAGCTCACATAGGTTCATATCCCGACGATGGCGTGGAAAATTTCCACGAGCTGGGTCGAGGTTTGAGTCCTGTTAGGTCCCCTTCAGCGTCAGAGTAATAGGTTTGGTTTTTTTTACATCGTGTTCTATTATATATTTTCACATCGTTTCCAACTTGATATTTTCTCACACTTGATTCCTCTTACTTCTGCTGGTCTTTCTTGCCTTGTCCCAGGTTATCCTGAGGGTGGATTGTTCTTTTTTGCCTCAGATATTTCTTTTAGTATTTTTTTATTGCCCATCATTTAGATTTGTCTTTAATCGTGAGTTGCTTTTGCTGTATTGAAGTTGCTGCTTAAACTGGTTTCTGAATTTTCATTTCTAATTCTGTTCCTTTTAGTTTTACTTTTACTTGTTTTAACAGATACATTTGCATACTCTTTAATTTGGCTGACTACCCTTCTATGGTGGTCGATATTTCACCTGCAAATGTTAATATTGGTTATCCTTATTAATTTTGCCTTGTCTTCTTTGAGGGCCTTCTCAGTAGGAAGGTTTATCTCTTTTCTCTACTCCTTCGTTTGTTTCGTTTTCTGGGTTTTCTTCGCCCTTTATTACCCTTCCCAAGTAAAGCTTCTGTACTTGCTCCTAGCCTTCCCTTGAATTGAATCGCTTGTTGCTGAAGTAACCTACTTAAGTCAATTTTTACAACTTTTGGGGAATAAAAAAAGCTTCTAATAATAATGTTATATTTGAGAAGAAATATGTAGTAAATAGTTGAAGATTACTATCTTAGGGTATTGAAAAGCACAATAGTAATATTTATTTTTATTTATAATAGTTACAATTTATTGCTAAAAGGAACGGACTTAGGTTGTTTTTGAAAAATGTGCTAAGTTGTCCAAAAATATAATAATTAATTTAAGAGCTACATAAAAAATAGTTTAAGGTTAGAAATTAACATGCGGTGACAGTTGACAATTTAGTGTTAAACCTGGACTTAGGTTGTTTCAGTACCAAATACTAAACAGAATTGATCAGTAGCATATGCTTTGGAATGCCGGGACTTAGATTCTTTTGACATTAAACTGATTAAACGGCTGTTCTACCTCTAAACTATTTCATAGGATCAAAATCTCAAAGCAACCAAAATGTGACTTAGGTTGTTTCAGTAATAACCGATTCAATTCTGATATCATGTTTTTTGTTTGCCTTTATTATTGTCGTTTTTTGACTTTTCTATGTTTATATTTATGTGCATTTTGGCGAGTTGTATTACAGTCGAAGCCACGTCTCACTTCCCAAACGCCATTTATTTCTGTCCAACCAATCTTCTTGTAATTCTCTGGCTTCCATAGCTTCGTTTATCTCTACTCTCCAGCTTCGTCGAGGTTTACCCCATTTCCACACTTTCTTCGGCCATCTGTCGTCATCTGTTCGTTCTAGGTGACCATACCAGATAAGTCTTTTAGTTTCTATAGTATTGATTATGGTACCATCTGCCCCAATTCGCTGTCTTAGTTCTTCATTTCGCACGTGTTGTAGTCTCGATATACCGCAGCTCCGTCTCTGATACTCCATTTCTAGAGCCATTAGATGGTTTTTATGTCGCTGTTTGATATCCCATACCTCTGACTCATACACATAATGTAGTAATACTTACAATTATTACAGTCTTGTATATTGTTCTCTTTATTTGCTTTGTAATTTTATTGTTCCAGAGTACGGTGGTTAACAGTCGAATGGCTCTCTTTCCTTGGCCTATTTTGTAGTCTATATCTGCTTTACTTCCTAGTGTGTTTAAGAAAAGAACCACAAGGTAGTGAAAATTTGAGCAACCTTGAACTACATCGCCGTTAATATTCAGATCCATACCATCGTCTCCAATTACTCAAGTGCTGAGTCTTCTGGAAATTAATCTCCAGGCCTCATTTATTATATTTTTCCTGAAGCTTGCGTAACATATAGTTAGAGTCGTCGACATCTTCAGTAATAATGACTTGATCGTCAGCAAATAGTAATGTACTAAGTATTTCGTCATCAATCTGCATTTTGTTTAATTCTTCGTTAAAAACACTTTCGTTACTGAGAGTCCTTTTCGCTTTTTGTTATTAATGCGTAACAAACTTTCTCCATTTTGCAGAAACCTATTCGATAACATTTTCTATCTTCCTCTTTTTATGGCTTCGCCTAAAATTAGGTTAAAGACTAATGTGCTTAAGATACAACCTTGTTTTGAACCTATTTTGTTCTTAGATCTTACTTATCTTCTGTTTCTCTGGAGCACTGGAGCTTATGGCTGACGCACAGCATTCCGTATTATCCTGTTGAAAGTCTTCTGTATATTGATGTTCTTATTGTTTTTCGCCAATATAAAAATCTGGCCCGGACTTACAATGTGATTATTTAAAAACTTGCAGCAGGCCGTATTCTGACTTAATACAGACAGTTCTAAGGTTATGAAGACAGAATACGGCCTGCTGCAATTGATTTTTTTAAAAACCACATTGTATTTTTTTCCCCGAGTTCACTTTGTGTAATTTTTAGTTTTTCCCGTACCTTTTTTCCTAAAATTTTTTTTATATTATGTATTTATTTTTTAATATTTGTTGCCACCTTTTTTTGGAGAAAGGAAACGTTATTCCTGGTCTCCCGTCTCTCAGTGTTCTTTTAATTTTCAGCAACTGGTGACCCACAAAAAAGATCTTTTTATCTCTGTATATTTAAGTAATTATTTGCAGAAATACATGTTTTTCTTCGTCATTTAGATTTTTCCATTTCCGCAGTAAATTCATCAGGTTCTCTTGCTTTTTGTAGTGTTAAAAATAGTATATAGAAACACAAGATAAACAGGGCAAACTTTTCGCATATTGAGTCCGAAACGGATGAGTGCTCGGATTGTCTCCTGTAACGAGTGTTTCATACTATTTACTCCGTTTATTTGTTTCTTTTTATAAAACATACTTAACAATTTTAGTACAGGGGAAATGTTGGTAAATTACGTTGGCAACGGTGATTTATGTTTGATAGACAGAAGTTTAACATTTTTGTTGCCTAGCATTGAATAAAGAGCCGCAATGGTTGCCTAGGTACATATTTTGTGAATTATTTAATGCAGCTTACCAATTCCTGAAAGCAAAATGTCACCAAAAATCGATTAAAAAGGAAGCTTATTCTATATAGCATCAAAAAACGTGCTGGAATAATGTAATTCTAATGCTGAAACAGAGAAAACAATTTTCTCTGTTTCGGCATTATAATGGCATCATTCTAGCGCGCATTTTGATGTTTTAATGAGCTTCATTATTAAACGATTTTTGGTGATATTTTGTTTTCAGAAATTGGTGATACTGTAGCAAATAATACACAAAATACCTTGGAAACCATTCAGTTGCTAGGCAACCAGTCGGTTGCTAGGCAACAAAAACGTTAAACTTCTGTCAACTGTCAAGCAAAAATCACTATTACCAACCTAAACTGTATTTAACCAAATTTCCCCAACTCGAAATTGTCAAGTATTTTTATAAAAAGAAATAATGTAAATGGAAGCCGAAACAGAGACAATAGTATAAAACACTCGTTACAGAAGGCAATTCGAGCACTCGTCCGTTCGTTCATTCGCCGCTACGCGGCTCGCGTCCAAATTTTGGACGCGAAAACGATGTCTTCTGTAACTTGTGTTTTAATACAGGGTGGTCCATAAGTAATGGTACACAGACCAACAGTAGATTTGTGAGGCCCAAAATATTACGATTTACCTAAAATTACCTTAGTCCAAAAGTTAATATGTATTTAGGGAGATACAGGGTGTCAAAGTTGAAATTTTAATTTTAATTTCCTTCCGTAATCTCTAAAGTGTCTGCAATATTTATATGAAAATTGGTGAAACTGCCTTTTTTGGGACGGCAAATAATAATCCGTTCTCAATCTTAATGCAGCTCTAAAAAAGACCTTACTTTTGCTACACCTAATACCTTAAAAATACTTCAACTTTTTTGCACATAAAGTTAGGGCAGATCTAATTGAAAAAACAATTGCCTCATCTTTTTTATACAAAAAAGGTATACTATTTCAATGTCTCTAAAGTTAACCGTTTCCAAGATATTTGCGATTGAAGTAAGTAATGCTACATTTTATTCGTTAAAAAGAGCATTACTTGCGGTACACATTATCCATGAAATTTAAAAATTTTTAATGGCAAATATCCCACTCATTCACTATTGCTCTGTGTCCTATTACTTGTTTTTGACCAGAATATGTTAATTTTTTGTTTTAAATACAAGCCTACTGCGTTACAGAATTCTTAAGAAGTGAATAAGGTGCTGCGTCGCTTACTTCAATCGCAAATATCTTGGAAACGGTTAACTTTAGAGACATTGAAATAGTATACCTTTTTTGTATAAAAAAGATGAGGCAATTGTTTTTTCAATTAGATCTGCCCTAACTTTATGTGCAAAAAAGTTGAAGTATTTTTAAGGTATTAGGTGTAGCAAAAGTAAGGTCTTTTTTAGAGCTACATTAAAATTGAAAACGGATTATTATTTCTCGAACAAAAAAAGGCAGTTTCACCAATTTTCATATAAATATTGCGAAAACTTTAGAAATTACAGAAGAAAATTGAAATTACAATTTCGACATTGACACCCTGTATCTCCCTAAATATTAACTTTTGGACTAAGGTAATTTTAGGTAAATCGGAATATTTTGGCCTCACAAATCTACTGGTGGTCTGTGTACGATTACTTGTGGACGACCCTGTATACTATTCATTTGGATTTCAAATTTAGAAAGGTTTTTACAAAGAAAAAATTTCTTTTGAAATAATTTAGAAATTAAACTGTTTTTAAGAAATCCGAACATTTTCTTTAAAATTTGTGTGGAAAAAAAATTTTCAAATTGAAAAATTTTGAAAAGAAAACTTTATTCTTAGAAAAAAAAGTTCGAAATTATAACATAAAAAAATTTATTTTGGAAATAATTTCAAAATTAGAAAAGGGTTAAAATAAAACAAAATTTCTTATTAGAAAATAAATAGAAATCAGTTTTTTAAATAAAGAGCTTCAGAGTCTCATAAACTAATTTTTTATTTTTTTCGTACTGTACTAAATTGTAGTTTCTGTCAGATGCTGCTTTTAAGAAAACAGAATTTTAGGAATTATCAGGCATTTCTCAAAAATGTATCCCAATTTTGCCAGAAATGTTCAGCTTTTCCTTGATTTTCTATCCCTTTTATTATCTGAAACTTTATAAGTAACACGATTTCAAATCTTTTTTAACTTTTTAGAGAAACTTCCAAATGTAAGTTAAATTTTCTCTTCGGCGTTACACTAAAAATAGAACTGGCCTGGAATCATATTTCTGATTTATCTAGGTTAAAAAGTGCTTTGCCTAGAAATAATTTTATCTTATAAGATTACGAAAGAATAAAAAATAAGTATGGTAGGAATTCATTCATTTATTTTTCCAATATTTAGATTGTTTTTAATCTTCATTATAAAGTTTTATTTTTTTGGAAATTATCGTCATTAATCCATAATAATATAGAATAAGCCAGGGGCAAACTGAACCGTGCACTGGGGAGCTGTAACGCGCCAGCCCTTTCCCCTTTAATTTCCTGTGGGCATTTTATCTTTTTCGTCGAAATTTAAAATATCAGTTCTGTAGCTTATAGATATATGTCCTATAACTAATTACAAAAATATCCTTAAAATGAATTTTGAATGGGTAACAGATATTACTCCTTAAATGGTTTATCCGAGCTTAACGAGTTTTCTTGCTGCAGTTTTCATAAAGCAACTGAATTCCATTCCTTTATTTTCTTCTGTTTAATTATGTTAAGATTCTTCCGTTGCTTAGATTTACTAGACTTAATACTAACTACCAAGCAAACTTTATTAAATACATTTTGCTGTTTATTAAAACACGAATGCTGGAAATGTTACGAATGTTTTACCTATTTTGTAAAATCTAAACCTTGCTTTTATCTGGACAAAAATGTTTGATTGCGTTATAACTGTACCCTTACATTAATTCACAAAAATTTGGCGATTGTTTCTGGGCGATTTTGCAGCATTAAATTGCTGTAGTTATGCAAAAACTTACTAGGAATTTAATTCGAAATACTGCCCAATTTAAAAAGTAATTAGTATCGACTTTATGTGAAGTTACAACTCCATTCGAATAAAGCTGAATTTTTTCGGGTAATTTCTTCATTTGTGGCATTGAATATATCGATTCATGTGTTAATTACACATACCTACGTTGTTAAATAAGTAATTTGTTTTTTTTTTTGTGGAAGTCTATTTTAACTTGTAATTATTTACGTCCGTTTTATTTAAACTCTTGAGCCCGTGAATTTCTTTTCTTTTGTTGTTATATTTTAAATTTTTTCGTGGCTATTTCGCCGAATTAAACAATAAAAACATGCAATAAACTCTCTCTTCTCTAATGATCGGAACAGAGATGTCTTGCTGTACTTATTAGCCCATTTGACACGTATCTAGGAGTAGTATTTATGATAGTTCTTATAACCTTTTTAAATCCTTGCAGAATCTCCAAATTTGAGTTACTATAGCTGTATTCCATACGTCCAGATTGGTTTTATTATTGTTTTGTATATGAGTAGCTATACACTTGGCCTTCGTAGATTACTCTAAACTCTAAAGCATTCGATAGCGTGGAACATCCGTCAATGTTGAAGCACCTAAAAAGCAAAATGTACCTCAAAAATATGTTAGAATTATAGAAGAGATATACGATCAAGGTAGGCAAATATAAGGTTAGAGAGAGAAGGAGCACACTTCCATCTAGAAAAAGGTGTACGTCAGGGGGACCCCTGTCGCCAAATATTTTCACCTGCACACTTGAACAAATATTCAGAAACCTAAATTGGGAAAGACAAGGTGTAACATTTAATGAGAAAAAACTGTCAAACCTGAGATTTGCCGACAATGTAGTACTTAGTATTGAAAGTGCTAAAGTTGGATTAAAAATTAACTTTGAAACAATCAATGTTATAACTTATAAGCTTATAACGAACAGGAAATCAGCAGATACTGACTTCAAATTCATTAAAACGGAAAGTATATAACATGTGCATTATTCCAGCTCTGATATACGGATCCCAAACTTGAAGGCTAACTAAAAAATTAAATAATAAATTAAAAATAACGCAGTCGAAAACCTAAAACTAAGTGACAAAGTGAGTGTCAAGGACATTCGGAACAAAACACGGGACAGAAAATGTATTAATGAGGTGCAAAAAGTTAAAATGGAATTGGGCGGGACACGTAGGCAGGATGGAGAGATGGTCTAAATTGATAACGAAGTGGGTACCGAGAGAAAGAGACAGGAAGAGAGGTCGACCAAAAGCTAGATGGTCAGACGAAATAGAATACATGGCAGGAAAACTTCGGTTGAAGAAAACAGAAGATAAAGAAAAATGGAAAGAAGAGGCCAACAATGGGACATAATGGGCTCACAATAATAATAGTAATAATAATAATAAGAGTAGCTTATTATCTATTGTTAACTGAGAGTTTCTCCCTATTAACCAATTCAGCTGTCGAAATTGTAGCCCTAATTGTATTCTTTTTTTCTAAATGTGGGTTTTCCATGAAAGTCGCCTATCGAAGTGCATTCCCAGATATTTGGCGTTATCTTGTTGGGGAATCTGGTTTCCGTTTAGGTTTACTGGAGACACGTTTCTTTTCTTAGTGTAAATGTAACATATACTGACTTGTTCTAGTTTACTTTTATTAGCCAGATTTTCAACCAGTCTTCTATCTTCTTTAAGTTTCTCTGGAGTATTTGTGATGCTGTGTTTGGGTGGTTGTGGGATGCAAGCACGACAGTGTCATCTGCGTAGGTGGCTACCATTGTTTGTTTTGTTGTTGAAAGATCTGCTGTATAAAGCAGACTGTATTGGGTAGAGTGGAGCCAGTTCTTCCTGATATTTGACTTGGAAGTAACTCTCGGCTAGGTAAGATTTTAACATCTGTAGAAAACTTGCAGTTGCTTCTTTATCTTGTATAGAAGTCCTGTGGGCCAAACCTTATCGAAGGCTTGGCTCACATCCAAAAATGCTGCAGAACAGTATCTCTTCAACTGCAGGCTATGATTGATTTTTGTAGCTATTCTGTGAACCTGTTCTATGGTAGCATGTCCCTCTCTGAATGAAAACTGATGATCTGGGATTTAAAAAAAATCCAAAAGGGTTGGTTTCATTCGTAGCAATAATAGCTTCTCCAAAAGTTTACCTATGACCGGGAGCAGGCTAATTGGTCTGTATTATGTAACTTCTTCTCCGTTCTTTCCTGGTTTTGGGATTAAGACACTAATTATTCACTATGGAAGGCCACTAGAAAGCGCAAGCGACCACAAGTAACAGTTCCACCAATCAGAATAGCAAATGAAAACTGGGCAAAAAGTCCTAACGAGAAAGCAGCTGCCTTTGCCACCCACTTAACACAGGTATTTCACGAACTTATTGAAGAAAATATCCAAACAACGCAAATCATTAAACCATTCAAACTGTTTGAAGTTGATTCTAGCATAAAAAACTTTAAGTTAAATAAAGCCCCTGGCTATGATTTAATTACATCCAAGACCCTAAAAGAATTACCTGAGAAGGGAATAAAAATGATTACGTATATGTATATGTAACATTACTCTAAGGCTAGAATTTTTCACGGAGCAGTGGAAAATAGCACGCAAGAATTTAAAATATTAATTCATCTTTATGTTATTTTAGAGATATTTTGGTAGAAATAAATTTGTTATCGTCTAGTTATATTTATAAAATAAGATTTATCCTGTGTTTTATAAGCTTTAAACTTTTGCTTGTTTAAAGTTAGGCAACCTATTTGAGATTCATTAAACTGAAGAGATTTCGAGTTGTTTGAACTGTTTCTTAATTTATTGTAAAAATATTAAACAGCACTGTTGTTGCGTTGTTAGTACTGTCTACACCATTATTTATAATGTTATTTTTCAATTTTTAGAACGATTAAAAACCAAAAGGTAAAAAAATCTTTTATTAATCTTTAAAAAAATTGATATCATTAATTTCAGAGACTCACTTTACGAATAGAAATCATTTGAACATGTCTGGCTACACAATTCATACCACAAATCACCCAAATGTCACACGGTGGCTCAGAAATTATAGTAAAAAATTCAATTAAAAATCACTTCCAAAATATGACACGGAAAAAATACAAGGCACCGGAATCACAGTCACCGACAGCGTTCTGCCCCCCAAGGCACAGACTTGAAAATGAAGATTTTAAAAATTTCTTTGAAAACTTAGGTTTAGGTAATAGATTTATAGCAGGTGCAGATTAACTATAATGCTAAACACCAGCATTGGGGTTCACGCATCTGACTTTCGGGAGGTCTAGAACTACTTAAAACTGTAGAAGAGCAACATTCATCGTATTTATCAACCGGAGATTCGACTTACTGGCCAACAGATTACCGGATTTATTAGATTCCTTCGTAACGAAAGGTTTAACTGAAGAATATACACATAGGCTTGTGCTCTGAAAGTTACCAACGAATCAAAAAACAACGACATACCTATGAACATAAGAATAACTATAGCAGAAAATTGGAGACCAAGAATAATCTGGCAAGCTAGCCACCAGACATCCCTTAAATTAGACCAGTGGTTCCCAAACTTATACAATATTTCACATACCGTGGAACCCTCGCTATATCTACAAACATCCTAATCTTAACTGGGGATTAAAATTAAAATACCTACAAATAATTTATTCAACCATGTACGTATAATGCACAAGAGATGCAATAAACTATACAAAACAAAATACAAAATAAATATGAAATGAAAGATTAATGAGAAGAATGTAGATGTTTAGACTTCAATATTTTCTGAAAATTTGACTAGCGGAACCCCAAAACTATTTCGTGGAACCCCAGGGTTCCACGGAACACACTTTGGGAACCACTGCCTTAGACAAAAGAAATTTTAATAATGCGGCACAAAACCTCACGAGAATGTTGCGAAATTATACGCAAAAACAAATTAGTTCAATAATATCTGGAACAATGTCTCCAACAAAAGCCACTGATTATTCCTTGTGGAAAGCCACAAAAAAGATTAAACAACCAATAAGATCAGTCCCACCAATACGAAAAAGAGACTGCACTTGGGCGAGAACGAATAAAGAAGTCCCTGCTAAGCGTTTTGAGGAAGTACTTCAACCATTCCCCTCAGAACTACAACCAGAAGAAGAACAGGAAGTTGAATATTTAGAAGCCCCCTTTCAGATGTCACTTTATTTTATTATTAAATGGAAAGAAGTACAAAATCTCATTGAAGCGAATTTTACAATTAAAAAAAGCACCCTGAGCTTGATTTGACAATTGCAAAATTCCTCAATTAACTCCCAGAAAAGGCAATAAAGGTCATAATCATAACGTTAATATTCAACGCCATCCCGTGAACAGGACACTTTTTCTGACCAATGGAAGGTTGCTGATGTGATTATCATACCTAAACCAGGAAAACCTCCGCATTAGGTCAAATCATATTGGCCAATAAATTTGCTTCCACTATTGTCAAAGGTTTTTGAAAAACTATTTTGGCAAATGTTGAGACCCATACTGGAAGAGAAAGAATTAATACCTTACCATCAGTTCGCTTTTGTTATACCCATTCTTGACGAGATTTTCTTGGATATAGGCTAACTCGACATGAAGACTGTCGGGTTGGGACACTGTGATAGAACGATGAACGAGAGAATCGATTACGGAGAGCTTTTGTGGCGGATGATGATGTGAGTTGGCGTGAAGATACCTATCTGTGTGTATGGGTTTGCGATAAACAGAGTGTGCAAGATGACCACTCGGTTTACGGGTAACCAGGACGTCGAGAAAAGAGAACCATTCGATTATATTTCCTCGTGAATCCAAACCGCCAAGGTTGTATGAAAAGATGAAAAGCCCCTTAAAAAACTGGGCGAATGATAAAGATAAAAAAATGTGAACTTTTCTTGAGTGTAAAACTCAAAGCTCTATTATTTCATGTTTCATGAACTTTTATGCCTTTCTCACTCATTTAAATTGTCTAAAACGTAAACAAGCGAAAAATTAGAAACAACCAAAGCAATAACGCACATGAAAACATGTAGAAAAATTAAAGTAGGTACACGCTGAAAAGTTCCTAATTTTCTAGTGATATCTTTATGCCTTAACAAACAAATTTTATCTTCAATAACAAACGAAAATACCAAACTTAACAAATATTAGCCTGCTCGCGTTAAAAGCGTAATGTTTCCATTAAATCCACAAATCAAACTTTTAAGATTAAAGGTACACATTAATCAAGAGCTTTCCTGTTTGAGCCCTCTTTTTAGGGGCAAATAAACCGAATAAACCCGACGTATGTGTAAAATATAAGCGAATATCTTACATAAATAACCCCGAAGGTTATGCAATAAAATTGAGTGCCCACTCTTTAATTACGGTTTTCATATCAGAAAACAGAGATTTACAAAGGAATATGTTCTATTTATTCTCCGTTTCATTTAATCTACGAGTCTGTTTGATGGTCGGAATTGGTAAAATTTGTATGTAATTTTCAGAACCGCTTCTCTATACACGATGGAAGCGTATGTTAAAATTCCCACGTTAAATTATGTACGATTTAACGAAATTGGTCAAATTATACAATTTGTCATTCAGCGCGCACGCAAAACAATCGATTCGCGTTTTCAACCCGAGTTAATAACATCTAAGACTAGCAAACTCATCATTTCTTAATTAAAAGCTTAGATTTTGACGTTGCCTGTTAATTATAACGATAAAAGGAACTTATCATTTATAAATGACTCGCGAGACAATCTGGCGATTACAATATGTAATTAAAACTTCTAATAAAAGCGGTAACGATCGACGGAGGAACTCTCCTCGAACACTTTAAATCGAATAGATGCGCTTTCCGAAGTAAAACCCAAGCAATTTCTAGTTTAAATAGTTTTAAAAGTGGCGCAGTTTCAGGTTTAAGAGCGTCTAAATTGGAATTGTGTTGCTGAAACTATTTAAAAGGTGAAAACTCCAAAGAAGAAACCTCTACTTTTTTTTATTAGATTAAAATTCTTTACTTACACTGCTCCTCACTTCCACAAAGAACAATATCGTTAAATGCAAAATTTAAAACAAGGTAATATCGTGGAAATACGACGCAATTTATATAAGCATCGAATAATAAGCAGTAAACAGTTGTAACTAGAAAAATATTAATTTGAGCATTTCAAGAAAATAATTACGTAGGAACACAAATAATTTATAAAGAAAAAGAAGTCAAAAAAAGTTGATGGACTTGTAGAAAGTATGAAAGTAACATGGATGCATAAATTTATGAACAAACCAACTGAAATTAAATCAAAACTTGTTCAAAAAATCATAAGAGAAGCTTTCAGCAGGTTTCGAATGATAAAAATTTTAAGAAAAATTAAAAAATCAGAACACGCTGGAGAATTGATCTGTATTTAATTTATTAATTCTATATTAAATTACTTAATCCTTTGAATTTTTTTCCATAAAGTGTATAGAAATTATCTCTAACTTTAATTGTTTGATATGTGGATTTCGTTCAAGCATTGCGCTTTTAACGTGAGCTGGCTAATATTTGTTCAGTTCGATATTTTGAGTTTGTTGTTGGTGATAAAATTTGTTTGATTACCACCTAAGATATTTCACAAAATTAGGAAATTCGAATTAACTTAAAATTTCTCATTAATTTGAATTTTTTCTTTTTTGTATATTTTTTAATTATCTGCTTTGTTGTTTTGGTAAAGTTTTTCTGATGGTTAAAGTTCCGCAGTTAATTTTAATTTTTGACTGGTTTACATTTTATACAATTTATATAGGTAAAAAAAGTTTGTTGTTAAAGATAAAATTTGTTTTATTAACGCCTAAGACATTACCAAAAAATTAGGAACTTTTCAGTGTGTAATTTGATTTTCCTACATTTTTTATTTGCATTGTTGTTTTAAACGTTTTTATATGGTGAAAGTGTAGTAGTTCATTTTAATTTTTCGCTTACTAAGTTTTACACAATTTACAAGGAGATGTGTCAAATTTGATGCAGTAGAGTCGCGGTCGTGGCTCTGTGCGTCTGACCACTGAGACTGGCCCGGGTTCGATTCTCAGGGTCACATAAACAACGAAAACACCCGACCGCTTCCCTCGGAAGGCAATGGCAAACCACCGAGGTGTATTTTGCCTAGTAAGTCCTCTCTGGAATAGAAGTAGGCTACTTGACACGCACACCACAGGCATATGGGGAGAAGACGGTAACGGCCTGCAAAGAGTGCAAAGGGCACGCCACTTGAAGAAGAAGGCCATAAGAACCGTGGAAAGATGATGTATAAAAGAGGGACTAACGATCAATCCAAATAAAACTTATTTAACTTTTGACACCAAACTTCAACTCACACATAGATAAAGCAGTTATAAAGGCGCTATAGGCATGAAGAAGAACTATGGAAAGTTCATGAAATAATTGAGCTTCGAATTTTTACACTTAAGAAAATGAGGGAACAGTTCACACCAATCATTCAGGAAGCTTTTTCGATATTTTTGATTGGTTATTGTTGTTCCTTTTGTCTTAAATCTGTTGGAAAAGCCGCATGGTTTAGGACCGCTGGAAAAATCTTGTACACAGGAATTCCACATGAATTTCAAGCAAAATTGATGAAAATGCGACCAGAAATTCTTTTTACATGCACTGACTCTCAGGGAATCCTACCGGAATTCCCCGAAATCCCACGAAAATTCCATTGCAATTCCACGGAATTTCATTAATTTGGACATCGTAATTCCACTGTGGTTTACCCCCTCCGCGAAACCAAACTTATGAAAATCAGCATGGTTCAAACATCACAAATTTAAAAAATCAAGGAATCAGAAGAAGCTGAAGGAACATTGCGAAAGTTTTGCATCCAGTTTTATTTATTTTTTAATTATATATGAAACAACTTAATATACTAGGGTGGTGCAGTGGTAGAGCGTCAAGCTACCGGTATGTGAATCCTTGGTTCGAACCTCTTGATGGACAGGCCTCTCCTCCGAACACAGGCCTAAGAGGTGGAGTAACAAGGTCCTACACGTACACACACTTACACTGTACACATGGTGCAGTATGTATGTATTAAACGGCGCACCAATCACGTAACTCACAGAGTTGAGCCGGATTGTGCATTGCACCCGTAAAGACCACATACGCTAACGCACCAGCCTCGACACCGAAAGGTAAAAGTGGTTATGAATACAGATTAAATTACTTAAATTTTTCCTCATAAATTTTATAAAAATTATTAAGTAATGTGCGACAGAATAGTAAAAAAAAGTATAGTTTTTTTTACAGAATACTGAAGTGACTGCTGAGTATATAAATTAACAAAATTCAAATTAAATTAGCAATTACTAAGTATAAATCATCAAGAGAATCATCAAGGTAATATCGTGGAAATACGACGCATCGAATAATAAACAGCAACAATTGTAACTAGGAAAATATTATACTTACCATTTCAAGAAAACGTAGAAAATCAAATAATTTATAAAGAAAAATAAATTAAAAAGAAGAAAAACTACTGATAGATTTGGAGAAATACGATTCGAACATGGACGAATAAATTCATAAATTTATGAACAAACGAAAAAGCAAACTGAAAGCAAATCAATCTCCGTCCAAAAAAATCATAAAAGAAATGTTCCGTAGGGTTCACATATTATGAAAAATAACAGAAATCCGAAGAAGCTGGAGGAATATCTGTATAAGTTATTGATTTTTGACACTTAAACTTTTCAAGCTTTCTCCATAAAGTGTATAAAAATTATTATAATTAATTAATTTAATATTAACAGTTTGATTTGTGGATTTAATGGAAATATTACCCTTTTAACATGAGCAGGCCAATACATATTTCTTAAGTTCAGTATTTTCAGTTTGCTTTGTCGAAGATAAAAATGGTTTTTTAATGTATAAAGATGTTGCCGGAAAATAAGTAAATTCGTATTAACTTAAACTTTTTAGGAATTTGAATTTTCTTTTTTCTACATTTTCTCGTTATATGCTTTCTTGTTCGGGAAAAGTTTTTCAAATGGCGAGACTTTAGCAGTTTATTTTAATTTTTCACTTGTTTACATTTTTGAGAATTTGCATGGATGAGCAAGGCCTGAATGTTTAGAAAATGATCGAGTTTTGAACTTTTACAGTAAAGAAATTGTTAGAAAAGGTTCGCACCAATCATTCAGAAAGCTCTTCTGTTGTTTTTGATTGATCATTGTTGCTCCTTTTGTTTTAAATTAGTTAGAATTTTTTTATATAAGGTTTACTGGCTAAGTTCATTAGGGTTGTTCACGGTATTATTAATTATTATTAAGTTAACTTATGGCCATTTACACACTTCACTAATCACATAGAGTACTTGCACGTATCACTATTAGGAAGGAGCATTTTTAATCTCTGTCCGAGAGTAGGATATCTTGTGGTAATCTTGGTTTTAATCGCGTGGTTGTTGATTTTCTTCCTAAGTTGTACTGGGCTGTTATAGGGCAATTTTTGAGGTTATCGAAGAACTTCTTGGCTATAGTTTTTATGTGTTCTTCTATGCTTGGTATTTCTAATTCTCCGGCATTCGTGGCTATCCTCAGAACCTTATTTTGTAATGTTTGTATCTTCTTGAGATTTGTTTTCGTTGTGGTACCCAAAACTATGCCGGCATACATTATAACTGGCCATACGATACATTGGTACAACATTTTAGAACACTCTTCCTTTAGATAAGTTTTTTTAATTTAAAATATCCGACGCCGCGAGGCAAAAGGGATTCGTTGAAGAAGAAGAAAATGGGATATAAAGTGGCAACTCTTGTATAGCCATCCTGTATTTTTTTGTTAATATATAGGCTCCAAGTCAGCCGCCTATCTAAATACAATCCTAGATATTTAACGGCTCTATATTTTGGGTTCCATGATATGGGTTGATCATTTATGATAATAACTTCCGGATCTATTCGTCTGCGGAGCACTTGGTAGGATTAATTTTGATGTTCCAACATTTAAACCATGGAAGGGGGCCGTTTAATGAATTTTGAAGTATTTGGGCTGCCGTTTCAATATCTGAGTGTTGTGTGAGAATAGCGGGGTCATCTACCTACATGGCAGTAGTGCTGGTTTCTGTGGTGGATATGTCGTACATAAATATATTAAAAAACACAGATGCAACACCGATCCCTCTGTGGCACTTCAGCAGCAATGAGTTTTATTTCTGGCAGTGTGGAGTTAATTTTAACTTTGAAAGCTTGACTTGAGACGAAAGAGTCCACCAGGTTGGTTAGGTATCCTGAAAAGCCCAATGTTCTTATTTTGTAAATTAAACCTTACAGCTACACTCTGTCAAAAGATTGTGCAATGTCCAGAAACACTACCGTGGTATATTGCTTATTTTCAAACCCTTTTATAATAACTTCGGATATTCTTAGGAGGTGGTGTGTCATCAAATGCAATGGTTTGAATCCGAACTGGAAGTGAGGCAAAATTTCTTGATCAACTATGTTAGTATTTAGTCTCGCTAGGCTAATTTTTTCAAGCATTTTTGAGATGGTACATAAAAGGCTTATGGGCCTATAGTTATTCGGATAGTTTTTATTTTTATCTGGCTTCAAGAAAGTCTCTACTTTGGCTATTTCCAAGAAGTTCAAACTTTGGTAGATACTCAAAGACACCTCCAAGAAAGTACAATGTAAGAATATCCTCGATGGAAATTAAGGAAACCATCAAAAAACTGCCTAACAAGAAAGCATGATCAAATCCCAAATGTGTTGCTTAAAAATCTGACGCCAATAGCTTTAACTTATCTAGCAAGTACCATTAATAACTATCTGTATCAATATTAGTTACTTTCCAACTTGGAAAATCTACGTAGCTTAGGAAACCTAAAATATTCAGGTTGAATTATCAACCTCGAACTGTGAAAATTAGTGTGATTCAAAACTCAAGGAATCAGACCAAGCTGAAGAAACATTTGAGCAAGTTTTATTCATCCAGACTTATTTAAGTTTTGAATTATACATTAAACAAATCAAAATTTTCGGAGCTTAGAAGTTTATCAAATGTGGTGGTTCAAAGTATGTAAACAAATTTCCAAACCTTCCTCTTTCGTTTCAAACAAATGCAATCGTAAATACTTGATTCATTTTCTTGCTATTAAGAAAATAAAATGATCAATACATTTTGCCGTACCCTGTACTTCTACATTGAAAAAAAGCACTTCAAACAACTTGAAATCGCTTTAGTTTAAACGAACGTCAAATGGGTTGTCTGACTTCAAACCGGGGAAACTTCAATGAAGTATTATTTTAATTCGAAAAGTTAGGTTACATATAAAGCATAGCAAAAATGCCTGTTTACAAATGTATTTCGTAGAGGGGTTCTGTAATAATGTTGCTTAGACCTTTTGGATTGATATGTTTGACTAATTTCTTTCTGAAATTATGTCTTGTATCCGTGTTTACGGTATTTTTATTTATTTAGTGATAACTTCTTAACCTTTACTGTTTTCACATTCGTCGTATCCGCTTTGTAATACCTCCACACCTTGTGTGTTTTCTTGTGTTCAGTTATCCTTTGTACATCCGGCCCGTGTCACAGACAGAGGTATTTCCTTAGAGTAGTCCAGAAAACATCCTCTCGAGAATAACCTTAGAACGTCATAGTAGTGAATTTAGTTAAAATATTCCGTTATAAACGGAAAGTCAACCCTCTTGTTTGTTTTCTTGCCCGTTCCTTTTAGATTCATTAATACCCTCGGTTCTTTAGCTGTTTTTGCTTACTGAGTAACCATTGTTATCTTGCGAAATTAGCAACTTTCGGTGCTTGCCGAATTTTGTAAAAAAAGCTTCTATCGCTGCCATAATTTCTAAACGACGCCGTTTTCGTACTTATGCCACAGTCGAAAGGGAGGAAGTTTGCCCGAAGCTTTTCACTTTGTAATTAAAATATCCCACTGCGTTTTATATTTAATCTTGCGTGTTAATTAAATTGAAATATATGCTCGATTTTGTTGCGCGAATTTAATTTGAAAATATTACTTTAATAAAAACCTTTACAAGCAAATTAAAAATTGCTCGGCTTTTCACTGTGAAAATTTAAACGCCCCGCTTTTAATCGAACAGTCTACTATGAAAAGTTTATAATTTGCGAGTGCCTGAAAACAATTTTCCTAAGCATAACATTTTCTGGGCGTTGAAAGGCTTTAGAAATTGTGTTTGCTTAGCGGGAACGTTATGTTGTATAATATACACTTGTATGTATAGGTACCTATACCTGAAAGTGATACGTTCATAATTTTCGATGAGAACTCTTCATTGCTCCGACGGAATTTACTTAAATTTAAAGTTCTCGAATCTAGTAACTTACCAAACTTTGCTTAATTATAAATTTAGTTATGAAGTCTAACACGTATCTAGAAATTTCTAACATTTACTGCTGATATTTCCACTATACAGGGTGCCCATTTTATCTCGTAACATCTTACTAATTCTGAATTAGGCAACCAGTAGTACTCTTTGCATAAGTTTCGCCTGTAACGTGTGTTGCATAATATTCAGAACCGTAAGGGACTACGAGATAAAATGAGCACACTGTAAACTAATGTTAGTGTGCTTTATTACTTATGTTTCAGACGACACAAAGAACGTTCCTATACTAGACAAATTGGCGTCAGAGTTTTTCAAAACAAATTAGTATAACTTTATTAAAAATGAAAAGAAAGAAATTGCAAGAGTGATTAATATTCTTTTCGCAGATGTTATTTAACTACGTTAAGCTTTGTTCTATTTTTAATTTTATCAGGTTGACTGTGAGACATTTAAAGAGTTTACGTTAGTTGCATAAAACGAGCCGAGTTCGTGACCGAGTTTATGGTTAACTTTAAACTCGATTTTCATTATGAGCCTGAATTATAAATAAACTAATAATAAGTTTATACTCGGTTGAGTTAGTTTCCTTTTGGCTTTGAAGATAATTTATTCAAGCTAAAGTGAAAAAGATTTAATTTTCATCACATAAAAATTACCAAATATTTATTAGAACTAAATGCATGTAAACAGTTTTACCCCAGTTTGGCCCAATTTTGGTTCATTTATATTTAATCAGCAACCTCTGTGAAAGTCCTTGGGCATATCTTACATATTGTTGCATGTTATTATTAGGACCCCTTATGTAATTATAATATATGAATAGATTGAATTCTGAAACTGTCATATTCATATTCCAGAATTGCTAAGGGAATCGATTGTAGTTATGTAGTTAGTTTCCAGACCTAAAAGTTAAATTTTATGATTATAGAAGGTTTATTATCTATGTTTACTGATACAGCGTTTTCTTTCCAGGTAAGGAAGTGGCAAAAAATTGGTTTATAGAGCTGGCCTATGTAACAGTAAGTAATAATTATTAGCTTTTAGTCTACTTCAGATGTGTCACTAGATTTATTAAAAAGTTCTAAAACTAATTGCCAGTTTCCTAACTTAAATTAAAAAACTCGTGCTTAATATCGGTTCGTCACACAGAAAACCAAAAAGGAAAATAAAAAATCACAAAGTTGGTCGTGTAAGTCAAAAGAAATGAGTTTTAGCTTCCTGCTAGAAAAACGTTAGGAGTATTTATTGATTAGTTTCGAACACAAAGGAATCTGAAATAATCAGAACTGATAGAATGTTGTTTGGAAGGTGTTACGTTTTAGGGCTTGTTTTAAGAGCTAGATCAAGTTAACGCTTTATTGTATTGAGGTAACTTTATGGCTTTTACTACCTTGAACAAAACAACAGATGTCGACAACAATGTTATCTATTTCGATTGAAAATACATGCAAGATTTTACTTTTCTGCTGAATTTACCCTATCGTCAACTAATTCAAGGACATTTTCTTGATTAAGTTTTTGGACTTATACTTTGTTGAATCGAATTAAACGAACTTATGGCCTTCTTTAGTAGCTTAAATAAAAGTCAAATACGAACCAACTCAGCTAAAATAGTAATTTTTATCTAAATTGTTGCCATTACAATTCCTGTTAAAACTTTAGCAGTTTCTATTATTTACTGCTAAAAGCTTGGTACTTTCTCGAACTGACACCAAGCTAGCTCGTTCCTGTGAAATTTCGAATAATTAGACAGTCTAAAACGAAAATTAATGTTAGTGTTGACTATTTTCTAATTATATGGGCGACAAAGTTTTGCACTTATATCATGTGAGCGCCCATTTGTGATTTTAATTATAATTCTGATTAATTGCGACTGAGTTAATTTTTAAAGATGGATTCTTATATAAATAAAAGGATCTTTATTATTATCCAATTGCGAACCCAGGGAGTAATTAATAAATTAATGGCGAACGTGTCTTCTTTCTTTCCGTGGCCACTTGCATGAAGTATTTTGAAATACTGTTTTAAGTATAGTCGTGAAAGCTAACGTTTCCATCCTGAGCTTACGTGGCGTACTTTACGTAGTGGTTGTTCGAGGGTATGCAAAGAGAAAAGTGGGATTTTTCATTCGTATATTAAGGATTTAATGACGCTTATCTATGTTTGAATTTGTCGCTTTATAAGCGATTAAGTTTCATGAATAGAAAACGCTCGAAATTGCCGGCATATTTAAAAGTAGCGTGACGTAAAATTTCGTAAAAAAAGGTAGCTAGGTAACGTTTAGAAATTCAGTTATGTTTATTGTGTCGTCCGTGGGATTTTAGAGAGTAGGTTATGGTATGGTCGTTTTCGAGAAAGGATAACGTCAGGTTAAAGTAGCGTAAGGCAAAGTGAGATTAAATGCTGGCGCATTCGAGAAGAAACAGTCGTAAAAAGACCAACTAAACGTACCGAAGTAAATATGAAAACGTAATGTCAAGAGACATAGTCGGTAGTTACAAAAAGATGTCTCAACGGGCGCGCCGGATCGAGGGTTTGACGAGTTCAGCCGGCGCCGCGACGGGCGCCGCGATGCAGACCGACGTTCACCGCAGCCCTGTCAATTCTATAAACCATGATTTATACAGCTTCAGTCTGGTTAAAAGCGTGATTGATTTATTCGTCCGAATGCGCTTCACTCTAAAGGTGCTTCATCCAACGTTTCCAGAGGAAAATTAGTTCCAATTAATTTCAAAGGCTTTCGGTTTGTTTAATCAATAATGTCCGCTGCACAGTCGTTACACAACTGCGCCATCAGATAACTAAATAAGATATTATACGTTCCTATTTTATAACAATAAAGTAGTAATTTTATTTGACAGCGTCGCGTGGCCCTATCAGGAAGGATGGGTAGATCATCGAAAATGATTTTGTCATGTCACATTTATTTACTCAACCTCGTTTAAATCGACTTGCGGTAATTTTTAGGTTAAAACCGACCGTTTCGGAAAAAACGTCGGGACGATTCCCGTCCTGTCTTGTTATTCGACGCATTTCCATCCGAAACTCGATTGGGGACATCAAAAGGAAAGAGGGGGACAAATTTTCGGGATCAAAGTAAGTCAACTAAGGAAAGTAAATCTCTTATCGCCCAAATCCGACTAGCGGCGTCCTGGCGCCAGTGAATGCACGAAGGCGTCGCTGCGCGCCATGGAAATAAAACTACCCGCGTGGGAGCGTCTTATTTACTCTCTCAGAACTCGAACTTCGACGCTATCGGGATAGACAAGTTTGCACGATTCTCTTCTAACGTTTATCCCATCCATGTAGTCGTACGTGTTTGCTCGCTAGTTAAGTCAACATCTCCTTTCGTCCCCGCACCCTATACACTTCTGAAATATATATTAATCCGGGTAAACGTCAGCCACGACACGTATAACCCTTGTATCTTCCAACACTTCTGTGGTTTAACTGACCAATACTTTTACCTTCTTTGTAGAACATCCGAACATCAGATCTGCTTGTTAAACAAACTGGTAACAACTTCATGTTTGAGCACGATTCCATGGATTTCCGATTATCTAGAATTATAAGGGATTACAAGACACCGACGAAGGTTACTAAAGGATTAATTATTAAGACCTCCTATTCTGCGACAAAAATTACGCACGAACGCTTGCAGAACTACCGATAATCTTTTAAATAATTTCGAACCAACTCATTAACATCTCTTTGCTTCTTCGAAAAGCTTTAATTTTTGCAACAGAAATCCTAACATAACTACAATAAATGTAAAAACAACAGGTAGATAAAACATTCCTTAATTAAATTAAAGTGTATGAATTAGAGAATAAATTTAAATAATTAATCCAGGGCGAGTACGCCTCGCTTTTTGTTATTTAAACCCACACAATGTGCCTTTTTAAACGTGAAACAACCAAACACGCCAGCTTTAATTTTGTTATATTGTCGTGTTAATTTGATATTCTGGAACGAAAATTCTTATATTTTTATGGCCCTGGTGATTTATTTGTTATAATACGTTTTGATTCGAGAAAATATTCAGATTTTTATTGTGATTTATTGTAATTTCTACAGATTTCTTTAGTTCCACTTATATATGTTTCCACGTAATTTTGGGGGGGGGGCAGAAGAAACCTTCAGATAAGACTCAAATTATAGTTTAATGTAAAATATGAATTGAATCAATTGATTTTGGTTATTTTCGCAAAACTATACAACTGTCTGTTGCTTAAAGCAATTACTGAATATTACGAATAGCAAATTGATGATTACACCCCGAGAAATAAGGTAAATCGCTTTTAATATTAGTTAAATTAAATTCGCCCCAAGCAAGATGGATGCAACTGAAAATCAAATTACAAGAATTTAATTTACTTCCTAAATACCTGACTTACCTCCTTAATTTTCCGCCTTTAATGTTACCTTTGGCTACGTTAAGTTTAAATCTGTCAGCGTCCTGACAGCTGCAGTTCTTATCCTGATAAGTCGGGAGAAATTTCTCTTCCATTTTTATTCAAAAGTGTCTTCAGAAGCCCTGATGAGAATTATTTATTAAATGAAAGGGTTGATAACTAAAATTGAATGTGAAAGGTATCATCTAGAAAGTTTTCTAGTAACTCTAACTATTTTTTCTGCTTCTTTGGTAGAAGTTTCCATGTTATCACTTTATTTAAGCTGTCTTTTATACGAGTCATTGTTAAAACCGTAGTAGACCCAAAACTTTCAGAAGTGAAGTCCCTTTGAGATTTATAGTTGTGTTTATTTTCTAAGTTTATAGTTTTGCCCGCTTTTATTACCTAATTTTATTTTCACAGGCTTTTTCAATTTGTCGTTTCTTTTATATTCTTCACGTTCAAATTTGTTGTGGTTTTATAATAAATTTGTTAATTTTAACATTGCGAAAAATGTAACAAAGGAAAAGCTAAATCCCTATTTTGAAGCTAAAGGTGTTTCTTTTAATGTTATATTGGCGCATTTTAGGTTGCATATTTCAACTTTACAGAATTTTGATTTTCTATTTACTTGCATTTTTTTTTGAGAAGTGGCATGGCCTTTACAGGACGTTGTTGATCTTCTCTCCATATGTCTGTGGTGTGCGAGTTAAGTAGCCTACAGACATAGGGGACCTACAGTGCTTGCACTTCTACTCCAGAGACGACTTACTAGGCAGAAATACATCGGTGGTTTGCTATTGCCTTCCGAAGGAAGCGGTCGGGTGTTTTCGGTGTATGTGTGACCCTGAGAATCGAACCTGGGTCATCTCAGTGGTCAGCCGCACGCTGAACCAACTGAGCCACGACCGCGACGTACTTGCATTACTGCAGTAAAAATAGTAAGCTGATTTTATAAAAGAAACTGAAGGAGGTTATTTTAATTGCAGGTTTTGGGTTGCATATCTACTACTTATTCCCAATCCCCTCTTAGGGATTTGAATCACTGACTTACGACTTAAACGCCGCGCCAATATGTATCATTATCTTAAAACTTTAAATGATTTTGATCAGCTGCTTAGTGCTTATGTTATTCTGAAAGGAAGGAGATTATTATAATACTAGGTTGCTGTATTTGGGGTTGCATATTATTACCCTTCGGCTTTAAGAAAATGTGTTAATCCACCTTTGAAATCTTAATCAAGTTTAGATGATACCACTGAAGTGAGCGAATTTAATCCTAGAATAATGAATTTGTTAATCCAAGAATAATTATTGGTAGAACATCCTGAATCTGCTAAATCCAATTATCCTTTGCCAGAAGTTGTCTGACCCTCAACTCAACAAACCTAATCTAATCATTTATTGTTACTTTGATCATAAACTTAGTAGACCGAACCTTCCTCGAGCAGTTGTCTACAACAATTCACCTACGAGTTACACCTGAGTCCGAATATGTACAAAATAACCGATGGTTTTCGTAGTTGCTCGCAATAAGTTAAATGCATGAATGCGCAGTTGTAGTACAAAGCCCCATTATGTATTGTACGAGTGCATAATGTAGAAATGTGTCTTCCTTGCCACAACGCTCATAAATGTTTTTGTAACGGAATTCAGTTCGCACAGTTCCAATTAGGTACTTTGTATTCAACAATTCAAGACCAATTACCCGAAGTAGGAGCACTTAGTGGTGATTAATTTCGGAGCATGCAAACTCGTAGAAATTCTACATGTGCTGGCCACGACGGCCATTTGCCGTTGCACGGCCACCTAGGGATTCTGTTTTATGACCAGGGATCGTAAAAACGCGAGAGATAAGATACCCAGAGTCCGGGACATGTGTAGCATTAAATCAGTGACCCCCTCATTATCCAGAAGGTCAACTTCAGTCGTTATTTCGATCTTGGTCACTCATTGTATTTCGTTCAGATATAAAATTGAACCGAGCTTTACAAGACGTTCCACTTTTATAACGATTTACGCGACGATTAGTAATTTTAAATGATTTATAACTACGTTCGAAGATCGTTCGAGTTATCTGATTGGTTGGATATCGGAGAACTAATCTGGTTTTAATTCGATTCGAGGATTAATCGACGACAGAAAGTCGAAGTGGTACAACAAAAAGAAGCGCAATTATCGAAGTGTTCCATCCGGTTATAAACTGCAATAGGAAGTAATTCTTGGCTGCAGTGAGCAGTTGGTCTTTCAGAAAGCCTGTCGGTGATATATTTGTCGGCGGTCTGATCGGGATTGGCGGCCATTGTGTAGATCAATGCACACTGCGAGCTACAAAGCACCCACTAGGTGACTTATTGCCCTAACAAGGCCAGCTAGTTCTTGGTGACATCGTGCTAATGTTGCTACCTTTTTTTGTTGGTTTTGTTACACACGAAGACGATGAAAGCTCAGGAATTTCACCGTTGGAACTTTTTATCGGCTGGATATCAATGAAACGATCCTTTTACAGTTATAAATGTTCTATCAAAAGAAATAGGGGCCCTATAGAAAATTTATGTAAACGTTGGAATACGTTATTCTTTGATAGAAACTTGGTGTTCGACGACCTTTTACTCATGTAATTCGTCTCGGAAACTTTTCAGGATATTTTAAAGGATCCTCGTTGCTTCGACTCTACATTAGAAATTTTTCTTTTAGTTTAATTGTTTGTACGGAAGTTTAGTTGAACTATTTAATAAGAGAGTTTTACTTAAAAAGGTATTCCAAAAGTTCAATAGCCAATATTTTTATTCGAACAAACATTTTGTAAATAAGGCTTGGATGTGTTTGCTTAAAAAGGAGCAAACTTCAATTCGATGCCAATTTAATAACACCTAGAAAAGCGCCTAGTTAGTTCCAGTCTGCAGCTAGCTCTGGATTTTCCGTGCATATTTCGTATAATTGTCACATACAGAATTGAAAATATTCGATCACTGAAGATTTAGATATTTACATTTTTAGTTATTATTCTCTTGCACTTGTGCTTTATAATAAGGCTACGTTTCTTTTAATAATCTATTTTCCAGTTTTACTGTATCGTATAAGTCTTCGTCAACACACATAATTGTTACAGTAAATAGGTATAGATTTATATAGTAAATAGTAGAGGATCTACGGTGAATCCATGGGGCACTCCGTGCTACTAAAATTGGGATTAGTACCGTACTTGGACTCTGAAAGCTTCTCAAATTATTTCTGACATCAAAATTTATTCAATCATATTTGCATAACACTTTTCTTAACTCAAAAAATAACCAAATATTTCCAAAAATGTTTGGTCATGTTTGTCTTTTCAATAAAGTTCCTGCTTTCATAAAGAACACGCCTTTAAACCTTTAAATTTGTTTCAGTAATAGTAAACGTCGCTTCGAGTTGAATTTATGTGATAGATGTAAACGATTATAAAATGCAAATCTATACAGATAACCGATAATGTTTTAATCGGCATAATTTAAAAGTAAACCCCCATACAAAAATTTAAATTCGGCCCATTTAGCAAGTCGCACAACTAATCCGTGGATATAACTTACAAATCAGTAGCTCTGGTGCTGGATAAGTTCGGATGAAGGTAGAAGCGCAAGGGAATAAGAGAGACGATTAGCAGCGTCGTCAAAGTAAACACTTCGGGCTCAGAGGTGCGAAACAACCCTTAGAACTAACTGTAATCGGACGACCTACCTAAACAAGCCACTACAGAAATTTGTGTACAACTCTGCAAAATTAAACCAAGGACCGCCAAAGCCGAATCCCGAGAACCGTAGAGGATGTTAACGTATTTTTCTAAAACTAAAGAGGGAAACTTGCCAACTCTAATTGCCTAAGAGACGGTATTGGGTGCGAAATAAACACCAAATAGTCGGACGAGGACCGAGCTTACACATTTTGTCATCAGAGTTACCTTCATTTACTTAACCAAATCAACTAGTTTGATTTTCCTCTCGTTATCCTTTAGTAAACTATAGTAATTCAAAGAACAAAATTAGGCTAATTCTGTATTCTTGTCCAGGTTTGTATTTTAGAGAAAAATAATGTAACTTTTGTAAGTATTTACTAAAAGATAAAATTAACAATTTGGCATATCCATTTCAGATAAAAGGGACATGATTATTATTGTGCTTGTGACATAAAGGAAAATAATTCTATTTATATAAAGTTAAAAAACGAGTAAGCTTTTGTTTAGGTATTTCTACAAAGCAAAACTAAACGCCGTAGGAAATAATTCAGAATTCCACATAAAACAATTTTGATTTTATGCAACTGTTTAATTACTGTTTTATTGTGTTTAATTGCCACTTCATTCTGTTTAGTTTATGGATAATATCCTTCAAAGGATTAATATGTATAGATATATTTTCCGGGCAGGGTAAATCGTGTGGTTTACTTTTGAGTGCTGAAATTAATTCCCCGCGGACACAAAAAATGGATTTTAATTTTAATAAACCCTTTTATATAATTAATTACTTTTTGTAATAATTAATTATTGAGGGGGAGATTTTGTACAAAGGAAAAATAATTCTTTCCCGGTAGAAAAGCTTTTTGTGTCTTAATTTTTAATTAACACATACGTAAGTGTAAGCCTTCCTGAATAACACCACACAGAATTGCGTAATTAACTGAGTTGCCTCCATTAATCTTTTAAGGGCTTAAGAATTAGGGGAGAAGCTTTTTTGTTTTTTCTGACCTTTGTTAAGGCAATAACAAAGTTGTAAATACTACCGAATTGTTTAAAGGAAGCGGGTTGCTTGTTCCTTTCCACATTCTCTTATCAGAGCTTTGAAGTTTTAAAAAATTTCGCGAGTCTCGAGAAAGTTCTGTTTGTATAAGGCGAAATTTCCATGTCAAAATTTCGATTTAAATTAATATCCCGAACGAAAATAGTAAAAGGAAAAGGTCAATTTTCGTAAAGCGATTCATTAATTCGCGTGCTTTGTTGTTTACTCCAGCAAAGTTTAGTAAAATAATTAACAAACTGTAAAGAAAATTGACGTGAATTAACTTTCATTATTCAAAGTTAACGAATTTGCATTTTATGTTTCTATGTTAAACGTAGATGGTTTTGCTTCTTTTAAGGATTAAAACCCATAAACAAGAACAAAACCTTTAGGAAGGTTGATATCTAAAATTAAGTTTTTAATTATTTAATTTTGCGACTTAATTTACATTAAACTGGGGACAGAAGTTACATAAGAAAATGAGGGAAGCAGATGGAATTAAAGTTGTATATCTTTAGAAGAATTTTACAACAGTTTTCTGTGTGTCGCAGGTGCCTTTAACCACCTCTATATTATAGAAATAAAATTCTCCACCTTTCTACTTGATGTTATATTGAAAAGTTTAACAGGTTCTCTTTTCGTGCACATCTCGTACTTTACGTAAGTTATATTGCTATCAAATATTATCTTGGAAGTTTATTTTAGCACGTTGCCGTTGTGGTGTAGTTGAAGGTGTAAGAGGGCATAACTTTTGACATTTTTGAATTTATTGTGTAACAGATATGCAATGTATTGTAATAATAATCACAATTTTACAAAAAAGGACTGATTTTTATAATAATAAACAAGTAAAAATTTAGGTTTTATTCTAATAGAAAAGGGGTAGTTTTAGCTTGGAAATTCTTGAAACTTTGCTTTTCCCTTCCACAAAATTCATGTTTTTTATGTAAGCAGAAGTACATACAAATATGTATTTCTTTTACTAGGTAAGTCTTTACGTTTAAAGGACGTACTCTCATTGGCGCACTCGACATATATATGTCTTAAAATACTTCTGTCGCGGCATGTTTTGTTTTACGATTAATTCACTTAATTTTACTAACGCTAGTTTAAATGGTTTTTATCTTTTTAATCTCCGGACGAGTCCACTGTCATTGGTTAATTGTAGCACTTCGACATTCTCGTGTTCATGTAATCTCTTTTGCGAACTGTTTAATTTCCTCACTGGCCGTAGGCACTTTTAGGTCGTTGTGGATGTCTTCATTCCCGATGTATCATGGAGCGTTCACAATACTACGGAGTACTTTGTTCCGAAAAGTCTGTGTAATTTGGCGTTAGATTTTTTGTGCAGCCTCATAGCTGCACACCATGAGTTCAAACTGGTTTTAGAACTTGTCTGTACAACAGTAGTTTATTATGTAGTGACAGCTCTGACTGTCTGCCAAGTAGCCACCACATTTTTTTAAATCTACTGCCAAGTTCTCCGCGATTTTGCTTCATATGTTCTCTCCATTTGAGCTTGGCGTACAGTGTCATCCTAGATATTTCGCTGTGTTAGCGTGAGGGATTATGTGCTGGTTAATTATTATTGGTACGAAATCTATTCTCTTATTGGGGAAGTTTAAGTACGAGATTGAGTTTCGCCTATAAGTACGGGCGGCATTAGGGATATCTCTCGTGTAAAGCAAGTACAAGATTGGTCCAAGGACACTTCCTTTTGAGGTACTCCTGCCTTAATCTCTCTTAGTTCCGAATAATCATCGCCATATTTTACTCTGAAGTGCCGGTCAGAGGTATATGATTTGAGAATGTTATCCATCTGTTTAGGTAGATTCTTAGCTATGTTGTATTCAAGACCCTCATCTATCTAGAAATGCTGCTGCATATACCTCTTTTTCTTCTAATGATCTTTCAGTTACGTAGGTGATTCGATGTACTTGATCAATGGTTGAGTGCTTGTTTCGAAATCCGAATTAATGAGTTGGAATAAGCTGTTTTTCTTCAATGATTGGCTTGCGGCGTTTCATAAGCCACTTGTCTAATAATTTGGATATGGTTGGTAGCAGTGAAATTGGTCGGTATGATGTTTTGTCACCAGATGGTTTACCCGCGGTCTGGGAATCATAATCATTTCTGTAATCTTCCATTGCATCGGCACATATTATAGCCGTAGTGCTGCATTGGAAAGATGCATAAGCTTCATTATCCCTCTTTTTGGAAGTGTTTTAAGTAGTTGTCCATCTATTAGTTGCTTTTTTCGCACTGAGATTCCTTTGGATTTTCTTGATGATTTCGTTCGGGGTTATAGGTTCAATGATTCTTTCTTCCAAGTAATTTGTCTCTAGTAAGATCACAATGTGGCTGGAAAGTATTTGTTGAATGCTTAGCAAAAAGCCCTGATTTTTGGTAGCCTTTCTTTGCCCATCTTCCATACTCTCTTCTGATAGGTGGGTTTTGATTTCGTGGCCCTTTTAGTCTTTTTGCAGCCTTAAAACGAATCTCATCTTTGGGTTGTTGTATTTAGCAGTCTTTTATCTGCTCTGGTCTGTTGCCATCTTTTCCTTGCTTGGTTTGTTGCCATCTTTTCCTTGCTTGGTTTGTTGCCATCTTTTCATGCTTTCCGTTTATTTGTAACAACCCCTCCCAACCCTTACCTAGGGTAGTTTATGCCAGGTGCTTTTCTTTTTGGCATAGGGATATTATTCCATGCATATTGTTGCAGATTGACCTGATCTGTCCATTTATTCGTCAATGACGATGGTAGTGATTTAACAATGATCGTTTCGCTTAATGTCATTATAATTGGAAAGTGGTCCATTAACTAGTCGTAGTTATCTTTCGTACCGATGTAATTGGAGGAGACTCCTTTCAATACGAAGAAGTCAATTAAATCTGGAATCTCATTGCTGTGGTAAGGATTTTTACAAAGAATTCTCCACTGTTCGAAGTCGGTACTTCAGCGAGTGAAGCCATTTAGTCGTTTGGTTACAATTAACGATACTGTCTACGGAGTGGTCGACTCCAGATAGTAACAAGACACATACACTATACACTTAATACACGGTCAAAAACTCTGCAGAAGGTAACGGGGATACAACAATGTTCACGACGCCAAGTCGTTTAGAAATGTGGCTCTGATCCCCTTCGCCAACGCCCTGAAAAGGATATGGCACTAAGAAGAGGAAGATTGCTATCTATCGACCAATACGTTGGTTTGCCAGTAGATTGGTATGTGCGTTTGACTTGCTTGATTGCTTCGTACATACATATGTTTTCCTCTGGTGGTGATAAGCTGGTAAGCCTCGATCCTCAATAATAAAGTGATTTCCTAACTACTGAAAAAGGTATCTTTCTCTAGTGCTACTGTGTATCTCTTTTTTTGAAGGGCGTCGCCGGCGCAGTACGGTTCGAGTGGTCCTTCTGAATCCCCTTTTCGCCTTGGTATCGCTTACGTATTACTTCAAGGGAGGGCTATCGTAGCTTATATAATCCTAAAGTATGTTGGGTGTTACTTATTCTACACTGCTTCTTCAAAGGGTTTCCTTGATTTCTTTTTAGTTTGTCTCCTTTGTGCTGATCATCTTTTTCAGACCTCTAGCTATTGTGTCCCAGTCCCTTCTGCTCCTCAGCATGATTCTGACTATGTTGTCTCTTGTCGGACGCTCATCTGTTTCCACTTCAATAACCAATCTTTCGCTTGTCCATCTCGGGAAGACAGCATGTGCGTACCTAGGTGGACAGTATATTGCAGTAACTGGATTTTATAAGGATTTTCACAGCTGCTGCTTGTATTGCACGTGCTTGATAATTAACTTCTTCATAATGTTTAACGTTCTCTTTTATTATTACTGCCGCTCCACTCCTTGCTGTGTTTTCTGGGTGCGTAGTGTGGAATACCTTATAGCCTTTTATGTTAAGGTAGCTCTCTTTAGTAAAATGTGTTTCAGAAATCAGACAAATATCTATTTTATAATCCGAAAGGAATAGTTCTATGGACATATTGGAGTAGCCAAGCTGCTATTATAATAGACGCCATTTTTATTTCTTGCTTTTGGCCGCTGCCTTGTTACGGGTTTCTAGCTTTGTAACTTTATTTAAAATCTATTTGATGGATTCCTCTTGTTTATCAACTTTCATTAGAATTGTTTGCAACATTTTATTTTTTGCATCTAGTTTTGTTCCTTCTTTCATGCTTTGTTGCTGTTCTTCTTTTACTAACTGTTCATAATTATTGTCTGCTGCGCTGCTCTGTGTTGCTGCGTCAGCCTTTGGTCGAGTCGGAAAATTCCGTTGGGTTTTCTCTATCGCTGTCGTTTCTTGTACATTATTGTTTCTTTTTCCCACTTGTGGAGTTTTTTCTCTCCGTTTTTGGAGCTCTTTTGCAACTACAAACGAGACACCCTCGATAATTTGCCGGATGTGCTTTTCCGCAGTTAACGCACTTAGTTCTTTCAAGTCTAGCTGCTCTACATTCTTTAGTTGTTATACTCGTATGACGTCCTGCGCACTTTACGCACCTTGCTTCCTTTATTGCAGCTACGTAATATGTAATGTAATAAATTAAAATTGAATGCGGAAAAAATTGATTATAAACAATTAGGTACAATGACAAATAAAAAAGTTAGGTTTTAATTTTAATAGAGAAAAAAATTATGGAAATTGGAAATTTTGTATTTTCTCTGCTGCTACAAAATGCATGTTCTTTACTTAAGCAGACGTACAAGTACATATTACGTAGTGTAACAAATTAAAACTTTACAAAAAGAGTGACAACGAAGCAAAAAACATTAGGTTTTAATTTTGATGAAAAGACAAAGTGCATGCTTTTTGTCTAATCAGGAGTGCTAAATAGGCGGTAAAATGTGAGGTGATAATTCAAAATTTTGTTTCAGTAAGTTTTAACGATATGTTATTTGAACTGCAAAATCTAAAACGGCTTGTTTAATTTCTCTAACTTCGTATTCAAGCATTGTTAGTATTCGGTAAAGTGATCGAGTCTATATTTACATCGAGCCCTTATAAATTCGCATAGAAACTGAAAGGAACATTACATGCACGTGATGGGCTCTTTTCTGAATAGCACAGGCGGAATATTCGAGTTTTTCTTTCTTCTGATAAATTACTTCGATTTTTGGTGTTTTCGAAATGTGTGCATAAAATGCTTATTTAAATTGACAACAACCTTCTCACAAAATAAAGTGTTAAGAGTTAAGAGATATATTTATATTTCTAGGAATTATAATTATAATTGAATTCAATTAATTAAACCGCTCATTAACTTTTGTCCTTATTAATGGTTGTTGGGAATTAAAGTTAATGAAAATAAAATAACTTTCAGTATCACAGAGCTATTTTCGTTTATAAAAAGCATAACCTTTTAGTACAGAAAAGTCTCTTTCATAAACACAAATTAAAAAAGGTATTGGATTTTGTTCCTCAATTTTCTTTCATGTTTTTGAAAGGAGGCTTTAGTTTAATTTATTAATTAAATTTTTCTGGGACGCACTTGGGGAAAATCTCTCATCTTGAAATTATCGTATCGCAGGTGAATGAATTTTCGTTATGCCTTGTTGTTCACTTCGGCTCTCAAGAAGCAATTGAAACGGTTCCGGTTCAGAATATTACATACTCCGGCGATAATAGGGAGACCAAATTTATAGAATATGGAGTTATACGAGTATGCATAAACCACTGTCACCGCAAACTAAACCACGTTAATAGGATCATTATGAAACGAACCTGTACAGTATCCTGTTTTAATGATTATTGGAGGGATTAAAAAGGATGCTTTTAGTCCTTTGTTTGCTGTGGTCTCCTAATTACGAGTAACTAAGTAATTTTGGGCTATTTTTTAGGTGCGAATTATCGTTAGTTTTCAGTATGCTGTTTACCTTAGTAATCACAATATGTAAGTATTAATCTATAAACATTTGTTAATTAATATCTTTTATATAGCGTTCAGAATAAAAATACTGTTGCTGGCAGCCGCGCGAAAACCGTATTTTTATATTTTTTAGATTGTGTTGCATTATTTGTTCTGAAAACTGAAAAATAAAACCTGAAAGTTATGAATTTTCAAAGGGTATTAATTTACCTGTTTTTTTCTACGGTGTGTTAATATTAAATGTTTATTGTTGTGTTTTGTGCAGGATAGTTATTTGTGAAGTTTATTCATGCGGCATTTTAGCTTTGTCCATTTTGTAACAAGCGACGCCCCGCAGGCTGCAAATGTTGTCCTAACTAATTTCAAACTTGTATATCCTGGACAAAAAGTTAATTGAATACTTACTTTACGAAGATAATTTAATTCTGGAGAGTTTACATTTTTCATTAAATTAATTGAAATTTACAGAGTTAAGCTTCTAGTATGGGTCTTTGTTAATACTTTTAACTTTGTGGTTAAATTCGTTTTACTTGTTAAACGCTTTTGTGTACAAATTGAAGGAAAACAGTTAGGAATTCCTTAAATTTAGTTAAGGGCCTTTTTTTACCTGAAGGAAGGTACGTTGATAATTACTTCTGCCAATTTCGCGTGAAGGTATCAATCAAATTTAGTTTACGAGGCAATGAAGTAAAGTCGATTGAGGTAGTTGTAGGTGGTGCGAGTTTTAGGATAACTCCCCAAAGTACTTAACCTTCTCGAACGTTTATAACTTTCTCAAACAAAAACTGTAAGATACGCGATACGACACGTATGGTATTTTCAGCGTTTGCATTTCTTATTAATACAAACTTCCTGAACAAACGTTGCATGTAGACTTCTAATACACGAACGCACATTTTACGATATCTTGATCCGAAGAGGCGTTAGTACTCGCTTTTCCGCTTTCCTGCTCGTTCACGTCGAGGACTGCGACTCCTCATTGTGCTATACTTCTGTTCATTTCGTTTTTTAACTGGAACGCGGGATTAAAATGGAAAGCAAAGACTGCGAGGAATATTTAGATAGACCGGAAATATTGAGATTAAAAACCATTGTGGCGAAGCAAGAGTCATACTGAAGCTCCCAGCCGCCTATATTAAAGAATTAATATCTCACTAAAATTTCTGGAATTTTTATTTTATATCAAGCACTTGCAGTATCGTGGGTTCGTTGGTTCTTTTTTTCATAATTTAATATACGCTCGAAAAATAAATGCTTTATTTACTTTTCGAGGAAGGGCTATCTCGTCTGCTTTTTTGAATATCGAAATTAAGAGTTCCCGCAGGCAGAAAACTCAAAGTTTACGCTATATTTTTTTAACATTAAATGCCGTCGTTAACTTTAGGTTACGTTAAAAAAAAGTTAACGCAGTTTTAGTTTTTATTAAGATACTAAAGTTGGTATTAAATAATAAATTTTATGTTCCAAGGGATTTAGGACTATCCCTACGTAATCAATACCTCACCCTAACATTATAAATTTTATCTGCGAAATTCTTACGATCCCCTACAAAGTTGTTCAAATGTTTTTTCCAAAGAAAAATTAGTCAGTAATTCGACTTGGTATTACGAATAAATGCCATAGAATTTTGCGATATTGCTTGTGAAAGGATATCGAGACGAACAAGTTCAAATGTTTTCTGACTTTCGCCCTTTAAAAATCCATCAAAGTGTTTATTAGTTATTATTTATCCTGATTTTGAGCGATGGAATTTTAAGTAGAACAGCATGAATCGCTTTGAGGAATAACAGGATGTGGTTCGAAACGTAATCAAAGCTGGTTTTTCAGAGCTCATGAATATTTCAACGAATCGCTGGCCAAGCCAAAAGTAAATGAAATTCGCGAGCCTTAGTAGCTTTTGTACAGATGAAATATGATCGCGGAAGTTTTGTACGTATAACGTTTTTGCTACGTATATGTGAAAGGTTTCAAACATATGTATTCGAGCAACATTTGAATATTGTATTTGTGCGAGTATTTTGCAATATATACCCACCTTACTAAAGCGGATGAAACGTTTTGCTGGAGGCGATACATCTATCGGTAAAGGGCCGACATGAGATCGTTATTCTTCCTTTCATCAACGGTATCAAAGCTGCGTGTATATATATTTTTTATCTTTTCGCCGCTCTGTTTTGTAATTTTGGTCTCGTATTTCTTCGTCTCATCGGTAAGCTGCGGAAATTAAACCCATTCTTTAAGCATTTTTTTACCCATCCCTTTCTCTTTCTCGCTCTAAAGTTATCTCTTTTTTATTAAAATGCGACGCCGTTACGTGGAAGAACGACCGAGTTAAATTCACCGTTTGTTTGTTAATTTTTTGAAATTTTCCGCTCCGTCAACTAATGAACAAGTTAACGCCTTTTTTACATGAACCCGATCCACCGCCGTTTCGCTCATATTTCTTTCGGCCGAACGCATTTTTCAGGTCGACTCCAGAGGTCCGAAGAAAAATGAACGAAACGTATTTCATGCATAACGTATTTTATTTATGAAGTAGTTGACGCCTTTCAGAGAGACGAAACGAAACTCCTACCGAAATAAAAAAAAACTAAGCGCAACCCAGAAACTACATTTCGAGAATTAAGGTCAGGATTCAAGAAGTGCAAAGTGGCGTGCAGCTTCGTCAGCGGAAGACGAGGTATAAAGTATTTAAATCTGATCTCCAAGTCTAATACGTCATCAAGTGCGAACTATTTGACTTTTGCTTTAAATACTCTCTCATCTTGTAACTCGTAACGAATGCAGGAACTAGCGCTATTTGTCACGAGAACACTCGGGGGTGAAATTGGTGGTGACTTTTCGGTAGAACTTTAATGCTCGTGAATCTTCTTAATTTCTTTTTACTGTTGGTTTTTCATAAATTGTTAGTTTAACTTTAAAATAATTCCGGGAACTTCGCGAATTTTAATTAATTCGAAAAGGTAACTTTACAAATAAATAATGAAACACCACCAAGGAAACTTTTACTTATTTTTCATACTTTTCACTTTAGGTAATTAGGTGAGGATAATTAACTTTCGTTAATCTTAAATAAAATTAAGGAAAATATTGAAACAGCGCTTGACTTACGTAAGCTATTTTAAGCTATTCGAGCTAAAGAAACTTTGTAAATAATCTCTAGTTTTCAGTACCTATATTAAAGTAACTTCGGGTTAGGTCTTGTCTCCAACCTTTTTCCAAAATTTGTAATCGACCCTCCAAAAGTTGTGCAGGTTGAATTTGGCTACAAAAGATTGTTGTTAAAGCTGCGTAAACTTTCTTCAAAAATATTAGATAAACATTATTCAATAAATAATATTGGTGGAACTCTCTCAAACATATGAAAAACTACCACAGTCTGTTTTGGTTTGGATGTCTTACGCTGCCAGAACTCCCGTGAAATGTCTCGAACAACCATATACAATGTCTCGAACTAATTCGAAATGCCTCTTTCAAACCTCAAAGTGTTTTGAACTGCCTTAAATTGTCCCTGCCCTATTAAAGGGTTATTTCGTGGTAACTTTATTTCCCAGCTAGTTGTTGATAATATTCGGTAATTCTTTCAATACTAAATGTCCAACGGTTAAAGTTAGAAGGAGGTTATAAAAGTGGCTTTAAGACACAAAATATCACCTCAGATGGCCTCTCAATATGGATTTTCTCTCGAAAAATTAACAAACATCAGAGTAATATGTAACTGTTTAGTCAGTAATACAATATCAAATTTACCTTTTTATTTCTAAAAATAAATTTGCAGTTTTTATCTGAACATTCCTGAAGTCATAGAAAAATTGAAACTGTGGTTTGGTTTAGGACTTAACACATTGGCTGCCATGAGAATCACCGGTGATTTTCAAAATTTTTTATCACTGTGCCACGAGGAACACATGTGTTACTCAGCAATCATCTAAGTTCTAGGCTGATCTAAAACCCAGGCACCAGGCATCCTAATGAAGCTTTGGATTTTGAACTTGGCACACGGGGTAGGCTTGAATGTTTTTTTGAATTTAAACATTATGTAACGTATTTCTGGAAATAAAAACCTTTTCTTCTTTGGCACCTGGGGTTTGGAATTCGCGTCTTATGGTGGCAGCCAAAGTGTTTTAAATATTAAACCTGAGAATTTTCTAATTTACAAAGCCTACATGTTAGGGTTCGAATCCTAACACATTCCAAATTCGCAGCTTGAAACGTAGGTTTGTAGAATGTAGAGTCAATCTTGATATGAAGACCCGAACTTTCATCTCCGAATTTTATTTACATTCGATACGAACGTATTATAAATCTTCAATTTCTAATTCCGTATTATAAATCTTCAATTTTCAAATCTATTCTTTCGGTTTGGAATTTAAATATTAAATCTGACAATTTGCAAAGAATAGATGTGATTCCGATTGAATTGGAAATCTCAAACCCTATTTAATTACAAATTCATTTTAAGTCTCATAATTTAAGTCTCGAATTTGAAATCGACGTTTTTTAAAGAAGTTTAAAAAATAAGGCCCAGAAAAAGTTTAATTGCCACCAATAGAATATTGCAAAACCTTGAAAATTGCAAGAAAATTTTCCAACATTTGATTAAATGGATCCACATGCTTTTGCATTTGACATACTTTAAATATTGATTTCATATTCGATAATTCGCTGGGCTCCTAGCTAGCAGTCTTGGGTTCGAATCTTACGCATTGGTAAGGATTTTTACAAAGAATTCCCCACTGTTCGAGGTCAGTACTTGAGCGAGCGAAGCCATTTAATCGTTTGGTTACAATTAAGGGTTCTGACTGCAGAAAGGTCGACTTCAGATGGTAACAAGACACACATACTTAATATACGTTCACAAACTCTGCAGAAGGCAACGGGAAACCACTGCAGAGGACACGCTCTAGCTGATGACCAGACACACTGCAAGTTCAAGTCTTGATGGTTTGAGATTGAAAATTGCGATTTATTTTTGAAGTCCCAGAAAAATTTAACTGCAGTTCAAGGTTTAAGCTAAAAAATCAAGTTTGCAAGAATATTAGAATTCGTATTTGCTATTGGAATTTTGAATATAAAACTTCGAATTCAGATCGAAGACGCAATCTTGACCAGTAGCTTCGACGTTTGAATTCCAAATCTTAAATCCAAGCGGATCATATTGTAAATCTTTAATTTCAAATTCAAACTCCAAACTTTTATAGATCTTAAGAATTCAAACTCAAATTTCAAATCGATTATCTAAAAATTAAAAAAAAAACTTGAAAAAGAAGATTTAAATGCCATTTCAGTTAGAGTTTCCACACAAAATGGTTGATTCGATGTATAAATATGAATATTAGAATTCATATTGACGATTTAAATTCTGACAGATGCAAAATTCAAAGCCTCGAAGTCACATGGAAGATTAATTCTCGTCCTAACAACTGTAACTTTGGAACTCCAAATTTTAGATTTGATCATATTGTAAACCTTCAAATCTCAATTCAAATTGCAAAATCATTCTTTCAGATTTCATGATTTTAAATTCGAATTGCAGGTTTATGTTGTTAAAAAAATCGCATGAAATTCTGACTTAAAGAAGAAGATTTAAATTCTTTTGGAATGTTTGATTTCAGAAATAAAACTAAACCAAAAACGAATGGTATGCTGAAAACCACAGAAACGTTTCAGTTTGGGTTTAATCTACTTTCAAAGTCGAGTCAATATTCTAACAGTGCAAACTTTAATTTCGGTTTGAGTTTACGTTTTACAATTCGAAAAAATTCATGTTTGGGAAGTTAAAATATTGAATTCAATTTCACGGCTCAAATTTGATTGATTTGAAATTCAAAACTTCAAATTCAGATCAAAGACTCCATCTTAACCTGATAACTTGAAGTTTTATCTCCGAATTTTAGATTCGATTGAATCATATTGTCAATCTTAAAGTCCGAATTCGAAAATCAAACTCATTGTTTTAAATCCCTTGATTTCAAGGTGGAATTTCAAATTGGTATTCTTAAAACAAGTCAAACAAGATGCTCATTTGAAGTTATAGTATAAATGCAGTTAGAAATTCAAATCGAATTCCAGATACAAATTAATGTGAACTAACTCGGAACGGAACGCCGGAACCCCTGAAAATCGCAACAAAGTTTTTCAACATTCGATTAAATCAGACCACAGCCTCCAATTTATTTTTAACGTAGCTTTGAATGTTGAGTCTACACTCGATGGTGCCTTTGAAATTAAAAATTTCCGTTCATTCCTCAAATGAATTTTGAAAGTTTTGGATTCAATTTAATTATTATAAATCTTCAAATTTCAATTCAAATTCCCATTCTTTCAAATCTCATGATTTTTAATTCAAATTTTAGGCGATGATCTGAGTTTGGAAGAGGATTCGGAAGCTATTTGTGTTGGAATTTTTAATCGAAATATTAGCTTTAATCTGCTTTAAACGTTGGATCCGTATTCTGTAATGTTAAAGCAAGCTCTAGCTTGGAAATTTCAATCCATTTTCAAAGCTCGTTATTCGAAGCCCGAAACCGGATTAGAATTGAACTTAAAGATTTCGAACACTCATTAATATGTTTAGGAAGAAAAATATGAAAGTTTAGTATCAACTCGTTTAATCATAGAAAGTTTAGCGAAGATTCTGGTTTGTTCAATTTAATGCCCACAGGTGTTGTTTATTAATTTTGTCTTGGGGTGCTTCTTGGTACTAGGTTGAACAACAATAATTGAATATTCTGAAATTTTATATCCGTAATAAAAGCTCCCATTTTATAGAAATCCACCCACTCGTTTAACACTGCATTTGATTTCCTAATTTAGCGAACTTATCAGGACAAGTTGATAAAAAAAAATAAAAAACGTGGGGATGATACGCTTCATTCCCTTTGACGATTCCAGATTGAAAAGCACCCGGATACAAAGCGATGGTCCGGGTCTGCCGACCGTTTTAATCAAACAGAGAAAACTGCAGAGCAAAACGTAAAATCTGGTATGCAATTAACAATTTAACGGTAGGTACGGAATGACGCAAACCAATGTAACGATGGTGGACGGAATTGGTGGTACAAGAAATCAATAACGGCTGAATTTAAAGCAATTAGCGTCAACGCGTACAGTGTTCGTGATGGCAAACAACCTCCAATGATAGAATTTGTTTTGCAATGGAAAATTCGACACGAACCGTAAATTTAAATCCAACAAAGCGATTGCCTTCGTCCTCTGCCTGTTCCACTTCTAATCCCTTACCATGAATTATGCCCTAACCAAGGATTATTTCGACCTGTAGGTGCACACTGATTCTCTTTACGATGTTTCTGCTCGTAAATATATAATGCTAGACATCAGACTAATGAAATCAAACGAGATCAGAAGCTTACATTGAATTTAAGAAAGCAAACTGTTGAATATTAACACGTGACCGTTTTACGTTTTCTTTTAAATTGGGGGCGGCCAAATGTAATAGCCGAAAAAATGAAGCCTCTAAGTACAGTTTTAGCGTTTTTCTATGCATTTTTAATCAATCCTAATTTCTTTTAGAGGTTTTTAATAAACGTTAGAAGCTCACATAATTAAATAAAGTAAATGGCAGATCTTTGAAATAAAAAAAATTGATCACAAGCACAATGTTCACGATTCAAGTAAAAAACTGTAGATTTTAAAGTTTTATCCGCAGAACATGAATTGTGTTAAGTTGTGGAATAAATTTATAAAATTAACAACGGCAACAGCAGCAGCAATAAAACTTGGTTGAATTTTTTTCAAATGCATGTAAATAAATGCAAATATTTGTACAACTTGTAAAACATAAAATAAGCAGTTTTGAACAAATGTGTTTTTAACAATCCCTTCGTGTTTTGTAAATCAGAACGACCTGAAACTATTGGAATTGTAAGTGCACGGTTTACTTAGAAAACTTTAGCCAGCTTATTTGATTTAATTAAATTGCCCTGATTGAAATGATAATTTGGACTTTTTATATTTATTTCCACAACGACTTTTCGGTATATTTTCTTCGACTATGTAAACCTTAGTTGTAACTTTAACAAATGTTACTAACCTTAACATTTGTTGTTTTTATTTTATAAAAACAAAGTAACTTTTTTGAAAGCAAAACAGTGAATAAACCCAGACGAATATTTTGCTTTTTTTTCTTTTTAGTACAAGAGTATATTGAGTTACACCGTTATAATTTTGTACGATGTATCTATTAACATTAAAATGAAAAATTGAATTAAGCTCCTCATTTGCAATTTAAATTGGTGCCATACAGCAATGTCAAATGTGGAATAATATATTTACCTTTATCTCCACTATGTTATTCATTAAATGCGAGAAGTTTACTTAAGGATTATTTTATGAACGTTGTTGGATAATCTATCATAAATTCATCTTGAGAGAAAATAATAAAATTTAACTTTCTACTAATTAATTATGTTGGAAGTGCTCCTGTTTTCCTGAAACGTTCTTAATTGCAGACATAAAAACCCTGAAGATTTAAAATTCAGCTTTGAAAACACTCAGCTTAAATAATCAAATGTTTTCAGTTTTCGAGTTCCAATTATTTGATTTTGTTTAAAATTTGGCATGAAAATCATGAAACTTAGGTTTTTGGCCCAATAACTTCAGGCCTATGGATAGTTTCAGCCTGTTAGTTAGACATCTTTAAAATTCCGGTTTAATCTTCAGATGGTAAGTTATCCTTGAAATTTCTATTCTAACGCAATAATTTGTTTGATGATGACTAGTTTCGGCCCTTTTTTGATGTTAAATTAAATTAAATACGTTAAATTCACCTCGCAACTGTTCGTGTTTTCCGGGAACATTCTTGAAGATTTAGAAAAATCTTTGAAATAACCTCCCACTGAATATTTTCAATTTTCCTGTTACAATCATTTGGTTTGTTTCGAATTAAAGTATTTGAAAATTTGTATCTTGGTCCAATAACTTAAAGCCTTTGTTTTGGAAGGAATAGTTTCGACCTACGAAATAGAAATCCCTGAAATTCTGGCATACATGAAATCAAAGGCGTTGTTTTTATATGGTAACACTGAACGGTTCTAATTTCAATTGAATCAAATACTTTGTCTTGAGATCATAAGGTTTCCTGAAACATTTCAGATTTATATAAATCTTTACAATTTAAAACTTGATTTTCAGAAAGCAAAATTGAAATAACCCTTGTTTAATGTTTTTAGTTTTTTAGTTCTTCTACTTCTTGATCTTCTTCATAGCCCATGCATCGCTCAAAATCTTCCTCTTAAGTTTTTTTAACTGTAAACTTGAAAGTTCCAAAATTCCATTTTATATTCGTAATTGAAAGTTTTCTACAGCAAATTATTTGTGAAGGATAAAAGTTCATCCACAGGACTTCGTTCATGTTTGAGAAACTAGAAAGGAATAAAACTCTCCAAGTCAATAAATTATAGATCCTTATTGCAAGAATAATAAAACTCGGACAAAAAAGGATAACGTTTAATATTTGATGGGTACGTAATTGAATTTGGTGAAAGTATACAGAAAGTCGTAAAAAGGGCACCTGTAGAAGGTAAAAAAATCAATTACCTGGTTAGAATGCGTACCTAAATTCAATAGGGAGGATATTTAACAGTCCTCAGTCCCGCTCGGGGACAACAGAGCAGAAAATTGCTTTACAGATGGGTCAGATATCTGCGTAATGAAACGCTGTTAATGTGCGGCAACGAATTACGATAATGGCCGTGTCTCCTCGAAAACAAACACGATTAAAGCACCATGAAATTATTCCGAATGGTTATTGAATATCACATTGTTTTAGTAAATTTCCTCTGCTTCTATCATGTTTTATACGTGTTGAATTTTATGTTGCTTGCACCAACTGCACCGGACTAATATCTATGTACAAAAATAAAATACGGAAACGGCCGGTGCTTGTTAAATTATCAGATCCTCGCTGTAATTTTTATGTAATTTGTTATGCAAATTATTTTTCCAACCGGTAATTAACTTTTTTCGCGGATTAATTATACGTTTAAGCTTTTTTTTAGCTTGACACCCTCAGACCGCGAATTTATTATGTAAATTCCATTACTCTTATTTTGTTAACGGAAAACGATGTTTTACACAAAGAAATTTAAATTTCTATTTGACTAATTTAATATCCAAATCGTGTGGGTATGAGAAAAACCGAGGAATACGTCAAATGCAAGTTTACGCAAATGTTTGGTAAGCCAAAACCATCTGAAACTTTTGGCGTATTGCGTTTCGCAATCACTCTGGGTCAAGTGTAATTCTCGAGGAAATTTGGACACTTGTGAAGCTTTCAGGCTGTTTCGTAAATTAGGAGAAGTGCTCGAATTAGTTGTTTAGTTGCGGACCTTATTTCAACAAATATTTGAAATTGTTTCGTTTTAAATCAGAGTGCTTTCTCGTGTAGACAAAGAGAGATTTAATGAAATAGGAAACCGCCAGTTTTAAGCAATGAAAAAATGGTTTTTAAAAACATTCTTATTTATTGTAGATGGTTGTATGCGGCTATCTTCGATCACGAATATTTAAATTTGCCACATAATACAATACAGTTAAAAATACGTATATCTGAAAATGACAAACTATTGGGGCTGCACTACTAACAACTTTAATAAATCTAATGTTTCATAATACCGATATTTTCCAGAAACATGCTACTTTCAGTAGTATTGAATATTTTCTATTTTTAGTTAATATTCCGGAATAATTTTCTTCTTCACTATATTGCAGGAAGGTACTTACGGTAATGAATAATGACTTGAATTATTAATAGACCTACAAACTTGACTTGCTAAAACACCGCTGTTGTTTAAATCTTGTTCAGTGCATTGTCGACACCACCTGTAAAATTAACAAGCTAACTTACGTGTCTTGTTAGAAAGTAATTGACATGGCACACACTTAAGGTATTTTAAATATTTATTAGAATTAGAATCAGAAACTGACAAACTGTACAGTTAATTGGATTATATTTCAAACTGTTGTCAATAATACATTGCAGTAAAGTAGTAAGTTGAATGTTTTGCGAAAGGTGCATTTCCATTGAGGGAATTATGGCGAACGAACCCCAGGAAAGGGCGCATGAACAAACTAACAGTTTCGGAAATTTATTCCAAATATACGGTGTTCATTAGGTGTTTGTTCATGTGTGTATATTCGTGTTTTCAAATGACCTGTTTTTGATGCCTTCCTTAAAAATCATTCATCGTGAACGGGAACGAAAATCAAGTCCCTTTAAAGTACCGACATAAGGCTTTTACTCACCTTTGTTAAACTATTTCTCCTTCTTTTTTCTTTGCCTTATCCGTTCCGGACGTTGGCTATCATCATGACGAAACGGATCTTGTTTGTTACACTGCGGAATAGTTCTGAAGATGCTACTCCAAACCACTTTCTCAGATTTGCCAACCAGGAGACCCTACGTCTTCTTGGGCCTCTGTGTCCTTCGATTTTTCCTTGAATAATGTTTTGTAAGAGTCGGTACTTATTTCGCATGATGTGATCCAAGTATTCGAGATTTCTCTGTTTTACAATAAGCATAGGAAACCTGGTCCACCCACGATATTCTAAGTATTCTTCGATAGATCCACATTTGAAATGCTTGGATTTTTCTTTCTGTAGTTTCTAACAAGGCCCAGGCTTCCACGCCATGTAATAGAGTTGAGTAGACATAACATGATATAACGCTATAACGCGCCTTTTACATAAGTAATAAACTAAGGCCGCGGAAAAACTGTTCTAGCTTTTTCGATTCTGCGTTATTAATTGTACACCCAATTACTAATTGTCATGAACTTTCTCTTTTTTACATTTAGCGTTAGGCCGTATTTTTCACTAGCTTCAACCACCTTGTTCAGCAGCTCCTGTAAACTCCCTAAACTATCTGTGATCAGCGGTTCATCGGCGTACCGTAAATTATTGTTGACTTCATCGTTAACTTTTATTCTTTGTTGCCTATTTGCTAGAGCTTCTTTGGAAAACAGGTTGAATAGAAGAGGGGATAGTACACGCCCTTGCCGTATTCCTTTTTTAACGTCGGATATTCGACAGATTTTTAGAACATGGTTCATGGGGCTGATGGTAAGGTAATGTTTTCGTATTAGGTTTTTTTGGTAATGGTATGAAGATCCGTCTAAGCCAATCTTCTGTATAGTTCTTAAATTCTAAGCTTACTACGGAACCACTCGTTTTCAACGAAACCTTTGCCTTTCTTAACTAGGCCAGAAGAAAGTGATAAACTACCATTAGTATAATGCGAAAGAACAGAATAGAAGACATTTCGGTGGAACTATTGGTTTTGCCTGATCGCAGGGTTTCGTTGAAAACGAGTGGTTCCGTAGTAAGCTTAGAATTTAAGAACTATAGTATACTCCTACGTGTGCTATAGATCTGTTAGTGTTTTAACCCTCGCAATGCCAAGCTTTTTTTGGTAGCGCGCAGTACCAAGCGGGGGCATTTTGTGCTCAGCTGTTTTTATGATGAAAGCGCTTTAATAAAGTACAGTATAGTAAAATTTTTGTGTTTATTTCTAGGAACATTTTACAAAACGGAAAAACAAACACAAGTAATACCAAACAAGAATCAACACGTTTCAAAACATAAATACTATACCTATACAAAAACAATGTTATAGAATATACGAGTATACATTCTCTTCTGAACTGTTACAACACGTACCACAAACGACTACCTTCCAGGAATATTTATCACAAACATATGTTTGACAGTTAGAATAAATGAGTGTTATGAATTCTAACACTTCGACGGTCAGTGTCGGTATTAACAGAACGTCTTCCGGGTTGGAACCGTATGATTGTTGAGACAGAAGAACTCAACGTTTCGCCCGCTTTTTTAAGGGGCTTCTTTAGGACGAAAGGAGGGCACTAAAAGAGCAAGGTAACTCAACGTCTCAACCACGTCAGAGGCGAAACTCTTTTAGCAAGAGGAAGAAGGGAACGGTAACTCAACTTGGAAACCAAGCCAGAGGCGTAACCCTTCAGAACCCTTCAGAAGTTAAAAAAACGGGCGAAACGTTGAGTTCTTCTGTCTCAACAATGACACGGTTCCAACCCGGAAGACGTTCTAATACAAATGATTGTTGTTTTGCTCATCTGGAGCCGTTGATTCTCCCAAGAAATGGGTCGTAGAAAGCACCCTTGGCGTAATCCTTTGAGTTGTTATTACAGGTTGTAGTTGTGATATCTTTTCAAATTTTTATCTGTACTTTATTGTCTTTATAGAACTCTTTTAGTTGATTTACCGAAAATTCTCTTAAAGATTCCCAAAATTTACATGGCGGTATAGAGTCCTATGCTTTTTAATATGCAGGATCTGCCACGAGTGAACCCGCTTTGGTCTTCATCTTGGGGTATGTTCTTAATTTAGTACTTTCCTAAATACTCTTGTCAAAAACCTGTTCACACTAAACGTCTGTAATTATCCTTTCAATCCCCTTTTTTATAAATAGATGTTAAGTAAGATGTTTTCCATTGATGTGGAATTTTTTCCTGGTTTATGCATTTATTTATTAGGTTAGTTAGTTAGTGTGGCGTCTATTCCTCCAGGTCCTGATGATCATCCATTTTTCATAGTCCGCAGTACTTTAGACACTTCTTCTGTTGTGACAGATAAAGTGTTATTGTAATTGTCGGAATTGTATCTGTTATTAGCGTGAAATGACATTCTTATCTCCGTAAGTCAGGAGTCATAATGCTTTTAGTCCAGTCAACGAACGCTCAATAGGGGGGTGTAGAATGCATGGAGGGTGTCACAATTTTTGACTTCAGGGCTTTGTTTGGAGTCGTTAGGAGGTAAACATACTAAAAGTCCCCGGACATAGGAGGTGAGCGGGGTGCAGGGGGGGACCGAGAAAATCCCTTTTTTAGGTTTTTTGCTTATATCTTGAATAAGGTGCGTCTTAGCGAAAAAGTAATTATATACAAAATCAAAGGTGTCAAAATTTCCCACATTTTTGGTTGGTAAAGTTTTTTTATATCTCCAACCGCTTATGCGATATCCGCTATCAAAAATCGCTAATTTTCGAAAAAAAAAATAGAAAAAGTATGTACCATTTTGAAGGAAATTTAATCCTGTACAACTTCTTTTGTGGGAATTTTTCTGTAAACCGAAGAGATGAGGTGCTAGAGAGAAAAGTTTAACGAAAAACGGGAGGCAAAATATTTTCTTGCGAATATTAACGATTTTTGATAGCGGATTTCTCATAAACGGTTGGAGATAGAAAAAAACTTAAACAAGCAAAAATGTAGGAAATTTTATCAGCTTTGATTTCGTATATAATGACTTTTTTGCTAAGATGCACCATCTTCTAGATATAAGCAAAGAAACAAAAAAAGAGACCTTCTCAGTCCCCCCCTGCACCCAGCTCACCACCTATGTCCGGGGACTTTTAGTATGTTTACCTCCTAACGACTCCAAACAAAGCCCTGAAGTCAAAAATTGTGACACCCTCCATGCATTCTACAATCCCTTTATTGACTGGACTATTTGTCCACTTTTCAATATCAATTGGGACACATTCTCGTCTCGTAGCGTTTTTCTTCATGTTGTTTATATTACGCCATACTTTGATTGTTCGTGTATCGATTGTGATTCGCTTATTAAACTTTGGATTTCTAAGCAGTTTTGTTCCCACCATTTATTTTTTTTGTCTTACTTTGGTAACCACTTGTTTTTGCAATGTTTTATATAAGTTTTCGGGTGTTCTATTCCCAAACCACTTTTTACAGACCCATATTTTTTTTAGTAATAACAGTTTCCAATTTCTTTGTCCACCACCGTTGTTGATCTTTGGGTTTTTGTTTTTCACCTACTGCTTCCACAACAGCTCGATGAATTAAATTAATTATAATTAGATGGTTTTCCTCCCCATCATCTTTATTTCTTTATTAACCATGATAGAATTTGTTCTAACCTTCTTTTGCACAATGTTTTTTGTACTTTCGAGGTAGAATAGATGTAAACTATATTGTGGCCACCTTTCCATATTTTCCAAGTGTCTGTTATGTGAGTTATTGTGTACTGTAGGTTTTTAAAAGACAGGGAACAGTGCTTTAGCTAGTACAAGATAATGGTCTGATCCAGAGTGGCATCGTCTTTTAACCCTTAACCGATACCTTCTTTCTTAGTGCAACGTAATCAATAAGTAATTTTTGGTTCAGAGATGGTCTCTCCCATGTAAATTTATGGATTTCCTTATGCTTGAAATATGTGTTAATAATTTTAAGCTGATACTGTTTGCTCTCCATTATTATTGGAAGTTTTTTCTTCGTGCTGTCCGACCACCTCATCGTTAGTTCTTCTTCTTTCACATATACTGGATAGTCATCAGTAGGTACATACATCGCTAGTATTACTAATTCCGGCCTTTCTTTCTGTTACGTATTTGATGTCTTTTATTAAGTTACTGTATGTCTTCTTTATCAACATGTCAATAGCTACTGTTGCTCTCTGATCCTTATCTACCCCTGACCAGATATAACTAAGTATAATCTCCTATAACATTTGTTGCCTGTCCTTCCTTTTTGGTTTCCATTAGGCTCACGATGTCCATATTATCTTATTCTTTTAGGTTTAACACCACCTCTTTCAATTTATTTGCTATGCCTTGTATGTTGTACATTCAAAGTTCCAATTTTCATCGTCCTTTTTCGTAGCTTTTGTCATCGTGTATTAAAGGGTTCCGAGGTTTTGCCTTAGGTAATTTAGCGGTTTGAATAAAGTTTTAAAATATTCAGGCATTAATTTATTTTGCTCCAATCTTGGTTTTATATTATTAAATATCAACTTCTCAAACACTTTTTATATAACGGGTATCCATAAACTGTCGACATCTCGGTTGCTTTGAAAAACAAATTACAAGTCTTAGATTAAATCATAGACAATGACATTTTACAAATCTTGACATTTGGTTTTGTGTTCTGAATCAAATTACGAAATATGTTTCTGAAATCACAACCTACTGGGATGTTGACAGTTTATGGACACCCGTTAGTTAGTAGTGAAAGGCTAATTTTATTAGTCTATACTCAGTTACATTTTAGTGATTTTTGTAAGGTTTTGAAGTTATTGTAATTTTGGCTTTTGACCTAGTCATAATACCACATTAAGTAAGTGTATCTACAGCTCAAAAAATAGTTCCTTAAGGATTTCGCCCTGGCGCCTTTCTTCATTAAAATGTTGGGGTATTACTTATTCGACATCTTATTAAACTCTTTTTCATTAGAAGCTCAATTTACAAAGAAGAATCAATAATAATATAATTTGTTTCTTCCTTTAATAACATATAGAAAAAAACGCACATTTTCCAGGTGTTCATTCAGCAACCACTTCAGCGTTTTCTGTATCTGTTTTAACCCAGTTGCTAAGGACTTAAATAGTAAACATTTTTACCCTTATGATTCGATAAATGTTGAAAAATATCCGTAATTTTTAGTAAAACGTCGATTTTATTCGTTTTATTCCCCAAAAAGTCATTAAAAAAAGTCCATGCGGATGTGATAGTTTTCTACATATAGAATTTTCATAATCAATTAATATACATTAACCTTCCTTCACGTAGTTTCCTTAAACTTTTCTTTGTCTTTTGAAAGGATAAAATGTACGAGAAACGAGAAATGGAGTTGCGTTTAAATGTCATATTTGATAATGTTACGTTCAGTGCCGTAATGTGTTTGAAAATCTCCGAGTAATTTTTTCCTTCCTATACGCTGCCTCTTCCAGACGTCCGCAATTTCTGTTTAAGATTTTTTTTTGTTTCTTTTCAAACTAAACAAAAAGTGACGAGGGTCCCTGAAAAATATTTCATAGAGATAAAATTTGTGTGCACGTCGTAAGCATTTCTTTCGATCGATGATGAACAACGGAAAAATTTATTTATACTGAAATAATATTTGTAATTTTGTTTCGGTCGGTGTTGGTTTATAGTCGCAATAACATATTAAAACTCCATTTATCTTCATTATATAAGTTTACCTTGCATTTACAGTCAGAGATGTCAATTAATAACGTCGAGTACTAAAATAAATTTACTGCTCTTGGGAAACTTGTACGAACCATTTGTATTTACTAACCGTATTTCCAGGATAGATAGTTTACAAACTTGTGTTACAGGAAATAGATGTCTATAACTAATGTTTCAGGATTAACTTAAACTGATATAATAAATTACGGTGGTGACAGTTGGAACATTTGAAAAATATTGCACTTGTTGTTTCTTTAAAATGATGCGCATTCTATTTAAATAAAATAACGTTCAAGGATTGGTTCGTTTTTGCACAGCAACGTACGGAAAATGTAAATTATGACCTGAAAAATCAGAGCTTGAAAAATAAAATTGCCGGATTAATTACACCGCCCACTTTGTTAATTAATAATTAACGAAGAAAATTGGTTGGTCTGAAATTTCAGGCGATTATTTTCGTAAACTGATTATTAATAAACGAAGTCCTGGGGGATGTTAACGAAGTAAAAAGCACAAAATAGAAAAGAGAAAAATGTTTATTAAATGGATCTGAAAAATTAAATTTAGATTAAATGTCATAACCTCTGCAACGCTATTCCGTTCGTAAACTGTGATGCTGTATTTAAAACGTCAGTAAAATGTCAGTATGATGACCTAATATGAAAACGTCTGAGCTTGTGATATTATCTTTATCCCCCGTTCGTTTCATTTGAATATTTTATTTTTTCCGTCACATTTATTTCAGTATTTATGAACTATTTCCCTTCATCCATTTCAGTCCGTGTATTATTTTTCAGAAATTCTCCCGCTAAGAAAATTCGAGTTCTGTAGATTATGTTAATACCTTACAAGCGTTTTTACATTTTTCAGGCTTTAAATAGAAAATTTCTCATCCGGCAAAGAGAATTCTCCCTCGGCTTGTATTCTCTTATAACGAATTATTGTCCTCGAGTGTTTACTTTCGTTAAGTGTATCGTTAGTTGAGATGACCAAATGATGACTTAGCTGTGTTATTTCTCCATTTACAGGGAGGAGATGTCGTCCAAGAGACCATTTCAGCGAATGTGACTGATGACACTGTCAGCCTCGAGTTTCAAAGGCCAGATGGAACCCTCGTTACACAGCTTATCGACTTCCGAAATGTAAGTCAACATTATAAATTAACGAGCTTCGGTTTTTATTTCTTCTTATTATTATTATTATTAGTACAACGAAAGAGCACGTTCCTGCTCTTCTTAATTATGAAGCTTAACCCAATTTTGTCGTACGTAGATTACATTTAGAGAACAAAACAAAGAATAAAATAGAAAAGCAAAGCGGCTTTAGTGAGATGGAATTTCTGAGGGCGAGCGTGGAATTTATTTAATATCGAATTCAGCAAATAAGTAGTCAGTCGAATTCCATCACCAAAAGAAATAAGTTGAATCAAATCCCAGGGAACGCCGAAGGTTTCCCGAGGGAGTCGTGCGGAACTTTGAACTCTGCTTCAAAAAGACTTTTGCTTCGATTTTCAAAGCAAAAACCCTCGCGAAGAGGTCTATTTTCTGTGTTTGTATTAGAATTTTGAGTAAACTTTAATTCTCGGGCGCGCAACTCAACTAAGCGGTTATATATTCGACTTCCCCGCGTTGCCTTCGAGGCAATATTAACTGTAGTAGTTGTCTTGGTCGGGGAGTTTGGAATTTACTAAACAGAACTTGTTGGTTTAATAATAATTAATCAGAAAGTTTCACTTTTAGTTTTACAAACTCTCCCTACTAAAGCAATTTGAATTTCTGACGATCAGTTTAGGAAAGTGGAAATCTGCGTTCGTTCAAGGGGGATGGATGATGAAAGTAAAGTGAGGAGGAGGAGGACGGGTTTTGGGTTTGGTGTTTTTACGAAACAATTAGTGCTAAGTACACAAGTCGGCATTCAAAACTTTCTAGGGAAGTGTCAAAGTAAACCGGCTGCTCCGCAAGTAAAGTATTCGAGTAGGATTAACATTGTTTTCCACTTAGTAATTCCGATTCCGCAGATCAATTCTTAAAACTTTTTCCGGCACATTACTTTAGGTTTTATTTGGAGGGCAATTTTTCAGATCGCCTTTGAGACGGCGATTAACTTTTGCTCTCGCAAATTGTTTCACTCCCAAGTTTTTCTCTTTCCCGAATTAAATATTTAGGATTCCTTTCATGAATCCCACCTTCGCTTTTGGTCGCCTTTTTGTCAGCCGAGGTTGAGGATTCGCGCCTCGCGAGCAGGAAGAGGATAAAGGAAGCCGCGTGTAAAATGATACGCTAATTTTACCGAGCAACGCGTTCTATCGATTCTAAATGGCTCAAGGCTTTTTGCACCTGCGTTTCTTTCATGTAATTACAGGATGTAATAAAACCATGAAAGGGTTTTTATGTTCACATGCATGTATCGTCAATTTACATATCGTTGGTAGACGATCCGGTTATAATTTTCCAAATTGTTCCTTTTGATATTCAATCCTCGTATAAGAGGATCCTTATCGGTATTGTATTATCAAAACTCACCTGTTATTTCAGGACTAAACGAAAGTGGTTATTTATCATGCAAAAGGGGCCTTTCCGAGTATTTTCTACTGGTTAGTGCAACATACTCTACGTCTTTGTAATAAAGAACAACGAGCTGCAGCTTTTACAAAATGATATATGCGTTACCATGTATGGAATTTATGTTTACTTTTACGCTCAGGTTGTAATCCTGAATCTTGTGAAACATATTATTGGTTCTTAAAATATTTCAATACGCTCTCCGAGTACACGAACTTCCCAAACGTCAAATCAAAGCTTAAGGTGTTTTTTTCGTGTAGAACTGGCTGGGTAAGGCGTAATTTTTCAAAAATTCCCAAAATTTTATTAAATTCCATAACAATTACGGACAGGAAATAAGATAAATAAACAGGAAGAGACACCAAACACCCAAAAGGGTCCCAATAAAGGGCTTTTGTGCTAAGAAACGCAATTTTAGCGGAACCTATGTCACTGTCAATTTTTTCTATTTTCTTATAAAACGTACAATTTTATGACGGTGTTATTTTAAACAATTTATTCGAGTGCCTTTTTATTTTAAACTTAGTCACGTTCGAACCCTTTTACGCAGGACTTTATATTATATAAGTTGGTCAGGCTTGTACCTTTGATAAACAGAATTGTTTTTCGAAACAATCAAATGGCAACTGAAATGCAATGTTTGCATCTAATTTTAAATTTATGTTTCTTTATCAATACAGTTGCTTCCATTGAAGATATTTACTTATTAGGAGGTTTGTTAGTAGCTGAAAACATTCAATTAATTATTCAGTTAATTAATTTTTAACTAACCTTAACGAACAGAAGCATTTTCAAAATTAAATTTTGAAGGATTCATTTCTTTGGGGAATACATTTAGCAGAAGCGGGTTGTAATTTTCTGCAAAATAAACTTAATATTAAACAATTGACATCCATAAAGTGGGCTATTGCAAATGTATACTAAACAGAAACAAACAAAATTCAAAACGAAATTGGTGTATCGATGCTACATTATTCAACAGTTAATATTTCTCAGCTTTCTGGTTAAATAAAAATAAAAGCAGAGAGAAAATTACAGAGCTCGTTCCAAACTTTCCCGAAACTTTTAGTTATTAAATATGTACTTTAATAAGGAATTTGATCTGTAATTAAACTTGGGCAAATTGGGCGAGGTTAAAATAAAAAGACCAACAAATTTCAAAGTAATCACCTGAAAACCGAGTAGTTATAACTTTTTGTAATTTTAATGAGTGGTTAAGAATTTTAACTACGTTGAAGCAAATCGTGAAAATTATTTGTTTTAATGGAAACCTTTTTGTTGATGGTTTCTAACCACATAAAAAATAAATATCGTGAATTTTTGTTAAATATAAGCTCTTATTGGTTGGTTTTTTATATGTCTAACTCATGATGTCCGTTTTATTTGAGAATAAAATTTTGGCAGTCAATTACTTCTCGAATGGTCATTTAGGAACCCCATTTCCTGTATTTCATCCACCCCCTTTAAGTGCAATGAATTTTAAGTACCATCGACGTTCTTTATATTACGTAATTGGTTTGATTGGTTTTTTATTGCTCATCGTACGTCGTTTTAGCCCATGCTTCAAACAATTCCCATTATATGAAATTATATTAACCTAGTAGGGGAATATCGATCGATTGATTTGTTTCCCTTTCCTTCTGTTTTTTTGGTTTTTCTACTGTATGTAATGTAATTAGGGGAAATCGGTTTTGTTTGCTTGAATACGTAATTCAGCATTGAAGGCCCAGTTGGCTCAAGTCTTAATTCTCTGACGTAGTTACCTTGCTATTTTAGGGCTCCTTTTCTCCTGATGAAGCCCCTTATGAAAGTGAGCGAAACGTTGAGTTCTTTTTTCTTAAAAATGACACGGTCCCAACCCGGAAGATGTTCTTTTAACACCTCCTTCAGGTTGTTTGTTTTGAGTTTTTTTTTACAAGTGATGATGTTACACTGTCTACATTTCTTACTACCCCATGTGTCGCAAGTAAACGGTAACCTCAGAAAAAAATTATAAAGATTAATACAAAAATTGTTTTGGGGTAACTGGAATAGTGGATTACGGCAGCTCTGTTTACATTTGAATTTTAAATTTATCAATCGTCTTTCTTGTCCGTACTGATAAAAGCCCAGGTGTGATGTGACGTAGCTCAGTCAATTCGTTCGTGGTTTTAAAACTGCACTGTTCGAACGCTTTAATGGAAGGTCATCCTCACCGTATGACGGAATTAATTAATAATTGACGTTTTAATTTACGGGTAAGCTCTTCAAAATGCCGCAACAGCTCTGAAAGACCGTTATTTGTTTGTGTTGGTGTGTGTTTGTTGGAGGAACATTTTTTGTAAGTGCAGCTTCTCTTTATTAACAACATTTTTTCTAATATCACTTTTTAAACATGCCATTAATTGTTTACTGTCATCAGTCTTAAGCCTGAAAAAATTGCAGAGAAAAGTGAAACCTGTGAATTACATAATTGTGTAATGTTTTATTTATTTTTGCAGGGTAAAATTTCTATCGCGGGCTTTAAATGCATATTAGCCAGCGGTTCTCAAAAGTGGGTATCAAAATTTAAAATAAAAAAAATCACGATAAGCTTTAAATTTTTGCTGTAATGTACTTCTATTAAGGTCAGCATTTACCCATTTAATTTAATGGCCCTAGTAGTTCTGTTGATATTTGATCAATCCCGGGATTCTTGTTATTCTTTTAAAGTTTCTTATCATTTATTCTACTGCTTTTACTATTGATGGTACCGTAATATTAGATTTCTGTGATTTCTTTTTCTTCATCAGTTTCCTCATTTTGGTCTATCGTTCCATTTAGTAATTCTGGCGTTTTTGTTTCTATAAAATATTGGATAATTTTGATATGCTTTTATTATGATTTTTTTTTAGTTGTTTTGGTGATAAAAGTCTTTCCACAATTCCAAGATCTATTCCTCTTCTCCAATTAGTTTTCCTGCTGTGGCTCTATGCAGTGGTATCATTTTCTTTCTCTTTTTAGGCTTAAATAAAAGTTTCCTATTTCCTTGTTTTTATAATTTCCTTCTATTTGTTAATCCCTCGCTGTGCTAACTGTGTATTCTTTTCATCTAATTCATTATCTCCTTTGTTCCTTACATGCGTCATTTTATTGTTCGTTTCCTTTTTCTAACATTTGCAGTCGTGCTATTCTTCTGTTTCTTGCTTCATACTCCATATAAAACCACTTTTTTGTTTTTGTTATTTTGCCCCTCTATGCACCTTCCTGCTGTCTATTTTATGCTATTGCTTATTTCTAACCATAGGCTTTCTATGCCATTACATATTAGCATGTATTCATTCATTCAGTGTAAATTATGTATTAGTTAGTGGCTTTTTGTGTTCAATTCTGTTATCTTCTTCTGTTAGTCTTATAATTATTCCGCTTTTGGTTATTTTTTATTCCTTTGATTTCTTTTGTATGGAATTCATTTTTGTAGCTTCCAAAAAGTGATCAGGGTCTACATCTGAGCTCTTGTAGCTCCAAAAATTCATGAAATCATTTTTCTTCGTCTTTTTTAATTATGACATCATCAATCTAATTTACATAAGATGCATCTTGTGAGTTTTACGTACTTTTATTTATATCTTTCTTCTATAAATAGGTGCTTTTTATTATCATGTCTTTCTTGCTCCCAAAATTTATTAACAATTGGCATTATAAAATTATAATTTGTGTCTTCACGTTTATTCCAATTACATATCCTGCCCCTCTAAGCCTTCTTATCTTTATTAGACTTATAATTCTGGTTTGGTTCGCTTTGATTCGCAGTATTCTGCTGATGCTCTGGTGTAATGTTTTCGCTGCATTTTTCTTTTCTGTAGCTGTTGCACATTGCACATCAAATCATTCACTTCGTTTAGTACTTCGTTTAGTACTTCGTTTTTTTCCCACAACTTCATCTGCTGTTGAGATTAGAGCATCTTTAATTTTCTCCTATTGCTTTGTATCACCTTTTTGAAGTCGTATTTCGATATCGTTGCATCTTCTCTACCTAGCTTGTTACAGAATTCTTCTTTCAATTCGATATGTGCATCCTTTCTTGATATTACGTACATTCCTTATTGCATTTTTTTTAATTTTTCTCTTAGCCTCTCCAGTATGAGTTTGCTTTGAGTTTCTTGCCTAGAATCCCTAATATCCCTAATCCCTAATATTACTTTTTTCTCTCCGCTGTTTCTGTAATCCTATTTTTTCTTTGTTTTGGTTCCTGTAGTGTTGGGACACTTTTAATTTCCCCTTCAGCTTCAGCGATCCTTCTTCGTATGCTTTTCTAACATTCCAGATTGCTATCTTTACGCAACCTTTTGCTTTGCCTTTTTGTGCCCTTTTCCATTGCTTTGTTCGTTATCGTAGATGCATTCGTATATTTTTGGGTTTTTTCACATTTTTCTGTTTTTTAATTCCATTTCTACACTATTCAGTCTATTGTGACTTTATTGTAGTATCCAATTTTAATATGTGTAATCTTGAAATAATATGGACAATTATCAGTTGCTAAAATAATAGAATTAAATAAGAGTCCATTTATCCCTCTTTTCTAATCTTAGTTTATTTTAATGTCACTTTACAGTTTAACTAACTAGATTATAAATGGCGCTAAATTTTAAATTTACATATGTTTGCCATTATTTTTTCTTCTGCTGCTCATTTATTATTGGTTTCCATTTTTCTCTAACATTTTCGTTGTCACTTTCAGTTTCCAATTTTATTAGACAGTTCTACTTCTACGTAGATTTGTTTTAATAGCTATGAGTATCTTCGATAGAGTGGACTGTATGAAAATTGTAAATGTAATTGTCTAATAAATTCACTGTTGATTTTTAAATCATTTACTGGTAACTAAAGCACTAATGTATAACAAAATATGAACAAGAACTTATTGAAAAACTACGTGTTGGCTACAGATTCACTGCCAAATGGTAAAATGTAGCTATTTAGTCGAGAATACTGAAGAGAAGAGGCTGAAGGTGCAAGCATGTTAAAAAAGGCTTCGTACTCGTTCGGCAGCATTCACCGTTACATCACAAAAAGTAGAAAAAAGGGACTTAAAATCTTATCAATATTGTTTGACAATTTTTTTTATAGCTGGTTTGAATCTTGTTGTATCATTCGTATCTAACGTCAGGCCATTCATTAGAACTTAATTTTTTGGATCACCAATTTATTTATAATTTCTATTAATCCTTTTTTATTTTTTATTCCTTGTTCTTTTTTTTGATATTTTCATTTTCTTTTGCTGAGTTCACATTTTCCATTTGCATTTTTGCCAGGTCAATTCATGAAATAATTTTCAAAATGAATAACGCAAAATTCAAAAGAATTCGGACCCAATCATATTTAAAAGAAAAGTTCAAATAAAATTTTAAAAAGTGAAAGTAAACAATAATAATTAAATCCATACAAATTATTTACTTCGTACTAAACCTGGAGGAAATGCCTGCAGCTCTATTAAGGAATCGTTCTACCTGTGTTTTAAGGTACTATTATTTTACCCCAAAAAATTACGAAATTTAACTTATAAAATACTAAAGTTTAATATGAAAAGATATCCGAGTTTCTACGGAAATAAGGGCAAAACAAAGAACTAATAAAACCTAAAAATAAGAATTTATTTTAAAAGAGGGAGGAATTTTATAGCCGGTTTGTTCTCTGGAATTATTAGAAGCGTTTCTCTCGTATGTATTTCTCTTTGTAGGAGGTTGTAAGCTTTTGTTAATTTTATTTATAGTGGCCTCCGCGTAAATATACAAAACCTAATTTTTCAGCGTGGGCTTCAAGTCATGCGGGAGTTTACAAACTGCATTCATAACACGTTTTATCCTCCCTTGAGTTAGTAGTTTGTGTACTTTAATTAATATAATGCAATAATTTGGCTGTTATGTATAAGGCGGGTTAAACATGAATTGTTGGTCCAGCCGGTAGCAGCGGTAAGTCTAATTTATGGCCGTGTACCCCATGAGGATAGAGGAAAATACTAAATAATGTGGAAATATGGGGTTCCGAGTCGAACAGGGCAAAGGTGCAAATTGGGTTAGCTTTGTGAATTCTAATTAAATATTGACCTTGTTTTACGACCAAACTCAAAGCTTTGTAATTCTCTCGAGTATTAATGTCTTTTTCGGTAAAAATTTCCTAAGCACACATTGAAATATTCTTTTGACGTTAAAAAAGTATAACCGGTCGTTTTTTATTTTCAAAAAAAAAAAAATCTTTTTCATTTAGTTCACAGTCGAGGGAACTTCGCGAAACCTAACACCTTTCAATTAACACCTCGAATTTAGTTTTTAAAAATGTAATTACTTAATGGGGAAAACGCTTCTGGGCTTTGAAATTTTTCTTCTTCCTAATTCATTCCTCATAATTTGAATCTTTGTAGTTTCTGCTTTCGCACCGCGCTTGTAAAATTTACCAAAGTCTCCCTGTTATTTTATAAGCGTGCACTCAGTCTAATTGAATGAAAAGTCCCCATATAAAAATTCGGGAATGCATTTTCACATTTTAAGTGAATTTTGATGAGAGAACGCTCTTATAGAAAATCGATGAAGTTCCCATTCTCGGGTTCGGCGCGAGCATTCAAACTTTACAAAATACCTTATTCAAATATTCGATAAGAAGTTCGAAAACTGATTTGCCGAGTTTATGATTTATGATAGTTTCCTCCTCGCGTTTTTTACTTGTGTTTACCTGTTTTACTGTCTTTTTACGGTTCTTCGTATTTAAAGTAAAAAAGCGGGTCGCTCTAGAAATTAAATCTGCCGTAATGCTCTCTCCCTACATCGTTTCGGAGATTCTGATGGAAAACTCTTCAACATGTGAAAGGACTAATGAAATATTTTTACATAAAAGTCATTCATCTTGGTTCCTTTCAGTTCCTATTTTATGGATAATAAATAAATGATCCAGTATAAAAGCAGGGAAGGATGAGACATCTCTTTTTCGCTTCGTTTGATACGGTTACGAATGGGAAAACAGAGTATACAAAAATGTGAGAGACGTGCGTTCTTTCTACCGTAAACAACGAGAAGTAGGAAAATGAAGATGTGTTTTTCATCCCTCAATTTAAGTACCGAACGTACAAAGCATTAGGCTCCTAAAAGCTTTGATTCCTTTTGCTTTGAGCTCTAGAAAACGTTTTTTAGTAAAGCTCGTCAGTTTTCTGAGGGTGGAACAGTTGCACATTTATGGAACTGCAGGCACAAGAACATACAAAACCCCCAGGACCAAAATGTAGAACTGAACTTTGAAACGATTACTTTTGAAGTGTGTTAGTAAACTTGGCAAGTGCATTTCCCAACTCGCATGTGGTCTCACAATAAGATTAAGTGACTACAAACTTGCGAATTAACGTTACTTCGGAACATTTTCTCTAATTTATATCTCTTCTCTAAATGCATTTCCTTTTACCTCAAAATTTACTTACCTAATGACTTTTAGAGAATGCTTTAGGGGCGTCCACTTTGAAATGACACGGGTATGAAGTACGTAAAGCACCAAGCAATAAATATAAAAAAGCCATTGCAAGGTTGCAGCAGCAAAAACAGATATCTTTTTTTTAATATGGATCAAATTAGGAAAAACAAAATTAGAAAATACCGTAAGAAAAAGTAACCTTTTCCACCTAAATTTAAATTAATTTTTTTACACGTATTTGAAGGAATTAAGTTGATTTTTACCATTTGTTTATTGGTTATAATGGCAGTAGAGAAGATTAACTTAGCTCCCTTTGGAAGTTCAAACATTTTAAAACCCAGGAATATGTTTGCTTTGTTTTTAATAAATAAAGTTAGTGGCAATTAATGTCAAATAATTGTATAACAATTTTTTAATGGCAGTTAATATTGGGTGGAAAAAATATTGTACTTAACAATGGGGTTAAGTAATCTACTCCGTGAAGCTTAGAAAATAACAGTCCGGATTTACATCGTTTGCTATATAATAACTATTACTGTATGCACACTTCTTTTCCTTTCCAGATCCCTTAAAGTATTAAGTTCATCGGCTTAATTCTAACTGGCCTTAAATCTTTTAGAAATTAAGATCAATCTTTATATCTTTGTTTTCAGAATTTAATTAAGATCTTGATATTCTTTAGATTTAGTTTTAAAAATGTTAATTAATATAAATAAAGCCACGAGTTCGCAACATTTTCTTTTATTATTATTCCGGAAATACATTTTCAAGTCACTCTTTTATACCCTGCCCTCCTATTGGTGTACATAATACGAATATAATTTATATCTTAACGGGACGTAAAAATAAAAATAATCATTTTCCGTGGTGCTTAATACAACACGACAGCTTCCTTAGGCTTTTTATAATGGAAGCTTATAAAACCAAAAGATAAAGATAGCTGCTTACATAAAGCAAAATTAATAAAATTTGTTGAAGTATATACCTCAACATGAAAAAATCCAAGCCATTTATAAACTAATAATTTTTTTCTTGAGTAGGCATACGGAGTTTTATGAAGTAACAAAATTGTTTGAACATCCGAAATATATGCAATAAAAATTTGTTTAGGAATTTCGTATAAGCTGCTTGAAATTTAATAAAAAATTACGTATTAAAAGCAAAGGCTTTTGAGTAATGAAACTTGCGACCTCTAAAACAAATCTACAAGAGAAGCGCAAATTCCTTCAAAATTCTTCAGCCCTACCGCCATTCGGTTTCGATTTTCTTGATGAGCTTTTATTTATGATTTAACTTATTGAACGTCCAAACTTGGCACATAAATAACTAAATAAAATAAACAATAGTATTCTTGGGATTATAAATAAGTGTTTTCCACAGTCTATTAAGTAAATTGAATTTACGAAGGACTTTTGGTAAAGTAGGCTTTTTTATAATTTATTTTTTATTTGTTAAAAGGGTAGGGTGATAAGTGTGAATGTTATACTTCCCTGAGGAAGTAAGTTAAGTGATTGATTGAGTGGCAATTAATGTCAAGTTATTATGTTAAAAGTTATTTAATTTTTATGGCAATTTACATCAGCAGTAGGAAAAATAATTTACGTAAAATAAGCCGGACTTACATCCCCCTCCACGCCATCTATTATAGAAATAACTATTTAATTATATTTTATTAGAATTGCATCAGACTTTATAACGTTTTCTTACACCTTTGAAACTTTCTGTATTTAATTTGCTTGGTAGAGCAATCTTCCTATTAGTTTCTAATATTTATATATTGTAATGATTTTGCTCTTTTAAAAGATTTTATTTAAATTTAATTTATTTATTATTAAGCCCACATCCAATATTTACAATTATCCCTTGCTTTGCTCTTTAATTTTACTTAATTGTTTGCATTGCTCTTATCTCAGGTCGTTAATTAGGTTCCTTGTTTGTTATCTTTCTAAGTATATTTTTACCCAAATAAAAATAAAATTACTCAAATACTTATAATGCAGATTTTTTTTATTATTATCGTTTTTTCCTATCAACCCTGCCTTAAACCTATCTTATAATTACGGTATTTACACTCACTATTTACACTTGAATTCCCCTTCTTTTCCAAAATTTCTTTATCTCAACACCAAAATCCAATTTGCCTCTGCTTGAATTGCCTGTGGTTGAATTGTCTCTCCTTGAATTGCCTCTGTTTTGAAATGCCTCTACTTGAATTGCCTCTGTTTTTAAGTGCTTCTACTTGAAGTTCAATTTTCAATTGAATTTTCTTCTATTTCACTTCCTTTTGATTTAATGCTGATTCTAATAATCGTTAACTTTATTTAAATTTTAATATTCGTTTGATATTTATTGTTTTGGGACGAGCAAACCTATCTGGCTGTTGCCCCTTTGAATGCAAAAATATCAATTATTTATTAAATTGTTTTTTTCTGTATCCAAGATATTTTTATCTAAATTGTTTTTCACTATAACAACTATTTACAAGGTTTCTAATAGTAACTTATTTTACATTTCTATAACTACCAATTTAGCTAATTATTACTAACAAACATTATAACAATAACTTATTTACATTTTCACATAACTTAAATCTAATCTAGCTATCTTAAAATTATATTACAATTTTTAATAATTTAAAATCTGCATTACTTATATTTGGCAAATAACATTTTTCTTTTATAAATTAAACAAACAACTTAACCTTAATTGTATACATCCAATTAAGTATCATCTCAAAAGCCCCTCGATTTTTTTTTATTATATTTATTTTCAACCCTGTTCATTTCAAAATTTTTACTAATTTGCATTTTATTTTATAATAATATTCATTTTCACTTTATTGTTCAATATACGGATATATCATTGATACATGAAAAATCCCTCTGATTTTATCAGAATTTATTTCTTTTACTTCGTAGGAATTATCAAAAATTATTTTATTTATTTTAAATGGATTTCAATTAAAATTTTTCTTTTTACGCTTGTAATTAATTTTTAACAATGATCAATATAACAGATTAACAAATTAACAATGAACAAACTTAACACTAATAAACATTTTTAAAACTTAATTTTTCTTTCTGTATTTAAAATTCTTATTTATCAAAATCCAATAATTACAATGTTTAATTTGTACTAACTTCAGTTTCAATTTTAAAATAATCCCTATTAATTTGAACTCAATTTTATTATCATCGCGTATTGATTTTGGCATTTTAAACGGTTTAGAATTCATATTTTCGTTTGCTCGTTTTAATTGGTCGTATTCTTTCGTTGCCATTTCGTCTTCTTCTAATTTCACATTGTCACTTACAAATTCCCTATTTTGGCTGTTCAATTTTTCCTTTTCGCCCCTTGACAACCCCCAATCGTTTTCGATCCCTGCATTCGTCTCTTTCAGTTCTTCTCTGTGATCCTGCACGTTTTCCACGTTTTGCAATTTAATACTTTCGCCCTCTGTGTCTTCATTTCTTACCTGTTTTATAGTTTTATTCAATTCGGTCGTTTCGTCGATTACCTTTTCTGTTTGATTATTTAATTCTTCATAATCAGGATTGTTAACATTATAAACATCTTCCTGATCTTGAATTTCCTTCTGTGCCTCTGCACATTCTTCTGTAATTTCTTCGGTCATCTTCTTCTCAATTCCTACCACTTCTTTTCTGATTTCTTCCCTAATTTCTTGTTTATTTTTCTTCAATTCTTCCTTCAGTTCTTCAATTTGTTTATCTGATTTTTCATCTCGCTTTTTCATATCTTCTTTAATTTCTTCAAATTGTTTCTTAGTATCTTCTTTGATTTCATCTAATTTACTTAACTGTTTCTCTAATTTTTCATCTCGTTTCTTGGCTTCCTCATCTCTCTTCTTGGCATCTTCTCTGATTTCTTTTGAATCTTCTTTGATTTCTGTAAACTGCTTCTTGGAATCTTCTTTCATTTCTTTAAATTGTTGCATTATTATCTGCATAAAATTCCCATCAAATTGAGTTGGAGTTGTAATAATTGGTGAAGTTTGAACTTGTAATTGATCACCTATATCCAGTTCAATTACATCTCGCTCCTCCCCTAATTCATCTTGTTCCTCTTCAGTTTCTTCTTCATCCCTTCTTGAACTACTTCGTAACATCCTCCTATCTGCCATCTTTTATTTTTATCAAATTAAGTACAAAATTAAAAAAAAATTTATGTTATTTTTTTATTATAATAATTATTTTTCAGTTCTGAATTTCTCAGGTATTCAATATTCAATTTTTATTAATGTATTTTTCCTTTTAATCGTATTTAATTGAAAATAAATATTATCAAAAAATCGAAAAATTTGACAAATGACATTGGCATTAGTTTTGACTTTTCTCCAAATGACAATTATAAATTATTTTTCTCGTTTTACCTTGCCCCACAAACCTTTTAATATTATTTTTGTATACTTCGCCCCTTTTACTTTATAAATCTTATAAATCACCCCACTTTGCTATCAACATTTATTGTTCGTCTCACGTTGCTGCACCAAATTATTAATAAGTATCTCTACTGTTACGCCCCACGTTGGGCGCCAAATTATTGTAATGATTTTGCTCTTTTAAAAGATTTTATTTAAATTTAATTTATTTATTATTAAGCCCACATCCAATATTTACAATTATCCCTTGCTTTGCTCTTTAATTTTACTTAATTGTTTGCATTGCTCTTATCTCAGGTCGTTAATTAGGTTCCTTGTTTGTTATCTTTCTAAGTATATTTTTACCCAAATAAAAATAAAATTACTCAAATACTTATAATGCAGATTTTTTTTATTATTATCGTTTTTTCCTATCAACCCTGCCTTAAACCTATCTTATAATTACGGTATTTACACTCACTATTTACACTTGAATTCCCCTTCTTTTCCAAAATTTCTTTATCTCAACACCAAAATCCAATTTGCCTCTGCTTGAATTGCCTGTGGTTGAATTGTCTCTCCTTGAATTGCCTCTGTTTTGAAATGCCTCTACTTGAATTGCCTCTGTTTTTAAGTGCTTCTACTTGAAGTTCAATTTTCAATTGAATTTTCTTCTATTTCACTTCCTTTTGATTTAATGCTGATTCTAATAATCGTTAACTTTATTTAAATTTTAATATTCGTTTGATATTTATTGTTTTGGGACGAGCAAACCTATCTGGCTGTTGCCCCTTTGAATGCAAAAATATCAATTATTTATTAAATTGTTTTTTTCTGTATCCAAGATATTTTTATCTAAATTGTTTTTCACTATAACAACTATTTACAAGGTTTCTAATAGTAACTTATTTTACATTTCTATAACTACCAATTTAGCTAATTATTACTAACAAACATTATAACAATAACTTATTTACATTTTCACATAACTTAAATCTAATCTAGCTATCTTAAAATTATATTACAATTTTTAATAATTTAAAATCTGCATTACTTATATTTGGCAAATAACATTTTTCTTTTATAAATTAAACAAACAACTTAACCTTAATTATATACATCCAATTAAGTATCATCTCAATATTTATGTATTAAACATTCTGGATGGGGATTTTTCCATCTAAAATGAAGTCTGTGCTGTCGTAATTAGTCATTGTGAATGCGCTTCGTAAGCGGCTCTTTGACTTTATATGCGACTTTTAGAACAGATTTCAAAGTTACAGTTTCATGTGTAGAAGTTTGAAGCTTTCTCGAGGACCTGCTTCTGTAGCTTCATGGTGAGAGCATTGGTGCATTTAACCTTATGTCGGTGGTTTGATTCCCCGCGGTGGTATCATTTTTCTACAATTTGAAACTTTCTGTATTTTGTATTTTGTTTTCTTACATTTCCAGATATAATAAACAAAAATAATATGCTTCGTGGAATGTGCATTTGCGCACAATAACTTCAACAAATATTAGTATGTAAACTTCCTGTATAGAAATATTTTCTAATATAAAGTAAAATGTCAAACAGAACTCTCGTTGCATTCACCCGAATACAAATTGCAGTCGAGATGCTTTAATGTTCGCTTGATAATACAAGTAACGTTTCTATGGAAGTACAACATCGACGAAATGCATAATTACTGTAGAAGTTACGTTTTTGTTTTCTGTACAAAAGAGAGAATATTTTCAGTTGTATCCGTTTGTCTGCATTTCCAGTGTATAAAAAGGAGGATCCATTAGTCCTCTTTGAAAGCTTAACATCATTAAAATAAAATCGCTTTGTTTGTCGTAACCGACTGTAAAGGATTTTCTTTCTGTTTGTTTTATGGATAATTCTTAGAAGGAAAAGTCGAGGGAGGCAAAAAATACCGGCTCAAGTTTAAAACTTCCCGCTTTCGATATTTAAAATGTTGACGTTCTTTGAACAGTAAATATAGGTTTATTTTAAAATTTCGTTTAGGCAATGGAATTTAGGACGTTTCGACGAAAAGCAATTACAAAATAATACACCCTGCAATGGACAATAATGGGCGTCTGTTTTCAATTACATGAAGCTCTGTATGTCCCTGACAAACGGTTATTATTGGGATTTGCACGGATTTCGATTCACGGCACTGCCAAATGGACCGGGCCTGAGCCGGCCTGCATTGTGATTATCAGAACAAACATAATCACTTTTGCAAATACTGTAAATATTCACGTCTGGATTTGCGCTTTTAGCTAATTTATGTTCTTTTGTAATTAAATATTTAAATTTGTTTGTTTTTTAGATTTTCACATTCAGGGATTTAATTCCGTATTTTATTTTTCAGCTTAAATATCGCAGTTAGCTATGGCCATTTATCATCACAATGATAGTTTACACAAACCAGAAATAATTCCGATTTTATAATCGAAATTTTACCTTAAACAAATTACTTTTAAATCAGAAATTTTTAAGTCTTTCCCAAACAGAAGCGGTAACTTCTTTAATTACTGAAGATTTGTATTGAATTCCTGATGCTTTAAAACTGTAAATTTTTTCTAATTCAAAAATTTACATATCAACGCAACTTTCCTAAATAGTAATCCTCAAAGGACGTCAATTATTACAAAAGCAAGTGCCCAAAAAAGTTAATTTAACAAAAGCTGGCTTTTATACCAAGCTAATTAAAGTCAAATTAAGGGTTGTAAGCAGAAATTAACCAGAACGAAAATTAAACTTTGTTATCAAATTAAAGCGTACAAAAACACGAAAATTATAAAAATGAACCTTGTTGGAGACTGATGTTGGCTTAACCAATAAAAGTCAGTTTTATAACCAACCAGCACGAGTAATTCCGGCTATTGTAAGTTAGAGTATGTTAGATATCAACCTTTAGTTTAAGAAAGGTTAGATTACATTACGGTAATAACGGCGAGGGAAGAAACAATATTAAGTTAACCTAAAGGAAATTCGATTTTATAGACAAGTTAGGGTTGAATCAATAAAATAAAACTTATGTTCGAGCAAAAAACGGGTATAAAATTAAATAAGATTCTCGTAAGTAAGTTGATACGACTTCAGAGTTTAGCTAATTTGATTCTCGAAGTAAAAGCCAGATTGGTTTAAACTAAATCGAAAACTAATTACTGAGTGCTGAAATTTAACTAAATTGTATTAAATGACATTCTTAGATTTGGTAAATTAACTTACGTATTTTGTAGCGGTGGGAAATAACCTAACTTTAGAATTTTCCGGAAAGCATTGAGGAAAATGTGTTTTTTAAATTTGTGTCGAAGTCTTCAAGCACCCAAAGAAAACGACTTTGGCGAAGTTAAGCGATTAGGCTTCTTTGGTTTATTTAAAAGTGTGAGGTGAATTCGAAGTTCACAAATAGGTTTCTGGTCACAATTATGTGTCAAAATATTCCGAGGATCCAGGGGTTTTGTGTTTCAATCTAAAAAATCAACGAAAAACTTTAAATCTCTTCCACAGAAAATTATGTGCTTCTTGTCCATTATCAGTTTCATGAAACTTTTATACAATAAATTATTCAGGCATGGTTGAAAATCGAACTTAAACAATCTTCACCAAATATATAGACGTTATCAACGACAGATACCCCGTACTGCCGGCAGCTCATAATTACTCGTATTTTTGTGTGTAAATAGTGTGACATTTGGACAATAATAACCGAAGTACAGAATCGATTTTCCGTCGTACCTTGCATACCATCGATCGTTTTAAGGTAAGATAGGGCGTTACAGGGTTCAAACAGGATACTACTAGGAGCAGCAGCAAAGTTCAAAAGGGGTTATGCAGGAAATAGTTTTTCCGAAACTCCATTCCGATAGCAGATTAAAGTAAAGCCTTTTATTTTGCCGGAAATTGCTCTCAATACTCCAGGCGATAACAGCGTCATTTACGGTCGTATCGCGGCGCTCGGATACACATCAAGACCGTATTGACTTCATTTATTCGCAAAATAGATCCGTAATACGCTGGTGCTGAACATATAAGTAGACATCTCTCATAATACTACGAATGTTTCCAATATTACCAAGTTGAAGTGGAATATTTATGAAACAAGAACATACACTTATATTGTTCGTGAATACGGAAAAGAATTTAATACTGGAACGTGTATGCCAACAATGAAATCATTCAACGTAACAACCGAAACCGTGCATGTTGTCTTTCTTCTGTTTTGCTTGTGCCACTTTTAGAATTTCTCAAGCTTATTTGATTCTTTATATATTTCGAAATTTTGCTATATTCTCCTCCACAAAGACGTTTTATAACAGCAGCGACTCAATTGTCCTTCGTGTTAGTTTTACCAAATGCGAAACTTATCAACAGAAATTCAATTTCCACCGAAGCCAAAGGAAAAATATCGGAGTATTTTGAAACCTTTTAGAGGGTTTCCAAGAATGTCGGGGTAATTTTTGGGTTTTCTGCACAAATTTCGTTAATTTCTGTATATCGATCCCACGGAGTTTTCCGGAAAAATGCGGGTGACTCCGCGAACCTTCAAATTGCTTTGCAAACCTCAATTTACACAAAATCGGCAGCTTCTCCTAGATTTTTGAAAATTTTCTCATATTTTCTCATAAAAGTGCGGAAACAAGTTTTTTTTTGTTGAAACTTTCTTAAAAGTTTTTTTATTTGAAAAATGTTTCTGAATTTTCTCGAAATTTTCTAATATTTTAACACAGAAGTTTAGGTATTTAAATAAATTATAATTATAATTACATTTTTAAATGGACCACAATAAACCGAGCCTCCGAAATGGACGGAACATCATTGAGACGACTGAGCAAGGAAATAGACAACGAGTAAAACTAAACAAACAAAAACAACTCCATCAAAACAAAAAAAGAAGCGATAATGGAGAATGAATTGAACTAGGGTAACGACATGGAACTCAGAGGGACCAAGAGATAATACTAGAAATGGAAAGAAATAATATACAAATTTGTGCACTCCAAGAAACGAAGAAAAAACGAAAAGGTACGAGAACATTTAACTCTTATACGCTAATATACAGGGTGATTCAAAAGGTATGGTCCAAACTTAAGGGTGTGATTGCTGATGTTAAAATAAGTAAAAAATGCCAATAAACCCATATCTTATTTCCAACCGTTATCTAGTTACAGAGGTTTCCTTTGTTTTTAATCTGTGTTTTGTCAAATCGCGTTATCTAGGAAATAAGTAAAACAAATGTTAATTTGTTATGACAGAAGACATTTCAAGCTTAAATTTACGTAGTTTTCTATAAATGTGGTAATGATGGAATCATTTTCTGCACGTGAGTATGCAGAAATGCATTTTGTGTATGGTTATTGCAGCGGGAATGCCCGTGCAGCTGTGGTAGAATATGGGAGAAGGTATCCTCACCGGAGACAGCCTGACCACCGAACATTTGAACGATTGCACCGAAATTTGTGTGAGACAGGTAGGGTTAGACCACCTCATCATGTTGGAAGAAATAACGTGTACAATAATGATGGCATTATTGAAGCAATCGACCAAAACCCATCTACAAGTACTAGAAGAATTTCTAGGCAATTAAATATTCCCCAGTCGTCAGTTTGGCGTACACTGCGAACAAACGGCTTATATCCCTACCACATACAACATGTACAAAATCTACATGATGGTGATAATCTGAGACGCCTAGAATTTTGTCAATGGTTATTAGATGCTGCTGCAAACAATCCAGAATTTTTAAGTCAAATTCTCTGGACGGACGAATCGCAGTTCACACGAAATGGTATCAACAACTGGCATAATATGCATAACTGGGATTTCGAAAATCCTCATTCTACACGAATTACTGCTTTTCAAGAACGCTTCAGTGTTAACGTTTGGGCCGGTATTATAGGCGATCATATTATTGGACCTTATGTATTACCACATCGATTTAATGCTGCCATGTATTTAGACTTCTTAGATAATGCCTTGCCCGAATTATTAGAAGATCTGCAACTTGATGTGCGAAGATCCATGTGGTATCAGCATGACGGGGCACCGATGCACAATTCACATCGAGTAAGGGATTGGCTAAATAATCGCTTTCCACAGCGCTGGTTTGGAAGAGGCGGTCCAGTACTATGGCCGGCTCGTTCGCCTGACATTACCCCCACTAGATTTTTACTTGTGGGGTGCATTAAAAGAAAAAGTTTATGCAACGGAAATTCAGGACAGGGACCATTTAGTTAATAGAATAAATGACGCTGTTGAAGATATTCGAAGACATCCTCAACAGTTGAGGAACGTTCTAGATTCTTTGCGTCGGCGTTGCCAACTTTGTATACAAGTACAAGGTGGACATTTTGAACATTTGTTGTGATACTTTTTAATTTTTCTTGTAATACGTTATTTTAGATTTTTCTTGTAATTGTATACGTTCTTTATATTAATAACCAATTATCATAAATGTTGTTATAACTAGAAAACAATTGTGAATCGGACATGAGTTTATTGGCATTTTTTACTTATTTTAACATCACCAATCACACCCTTAAGTTTGGACCATACCTTTTGAATCACCCTGTATAGTGGAATGGAAAAGGGAAAAAGAACTAAGGAAGGTGTCGGACTCTTAATACATAATAAATTTCTAGACAAAATCTTGAATATAAACTACATCTCTTCGAGACTGCTAGTTCTTAGCATGAACATTAGTAACACAAAGGTACTACATAATATTCTCAGCATACTCACCCGAAGAAACCAAACCTAAGCAAGAAACAGAGGAGTTTTGTGGAATTCTCAACACTGAGATTGACAAACTACCAGAAGAACATATGACCCTGGGGGATATGAATGCACGTGTGGGACTTAAGCAACGATTCAACGAAAATGCACTCAACAACAATGGAGAACTTAAGAATATGCAATACATATTCGACAATCGCTTATGTTATGTCTATTAGAAACATAAAACCAGAACAAGTAATAATAGTTAGAACACTGAATTCCCCAAATATTGGCAGTGATTATCGACTAGTAGTTATTAGCGAAAATACGATTACATATAACACACAGAAACGCACAAAGACAAAACAATCGAAAAGAAGGGAAGTTAAAAATAGAACTCATAGAAGACGATACGATTAGACAATTGTATTAAAGAAGATTGTCGGAAAAAAAGGAAGACCTATAACACAGGAAGAAGCCTGGGAAAAATTAGAGAGTAATATTAAAGGAAGTGCTGCAGAAGCATTAGGAAATAAAACAAAAACGAATCTCAAAAACACCGTGGTTTACTGCCGAAGTGAAGGAATTAGCTAAGGAGAAAAAAATGGCATATATGCAATATAGCACAAACAGAACGCCAGAGAGCTATGCAGAATATCGAGAAATACGTAACGAAACCAACAGGAAAATAATAAAAATGAAAGAAGACTATTGGAAGTTCTCAAAGATTATGGAAAGTTATTTTTATGGCGCACAAAAGCAGGTGTGGAGAATAGTAAGAAACTGTAAGGCTGATATGAAAGAACTAGTAGAGATAAATAACATTGACGCGGAGACATTGACGGATTTCTTTAAGACTCTTTACCAAGTAAATGAAGATGAAGAACAGAACGACGACAATCTAATGGAGAATTTTATAAGAATTGAGGACGAACAAGAAATAGAAAAGGGCGAAGTTGGGAGAGCCGTTAAAAAACTTAAGAATAGGAAATTGTCAGGATTGCACGCAGTGTACAAATGAACTGTTGGAATGTGGAGGCTGATAGAAGAACTAACAAAAATGTTACACAAAATATTTACTAAGAACAAAATAGCAAATAAATGGAGAATAGGAACAGTTGTCACGTGCTAATTTCGCACTACGACATTTATAAGGGACGTCGAAGTCCTGTAGCTCTCGGCTAGCCAGCAGTGGAATAGGGGGTTCGAAACGCTAAACCCTTCAAATTGGAGTGGTCGTAATCGGAATGAAAAATGAGCGCCGCTACGGAAAATCACCCAAAGATGGTCTCGAAGAACGTACCGCAGATTGTTCCTCTGGGCTCGAAGGGGGTTGAGGGTAGCTGCACCCTACTGTTGGAGATACTTACCCTTGCTTACTGAAATAAAACCACTGGTGGATAAGCTATACACAAATATTAAAGCAAAGACACAAATAAAAGGCGAGAATGAATTATCAATAAAATTTAATGAATGCAAGTAAAATTCAAAATATGACACCAAATGAATTTATAAGTTCTATCTTAAATTACGTGAAAGGGATGTCACATTTGCTCAAATTACGACAAATATGATAACTGCTAGACTCCCTTAATCGCAGTCAAAAGAATGGTGATAACAAAAACCTAAGCTAAAATTCTGATAACAAATAATTTTACACATGCAACATAAAGTAAGTAATCGCCACGATCGTTCACACTATTTCTGAATTATTAACGCTAAAGCAAAAAGTAATACTTAAACACTTCGTTGAACAGTTTACACAAAAGAAAGGATACTTGAAATACTTGATTTACATACACTAATTACTGGTGCCTGTCCAAAAGTACATCACAAAAATACGGTACTGAGTTAGGGTTTGAATCGGTACACTCACAACCGGCAGTAAAGGGCAGCCTAAAGTATTTACCTGGGAAAAGGGCTTCGTTGAGGGTGACCCAAAAGAAAGCGATGGTAACTTGAAACCCAGGTAGAGATAGCAGCGGTCTGCGTAGAAACAGGGATGGAGTCCTTTTTCCGAAAGTAGATGTGAAGACAACATGTCCTTAGCTGGTAGATGATTTAATCAAAAAACGAAAACTTTCTCATAAGTTGCAGTAATCATGTTATCATAAATTAATTTGATTTAGTGCCGCAAGAAGGGTTTTTCCGAGAATATCAGAGTAGTTTTTGGATTTTTTAATAAAATTTCTCAAATTTCCTTCGGAAAATTCAGACATAAAATCCAATTTTTCCCGGATTTTTTTCATGTTCCAACCCAGAAATTTGGAAATATACAAAAATGTATTTTCTGTTGGAAGTTGTAGAAATCGTGTAATCAGAAATTAATTTGAAAAATATTAAAGTGTCTTAATAACTTTTAGAAGATTTTCCGAGAATATGAGAGTAATTTTGGGTTTTACAAGACAAACTTCAGAATTTAGATAAAACCAGCGGTTTTACAGAATTTTTCGTAGTTTTCTCATATTCTAACAAAGAACTTAGAAGTATTTTATTAAAATACGTTGTTGTTGGAACTGGATACGTTGTACTAATCACGTAATCATATAAGTTAATTAGAAAAGTAGAGATTGGTGGTTAATATGTTAATATTAAAATCCTATTCGGTAAAAGACAACTACATACCTAACTAAAAACAAGCAGTTAGGTTAGAATTAAAAAAAGTCCAAAGTAAACTAAAAATTGTTAAAACTGTCGCGCCTTGAAGAAGTGGCGAATCAGAATGGACATTGATCGATGTGGTGTTCGGTGTTTTTCACTTATGTTCGAAGCCCGTGCTATGATATTACAGCTTTTACGTTTTATAGCCTCAACTTGTTCATTCTTTGTAAAAATTAAAGACGCCTTGTCAACTATTCAGCAACAAAAGCAAAAAATTCGTAGTTTCCTAACGGAAACATTAAAATTGGATTGTATATTAAATCATACCAATTTAAGCTTCAGCTCTACAAACGTATTGGCCAAAACTCTGCCTGAAAAGAAACTACAAATTCAGCAAAAATCTCTTGTATTATTAGAACAAAGGTTCAGATTTGCATTCTATTCCTTTGCAGATACAACGCTTGTTTTGTATGAAAATACAAGGTTTATTGCATCGAAGAGAAAATAATTGTTCATTATATTGTTAGCTGATTTTTTTCATTATTAGTTGATCGGTTTTTACGAGTCGATATTTGAATAAGTCCCCCATTTGTATTCAAGTTCGCTCTATTTATATTCAAGTTCCAAAAGGCTTATATTTCGTAATTTGATGGGCATTCTAATAATTTAATTCTGTTTATTCGACGTTGCTTCGTTGTTGTAAATATAGATAAAACCGTAACAATAAAAATTTCAAAGATTTTAACAAAGGATAAGGAAGAAAAACGAATAAGAAAGGCAACTTTCGACGCCAACATGAAGTGGTTCCCATTCATTCCTTTCTCTTTTTTTTTATCGTCGTTAGAAATGGCGTGTATAGGTTTCTATTATTAAAAATTTTATGTGTCCACCGGAACCTCGGGATAGAGTTTAACGTTATCCACCATAACCAGTTATGTCATATGCAGTCGGAAATGTCAACCATTTTGCGAGCAAGCGAGCATAACTGTCGCAATATGGCCGCTGACAGCTGTTCTCAACAGCTGAACATCGAAGTAGCGCAAGATTCCATGGCAAACGTGATCGGAAAACGAAACGTTCCATAGTTGCCGGAATATTTCAAGACGTAACGCAATAATCCCTAGCTCTGTTTCGTATAACTTGTTTACGACTCGATCTTTATCTTATTTGAGCTTTGTACCTAACGTAGTTTGGAGGCTTTGCTTTGAAATATTGAACGGATTACTGGATATAGCACAATAGACCCGTAGATACAGGGAATTATATCCAGCCACGGAGGGCATTTATTATTTATTTAACGGGCCGAAACGTTACAAAAAAAGGAAAACTGCATCAAACGGAAACATATGCCATAACCGTCGTATGTAGGACGTAATCTCGGCAATATGTTTAATATAAACAGAAGGGCGTTGGTTCGGTCGTTCATATCCTGAAGGATGATCCCCTGATCCCGGGCTATATGAACCTCTCTATATCCTATATCCTCCTTTATTCTTCTGTCTATATGTATCCGAAGCCGTAATTTGTACAGAGATTGCCTACATTTGTTTGAATTCGCCTGTATCTGTTCTCTTGTAAGAAAATTATTAAAACCATCAATCAGATCGAAAGAAACATCTCTCGGAGATGTGTATTTCATTATTTGAATCCGTCCTCCTGTTCGTTTTTGTTATTTTATTAGATTCGCGTTTTGCTGAATTTCAATTAAATGAATTGCCTCGGAAACAATATTTTCTCTCCAAACAGTGACGTTAATCCCACCGAAATCTTTATTAAATTCCCCATGAAATATCACCGGTTCAGCGTTTAGAGGTTATAACGATCATTATCTGACAACGTTAATTTTGGCTCGTGTGGTTGCAAAGGCGATTTTAGAGGTTTCCATAACCCATTCTAGAGTTTCCCTACCTTGAACCATATGTGAGAGACGACAGTCTAACAACTTTACTCAGATATCAACTTTCGAATAGACTTTAATTAAACGAGACCTAATACACTAACCTGTAATTAAAGAAGTTCATTAATCATCTTAATCGTCGCCATTAATACAAGCAGCTTCACAACTAGAATCGAATCGATTATAATTTCAATTCAAGTATTTGCACGTCCTTCAAAATCAAAAAAGGCATCTTTAAAATATTTTTCGCAAGAAACTTTTGTATTTACAATCGGCACCTGTAACTTTCAAAGTAGTGTATGTTTTAAGTTCAAACGCTCATAAGTGAAATATTTGCCGGGTATTTTAACCGAATCTATTTTTTAAAAGGGTCTGGACGAGGGTTTGACATGCTGCCTTTTTTATATTTCATTTGTAATGTTATAATGGTTTTCCAAAACACTTAAATATTTATTTGTTCTTTGGATAATTCTTAGTTTTTTTATAAAATTTCTATAATTTTTAGTTAGAGTTATGATTGTGAAATCCATAGCCACACTGAGGGGAAGTAACAGAAAGAGGAAACGACGAAGAAGAAGTGAAAACAACTTCAATTTTGAAACTCTTACATTGAAAGTTGTACCTTCTAAACTCGAAATTTTAGCTTTTTAATACACGTAGCAATAATATTCCACATGGTTGCTTATTGGTTAGACGTTTATTTTGTCACCAAGAGAACCCAAGTTCGAATGTCAGTCGTAGCCAAATTTTTAAAAATTCGATATGATAACCCTAGTTAAAGACCCCAGCAGTGAGCCGTAAGTTTAATTCAAAAACAATCCACAGAAACGCGATAAACCGTAAACCTTTATAGTTTTGAGCTTAAATTTATATATCGAAGCTACAGATTAAAATATCTGTCTGACTTTTAAACACGTAATCTTACCATTCTACTCAAACTGAAAGTCAGAATTTTGAATTTTTGACTCAGAATTCTCACATAGAAACTAACAGTTTCCATTTCGTATTGAATGTAATGTTTTAGTTTAAAGTTTGTAATTTTGAACTAATTTGTCAGCAAATTAAAATTTCGAGTTTTTAGCATTGATCTAGAACTTCTACAGTCACACTCAAAATAAAGCTTCCGAGTGCAATCTGCGCCTTTCAAAAAGCCAAGAAATTTATCTTTCAAGTATTTACTCTGCAAACAATTGTATTAACAAAGGTCACTAACAAAAGTATCTGACGGAAGTTAAGTTTATTAGGGGATAGAAAGACCAGCACACTAATGGAGAACGCCTTCTCGTTTCTGTTTTGGTGGCGAAAAGCTCCTAAAAACAAATATTTTAATAATAGTGGATTATATGTTAGGATTAAAATCGATTAATTCGTTTCCAGGATATTAATTAATTAAAAGATTTAGTGAGTAACGTTTTTGTATGGAAACCTCGTTAATTTTTACATCGTTAGTGCCCCGTACATCCTTTAAGCCACCCTTACTCAAAACTGGCAGAAATTGTCGTCGGGTTGAAGTGGAACAAAAACAGAATATAGTTTGTATCCTTGTTCTCATCCACTTTCCTAATCACTTTTTCGAGATTCCCCACACGTTGTGTTGCTAATTTAAAATCCCGAAGCGACTTTATCATAGCTCAGCAGATTGATGAGTGCTACGAAGGCTGTGTTCGATTTTTTTTTGTGCTGGCGAATCAGGTCTAATAAAGAAGTATGGTAAACTCATGCATGGAGCGTATTCAGTTCAACAAGTGGTCGTAGACTATTGGAACAACAAAGAAAACTTAATATCTTGAGTAAACACCGCGAGCTTTTATATCAAGGGGTGGTTAAAGTGGGCAAATTCCTCCGACATTAAAATGCATTTCCCGAAGGATTGCCTCGAATGCATCTTAACGGGTCACTCTAAAATTAAGACGGATAAGTTGGAATCTGATTACAATGGTAATTGAGTCAGATTAGAACTGGCACACCACCCGGAACGCGCTCTGCTTAACTATTCTAGTCAATTAATAGTTCAATCTCTATGCAATTACAGCACGGAAAGCACAGCTTTACTCTTGTTAACAACACTAATTCAATCTGGAGCTGGACAAACAAAAAACGAGAAAGTACGTGTAGTTCGCTTGTTTCATTAAAGTCTATTCGGATAGAAATAAAAGTAAAGAAATCTCCTTGTTTGCCATCGAGCAAAGAAACGCCAACGTTTTCATCGATATGATTCCTGACGTAAAACCAATAAAAACACGCATTAAACGAAAAATTGACCCAATGAAACACGTTAGAATTTGTACCACTGTTTATACGGTTACAAATTTTAACGTGTTGGACAGACATTTATTAGAAAGCATTGGCAGCCCGCAGTGTACAAAGATACGTGGGGATATTCTATTTGCATGTTTGGTCACGATATCAGTCAATATTTATAGTTCCATAATAAACATTTTATGTTTGTACGTTGTTCATTTATCTTCGGGAGTTATTGTTAAATGTTGAGACATAAACTTATCAGAAATATTTTTTTAATAAATTTATTGATAAAGAATTCGTTTTCCTCTTTACAAGAAAAGACCCTCAAATACAGAACTTTCACTGTTGAAAACAAACCAGCAAATTCAATTAACGTACTATATAAAAATAATCGAAAGCTAAACAATACATTATAAATATCGAAACCTTTTGAAAAGTTAATAAAAACAGAATATTCAAAAGGACAAAAGGACAAAAAACGTCAGAACTATTATGTAAAATGTATAACAACCTTCTACCTTTTCGCATATGTACATCAGGCCAAAAATATTCAAAAAGGTTTCGAAAACATTTCATAGTGATTGTTTACATAACTAGCTTCAAGCAAAAAATTCTGTTTTACCAAAACAAATAGAAATATTCTACCGTAAATTGATTAGTAAAAACGAGTTAACATTAAGTTTGTATTTTTAGTACTTAGCAATCTGGCTATGACCTGATTATTATTATTATTATTTTCAAAGCTTAATTATTTAAATAAATTCGAATTTCGGGTTAGGGTCCTTTACGCTTTATCTTATGAAACTCCAAAACCAAAACCTCAGCAAATTATTATTCAATTTAATAAGCGAACATTTTCAAATTTATTAAAAAATAAAATAATAAATCCTTAAATAAATGAAAGACTTTTGGTTATGATGTTAAGTAGCTTAAGTAAACCTAAATAACCAGCTTGACTTCTTGGTTTGAACTTGACAAAGTGTAAACAGAAAGCAAAGCAATGTAGATACGAGAGTAAACGTTCACATACAAAATCGACATTTTTTATTCTAAAACAGCCCTATAAACTGCATGACTTTATGTAACCAGACTTCCTTGAAAAATAAAGAGAATAAATAGATGCCTTGAAGGGATAAAAATGAGGAACAAACCAGCTTGTTTGTTCAGTTTTATAGCTTGTAAGCCTTGCGGTTTTTTCCACATAAAACATCATGGAGTATCTTAATTATGGATCCAAGTTTTAACAATTTGTTGTTTTAGTAATAATGACGCTTGTAAGACGGATGAACAGTTATGTGCAAGGTAATCTGTAGGTGGAAAAAGTTACAAGTAATGTTTATTAGTTATAACATATTAAATATTTGTTTGGTTAGGGCTTGGCCATAGAATTCTGGAAGTTTATTTGTATACTTAATCTAGAGTTCTCTCCATGTAAATTTGAGTTTTTCAAGAATAAACTTTTTGGACCTAAACTTTAGTACCACTGCTACTCCATGGCATCTTATTACACAGAGCTTTAACGAGTGATCAAAGTTGACAAAATTGCAACTTACATACATTTAAACTTTGATTCAATTTTACTCATTTTAACGAACGCTTAATTTGACAAAGCTATTAAGTCGTTTGTGTAATGAGCCCTTAGTTATGCAGGTCAAGCCGAATAACCCTCTACCTGATGCTGCATTTTCCTTACCTTCTGTCTACCTTTTGACCATTGTATTCTGTCAACCACCACTACTCTTCAATTCCTAATGTTTGCCATTTCGAAATTAGCTTCTAGTTTGCGCACCCAGCTTATCCGAACGTTTCTTCTCTTGGTTTTCTTCCTCGTGAATATCGTTTTTCTACTCCTTGTAGCATCGGCTCCTTTTAAATTACTTTGACACCGTCCCCCACGCGTCTTCTGAACTTAATTTCACTCGATAAACGTGGTCTGTTATATCTCTTCATTAAGCTCAAAGTTTGTTATTACAGAAATATTTTTTTGATTCTCTTCTTGAGCTCGTATGTTATATTAAGTAATATTGTCTTTCTGCCACAACTCTTCTTGAACTCTTCTGACTTGGTGGTGTATCATTTATGTACATTTTTACCAGATTTTGTTGGGACGTTAGATTCTTCCAGAATATTGTATAGCTTGTGTTATAACACTATGCTGACTGAAATCTATAAAATTGTGATAGTATCTTGTATTGACCTGTAACCTTTTTTACCTTTCAGTGTAGAGGTTGGTGTGCTAACGTATGAGGGTCTACGGCTGCAATGCACAACCCGGCTCATGTCTGCGGTTTACGTAGTTGGTACACCGTTTGATCCTACATAATGTTTGCATGTGTAGGACTTTGTTACTCTACCTCGTAGGCATGTATTTGGGGAAAATCGTTGTTAATTAGGTGCCCAACGATGAATGGTCACCAGACTGCAGGAAAATGCTGCCCATCGGGAGATTCGAACCAAAGGACTGACGCAACGCTAGCCTGACGCTCTACTATTGCGTCCCCTCTGGATTCTCATAGTGATAGTGATTAATATTATCCCGTAACCTTTTTTAAATGTCTGCCGTGCGATATGCTCTAGTGTTGTAGGTAGATCACTTTTTCCTGACTTGTGCTACGTAACAAAATACCTCTATAATTTTGGCATGTAGTTTTGTCGTCTTTTTCACGTATAGGTCAGATGCACCCTGTTCCATTTTATTCGCTCAAGCTACTGAACCCCTTTAATGAACTTGAGAAGCTTCAGCAAGGGAATGTCGCGAATTCCAGTTATGTTAGGCAAAACTCCCCCAACATGAATCGTCTAAGTTTGGCAAGGGCAGGACATTCGAAATGAATATATGTTGTCGTTTCGCCTTCCAAGCCGATCGTCCCTTCGAGTTGGTTAATTACATAACCCAATTCTGCTCTTATTTAATTTTCAGTAACCAATAAAGCATGGTTTCTGTGTCAAGTCATTAAACCTAGTCATCTATCGTTGCGATAACCATTCTTGTATGATATCATTATCCATATTAACTCGCCTGTTGTTACGACGAATATGGGTTTCCTCTTTGATTACGGTTTGAATCATCGTAAACCAATGACCCAAATGTAAGCATTGGTTGAAAACCCTGAAGGAGTTGCTTCAATCATTGCATTGCCAAATGTCAGCCTATTCAATTTGATGGCATTTCCTTTTTGTTCCAAATGTTTTAAATTAGTTAATACATGCGTGCTACCACTGAGATTAAGACTGGCCCGGGTTCGATTCCCAGGGCCACACATACACCAAAAACACCCGAGCGCTTACCTAGGAAGGCAATGACAAACTACCGAGGTATTCTGCCTAGTAAGTCTTGCGCAAGCACTTCCGTGGTTCGGAGCTGTAGGTGTCCCCTATGTCTCTAGACTACTTGACACATACAGTACAGACATGGAGAGAAAACCGGCATTTCTAGAAGGATTGATTAAATTATCAAAATACCCTTTATCCCGTATCCCCACCCGGTATGACTCTACTTGGTATATCCATGCTTTTTCAATTTAACTTCTCTGTAAAATCATTTAATTTGCCCTGTCTGTGCCTTCTCTTCCATGGCTACTAACTTTTTCTGTTCACATTTCATTTTCTTCTCCAGATAGTTTTGCTTCTTTCCTCTTTATCATGTAAATCTCGGTGCCACTCAGTATCTTTACTCTTGCCTTTGTATTGTCCGCCAATATTTTCTTCTAGCTATTGAAGTTGTGGCTTCTTGTGGACAGATTTGTGCTGATATTCATAAAGTGAAATGTTTCTCCGCTGTCTACAGTAGCAAATAGTTTTGTGGTAACAACTGTTTTATCATTGTGCAAAATAAAGTTAAGGTACACAGGTAAAGAACACACTTTCGACTCTCTGTGACTCTGTGCTAGCTGGATTTTTAAATTCAAAGTAATCGAGATTTTAAGTCTATATTTTTAGGTTACGCTAAGTTTGAAAGCTATAACAGCAATCGTTCAAATTCTAGGACAAATTTTACAAAATAATTAGTCAAAACGTACTTTTTGGTTATGATTATTCTCTGCATCTTTGTCCTCGCGTTTTTTGACTTTTTCATTCTCCTTGCTGTCACAAACATACATAATATATTTGGTTTAGTTTTCACCCAATGCGAACTATGACTTTCTTTTTCAAGATTTTCCTAAATAGTTTATCCAGAAATGTATCGTATTTCCAGTTGTTAACAATTCTTGTTCTTGTCGAAGCTAATGTTGTTATTCCAGGAAAATATTGTTAACAGAAGACGTTTCATTTTTTTCATTGAGGATACGGATAAAAAGGAATGTTTATTTTCTAATTATATTTTCAAATTTTATACGTGATATACTTATAAATCAAGTAGATATTTCTAGGAAAAGTAATCGACGTGGTGAAATTACACGAGATTGAAAATTTAAATGGAAATTTGAAAGTCCTTTGAAAAGAAGGAAGGAAGGAAGTGGTAGGTGCGTTACCTTTCGGAGTATATGTAGAGCATATAAAACGCTTAAAATGGGAATATGTTTTAAAATCGTGAGCTTTTATGAGCATACGTAGAGCCTTGGAATAGGAGTTTTAATATTCTGGGGGACCGGTAAAGATGTCAGTCGCTGACAAGTCTCCGAGGACTCGGCGACAAGGAGGCTTATGTCCTTCCACATAGCGGGATTTGCCGGCCCCTAGTAATAAATGTCATAGTCTCACTTCAAAGTGTCTCTTCGCCGCCGACGGCTAAATCCAGAACGGGCTTTTCATTTCGGTGGAAAAATTCCCGCTAACTTTATTACGGTAAAGATAACATGGTGTCAAAACGAGGAAATGAAATTTGAACACCACACCATTAGTTATAATTAGGGTCTTGAAAAATTATTACGCGAGAAGAAGTTAATGAAAACAACGCAATTTTTAAGCCAGAAGTTTTTTGTTGCGTGCCGCTTTATTTGAGATCGTCGTAATTAGTTCGAGCGGCGAGGAAATCAAAAGGGGTTGAAGTGTGCTTTAAGCCCGAGAGTTTAATTTTCTACACCCTGTTTGTAGTTACTCATGAAGAACCGACGTGTCTAACAAGTTTAAAGTGCATCCTCAAGAACAATACACGAACGTGTAAAACGTTAATCTTGCGAAATATTCGATTAAACAAAAACTTGAGACGTAGAGTTTCCCAACTTTTTTTGCAGTTCTCGAATAGGCGCAAAAGACTAGTAATAATAATAAATTTCTTTTTAGAACAAAAGAGACGGAAGAAAAAACTTTGAATCGGGCACAATAAACCAGCAGACAGAAGTGTAAGTCGGAGACAGGAGGGAAATTTTAAGGGAAGCAATACCAGAGACAAAAAGATACGGTTACCCTATTAAGCCGAACCGGCTAAATCGTGCCGGCAATTGGCAGGACGTAATCCGGGAACATGTTCGGAATACGAACCGGAACTTTTACAAACGGAACTCCTATTGAAATGGAGTGGTCAACCTATCAGACTCTGAACATTTGCGTGCCTAATGCCCTTAAATAATTGATTTTCGAGCTTCTGATTAAATTAGGATTCGAACTAAAGGGTAATGAGGACATTTCATGTCAGCCTTTATACCTACGAATGGAATACTTCGCTTGACCGCACTTCGGTTATCAAATCGCACAAGGTCAGAACAGTATAATGGCTCTCCACCGAAATACATAATTAAATCCGACGATAACCATTTATTACCTCTGATGCACACGAAACTTGTAAATCTCGTACAAGATAAACCTTATATAAAAACGTAAAACCTACGTTAAAACCTTTAAGGTTTATGCCGTGATTTCCTGTAAAAATTTCAACTTCACAATTTAACTGATGAAGATTTAAGAAGATTTTATGTAATCTTAGTTAAATTCGCGAAATTGTATTTCGCCGCTGGAATGAAATGTTCAACACAGAGAAAAGGGAAAAGTAGTTAATTAAGGTGAGCCTTGAAAAGTTTTAATCGACTTCTTTTTGCTCGTACTGTATTATATACAGAGATAAAGTCATGATGGCTTACATAATCCATTTTTTAGGAAAGTTTTTCTTACTTGTTTATAATATTGCCGCCATGATTATCAAATTTCCAAGAAAAAAAAAGTCAACATAGAGGTTGAATCTTTTGACTCATTTTTGTCATTGCTCAATTAATCTTTGAACATTTGTTATTAATTAAACAACTTCAACTTAAATGCAGATTTATTACATAACAATATTTATCCACGACTAGTCAATAATCTGTCAATTATTCATGTGTTTGGTCACTCATAATGCTATGCATTATACACTGAAATAATTATGCACGATGTCATGGTAACATCATTGTCTATGGTGTATAATGAAGGAAATAGGTTATGTTGTCACTGAAATAGGTTATGTTGTTATTTAAATTTTAATTTAAATTTTAATTAAAAATTCTTAGTATGTTGTAGTCGAGGATAAAGTATAGTATACTACTCGCTATAATGGCTACTATTACCTCGGATAATTGCAAAACTCGCTCGCACGCTCGCTCGTGTTGCAAACATTATCCTCGGTAATAATAGCATACATTATAGCGTCGTGTATAATATATACTATTTTTTATTCCCTATCTTCCCTATTTTAATTAAAATTAATAAACTCACTTTTAGATGTTTCACTGTTAAATTAATTTTTAATTGTTTCTCTCTTCTTCACACCAGTGCTCCCTTACAAGAATGAGCCCACCACAGAACTGCTACTCTTTTCTTAACAGCAAACTGCTTCTCTCTGCTTTATACATATAAGTGCTGCCTTACAAGAATGAGTTCATCACCGAACTGCCATTTTATTTAATATACTTTTAACAAACAAACATTTTAATAATTAATATCTTCAATTGGTAATTCAATTCAATCAATTTTTTTTTCACAAAAATTCTTTTTTTTTGTTTTTGTTTACTTGCTATGCTTCTTTCTTTAATTTGTCCTCGTAAGCTGTGGTTTTTTATATAATATCCATCCAATTAAAAAAATCCCCCTGTTGCTTGACAACAGTTAAGATAAATAATAAGTACTAATTTTCCCTAAAGTATATAACCCTACTATTAGCTAATAAAATTATATACAATTCATTATCTTATTATTTAGCCTGTCTATCTAGTTTTACAATTTATTGTTTAATTAAATCTGCATTAATGTTAATATAAATTCTCATTTTATATATGTATACAACTAATATCATCTCAATATATTGAAACAATTCGAATTTAGAACCTCAGAGAATCATATTGATCTTTAGATGCCCACGTAGAATTAATACTCAAACTTTTACAGAACTAGGATTTATATCTGGAATTAGGATTCAAATTTCCAATTTTTAAACGCGACTAATGCTGAAATTTTTATAAAAGCTGCATTGAAATGTCGAATCTGGAATTAAACTATTACCTTTGAATGAGCATCACGTTGATTTAAAAACCTTTTGGGGAATAAAAATTCAAAACTTTACAAATGAGTTTTGGAATTTAAAATCAAGATTTGAATTTACGTTGATATGGGCACAAGATTTAAGTTTTCATAAAGAATAAGATTGGAATCTTTATCGTGATTCGCATTATGAATACATACGGGATTAAAATTCTAAATTTCACTAAAGCAGTATACTCTGAATTCATGCAATGTATTTTGCATTTAGGTTAAGGGACACGTTGAATTAAAGATCCTACGTTTGATTAAAACCCAAATTTTTACAAAAATGTGTTTGGAAGCTTTAACGAAAATAGCATTTTGACTCTTGGATGAAGAAAGACGTTTTTCAAGCACTGACTAGAATCAACCGTGGAACTTTGAATTTCTAATGATTATCAGGGCAATTTAAAGTCATCCACTTAGGTCTAATATTCATATTTTTTCAAAAACAAGATTGTAATCTCGCATTTTTGAATCTGAAACGTAGTTCCAATTTTTGACTATTTATGTTGAATTTCAAACTTAAATTTAGATGGGCTTTTAAATGTTAAATTACAAATTGAACGAGAATATCGACTCCGACTCTAACGTCAAATTTTAGTTCCACATTAATTGTTGGAGAAACCAACGTATTTCTAAAAAAAGTGCATTGAAAATTATAAGGAATAACTGACCATTTAGGACTGAATTCGAATTTCTGCTTTATAATCCAGCTTTATGTTTTTTTTTATTTAATCTGAAGCCAAGCTAGCAGAAGGTTCCGAATATTGAACATTTATTTTCATCGATGAACATTCATCTTTTTTGTAATGAAAATTCATTTTTCTCTATTTTTTCCAAGTATCAAGTCAAAATTTAACTGTCAAGTTCAGAAAGGAAAATGAAAGTCTTCCAGTTTGACTAGACTAGGTCGAATTTTGCATGGGGGTTAAATAGATCGAATTTTTTGTTTTGATATTGGGACTTTACGGATTTGCTTCTTTTCAGACTTAAGTATTTTCAACTATTAGGAGCCACGACCTAAGATGAACTCCTTTAAGCGCTGTTATAAAAATGTTCAAAGTTGAAGTCGTTTAAGTGTGAGCAAACTTTGGAAAAGTTTGGCAGAAAAAAGGTGAAAATTCTTAGCATCGGATTTTACATACGTTGGCGTGTAGGACGCAAAAAAAGACGGATGATTTAGTAGTTTTAATGCTTCCTTTTTTACAAACTTTTTCACCTGAAAAACTTTTCAAAAGTGCGTTTCCTCCTTTCTGTGGAAAAAACACTGGGTTCTTATAATAGTCTTGAATTTATGAAAAGTTGAAAACCCCTGAAACCATAATATTTTGAAGAACCAACACTTTCAAAAAGCTTCTTGAAAATGTTGAAGAATCAATTCACTTTCAGGTTAGTTTTTTCTTAATATTAATTAATTAATACCATTGTCCTTCGTAAAACTCAAACCAGTTATGAAAGATATAAATGAAAGATCAAAGAAACTGCTAAAAAATCTGTCATAACAAATAAAAAAAGAAAAAGATATTAAGTAACAACATTGCATTATTCAAATGCTTTCCTTAAACCTGCAAAAGAGCGTTTCTTATTCGAACAGAGCTTACCAAGCGTGTTTGTTTGAAGAAAGTCTTAAAAATCATGTTTCTTTATTTTATAAAGGAACCCAAAGTGTTACTAACGTGAGAGTCAGCATTTGTTAAGATTTTGTAATGTTGATCAAGCTTAGTTCATATTTACCTAATTAAAACCATCGAAGAACTAATTTCAGGGGCAAATCCAATTCGTGCAATCAGTTTTCCAATTCAGAAGCCTAAATCTAGTTCCTCTTTAATTAAGCAAATATTTACTCTATATTTTACTAACATTGAGGTAACGTTTTCGGTAATCGTCGTAGAGTAGAATGACGTAGTTAGAGATTTCAGTTCTTCATTTTCTAACGCTGTATGTTCCGCAGTAAATTCTAATTACAACTTGCTAAAAAAATCTCAATTTTCCACATATCTGACGTTATTTTTGTACAGCATATTATAAACCCTTTGTCTTCGGTTATTTCATGCTCTTTTAATGTGCTAACACAACTATTATGTATATTTGTCACAGTTGTTAATGTTAAAAAGGCGTTTTTGTACCGCATTACAGTCACAAGCCTGCAAATTTTCATGCACGACACAGACACGTCTGTTACGCTGTCCACCATTTTAATTTATTAGGAGTACCGAATAGGTAAATAGGAATTGTGAATTTAACAAAATCGTAGCATTTAGGTTTGATAATCATAAAAATGAAAATTCGACGCATAGAAAAATATTACTTGGGCACTGATTTTCGGCAATTTTTACCAAAGGTAAAATCTGTAAAAGTGTAAGCTCCTCTAACAGAAATCAGCTACTTCAATAAATTCAATACTTCAAATATCGTCATTTCGCTTAGTCTGAAATTTTGCATCAACGAATAATCCCCAGACACAATCAATGCATAAGATAAATGAGAGTCCTACCTTGCCGTTTGTTTCGAACCATTAAGCATTGTTTGTTCGTACCAACCCCTAATAATTAATTAATTGATCAATATTTACTACCATAATTTTCTTACTTGCTGTAAAATGGTTATAATCAATCTACGAAGGGCTTTTAAGGAAGCGTACTTGGGAAAATTACTTTCTTAGCTTCTTCTTCATTTAAGGTCGTCATTGTTGTCGTAATTTATCATCAACAGCAGCAGCATCTTCATCACCACCATCAACGGCTTCTCCATTTTCTTCCTTTTTTATCGTTTGCCATTATCACTAATATCTCTTTTCTTGATCCTGCATCCTGCCTTTTCTTCTCTGCTAGCTTGTTTTTATTTTTTTCTGTTCCGTCTTTCTTTCTTATCATTTTCTTTGTTGTGCTCGTTCTTCTTATTCTCCTCTTTTCATCTCTTCTATCACTTCGTTTTTCCTGCTACCAACCCTTATTTATATATTTTTATTTTTTTATTTTCACATTTTCCTTTGATCTCTCTAATTTTCTATTTTCTTCGGCTCGTCTGTGATCTCGTTCCTTTCCGCATTTTTTCCCCCTTTATTTGGTAGCTTTTATTTTTAATTTGGTTTATTCCAACCTGTGCCCTATAGAATCAAACATTGCCAATTTAGTTTTGTGGTAAAAGCACTCGAAATTAAGTATTGGAAATTCTATTTTTCTTTTGGAAACGTAAATTTTCTTTTACAAAAACTGAAACTATAGTAATTGTAACCTAGGAACTATTTCCGTTGTAACTGAATTATCTTCATCATCGCCGCCATCCTCTTTTTTAACTTTTTCTCCCCGTCTCTTTCGGTGTTCTTTGATCGCTCTTCTGATTCTGTGTTATCTGCTTCTTGTGCTTCTTCTCGTTTTTTTTCTTCGCCTTTTCTCCTCTTCTTCATTCGTCATTTCTTCTTTTCCTTATTCTTATTCCTTTCTCTTTCTCTTTCTCCATCTGCTTTTTCTTTTTGTTCTGCAAATCCTTTTAGTGTTAACCATTTTTTTCCTTCTCTTGTGTTCTTCAACAGAGGAAAACGTCATCAATTAAATTTATGGCAGGAACATTGAAAAGCAAATATTTAAAATTGTAATACTTTTTTCTTTTGAAGTTTAAGCAACGGTTAAAGTTATTGTTGGTGAAAAAACGAAAATTTAGAGAATTTCAGCATAAGAATTATTGCTCTTTTAACCCGAATTATTGAAGTGCTTTTCATTTCGTGATTATCGAAATTATCATTAGAGGAATTTATATTGTCATTCCGGGCATATAATCTAATTAAAATTCCTTTCCATATAGACGTTTAAGTTGACTGCAGAGAGCTTACTTGACTACCGAAGCTCGTTCGGTATCGACCACCATTTGAAATAATTAATTCAAATATCGACGCGTTCTCGGCTGGAATTCTATGAATGCAACTGGAACTTCGTGGCTATTTCCTAAATTGACTTTTTTTACAATTGTTTTATTAAATTACAATTCCTTTATACTGTGTTTCTGTGAAATGAGATCGAGATTTTAACAACAGATACAAATATGTACTGAATAAATAAAGCGAAACGTTTCGAATTGAATTTATTGAATTTCTAAAAGGACTGCCTTTTAATTAAAATTCTTTTAATATCTGAGCTTTTGTTACGTTGAATAAACCCTTCTTAATTCCGAACCATTTACAAATGAATTTTTACCCGTAAATTTTTCTCCAAAAAAGTAATTTTCGAAATTGGAAAGATTAAGTCAAACCAAACAAAATAAAATACGTATTTTCGCAGAAACATTATCTTTAACTGACGTTTAGTTCAGTTCGGTTGGAGCTGTAAAAATATTTTCTTTTACATTTTTTATTTGGGTGTTCAACCATGAAGTCGAATGTTTAAACCCGTCATTCCAGAAAAGCAAGTCGGTTTTGCTTTTTGCGTCTAATCCCTTTCTTGAATTATTAACAATGTGTAAGTGGTTGTCTATTTACTTATTTATTCGAAGGTTCCATCCTGCAATACCCTTTTAACCTTTATAAAATTTTCGTTAATTGCTTGATCGATTCGTGCTTCTTCGAAATCCTTCGTTAATTTTTTATCAAAGTTTTAATTATTGAAGTATATAATAATGTGCTAATTAGTAAATTTAATTAAAATATTAAAACATAAAGCCGCCAAATTTAGAAAATTACACTGAATTTTATAACAGGGTTAGTTAACGACCTAAATAAGTTCTTTCCAATAAAACATAATAAGCAGGGGTGTTCCTCGTGGTTCCGGTTCTGATTTTTTAAGCGTGTAAAATTTAATTGTCGATATTCCCAACCCTTAACTAATTGAAGCAGTAAGCTATAATCAAGCAAGCAGATGTGAAAATTTCACGATTTTACGCATTGGCTAATAATTAAAATTTTCTGTTGGTAACCCTTATTATATTCGATATAATTTTAACAAATTGCCAGTAATTCCCAACTCTCGTTTACTAATTTTGTCGGGCACAGCATTTTTAGAATAATTGTACGGAATTTTCGACACCCTCGGGTTTAATTTTTTAAATTAATTAATACGCCTGTTAATTTTATTTCAGTAAGCAACCTTTTTATTATTATTTTTTTGGGTTGGTTGCTGATGTGTCCTTTTTTTAATTTGGGGTTATTTGGACAAACTTCTGTGGGAATTTGGATCTTCTGTGAATCACAACAAATTGTATTTGCTAACTTTAACGATGCTAATTTAAGTAAGGTTTTTTCCCACTTTGCCTTTCGAGTACTGAATTTTCGTATTTGCTGAATTCTCGCGTGTTTAGACTAAAAAAAGGGAAAAAAAGTTATGCGCTGCTAGAATTTATAGTATGTGAAAATCTGAGAGTATTTTCAAGGAATGATTTTCAATTTTGTTGTCCTTTGTTCGGTTTTATTTACTTTATATTAGTATTGACATTTTAGCTGACCCAGAAAATTGGGTATTTAAATCCGAGATCAACTAGGTATATGAATTCGTATACGGTTGAGCCTACGGCTTTATATTTTTATGGAAAGTTTTCGCAATAAATTTTCACATGACCTAGAAATAATTTTTAACCGGCAAAAAGAAAAACTTATGGTATATCGTTTCTTTCAGTGTTCTTATTTCATGCGTGGCGTGTTACGAAACGTAATTTTGTCAATTTAAGATGAAAAGTAGTAAAGTGCACACCCGAAAAATGTTTTTCCCTTCACTCGTAATGGAATATTCCACATCACCGTCGTCGTTGGAAAAGTGGCATTTGAGTAATGGACTTCGAAGAAACGGTTATGAATTTAAAAAACAAACAAAACGTTGTTTTATCAACGAACAGAGAGAGTGGGGAATTTAAATTTTCATCGCAAACTCCGTAATCCGGAGAACTGTACTAAATAAATGGGATTTGCTCTGAAATATTTCTGTTGTATTTAAGGGGTGGAGGATTTTCTACCCGTTTAATCCGTCCTCTCTCAGGATCACGCCAAACACATACTCCCTCCTAATGGACTGTGCTCTGTGTACATTGCGGTGCCCCCAAGTATTACTAGAGACGGATTTTACTATTAAAATTTCATGAAGTTAAATGACTTTTGAATTTTAAACTAAGACTCGTAAAAAACACCTTTAATCTTTATTTTTTTCCATTTTTTTTTCCTTGAACTTTCCTTTCGTTAATCTAAACTTCCAATACTAACCCTTTAACTGTTAACTTCAGACGTATTTACAATTTAAATTAAATTAACTTTTGATAAAATACAGAAAGGTTTAGACTTTTAAGCTGAAATATTAAATATGCTGAAAAGTAAACGGTGTTGTAGTATATTTACCCTAAAAAGTTGAAGAATTGTCATGAGTTTTAAGCAAGTTTTGGAATGGTAGTTCAGAGTGGTTTGTCGTAAATTGGATGTGTTCCTCAACAACCAACGTTATACATGAATGTTATAGCGTACATTAAATCACCAGTTCTAACCCAAAGCTCAAGGCATCTGGATTATTTAAAAGGTTGGTCTATCTCGGTGATTTACCACAACACAAGATGCAGAAAATTGACTTCTTAGACTGTTACTCGTTTAATAACATTCATTTCAACTTTGCCAAAGAATTAGAGAAATTATTTTGATGTTACATTGCCAACACATTTTAAGTTACGTTTTTTAACAATTTTCAATTTCGAAAAACAAGAAAGGGTTAAAAATATATTAAAATATTTTCTAAGTTCTTAGATAGATCATTTGATAAATAAATTTATATTGTATAATGCATTTACGATCTTTTTAGATCATATTAGACCATGATTTCAATTTATTAGGTTAGCATTAAGTTTATATGAAAATTGAGCAGTAGTCGACATTCATAAAAATAATTACTTCTGCGAAATAAAATTAGATTACTTCAATAAACTTTTGTTTTCTATTTTCTGCAATAAACTAGTTTCGTTTACTTCATTTAAAAAAATGTACTTATCCCAGGCAAATACAAAATGCTCAAGGATATAAAAAACATCTTTTTTAAATAACTGTTGAGTTTCATTGTTTTCAAAGTAGATCGTTGAATTCTCTTGGATTAAAAAAACAAGCATTGTTAAAAGAATAGATCTATGCACGATTGAGCTAACAATTTTATATTCTAACTATAAATAAGTGCAATCTGAAGTGATTGATCTTCATATGGCCAGCAAACCAGAAACAAATACAATAAGTATGAGGATCATTCAATATCTAAAGAGAAAACGACTATGGAAGAAAAGCTATCTAAGATAAAATTGCAAAATTGTATAAATATCAATTTGGCTTAATTGTCATCACTAAACAATAAATTGCAGAAACAGAACTTTATTTGTTTACACCAGTTCTGCACGTCATTTCATCATAGCAAGTTCGAAAAATGCGATTTTTGTTTTCAGAAGGTGTGAAACCTTCCGAAATTTACTGCAGAGTGATTAAACAGTATGGTGCAAGTTGTATGAATCGTGCAAATTTTTACAAGTGGGTTGACCATTTTAAATGTGGCCGAACAAGTGTTGTTGATGAGCACCATTCAGGACGTCCGGTAGAAGTTTCTACTCTAGCATTGGAATCTCGCATTTAAGAACTTATTCAAGGAAATAGGCGAATTACAGTTGAAGTAATTGCAAAAAAATGCAATGTCAGTGTCGATACAGCTCTTTCCATTATCCATAATAAATTAAATTACGGTAAGACGTGTTCAAGATGGGTTCCTAAGCAGCTTACCGATACGCATAAAGAAATCAGACTTCGTGTATGGGCTGGGAGATTTTACCGCATGCGCCTTATAGCCGGATCTCGCCCCTTCAGATTTTTTTGTTTGACCCGCTCAAGGAGGCATTACGTGGGAAAAAAGTGTGAGGACAACGATGACGTGAAAAAATATGTGGACCGTTTTTCTCTTTATATATTGAATGACCCTCGTACCTAGTTATAAACGCAAAGAAAATGTACGTTAGGTATTGAATGTGTGCTATTTTACAACACCTTTCCAAATACTGTACCATATTTCCAGTTTTCCGTTTTTGGGAATCTGATTCTGCATTTACGACGAGGTACAATATGGCAAAGCAGACTTATTTGGCAAACCTAAGGGCAAAATAAGTTTTTCTCCAAATAACTGAATATCAAATTCTTGTCTTTTACTTTTACGGCAGTCCATGTACACTATTTTCAGTTGTCTAACAGGTTTAATGTACATTTATCATATCTTATTCTTCGTCTTCTTCTTCTTTAGACCATTCAAATCAATTTTTGGATATAGGCCTTCAGTAAATTTTTCCAACATTCACGATTTTGTGCTATTTGTAGCCATGATAGTCCAGCTGTATTTTTGAAATCATCGTACCAGCGCATAGGACGCATAGGTGGTCTTCCTCTTTCTTTTTTATAGGTGTTGAGCCTGGCCACATGTCCCGCATACCTTGATTTTAATTGTGCTATCTTGATGCTATCGTCTGTTACTTTAGTGATTGATCTTATTCTTTCATTTCTTGTATTGTCCTTTCTCGTGCATTGCTCTTTGAGCTATTCTGATAGTTTCAATATTGTGTTTTATTGTTGACCAGGTTTATGTTTCGTACGTCATTGCTGGGAAGACACATTGCTCGAACACTTTAGTTTTTAGCCGTTGAACTATTTTATTGTTTCTTAGAATAAACGATAACCGTCCAAATGCGACCCATCCTATTATGATTCTTCTTTTAATTTCTTCTTTTTCATTGCCTCTTCTTAATTCGATTCTTTATCCCAGGTAAACGTATTCCCGTACTCTTTCAATTCGGATTTCTTCTACTCTTATATCTATTTCTGGTCCATCGTATATTATTTTGGTTTTGGTCTCGCCGTCTAATCCATTTTCTGGAATGTCTTCCAGTGCCAATGTGAAGAGTTTTGGCCTTAAAATACATAAAATCTAACAAAGCTACACGTGACAACAATATATCAACAGATATGATAAAAGAAGGGGGGGGGGGGGATCTACTCTTTAAAATAACAATGTTACTTATTCTCTTCTTCTTCGTATCCTCTTGGCAGAGGAGTCGTGATCGGCTTTATTCGTGAGCTTCTGTTGCTTTTCTCACGATTTGTCTCCATCTTTCTCTGTTTCTAGATATACGCGTCGCCTGATGTGCTGAGGTGTTAGATTTTTCCTTTAGTTGGTCAATCCATCGCTTAGGCGACCTTCCTTTTGCTCTGGTACCTTCTATTTTGCCTTGGACTATCATAGGTTTTCGGGTGTATCATTTGTAGGTTCTAGTATGCTGCGAAAGTGGTACTCGTCATGTATTTTTATTTTCTTGGGTACACTTTTCTTCATTGTTTGTTTTCAATTTTAGGTGGAATCTAGTTATAAGTAGTCTGGTCGCTTCCACATTCAGCTCCAGAAAGGGTTTTTGAGTTGCTTATGGATGTTCTCCAACGTGTTCGAATTAATATGAAATCGATCTGATTGCGATATTTACCATCGAGAGAAGTCGATCTGTATAGGGGCGAATATGGTGTTTATATAGAGTATTTACTATTGTTAATTGCTTGCAGAGGAATTTATCAATCTTTCGCTCCTTTCGTTTCGTTTCCCAGTTCCATATTTTCCAATCACATTTCTTATGTGATCGTCGTTTGTTGTTTCGCCTACTTTCACGTTAAAATCACCTAATATAGCAACTATTTCTTTATGCGGAATACTTTGTAATGTAGTTTCTAAGTTCGCGTAGAACTCTTCTTCACTTGATTCGCTTGTAGGTGCGTAAACTTGTATGATATGTAGGGGCGTTGGTTTGGAAAACTGTTTTATGGATATTATCCTGTAACTAACGGTATTGTATGCCATTAGAGATTTATTAACTTTAGCCGATGGCATTATAGCTACTTATATTACTTATTAACACATGCTTAAAAAATGCTGAAATACCGGAGACCTGTCAATGTGATACTACTGTACAAGAGAGGCGAAAACAGAAATCTCTAGAACTATCGACCTATCAGTCTGCTGTTACATGTGTATAAGTTGTTAATAAAAATACTCACTAACAGATTAACAAGAAAACTAGATGAATACCAACCACAGGAACAAGCCGGCTTCAGACAAAAATATAGTACTAGAGACCATTTATTAACAATGAAAATAAGAATAGAAAAATCTAACGAATATCCATCATGGCTGGACTTCATAGATTACTAAAAAGCTTTTGATAGCATTAAGCACTGGGTGATTTACAAAGCACTGTATAACAGCAGAATTGATCAAAGATATATAGAATTCATAAAGCAACTAAATAAGGAAACTAAGGAAACTACATGTTACATGAAAAAACAAAACCTGTCCCACTTGAGAATCTTTACATTTGGCATGGAATGCCGTGGATTTAAAAAAAAATTAAGAAAAGAAAAGGAAAATATTTCGGAATATTTTCCAAGTTTTTTCAAACAAGTAAAACGCTTTTTTTTAAGTATCCAATATTTTCTAGATATTATATTCACTGTGCAATAATGTAATTATAAATTCGTATATTTAATCATTAGATCTCCTAGTTCACTCCTATCAGTATCGTCTAAATGTCTAAAATATTGTTCTTGTTATAATACCGTTGTTGCTAGTGCAAAATTGCCGAGAACCCACAATTTAAAGATAAATGCAGAAAAATTGTTAAACTTGAACTGTTTTATCTGGTTTGTGTTATGTATAAATATTACTGTAATACAATTTGTACTGAAGAAAAATAATCGTCTCTAGTGGCGGTCACTCACGTCATGTTTTTATATTTAAGAAATGATAATAAACTAAATTCGCGATTCTGGAAAGTAAATTTCAACAGATGCAAAATTGTGTTGCAATTTATTTTGACTAACTATTCACCCTCTGCGAGCAGTAAATGTGTTGATTTTAAAAAATTGACTATTTTACATTAACGAAGATGCCTTTGATAATTTAGAAGGAAATAATTTCTTTAGCACCGACCCTTTCTTTTCTCGTCGAATTATTAAGCATTTGGTTCGTTTTTGTATATGTTATCAATGTGTATTCAGACTTGTACAGTCGATCATGTTATATGTCATTTTATTAGCTCGGTTCAGAAAAATACTTTTCTGTACTTAAACTTTTTTGTCCCAACTGTCCAACGCACATTAAGTTAACTGAACTTTAAACATTAAATTGTTATCGCTTAAGAAATTATGTAATCTTAGAATATTAAAACAGATAATTTATTTGCATCCATTGCGCCCAAGTCACATTAAATATTTCAACAAAATCGTTTACTTTTGTTGCTCGCGAAAATCACGAATCATCATTTTTTTAAATCTCATATCATCAGAACTACCGGGAAGACATTTCTTTTGACTTAAAAGGCATGCATTTGACAAGATAATTATCGAGTATATCTAGAAAATATTTACTTGTTTTTTGAGGAGAAAAACTATTTCTTAAATTAGGGTCAAATACTTTAAGACTGGCATTTACATACAGTGACTTTCTCTTTGACGTATCTAAAGTTGCATAACTACTTCAATAAGCAATAGTATATTGAAAGACAAGTGTTACAATGACCCTTATTGTAATATGAGTATAGTTTGCGTAAACGAGCCGTTAGGCGAGTTTCGAAATGTACGAATATTACAACTCGTCATTGTAACACATGTTTTACATACTATTTTTCCTATTTCGCATAATTTATTTTTCCTATTTGGCATAATTTATTTTAATTAAAAAAATTAATATTAAGTAGAAATATTAGATGTCAAGGTTGGTAAGATTGATAGTTCCAATAAACATTTGAAATTCAATTAACAATTTATTTGGACTTTTATTAAAAATATATCCGAAATTTACATGTACTTAACAAGATTTCTATCTCAAAATGGACGGAGAATTACAATGCACTCCTCCTGAGGTAAGAAACATTGCCTGTAATGCAGTAGTACTACCAACAGATCAATAAAAATACCAATTAGGGTAGGCTGTGAAATTGAATTATTTTGAATTGGTACTTTAGCCACATCCACAGAATGACATTTTATAACGTTTGTAATTTGACATTTTTATTGTAAACAAAGTTTATAACCTTAAATTCATGTCAGAAATATCATTCTGTGGATGTGGCTAAAGTACCAATTCAAAATAGTTCAATTTCACAGCCTATCCTAATTGGTTTTTTTCTTGATCTTCTGTTAGTATTTATAGTATTTTTACATATGCAATAATGACAGATGTGTTTGACATATGTATAGATTCAGTTACGAACGTTACAGATAAAATATTCCCTAAAAACAGTTGTACAAAAATTTTCATTGTAGCAGTGTTTTTGATAAAAACAGTTGTACAAAATTCACTTTGTGAACGCGATATAGGAAAAATGGTTTATGACTCAAAACTGTAGAGTCGGATAATAACTGACAAGTTGAGATGATTAAATTGTCTCTTGGAATAATACGAAATAGTTTGCCTTCGAATTCTGTTTCATATTTTAAATATTTCCTATTATTGGTTCGCATGTTAGTTGAGTTGCCTACACCCTGCATTATGGATAGCGAGTTACAACGATATTTCTAAAATCTTATTTCCATTATTTCCGAATTAATTTACATTTTGGAAAATGTTCGTGTGGCCTTTGAAAAGGGGATGTTTTTTATCTATCTATTGACGTGGAGATTTTTTCGATATCTCAATTTTTACAAATACTATTTCAATTTTTTAAAGTAAAATAGAGTTGTACGTTTTTTATTGCTAAAACGTTATTTTTTTTTAATTTAACAAAACCGAGGTGTCTATAGGCAGACAAAAGATAAATGATTAGAAACAAAAATCGCCCGCCACCCCTACATTAAAATTGGTTCTCAAAAAAGTCTGCATATAGTCAACTATTTTTCAAGGTATAAACTCCGTCGTTAAGCTAAGTAAACGTTCTAATAAAATTACACTCTTGCCATAAGAAGATTAGAATAACAAAATTAGAGTGTATTTTTTCAAAAGAAAATTAAATTCTTTTGAATAAAAAAATAAATTTAATAAACTTCTTCGACTTAACTTAAAACTATCCAATGCTAGATGTAGAAGATGCCTTTTACTAAATATGGCTTGTTAAGATTACTCAGACTTCAACAACAAACTAAGTTAACATGTGGTTTTATTTTAAACTCTAACGTTAAAATTAATTGGGTGCTGTTAATACCAGCAACACAAATTTATACCAGGAAGTCTTATTTACACCAATGAAACTGTCTGAACGCGTTACAAATATCCAAAATAAAAACAACATAACCTAACTTTCTTTTTTTCTTTCTTTATTATCGTCTTCTGCTCTTCTTCTTCTTTTTTCTCCTATTCTTCTTGTTGTTCTTTGGTATCTTTAAGTCTTATAGGTATGGCATCGAACTTGAGTAAATCGGTTATCCATGCCTTACGACCGATTGCTTATAATTCTGTAGTTGGCCCAATTTTTAAAAGCTCAAACTCGTGTCAAGGCGGGTTCACAATTTAATACAATCTAGTACACCGATATGAAAACCGATGGAAAATAGCAAATAAATTTATTCAAATCTGAAAATTAATTAAGCAAATGCTATTTTAAAATAATTTTATCGAAGCTCCTTCCCCTTATGGATTACTCTCCTCCAAAAGACTGATTTTTTGGATATTTCAAAATGTTTAAATATTTTCATAATAAAAACCATGGCAAAAGCATAACTTTCCAAAATAATATTTTGCCTGTTATAAATAACGTCTTAGAAATGTCCTTCCGTACTACGTAATTTATTTAAATATTTTTTCTTACCAGAAACGTAAATAAAACAAGTCAGCAGTCATGTTAGATAACTCGTGTTAGCGCCTAAGGGTTATATAAGTAGAATTCGCTCGAGGTGTTGCTGTGCAGATTGCATTGTCTTGTTCCAACATCTCATCCACCCTCTTGTGGCACTAACTCCCCAGTGTAACTAGGCTTGGTTTGTCTAATTTAATTTGAATTATTACAGGTGCTGTGTCAATATTCAGGTTTAATGTTAGTCAATAAAATGGATTAACCGAGCGTTGCAAAACAGCTATTAGTCGATTTCTGCCACATTTGTGACCCTTTTAGTATTCTCTGTTTCGTTTTCAGTTTTTTTCGTTTGTTTTTTAATTGATTACCGTTGGGAGTTTTGAGAGTGGAGAGATCTGTTATTCATTCATGTTTGAAAACCTACGTTTTAGGTTTGGATTTTACATTATTTTGTTGTGGTTTGATATGCGATGAATTTAAACAATGATTTGCATTAATTTTCTTTAAATAATTATTGTAACTGAATTAACTTTAAAGGCGTATTGTACTAAGCTTCTAATTTTGTGTGTAGTTTTTAACGAGAGTCCCTCGTAATTTAAGAAGTGTAAATATTAGCAACTCGGGAGTTTGTAATCGAGAAAATTATTTCGGAACAATTTCAGGATGTAAAACTTGGAGAAGTTAAAATTAAAAATATTACGAACCTTGATAATCCATTTCCCTACAGTTAATATAATAAGGAAAGCAAGTTCATTAGAGTGACGAGATTTTTTCTTGCGCAGGTTATTTCTAGTGGAAAATTGCTTCAAGTTTTCAAGTCTTTTTATTAATTTCAGTCGTGCATTGACCTCTCCTTTTATTAATTCATATTTCTTAATTAATTTTACATGGAAACTTTTTATCGATTAGAAGTGTAATTATTCTTTCTTCGTTGTACTTTTTTTAAGTTTCACTTATGTAGTACATTTTATTCTTGATATTTAATTTTGTTAACCTTAATATTTACATTATGCTCACAGTTTAAGAAAACCTCCACTTTAGGACTTTGCTTATTTGAATAAATTTGAAACTCGTTTGAAGATCTTGCAAACATTTTATTTTGGTAAACAGCTGTATCTTTGAAAAGTCTAAAAATATAAATTTACGCGTAGGTTTGGGGCATTTTAAATTTACGATTTCGCCAAAAAAAGAAATAACAACTTTTCAGCGGAATAAATCAGAGATTTAACCGGAAGGAAGGTGGCTTGTAGGAAATATTTCAGAATTTTTCACTCGGGTAGATTTCTACAAACTTACTTAAAGAAGTAAATTCGGACTATTTGTGGTAACCCTATTTGTGGGAAGTAAACAAATTATTTACTCTGCGCCACCGTTCGTGCCATATATTTGAATTAAACCTTCACAAATAGTCTTTATTTGGTTTGTTTCACTTACGTGTTGTGTCTCAAGTGAATATAAAACGTTATCCTTACATTTGACAATCATTTATTTATGTTCTGCACCTCCCAGCTTTCGATAAAATTTTAAACTCATCCAACAACTTGTAAATTATTTACAGTTAACCTATTTGTCTGAATTGAAAAATGATGAAAATACATTCAAATAAGGTTGGAACAAGAACTGAAATGCCACTGTAAAGCTATTTTCTAGAAATATAATTACCTTCAATTCCTTGGAAATTGCTAGGTTTAGAAATAAATTGAAAACGTGAATATACGATGAAACTCAAACGTTGAAGGTTTGTTTTATAATTTGTTTTGTTCACTTCAAATTGCGGGCATTTAGGATTTAGGATTAGTTTGAGGTATTTAAATTTATTTTTCAATTTGGTTTATTTAATTATCAAGTTTGCATTTTCGTTTTCAGTTTTCCAAATGGAAATTCTCGAATTAGTTTTTAGTTTTTACAATACTTATTATTTATTATATCTTTACCATTGCCTCTGTGCCTCAATTGATGCCTCTGTGGCTCAATTGATAGAACACTGGCGCATACTGTCGAAGGTCAATGATTCAAATCGCTGCGGAGGTGATATTTTCCATTTGCAGATTTTTCATAATTCATCAAAATGCATTACAAGTGCAAATGTAATAAATGTCTAAAATCATCCTGGTTTTTCTTGAAATTTTCATTTTGGGAATGCAAATAATTGAATAGTTTAGCTGAACATGTACAATGGGAGTGCTGCTAGTAAAATAATATTTCCCGGATTATATTTGGGATTTATGACAAGTTCAATGTGAATGACATGTGAAATACGACGATAAGCCGGTTCTTCGTCATTTGCTGAATAATTTATCCGAAATAGGACGGTAAAAAGTTGAAATCTGTTGGAAAATTGTGCGTTTTCGGTGTGGAATGGAACGTTTGATACACGAAACGTTTGTATAAATGTCACCGGTGGAGGTTTTGTTGGCATCTATTATTCGGTAGCTTCATTAGTGCGTCGACTTTAGTGCTTTGTCTGTAGATTTTGTGGTATCCAAGATTCTCGTACTTGTTGCATAATTAACAAATTCCTCAACGAAAATTTCATTAGCCAGACAACAGTTAGATACCGCATTACAGGCCGAGTTGCCAACACATTTCTGTTGTTGGCTTCCGGCATAGCTGCTTATCAAATCAGCTCAAACTCTAACTGAATTTAGCAGTGTTTGCCTCTCGGAAGCGACGTTCCCCAACGGAAGTTACATTGCCACTAACACTCTGGTCCTGACGGACTTTTATTTTCTAATAACGTTTGTAACCTAAACTCAACTTTTTGACTTAAACAAATTTCAACTCGATGAATTTTAAATTTGGAATTTAAGGGGTGAAATTTGTATACCTAACGCTTATTGCTGTTAAATATTCATAACACTATGAATATAAAATAGAGATGTTAAATAACGAGCATCATATTGTAAAAGTCGACGGAAGCATTCAGGATAACCACAACATAACAACGGTACAATACACGTGCCACTTTGTTGCGACAAAATCAGAGATAAAATATTTTTAAGGCTTGTTTTGTATACGTTCTCGTTTTGCACAAAAGAGTTCCCGGAACTCCACTTTGAGAAAATCAATCCGATAACATCTTTCATACTTCCATATATGATGCAAACGGTACGTCCTCTTTACTAAAACGTCCTTTTCTGCATATGTAAATTTACTATTGCAAAGTGTAGCCCGATGTGTTCATGTATATCACAAATAGCATCGATTTGCAATACACGCCCCTTGTTTCTTCCACCCACGACAATAAATTCCTAAAAGAAAATCCCACGAAAAACCGCCCTCCATCTTCGAACATCAAAGGGACTACCACCGAAAACTTTACTTAATAGTAAACCTTTATCTTTCTTTTTTACTTTGTAAACCACAATTCTCACTCTGTAAAGAAAGCAAACCTAAATAACAGACATTAATTAAGAAAACAAAACGATTCCATCGTCCATCAAAAGAAGATTGATTTCGCATACCTTTAGTAAATAATTCGAGTTTTACTGCCCAAGTAAATAATTTTATTCCCGACTACAAGATATTTAATGAATTTTGAAAAGCGAAGCTAATCTTCCATTGAGTCTTAATGAAACTTTTCCTTTCGCATGTAAATACTTTGTTACTTTATTGGAAAGCCCATAATTTGAAAGCGCGTTCAGTTCTTGTTAAATTCAAAAAGATGAATATATAAATATCTTAGCAGTGTTTTCAAGAAAATTAATCTTTTTTTAATCAAATTTTACGAAATATCGCAAGGAATGCTAAATTAAGATTAAAATTAGACTTAGATTGGAGATTTTTAAGGCGTTTAAAAATATCGTGTTTTATGCTGATAAAGTGAAATGCCAATTAGACACGATCAAAACAAACCATGAAGTTTGGTATTGTCTTTAAAATAGAAAATTGAAGTAACAATTGTGTTTTTTAATGTGGGTATTGTATCAGCGGGGAATTTTCTAAACGTGGTTTTGTTAATATTGAGATAAGATATACCCAAAGAAATAGGAATATTTTTGAGGGCCGTCTTCGAAATACTTCAAGTTTTTTTCTAAAGAATTAAAATTAAAAAAAGCAAAAGTGTTTTAAGTTAAAAAATTTTCAAATGACAATGCTTTAAGAATTTGTCGGGTTCTTTACTGAAACGAGTGCAATCTGAACGAAGCAGAATATACTGGATGTTTTAAAAATTCATTATCAAGACTTACCATCAAAATTTGAATGTATGATGCAATCAGCCATTACACTTTTAAGGAAAATTACTTATTTTAAATATAACATACCCCAAAAATAATTTACCTTTTTAATTTTCTTTATTTCTAAATTTGTAACTCTGAAAATAAGCGTTAGTAGTTACATACATAACATTAATAGGTTACTTATTTAAGTTATGTTTCGGTATCAACATTACGGAGTTCCGTCTATATATAGTTATAAGCATTTGCAGGCCTTTTAGGCTCAGAGCTTAGTTATTATCTTCAGTTTTTTTCTATCCTTAACCGCACTCCTCCAGTTATGTACACCTTTTTCTCTCAAATCGTCCTCTACAGCTTCTCTTCGTCTCATTTTTGGTCTTCATTTTTTCTTCCTGTAATCAGGTTCCTTCCATGTTATTTGTTTTACCATACGCTCATCTGACATCCTTTCTAAATATCGCAACCATTGCAATCTTCTTGATTTTATAACGGCGTCTATTTTCAGCTCTCTGTAATACTGGTACACTTCTTCGTTTCTTCTTCTCATATATAGGTCCCCTACTCTCCTACTTTTTTCCTTCTGAAAATCTTCTTGAATATTTTCCTTTTCCAAGCCAATTAACCTCTCCTGTGCAGCGTTGTTCAACACCCAAGTCTCGCAGCTATATAGCGTTGTGGGTTGTGGGCCTCAGTATTGTTTTATATAACCTCAGTTTTGTTTCACTTCAGATAGTAACAAGACACATACACTATACACTTAATACACCGTCAGAAACTCTGCAGAAGGCAACGGGAAACCACTGCAGAGAACACATTTTCCCTAGTATAAGTAGTCCAGTCATTTTAGGCGAATAAAAAGTTAAACATCAAACTAATTGTAAAAGAAATAACGTAAGGTTTTTTAGACTTGGAATAATATCCCCAACAACATATCAAAAGTCTAGAAAAATCTAAGTATGGGAAAGTAATATGGCGATATGCCGCCATCTTGGATTTACTCTCGAAATCTATAAAATGCATATATTACCCCGATTAACTTCAAATATTATATCAAATAGAAAGTTTTTTTAACCAAGAATATTATTTTAAGCCATTTAAAAACATTTTTACCAGTAATAAGCCTGAGAAAGGCATTTGATATGTTTGTTGAGGTCTTTTTCTTCATCATAAGTCATGCAGTTTCTTTTTATTTATTACCGTTCTTAACGTTTACTTTTTACGATATGCTGCCATACTTTGCAGTAGCAGGGCACAATTTGTACACAAACACAGTGTATGTACACCTCCAAAAGATGCAACAGCTTAAGAAGTCTCACCCGATCGTGTACAGCAAGTTTCAAAAAGGTCTGAATGTTGTTCGTCGTAGTAACGAGTATTGGGCAGGTCTTTTCAGTGATCTTATCATTGAACAGGCACTGATGAGAAGCATCAAAACTACAGGAGGGTTAACTAGAGGAAAAGGAATGACAGAAGCACAGCGACAAGTATGGATTCAATCCATGATTCCATGCACAGAGGTCAATAATGCCATGCAAGAATTGACTACTGTCATGTATATAATAAATACAACTGAACAACACAAAGAAGCTTTATACACCATGCAGACAAGAGAGTGCTTAGACGCCAGGAAAGTCTTGACATTTCTATTTGATCGAAGCCCATTCACCACTGATAAACCTTTGCGCAGTTTGACATCAGGAGTGGTTGCTCATGGGCATATCAACGTTGACAAAGCAAAAGAAGCTGGCGATCTAATTCTCCAGTCCATGCATGGTCAGAACATTTGGAACTATTTATTCAAACGAAATTTACAGGCTGTTACAATGGGATCGAAGAATAATAAAGTCAATGTCAAGATGTCGTCAATGTTGACCCGCAATTGGTATTCCAAAGACTTGCTTTTGTTTCCGAATAACAGGACATAGATAAGAGGGGCATATACAAGTATAAATTTTGTAGCTATCCAGCATCTTTGTTTGCCGATTCAGTCCTTCCAAAGCAAATAAATCCGCTCTGGCCAATGCCATGTGGGCCAAGGTGTAGAAATGTCAGATAGCTGCACCAGAAATACCACTTTCTGATCCACTCTATGTACTCGATGGAGGTGCTTTACTGCATCGATTATCTTGGTCGGTTGGTATGCTGTTCTCAGACACCTGTAATAGCTATACAAACTACGTTCTTACAACGTATGGTAAATCAGTTGTGACTGTGTTTAATGGATATTTGGATGGCCCTTCCATTAAGGACGCCACTCACATTAGAAGAAGTGAAGGTAAAAACTCCTCTAACGTTTTATTTTCTATGGACATGAAACTGACAATGTAGAAGGATATTTTTTTGTCACATAAAACGAATAAGCAGCGTTTTTTGATGATGTTTAGTAACAGCTTTGAAAGTGTTGGATGTCAGACAATACATGCACGTGGAGATGCAGACCTTCTGATCACCCAGACAGCAGTTGGTGCGTCTGATCAAAGAGATGTTGTTGTCATTGCAGACGACACTGATGTCCTGTGTTTCTATGCTAAAATGGAGAATAAAAAAGTAATATTCAAACCAGAACCAAAGCGTGGTGCAACCAATATCCAACAATGGAACATTCAAACTACAAAGCCGTCATTGGAATTAAATGTCTGCAACGGCTTGCTTTTTATTCACGCTATTTTGGGGTGTGACACCACGTCACAGTTGTTTGGGATTGGCAAAGGCAAAGGTCTAAGGAAGACCATGAAAAATACATCATTTATGGAGTATGCTGAAGTATTCAACAACGCCAACATGCTATTGGTGCCATGTATGGAGGAAAGACATCTGATACCTTGGATGAAGTACGATACAGATGTTTCTGTACAAAGGTGGCTAACAAAAATATGGTTCAAGCTGTTCAACAGTCACTTCAGCCGATTTCAGCTGCTGCTCATGCAGAAAACATGGTTTGTAATGTTCATAAGCTTGCAGTGAATGTCACCGTATACTCTGCAATAACTCCAATATAGAAGAAGTATACGATGATGGTGTATCTGATGGAGAGTGATATATGTTGGAAGTGACAGTAGTGTTTTAATTGTGTTAGTAGTTTTTTCAAAGAGTGTACAGTAATTTAAACGATTTTGTACAAGTTTAACAAAGTTTTTTCAAACACTTATATCGTATCATTATAATGTTCATAACTTAACTACATTTATTACTATTATTAACATTTTGTAATAAATGGAACATGATAGAAACAAAATTAGATGAAATCTTTATATGATTCCTGGTTCAAAAAAAATTTCTATTTGGTATTTGGAAGTTAATCGGAGCAATATATGCATTTTATAGATTTCGAGAATAAATCCAATATGGCGGCTTTCCCATACTTAGATTTTTCTAGACTTGATATATTGTTGGGGATATATTATTCCAAGTCTAAAAAACCTTACTTTATTTCTTTTATAATTAGTTTGATGTTTTTAACTAAAATGACTAGCCTAAAGGGGGATATAACGAAGTTCACGACGCCAAGTCGTTTAAAAATGTGGCTTCGAATTTTATCTCTTCTTGCGATGTTTTCAAGTAAAATTCTGTTATTCTCTATTGGATCTATTCTCATAAATTTTAACTTTTGGTTGTTGATATTTAGCCCCATCTTCTCTACCGTTTCATAGATTTTACTCAGCACTTCCTGCAGTGCTTTGGCACTCTTTGCTATTACAGCAACTGCCTAACACCTTTGACCACACTTCAGCTTTTTTCAAAATTTGGATTTAGAAGTCAAAAGTGAAGTTTAGGTTTTAATAGTCCAAATTGTATCGAATTATTTATTAACAGCAGTTAAAAAAGTTAAAAACATTCGCAGGTAAAAGGTATAATTTCCTAATTTATTCTGTAATAACAAATGAAAAATAAAAAAAAGGAGATATGTATTCTTGATTGTTAAGTTCTGATTTAAATCTGAGAATTTTGGAGAAGTTGAAGATAAAGTTTAGTTTTTTAATTGCCAGAATTGTATTCGTAATGTCGTTGGTTCCGGATTATTTCATTCAATTTTGGAATTGACAAAAAATAAAATTTAGAAATTGGGCTTTTACCATTTTCCCACTTTGGTCGGTGTTAAGTCCGTTGTTGTTCTATATTCCGCAATCTTTATTTAGCTCTTCGGGTGCAATCCAGTGTCTATGTTTATGTGTCTGCTTACATTGTTTTTTGAACGCTTCTTTTATATGGTTTTTGATTTTTTCTCATTCTTCTTCAGATGGTATGTCACCCTTTATCTGGCGTCGAGTATTTTCTAAGATCTGAAGCTTGACTCATATAGCCTCGTTTCTTGCAACAGTTACGTGAAGATGGTCTTTAAGTTTCTTACGAGTTTTTGCCGATCAAAACCACAACATGTTCATGGATGTGTTCTGTAAAAGGCCTATATAGTTTTAGCAAGTATATAATCTCTTTGGTTTTTGGTTCTGTCTTTTAGGCGTTTCTGTGTCCAAAATCTTTAAATATGAAAAAGTGATGCTCATTAACGTGTAATAGCAAACTGTATTAGACAGTTTCCTTGTTGTTTCTTTCACCAATACTAGCTTATTGAGCTTAACAATAACGTTTCTAATGTGTTCGCCTTGACTTGTGTCACGCATTTTAGTGTTAAAGTTCCTACAGATAGTGAATTTATTGTTAGGAGCGTTTTTTGAATGTATTTGTAAGTTCTCATAATAACAATTAATAATTTACATCACAAGGAGGTAGTAAATGAAACAGCCAGAATAATTTTGTTATAATAAATAATTTGACATTAGTTGTCTCTAAATCGTTTGTCGGTTTGTTTATTATTAGGCGAGGTCCAAGTTTGCCCATCCTATGCTTGGCTTTCAAGGTAGTTGTTACTTGCCTAAATTGCCCTATAGCCAATAAACAAATGATATAATCAATCTAACTTTATCAAATATGACTAAATGTATTATGGTAAATACCCTACTTTTGTTAAATTAAGAAATGATAAAAATTGACAAAACAGCATAATTTTTGTTTACTAATATGTTATTTGTCATATCATTTCAAATTTGAACCCTAACTTGTTATTTGTATTCCAAAAATTCCGTTGTTTATCTATTTATATACCAAGTTTGAACATTCAATAACTTAAATCAGAAATGAAAGCTCATCAAGAAAACTGAAGTCTGAAGAATTTTAGTGCTTTTCGTTTCTTTTATAGATTTGTTTACGAGATTCCAAGTTTTATTACTGAAAGTTTTTGCTTATAATATGTAATTTTTATTAAACATCAAGAAGCTTATACGAAATTCCTGAACCTATTTTTATTGCTTACATTTAGGATGTTCAAACATTTTTCTTACTTCATAAAATTCTCTATGCCTACTCGAGACATTTTTTTATTAGTTTATAAGTGGCTTGAATTTTTTAATCTTGACTTACATCAACGAATTTTATTAATTTGGCTTTATGGCTTTATACGGCTATTTTTGTATTTTGATTTTGTAAGTAAAGTAAACCTAAGGAAGCTGTCATGTTGTATTAAGCACCACAGGAAATAGATTATTTTTATATTTACGTCCCGCTAAGATATAAATTATATCCGTATTACCTTCAACATACCCTCCAATAGAAGGGCAAAGGATATAGGAGAGCGACTTGAAAATATATTTCCGGGAGTAATATGTAGAAAACAAATTGTAATAAAGGAAAATATCGCAAACTTGTGCTTTTATTATGTGAACTATGACTTTCAAAGAAAACGTTTTTTTAAATTACTTAACTCTAAATCATATTTGTATTTGATTTTTTTGCTTATTTGGACAAGTTGGCCTTAATTTCAAGGCTCATAGTGAGTTACTTTTGCGACTAAATGTTACTTTTTGTTACTATTTTCCCGTAAAATTACTTTTTCTTGGAAGAATGTTTTTTGTGGGACATAATTTTTTATTTATGTTCTCTGACAGTGGTAAATTACCTATCGATAACAATACTTGGCTATATTTAATATTTGGAAGTAGGTATATGTAATACGAGCGTACTTAAAAGATAGACTATATTGTATTTTTAATAGTAATAAGTAAAGCCCGGATTTTAGGCAAAATGCCTTTTTTTGCCTATTTTGCCTATTTACCTGTTTTCTGCCTATTTTGCCTTTTTTTACATTGGATGCCTATTGTTGCCTTTTTGTTAAATTCCACACCATATTTTAATTTTTCAATTTTGTTTATCGACATGTAAATCGAATCTGATGTTCCTCGGTCATGAAATAATTTTTTAAGGTCTCGAATGCTTGCAGAAGTTGCTTGTGTGATGGTTTTTCCACAATATTCAGCAGCTATTGTCTGATTTTTAATCCCATCATGGCCATCATCCACTTTTTTTAATATTTCCAGTTTCTGTTCTACTGTTAAACTTTCGAATTTTCGTTGCGGAGGAGCGGAGGCATGTTGAAAGAATATAAACACAAATACAAATAACCTCGTCAATATAGTATAGCATTATAGGCGAATTTACCTTGAAGGGAACCGTCAAATCAAAACAACAATAATAAACAAACAATGAATGGCTTACTTATATTTGCAGTATACAAGGCTAGTACGTCATTTTTGGAGTATCATGTTTCAGATGATACTTTTAACTATGTTATGCAGACTGACTGCTAACACAATAAACATACGTCGTCAGTACTTTCCCGAATTCTGTCATTCACTGTTTGAAAACAGATAGCGCGAGAGAGGTCAAAAAAGTTCATGAACAAAAAGTGCACTTCATTATGTTTGAAAATAATAAAAATAATAATAACTTAATAACATAATAACATTTGCTTATTTGTCCAGTAAAAATTTGAAAAATAAAATAATAAACCCAAAATAAAAGTTTTATTATGCTGATACATAAAAGAATAAATTTTGTAACCGTTATTCTGCAAGTTAGAACAACTAAATGACTTTAAAAAGTTTTTTTTAAATTCGCCTTTTTTCCTATATTTTTGCCTATTTCGAATTTTAGCTGCCTATTTATCAAAAATTCCGGCCTTTATAGGCGCCTATTTGGCCCTTTTTTTTCTGCCTATAAATTCGGGTTTTAATAATAAGAGAGTAAATGCACGAGCAAATAGAATTTTGCAACATTGTTTCTTTAACCTATCAGGCATTAACAAAATTCAGCAGTTCATGAGCGGCGGTCACTCGTTTGTACATAATCAAGTTTTTTGAATTCTTTGTTGCAATGTGATTATTAGCTTGTGGAAATTTAGTAATTGTGATACTGTAGTTCCCCCAAAATATTTAATTTTACACATACATCTTTAAAGTAAAATGGAAAAAGTACATGTTAAGGAAGAGTGGTTAGAAAAAAATAGATAACCTAAACTACAAGGACAATGCAGTATTTTGTATTGTTTGTGATAAATCGTTATTAACTTCTAAAGGGTGGCAGGACATAGAACAACTTTATAAAACGAAATTGCATAAAAACAATGTTAAATTGAAATTAGGCTTAATCAGTTACATTATTTGGAAGTAGGTAGTTGGAAAAGACGGACGTAAACAAAATTATATTTTTAATTCGAGGGATCAGAGTAGCAGGGCTGAATTATTGTGAGCTATGAAAATTATTGCATCTAACATTTCTGTAAATTCTTGCAAACATCTCAAAGAAAACTATTTGAAGTAATGTTTGGTGTTCTTGAAAGCAGTGTTCTATCAGAGATCAGAGTTTTCTTTATCGTCTACAAAACCTTCGTACTTGATTTTGGAAGCACTTGACCCATATTTTTATAATTACAATATAAGTGATGTTAAGAAAGCATTCGCCTTTGCGTTGCAATTTGACGAGACGTCCAAGACTGTAACCCAACGAGAACTACAAACTCGCATTAGATTCTAGTCTAAAATAGAAAACTGTATTAGTTCAAAACACCTCCAGACTTTTTCATACGCCATGCTGACGCAGGTACAATTAACAAACTTTTGCTCAAAGCTTCAGACGAAGGAAACCAGGCGTACTGACTGACTTGATTGTCATCTTATTTAGTAGTTGTCAAATAGTAAGGTGATATTGTAATAAGTTAATTGGTGTAAAAATTGAACGCTAATGAAGGAAAGAGTTTGCAAAACGAGTCTGCCACTACTACGAAATCGTCTCTAATAAGGACAAGTATCAAACTGTGTGTCACTTTGCTGCAAAGGGCCGTATGAACGAACAGTAAACAGTGATTACAAAAGAATAACAGGTCGTCCAGTGTCGGAAAATACTCGAAAATTGTGTAATGCTTTCAAAAAAATCTTTAAAAAAGAAATCCAAACACATCGGAGCTGGCTGCTGCTGCTGCTGCTAAACGTGACATGACCTTATTTGCATGAATTAAAAGTTGAGAGAATAGAAATTAAAACGTGTAAATGCAAGATAGTTCCTCATTACACTGCCAGATAAAAAGCCCGAGCGAAGACAGCGTGCCGCAAAATTGTAGAGAAAGGGGCACCGAAGATTATCGTCGTTGACGATGAAACGTACACAGCACGTGATCCTGCTGATATTCGAGGAAGAAAGAACTATCGTTGAGCGATGAAAATGAGGTACCGATAGAAATGAAGATCAAACTGAAGAAGAAATTTTTTTAAAAGTTTTTGTTATGGTAATCAATGGATGAATTCGGAAATGTGTCTGATCCTTTCGTTTCTGAAAGAACTATGAATAAGGACATATACTTAAAGGAGTGCATTAAGAAGAGACTGCTTTCTTTCATTGCTGGACGTGATGTTCTTTTCTATCGCGATCTAGCAACGTGTCATTATGCAAGATAAAACATTGAATTTTTGAAAGCGCAAAACATTGATTTTATTCTGGGCACTCATTAAAAGAATATACTCTTCTAAATCAATGCCAGCAAAAAATATAAAAGAATAATCAAAAGAATTAGTAAAGAAGTGGCTCAAGAGAGCGGTGAGAAATTAATGAAGAATATCAAAAAGACGCTTCGTCAGATTGGTAGAGATGAAGTATATGGTCCTATAAAAATTATGAACTAATTTATTTGGACTCTTCTTTGTCTAAGTTAAGATTAAGTTAAATATGTTCCCTAGTTTCAGAGAATAAAAATTTCAAAATGAGTCCGATTTCCCCTATCATGCCTTATACAGTATTTTTCATCTAGCATTTGGGTTGTGATGTCAACAAGCTCCGCCCAAAAACTGTATGGGTAGACACGCGTTCGTGCGCAGTAGGTAATGAAAACCTAGTTTAGAAAGAGATGAAGTATGTATAGTTGGATTGTGAATTTATAAGCAGCGCGTTGACGTCACAACCCTAATCCTAGCCTAGGTGAAAAATACTGTAGTTAAAGTTCATTAAGTTTCAAAATCAAGCCTGTGTTTTTCCCAATGAAATGTCGATTCACTTTGAAAAGTCTATAGTTTTCAGGTTTCTTCAGCGTTGCATGAACTACTTTTTCAACTCGTTCAATAGCTGAAATAAACTACTAAAAATACAAAAACAAAGATTTGCTTGCTGCCTATATATTTTTATAAATACAAAGTTGGCGTTAATTAAGGATACTAACGAAATTTATATGAAGCTTAATAATAACGAGGATTATTTTGGAACATAAATAAGAGAAAATAAACAAGGGAATGAATGTTTTAAATGAAGTTTAAGATAAGCGCAATTAATTAGCTTTAATGAAAATTTCATTCTAATTGCAATTACATTTAAAATGAAATAATACTCGCATTTTGCTTTGAAATTACTTCCTTAGCAACGAAATTATCTGTTATGCTTTGGATATTTCGTAGGGGGTTCCATTAAATAGGATATGGAAACAACGAGTTAGAGAGCTGAAACATAAAACCCGACTACATTAACTCGAAAAATAAAGGCAGACATTGAAATCTGTTTTGGTAAATAATAACCGTCCCGGGAGTGTAAAAAATGAGAAGCACGCGTATGAAATAAATCTATCAAATTTTTAGGATATTAAATTAATCCTAATGTATATTTCAAAAAAATAGGAGGAACACTGTATAATAACAACGGTGATAAAAATGATTTAGTTTACTGGTGCGTGCAAATTATTATGCGATATACATCATTTTCAAGACGTTTAAATTTGAAACAAACAGGGACTGAAACGCTTCCTCTTTTACATGGCCTTTTAAAGACATATTAATTATTCCCGGCAGAATATACGGTAAATAATCGAAAGTTTTTTTTTCTGTTACCATCCGCATATCGATCAGCTCTACAAGAGGAAAGAGAGAGGGTGAAGTTGTTAAAGTTTCAAGACCAGAGGTTTAGGTATTTTTGAGTTGTTCGAGTTGGGATTTATTGTGGCTTTCCTAAGGTTAAAGTTACAAACAGTTTTGTCGATGGAAACGCGTATCTCGGAAATATATCTTAACAACAACCCTCGTCGACTCATAAGAGTTAGATTAGAGAAACTAGCTTTAGGTACTTCATCATCGTTTTATTTTTGGGGTAAATTTTTTAAAATAGAGTTCCATAACACTTTTAATTTGTTAAACAAAAACTAATTGTTAAAAAACAAAGCACAAAAAAAATTAAAATATAAAAATGTATTTTTGGCAATTAGAGACTAAAACAAAAGGAAAAACCACTCTGAAAATTAAAAAAATAAATCCTGGCAATTTCTATTGTTTTCTTAAAAAAAAAAGAAATAATTCGACGCTAACGAGGTACGAATACAATTTTGATAATTAAAACCTACACGTTATTTTCGAATTCTTAAAAATGTTTGAGATTCTTAACCTTCAAGATGTACGTCGTTTATTTTTCGTTTGTTATTACAGAATAAATTAGGTAATTACGTCTTTTACCTGGAAAATTTTAGTAATTATTTACAATGAACTGCCTTCTTTGATAATTTATGAAATAATTAGGACGTGTTCTGCTCTGTCAAGCTCACATTTAATTAGGAAACATCTTTTAAGATTATTTTGATTTGGGATTCATCTTTTAAGTTTGTGTTATTGATTCGTTTCCTCTTCTTTATGTTTGCCTTTCAGGAATATTTTGAAAGGCATCTTTTATTTAATATACCACCACTGGAAAAAATTGTTGAAATTCTGAAGTCAGTCATTAAGTTCTGCTTTTTACTTGCCTGTCAGTGAAAATCAGTGTACGAATTTTGTTCTTCTTAAAAGTATTAAGTACTTCGTGTAGTCGTAGTTATACCAGTAATTTTCAATCGGCAGAAGTTCAAAGTAAATTTTATATAAGGAAGTGTAAGTTACAAAGTCACCAAAAATGCTTTTGTTGATAAATCGTAGAAATTTTGGGGCATTCAGTAAAAGGTAGTCAGGTCAGTTTCAGGTTTTAGGGTTAGATGATGGATATCTACAGGAATTTGTAGTGTAGATTGGTTCACTTTAAGGGTTGATTTAATCGAGTGTGGACTTTTTAGGGTTGAATAGGTAGCTAATGGAAGGCCCATAAATTCAGGTTCGATTAAATTTTACCAGTTATCGTTACGTTCGAAATGGCGTAGTGCTAAAATGGTATCCGTGTAGAATCCTAAAACGTTCGTCACGATATTTAATTGAGTATAAAAGCAATAAGTCTTTAAAGACTGATTGGTTTAATACGGCGAAAGCAATCGGATTAATTTGTTAAAGAAGAATGAATGGTTAGTTAGTTTAGGTGTATCGTGAGTGGTCTGCTTATATATCGTTCGAGTTCGCATATAATTATGCTATTCTACGGCTTACAATGGATACAGTTTGCTTGCATTCTGATGAACGTATTGAGGAAATGGGGAGGCTATTATGTTACCCGTATAAGCGAATATGTTTGCGCTACAAAGTACTTCCCTTTTCCTAATTACGAAGCAATACATTTTCAGGATGCCGTTTGTTTTCCGTATGAAAGCTATTATTGGATCGAAAACAATGAAGTACGACCGTTTCCGCTTTCCTCGCGCGATTGTTCTACTGTTTCGTTATTATTTTTCCTATTTTTCTTTGTTTAGTTAAGAGTTTAAATTAAACGGAAACTCTTGTGTTAAGTTTGCGCTCACCGAAATGTGCAGATAACGAAAATAGTATAGGTGTGTAACTCCAGCGAAACTTTCGGAAAACGTTGGTGTATATACGTCAGTGAAATAATTGCTGGAGTTTGTGGAAATATGTACCGACACAACAACTTGCAGAATATCATACCAACAACCACATTTGATAGCAAAAGTTTAATTACATTGTTACGTTATAACCTCGGGCACTTTATAACGTTAGGATGTAACTTCAGTTTTGAAAAACTTGCCATTTATAACAGTTTAATAAATCACCTCTGCTTCTGACGTATTCAAAAATTGAAACGAATCGCAAAAATATCCTAACAGTTTTTTCGACTAAGAGAGCTTTAATTCGTCACTAATACGTCACCTCGTTTCCGAACAATGGAAAACAATTTCATAAAACAAACGACCCGCTGACAATCACCCTTTAAAAATATCTATCTAGGTCAGATAATGATCATAAAAGGGCGGAAACTATCAGAAAAACCAGAAAAGGCACTTTGAGTTATTTCTGCAGTGACGCCATACGTGTGCTGGTATATATCAAAACGTGACTGTCCTCAAATCGATTTATATAGAATTCCCAGTTTTATATCCACAAGTAGAAATGTTAATAATACGTCATTTGTTCAAGATTACACCTCCCAACTTCGTGACAGACTTTAATTACAGAACGTTAGTTTTATGCAAATCTGATCATATGCCCGGTTTTGTTTAACGTGATCATTTTGATTCTAAACCACGAATTTATGTTTTTATTTAATGCGCTTTAAGTACGGTTTATCGTGTTCGGGAAATATATGTAGGGCGGAAAAGAAAATGGGAGAATTGGAAAGTAAAGATGTATGTCAAAGATGAATGATTAAAGAATCAAAGGAGTTTGACCTCTGAAAAGAACAAATTCTGACGAAGATGATAATAAACAATACGATATGAAGGAAGAGAAGCCAAGAAAAGGCAAAAGTTGAACAAGAAAACCAAACAGAAGGGTACAGAAGGGAAAAGGAAGGCGATTTAAATGTGAAAGGAATAAGGAAGAACGAAGGAAAACAAGAAGAAGAGAAGATGCAAGGAACAAATAAAGGAAAAAGGAGATGATCGATCGAAATAAGAAAACAAAATACAATGACGAGGAAACCAGCAGAAAGGATCCAGGAAGGAGAAGAAGATGACAAAGGCGTGCAGAGAAAATGCAACGAACAGGGAAAGGAAAATAGAGATGATAAACACAACAGAGGAGAATAAAATAAAGAGGTGAAATCAGAGACAACAAAGGAGAAATGACAAAAAGAAGAAATGATAGGGAAGATGCAAGGACCCGAAAAGTGAAAGGGAGGAATAAACAGAGAAGAGAGTACAATACAGGGCGCAAAAACTTTTTTTGTCTATATAAATGTTTCGTGAATACAGGTTATTTTTGTAAAAGTGTTTATATGTCTTGATTTCGCCATTCAATTGTCAAAGTATCCATTTAGTGTATTTATTTTGTTTCGAGATCGCTAGTGAACCAGAGAATGTACATAATGCTATAATTTTGTTGCATCTGCAAAAAAGCGTCAAGTCGAGATCGTTCGTTTGCTCAATGTCGAAAACTCTGTGATGTCCAAAACCATTAAAGGTTTCAAGAAGTTAGGGCACACCAAAGACCGTCCGCGAAGTGGACGACCGCGCACTGCCAGCATTCCTCCCAACCCCAAAATCATTCGTAAACGAATCAGGCGCAATTTTCGGCGATTAATGAGAAAACTTGCCAGGGAAATCGATGTAAGTCCACCCTCCGCCATATCGTCAAGAGAGAGCTTAAACTCAAGTCTTTGAAGCTGCAAAACCACCAGTACCTCCCCAATAAAAAGTGTGAAATGGGCTTGTAACGCTGCTGACAGCTGTTGCATAGACATGGTAGTCAATTCCACAGAAGAACATGAACATTGTTTCGCCACTGAGGAGGCCCACAACGTCCAAAGCGACAGAGTACTTGCCAGCGGTTTTTCAGTAGCTAACAGAAAAGGTCGTGTCGTTTCACGCACGCTGAAGCCTGCAGGAGTCATGGTTTGGGCTGGTACGTCCTTTGCAGGCAAAACTGACCTGATTTTCGTTGACAACGGCATAACAATTAATCCCAACAACTACGTCACCGATGTTTTGGAAGCCGTAGTGATTCCGTGGGCTCAACAAACTTATCCTGGTCAGTAATAGATATTTCAGCAGAATTCACCACGGCTCAAGACTTTTTGCAGAGCACATTTTCCAGATTTTATCAGTCCACAAGAGTGGTCATCATACTCACCCGATTTTAATCCATTCGGCAACTCCAGGAAAATGTAAGAAAAAGGAAACGAGCAGAAAAGAAGTCAGAAGAAAACAATAGAGCAGAAAAAAAGAAGATGAAACTGAGTACAGAGAAAGGAACAAAGGACGATGAAGACGAAATAGAGATTTGGAAGGAAGGAAAGAAACAGTGGCATAAACGAGATTTAAGGAGAAAAGGTAATAATATAGAGATGATACAACTGTGAGAGGAAATATGCAACGAAATGGAAACTAGCAGGAAAAAACAGCACGGAACGAAAAGATAGAGAAGCTGAGCAAAATAATCGAGATCTGAAGGAACAAGGGAAAACGACAAAGAATCATAAATTTTCCCCTAACAATTAATTACAAAAAACAAATTAACAATTGTTTGTTTCAGGAAATAACCTTTAAAAAATAAAATTCCGCAGAGTTAAATTTCAAATTGGGTAGACGAGAGGTTATAAAGGTTGAAATGTGAAAATGAAAAATAAATACAAAACTTGCAAATTTAAATTAGGTAACACTAATTAACTGCGGCTACCTACAATTACGCAAGTTAAATTAATAAAGAGAAAGGGTAAGCTGTTATGAAATAATAGCATCGGCAACAATTGGGTAAATTTAATTTAAAGTAATACAAACAAGTAAATTACGCAAACAGGCTTTGAACAATTAAGTGAAGATGGTAAATTGGGAGAATTACAACAATTTCCTTGCATGTCTTTTAAATAAATTATTGGTATAATCGTTATAATTAGGTTAAATATTAATATAAAACCAGAAGGTTTCAACATTTTCACTACAAAAAAAGAAAAAAAAAATCAGCAGTGACCCTCAGTTTCAACTTAAAATTGTAAAGCAAATACTTGAACGTTCAAAAAAAAAATAAACGTCTGCAAATTATTTCCATCTTATTCTGTTTATTTTTCAATAAAACACCCACGTCGAACGTTTTTATGCAAGTTAAAAACGTAAATACGAATATACTCCTTTTATCTAAAACGGAAACAAGCCCCGAAACTTTAAAAAAATTTAAAGCCTTATTTTTAGAACTACGAGATAAAGCCTATTTAAAACGAAAAAAATTGTAAAACATATACCATTTGTAAGCTGAGCTGATTTTAAAGAGGAATTTGTTTACTTAATTTTTCAGGAAGCTGCGTTGCCTTTTGAATTTTTCATGTTTGAAGCTCATATTGAATTCTGATTCGCGTTTTCGCTTTCTATCAAGTATAAAATCCCGTTTCATTTTTTTAAAACGAAATTTATAAAAATTGTGTTTTTCATGGAATACCACGAACGTTAAACGTTTTAATAATTAATTCCGCGACAGAATTTCTAATAACAATCTTATTCCTCAAATTCCATTGTTTCATGAGGAGAGAAGTATAATATGTTAGTGAAATTCCTTAGTAAATTCCTTTAATGCTCGGAGAATAATTAAATTTACGTCACACTGACCGACAGCAAATGAACCGAATGTGAAAAAGGAGGTCCAAGTTGACGTAATGTTAAAAGATAACGTGATTAGTACCGGCTTCTCATGCGGAGCATTTAATTAAGAATCCGGATGTTTCCTTTTGAATAGAAATGCCTCGCTTGATAACGTGATATCGCATCTGATAAGCTTGTTTTAGTCTTTTCGGATACAGTACCCAGCTGCTGGGTAAAATCTCATCTCGGAAGTAATTTAAATATTCTCACGATTGATAACGTGTCGCCTGTTAAGGGCGCCCCAAGAAATTTAGGTTAATGAAGGAGACGTTGATGACGCGTTTGTTAGTTATTAAGTTAGTTTACGTACAACATCAATATTATCTTTAGCACCGAGTGTGCAGATTCTAAGAAATCAATTACCTCAGATGAAGTAGGTAAACACGCCGTTTATGGTTAACTAGCGTGTATTCAACAGATAAAATGGCCCTCCAGGGAATAGATATTGACCTAAATTGGTACTAGAGTTTACCAACGTTCCCAATAAATTTGTTTGCGTGATACTATTCCTTCACAAACCCCTATCCATCCATATAGAATAGAGTTCACGAGTGCCTCCAAATTAAATTGATTTTCAGATATTCTCTAGCTGCGTATTTTACTGACCTGGCTCTCTCTTTATTCCCAAGTCGTGTCAAATTAACTGATATGCTTTTAAATTTAATTGGGTTAATTCGAGGAGTCATTAATTTTGTTCACTTTCCTAACCCTCTCTCTTCCTTTGTTTATTGAACAAGCATGGGGGTTATTCGAGTTTCGTGCAAAAAACCAGGAGTGACGAAGGGGTGTACGCTTTAAACATTTTCCTTCGACACTTTTTTATTCACGTACTTTTTGCGGTAATGAAAACGTCGAAGTAATAGACATGCTAAGATTCTACGGTTATTTCATATTAATTAGTCGGTACAAAGTTAGTGAATCTACATAGACATGGAACAAAAACTGTAATAGGTAGGTTTCAAACAAAATATACTGAAACTCTCAACTTCTATTTTAGCTCGAGCGAAACGCTGTCAAACTACCTTAACTCTACGATAAACATTTACAAATGTCAGCTTATCCTGAGGCTTATTTAAAATATTCTAAAATTCGTCGAGCTAATCCATTTCATATTGGAATATTTACTGTAACAAATTAATTAAGTTTGTTTGGAAAGACCTGCAGGTAGAAACTTTTTAAACTAAATTAAAAAATGTGAAAACTAGCAAACGATGTAAATCACCATTTTCAAATTTCTAAATCTGCATAAAAAAATGTCTTGAATAGTTGTTTTACTTTTAGAGAATACCTTTTTAAAATAACACAGTATGAAGTGCGCAGGGACCAAGCAGTAAACATAAAAAAATCAAGAATCTTTAAATAAAAATCGAATTGGGGGAAAAGAAAATTAGAAAGTATCTTGGGTAAAACCTGAAATGAAATTAATTTTTTGCGTAGAACGGAAGAAGGCAGGTTGATTTTACCATATAGTTATTGATTGTCGGGGGCGGCTCAAGGTAAATTTATACACATGGGCGGACTGGTATGGATAGCTTGTTGAGCGGCCGCTCGGATCGCCCGGCCCTTAAGCCACCCCTGTTAATTGTCTTGTTAGTCAAGAAGTAAGAATTTACCTCCCTAGAGAAGTAAACATTACTCTAAAAGCCAAGCATAGCTATACATGCTGCTTATATTTTTTTATAAATTAATTTAAAGGCAAATGTTAAAAGTTTTTACTTGCAGTTTATATATCTACAGCGGAAAAATATAGTGTGGAAGAAGAAAGATTTACCCTGTGAAGTATGAATGATAGTAGCCCAAGCGTATGCGAATCTCACAGTGTAGATTTTTCTTCCCTGAATTCTTCAAATTGCTTTGACTTTCACAGAGTAAAGACGTGCTGTTAATCACTCCTAGTGCTGTGACAACTCAAAAATACTATATCAACTGGCCGAAAGGTCACCACATGGTAGTGCAAGGATTGCAATAAACACAACTTGAATAAGTGAGTACAAATTTTAAATTTTGTGGCCCTCGGACCCATCCATTTAAAATGTTTGTACAGCCATCACCAAATATATCAACAAATTGCTATGCCCCAAGTACCTACATCAATGCAATTGCAAGTGGACCAGCAAAAGCTAGTTAATCAACAAATAATACCAATGCAACAGATAAGCTATAACACTACACCACATTTAATTCCGCATCAACAACTAAACTACAACACTTTATCGCATACAGTTCCCCTACAGCAACCACATTTTAATCCCACGCTTGTTATTCCAAATTATCAAACAGAATATCCTCCGATGCAACAAAAATCTTCAGAAGAATGGCAAAAAGTCGAATATAAAAAGAGATATAGAACTAACCCAGATATTTCCACTAAATCAAAACGACAGTGAATTATTAACGACTACTGGCTAGGCAAACCAGTAGGTACCGATAACAAACAAATATGGTCCTCTCGACGAAAAACAAACAAAAGAGCTGAATGAAAAAACGGAAAAGAATGAAGTAAATTCAACAAAGTCGCCACCAATATTCGTCAGCGGTGTCGAAAATATCGCCCCGTTAAGAAAATTGCTAGACAAAATCGCACCAAAGGCATATACACTGAGAATCGCCCTCACATGTCAAATGAGTAACATTAGCCAATCATAACGTTGAATTTTTTGAGTAACAACCAATCACAATTGAATTAATCAGAAATTTTCCCTAGGGAAAAAGTGAAAATCTGTCAAGTATGATACATCAGAAATAAACATAGTCAAATTAAAGCCAAATATTGTCAAATAATAACGTTACGACATTTTGCCCTGCCTTCCAAAAATGTGTTGTGTTGCATCGTATACAAAATATACAAATTTAACAGTATTAAATTATTCTTGTTTTTGTAATTCGGGCGAAAAAAGAAAAGAGGTTGTATGCTGCAATTGCGGGGGAAATCACCCAGCTAGTTATAAAGGGTGCACCCTAAGAAAGCAACTTCAACAAAAACTGTATCCAACACTACGAAAAATAGATCTATTCAGCAAACCACTCAAGCAAATCCTCAGTTAAGAACACAAACAAGCTACACTCAACCAAACATGAAACACAAGCATTAAACAGTTAACAGGCACAACAATCGTGGCAAAATAATCAAAAAGTAAACTCAACGGAATCCAAACAACAGGACGATAGAATTACACACCTAGAGCAATTAGTAAACAAACCAACTGAAAGGATAGACTCTATGCTAAACATTATCACTCTTCAAAGAAACCAAGAACTTAAAATATTCGTGGTTATGAACAATATAGACATAATTCTCATTTCGGAGACACATTTTACAAATAAAAGTTACCTCAAATTTCCTAAATACACTCTTTATGACACCAAACATCCAAACGGAACAGCTCATGGTGATGCCGCACTAATAATTAAAACATCATTTAAACAAAAACTATGCAGTAGACTACCTTCAGGCTACTAGTGTCACTGTTGAGGACTGGCTAGGACCAATTACAGTTGCAGCTATATACTCCCCACCCAAGCATACCATAAAAAAGAACGCTAGAATCAGTTCTTTAACACCCTTGGCTACAGATTCATTGCTCGAGGGGATTATAATGCCAAGCACCCATGGTGGGGCTCAAGGGCTCCTACTCCAACCCCAAAATGTCGACAGCTATATTCAGCAATGCAAGAAAACAATCTCATTCCGGTAGCTACTAGAGAGCCAACTAATTGGCCCACTGACCGCAGAAAGTTACCCGTTGTAATAGACTTTTGTGTGATTAGAGGTATAGCCACGAACTACTTAAGCATACAGTCATGCTTGGAACTGACATCCGACCACTCTCCTGCGATCGCTACAATATCATCACAGATTCTACAAAAACAGAGACCAACTTTACTTCACAATAACAAAACAAACTGGGATGTCTTCAGAGAAGAACTAGCTAGTGAAACAAACGACAATATGCACCTTAAAACAAAAGAGGACCTAGAACTTGCAGTTGAAGACCTAAACAACCAAATACAAACAGCGGCATGGAAGGCAACACCAGCAGATGAAAAATCCCACAGACTAACAAACTGCTCAAGAAACGTTAAAGAAAAAATTAGTGAAAAAAGAAAACTAAGAAAACAATGGCAGCAAACTGGATCACAACACGATAAATCCAAATTAAATAGATGCATCAAAGAACTGAAAAAACTGTTACCCGAAGAAAAGAATGAAGCTATCCAAAAATACTTGCAAGCACTAACAGCGACGGAGATGACTGAATACTCGTTATGGAAGGCAACAAAAAAAATCAAGTAACCACAGGAGCATATTCCACTAATTAGACTGAAGGACAACAGCTGGGCCAGGTCCAATAAAGAGAAAGCAGCACCTAAAAACGGTTTTGCAGCCGTTCCCAAGAGAGGTTTCACAAGAGGAAGAACAGCAGATCCAACAACACTTGGAATCGCCAGACCAACTTGAACTACCACTAAAGAAGTTCAAGGTAAAAAAGGTACGTAACATCATTCATCAGGACCTAAATGCAAAAAAGCCCCCGGGTGGAATCTTATAACAGGCCGGATAATAAAAGAACTCCCTGAGAAGACAATAAGAATTGTAACAATGTTGTTTAATGCGGCTTTAAGACTGGAGCACTGCCCATTATACTGGAAGGTAGCCACAATAAACATAATTCCTAAACCAGGGAAAATCCAGAACTAGTGCAGTCATAGCGCCCTATAAGCCTCCTACCCATCATATCAAAGGTTTTTGAAAAACTGTTATTAAAAAGAATCAAACCGGTGCTTGTACAACGACAATTAATTCCGGAACACCAATTTGAGTTCAGAGAGAGACATGCAACGACTGAACAAGTACACAGAGTTGTACGCAAAATTAATGTAGCCCTCGAAAATAAAAAATATTGTACAGCCGTTTTCCTAGATGTGACCTAGGCCTTTGACAAAGTCTGGCACATGGGGTTACTTGTCAAGCTTACGGAAAACTTACCTCACAACATATTTCGCATACTAAAATCCTATATAAGCGACAGGCAGTTTGTAGTCAGACATCAGAATGAGCACACAGAACTACAGCCAATCACTTCGGGCATTCCACAAGGAAGCGTGTTGGGACCATTACTTTATGTATTATTCACTTCAGATCTCCCTACACAAAATGACACAAAGGCCGCAATCTTTGCAGACAATACAACAATAATTATGGCAACACACAACAATCCGGGAATAGCATCAAGATCACCTCAACAAAGTCCAAGCCTGGCTTCAAAGGTGGCGGCTGCAAGTTAACGAACAAAAGTATATCCAGGCAACGTTCACTATGAGAAAAGAAACATGTCCACCAGTTATGCTCAACAACAGGCTGCTACTACAAGAAAACTGTGCCAAATATCTTGGAATGCATCTTGACCGCAGGTTAACCTGGAAAACGCATATTTGGAACAAGAGGAAACAACTCGGCTATAAATTTAGTAAATTATACTGGTTAATAGGAAGAACATCTCAACAAACTCTAAAAAGCAAAGTGTTAATATATAAAGTACTGCTAAAGCCAGTGTGGTTGTATGGTATACAGTTGTGGGGCATGACTTCTACCAGCAACATTGAAATTCTCGAAAAGTTTCAATCTAAAGTGTTAAGAACAATAGTTGATGCTCCGTGGTTTATTACAAATAACATAATAAAAAGTGACCTAAAAATGCCAACTGTAAAAGAAGATGTGCAAAACTGTAGTGAAAAGTACAATGATAGACTTAAACTGCATCCAAATAGACTTGCCAAAAGATTACTTACTGAACATTCGGATACACGCAGACTTAAAAGATTTAAGCCATCAGATCTAGGAAATAGATTTACGTAATTTATAACCAATTATTTAACAGAATTATACAATTCTTATGTATTCTTAAATAACACAAATCTAATTTGAGATGGTAGTTAGTGTATAAAAGCAAGAAACCACTGGATAATTGCTACAGGATATTTTAGTTTAGTTGTTTGTTGTTGTTTAATTCAATTTAATTTAGTTTAGTTTGTTATACATTTTACTTATTGTCCTTTTAGGGCAGATTGTAAAAATTTCTAGGAGAAATAAAAACAATTCTTCAAATAATTTGAAGTTAGTCTAGTCTTAAATCTTTTGGAAATTATAGGGCTCACGGCATTGTTTTCATAAGAAAAAAATATAAAAGTAACCTAGTAACACTGCAGAAGTAACAAAAAAGTAACTCCATACTTTTATTGATACAAAAACTGTATTAAGAAAATTATTATAAAATGTACTAGGAAACTTGAAATACACAGTAGGTACAAGAATCTATTTAATTTAAGTATACAACAGAACGGTGTACATGAATATAAGTACTTGAAACTCACTACTAAATATTAATGGAAACAGTGTAATTTTTGAAACTAAAAATACAGCAATCTTAATAAGTGTATTTTAATAATTTATTAATCATCATTTAACTTTTTAATTTTTCTATCATTTTATTGGGTTTCTTTTTTAAAACATTTTCATTCGTATTTAAATTATGTTTAATGTGTTAAATTTCTTTGGCAAACGTTGTAGCATTTTCTAAAATGGCTTCACCCAATCCAATCAAATAAAGATCTTTCTTCTTAGTACCTTCGCTTATCAACCATTTAGCTGCTTTCTCTTTTATGATGTCTGTTTCAATGAAATCTTCTTTTTGTTTCTTAATATCTTTTACGTATGTCTTGCTTATTTCTAACAATCTTATTTAAAAGTTGTTGGTGCTCTATTAATTTCCGTTTGGTTTCTTGTTCTCGCTATATATTTTCTAGAATAACAATCTTCTGATTTTCCAAATAGGCGCTATGAGACTTGTACGCCCTGGCTAACTGCAGAAGTTCTTCATCTGTTAAAACCAATTCAGGACGGTAATCACATATAGCAAGACCACTGACAATATTTAATAAGAGTTCTGTCAGACATTTATCATCAGTTAAAGCCCTTTTAGAGCAAAAAAAAACTCCTTTCTACGTCAGTACCTTCAGGTGTTAAACTGAGATATGATTTAACTACGATTGCAACATTAGGATATTTGGATATTTGCCATTCTTAAGTAATGAATATCAAAAACAGTCTGCGTTTGTTGCAGAACTTCTGCTTGTAGTAGGTTCAATTTACTGTTTGCTGAATATCTATACATCTTGCAATTTAATTTTGTGAATAGGTAATAATTAAAAATCTCCATCACTGTGAGATTCTGCGACTTTTGAGCCAAGGCATCTTAATCATTTGATAAGTCTATTAGTTACAGGTGTTTTTTCGTATGTGTGTTTTACTGAGATGTTAAAGAAAGATACAGTATGTTTCATCTAGCATTTGGGTTGTGACGTCAACTTGCTCCGCCCAAAAACTGTATGGGTAGACACGCGTTTGTGCGCAGTAGGTAATGAAAACCTAGTTTAGAAAGAGATGAAGTATAGTTGGATTGTGAATTTATAAACTGCGCGTGACGTCATAACCCAAATCCTAGGCGAAAGGTACTGTAGGTGGCATTGCTTTCTTAATGTTTTTAATGTTTAATTACTTTTAACACTTACAAGTACTGTAACTATTTATTTCATGTAACTAAATTTTTTATCAATATTTAGGCTACATATTTGTACTTAAAATCGGTGCAACTTCATTTACGTCAAGCAGTAGGAACGTAAAAAAATCTGTAGACCGTTAGATCGTTCTCTGAACGTGAACCCGAGTTTGAACAATTTCAGTAGTTTTTTTGATTTTGAAAAGTGTTCTTCTTAGTTGAAAATGAAGGCCGTATGAATCTTGTTCGCATTCTTCATGAATAAGGAAACCATTTTCAATACGATTACATTTCCAGAAAATTTATTTATTCATCTTTCTTCATTAAAAATTAACCCAGAAGGTGAAACCTTATTAAAAGTTTACAGGTCTGTTTTTAATCGGAATAATGTACACGACATTTACTTTTTTCTATTGTAAGAAGAAATCTTTCTTTTTTTGTCTGTTAATACCTGAAGATTAACATTTGAAAATTTGTAGATAATTTTTTGTGAAGATTACAATATTTATTTAATATTAATTGAATTTGTCGCAAGAATATCACATCTGAATAATAACTAGAGCATACAAAAACTGATCTCTGTTTATTTTTTGTTTCAGGAAGTACAAATATTAAAAGCATTAGTATTGGGTGAAGAAGAAAGGGGCCAAAGCCAATACCAAGTGATGTGTTTTATATTTCACTTTCCAAAAGATGCTTTTATCTCATCGGACGCTATGTCGAAATTACGTCAAAAAAATCCTGGTACAATTAGGACTCCTGAAGAAGACAGAGGCCGTGAAAATTATACGATGGATTACACGCTAGATTTAAGTCGTGTCACTGTTTTCTCTCCGCATGTTACGGATTTGTGCTCCGAAGCATCGGAGGCTTCTTACACTCGGTATGAAGATATCCAACTTTGGGCTACAGCACAAGGTAAGGCCTTTCTTTTGTTTTATTTTTGGGGGTTGGTGGGAATTTTGTAAATCTGGATGACACTTCGTTTTAAGTTTAATAATTGCATTCTTGGAATTTAACGAGTTGTCTTCTCATTTTCCAGTGCTTAGAATTCTTTTATGTAAATTAAATTACCGAATTGAATATTTATGTTCGCCATTTAAATTAATTATAATCTAAACATTTTTTATTTTCTGAACGTCTACTGTGCCAAGTTTCGTGATGATGAATCTAAACTTCAACATTCGATGTGATTTATATATTTTAGTAAAACTACCCTTAATGGAAATTCGATAAACTAAATCGTAATAATAAAATTTCCACAATTGTCAGAAAGGTATGTTATCCTTGAAAAAAATCTGTTTAAATGCTATTTATCGTGCTCCTTTGGATTATTTATACATGAAAAGGTTTTTGGCAAGCACTGCTTCATTTCTTAGTGATTGTGTGTCGGTGAATTTCCACAAAATCTATGCTGGAAAAATGCCAAGTGTAAAGCGTTGTACTTTTTAGGGCTGAAAATCAGCCTTTAAATGTTGTCGTGGATACGTACAAAAATTATAAGCGTAGTTAATTGCTCAAAGGGCGTAAAATCCAAAACAAAGAGGAATATAAAAGGTTGTAGGTCAGGTTTTTTCGTTTTGACATTTCAAAAAATTATGTCGTAACGCCCAAAATAATTTTAGAAAAGCAACCGTAAATAATATTAGGAACATACGTCACGTTAAACTTCTAATAATATTTAGGGAGTTATTCAGATGGAAAACTCGAAAAAGTCATCTACTAAGTGTAGTTCGGTTGTTTCGTGTTTATTTTGTGCTTATTAGGTGATTTATTACCAAAAAAGTACTTCAGTAATAATAAGTTTTACGAGAATCCGATTGATTGAATTACAAGTTTTATTGAGTTTCATAACAGGGGATTTATTATCATTTATTTCCAAGAAATCTAACTCAACCTATGCATTTCGTAATGCTAAATCGTGAAAAGTCTTGCAGATAAGTTTTTAGTAACTTAAAGAACTCTATTAGTACTTAGTTATTTTTCTCCTTTTCTAATAAAACTTTGTTTTCTGCCTTTTCCTTTGTGGAAAGTTTTAATATACAAACTAAACTTTCGTATTCGTATGAAAACCCTTATTGTATTATATAAGAACTCGGTAGTGACGCACAATAAGGATTTTTATTTTTCTAGCAATTCGTATTCAGGGGATATCTTTTGAAATGTAAAATAATACCGAAAGAATCCTCCTAGAAAATTTTAGTTTTGTCTCTTATTTGCTGAAGGAAAAACGAGTTGATTTTCATAATAAGGCTTGAATTTTTCCCCACACCTTACAAATAAAATTTTCACCGCATTTTAGAAAATACCCCGACAGAAACTTTGCCTACCGATTATCTGGCTTTCCGCATTAAACTAAGGTGATTTACATACTTAAAACTAAAGTATAACACTAAAACACTAACCCTGTCGTAATTACCAAGAAACAGAAGCCTTTACAAAATTTATATGAATCAGTAATGAGTTTTAGTTTGCTAGTAAATTAAGATAAGGTTTCCTACCAGCTTAGCTTTCGTTTCATACTCCCATTGTTAGGCAATTCGTGTGAGTAACTGAAACAGTCCTGAAGTTTCTAAAACTTCCTAACCAGCAAATTGTTTCTCACTTTTATATCAATTTTTAGCGAATTATGCGATCAATTTTACTGGAGAATTTGGTCAAAATTTGCCGAGTATTTTCACCTAAAATTCCTTTTAGCGCCGATCAAAAAGTGTTGGGCATCGAATTTTATTATTTAGTAAAATGTTTTTCTGGTATTTTACAACGAGTGATAACTTTCCCCTATTAAATTTTCAAAGTAGTTTGCTGGAACTCATCCTTTAGGATTTTATAGCTAGTACTCCTTGTCGAAAAGGGCATTTTTATCGCGTTTTTCTTAAACTCCTCAAGTTTTCTCCGGTAGTAAAAAATCGACTGTAATTACCGTTCGTCAGACAACAACCGCAGAAAGCGTAAAGTAAGCAGTCAAAGTTGCGTCATGCGTCTTCGGTAGCACGAAAGTCATAAGACAAGTTTGGAAATTAGTTCTTGGCAACATTCATAATTCAAAGCTGTTCGAGGATGATGGATTCCTAACAATATTCGTCGTTTTTGAGTTTGTAACTTTCTTGCGCCACTTTCAACTTACTTATCTTACCTTTCCTGCTGAGTTTCCATCGTGCACGCTCGAGTTGCTATCTGCTCTTTGTCATACGCTTCGAAAGTAATGATTTATGATTACCTGCTTAGTAGATGCGCCCCTTCGAAAATTTGCCCTTTGTAGGTTAAATATGCGCAAGATATCGGCTTTATTGTTCTTAATAACAGTCTTAGTACTGAATGAGTTTACGGCTGGTTTATCCTTGTAAGACGTGCAATTATATTCTAAAACACCTGGAAACTCGATATTACGGACAATGCCGGCTTTGTTCACGAAGAGTAACGAATTTTCCAAAAGAAGCACCTCAAAATCAACTGCGGCAAAGCTACAAATTTTATTTCCGCCGATATTAGAACATCAAAGGTTTGGAAATAAATAAAACGATAACAACTTTTAGCGAATTTTGTTAGTTGCTATGACAACTGAAATGTCCGAGCTCGTCAACCCCACCGTACCAAGGGATACCCTAATTGAGTTTTATAACTCCCCGAGATTGTGGAACGCACTGTCGTGGATTTAAGTAATATAATGTAGTATAAGGCTTTGTCTCGCAGGATTGGGCTTCCAGAATGATTTATTATTCTCTTGGGACACCGACTTTGGTGTCGCTGTGTAAGCTCACCTTTGAAACATCAAACGAATAACGAAAATCATTCCGATATATACCAACCAACCACCGCCGAACTCTTGAAAGTTCTCCAAACATTTTTACTCAGATTTATTAGTGGGCTTTCCAAAGTTATGTAAGGGAGTGTAAACGGAAATACCACCCATTATTTTACTGCCTGTCCTCACACTAACACACTAACGCACCCCTTAATTGCGTGCCAAAAATATAAATGAAGCTGTAACGTTAGTGGTTGATTAAAACCACGGGGCTTAAACGAGGATTGCATGTAAACGGAGGCTGACTACGTACTCGAGTTTACGAATTTAAGCTCGAAATATTACCGTAGGTAATTACAAAAAAAAAGATTTAAGTTTATATTACAGTTTTAATAAATTAACCCTGTGCCCAGCACGATTAGGGGGAAAATTTATCCAGAATTTACTTCAGAATTATTCCACCATGTAAAAAACTAAATGTAAAACTAAGAATTCTTATTTTATGTATTAAAGAAAAGCCAAATTTAAAAAAATCCCAAGCAGGAGATGTAGTCTGATGTTTCTGTTCCCCAGAGGAAAGATTTTTCCGAAATATCTTGGTGTAAAATCCTTGGAATGTACTTTAGTTTATTTTATTTATGGTTATTGTAATCCTTGTAAAGTCGCTTAAGGGCACATCGTGTTGAAGATGGTTGAAAATTTAGTTCCGACGCCTTCACTATTGTTGTTCATTTCAATTTCCATTCTAATCTAGTTTATGATACCTTCTTCATTCAAACTTACTTCTCCTTCATAATTCGCCATTAAAATATCTTGTTCTGTGATTAGTCTCCGCCTAAAATTTTTATTTCTTGCTTCCCCCATAATTTGGGCTATTTTATCTAAATTTTTATAATGCTAAACCAGTCTTTCCCAACTCCACAACCTTCTATATAAATAAGTACAGGCGCCCCACCATAATTTTTAATTTTAACTTACTACAACCATCTTGGTACACCTTAGTACTTCCACTTTGATATTCTAGCCTCAAATTCAATCAAAATTTTGCAAGTTTAACATGATTTTGCTCGAGCTAGCTTAGTGGCAATAGCGTTAATTTTATTTTCCTGCGCCGTTAAATATTTGACTTCTGATGCTACCCAAAAGCAATTTTGGCACCTACATCATGGTTTTGTTCTAAATCTTCATGCATTTAACTCATACTTATTTAGATACTTTTTGACCCTCCACAAAAAATTCAGCTTTAGCCACCTTCAGCGAAGTATAGAAAATGTTCCTCAAAATTTATAATCTTACTGTCGTTTCTCGCGTTATATTTTACGGTGTTAGGTTATTGAGCCATCGTGTGTATTCCAACCTCTTTCTAGGTATGGTACCGATCTGTTGTATGGTCTTGCTTTTCTTTCTTCAAGCTTCTGCGATGTTATCTTCTCATTATATTCTAAGATTTCCTCTTGCTCTTTTTCCCTGATTTCTCATTTTGAATACTTTTTGGGTATCTTGTGATTCTTGTGTTACAAAATGGTCGTACAGTTGTAGTTGATTTCGTTGTATTTCGCCTACTTCAGTAGTTTTCTTCCATATACAGCCTGTTCTTGTTTTTACCATTGCACGTCTTATACAGGGTGTAACATGAAGTAATGTCATCCTTTTAGGGGTATATTCTACAGCCAAAAATAAGAAAAAAATTCTTATAAATTTTTTTTTTCGAAAATGCTCCATTAGAAAGTTATTGACAAAATGCTTTATTAGTTGAAATAATTTAACAATTTTTATTTTATTTTAAATTTTATACTTTAATACTTAAATAATAACTAACAAATGCTCCATGATAAAAAACAAATTAATTGTAAATTTTGACAAGTGTTTGCCAAGGTAATAAAGTTAATACGAAAAGTAGCCACCCTCAGTATCTTCCAAAACCATTTTTTGCTTGAAAATCGCCAAGACATGTCAACAAAGACAGCAAGGGGGACATCTTTTTACATAAAATCCGGACATCTGTCATCAAGCCCTTAGCCGTCACAGCCACCCCCTCTAAAATTTTAAATGGCACCATACCATGCGTGGCACATCGTTGGAAAGGTAATTTCATAAGGAATTCATTCTACTATTTATTTTTTTTATTTGCTTCAAATTGAGACATAAAAAAATTAAAAAGTATATTTTGTTCATTCCGGTTAAGCTACTGAATATAGCAGTAGATACCTAGATCCTCTTTTTTATCTTTTGTTTTTTCATCTGTCAGTCAGCATTCAGTTTATTTTGAATATTATAAAAGTGTCAACATGGTTTACACCACTGCCGAAAGATTGTGCGTTTTTATTATTATTTCGGCAGTGGTGTAAACCATGTTGACACTTTTATAATATTCAAAATAAACTGAATGCTGACTGATAGATGAAAAAACAAAAGATAAAAAAGAGGATCTAGGTATCTACTGCTATATTCAACAGCTTAATCGGAATAAACAAAATATAGTTTTTAATTTTTTTATGGCTCAATTTGAAGCGAATAAAAAAAATAAATAGTAGAATGAATTCCTTATGAAATTACCTTTCCAACGATGTGCCACACATGGTATGGTACCATTTGAAATTTTAGAGGGGGTAGCTGTGACGGCTAAGGGGTTGATGACAGACGTCCGGATTTTACGTAAAAAGATGTCCCCCTTGCTGTCTTTGTTGACATGTCTTGGCGATTTTCAAGAAAAAAATAGTTTTATAAGATACTGAGGGTGGCTACTTTTCGTTGAAAAACCCTGTATAAAGTTAATATGGCTTATCGATCTTATGTATGGTTTGGCAATTTTGAGCAACTGTTATGATTGTTAGTTTTTATTTAAGTATTAAAGTATAAAATTTAATATAAAATAAAAATTGTTAAATTATTTCAACTAATAAAGCATTTTGAAACTGTCTTTGTCAATAACTTTCTTATGGAGCATTTTCGAAAACAAATTTATATGAATTTTTTTCTTATTTTGTGCTGTAGAATATATCCCTAAAATGATGAGATTACTTCATGTTACACCCTGTATAAGTGAATTTTCGCTTTGGTATTTAATTCTCTTTTACTCATCAGGGTATTGTTTATGTGCAAATATATTCTGTTCTATTTTTCACTTCATAATCTATTCTTCCTTCTTTGCTAATTATTTTTCCTAACAATTGTACAGTTTCTTCTCACTTCAGGTTTTCCCCATTTCCTTCTTTGTGGTTTGCAGTACTATACTCTTATCGGCATTTATAACCATGCATTGCCTTTATACTTCGATTTTCTGTATACACATTTCTTTGAGCTGATGTCTGCTTCTTGTTATTAGAAGTATATCATCTGCGTATAACAAACAGATCTTGTACGTGTTAATACCGGGTTAAGGTTGAGAACTTTTGGGTTTGATTTTTGCATATTTTATTTATGTAGTCCATGATAATGACGAACAATAGCAGGTTCAAGCTGTCACCCTGTTTTATTCCTTTGTTGGTTTAAATCTTATTTTTCCTGTAACCGTTTTATATAATGTGCTTTTGATAATTGTAATCAATCTTGGCGTTACCCGTAGTTCTTGGAATGCTTCCCATAGATGTTAAGGTAGCACCAGGTCGGAAACTGCTTTTATGTTAGGTCTAAACATGGTATAATTCTTGGTTGTTATATTTTCTTCTCCTTGTCTTATATTAGGCATTCTGCCTGTTTTTCTTCGCCCACCTATGGCGTGGTGTCTGTTGATGATTTCCAGCTCTCTGCCTATCTCTTTTCTGGGGTCTTCCTGAGTTTCGGTATCCTTGTGGCTTCCAATCTCTTGTTATTTTGAGTAATCGTTGCTTGTTGTACTAATATGTTTGTCCCAGTATTTTGTTCTCTGGTTTACAAACTTTACAACGTCTGTCACTTGGCAAGCTTCTCTCACTTCCTGGTTTCTTATTCTATCCATCCGTGTCTTTCCTATAATCGTTCTAAGAGTTGTCCTTAGTAATTATTTTGTCTTTGACTTGTCGGCTCTTGTCTTCGCTCTGTAAGTATAATAATCGCCCTAACAAGTCTTGTAAATTTAGACTTTGCTATTTGTGTGCAGGTATTTATTCTTCCAGATTACGTCCCTTAGGTATCCGGAAATTCTGGCTATGTTAGCTGCCTTACTTCGTGATATAGGTTGCATCGGCTCGTTAGCTGTACTCCTAACTAATTGAAGTCCATTACGTGCTCTATTGGTTTATTCTCGACAACCAACTTGCAGTGAATTGACTCCTTCGATAGTACCATGGTTTTTGCCTTATCTGTTGAGATGATAATATTATAATTATCTCGATGTCAAATGGAAGGGATGGGTCATCATCGGCTTAGCAGACTTTTCCGACTTGGTTGGGGCCCATATTATATCCTTTTACGTCGGTCAAACCCTGTATAAGTTCGTCCATTATCAGATTGAACAGTGTGGTGTTCAATGAGTCGCCTTGTCTAATACCGGTGGCGATAGGAAGTTCTTCTGGCATATCATCCCACGTTATAATTTTCCTTGTTTTTGTGTTCATGTCAAAAATTATTTTAATAAGATTCTGTGGTAGAGTTTTTGTTTGCAATATAATGATCACATTTTGCAGTCTAATTCGATCGAACGCTTTCTTTAGGTCTACAAAACATAAGAAGGCTGGTAAGTTCTATTCGATCGCTTTCTCTGCAATTTGCCTTATAATGAACATCGCGTCTGTCGTGCACCGGTTTTTGCGCAAACCTTGTTGTTGTTCACTCAGTTTCGCGTATGCATTTTATTGTTCTGGTCAGGCATTTGACGTCGCGGCCTAAATGCTGCTTAGATTTCTTCAAATTTCCCGTCTACTTCTGACCTTAATTATGTATATACCTTTTGCCCTTGGGGGGCTAGACTTATTATTCTGTAATTCTTGCAGTCAGTTATGTCTGTATATGGTTGGGATTATGTCTTGTTGCCATTTTTAGGGTATTTATTCTAAATTCCAGGCTATTTGATATAGGTTTTCCCAGCCATGCTTCGATTTATAGGTCTCCGTTTTCGAAAACCTCCGTATCTGCTACCACCAATATATACGAGGTAGAGTCAAAAATAAACCGAACTTTGCGGCCTGCGCCTTAAATACGACAGCTATAAAATGCGCATGCAGACGCAATGTTGGGTAGACATGTCGAGAAAAATTTAGCAAGCGCCATCTGGTTTATCTGTCACAAATTAAAAACAGCGCTACATTTAATAGAACACTGTTAGTGCACGCTGTCGGATCGCGAGCAGCGTGTAAACGTTAAATTTTGTACGCAACTCGGTAAAACATTTACTGAGACTTTGAGTGGTACAAGCGCTTCAAAGAAGGACATGAATCAACGGATGATAATCCCCATCCAGGCAGACCCGCTACCGCGAGAAATGCACAAAAAATGGTCAATCGAGTACGGGAACAGATCAGACGAGACCGCCGGCAAACGATAGATGACCTGGTTAACATGTTGGGAATCTCTCATTGTTCTGTACATGCAATTCTTCATAAAAGTTTGGTTTATTTTTGACTCTGCCTCGTATATATTGAATTTAGTTTGGCTCTCCTAATCACCTTTAATAGTGCATTGCGTATGTATCTCATGCTGGTTTTGTACGTGATATAGTGTATCATGTTTCTATGGTTTGGTTTTCGTCTTCGTATGTTATTTTATGGATACTTTTGTAAATATACCATGGGGTTTGTATTAGTAAAAAACGATTTATGCAGAAATTGAATTCTTTCGTCGTTATTGTTTGCTTCTCCTGCAATTGCATATGATTCCATTGTTCCATGTCCCAGTTTTTTATTGTTACAGTAGCCCTTCTATTGTTCGTTGTAGTTCGACGAAGAACGCCTCGTTATCTTGTGTATTTACGCGTTCTCTGGAGCCGTATATTTGTAAGTATTACGCTTACCTTCATACCCTTTAGGTATGATTCTCACTCCTCTTGCTATATTGCCTATTGGTATCCCAGCATATCCGAGTGTGTACCCTTTGTCCATTGTTGTTATCCAGGTTCCCTTTTTCCTGTCTTTAGACGTTCCTAGTGTGTCTATTTTGTGTTTTTCTGTTTCTTCTAGTATCTTAGACTCCTTGCCTGTGAGTGAGATAATATTCTATTCTCAAATTCTTATACTTTGCCTTGACTGTCGTCTTCGGTTTGATCATCTTATTCCGAGGCTCGTATTATTTCTCTGAATCTGTTTACGAGTACTTTGTGTGGGTGGTTAGTCCAGCTCCAAAGGCCACGTTACCACTGGACAACTGGCGTCTAGTTATATCTTCAGATATTGGGTCGCCAGAGCTCATACGTACTCCGTATTAAAAGCAAACTAGAAAACCGTTTTGGGTTATTTCGTCCGTTTCTAGCAGAGTACACCACATCCAGGTGAGCTTGGCTTGTGTGTTGGGTAGATCTTCAGCGGCTTCGTTCCTTGTGCCTCAAAATGTATTATGTTATTTATAATTTCGTCCTCAACATTTTCGTAACAGTCGTTCAATGCAACATTTATTGCTGAAAACTAAATTTATTGCATTACTCAATTATTATTTAATTCGCGGTATTTTAACAAAAAAATCTGACAACTCTGTTAAAACACTAAGCTAACATTTGTAATTTCCGTAACAATTGCGCTTCCCGGCGCCTCCACCAAAGTTGTACTTTCGTGTATTTAATTAGTAGCGAGTTATGTGCAATAACAGTCAAACACAAATAAATCTGCAGGAGTAAATCGGCCCATTTTTTGGATAGAAAAATATTTTCCGCCCTTGCTGTTTATCGAACAGATTAAAGTTTGCGTATTTTCCCACGCTTCTATCACAAATATCATTTTTAATTCACCAAAACTAATTTTGAAACAAAATATTTACGTGAATTTTAAATACTACACAAACCAATTTTCGCTCGTGTAAATGTTTTTCAAACTAATTAATGCTAAAAATTTGGTAATTTAAATTTAAATTAACTTTTAATTGTCGTAATTAAATGAACACAAACATGCTATCGGTTAAAATGGCATTTTGTGTTATTTAATATAGTAGACCCCTGGTTTGCTTACGTGACTTTTTGATAATTTCTGAATTTAATTTTAATTTTAATCTAAATAAAATATTTTAAATAAGATACAATCTCGTGGTATTTTGCATGGCCTCGTTAAGAACCACAAGTTTTAGTATATTAATTCATCAAGTCTGATTGTTCACTTTAAAACTTTCGTTAGCAATCGGTTTGATTGATTACACAAAATTAATTAAGCATTAAGTTTTATAAATGACTCGGTAATTCTTTAACGTTCTGTTAGATCTTTTACGGTAAAAAATTTCAATTTTAACACAATTGAAAGCTTCATTAAGACTATTAAAGAGTGGCTCTTTGAGATATTCTTTGTGAATTCTAAAAAAAAAAACACAAGAATAAGTCTTTAACAATCTCTTTTATTATTTTACAAGCTATCAGAAAGGCTCATTATGCATTTTATCAACTCACAAAGGCAAGTAAAAGGAAGGAGTTGAATGTACTATTTGATTAACTGAACGAGGCTTTTATTAAATCGTCGGGAAATATTTTCTGTTTGTTTAATAGCAAGGAAAAATCTGGCATGCTATTTTATCTTAGTAAAAGTTTACCCTTCATTTAACGAAAGAGATAGCGATATCGAAATGTAGAAGTTTATTTTTCTTTCCTCTCATTTTTGGTACAGAATCGAATTTGTGAGAAATAGTTAAGGTAGAATGCGTGGAAACTTCGGGTTTTCTTAAGTAAATTACCGAACGTCCCTCCAGTTATATCAAATCGTGATTTCCTGATAATTTGGGTAATACAAGGAGAAGATCCTATCAAGGAATGACGCAGCGAGGATTGAACATAACCTATTACGATAAACTAAGACTTCTATCATGCTACCAATATCTCTGTGCTTAACTTTCACGTTGCTTTTGTAGATAAGGCTATCTCCAAGGAACAATCATCCTTATAGAACCACGAAATTAAAAGTGTTGGAATTTTCTGGGTTTCTTTAACATTTAAATAAAAACATTTTCCGAGGAAAATTCGCAATTTTTGAAATACGTTTTTATTTTTATATATGAAAATGATTTACCATTTTTTCACTCAAGAAACAAAAGTAGAAAAACTGAAAAGCCCAAGAAATTTGTTGAAGGTGTGCAGGTGCAGGTCTTTCGAGCAACCCAAAATTTAAACAGTAACTGGCTAATATTAGATTGCGTGAAATATTTTCAGTGAAAATTTTACTAAGTACTAACCGTGTTTAGTATGGTACAATACGTTTTGTCGTCGCTAATAAAACGGTGCGTGATGTGATAGTAATCTGTATGTGGAAAGTGTGCGGTTATAAACCTTAGTCTTGCGGTCTTATGGACGAAGGAATTATACGGATATACGACGACCAGACAGTTATTTTGAGAGGGCTTTATGGAATTTGTACGTTGGTTTTACGGTAAGTTTTAATGCCAAACCATCCTCCCTTTGTTAAGACTACAGTTTGTTCCTTGGCATTTCATTTAGTTTGAATATCTAACGTCTCTTCTTTGTGAAATACTTCGGATAATTTAGATTTAATCAACTCCTTTGTATTTTAAAGGAAGCTTATTGAAACGATACGATTGGAATTTACGAGTACAGTAAACAATTTCTTTAATAAGAATTTTACGATGTGCTCTAAAAGTTCATAAAGAAGCTGAACTTTTTAGATTGTTAGTAAAAACGACAAGAAATTAAATGTAAACCGAAAAGAATCCACTCCATTATCGTAAAAAATTCAATATCGCTGAAGGGTTTTTATGAAAAAAGTTAAAGCGAAGGTAGTAATTAAAATCATTTACGATCAGTATCCTTTTAGAAAACGCAAGGTTTGCCTTTAGCGTTAATAATGCAGATTCCTTTATTGTTTTCGCTACTTTATTCATAAATAAGCAAACTTGCATATAAAAGTTGGAGCTTCCGATAAAACCAATTAGATTTGCTTTATTTGTTGTTGGTGAAGCTTTTGTGCCAAAGTAAATCTAATTTAATAACCAAGGCCTGATCTAAATCTAAATAAAGAGGATTGGATTGTTAGCGGTTTTGTGAAATGTTTTTAAAACGCTATTAAGTCCTGTCATGCAAATAGAAAACATTAGCATTTTAAATAATTTCACCTCAAACCATTTTTTCTGAAACTTGGTTTCTTATCTGGATGATTAAACAGATTTTTATTTAAAGTGCCTTTTTGTTTGAAACATTTCACTTTTAAGGCAGATTTTAGAATATTTCCCCCATTTTTTTACCTCACTATAATTTGCATGTTGATTTTCTTTTTTTTTTCCACATGCGATAGCTGATTTTTGTTATTTAGATTAAAGCCTCCCAATATAGTTTAGAAGTCGTCAAAATTTGCACTGTTTTAGAAAATAAATTTGATACAAACTTATAGTATTCTGAGTTAGTCGTGATGTATTTCGGCGACATAACGAAACAACTAGACCTTTGTTACATGACCAACATGTCTTCATTATACAAGCTTTTACAGCTTCATGGCCGTTTCGTGCTGTCCAGTTGTCAGAATTTTCTGCCTTGCCTGCTTCTTCTCTTCTTCTGAGACATATATGCTTCTACGGCTTCTTTAGCGTTTTTTTTTCATGATCTTAATGGCTTCCCACTTTTCCGTCTTTTCGGACGCGCCCATTTCCATATTCTTTTCTTTCATCATTCTTAAGCACTTTTTTACTTCTTCTATGCTGATGTCATCCATATTTTGGTATGTGGTTATCATTTGTATTCTTCGGCCATAAACGTACGTCTGTATTCGTGTAATAACTTCCCATAGTTTTTCTATGTATTTAGTTCTATTGGGTTAAATTTGGCTTTATAATAATTTTAACTTTATTTGCAAACTTTCTTTAATATCTGAGCAGACCGTTTCACTCTTCACTATCGTATGTGAGTGTATTTTACTTAACAAACCCATTAAGTTTCGTTATTTCACCAACTAGTTTTCTTGTGTCTTAATCTGTTCTGTACATACAAATTACATTCAAAGTTCGTCAGTTTTATCTTCTCTATCTATCTATATATCTGTCTTATTCGGTGGAATAATCTTAATTGGGACAGAAATTTGCGGAATCACATAATTGTTCCTTGAATATTATCACTATATAGTATTATTTGCTAAAGCTTACTATTCTTATACGGCAGCCACGCTCTAGCAGTCTTATAAAGAAATAACCACCGGGCATTCCAAGCTAATCTATATCTCCTATGTCTATTTAATTAATTTTGGACCGTTGTTTATCTGATACATTATTGTCTTTAGCTGGCGTGTCGGTTGGACCTATGTATACCTATGTATTTGCAATTTTTAGGTCATATTGTTGGCATAGTTCGGTTAGTCTTTCTCCGATAGCATTTACAATTTGCCCCAAACAAGAAGCCAAAGAGTTCCAACTCGACCATTAAAAGTTATCCAACACATATTGAGATGATATTTGTGGGTATTGAAGATTATGAGTTGAATTTTAATTTATAATTAGTTTTGTGCAGATTTAATAAGATCATAAGATCATTAATAAAAAATGTAATAAAACAAGAATCTAGATAGTTAGGATAAAATAAATTAATTGTTAAGAATGTTATATTGTAAATATAAATTAAGTTAGCTACTAGATATATACCTAGTATGTAATAATTATTGTTCCGTTTTTAATAATAGGTTTTTTATTAATTTAGTTTGAATTGTTTTAGAAAATAAAATCTATGCAGTGTACGCGTTTAAATTCCCTTTGGCATTTGAATATTCATTTTTAGTTTATAAATCGCATTGCTTCGACAAGCTTTGGTTTCTTGGGAAACCATTTTTTATTGATTAGAAACGAGACATTAGAATAAAAAACAAGTTGGGTTTTTGAAGAACATTAGAAATATAAAACAGATTAGTTGGTCGAAGATTATTGGAAAGAACACTTTAGAATTTTAGAAGATAACAAGATAATTTAGAATACAAATTAGAAGAATAGCATTTGGCTAAACCAGGAAACATATTCAAGGTGAGTCGAAGCTATTCACAAATTTAGTACGGTCCTTCGAGCAAACCTTTAGTTTTTATTAAACATTTTTTGGTCCAATTCGAGCCGGATCTGAGGCCTAATAATACACTGCTTGGGTTTTAGTTTCAAATAATATTTAGTTTCGTTCATTTTTAGTTTTTGAAACCAAACTCACATAGTTGTCAGTTAGTATTAATTTTCAAATCAGATATGTCGAATCAATTAGTTCAGCTTCGTGCCACACGTTCTATTTCTATCAATCGTGTGAACGAATTGTTGTCAATAGCAAGAAATGCTAAAGATAATTGTGCATTTTTGCTTCAATTTAGAATGCGCTGCAGTTGCATTGAAGATATAAAGAATGAGTTTGAGAGCATTCATTTGAAGGTAGTGTCAGCTTTAGCTACAGCTAAAACACCAGATTTAGAAGGGGAAGACATATTCAGAATAGATTTCGATAATACTTACTACGAAATTAAATCCATTCAATATGAGCTGTTTGATTGTAAAGTGGACAATAATAGTAATAGTGAGCAACTTGCCAACAGACATTCAAACGTCAAATTACCTAAAATTAAAATTCCAAATTTCAATGGAAATGTTAAAGATTGGCCTACTTTTATAGATTTATTTAACACTTTAATTCATCATAACAGCTCTTTGTCCAATATTGAAAAATTTCATTATTTAATAACATCCCTTTCGAGTGAGCCACTATTACTCCTGAAAACTATCCCTTTAACAGATGCAAATTATGTCATTGCATACAAAGCCTTGAATGACAGATATCAAAATAAACGTTTATTAGCAACTAATTATTGGAATGATATCAATAAGCTTCCAAAGTTACAGACGGAATCGCCAAAACTGCTTAGAAACCTATTAGACACCTTTTGTGAAAACCTGTCAGGCTTAGAACTTTTAGGATTCCCTGTAGAACACTGGGATTTCATTCTATTCAATATTTTGCTTCAAAAATTAGATTTTGGAACTGCTAAACGTTTTGAGATGCAATATAGCTCTGTAGAGATACCTACCTTTGATAATTTAAAAGATTTCCTCACACAGCACTGCAAAGCTTTAGAATCAGTTGCTAATTCCCATTTAGAAATAATTAGCAAACCACTTTTCCACGAAACTGAAAAAGACACACACAACAATTCTCGATTCGAATTTTCGAAAAATAAACAAAGCTTTCCAGCATCCTTCGTTGTTACTACCTCGTGTCCTCTTTGTAATTCAAACCATTTCATTTCTAACTGTTCATTGTTCTTAGAAATGTCACCACATGATAGATATTCGATAATAAAGAAAAAGGGGTTGTGTATTAACTGTTTGCGTTCATCCCATCGTTCTAAATTTTGTCAATCTTATGTCGGTTGCAAAACTTGTGGATATAGACATCATACACTCTTGCATTTTGGTAAACGGATAAATTCTGCAACTTTCACTCCAAATAATACTTTAGACAATGCTGTAAAAGCCAAACAAGATTTGACACTTCAGTCAAATAATTTAAGTGCTTTGACAAATACAGTATTTAATGTTTCTATGGTTTTACTCTCTACGGCAATAGTGGATATTATTGATTCCAAGGGTACCCCTACAAAAGTTCGGGTATTGTTAGATACTGCTAGTCAAGCAAATTTTATTACAGAAGGCTGTGCTCAACGTCTTGGATTTATTAAACAAAACTCAAACATTGCAATCCAAGGTTTAGGCAACTCATCTTCAGTTACATCTAGTGGTTCAGTACATTGCTCTATCCGCCCTTGTGGTCACTCCACTCCATCAATTTCAATTGAAACATTAGTAATTCCTCAAATATGTTCTGAGATGCCAACTTGTTACATCCCGCTACAAAAATGGGAGCATATCGCAAATCTCAAACTTGCTGATCCTAATTTTAATATTCCTTCTCAAGTTGACCTTTTATTAGGTGCAGATGTTTTCGCATCGATATTAACTTCTGGCCATTTGAAAGGTAACCCTAATGAACCTTTAGCTATTAATACAATTTTTGGTTGGATTCTTATGGGAAAGGTTAGTAGCTCAGAATCGTCAAGTGTTAGTTCATTTTTAACGTCTTTAGATAAATCTTTAGATTCTGCTATAAACAGATTTTCAGAAATAGAAGAATTACCTCAAGTTACTAAAACTTCTGCCGAAGATTTGCTTTGCGAAAAACGTTTTTCAAAAACGCACTTTAGAAACGCTACAGGACGATATGTCGTTTCTCTTCCTTTTAGGGATAAACCCCTTCAAGGCATTTTAAATCATTGGACCCAATATACAGAACAACTGCCTTCCATTTCAGAAATTATAATTAGTCGTCGTTTATTTAGTAATAATTTATCATCATGTGAACTTCATGGTTTCCGTTCTGATGATAATCCACCTGATTGTGGGTCCCGTGGTCTTCTTCCATTTGAATTAAAGCGACATTCGTTTTGGTGGGCGGGTCCCGGTCCCCCTTGTCTATTATTACCTCACAATTGTTGGCCTAATACCAATTGTTCGTCTGAGAAATTAGAAGAGTCAACCGTACCTTTAGAAGAGGAAAAAAGGATGTCTTTGTCTACTTTAGTTTCATTAGACTCTTTTCGCCACGAACATTTACATCCTGGCCATTTCTTAACTTTGGAACCTCTTGCTACCATTCCTGATCAAGATGTTACGCATTTAAATATTAGTAGACTAGATCGTTGGCAATTTTTACAGCGTTTACATCAAGATTTCTGGAAACGATGGCATAATGAGTATTTGCATACTCTTCAACAGAGAAATAAGTGGATAAAACCACCTTGCAATCAAATAGTTCCAGGCACCTTAGTTCTGATAAAAAATGAAACTTCTTCCCCTCTAAATTGGCCATTGGGTAGAATCGTAAAATTACATTTAGGTTCTGACAATATTTGTCGTGTGGCAACAGTACGCACTAAGAATGGCATTGTTAAAAGACCTTTAGTTAAACTTTGTCCAGTACCTGCTTAAATTGTTTTTAAAATACATTACGTTGTATTTTGGTGGGCGGCATGTTCCGTTTTTAATAATAGGTTTTTTATTAATTTAGTTTGAATTGTTTTAGAAAATAAAATCTATGCAGTGTACGCGTTTAAATTCCCTTTGGCATTTGAATATTCATTTTTAGTTTATAAATCGCATTGCTTCGACAAGCTTTGGTTTCTTGGGAAACCATTTTTTATTGATTAGAAACGAGACATTAGAATAAAAAACAAGTTGGGTTTTTGAAGAACATTAGAAATATAAAACAGATTAGTTGGTCGAAGATTATTGGAAAGAACACTTTAGAATTTTAGAAGATAACAAGATAATTTAGAATACAAATTAGAAGAATAGCATTTGGCTAAACCAGGAAACATATTCAAGGTGAGTCGAAGCTATTCACAAATTTAGTACGGTCCTTCGAGCAAACCTTTAGTTTTTATTAAACAATTATTGTCAGAAAGAAACAAAGAGTATTTTTATTGGAGGAAAATTATCAGGGAACCAAGATGATATAAAACAAGGGACGAAAATAAATTAAAGATTGAAATCGTCTTCTCAGAAGAGAGGGCTTGTTTTTCTTTTAAGAAGAAAATAAAAGTTAATAAGTGTACCTAATTTTATTTGAGAAAAGTAAAGTGGTATTATTTCCAAATGGGAAATAATAGAAATATCAAAGTAAATAAGCTGTTCATTTTTGGATACTGGCAAGAATCAAAGTTAATTTGAGTGTCTGGAATACTTATAAATAACTACGTATAAATATGGGATTAATATTTTCTGAACGTTGAAGTTTGAATTGAGGATTTGTAAACGATAATTTGGAATTTGGAATTGTGACATGGAATTTACCTGGATATTTATGTTACGTGACCTAAGTTAAAATTGTTATTAATTAAGGTTCATAGCAAATAAATAATTAGGGTTTATAGGGATATTATTAATAAAAATGTTAATAATTCTACATATAAATTACGTTGTTGTAATTGTTGTTAAATAACAGAAAAGCATTTATATTAATTCATCAGATTAAAGGAACCTCTTTAACGACCAACCAATATAATTGTGTATGATATTCAATTGACGGTTAATAATTAAAATTTAATTTGGTTTATAAAATAAATCAAAACGATATACGATGTTTTTAATATCATATCAATATCTAGCTTACGCTAAATAATTGCAAGTGTTACTTTTGTCAGCTCTTCATGGAATATCCCTTTATCGCTTACACTAGCGTCATCGTTTGGTGCATATGCTCCTATAACAAGCAACAATTGCTGTGCCAATCTGTATGTACTCACCTTTTAGGTGCCAATTTCTAACGAAGCTTTGCAAATTCTTTTTTCGTATTATTAATGACTCTGCCATATGTACGAGGTGCGTTCAAGTGCTAAGGTTTCCAATAGATTTATTTTCTTATAAACTACTTACAACACATATATCAAACTTTAGTCACTTCTCAACATAGTCTCCCCTTAAACGTACACATTTTTCGCAACGACGCCGCCATGATTGCATGGCCGCTACGAATGCTTCTTTAGGTGTATATTTAGCCCACTGGAAAATTGCCGATGCGAGAGCAGAACGAAATGTCCGGCCCCGGAGACTATCCCTTAGCGTTGGGAAGAGCCAAAAATCACTTGGTGCAAGGTCAGGCGAGTAAAAAGCATGAGGAACCACTTCAACGTTTTTGTCACGAAGACAATTCTGAAGATTTGCTGCCCGATGAGCTGGAGCATTGTCTTGATGAAAAAGCACATGTGGACCCCACTCGGGTCATCATGTTCTAAGACCGGCTGATGCGTGCACGAGGCTTCTTCGGTTCACTTTCATATGACGTTCTACCCTCTGTGAATTTCCTCACTCATTCACGCACGTTTTTCACGTCCATAACACCATCACCACATGTTTCAGTCAATTGCCGATGAATGTCAACTGGTTTGACCCCACGCAAGTTAAGAAAACGGATGATAATACACTGATCCATCTCAAATTTAAGTGTCAAAAACTTATCACAACGCAACTGCTGTAACTAGATTTGTGTGCATCGTATGGTTCTGCCATCCTTGCTACACATTCATAAAGAGTGCGTTCAACAACGAACAAAGCTGCATGTTTGTATCTGCTCCCCGTCCCAAGAAAGTATGGGCCTATTATGCCACTGGAGGATATTACTGCCCAACCAGTAACTTTAGGGCTATGGAAAATTGCGTAATGGAAAATCTAAGGCATCGCTTGGAAGAGTGCCAGCGGAGAAATGGGCGACATCTAGATGATATAATATTCCATACATGAATTTCCAATAAATGTAGTTTTAAGTTCCAAATAAAGTTAGTTGTGAAAACTGATGATAGCTGAGCAAGCTGAGAAAGAAAAGTGCAAAACCCTCTGAGACACCTTGTAGATCCTAGATATTCAAATGTTGACACTTCTTCTAGTTGTTTTCCTTTACATGTAAGGTGTATGTTTCCTTCTTTTTTTCTTTTAACATGCATTACTTTTGTTTTGTTTGTTGTTGTTGTTTGTCATAACATAAAAACCAAATATTTTCCAAAATCTCAGTCTCAAAATTTATTCCTAGAGAAGTAAGTATACTTTCAACAAATAAAAATGTATTTTGGGCTTACGCTTAACTACAACCAACGATAAAGGCTCCAAAGCTTACGTTAAAATCAAATTATTCATTTCATTCAAGGGGTACGCTTACATACCGACCCTTCGATCCACACAAACTGCTCGACTTTTTAAACTTTTATATAACTAAAGGACCTTTCACAACATGCAAAAATATTATAGCAAGTTATGATTTAGCTAGAAAGAATATCAGGTTACAAAACGGAACTACTACAGAAGATTTCCAGGTATATGTCAAAAAAGTCAGAATGGGGATGAGAATGGTTATCATATTAAGACGTTCTATTCAAACTGATACACTGATATAGAAAACTGAACATCCATTCACTAGGAAAGAAGAGGGCATTTTAACAAAATTGAGGATCCAGCTTACCCATCTTACGCATGAGTACCGTATGGAAAAGGAAAGCCCACCACGTTGCGAGGACTGTGATAAACAATTAACTGTGAAGCACTTCTTAGTTGAGTGCCCAAAATATAACAATCCAAGATTAATGTGTAATCTGTCAAGCAACAATCTCCAAGTTGTATTAAATACCCCTAGAAAGCTATTTAAATTGATCACGTACCTTAAAGAAATTAAGTTGTTTAGTTTACTGTAAGACTTTTGTTAGTACTTAGTTGGTACTACCAATGACCTTAGTAGTCGAGGCACTTAATTAAATCTAAAAATAAAGATTAAAAATATACGATTAAAAGAGCCCTTGGATATAAAAACAACAACAGTTAATAGAATCAAGATGCTTTAGTAAGTAACCGAACACACCACTCCGCATCAGGACCCAAAACAAAACAGAAACAATGTCCATCTAGAAATTAGAAAATTAATATGCCAGAATAGAAGAGCGCGGAACGTCATTTAAAGAATATGTAAGCAACCTCGACAGATTTAACGACTTCATATGGAAACCTATGAAAAATCCAAAGAAACTCAAAATGCTCTCATCTAATATGAAACACTACGCCAGCACGCCAGCTATTCGGCCATGAGCACGAAATGACAAGAATAGGGCTGACCTTTTTGCAAAACACTTATCAATATCAATTAACTTATCTTGAAATACAGTAATTCCCAGACTAATCACACCAAATGGAATTGGAAAGGAGATTAACTTCCTCAGCCACACAAAATCATGAAATTGGAATTGGTAGCAGCAAAAATTTTGACAGAACTTCCCAAAAAAGCAAAGAAAAGCTGAGAAAAATCCAATGGACGTCACATAGTATCGACTAACAAGCCCAGTATCAATTACTTCTGAATTATTTGAAAAAGTCTTGTTGCGCAGAATAAAAGGAAGCTTAATAGTAAGTATTGGATTCCATCAAGCGCATAGTTAACAAATCAATTGTAATCCGACGTCATCAATACATTCTTGGGGAAAAACAAGCATTTAACAGTCTATTATATGAAACTGAAGCAACCCTTTCTTCTTCTTAAAGTAGCGTGCCCTTTTATAGGGCGTTACCGGTTTTCCCTCCATATGTTTGCAGTGTGTGTGTCAAGTAGCCTACAGACATAGGGGACCTACAGTTTTACGTGGGCTCCCAACCACGGAAGTGCTTGGAAGACTTACTAGGCAGAATACCTCGGTGGTTTGCCATTGCTTTCTGAGAGAAGCGGTCGGGTGTTTTCGGTGTATGTGTGGCCCTGGGAATCGAACCCGGGCCATTTCAGTGGTCAGACGCACGCTGCACCAATTGAGCCGAGATCGCGAAAGTAACCCTTACCTCTCTCTGTTTGAATTGCGTAAATCATATCTAACAGATCGTCAACTATAAACAAAGGCAGGCACTGATACGTATTTTCAACCAATGAATGCTGAAGGGTTACAAGGTAATGGCATGTCCTTTAACAACTTTGACGAAAGGATCAAAGCTACATATTTAAACGACTTAGTGCCGTGAACTTTGTTATATCGAAAACGAAAAGCATTAAACAAATAGATCTAAGAGATAAAGAATTGATATATATGTACATATTGATATACACCTAGTTTTATAGGTAGACATTCACGATTATCTTTTCAAAATAAATTTGAACCTACAATTAACATTTGGAGATGTGCCAACTAACAAATATTAGATTATAATTACAAAAACATCGGTAAAAAATGTTGAGAATGCTGGCGGATGTTTCTGTAATACATTTCAAACGAAAAACTGCATGAAGATCTAAAGGTATAATACGTACATAGGCGTCATCCATGAAACTAAACTATATTCAAGTTAAAGATAGAGTGGATGTAAACAAATACATGCCCTGTTCACGTGCTTGAAAGAAGCAGGGTAGTGTTAAGGAGATTCGTAAAGATTTGCATACAAACCAGTATAACAAAAAAATATTTAAAAAACCAAATAAAAACAATTTTGAAATGATGTTAATAATTAGACATTTGGTAATGACCCCAGTAGCACACAATATTGTATTAATGTATTAAAAATATTGAGACAATATTTGAATATTTTGAATCTTGAATCTTGAACCATAATATTAGGAAAATATTTTCTCAATATTCATGACCAATCTTCTTTTTAAATATTGCAGGAATATCCTAGGAATATTTTAAAATAATATTTGAAATTAAGTATTCAAGGAATATTCAGCCAATATAAGAACCGTATGTAACAGCAATATTATAAAACAATGTAGGGAAAATATTATTTTGAGAATTTCAGAGTAATATTCCACATCCAGTTTCCAATAATATTTGTTAAACATTATTACGTAATATTTGAACAATATTAGAAATAAAGCACGCTTAAACATTTTATTCTGTTTTCTGTGAAATATTTCTTTTCACAGATTGTTGTGATATTCTGTGGGTATTTGAAGATGATGTTGTAGCAATAAATTCAAACATATATATTGTTTTCGAAGGTCTTTAAAAACATATGCAATTAAAAAACAACTATCTTGAAACGTGCGCCCTATTTACCTGCCTTCTAGGTAATTGTATTTGTTTATTTTAATGATATCGGTTTAAATGTATAGAATATTACCTATAACGTCAATATTATTATAGTTTTGTAGTTTGGGCATTCCTAGGAAGGTTACGGAAATTTCCGTTTTCTCGGTAAATTATTTAACCAGTGAATGATGGTTTTTGTAGCATTACTTACTTGGAATATTGTGTTTAGTTCCTCCCGGAAGTGCAATTCCTAAATACTTAACTTATTTTTGTATTTTATTTGTATATGTATATTAAATATAACTTTTATTTTTGTATTTAGTTGTATGACTCAATTATTGTAAAATAACTATTCGTAGAGTGTTTTTAGAAAACCTTCAAATACAAACAACAGAAAATAAGCTACAATGATAAGAATCCTTTTCTTATTTCTATGTTGTTCTCTGTCCTCTTTCTGGGAACTGTTTAGTTACTTTTAAAAGCTTAGGCTTAGAAATTTTTACAGACATTCTAGAAAGATTAAAACGGGATATACCTACTAACAAAAATATCGGTATTTGCATTTTCGAGTTTTAGTTGAAGACAGCTGTCGTAAAGTAAATTTTGCTTTTACGTGTCTCCAGGATTTTTGTGCTTGTGTGCTGTTCAATTTATGTAAGTAACTTAATTTTTAATTATTTAGTTTTTTTTAATTAATTAATTTCCTTTGCTTGCAGGTTCAAATATTCTTTTTAACTAGCGAATACAACACTTACAAAATTGTATTTTTGCAAATGGTGAAATTAATTGCAAATGCTGTGGCCGTGAATTATTCCGGCATAGGAAGAAGGGAAAACTCCCTTTTTGTGAACTAAAAATGTACAAGGCCGTTGTTGGTAAGTACTGTATATCTGATAAAATAAAATTATTAACAGTAAATATAATTTACAGCGGGCACACAATGACCGATATAAGGAGGCGATGGAAACAGACAAACAGACATAAAAAAGGCTGTAAGTCAATTTCAAGCAAATATTAAAGGTCGGCTTCCTAAGGAAAACTAAAATGTTATTTATATTGTGTTTATTATTTATTTTATGTATGTATGTATAGTGTATTATATTGTATTATACTGTATCGAATTACATTATATGTATTATATCACAGGAATAAAGTAGAATTCTAATATTTTTTATTTATTAACCAGTTTACCCAAATATCCTAATATAATATTTGTAGAATAAAATTCACGAATGTTGCTTAAACATTTATGGATAATATTCATATAATATTAATTTCAAATATTTTGCTAATATCATAATATAATATCTATAGAACAAAATCCACAAATGTTGCTTGAATATTTATAAAAAATATTCATATAATATTTATTTCAGACATTGAGTAAATATTTTAAAATAATATTTGATAAATATTTGAAAAAAATATTTAGGGGATATTCAAAAATGTTACATTTAATGTTACCACAATATTGTTTTAAAATATTGTACAAACATTTTGTGCTACTGGGGGAATAACATTTTATAAAGAACATTTTATTCGATGATAAAGTTAGGTACAATAAATAAAAAATGAAATGAAAATAAAATAATTTTAAGCCGGACATGGACTGATATCAACGACGTGTAATTAACGGGTGCAGTGGTGATGGTTCAGCCAATCGCATTAGCCAAAATGCAGCGCAGGTGCTGATCATACATTGATCACGCGCCGATCCACTTTATCTTTGACTGGAATGAAGTATAGTGCTGAACAACATGTTAAATTGAAGCACAGTAACCCTTTAATGGATTAGTTTTTAACCCTAGACAGTAACATAAGACTAAAAAGGCGATAACCAATTTACCTTTGCCTAAAATGAAATAAGTAGAATTCGACGATGGGCGCTATCCTCTAAGCCAGGGGTGCTCAAACGGTCGATCGCGAAAAATTTTCAAGTCGATCGCGTAAATAGTTTAATGCGCACTTACGTTACGAAATGCCTAGAACGCGCGGCAACTTTCGACTCAAAACCTACCATTTATAAACTTTGTATTTTTCCCTACCTGGTCGATCGCTTGCCTCCTAATACTTTTACGGTAGATCACCAATAGTATAAGTCTGAGCACATTTTTTTCTATTTTGTAAGCCGTTTATCTTTATTATAGAATGCTTATGTGTTTGGGCGAGTTACTAGTCCACCACCTAAACCCCAGTCTGAAGAAACGAGTGCCTGTTTTCGGACTGTTCTCTCCTGAATACACTGTCTTTCACGACTAAGAAGAACTGTCTTCCTCGTGGTGGCTCTTCTGCCTTCTTCTAAAAACTTGGTATTCGTCTGTAACCCTGGAAAGGGTCCCTTTACTGTCAGGAGAATTAGTTGAACTCTAGTTTTTTTTATGAAGTTGTCACACCTCCCCCTCCTCGTTTTAGAGACAAGCAATAGTTGAGATTTTTGTCATAATTTGTGCTCTTAAATATAAAATTACCCGAACTGTGTTAAAAAGTAGAATTCACACTAGAACGAGTTCAATTTGTAAAATTGTGATGATTAAAAGCTACCCAAAAGATTGGGAAATTATCGTATTAAATGAGTTAATGAAAACCCCTGGCGATTACTTTGGCATATCAAGGATGTCATTTGCTACCTTTCTGATTGATAATTTATCCTACTGTTTGAATTACTTTCCAAAAATACGTGTTATTTACAGTTCTAGTTAGTAAAGTTTTCCTTAAATTGAATTAGTTTGTTTCGATTTTAATTCCCCATGCCGTATACACACTGGTTTAATTTTTAAACTGTTTCCAATAAATCTATAATCGACAAAAGCTTGTTCACGTTCTACAAATAAATATACTTATAGTTTTATAAAATCAATATCGAATATTAAATTTCCTACAATTTCGGAACAAACCGCAATGTCCATCGAAACGCAACTCCCACATGGCACGAAATGTACATATTCTGCATATATTCTAGCTAAATTTAATTCAAATTGCGGCATTATAACAACAGCTTCAAACATGCCCGAAAGCATTAGTGCATGAATGACTGCCATTTTGTTCTGGTCGGTCCATATCATTATCGAGTTACGTTTTTTCAACGTGAAATCGGAGCGAACGAATCGGTCTTTGGTAAACGATGCGAATGCAAACCGAAAACTAATAATATAAATTAAGTAAAATTAGCGAACTAATGTAAATAATTAACTACACACGAATTTACACAAGGATGCGCATCGTCGGGAATACAAACAGCTCATTATGGTGTTGGATATTTGCGGAAAGCCAATGCAATTTAAGCACGTATGTGTATTACTCCCTGTGGCTGCGTTTGGCGCTACATCGCCCAGTTATCGCCACATTATCCCTTAATGCTAAATGTTTTAGATACCTGACTATCTCTAACTGCTACAGAACTATCCTGAAAATGTACTACTACCCCTTCATAACGACTTTCAGAATTACCTGCCATCATTAAGTGCCACACCGTAACCACGTTTGCTTTTTAAACGATACAATTTCAGCCAACTGTACTAAAAACTGGGAAAATTCTAGCTTTTTAATTAAACAACCCCTGTTTCATTTTATACATTATTTTATTATATAAATAATAAAAACCAAAAGTTTTATTTAATGAGGACTTGTACAAGCCGTTATAATTATACCTGCACTTGTTGCAATCATGAATTCTGTAACATTACTTGTAAAAAGGGAACGAGTGGAAACGCTGAAATTTTAACCACACTCACGTAGGACTACCATAACTAGAACAAATCCTAAAATGTTATCCTTTGAGATTTTTTGTAACATGTTATCATGGTTTCAAATTGAATTGTTTGGCTATGTATGGCTTACTTCATGCGAATATTACTTTCAAACAAATGATACAAACAAGTCAACTGTGACTGTCAAAATGTTTGTTGGCTAAACAATATTCCAGAAGCCATGAAAGGCCAATATAATTTATGTTTAAATGTCGACTGACAACTTTTGTAAGATTTTATTAATGAATTCAGTAGCTAATATGTAGTATAGCTTTTAGTTAGGTTAGGTTTGTATAACAAATGATCTACGTTTTATAATCCACAGCTGCCATACATTGAAAAACTTTTTGATCGCACGCTATTACTATTAATCTTTTAATTATCCTGATTCCTTTAATTTTCAATTCAATATTCAAAGAAAACTCAACAATTTGTATTTTAACTACAAGCAAACCCATTAAAATTTTATATGAATTTTCCATAGCAAGTATGAAAAAATATATGTAACCAAGCGAGCTTATTTAACCCACATAAAAGTTTAGGAAATCCCAAAAGCGGCCGTGCCTTTCATCATATAGTTTTAAACATTAATTTAACCTTAATCTTGTATCCTACATCAAGGATTTCGGAGATTAAAAAATATGAGGCTTTCACGGAATTCCTCTTCCTTTTATTCAACTTATAATAATAATTTTCGTTGTAAAGCCGCTTTGATGTAATACATAAATTGGTCCAATTCCTTTTTCTCGTAAATTTCCTATGCTTAAATAAGTCGTTGAAAAAGTATGTTTGCTTTCTTATAATAGGAAAAATAACTCCTAAAGATAACGAAAGGATTAGGTTGTTGGTAGTTTTCAATTTATTTATGAAAATTTAAAGATGTTCAGACACGTTAAATAACGAATGGATTAGACCAAAAGCTCCATTTTAGATTTTTATAACTTTTAGGAGATTTTTGATTTCATAGATAAAACAACACACCGATAAACTGACAATGCCACCATCTTTCTTGGGATTGTGATTCTCTCTTCCAACGTTTCTGTTTATTATCCTGTTCTTCTCTTACTCATGTCCGAAGCGTCGGCCGATGGCTTGTTACTAACTCATAATAACGAGTTCTGTGAGCTCTCTTAGCACGTACGATGGACTCGAGGCTAATGTTACCCATCGAATAAGGAGAAGAAGATCGACTCGCAGTGCTGCGAGGTTGATGATTGTCAAAGATATATTCCTGATTCGCCGGTCTCAGGAATCGACCCTGAGGTGCTGCGTCAGAAACCGAGACCTTTTACGCGCGGCTATTCCTTCCTCCTCTCCCTTCTCGCCGTCTTCAGAACGTTCAGCAAGCCCAAACTGGAATTTACTTCTTTTCTTTTTTCGTCTTTTTAACTTTTTTCGTTTTGTTTCTTGCCATCTAGTATTTCTCCAAAATGTTTCAACAACTGAAAGAAAACTTGTTTCTTCCATCTTTTTGGTTAACCAATTTTCTTCTTCTTCAGATTTGCATTTCAGCCATGAAATAAGGTTTTGAAAATCTTACAAAAAAGAGTACTCTTACTTTTTCTTTGTCACCCTTTTCCTACATTACTTCGTTATATTTTTTTTTGTTCCACCTTAATCTTCTACCATCCTTTGTCCTATGTGTTCTACGTGTGTTTCTTTAATTTCCCCTACTATCATCTTTCTTGTAGTTCCGCAAAGCCAGTTAAGAAAAGATATTGCCATACAAAGTTGTCTTTTGCATTTTTTGTCATTTACTTTTTTGCTATTTTCAAAATATTGGAGGAAATAAGAAATTCTCGTCCTGATTGTCATTTTCTGTTATTTTTTTTTACATTTGGTAAAGTAGTGAGTCGCTGAACGAAAAATTTTGTCATAGTCGTCAGCAAAACTTAGCTTTCCAAAAATTAACCGAGGTTACGTACGTAATGTACACGTTCAGAAAGGAGCCTTTTCTTCTTTACCCTTTTTTCCTTTTTTCTTTAATAATAATAATAATAATAATAATAATAAAGAAACATTTTCCCTTCATTCTTTTTTCTTACACTTTTTGTAGAACATTTCAGGATATTAATTTTCAAAAATTATAAATTCATCCTTAGCCAGGGTGGCGCACAGTGGTAGAGCGTCAGGCTAGCGTTACGCTAGTCCTTGGTTCGAATCCCCCTGGTGACCATTCGTTGTTGGGCACCTAATTAACGACGCTCTCCTCCGAATACAGGCCTAGAAGGTAGAGTAACAAAGTCTTACACACACGTTACACTCTACACATGGTGCAGTATGTATGTAGGTAAAATGGCACACCAAATTCGTAACCCGCAGAGACGCCGGGCCGGGTTATGCATTGCACGCGTAGAGCCTCATACGTTAACGCACCAACCTCGACACCGAAAGGTACAAGAGGTTATAGATAATACATACATACAGCTTGTCAAATATAGGAAAAAGTGTGAGATCCCCACTTACCTACGCGAACCTGAAGAGCGAGAACGCATTCGGAAAGAAGAGGATGCAGTGTACGCGCGGCCGATACTTAAATAACTTAAAATTGCAATAACAGCCGAAAGTTAAGGACTACTTGACTACTAATTAGGCGTTATCTGAAATGACAATTCCAACAAATAAGACTATCATTAAAATGCAATTCCCAAATTGCAAACATATTTAATTATTGGCCGAAAATACAAATAAGTAAAACACATGTAAATACATAACAATTACAAACATATTTAATAATAGAATAATAACATGAAGCTTGATTGAAAATATAAATATACATGTAAACACACAAGCAATACGTTTTAAAAAATTATAGGAACATGGATTTGGAACTATTTAACATGGTAACAATTAAGACAATCGCATTAAAGGGGTTCAATTCCAGAAACACGAGAATCTGAATTAGAAGAACTGTCGTCCTCGATCTTACTGTCGCTGTCAGATCCTAAATCTATTGTTATGTCGTCCAGAGCAGGTTCCTTCTCTATGAAATATGTTTTAATGTTTTTCGCGTGTTCCCGATACACTGCACTTTTTCGCTGACCGTAGATCTTACCTTCGGGAGATATTCACTGCAATTGTATTAGTCCCACTTATTACCTCTCATGACCAGTGCGCATCGTGAGCGTGTCGAATTCAGACTCTCAGCTATGTTTGACAAGCTGTACATACATAAATTCATCCTCATTGGCATCGTCTTCTCTTTTTTAAAAAAGTTCAGGAAATATTTAATTTAGCAAAACCTGTAATGTTCATAGTTATGTCTTTTCTTTGTAGTATTGTTTTCAGAATATTTCAGAAATCTATTTGAAGTAATGTAGTCAGAATTGAACTGTGCTTTGTTTTCATTGTTTGCGTCAATCTCTTTACTTTATTCCGAATGCGTCAAATTAAATGAAGAACAGTGTTTACTCGTTCCTTGTTGTTCTTCTTCCTCATCGTCATCATCGTCGTTGTCCTCTCTTTTTTAGAATATTCAGACAAATGAAAAATTTTAGGAATCAAATTGACACATTAAATTCAAAAAGGTCTGTAGCTGTTTTCCCTCTAGTTCTCCTTTCATTGCCATCTTCATCTTGTTTTCTTTTCTTTCTTGAGTATAGTTCAGAAAATTTATTACATTCCTTGATTTCGAAGAAGCTGTGCGATTTCCTTTTTTTTGTCCATTCTTTCTATTTCTTCGGTCCTTTTTCTTTTCCTTCATCCTGTTTTTCTTCTTACGCTTTTTAACCTTTACATTGTGTATATCCAGTATTAAGTCTAATTGTTTTTATTTGTCTTCAGGCCGTTTAAATTCAGTATGATAATGAAAAGTTTATATTCAAAATACGTTTTTGAATAGGTTAATTTTACAATCTTTGATCTAACTCAATTAAGTACAAATGAGTTAATTCCCTACTTTCCGATCGGCTTTCAAAATCCTGATGAGTAGTTCTGAAAATCAACACATATTTCGTATTTCTCGAAAAAAATATTTTTGTTTGAAAACGTAAAGTCGATGCGTTACGTTTCTTTTATTGCGTTAGTAATTTACGAACGCGGGCTATATTTGATATTTCCACTGTCACAGTAACACTAAAAGAAAACCCGACAAAATAATCTAATTTCCTACGTATTGATCTTCTGTTTTTTGGTTCGTTCCGTTGGTGTCTTACTGGTGGTTGCAACGTTCTTGCAAGTCAAAACCGTTGAGGCGAAAAACCAAAAAAAAAAAAAATGCAATAAGGTGGGATGGTATATTTCATCTCCGTATCTACTAATAGCTGAAGTTACTTACGGATAATGGAAACGTAATAATAATATTTTATAATACAGTTGAGAATGCTGCTCCTCTCGAATCCTTTATTAAACTCGTTTAATTTTATAGAGAATTTTCATTAAGCTTAATGGTATCGTGTTAATGAAAACGAGCTTAATGCTCTGCAGGCCTTAGAACACGCCGCGCCTTACTTCTTAAATGATCATAGTTGTTTTGAAAATCCCGTTATCATTGTCTTTTTACCACTGTTTTACCCAGGAGAACTCTTTGATCTGTACATTAAAATACGCCTCAAAGGCGTAAAAATACTCGTGCATCCCTTTGGTTCGTTTAACGTCCTAGCTTTACACTACGTATTTTTGCTGTTAAAAACACAATAGTTTCACTTCGAATTTTCGTTTCTAAAGATTTAAGTGAAGGGGAGGAATAGTTTTATCGTGTATTCGATCGAAGTTGTTTGTTGAGTTTCCTATGAAAATACATCACACCCATTACGTTAACTTTCTGCAAAGTATTACATTGAATTTTCAGTGGTGATTGATTATGTTTTTGACGTGTTTTCATAACTTTTTTTGTTAATTAAAAGAGTTCGTGAAGTTTAAAGCGGGTAATTGATCTACGGTTCCTTTTTTTTTGGTCGCGGGCGTTAATTTTTTATGTGGCAGGCGACACGATAGGAAAACCCCTCCTTTTCAACTTATTTCCTAACTCGCCCTCCGGCGGCTTTTATATTATTATATTTACATATTCTTGATACGATAACATACTTTCCCATAAGCATAAAACTGTTTTATTTTAAGCACATGAAAAGTTTTCGTTATTCAAAGTGCGGTGCTTTCTTTTCGCTCTTCCGAGTGAAGTCGTAAATTGAAGACTGAAAATAACTCGAGTTTCCCATCTGGAATTCATATCTGAATAAAAAGAGGTTTTATTTTAATTTATTTGCTTTATATTATTTCAATTTGCAAATACGGAGACGGTTTTCAAGTATCGAAGCGCGTTTTCCTTCCTATGTGAGGTATTCGGTTGCCGTGGGAGCGGGAAATATCGCGGTTCATATACGCGGCGGCGTTCTCTTAACTGGAGGGTTAAATGAGACAGAGACCGGTTGTATTATACATAGGTTTGAGACTGAAATGTTTGCCATCTTGAGAATACGTCTTCCTCGAGTTCGGAACTAATTGGGCTTACGCTATGGAGATATGAGAGACTCCTCGCTCATTATTACCGGATTATTTCAGTTTTACCAACTACGCCCGCTCCGGTTGCTCTAATACGTTTATTACTTTCGAAAACGGGAATCTTCCGAATCGGAGCTCGTATTAATATAATTCCGATGTATAAAATCGGTTCGAATTTTCGTTATTTGACGTGAACGATGCTTTTCTCGAATCTCTTCGGTTTCGGTTAAATTTCCTGCCCTTCATGTAGATCCTGTTCGCCGTCTCGAGCTTAAGAGCCCAACCTAATCCATTACGTCATATATCAAATTTCACACATTTTCCAGAATATATTGCTAGTTTCACGTTCTCTCTAGCAGTGGTAGAAACCACGTACATTAGTTAGAGTACGTCAGGACGGGCTGACGTAGGTGGTAAATGGTTGACGTATTTCCAATTATCCGGGCAGATCTGCCAGCTTTACACTAATTAAACCTAACATATTTGAGTAATTAATACTAGAAATTAACTACCGTTCCCGCTTCCTTTTTATTTGATAATTACAAACCGGTTCATTGATTACTGATTATGATTTTCCGCGTTCGAGAATACGTTAACCTTTACGTTATTATTAAAACGTAAAATCGAAGGAACAATAACGCCAACTAAAACTTCTTTTTCATGATGTGCCCGTGGAAACCCGAAAGCTATAAATTTCACCAACTCAAATTACAAATATAACTCAAGTTCTGCGGATTAAAAGTTGAGAAATTTTAAATTTAAAACTCGAATATTGTTAACCCAAAACTTTTCGAATATCCTATCATATTTTAGGTAAGAAGAGATTTTCATCAAGTTCATCTCCGGGCTTTTATTCGTATACTTTTCCTTAGCAAATAAAATTTTAACTTCTAAATAAACCAATTAACCCCCCTCCCCTCCCTTATAAATTAAATAACATTTGGGAAGTTTTCAAAATACGTAAAAAATTCCATTCTTTGATTAGGTTTTAACATTTCATTCAACTTGTATTAAGCTATCGCAACTATCGGGCCGTCAACAAACAGAAAATCAATCAAATTTAGTATGGCCTATCCTTTAATTACAAATACCACAGCCGGGGTACGACTGTATAACGTTTGTGTCAATCCTGCCATTCCAAATTTGATTTCGATTAATTAGAATTACAAATTACATAACAGATTGTTAATCACACGTACTACAATCTCAATTATTCAAACTCAATGTTGTCCAAATTCCTGCTTTACAAATTCTACAATTATAACAATCTGAATTTTAGTATTTATAAGTTAGAATAAGGAACGGCAAGATACAAGTTTTCATTTAAAGTTTAATTAAACTGAACTTTCAAAATTGCAGATTACGTTAACTAACAAAATTAACTTTGTAATATTTAATTTGGGAATTTAATTAACTACACGTACATTTCAAATACAAATACAAAATATTTTGCATAGTTAATGGGAAATTTTCCTTGTTCAAATTAATTTCATTGTAAAGAGTTTTTTCTCTAAACCTTTACTTGTTTAATTTATTGCTTTACAATTAGCAAATTAAGGTACAGAATGTCATTAAAACAGGGAATTAATGCAGTTAGGAAAAAATAAATACCAACAATCCATTTTCTGGTTCTTCTACATAATGATAATTACCAAATGTGTACTTTATACAAGACAAAAGTTAAAAAAATGCATCAAAGGGACAATTTTACCAGAAACATAAAGAAATTTCCCTCAGAACTATAACACAATCCTTCGTTCTTCGCCTTCTCTTTTGGTGTAATTTCGAGTCGTGGCTTTAGAAGCATTCGGTAGTCGTTCGGTGGGGGTTTCGATTCCGTAGTAATAACGGCATATACCAAGTAATTAACCAGCAATCTATGGATGGTAATGCACAAGATGGGATGTTGTGGCTGCACTGAATAGAGGTGTTGTAATACATCAACACGTTATCCAATGCAAGTCACGTGTAATCGAGATAGCACGTGAGAACTCGATCGCTACGGCTGCCACACGTGTGATAAGCTACGAACCCGAAGTGGTATGGGGTCGCCACGGAGGTCGGAAGGGGTTATTTGCATACAAATTGCAAGCTTGGTACTTTGACATCGAGCTACCACCGATTCATAAACAGTTATCCGCTCTGGGTCGATAAGAAACGTATTTAAGCAAATACTAAGACATTTCGTTGCAAATTCGACGGGGAATTGACTTTATCGAAACCTACTAGCTTTGGTTTTTTTCATAAAGCCTTTAACCAAAGAGAACTCTTTGCTTTAACCCTGATCTATTTAGAATGCAGAAGTTTTAATGTTGCAACCGATAATGCCAACTTTCATTATTTACATGGACAAACAGTTTTTCCTTTCTAAAATTACCAGCAGTTCAATTAAATATTTAAAGGGCAAAAATGTTGACGAAAAGGGATAAAAATAAAAGCGATGATTTTTATAAACTGACGTCAAAACATTGGTGGAGGTGCCAGGTAAATAACCTCAGCGTAGGTTGTGAGATTTCCTTCCTACCTTTGGCTATTAATTAATTTTCCACGTTCGTAGAGCTATTTTCGTAAAACGTAAATGTTGTCGGTATTTCCTTTTAATAACAACGTTATTTACAGAAATAGTATCTGCTATTAAAGGTTAATTATCGTGTAGAACATTAAATATTCATATTTAAAGAACGATTTATTATAAACTAGTTTGATTTACTTTTCAGTCAGGGTATTTTATCGGACATGAAAATTGGATTCTAAAATTGTCATTTCTTGCTTTGAATAATTCAATTTAAATAACATGAAGAAATAAGATCTTTCTCGTTATTTTTTCCATAAATTTCAAAATTAATTGGTACATACCAAATCCGAAAAGTACTGCATTTTTTACTTGTTTTTCTTCATCATCATCGCCATTGTGTATTCTTTTTTACTTTCCATACTTGCAACGCATGTATAGGAAAGTATTGGAATCGTGCAAAAATTAAAAATCGTAAAAATTCGAAAAAAACACATTTTAGGGTCCAGGCATCCTAAATATGTGTTTTTTGAAAAATGTCTGTGGGTGGGTGCGTGCGTGCGTGCGTGCGTGCGTGCGTGCGTGCGTGCGTGCGTGCGTGCGTGCGTGCGTGCGTTATCGTCATATCTCGAAAACTACTGGGCCGATTTTCATCAAATTTGGTATGCGGGCCTATAATTACAGTACATCTATAAAATAAGCTTTTCAAAAAAATCCGGAACCGGAAACTGAAGTTAGCCATGTTTTTTTGGGCGCAGATTTTTCCCTGAAAAAAATTTCAAAATTTTACTTAGGAAATCAATACAGAATTTGAAAAGAAATCGAATAATTTTTTCCCGAAGTTTCTATGTCAAAAATTGCGCCCGCGGCAAATTTTTGAAAAGCGCAACTTTAAGGCCGATTTTACCAAAAATGCAGCAACATATTTTTATAAATCTAACGCCAAATTGTACCTCTAGCTCGGCTGATTAGAACTAGCTGAAAAAAAAATTCAAAATTTCAAAAATAAAAAGTCCGGACAGTTTGGGAAATTTTCAAATTTTCAAAAAAACTTTTCTCGGAAACGACACACACGATTTTTTTTAAATGTTCTGGGTCGATAGTAAATCAAGATGCCTTTCAAATAGCGTTGATCGCATCCCCAAAATTTTTCCCTAACGCCTTTTATGACCATTTGAAGTTTTGGACTTTAACATTTTTTTTCTCAAAAACGCATCGACATATTTTTATAAATCTAACGCCAAATTGTACCCCTACCTCTACTGATTATAATTAGCTGAAAAAAGTTTTCAAAATTTCAAAAAAAAATTTGTCGGAAACGGCACATTCCAAAGAAAGAAGATAAATATCAGGGCAGGAGTCACCGTTTTAACGACGGCGGTATTTTGGTCCAGCGGTAAGAGACCAAGCTCCCACCCGCATACGGTTGGAGGTTCGAATCTGCGTGACTACAATATATATTTTTTTGTTTATATTACCCACTTTTTCAAAAAAATATTATCTTACTCTGCTTATTTATGTTGAAAATACAAATTATTTATTATAAAAGCATTATTACATATTATATAGGATTATTATTAAATAACTTGTCGGGACTTTTTCGTTGCAAAGTCTTTAATTATGTCATCAAAATTACTGTAATATTTTGGCTATTGTAGGTGTTGCTGGATCCTAATTTAGGATTTAAAATTAACTATCCTTCCCTAAAAGAGTTACCGATTTCTAGCTTTTTTATTTTAATTATTACTTTTTTATGAATGACTGTGGCGTTATCGTCATATCTCGAAAACTACTGGGCCGATTTTCATCAAATTTGGTATGCGGGCCTATAATTACAGTACATCTGTAAAATAAACTTTTCAAAAAAATCCGGAACCGGAAACGGAAGTTAGCCATGTTTTTTTGGGCGCAGATTTTTCCTTGAAAAAAATTTCAAAATTTTACTTAGGAAATCAATAGAGAATTTGAAAAGTAATCGAATAATTTTTGCCCGAAGTTTCTATGTCATAAATTGCGTCCTGGGCGATTGTACCTCTAGCTCGGCTGATTAGAATTAGAACTAGCTGAAAAAAAATTAAAAATTTCAAAAATAAAAAGTATGGAAAGTCCAGCGAAGATTCTTCGCCAATTTTTATATTTAAAAAATTAAAGTAACGAGTTACCGCTGAATGCGGTGAAATCTTTTTCGTTTATTATTTCAGAATTTTAAATCAGTCCTGCAAATGCCATAAACCGTTTTTAGATTTGGTTTTCCATGTTCTAAAAAAAAGTTATCAAAAGGTATGTCCAGGATTTCTTTCTTCTTGTGTTTTCTCCATTATATTCTTGTCCGCGTTTTTTTCTTAAGAATTCGATTTCCTTCTTACCTTCTTCTCTTTGTTCAAAATTTTCAGCAAACTCAAAAATCAGTTTTCCATATTCTTCATCTTCTTTCATTTTATTGTTTCTCGTTTTCTCCTTAGTGACATCTTGGGTTTTTCAAAATAGGAAAAAACTACCAGGAAAAAGCTTCTTCATTCTTTTTTGTTATCCACTTTTTGGCCTTTTCGAAATATTTTAGGAAATTAATTGAGAAAGATTAGATTAAACAGCCTGTTTCTTCCATATTTTTATTATTCGTCTGTGTCTTTTCTCTTATAAATATTTACCAAACGGGGGGATCCCTGAACAAGAAAAATACTTTTCTTTTAATATTTCAGACCTTTAAATCAATTATTTTTCCTTAAAGTACTCGTATTTCAATAAGCTAAAGAATATTGGGACCGAAAAGATGATCCTTCATTTTGCTTAAACTTTTTTCAGAATATTTCAGGGGATTAATCGACAAATTTTAAATTCTTCCATTTTTATGGTCATCGCGATTTCTTTTTTTACATATGTATCCACTGTATTGAGAAAATTATTGAACAAGCTCATCAGAAAAGTCAATAAAAATTTTAATTTAGAATAAGTAGCTTGCACTGATTCTCTGTGTTTCGTTTATAATCATCTGTTTTATATGTAGGTATCAAAAAACTATTTGAAGAAATAAATTCAGGAAAAAGATGCTTCCTTCTTTACAGTTTTCAGAAAACTATTTTCCAAATAAAATTAAGAACAGGCTTTACTTTTTTTTCGTTTTCCTTCTTCGTCATTATCATCGTCGTCGTCCTTTTTTTAAAAGTATTCAGACTAAAGAAAATATTTGTCAGAAAACAAACTGGAACATTAATTTCAATTTAAATTCAAGGGCGGTAGCTATTTTCCATGTTGTTTCATAACCTTTGACTTTTTTCTCTTTTTTCAGAATATTTCAGAACATTAACTGAGTGATTGATTTTAGAAACCGTGGTTTTCATTCTTTTTGTTCATTTCGGATGCTTCCTTTTCTTCTTCATCTGCTTCTTATTCTTCCTCTTCGTCTTATTGTTTACATCATCCATGATCGTCACCCACAGTTTAGGCAAAAAAAATGTTTATTGTGGACATATACTTTCTATTTACTTTACGTTATGGATATTTCCATAAATATAAAAATTATAATTCTAGAGGTTAATTTTTTAAGGATTATCGGCTTTGGGAAATAACTTTTAATGTAAAGCTTAATAAAATAAAAATTATGAACAAGAAATATCTTTTTACTTTACTTTACTTTACTTAACAAATGTATACGGTGTGTTTAAACGATTAAATTAAATTGTACCTAATTAGAGGCTGTGATTTTGCTAAACAGTTGCTCCAATGAAGGACAAACCACGAAACTGTCAACACGAAACGTGAACCATCAAGTTGAGGTTAAATTTACGCTTTGTTACACAGAAAAAATTGACAATTAAATTCGATCTGTTGTAATTGCATCAGTCAATGTTGTCAAATGTATCACAGAAATCGCTGCTTACCCTAATTAGAATTCATTTCACCTCGGTCATTTATATTTGTTATTGTGTATTATAATTTTGTACAGTAAAATTTAAGAAAAACATTTCGAAGTAGTCTAACTACAAAAGCTTTTTGTGCGAATTTTCTTTTTGTGTTGTAAATGCCGAAAAGGGGGATTTAAAATGAATTTTCAGGCAAATTTTTAGGGTTTCTTTCGCAAAAAGGCAAATTTCCTCTTTCGATTTCGTTTAGAGTATATTCTAAAACACTTTTTGAGAGGCTTTACGATAAAACGTGGCTAATAAAAGCCGCAATCCTGTTGAAATCGTTTTTGTAAGGCGTAATTAGAAGCACAGTTCATTACATCGCTAATTTCAACATTAGAGACGTTAGTTCCTATCTTCAGCCCCCAAAGAAAATTAAATGAAGAGACGAAAGCCCCGAAATAAACTTTGAACTAAACAACAATAACGTTAATTTGCATAAAGCGGATAAAATTGTCTGAAGTTGAAGTTAGTTTTTGTGGCTGTGTGAAGGTTCTATTTTCAGCGTGTTTGAGATTCTGACGGCGCTTAATAAGCAATCAGGAAATTCGTTACCGAATTACCATTCCAAGGCTGTTTTGGCCGAAGGGGCTACTCTGTATGTGTAGATTATTAGTTTCAATTAGGACGCATTCACCATTTATGTCACGGTGTTTTGTACAGATTGGACGCCGCGTTTCGACGTCCTTAAACGCTACTTGAACTTGTTACCAATGAGCACAAGTTTTGATTAGTTCTGTAACTACTTTATTAGAAACTCGAGATCTCATGCAACTTCAGTTAAATGTCATAGCAAACTAGGTTAACATTACCATGTTCTATCAGGATTTGAACATTTCCACTTCAACGACGCTTATCTGCAGTTCAAGTCTTGGTTAGTTCTAAACTACGTATATAATGCAATTGCAACAGTGCGAACCGGCATAACAAACATCGCCCAGTGATAAATAAACGTGCAGCAAAAGCTTTCGTAATATTTGTGTCATCCGTTGAAAATATTAAAGCTAAGCGCTACTGTAACATCGTGTTTCCAGACATATTGCACCGGCAGATTTACATTGTGATTCTGCAGGGAATACAAGTATTTTACGAGGATATCTTCCCGATAAATTCCTACGCATTTATTTTTTTTTGAAACCACACTTCCCTTTGAAGCTTCGCTTAATTAAATTCTAACCTCTAAAATGTTTAACAAGCAGTCTCATACTTCACGATATCTCCTGGAAACTAAACCATCTAAATCTCCTATTTAACCACGACTGAGAGAAGTTAGCAAAGATATTTTATAACATAATTGTTTCACCCCCTCATTCTAAGCAGAGATTTTCATAGGGGTTATCAGTTTCTCCAGCTTAATTCGTGGATTAAATAGAGTTTAAACTTAGACGAATTAAATTTTCAACGATATAATGTATTAAGATTAACAGGCATGTGAAAGGCCAAAAAGGGTATGAAAGAGAACTTAATTAAAATTTTATAGGCTGAGATTTTGTATTATCCATTTACGACTGTTTTTTGTGCGGCTTAGCCATGCCAATTTTATAGTTTTACGTTTGTAATTGTAGGAAAGGCCAAAACTGAAGGGGGCTGACTGGTGATGAGCGGACTGCAGTTACGGTTTCAATTTTACTTTATTTATTTAATTATTAAAAATAGCACGATATTAATTTTTATAAAAGCACATTCCATCATATAACGTTCATTTCACCAAAGCTAGATTAACGTGTAACCCCGACCAGGTCCCGTCAATAGCCAAAGCTTGATACACACATTAACGCTCACATAACTCAGGCAATTATATAATACAGATAGCAGCGATACATTAAAGCAAAACAGGCACACATTATTAGATTTAGCAGTATGGGTTCGGTTAGTATAACTTACAAGGGGGAGGTCCCCTGTAGGATCCCACGTTGCATCTAGTAGAAAACTCTCGAGGATGTTAGAAGTGATTATGGGTGCACCTTCAGCTATATATAAACCTGCAATCAGGCATAAATGATGGAACATATTCAACCAATTAATTGGAGATCCTCCCACGTCGATGTTCCATCCATCCTAGATGACCCATACGGTCTAGGAAGTCCAACAGAACTAAGAAGATGCGGAGGCGGACCTACCTAACCACCCCGGGGGGCGCAGTCTTGGAGTCAGTGCGCTGCATAAATGCAGCCAGGTCAAGGGTCTTTATAACTACGCCTAGTTATCAAAGCCCCAGGCAAATAGCCACCTAAATGAGTCCCAGAGCCTCATACTCTGATAAACAATAACGAGCCTCATATGCTCATACAAAATGCCCCAACAATGCTTATCCACATCAATATCAATAATATCAACAATAACAGCAACTACATCATCAACAAACTTAGCTACTGGTCATACATGCATTTAAATAATTACCGACCAGCTTCTCGTCTTTGTGTTACTCGTTATCCAGAAACGCATCTTACACCAATGCACTAATCCCCCCATTTTAAAAGCTCTGGTTTGGGTTTAATAAACAAGCGGTCTTTGTTTCAAGAAATCTAACGCTTACGGCATCGCCGCCAAAAGTACGTACAACATAATTTAGTTTTAGTTTGGAAATTGATGGACCTTCTCGATTTTAGCGTAAAACGTTTTTATTTGGCCTGGGCACTTACTAGTTCCAGGTGCGCTCCACAAGACTCCACTTAGCAATGGAAACAAGGAATATCATTGGACGAAATACTGTTCAGGTGCGCTATTGCAATGTATTTTTTATCCTCGTGGCCCTTTAGTTTTGTGTAAATCACCTTTTCTAAGAGCTTTGATAGAGTTGATAATAAGCTGATGGGCCTGTAACTATCTGGATAATTCTTACTTTTTCCAAATTTATGAATTGGTATTATATGGGCAGTTCTCCATTGAAGAGGAAAGTATCCTATTCTTAAAGATGCATTGCATATTGATGCTAGGTACGCCACTGCCAGATGTTTTAAGATTTTGTTTCTTATTAAGTCCGGACCAGACGATTTTCTTTTTGGCAATCGTTGAATGTATGTTTTAAGCTCTTGGGGTGAAGCTGGTGTGATTTGTAGAGGTTGTTGATGTTGAAGATTTTCTAACCTCATTCAAGAGGTTTTGGCTACTTTCTTGTCTATTAGAGTTAAAAGTTTGTTGTAGTTGTGTTGCTAGTAAGTAAGTATTCTTAGGCTATCCAAATCATTTTGAACTCTGTGGGATAGTTGGTTGTAGGGGAAGGAAGGGTAAAGTGGCCACCCTAAGGTTTGGTGAATTTTTAAAGCATCTTAGTAATCGAAAAAATTATCGAACAGTGTGGCAATACCTACCCCAAACACTTAATTACCGATTGCTAATCACTTATTTTTAGTTTTTTAACTTATAAATTCTTTATTGATTTTTTTTCAAAAAAGTGCAAAGTGGCCACTTTACCTGACTAGGTCGGGTAAAGTGGCCAGGGCCTGGCTCTTTACCCGCATAGTTAAATACACGCTACCTACATATTGCTCTATATTGAATATTTAATTGGTTAACACAAAAAATAAAACATATTATTAGAAAAATAATTCACACTCATTTTAATGAAATGTTAAGAATGTGGCAGTCATTTTTTGCAAAACTCGCACTGGAAGTCATCGTCCCCTTCCTCGCATCCGGCGCATTCTTCGTGGGCCCATTTTAAACAAATCGAGCACCTAATCCACCCCTCGTTTTCTTTGGACTTGGAATAGGCTTCATCTTCTTTAGTGGCCACTTTGCCCGAAATGACATCATTAAAAAAACTGTGGTCTAGCATCGAACATTCATGACCTATGAGTTTCAAACACACATCATTTAAAAGCTTATTTTACGCTGAACAAGCAGCACTAGAGCAAATAATTATGACACTACTCGTTATTTAGCTATAACTAGTGATTTAAACCAGTTACCTAAAATCAGGCAGTCGAAAAACAGAAAAATCCGCCTCAAATCGAAAGTTGTGATGCTTCACGCTTGTTAGTCACAGACAACACTGACAACATCTAATGTGAGTGTTTCACCCGATTCCCGCGTGGCTACAGCACTCTACAGCAGAGCAATCGCAGATGGCCACTTTACCCGCCTGGGCCACTTTACCCATCCTTCCCCTACATGGTTTTCAAGTAGGGTAAACAAGTTCGTTGCCATTCTCTTCTATACTTGTTTTTTAACTTAATCAACTTAAGCAAGTCATACTGGTGTTCGGTTGTGTTCGACTATTTTTCAGTGTCTCCAAGGTGTTGTGGATTCTTCTGCACTTGCCTTTATCGATAACGTATACTGGCTTACTGCTTCCTCTACATCTTGAGATGTTTGAAGTGTTCATGGCCATACCAGTTTCTAGTCAAGTAGAGTCTGAAGTAGCTCCCAGTCTGTTTTTCCATCGGCCAGTAACTGGGGGTGCTGTTTGTGGAGTGTTACAAAACGACATGACGATAGACAGGAGATCTGAATCCAACTCAGATAATACTACTTAATGAATAGGATTGCAAAAATTCCTATGTAACACGACATGGAGGATGTCTGGTTGATGGTCAGCTCTATATGGGTGATAAATGAACTCCGTTGGTGCTGATATAAGTATACGATGTTGTGTGATAATGTTGTGTAACTTTACTCCGTCCGGATTATTGACTCTGCAGCCCCAAAGAGTGTTTTTTTGCGTTGAGATCACCTAGCAGTAAGGTTGGGTTATCACTATAACTATTTCCTGTTCGATCAGTTTTTATTGGGTGGTTTATATGCTGCTATTATTATTAGTGGACTATTGTTCGCCATGATTATTTGTACCTATAGCAATACTTTCTATGTTAGGTAGTTCATTTGGGTGTAATAAGTGGTGATTGAGATTCTTTTTAATTATAATCGCCACTCATCCAGATGCTATTACTGCGTCCCTGTCATTTCGATATACGTTGTAACCGGGGAGTCTAAAAAGGTTCTGTGATAATAGAATGTGTCTCTGTTACACATGCTACATCCATATTATGACGTGCCAGAAATTCCATAAAATTATATCGTTGTGTTTTGAGACCATTTGCATTCCAGTTGGTCACTGTTAAATTATTAATTACCTGTATTTTATATTGATCCATTGGCAAGTAGAGATGGAATTTATGTTGTAAGAATTGGAATGAATTTCTCTATGTGAGGTATTAGTATTCCTTTTAGTATTGTTGACATTATATTATCAGTTAACTCTTATGCTGCTATTGGTATATTTATATTTGCGCCGAGTGCTTGCCTTTGGGTTATTGTGATACGCTGTGGGTCATTTGTGTGGGTGTTTTCTTGCAGTTACCCGAGAATATGTTGTATTTTACTGACGGTAGTTACTTCTCTGTAGGATCTGTGTTATTTTTAGATAGTAGCTGCATCCCTTACAGTTTGCCGAGTGCTTTTCATGGCAGTTTACGTATTGTGGTTCTTCTTCAGGTTTTTTTGGACAGTTATTATGTAAGTGATGCCCTGTACACTTTACACAATGTGTTTACGAGTGTGACCGTATAATTGACATTTTTTGCTCTGTGGGATCTCCTCAGATTTTCTTCGTAGTTCTACTTTTACTATGGTGTAATGTAAATTTGTTAGACTGAACATTTATTTACCTTCTTTAGTATTGCTAAGATCAACAGCGCATAAGGGTATTGGGTATTTGTCCTTGTTATAAAGTCTAGCAACCTTTAAAATGGGTGTTACAGTAAGAATGAAAAAGTTAGAAAGGATTAACTTCGATAAAGTTGACTTATTTTAATAAGATTATGCCCTTAAATAGTGCAGTTTTGTTGATGAACAGGCTGTATAATGGTAGCCATACACGTACCGGCTGGCCTGTCAGTTACGCCTGAACAGTCCGCCGGGAGACCGGCGGCAAGTTGAACTGAAAACCCCATACACCTTCAGTTGAAACCAGGCCGGCGAGCACTTCACATCCTGTGATCATGTTCCCCAGTGATGAAGATGCGCGAGCGATTCTCGCTTTAATAGTTGTATTAGAGGCTAATAATAAAAAACGGAGGAAAAAAGTATGGTGGAAAGAGTGGTTGCTGAGGAGATATGCGTTAATTTGCTTAATGAATTGAAACTGGCTCCAAAAGATTGGCACAATTACCTAAGAATGGACGAAAATTCGTATTTACAACTTTTGTCATTGGTTGCCCAATTAATTGCGAGAAAAAATACGGTGATGAGAAATGCGATCTCCCCACATGAACGACTAATGGCAACGCTGAGGTTCCTAGCTAAGTAACTACTGGGAGAAGTTTGGAGGACCTGAAGTTTTCTACGATCATATCACCCCGTGCACTTGGCAGAATTATACCTGAAACCTGTGAAGCAATTTACAAGGTTCTACATAGGGATCGTGGTAATTAGGTGATTACACTTTTCAAAGACACGTTTCACTCCGGTATAAACTGATGAATTCCTCCAAACAGTAGTTTTCTTTTTCACGTGACATTTTTTAACTATGAACAGACGAGGTTAAACAGGACTCGCAATATATTCTGAGTATATAGGTACTATCTAACAGTCTCACTGACTGACGGCCTGTCGCCTCACCCCACTCACGAACCGGTACGCCTGCGCTCTCGTCAGTTCAGCCGGATGGACGAACGTGTTTTCGTTCGTTCTCCGGCCTCCGGTTCAGTCGGATCTGACAGGCCAGCCGGAACCCACTCACATTCCGGCCGCCGGTCACCCGGCGGACTGTTCAGGCGTAACTGACAGGCCGGCCGGTACGTGTATGGCTACCATAAGACTTCGAGGTATTAAACTAATAAATAATAGCCGTAAATTCTAACTTTGTGAGATTTTGTTTCTGTTTTTATTGGAAGTTTGTTCTTTGCTGCATACAGGTTAGATAAACCCAGAGTCAAAAGTTTTATTAGGTGTAAATATCCACAATTTCTATCATTGTCTTTTGTTTTATTTTTGACTTTTTTATATTGATATTTTTTATTTATTCGCTCCACGGTTCAGATTAACCTGAAATCAATATTAACATTAACTATACTTTTATATCTGAACTTATAATAATGAAATCAAAACTTTTTTCCGGAGATTTGAAGATATAATAAATATGATAGTTCTGGATTAGCATTAAACAAACGTCAGAATTTTTGATTAATTTTAATTGAATAAAAACACCACATTTATTCAAAGGAAAATATTCCTGTTAATACAAAAAGAAATGCAAATTGAAGTGATTTGCAGTGATTATATAAAATTCATAAGCATTGGTTCCCTTTTTATGTAAAGTAAATGCTCGAGTTAAATTGTTCTTATTCAAAATTTACTATGGACATTAAATATGGATTGAAGGTATTTAAAATTTGGAGGTAAGTATGCAGTATGCAAGCGATTTTTCCTTAATACGTGTATGAGTACAATAAAAAGTGCTATAAGAGGTAACAAAAAAAATAGATGAGTGTTGAAACATGGAAGCTAATTAAATTTCGAAGGATATTAAACAAAGAAAATTAGCAGAAAAGGATGTCATAAATCAAGAGAAGTTATAAGAGGATTAGTAGAAACATAAAAAATTCAATTAAAGGGGACAAACGTAATTATGTTGAAGACATAGCTGGAAAAGCGCAACAAGATGCTAACAAAGGGGACATGAGAGAGCTATTCAAAAATATAAGAAAGTTAAACAATAGTAGGAAACGAGCCTCTATCATTAAAAGCCAAGATGAAGAACTATTATGCACCGAAGAACAACAGAGGACATTTTAGTAATCTGCTAAATACAAATCAAGATGAAACCCCGAGAATTTATGAAAATGTAGAACCGAGTGAAGACCTTACAGTAAGTGTTGAACCACCTACGGAAGAGGAAGCTGGAAAGGCTATTAATTTGGCAAAAAACCTTAAAGCTCGGGATATTGACCAAATTGAGGCAGAGATCCTAAAAGCAGATGTATCAATGACTATTAAAATACTGAAACCACTTACAGAAAATATGAGAAGAAGAAGAGTTTCCAAAATATTGGAAAGAGGGGGCAAACATAAAAATCCCTAAGAAGGCTGATCTAAAAAAATGTGAAAAGTGGCGAGGTATCACGCTACTCAGCAGTATAAATAAAATATTTTTTGTGCAGCCGGACGCGAAGTGGTCATTTCGCATACGCAATACAGGACGCGAAATCCGATTTCGCGGCCTTACCCTTAGTAACGGCCGTTACTAAGGGTAACGGCCGTTAAAATATTTCGCGGCCGTTACTAAGGGTAAGGCCGCGAAATATGAATATGTCAGTTGTTTGTATTTTTTACGGCTGCACAAAAAATGTTGTGTATACTTCGGCCGCGAAATTCTTTAGCACCCTCGAGATTGTCTTGCCTCGGCCGTAAGCGGCCTCGGCGACAATTTTTCTCTCGGTACGCTAAAATGGAATTTCGCGGCCTTAGCATACAAATAACTATTATAGGATTGTACGAGAAAGAATTGTGAATCATATACTAATCTTACGAATCATAACAGAGCAATCTTTATCATTTTACCTGGTATTTATTGACTATCAACGTGCCCTTTGATACCTTGAACCGAAAATGTATATGAAATACCCTACGAAATAAGGGAATACCACTTAAGCTAATTAATTTAATAAAGAAACGATACAATGGATATGAGTGCAGGGTTGAACATGCACTACAGGGCCTGGACTTTCCGGATGATATTTGTCTTATTGCAAGTAAGAATATGCAACAAAAATTAAATATTTTAGTGGAGAAATCAGATATGGTTGGGTTAAAAAAATGTTTATGGTTCAATATATGTACAGATTGTCCGAAAACCAGTCTAAACATACAAAAATTAATGAGTGCAACAAGGAAGACATAAACAATATGGGTAGCCAACAAAGATAGAATGCAATCATGACTAGGTAAATTTTTAAACTAAAGATCTCTCTCCAATAACAAGCAAGCAAGTAAAAACATCTGTCATCAATATTTTATCTGTCATTAAAAGCATAAATTCCAATTCTTTCTCCGTATCGATTAGCGGTTCTTATGGCATCACATCTCTTCTTCTATCGTGGTTTTAAACTGCACACTTTGAATACACGAATTAAAACGATCAACAATTTGACCTCACTTTATGCTTTTAATGACTGATAAAATTAATATTTATGACAGATGTTTTTGATGCTTGCTTGCATATTATTGGAGAGAGATCTTTAGTTTAAAAATTTACCTAGCCATGATTGCATTCTATCTTTGTTGTGCTACCCATATTGTTTATGTCTTCCTTGTTGCACTCATTAATTTTTGTATGTTTAGACAGATTTTCGGACAATCTATATACTGTAACGAGACGGGCTGATGATGTCAGTTCTATGCGTCAACTAACAGAAGCCAACGAGAATGTTTCAAGCTGTTCGACGAATCATCACCTCGATCATTCCAGATTAGATTCCAGATGGTGCAGGTAGTATATTAGGCATCTTTCGTTTGGCAAGCGGGAGTGATACCAAAGTCTACTACCGAGCGACCAAATACGTGTAATAGAAGTCCGCGCGTGAATATAAATAACTTCATAACTTGTATAAATAAATTAGTTAATGTTACGGCTTAATATGTATTAGTGTTGTGTTTTAGTGTTTAAGTTGTTGTTTCGTGTTAATTGTTACATTGTATACATTTGTTAATAAATAATTCACACCACGAACCGCAATTTTAAATAAACGCTTTAAATACGTTACAATACCAACCAAATAATTTATTAAGAAATGGCGAGATAATAGAAAGAGTGGTTGATTTCACATACTTAGGGACTGTGATGTCAGCTACGGATGGAAGATTTAAAGACGCCTAAAATCGAATTAATAAGTAAGAAGTGCGTATGTAAAATTGAGTGCCGTATGTTCCAACTAAAGTATCGATATGTTTTTAGTACAATAGTGAAGCCGGTTTTGCTATATGGGTCTGAATCGTGGCTGGTTACGAGAGTAATAAAGCAATTGAGGTGTTCATAAATCGGTGCTTGCGGTGACTAAAAATGTGGTGGCCAGAAGTTCTTAGTAATGAGAAGCTGTGGAAAAGGACAAATCAAGTTGACATAAACACAGAAATAAAAAGAACAAAATACGGATGGTTAGGGCACACGTTACGCAAAAGTGGAAATGAAACCTGTAAGAGGATACTAAAATGGAAACCAAAAGGGAAGAGAGTTCGAGGATATCCTAGCAGCACGTGGAGAAATACAGTAAAAAAGTAAACAAAGAAAACAATCTGCAAGTTGACACAAGTAGCAGCAGACAAGAAGAAATGGAAGGACTATATTAAAACCCTCTGATACATAAGGGAATAATGGGACTATTATTATTATTATTATTATTGTTATATTATTACTATACAGTCACAGCCAACTTCTGTTTCAAAAACCGTGTGAATTGATTATAAGTGGTTAGGGAGATTTTAAGCCTGCGGTTTTAAATTTGCAAGTTAGAAAAGCCTAAGGAAGGCAATCATTTCATTACTGTAAATAGGAATTACTGAATTTGGTGTCGTAGACATTTTAGGCAAATACAAATCGTGACAGGATTACTTACAACTCTGTTAGGATTCTATACAGAGGAACTGCCACATCATCTGCGACTCCCTGAAGGAATGGTAATTAGAAAATCTATTTAAATACTTTTTCTAAAAACGAAACCCTTCTCCTTTATTTAACTAAAAAAAAAATTAAAGCTTTTTTAAAGAAATAAATGTTTTCTAACCAACCCCGTTGAAAATTTGCAGTCGAATTTAAATTAACTCGGAAGTCTAAAACCTTTTCAAAAGGTTCATAGTTATATTTTTCCGTTGTTGGCACATTCAAAACAATTACAAACTATTTTAACAAAGCTCGCGTTTCTATTATATTGTTCGAAAGTGCATTTCCATCATAACCAAGTAGACGAGAAAATTACAAAAGATGGCTTTAATTCATCTGAAGTGTAAAGTAACATCAGGAAAGACTGTGTAAACCTGTATTTGTGTTATAATTTAGATGGGTGTTATCTTCTAACTTATTATGTAGAATGTTTAGACAATGCATTTTCGTGCAAAACTGAGCTCGGTTATTTGTCATACCTTACTGCATACCTTTATGACTGCAGCAACCTGCAGAGTTTCAGGAATAATATCGTGTTCTTGCCCGAAAGCCTTCTAAACGGGGATCCACCGTGTTGGAATTTCCAGTAAAATTTAAACGTTTTTCATATTTCATGACGGTTTTTACAGCGATTATCCCCATGCATTATGGAATTACTATCATAAAACACTACATTGTGTGCATCGTACATACATATATTTCTGCAGCCGCAGGATTTCCTGTCCTACGTATGAACGGTTCCACAGTGCATATTATCAAAATCGTAAAAAAGCATAAAAAAAGCAGATCCAGCGCTGTTTGATGTCGTATTATTGCAATAAATTCCTGCAACTGCAGCATATCCGATTTGTGAATGCCTGCAGGCGTCCGCCATAATTCCGTAATCATTGACTGCGACGTTTAATAGTTGTTTTATATCTAGGTTTATACCCGAATTAAGTTGATTTGCAACGCACAATTAGAACGTTTTATTATCCTGTAATAAAAGACTATGTAGTTACTACGATCATGAAAATAGCTAATGATTCGTAAAATAACCAGGAAATTGAAAAACGACTATCTAAAATTAATTCTCCCTCTATGAAAACCGCTTTTCATATTTTACATTTACCTATAAAATTTCCTGGAAAATACATGGTTAATTTATTGATAATTGAATATTTTATTTTTTACGTTGAAAGACAACTCTTTCGATTTCATCTGTTTTTTGCTGTTACTTATATTATCATTATTATTTAATGCCGATATATTATTTTTTTAACAATATTGTCTGTTGATTTTATTAAATTTTTTCAAACTAAGTTAATATTTTATATAATATAAGTAATAAACGGTATTCTACCGCTGGAGCTGTCTTCCCATGCCATTCCTCCGTCGCTCTTGATCTTGTGCATTTTCTTTAGTTAGGTCTCTTGTCTCCATAGCTGCACGCATTCCGTCATTCCAGAACCTGCGAGGTCGGCCTCTTCTTCTCTTTTCTGGTGGAATCCATTCCCACATTCTTTTCAGCCATCTAGTTCCATCCATTCTTAGAAGGCAACCAAACCATTTCAACCTCTTCTGCCTATTCTGTCTGACACCTTGTCTTCGGATTTTGTAATAGTTCGTATAGTTTCATTTCTCCATGGTCAAGGCGAGATATTCTTGCGCTTCATCGAAGATAATCCATTTCGATTCCGTTGATTTTTCGGCATTCAGGGTCCATATTTCCGCTCTGTAACATAGAATTGATTCAAGCAAGGTTTGTGTTTGTCCCACCGAACTGAATTAAGACAGCCTATGATTTTTCCGCTCTGTTCTATTCTATTTTTAATTTTTGTACTATCATATCCATTATTTGTTATTATAGTCCCTAGATATTTCAATTGGTCCACTTGTTTAATTTCTATGTAGTCTTTGATTAGTAGCATTAACCTAATACTAGAGTTGGCATTCGGTTTTCTCGGTATTAATTTTTAATCCGCAGTTTTCATAGGTTCTATATAGTCTTCTAATCATAAATTCCAAGTCATTTGAATCTTGGTCAATTATTACTTGATCGTCTGCAAAGTTTAAATTGAATAAGCATCCATCATCAGTTGGAACTCCCATTCCCTGAACATGACTTTTCCAGTCTTGTAACGTCACTTCCAAATAGATATCGAATAAAAGTGGCGAAAGACTACATCCTTAACGTAGTCCTTTCGATGGTTTTATCTCCTTGGATAATTGTCCGTTCATTAATACTTTTCCAACATTATCGGAATAAATGGTTTTAATAATTTTAACAAGATCTGGATCTACGTGGTAGTTTACTGAAACCTTCCACAGTGTTTTTCGAAGAACTGAGTTATATGCTTTTTATAGATCAATGAATCCTAAATGTGTTTCTTCTTCTCTCTTCTCCCTTTTTTTTTGTTAATTGTTGTAATATAACATTTTGTTCTTCACATATTTCTTCTTGAACATTTAACCTTAATTTACTGTGTATCACTTTCCCGAATAATCTGCTTATATTGCTAGTTATGCTAAGAGCTCTATAGTTTTGTTTATCTTTTCTATCACCTTTCTTGTGTAGTGAAATTACGAAAGAGAGCTCTCACTGCATTAGTAGTTTGCATTGTTTGATACAATTGTTCATTAGTGCACATAATCGCCGTCTTCATTCACTTCCTCCGGGCTTTATCAGCTCTACGTTTATACCACCCGGCCCTGGTGTTCTTCCTTTCTTTGATGTTTTGATAGCATTCTTTAGTTCGTTGTCTGAAATTTCTAGGTTGTTTATCTGTACTATAGCGTGACCACAATCGTCATTTATTTTAAACTTATCTCTATCTTCTATAAGTACTTTTTTACCTATTCCAACAAACTTATTTGTGTTAACAACTTTATTAGCATATTTTGTTGAGCCATCTCCACATTTCCGTTCATCTAGCTTCACCCATTAAGCTATCTATTAGTTGCCACTTTATTTCCCACGCTTATTGTTTTGTTTTCTCGGACCTACCTTGTTACGATAGTACATTTTGCTTTATACATATTCCAATTTTCAGGATTGCGGTTTGTTTGCCATTTCATAAACTATATTTCTTTTATTTCTTTAGACCACGAAAATTGCTGTAGTTTATTATTATTATCTTTTGTCCCTAGTGCTTCCTTACCTGCTTGGTGGATGGCGTCTGTTATATTTTTGTGGTCTATTTTCACATCGCCATTTACTTTAGTTTTTCTGCATACATACAAATCTCTTGAGTCAGCAGTAGTAGTTTATACTTTGATGGTTTCTCCGCTCTCACGGCTGCTTTATTCTTAATAATTGGAGTACTATTCTTATTGGTAAATAAAAGTAGTATTGTGGCTATTACTAGATAGTGGTCAGGTCTATAATTTGGGACTCTTTTAACAAGAGTATCTAATATTTCAAACAACACTGTTTGTTTTTTCTTCTTTAGATTCCCCTCCCATCGGAGATTGGAAATCATTATGGCAACTTTAATTTTGTTAGCGGTTCTTCTAAATAATTCCACGGAGCTGCAGTTGAACCATTCCCATGGGTTTCTCAACTAGGACATCCTTCTTCCTGCAACACTTCATTTTCCCCTTATTTTTCCTTGCATGGTGTTTCTTAATAGTTCATATTTCTCCTCTCTCATAACGTGTCGCAGGTACTCAAGTTTTCGTCTCTTAATAGTTATCATAACCTCATAGTTTTTCTCTAAACGTTGTAATATCTCTAGGTTTGTTACCCTTTCAGTCCACGAAACCCTAAGCATCCTTCTGTAACACCGCATCTCAAAGGCCTCAACTTTCCTGATGTGGGTCTGTTTCATAGTCCAGGCCTCGACTCCTTACATTAGCGTGGAGAACACGTAGCAGCGAAGCATTCTTAGTTTTAATTTATTATTGATGTCTCGACTGCAGAGGAATTTTCTCATTTTTCGGGTTCCGATTTCTTTAGTTTGGTCGCATTGCTCCTGTATCCATGTCCCTAGGTATTTATAGCAGCTAACCCTTTCTACGTGTACGTACATTGTTGATGTTCAGAATATCCCTGTTGTTTTGATTCTTTGTTATTATTATGAATTTTGTTTTATTCAAATTTATCTTTATACCGTATTCGTTGCAGTATAAATTGGTGTTGTCGACAAGGTGTTTCAAATCTTCTAAGTTACTTGCTATTATCACCGTGTCGTCCGCGTATCTCAAGTTATTCACTATTTCTCCGTTAATTACGATGCCTCTCTGTTCTCCTTGTAGTGCTTTTTGGCAGATTTCTACACTGTACAACTTGAATAGCAAAAGAGACAGGATACAACCCTGGCGTACACCACGGCGTATTTCAATTTCATCAGTCAATTCGTCTTCGACTTTTACCCTAGCTTTTTGGTTCCAGTAGAGTGTTGAAATAATTTTAATGTCTCTGTTGTCCAAGTTTTTACTAAGAAGTGTTTTTCTTAGTTGTTCATGTTTGACTTTGTCGGATGCTTTTTCGAAGTCGATGAAACAGGTATAAATATACTTCCTGGTTCATATCTAATCATCTTTGCGTTAATACGTTTAGCCCAACCAAGGCTTCTCTGCTACCTAAACCTTTTCTGAAGCCCATTTGGATGTCACTTGTTTCTGTTTCTAATTTTTTATATATACGATTGTGTATTATTCTGAGAAAGATCTTGAGTGTATGACTCTTTAGCGCTAACGCCTTAACGTGCCCACTTTCTTATTTTTATTTGTTCCCGTTATCTCTTTGATTTTCTTGTGTGTGTTAAACGTGTCATATTTCTTTTGGTATTCTTCTATCTCTTGACACTATTCTTGTAACCATTGCCTGTCTTATTTTAAATTGTTAAGTAGTCGGTATTCTTTTGGGCTAGTCGTCTTATACGTCCTTCGTTGATTCATGAGAGTAAATATTTGTTATCCAGTTTTTGGGTTGTTTATTTTGGGGTTTTAGATTTTCTTTGCCTACCTCTCTTATCCCATTAGCTATATTTTTCGATTGCTCGTTCACATTTTTTATATGTTTATTTTGTTCCTTTGCCTCTCTCATTTTCTCTTTTATCTCCGTTGTTGCTTTTTCTTTTATTCCAGGTTCTTTTAATCTTTTGAGGTCCATAGTTCTTTCATTACCTTTCCTTACTTTCTTCATTTTTATTGTCATAGTTGCAACTATGGGATTGTGATCTGAGCCTATATCCGCTCCAGGATAGGATAGGCCGAGGTGATGCAGTTTCTGAATCTTCGTGATATTATAAAATCTATCTGATTTCGTACGATTCTATGTATAAAGTCTACGATTTGGCAGCTTAAAATACGTGTTTATGACTGCCATTTAGATTGGGCAAATTGAACCAGTCGATCACCTCGCTCATTACGCTCACCTAACCCATAGTTTCCTACGTACCCCTCAACTGTTCCCTTACCTACTTTAGCGTTAAAGTCGCCCATGACAATCGTAACATCGTGTTTGTTTAGTAACAATGTAATCAATTACCCATTTCTAATTTAACGAGGGTCTTTCCCAAGTATACGGATTGCTTTATGTTTGAAAAAGATATTCTGGATTTTAAGTTGATTCTGGTTACATATATTTATTAATCTTTCCCCATCGTCATCTACTCTTGCGTCTCCATACTCATCATTTTGTCTAATTCCTATTTTGGCATTTAAATCTCCAGCCAGTATAAGTTGTGGACTTCTTACTTTGCTTAATACATCGCTTAATATGTCGTTAAAGTAATTTTTTGTTGCAATATTTTACAATATTTTTATGTGTTTAATCACCAAACTCATAAATTTACTACGTGTTAAAGCTACAAGCCTTAAAAAGCTTGTCGTCGGTAAAATTTAAAATACTGTTGGCTTTTGCCGAGCTAATTATAAGACATTAAACTCACATAAAATATTTTTCTTTTCTGAAACTATGCATGAAGTGTAGATAATATATATAACCAAATGATTTACTTTTCCGTCGATTCAAAAGCTGTCGTACAGAAGAAATCATAACTCAAAAAAATAACAATTTCGCAGTAAATATCGCGTTATGCCACTCCATTTTCGATATTAGATTTTACCACGCAAACTATTTTTAGTTCAAATACCTCTTTAGGTCCTCGTCTGTCTGTTACACTGTTCGAAATAAGCTTCTTGCCTTAAATCTATCAAATTTTTTTGGTATTTTAGCAAAGAAAGGTAATTCAAATTGAATTTCGTCGTCGTCGTTTGTGTTCGACTTTCTTGTTTTTCTAGAGCATTCCTATTGAATTTTTAGAATTTATCAAAAATAGAAAAGGTAATTAATAGTTAAATTAAAGGAAAAATGTTATGACTCGCGGGTTTAATTCAAGAGAAGTTAATTAATGTAAAGAATGTTGTCGATAATCAAAAAACATTAATTACAAAAGTTCGTTGACATCCATTGTTTTTGTAAATAGTAATATAATAATATAAGTACTTCAGAACATGCCACGACTTATATTTTAGACAATTATTAAAATATTCGTTGGTGCGGGTAATTGCAGAGTTGTTTGTTTATACATTCACAGTCTGTTTACTAAAGTTAATATGAAATAAATTAGTCGAGAGTGAAGCTATTAATTTTAGTATTTAACGAATATATGCCGTTAAACGAAATTTATGTACATAACGTATTACAAGCTCATATTACGTGAATAAAAGGTAAATTTTCTAAAGGGCTTTTAACGGTTAAAAAGAGGTTAGAAGCTGAAATTAAACATAAACTGACATAATGTACATATCCTCATTCGAAACAGTTTCCGTACATAAATGAATATAAAATGTCACGTAAATCTCACTTTTAGTATTAGTTTCAAAAGCATTACTTTTCTCGAAGCTTTTATTGCTACGGTAACACAATATCATTAAGTTTTACCTTCGCGCGTTAAAAGCCAAAATTGGAGGATTAAATTTATCACGGGCCTCGCGACAAATTTACAATGCCTTTTTGAAGCAGGGGATTTTAAAAGCTTAACGAATGCGTCCTACCAGACCTTCGCTTTAAACGGATATTTCTGGTTACTCGAATTATCTTCCATTGTAAAAAAGCATTTAGACCTTTATTTTAAAAACACAAAATAAGTGTCTCTTGTGAAATAACGTATTTTCGAGTACAATGTTGCTTATATTTATTCTCGACACTCGCTACCAACGTATTGAATACCTCCATTACACTATTTTAGTGCAGGAAATGGAACTTTAGAATCTCGTTCTGACGTTAATTTCCGGCCCACATTTTCGTTCGATGGTGACTTTCCCAAACTAAAATGCTTTCCTACAATACGTCCAAGTTATTACTATTACGCGACTAAGATATTGATTCCACTATTTTTCTTTTGGTATTTTTAAACGACGCCTTTTCAGATACATTTAGGCTGATCGAATATACATCATTTATTCTGTATTTGGACAGTAATTAGCCTTGATTTCAGTTTGTTATGTTGGTAATGAAAATTTGACAGTCTACAACTGCATTATTTGTCAAATTCTAAGTTATGTTCACGGTGTTTTGATAACGTTGCTTAGATATTGTTATTGGGCAAGATTTAGGCTTGCAGGTGACATTAAATTTTTAGCTGAAAAAGTCAGGCTTTCCCAAAATAAATCAATGCCAGAATTAATAAAGCCACATGAACGTATTCCAATTACACACTTGTAAAACATTTTTACTACAAAGATAAACAAAAAACTTGTAGTACTCAAAAAGTGACAGTGCTACCAACTTCAAAGAGTTTGTCTGTCGCTTACATGACCTATTACGATCTAAAAAAAATCCCGAATGCATTACACAAAAATTCTCTTAGGTTTGCGAATTTTCTTCCAACTGGCTGTTTGTGAAATTCTCACTCTCCAATTTATGATAAAAATAGTTTAATATATTACGTTCATCTTTCAATAATATATTTTCTAGGATGTTGTAGCGAGTTTGATGTAAATACAGGCAGAAAAGAGTGGATATACGCACGACACGGCGCTTGATAGATGGCCTTCTGTGTAATATGGTGCCGTATTTGCATGTATGAGCCTCCGTGTTGCTGTTAACACTCCCAGATGATTGATGTATGCAACATTTTGCATATCGAACTTCCTGGCCAGATTTTATCTTGTATATCGATACCGTATGCACAACGCGTCCGTACGTTTTTTCACACTTTATTTTGTTAACATCTTTTTTAGCTTTCTAACAATGGAAAAAAACGTATAGAACCAACTGGGTACCAAAGTCTAAAAAATCAGTGACAATAACTTTGTAGAATACTAGAATATTCAATTAGCTCGGCATAACAGCTTTTGTAGAGGCTTAAAGCTTAATAGTTAATAACAAAAAACGTTAACATTTTGCTCTTAATAGTTCAACGTAGATGGAGATCTTTCAATGGAACACTTGTAATGTAATCCTAAAATTCCTCCATTAATATAATAATCAATATAAATTTCGCTCCGGACAATAAATTCTTTAAAAAAGGGCACAAACCTAACATGAATTTCCCCCGCTGACTTTACGTGAGCGGTAAATAATCCACTATTTTAACAGAACATGCAACATAAAAGTTTACAACTTTTTCCGTAAATATAATTTCGAGTGTTGGCGCGTTTAAAATGTTACCTCTTTCCTTAATTCTCCTAATTAAATACCGATTTTAATTGTATTTTTAGTGCGAGAATTCTGAATAATGAAAATTACTGTTTGCTTTATCGGTTCACTAATTACTACATTTAAAAACAAGCAAAACGTGAGGCTGGAAAGAGTGCAAAATTAAAACCGAATGTTTTAAATATTCATGTGGCTCTTTTTTTCCTGATGCTGAAAGCAGCTTTTTTAAAGGAATTATTAACGCAAAATCGACAGGTTTTGATTATTAACGAATTTGCATATTTAATTATTGAAAATTATTTTCCGAAGCGGAGTTACAATTTAATATTCGAAAGAGAAATTAGATTTTTTGGAACAGTTTGTTACAATTGTGAAATATTTCGATCGTTTGGTAATTAATTAAAACAGTTTTCTGAAACTCGTGATAATAATGAAATTAATAATGTTAATGATGACTGAAATCGGAGAAACTAAATTTACGGATTGAGCGCCTCCACCAAATACACTTTTGATTATCTGATCTAATGTCTTGAATTGCATCTAATTTATTTTTATTTACTTATTTGTTTATGTATTTATTTAAACGAGTTGTACTCGAATTTCTAAAGTATTTGTTTGAATTTAAATGAAATCGAATGTTATTCCAAAAAGTGAAAAGGAAAAGCCGCAAAAGTCTTTCAATTTTTTGTTCGTTGACAGTTTGATTTTGCGTTCTATTTTATGCATTCTCGTGTTTGCAATCTTTGGTAGGCTTAAACGCATTCATGGAGCACTTCTCGTGACCCCAGAAACCTTTCGTCAGGATTCGACGAGTTGCTCCAGCACATTTCGCCGGCACAACGTACAATTTGATAAAAGTTCGCACATCCATATACCAGCAACTCCCTTGCAATATTTCACGATCCATTAGACATACTGTGGCGGACCCCTTCACCACTACCGCCTGGTGGTTAATGAAGGTGCTCGCCCTACTGCTCCAAAAGGTTCACACATGTAGCAGACATTTAAAATCCTACATTTAATATAACACTCCTAATGGGTATTTGATTTTCGTTTTAATTTATGATTTTGATTTGATGTATTTCGGTGTTTTAGGCATTACTTGTTCTGGGGGTAGTTTCCCCATAATAATTCCTTATATAATCGGAAATTTATTGGATAAGCACCCCAAATTGAAATTTTGGCAACAAATTTATTGGGAAGTTACGGCTTCAGGGTTTGTTTCCCATTGGTAAAGTAAGACATTAGTGGCAAACGATAGAACTGAACATTTTTGATCGAAGTAGATGAGTTCTAGAATTTCGGGCGATTTTCTGGGAATCTTTAACCTTTTAAACATGTTTCCAAATTAACCTCAATTAATTGCAAAGGTCTGAAGAGATCATGTTTGTTCGAAGTAGGGCAGTTCTGGAATTGCAGGTGATTTTCTGAAAATCTCTGGCGTTTTTATAACGTTTCCTAATTGACGTTAATCAAAGATAATGATAAGCTTCTGATGTAAAGGCACTGTCAGCGTTCCATTCTTCCCATTTGCTATGTTATATCTTTCTCAAAGGAGCGTTTGTTACCAAATTTTGTAAACGTTGTATAGGTATTAAAAATGGAACAGTTTTGTGATCAAAGCTCTCTCTTAAATTGGTGGTTTCCTATTAATAACTGGAAATAAGCGTCTGAAATTGAAATTTTCATAGCAAGAGTATTGGGAAGTGCGGCTTGAAGGTTTGATTTCCAATGGCAAGTTTACATTTTTAATGGAATTCCAGGTGATCTCGGGCGTTTTTAAATACTTTATTAATTGGTCTTAATTACAGATAATTATAAGTTCCCCTCAAACGATATAAAGCTATCGACGTTTGCATTTTCTTATTTTCGGTTTTATTGTCCAATGTCTCTCTGGACGGAACATTTCATGCAAAACTTTTTGTAACATTTAAGCACAAAAATGTATTGGGAAGCCCTGATTTGTTTAGGTGTGGAAAGTAAAGAATTAATGGCAAATGGTTGAGTTTTAGAATGTCAAGTGATTTCTGGGAATCTCTGAGATTTTTACAATTTTTATTGCAGATAACGATAATCTATCAGAGTTTGTCTCTTTCTATTTGCTCTGATATTGCCAATTAATTTTTATCGATGAAGTTTTTGTTAGAAAAGGCTGGCAAACGTTAACTGTGTATACTCAAAATAGAGGCAGTTTAGGGTTTGATTTAGAAAGTTTCCTATTAATAATTGGAAATAATATATTATTTACGCACCCAAAAATGAAGTTCTTGCAACAAATCTATTGGGAAACACTGCTTCAAGGTTTGTTTCCCAATAGGGAAGTAAGGAAATGGTGAAAGCCGACATTTTTGATCAAACTTTGTGAGTTCTAGAATTCCAAGTGATTTTCTGAAAACCACTGACGCTTTCACAATGTTTCTTAATTGACTTTGGTCGGAGATGATTTGAGATGTACAAAACTAAGACTATTCCCATTTCCAGTGATATTGTCCAATGTCTTTCTCAGCGGAGTGTTTCTTTTAAAGGTTTGAAAAAGGTTAACTTTGTACTTTCAAAATAGAGACAGTTTTTTGTGACGAAGGTTTGAAGGTTTCAGACTTAGTCAGAGTGTCCGACGAAAGGGCAGTTATCTTAACTTCCGATACCAACATTAGGTGATGGCATACATAATTTATGAGGGAATCTCTTTTTCCGTAAACAGAGGTGCTCAGACGTGGGCACTGACTGATGACACGTCGCAATTTGTTATTCTCTGTGCGATCGCTGCTCGCTTTGCATACATGCCGATACAGATCTCGGCTACCTTGATTTATTACGCTGCCACCCTATGTTTGATTACCTGTATTAATATTAATGCTGCGTTTGTCACGTAGTGGAGCAGCTCTAACGCTGTTTCATCCATGCGAAGTTCGTGTTTACGGAAATAACGTGGAATCAGATACTGTTGCGGCTGATTTAATTTTCATATTCGATGGATGCTTTTAAAAATCCACCCTGGGCACTTTTAAAAACCACTTCTCCTGATTACTTGCATGACCAACAGAATTAATTATTTCTATGACTCTGTATGAAAAACCTCTACGCTTTTTTTCACATATGAAACTCATATCGGGGATAATTTTTCCATATAGATGGTTTGAAACATTAGCATTAGTTGAAGACTTTTTTGGGAGGAATTAAGCTCCCTCTCACCCACATCAATGAACTTGTTTATTTATAAGTTACAACCGAATGCTTTCAGAATCATCAAAATTGAAGCTTTTTCTAGACGTATTTCAAGGTTTAAATAAATTGTTGGATTAAAGTCTGGAGAGGACTCCAGAATATCATAAAACTGAATAAGTATTAAAGCATGTGATAGCAATAGCTGTTTTCGTATGTGCATATTTTGCATTATATGCTGATTCATTATAATTTTTCAAGTCTTTCATGTATTATGTACAGATTATAAAAAATGAATTCAGATTTTTAACACGCACGCATAAAAACGACCACCATGACTCATCAAAGGTTTTATATGTACATCGAGCTTTCATTTTTTCCTTTGTACATGTACTGATGATCCGAAAATAAATGTTTTAGCACATTTTTTCCTATTTTGCATATTCAAGAAAAGTTCTTTTACTTAAATATGGGACATGGTTTTTATATGACTTTCGCTTGGCTAATTCAAAAAATTTTAAAATTTCTTAAGTACATAGAGAAAAGAAGAAAAGTATTCCACGTTAAAGATGACGAATAATCATAATTAGTAAGGACTTCTCCCACTAAAAGATTTCCAACAGCACAATACATCTAAAAGAACACGTACATCTGTTTCTGTTCGCATTTCGCATTTCCTATATTAGAAACAGAAATAGTTGTAGTTAAAACCTAATGCTGAACATTATTCTTAACTGACAATACAACGAGCGAGGCTATCAGACGGTAGAAGAGAAATGTGATCATGCGCATTTTCTAAAGGACAGAAGGGACATAAATAAGGTTGGAATTACAGGAAAAAACCTAAGTTTTTTTTTTAGAACAAAGTTACTAACGCCATTCTCCTTAAAAACTAACGTACGACTACAATTTTTCTACGTAATTGTAAAGTGTTTCCCGCAGATGCATTTCGCGAATTTTCTCATTTGTCCAGTCTTTATTTACTTTAAGCCTTTTTGCGACACAATTCGTTTAATTCTGATGTAAATAAAAACATTCTAGGGTAGATCAACGTTATTTAAGAGAGCCGGTTTCCCGTATACAATATACACATTAGCGCGTCCGACCGGAAGACGGGCGTCCGCCATCCGGAAGTGTGACCTGTGTATCCTGCGGGCCTTCTCTACACCGCGTTGTTTATGCTGTTAATTTACTGTGGAAAATTCAACGTGTAATCTGGTAATTGCTATTTTACTATTTGTCTTTTGACGAAGTGAAATTGCGCCACCTTACAGAAGAACCTCGTCACTCCAGATATCGGATTTCAACGCGAGAAAATGATAGGATTCACGAGAAGTAAATACAAGTTTAGAAATCCAATTTTAAAATAAGATTACGCAAATCCTACAATGTTTATCTATTCTCGTACCGAATGTTATTCCGTGAATTTCTCAAGTAGACTGAAATTCGAATTTGTAGCTGTTGCGCTTCTTTTGATCAACTTTAGATATTCTGTTGGGAATTTACGTATCAGTTTGCATACGTATTTAAATAAATCGATTTAATCCGTCCCGGACAGATCCGTTTCGTTTGTTCTAAAAGCGACCTTTGAAAATTTTCTATCGCCATGGAAAAAGACGATGACAATCTGACATGTACTTTTTGCAATGTTGACTGCGAAACTGTATGAAGCTTCCCTACAATACATCAGTCATTTTTACGTGTCAGTGCCCTTTACCTTTTATCTGAGCGTTTTTGTTAGACATGTCGGAGCACTCGAGTGTTGCTATTCTATTCAAATATTCACAAAAGCGTCAATAGCATTTCAGAAGAACGAAGGAGACATTGCGCTTGCAAGATAAGTTTGAAACGTAAATGGGTCCCTTGTTCGCCAACTCTTGGACAAGAGTGCACATTCGTTTAAAAGAAAAATAACTTCTAAATTAAGCTAGTTTTGTACAAATGGCGTGCGGAGCGCCGAGGTCCGCGGGTGACGAAGAAAACGCCAGGCACGTCCTTCTAACGCACCCCTTACACTTTCTCTCACGTACAAATTCAGATGTGTACTCTAAATTTGTGACCATATTTTTCCGTTTTTACACGCTTAAATTATTAACTCGACAATTCGAACGTCGTTATTTATAAGAACTCGCCAAACTCTCTGAATGTTTAATGATGTAGAAATGGAGAACATGTTCATAAATCATTGATTGTGAATAACCAAAGCCGGCCCTGAATAGCCCCGTGGCTTACCGACATTAATCATGAAACGGACGCCACAAGCAACGGTGCAGACTGTCAACGAAAACGGGCTTCATCATCCATTTCGAGTCCCTGATAACTTGCATTTCACCGCTTTAAAACCATCACCTAAATCTAAAGACACCCACATCCGTCTACTTTCGAGATGTGTTTCATAAACATCACAGCGTGTCATTCACAGATTCACAAACGAAACGAAGTTTCAGGTGTACGTATAGTCCGTTTCATCTATATTTGGACCAAGTTGGCTTTGAATTTCTAATATGATTCACCGTATATAAATATGAAGTAATTGGTACCCGCAAGCCTAGACGTCGCTTAATAAATAAACGTAATCATAATTTAACCTTTAAAGTTAACCTAAGGTTATAAATTGCTTTTACAGAATAAAACAATACTTCCAAATTAATACTTAATACAATGCTATTAAAATATCTATTGAATCAGTCTTGCGTACTTCTTGAAAACTGACAGCTTAACCTAAAAATATCGTCCATAACAGCTAATTTCACGTACTTCAAAATTATAGGCGACGAAATCAACTGCAGTCTATAGCGAATAATTGTATTCCAAATAAAAATGAAATGGACTAAAGTAGTTAGTAGGTATGAAAACCATATTAACACAAGGCTATTTACCTGCTTAGGTAGAACTAGAGTTGTGCTTAGCGATACGATATATCGATATCATATCGATTCAGAAAATAAGCAGACAATATCGATACACAATTTAAATATCGATACAGGATCGATATGTATCGTTATAATTATTATTTTTTGCGTTTCGCATTTTTACAAAATAATTTCTAAGTTTTTTACATACAGTTGTTTTAATATTTATAAGCCGACTTTACCCGATCGACGTCGTACAAGTTTACTCTTGTAAATTGTTTCTTTTACGAAATATGCAGTTTCAATATATGCCTTAATATTAATTAGTGCTTTATTTATAAAAAATATCGTATCGATATCGATAATTACCAAGGAATACAATATCGATACAATAACTAAATATCGATATCGTATCGGTATCGTATCGAATGTCAAAAATATCGATAAGCACAACTCTAGGTAGAACAATATGTATATAAATGAGTACTAGAGGCCCAGAAGGCCCATGGCTTGGTTTGTCACTTTCTTTCATTCTTTCCTATTTCTGGCTCTATCTTCCCATCTTTTAATCTTCACACAGCGTAAGTCCTCCTGTACTTCCTTCTTCCAGTGGCTTCTGGGTCGGCCCCTTCATTTCTTACCACCAACTTCTGCCTTGTATATTTTATTGGGAGTTCTTTGGTTGGCCATTCTTATCAGATGGCTTAGCCATCTGAGCCTTTGTGCTTTCACTGCACTCACTACGTTCGTTTCACCAAGTAACTCGTATAGTTCTTGATTTGTCCGTCTTCCCCACTGTCCCTCCACACATTTTTCCCCGTAGATTTATCTGAGCATTTTTCGTTCCCATATTTTTAGAATAAGTTGATCGTACTTTCTTAAACCCCACACTTCAGAAGCATAGAGCACTGTACGCTGTATTATTGATTTATAAACCCTAACTTTCATTGACAGCGGAATTAGTTGATAAGCTGCACTTTTTGTACCCATTGCTATTCTTGCTTTGATTTCCATGCTAGTTTCTGGTTTCCTAGTTATCACTATACCTAAGTATGTAACGGATTCCACCTCTTCAAAATTATATTCTGTATTTGGATTTATCTTAACCTTTAGTGATTTGGCTTGTTGATATGGTTGCTCATTCCATGTCATGTATTTCGTTTTCGCTTCGTTAACCTCAAGCCCTATGTCGTGTGCAATTAGCATTGATTTCTTTACCACTATCTGCATTTCATTTTTTGATCTTGTTACAATTATTAGGGCATCGGCGAACGCTAAGCACTGATGCCTTAGTTGGTATATTATCCCGTCTCTATTTATGTCTGCTTTACGTATTGTATATTCCAACGCTAAGTTAAACCATAGAGGAAATAATATAAATAGAGATCCCACGTTACCGGCGAAAGTGTAACCCGTGTCTACTTAGACAAGGGGGCTAAGGAGGTGACGAACGGTAACCTCGATTGGTGCTGCCCCAAAATATTTTTGAACTATTTGTCATAAACTCAAGGAACTTCACTGCATTCACTTTACCCCGCACGGACACTATTATTTCCATTTAGACGTATACTTCTTAATTGTAGCGTGATACACCGAAATACCATTCCATAATGTTTGTAAACGTTTAGTAAATATACACACAAAATAGTAATAGAGTTAAACCCGAACAGATCACGTAATAATCGACTGGTTGAGCATATGTATACTTTTGGTCAGCTTACAGCTTACAACATTAATTTTAATACACATGAGTAAGCGATTAATCATCTCTTGTACTTTTACTTAAATTGTCAGACGCAGGGCCGGCCTTCTTCATGAAGGGGCCCTAAAACAATTTTTTAAAGGTAAAAATAACAGTATTAAAAAAAGAACGTATATTGCGCCATACATTATGTTCTCTTTGGGGGCTCTATACAGGGTGGTCCATAAGTAATGGGTCACAGACCAACAGTAGATTCCTGAGGCCAAAATATTACGATTTACCTAAAATTACCTTAGTCCAAAAGTTAATATTTAGGGAGGTACAGGGTGTCAAAGTCGACATTTTTATTTTAACTTTCTTCTGTAATTTCTAAAGTTTTCGTAATATTCATATAAAAATTGGTGAAACTACCTTTTTTGGGACGGGAAATAATAATCCGTTCTCAATTTTAATGCGGCTATTAAAATAACGTTATTTGTCCTACACCTAATACCTTAAAAATACTTAATCTGCCCTAACTTTAGCTACAAAAAAGCTGAAGTATTTTTAAGGTGTTAGGTGTAGCAAAAATAACATTATTTTAAGAGCTGCATTAAAATTGAGAACGGATTATTATTCGGATTATTCCCGTCCCAAAAAAGGTAGTTTCGCCAATTTTCGTGTGAATATCCCGAAAACTTCTGAAATTACAGCAGAAAATTAAAATTAACATTTCGACTTTGACATAAATATGTTCAATTTCCCAAGCATTTCACCTATGTCTCACATGTCAGGCCACACCCGGTATAGCTGTTTCTGCATTCTACATACAGGGTGAGTTTTTTTTTTTCATTTTAAGCATTGGGATCTCGGAAACCATAAGACATAGAGATTCGGTTAAATGAGGAAAGAGTTGTCGTTTTATGAGCTTATGCAAGATATGCTTTTGTATTTTGAAAAAAATACAAAAGCATATCTTGCATTTTGCATTTAAATGTTGTAGAATCGTTATTATTAGGAATACAACAAAATGACACGAATGAAAGTTTTAGACATTTTAATGCTTAACATGTAGTCGGGGGGCATACTTTATGAAATATACACTCCGTGGGAAATTTCATGATGAAATTGTGGGGCCAATTTTAATACATTCCTTATGCCCTCCACAATCATACCTTACCAGGTGCTTTGCTTAAATTTGTGGCAGACGACCTATATGACGTCGTATATCCAAGACGGCGGCCACCCCAGACATCATCGGAAGTTCTCAATTATAACTCTTGATAGGGCCATCCCATCAATATTTTGTACTGAACGTTTTTTATTTACAAGGAAATTCTCTATAAAAAAGATCCTTAGGAATTTATCGATATATTTTACCGTTTAGGTGTTTTGTATAAAAACAATTTTAATTTTGTAATCACTCGTATCATTTCAATTTTTTTTTTGTTTCGGATAGAAACGGATTGATAATCGTAAGTCGAGCAGTTTAATACTTTCAATAGTTTAAAATTAACTTTGGACACAATGTCTACTCCACCACAAATTCGTCTCTAAGTATCCCTGCCTCCATCTGCAAAAAAAGCAAGGCTGCAGACTAATTACGAGCTGTGTATTTTATGCCAAAATAAGAAGAAGTCACCATTGGTCAAACTTATTAACTATGATAAAGTGTTAGAGTGTGTTAGAAAGAGAGCAGAATGGAATGATAGTGAATACGTGTTAATTGATAATCGATTAAGAAATGTGACTGTTGAAGAATTGATAAACGAAAACGCATCATGGCATACAGATTGCTACAAGAAGTGTAGGTACTCATAAAATCAAAATGGAGCGAAGTGAGAGATTATTTGAACAGGAAAAGAATAAGCCTTCTTGTTCTAGTTCCGCTGCTGAAGATAGTAATGAAGGTTACACAACAAGATCAAAAATCCCTGCGGGTGACAAAAATAAATGATTTTTCTGTCTGGAAGAAGGAAAGAGAAGAAATCTATTAATTGCCGTGAAAACAAACTCTGTCGGTCTAAAATTAAAAGAAGCAATTGAAATGTCACAAAATGAAGAAGCTGACATTAAAATAATACTACACTGCTTTTTTGCCTCCCGAAAAGGAGCTATTGCTATTCATATAATATATTCGTCTGATACAGACGTATTTCTACTAGCGTTGTGGTGATCAAAATCTTTTACATGTCCAAGAATGTTTGTCACTGGTGTAGGAAATAATCGAAGAATGCTTGACGTTGGCAGAATTTGCACCGCATTAGGACCAGAAAAGATAAAAGGATTACTAGGTCTGCATGCTCTGTCAGGATGTGATGTGACAGGTTCACTTGCAAAGAAGGGAAAACTATCGTTTTGGAAGGTTTATAAGACCGCAGATAATGACATTTTGATGCTCTTGGGAAACTTGGATCCATTGAAGAATTCAGGGATAAAGCTGAAACTATCATTGAAAAATTTATTTCTAAGGCATATATACCAGGGACGAAGGTTTCAGACATTGGGGAGCTTCGTTGGTGGATGTTCTCCAAGCACGAGACGCAAAGTGAAAATCTGCCTCCTACAAAAGCGTCACTGTCTCCTTTTATTCGTAGAGCACATTACCAGGTTATGGAATGGGGTCTTGCTGACCAGCAGCACCCTAATCTACCAACACCTTCTGATTACGGATGGGAAATGCAAGATAATAATTACTATGTTCCTGTTTTGTGTACGCTTCCTTGTACACCTGAAACCATTTTAAAATTAGTTCGGTGTTCATGTGTATATGTGTAAAAGGGAAATGTGCTGTATCCTGTAAATGTAAATCCCAAAACATTTTATGCACTGAGCTTTGTATGTGTGGAGGCAGTGAAGACTTATGCGAAAATCATGGCCAACGTTTTGATATCGATGACCTTTCAGATGAAGAATATTAAGCTGAAAACATTTTACGTGCAATAAGTAGAAAATTACAATTAATTCAATAAAAATATTGAAATAAATATTAATTTCTGAACTAGTTGTTATTTTTCAACCTAAAAATCTAAAAATCTTTTAAAACCAAAAATTAAAAATTAAAAATTGGCTAATACTCTTTTTAACTGGCTATAACTAATAACCGGTAGGTTATACCGCAAAAACTTTTATAACCTTTTTTGTTTAAAATTTTATTTAGAATAAAAAAGATTTAGTACAAAATATTGATAGGATGGCCCTATCAAGAGTTATAATCGAGAACTTCCGATGATGTCTGGGGTGGCTGCCATCTTGGATATAAGACGTCATATAGGTCGTCTGCCACAAATTCAAGCAAAGCACCTGGTAAGGTATGATTGTGGAGGGCATAAGGAATGTATTAAAATTGGTCCCACAATTTCATCATCAAATTTCCCACGGGATGTGTTATGCCCCACGACTAATGGTGAACATACTAATTTCCTTCTCGATTTTACGGTTTTTGAGTTGTAATACAAACTTTTGTTTTTTTAAAGGGTAGTCATAGTTGGCTTTGACATTTTTAAAAAGTGCGTTTTTTTCTGTTTGCAGAGATTTAAGGTTCGCTGTACTTACTTTGACAAATAAACACGATACAGGACTATTTGTAATATTGAGAGTAGCAAAAACAGAGTCTGCCATGGAAAACATTTTTTTCCTCTTAAAGTAATTACTTAGTTTAATATAATGTTTCACCTAAAAACTTTGGGGCCTCAAATACAACAACAACGCAAAGAAACTACGAATTATTACATTTAAATTTCTACTTTGAAGTAATTACATGTAAAAAAATTAATCTATCTCGGCAAATGTTCAAAATGTCCACCATTATTATTTACACACAAGGGGCATCTTTTCACAATAGAATTAGAATTTACAAATTGTTGAACGTCGGTAGAGATGGTTGACGTCGATTTTCATAAAATTGTTGGTACCGTTCGGCAGCAAGAACACTATTTTCTATTTTTATTACTTACAAAAAATAAAACATTCGGCCATATTAAGTTTTTCGCGATTAGAAAACATCTTTAATTTAATTGTAGAAGTTACAGAACTGCCAAATTTCAACTAAAACAATGAGCAACAGTACTTTGTTTGTTTATTGTTTTCCACGGCAAACTTTGTTTATTTACCTCTCAATAATACGAAAATTCCTGCATCGCGTTTATTTATCAAAGTATAGCAATTAGCAAACCTTTATCGTTAAAAAGAGAAGCATTTGTCATTTTTAAAAATGTCAAAGCCAACTATGACTGCTATTTAAAAAAATGTAAGTTTGCGTTATAACTCGAAAATTATAGAAGCAGAATGGAAATTAATAAATGTATCTTCTTAAGCGGAAAAATATCTACAATTTTTTGTTGTTATCATATTTATGTATCTCTAATATTAACGATTTTAGAACACTTTAAAGAAAAATTGCTAATTTCTTTTTTGCTCATAGCTAGTAAACTGTGGATTTTTTTCAAAAAACAAAGCATATCTTGCTTAAGCTCTTAAAACGACAACTCTTTCCTCATTTAACCGAATCTCAATGTCTTATGGTTTCCGAGATCCCAATGCTTAAAATGAAAAAAAAAAACTCACCCTGTATTATTGTGAATTGAATTGGCCTTATTGCAATAGCACATATAAAGAAAATGCAAGTAAATTCGACGAAAATGTAAGGTAATGTACGGGCAAATATGGTTCGTAATTGTCAACTTTATAAATACGTTTTTTCCTGCAAAAACCAAAAACATGTATTCATGTATAGATGTATACGATTGCCGACTTTAGGGTTTAGATTCGTTCTGTTGAGCTTAGGTTAAAATTTTAACCCAGCTGTTCCAAGATCCTTTGCCAAACCGTGAGTTAAAAAAATTAGATAAGGGTTGGCCAGGAGAAACAAAAATAATGTCTATTGCGTATTGCAAGATTTATAGTTTATTAACCGTCATCACTGTGTTATTGCCATAATTCCGTTTTGCAAATGTCAGTAAAATTATTGCAAAAACAATAATTCTAAATTTTGCAGTACACATTATTTTTGTTTTTTTTTTAACGCGCTAGTTTTGTTTAACGAAATTTTGTGCAACGTAACTGCGTTTTTTTTGTAATTGTTAAATATACATACATATTTTTATTTTTATTCCAAATGTTAAATCTTTTAACACATAATTATACATTATACCACAAATTTGCTGTTTAGCAAAAAACGAAGTCAGTAAATAAAATTCTAAGCATAAGATAAATAAATTGTAACTGGGACAAAAATAACTTCATCCATAAATACAATAATATCTATACGTGCTTATTTTATAAACACGCTTGAAATCGCATGGCATTAATATCAATACGACTAATGCACGGTTATTAAATAACGTACGTATTTTGTTTGATCAAATGTTGTTGATATGTTAGGATTATTGATATATCGGTTTTATTCTGGGATGGTTAAAAAACATTCTCGATCAGAGATGGCCAAGGTGCTGCCATCTCTATGTCAGAATTTTTTCCGGGTTACATATAAAAAGGTACCGTTGCGTATCTATTCTATTATTTAATCTATGGTTAAACAGAATGACTGGCAACGGGTCACCTTGTCTCAGACCTCCTTCGACCCTGAATGCTCTCGTCAAAGTTCCATTTGCTCTACCATGTTTTCCGTTTTTTGCAGAGTCATTATTATTAGATTAATTAGTTTTGGAGGAATTCCCAATTCACCTAACGCTAAGTATAATTTGGTTCTTCGTACACTAGCATAGGCTAGTTTAAAATCCAAAAATAATAAATTCATGTCCCGAAGCTTGAATTTCTCTTAACGTGCATATTTGATCTAAAAGTACTACCTACTGATCTTCCCTTCCGAAAGCCACTTTGATACTCGCCTGTGAACATTTCTGCGTGTTTTTCTAGCCTGTTCTTTATGCATGTGGTTAGCATTTTATATAAGACATTCAGCAACGCTATTCCTCGATAATTCCCACAATCTTCTTTACTTCCTTTTTTATGTATGGGGCAGATATATGCTAGATTCCCTATCTCTGGCATCACTTCTTTATTCCATATTTCTAGGATCATATTGAATATTTCTCTATGTAAGTTCTCCCCACCATATTTGATTGCCTCAGCTTGGATTCCATCCGACCTGAACTTCTATTGTTCTTAGGTTTTTTATTATACTTACTTGCTATTTCTTCATAATCTGGAATACTTTCTCCATCGTTTGTCTTATTTTCTCTTGGCTTTCAGCGTATTCAATATCTTGGTCTTTATTTAGTAAATCCACAAAATACTCTACCCATCTTTAATTTACTTCTTCCTACGTTCCTAATAATTTTCTATTCTTATCTGTGCAGAATGTTTGCCTTAAATGATACTGTCTTATTGTTTTTAGTCCTTGATAAAATTTCTCTGTTGCGCCACCTTTCTTCTATGTCTATGTTTATTTTGAGTTTTCGTTTTTTTCTCTATACAATTTTTTGCAACTCCTCCTCTTTTCTTCATATTCTCTTTTTCCAGTTTCTGTTTTCTGTAACAGCATATTTATCTTGGTCCTTTCTCTCTGCTTGATTGCATGCTCGCACTCGTCGTCGAACCAGTATTTTGTCTTCGTGTATTTCTTTTCCGCCTGTTTATTACCTTTTTTATACATTCTACGATCTTTACATTTCTTTCTACACCCCATTGGGTTTTTTCGTTCTCTAGTACTTCGTTTATTCATTTTTCGTAATTTTCTTGTTGAGTCTCGTCTTGTAATTGTAGCCTTGGCAGTACGATTTTTTGTTTATTTTTCTTGGGTATGGCAGTTGGTATTATTTGTTGCATTTTTATTCCGATCATCAAATGATCCGTATCTGCATCAGGCCCTCTGTACGACTTTCTATCTGTAATACTTTTCTCGTTTCCGGGTTATATTAATACGTGATCAATTCGATTAATTGTATTCCCATCAGGGCTCCTCCAAGTTCCCTTATGGATGTTTTTATGCTAGAAATGAGTACTTTTGATTTTCATATTTTTATCTATAGCGAAGTCCATTAACATTCTGCCATTTTTGTTCGTTTCACTGTGTAAACTGTGTTTCCCAATTGTTGAAAAGTATGCCGGTTCTTACCCTATCTTTGCGTTGCAATCGCCCAGTATCATTTTTGGGTTATACTTCGGGATTTTCCCGTATTCTTTTTCTACGAGTGAGTAAAACTGTTTATTTTCAGTCATATCTTTCTCTTCGGTTGGCATGTGCACATTTATAAGACTTATTGTATGATAGACTCCTCTTAATCTTAGCCAACACATTCTTTCAGATATAGGTGTAATAGTACATTACATACGAGGTGTTTCATTACAGCCGAGGGCTTATGTATGACCGAGAGGCGAAGCCTCGTGGTCAGACATAACGCAAGGCTGTAATGAAACTCCCACCGAGGTATGTATACTATTTTATTCACAACTCTTAATCATTGAATTTTAAATTAATTTTATTAATATTTTTTGATAGCTCTATTATAATTTATTTTCGCCTACTTTAACATATAGATATAGGACAGTGTCGCTAGGCAACCGTACATAAACATTTCCCGCCCGTGGGTGGGAAGTGTTTTCTGTTATTTCCCACCCAAAAGATTGTCATTACAGTTAGGCATGACGTATTTCCCAACCTCTAAAAGGTTAGAAATCGACATATTACTATAATGATTGTGAATAAGGTCTATTACCGCTGGTCTCAATCCTTTTTATTGCCATGTTCGTCTTCGAGAATCCCATCCCTTTTCTGCACTTTTAGTTTTTTGATGTCGCTTTTAAAATCTTGCTAGCATTGCTCCTCCTCTATCTTACCTTTTTCTTGTGGGGAACGTTCGCTTGCCGTTGTTCCTTTCTTTGTTGACTGTACTGCTGGTTTTTCCTGCACGCTTTCGTGGTAAGGTTGGTTTGCTTGTGCTAGTTGGTCTGTCGAGTAAGTCTCGCCATTCACCAATAATTTGTTGTACTTTAGATAAGCTCGGTGTCCATTGTCTCTCGCCTTTTTTAAATGCTCCATCAAAATTTTCCTTTCTTCCTGGACTTTTTTGTGTAGCCCTCGGTTATGAACATTTTTGTTCCCTTTAGTTTTTGTTTCGATCTCAATATTTCCATTTTCTTATTCAACGAATTTAGTTCTACCAGTACTGGTCTTATTTTGTGTTCCTCTTGTACACCCAGCCTTTCTTATTTCCTTTATTTCCGTTTCTGTATTTATTTGCACATCTATATCCCTTAACATAGCTCTAACCTTTTCTTTCGGGCATAATTCCACTTCATTATTCATTTCGTTTAGGCCCTGGATAATTAGTTTGTTTTTTCTTAATTATTTTTACGTTAATTCTATCCTTGCTTTCAGATCCGCCATATGTATTTTCATTTTTGAATTTTCCACTTTCAGTTCCTCAGCTTCTTTTCTTAAATTTTCTAAATCCTTTTGGTGTACGTATCCATTTTTGCTTCCATTCTTTCGCCTCTCCTATCCGTATCTTCTAATTTTCTCGTAATCTCTTCAAATGCTGTATCCATTTTTGCGTTTTATATGGTTATTTTGTCGTTTTATTTGATTTTATTTGATATATTTATTACGCCTATCCCTCTTTAAACTCAATTTTAAAATTCCCGCCGTCCTCACGCCGCGTGAACCGGATATCTTATGAGAACGAGCCACAGCTGATTTTCCTAACACGTATGTTTTAATTCGAGTTTTGTTTCCCTATTATTGAAGATTTGTCTTTAACTTTACTATTAATCTTAAACAAACACTTTCACATCACTTTTAATACTGCTACTACACTTTTAACATCAGTTTATTACTACGAATTTCAATTTGTTTTACGCTGGTAGACGAGTCCGTGTATACGGCCACTGCGTCATACGCTCTCCTCAGTAGAACAATACAATATTGAATAATAAATTTTTAATTTTTCAATATAATCTTGAGGCCGGCAGTACGGCAGAGTGGGAACGCACTAATAGGTAACTACGTGGCGCTAAGCAGCACAAGTGGAGCACATCCGAAATTAGTAATTGCCCAAGCTGAATAAAAGCGCTGTAGGTAAAAATTAAGAAATTCATGTACATACTTTTCAAACTAACACTATCAATTTATAAAGCAATCGCAATTGGGTAATACACAACCTCAGGCTTACATTTTTAATTAATTTCGGCTTTTCCCGCTTAATCCTAGTAATTTTAATTCATGCAAGTTTAAACTCTGAAACTGATAACCCTTATGAAAATCTTTGCTTAGTACGACTTGTGGTTGAATACGAGACTTACACGGTAGTTTCCAAGAAAAATCATGAAGTACGAGACCACTTGTTAAACTTAGCTGCAGTGATAGGCAGTTACAGTGTGACCAAAAAAAGTTTCAGTTGACAATACAAAATGTTGATTGAAATTGATACCAGTGTAACCTATGTATACTTATTCCTGTTGACAGCGACATGTAAAAAGTTTAAATTTATGTACGCAACATAACTGTGCACAATTCGAGACTACCCTTAGATTTTATGCTTTTTCTGTGTTGTCGACAAACACTTCAAAATCTGACGCATACTTTCTACTACCTGAAACTTCTTTGAGTTCAGAAACAAATCCAAAGTCGAAACAAGCCGATTTATGTGGGTAGACCACATGAAGCAGAAATTCAATACCTTAACTGATGATGGTCATACGATTAACTTTTTGCTATCTCCATAAGCAGTAAAGATAGGAACAAAACTTCGAACTTCTACTTGGATTACTTTGGCTCGAGCTTAAAAGATTTGTTGAACTCAGCCAAGTCGAGTTTTATTACAAGTGGTTTGTGAAGCTCGAGGGCTCATTGCAGACATGAAATTCTATAAAGGCCCGATTCTCGGTGAAACCTGGAAGATCCAACTGATTGAAGCTTGGTAAAGACTCGAAACTTAGCTACTCAGAATTCGATAAAATTTTTTGGGAAAACTGTGAAAACTGAAAAAGCTCAGGAGCTTTGTAATTCGTGATTTAGTAAACTTCTAAATTCGACTTGGAACTTAAAAATATACAAAACCTAAAATATTTCTGGATAAGCTTAAAAAGTTCGAATTTTTGCTTACATTTCAATAATCATTATAAAGCTACTAAAATTCATAATTCTGAGCAGTCATGCAATTGGAGTTGCGAACGAGACTTCGAAGTTCGAACTCACATCGATTCGGCTCCTGCTTCGAACGAAATCGAGCCTAAGATTTGTTGAACCGAGGTAAGCCGAACTTTTTTGAAATCGCTTGTAAAACTTGTTACAGGCTTGATGCTCGAGAAAGTTTCAAAGCTCAGTAAAAACTCGAAGATCGGTTAAAACTCAGTCAGTAGCTTTGTAATTCATGGCTTAGTAAAAATTTGGAACTCAAAAATATATAACACCTGAAGTAATTCGACGCGATAGGCTAAAAATTCAATTTAAGGCTTACATTTCAACAATCATTATAAAGGTGCTAGGATTATTAATTCTGAGGTATCTTGTAGTTAGAGTCGAATCGAACCTAAGATTTGTTGAACCGAGGTAAGCCGAACTTTTTTTAAATTGTTTATAAAGCTTATTGCAGGCTGAATACTCGATAAAGTTTCAGCGCTCAGTAAAAGTTCAAAGATGTGAAAACTCAAAAAGCTTTCTAATTCACCGCTTAGTAAAAATTCGAAATTCAACTTCAAACTTGGTTTTAATAATAATTATAACTTCGAACCCAGATCGGTTTGACTCCAACTTCGAACGAGATCAAACTTAAGATTTGCTGAGCCGAGCGAAACTCTTGTGAAGTTTCTTGAAGAGCTCGTTGCAAGCTTGATGTTCGACACAGTTTCGAAACTCAGTAAAAACTCGAAACCAGTAACCGAGCCGACTCGAACATAGTGCGCATTTTCTCCGAGTCTAACCGAATCAAGCCTAACTTAAAAAAAGTGCAGATTCCCATCTTTAAACTGCTAGCTTTCGGTATACCCATAACCATCAGTTTCGACCAATTTCAATTGATGGTCGCTCAATACGATTCTGTATGATTGTAGACCATTTTCTCAGAAATAATCATATTAGCTATAGCATTGTAGTAACTATTACGAAGTTGTTGGAATGCTTAATTTTCAACTTAGCTGATAGAGGATGAAAATTGCCATCAGGAATTATGTTTTGCACAGTGTCATCTTTCGTTAGTTTGGCTCTGAAACTTCATACCCTTGTTTCAAATGTTTTGCATTTCATAGTCTGCCAAAATGAACAGATTTTGCGTTTTGTAAAAAATCGAATACACACAATGAGTGTATACTCCCGCAATAAGGGTTTATCCTCAACCGAAGTAAAAACTGAGCTGCATTTTACTTTTGACGAGTGTGTTCCGCAATTTCCAGCAGTTAAAAAATGGACTGCGAATTTTAAACATACTTGTACGAATATTTAGGAAAGGTTCGCGAAGACTCCAGAAATACCCAAAATCATTGTTAGAAAAGCTTTAGATCTTGGCATACGCCTAAAGCAATGAAACATCACGATTGCTTGAGTAAAAATCAAAGCCCTTTCAGATAAAAGAGAATTTTATATAAACCATTAAGAAGCTTATTATATGGCCCACTATGATAGTAACAAATCAACTAGAATTTATTTATTTCGCTTGATGACGATATACAAATTTAATCCTGTTAATATGTTATTCTGACTAAAATTGCGCCGCGACGCCTTTAATATTTACCTTCCATTTGTGTTCTCCACAAATCAGTGTGCATGATGAGAATTCAACACGTTGAAGGTGGCTATCAAAGAGCGAGCATTTCAGTGAAAACCGAAAACTGTAGTCGATTCCACTTTATACGAATTTTAATTAATTTGTTTTGTTACTACAACTTACTCTACTTGTTAAGAGAAAACCTAAAATGAGTTAGAATTAAAAAAAAGGTAAATGTTGAAAATTATTATGCTTTCATATTTTTATTGTTGCAGGTCTTCCTGAGTCGACGTATTTGTCGGCAGTGAAACGATTTCCCGCTGCAGCGGAGCCCTCTTTAAGTAACGAGATCCACGTTTCAGAATTAGAAAGCAATCATCAGAGCTGTGCGGACGTAAAACAAGTCTGGACACCTTGTCAGTGTCATTTAGAATTGTGCATAGGGTGGTATCCCTGTGGACTGAAATATTGTAAAGGCAAAGGTGAATCTAAAAATTCAGCCATGACTTATCGATGCGGCATTAAAACATGTCGCAAGTGCCATTTATTTTCTTATTACGTACCCCAGAAGCAATTATGCTTATGGGACGAATGACAAACATGATATTACTGGTTTTTCAAGTAATTGCCTTACCAGCTTTTACTACTAAACTCATTATGGACCAACATGCCTTAGAAATTCTCTTGCTCTTTAGTGTTGTTTTTCTTTTATAAAATTCGAATTGTTATCACCTCCTGAGGGTTAGCTCCAATCGCCCTAACTTTTGTAAATAATTATTGATATTGCGTGTGGACGTTTTTACGTGTTAATTTTTTTATACCTGCTTAAATAACTCAAGCGTGCGCTAACTCTCATAAAGTGATAGAATTGCGTGTATTTGCGATTGTCAATCAAATATTTGCGCCTTTTTCTACGTTTTAGAATTTGCGAATATAAACCCGTTTCTTTAAATCATCTCTCCAGAATCCTCTTTGTCACCTTATCTCTTACCCCAGCAAATTTCCGCTTTGTTCTTTTGCAATTTCGTTTCGTTTTTATTTAAATCGTTGAAATAGGAGACCACGATCGTTCATACCATATCGTGAATCTGAAGTTATTTTTTAAACATACTCTCTCCGGCATATATAGAGAAATATTTGAAGGAATTCCAGTCGTTGAAGGGAATTGTTAAGCAGCTCTAAATGGGGTCTCATTTAACAGAAAAATCGACTTTACTGGATAAAAACTACGGCAAAACTGACCCCATTTTTTCTACCCGCATGCTGATCTAAATGCAAACGTTTGTCAAACAGGAGAATCTCCTATCTTAGGTTACATTTATATTAATACCCCCTTTAGGTTCGACTTTTTATATATGCAGGGCTTTTTTAGATTAATTACGTGGGCTGTTTGTATGAAAAAGGCGAGGATTTTCTCCGGGAAATTTATTTTTTACCATCTTTCTTTTAATTCATCTTAAGACTATACTTATACGCTACTCTTTTTGCTTATTAATTATTTTTATTATTGCCTCAATTGGAATGTATCTATTTTCGAGTTAATTAATTAAAAGCTTTTGAATGTTACATTTTCCAAAATTATAAATGGTACTTATTATACAAGTAGTATCTTCACAGACGTGAATAAAATCTCATATAGGTTTGGTGTGAACAAGTAAGTTTTGATTTTAATCAGTTTACTTATTTTTTACTGCTTCTGAAGTTACCAATTTCCGTTGTTTTATTTTGGTAGCGATTTTTCTAGGTTGAGCTTAGTATTTTCCTGTCCTTTCTTCCAGGCCCCTGTTTCCTTACCCAGCAGTAGAAAATGTCAGATTGATATAGTCGATATTAATTTATAAAACTGATAATAAAATAAATGAAAAGTGCTTGTGTTTACGCTTACGTAACGCAGATTAAGTGGTAGCTTTTGTACGGTCTTATTATGTATATAAATATTATATAAACTAATAAAACAAACGACTTTCTATCTCTTTATAAATAATACTGTTGCTCGTTTCCAAGTGACAAATATACGAGTACGGAGTGGTACCTTTAACACGGCTATATTTTAATTTCAACATTTTGCAAGTTAAAATTTTCAGTTGCATTTAAATCCCGTCGAGCGCGGAACAAACGTTGATTTCCCAACGGATTTTAAGCGAACCATTTTAAGCGCGCAACAGTATTAATTTCTCTATTTTCATACAATTATTGTTGTTGGGAATAATAAAGGACTTTTTATTAACACCCTTGTTTTTCTGTCTGTCTACGACCGTCAAATAATGAAACTCATTTGTGCCTGTCGCGTGTACATTGTAAATTTGTTCCCTAATATTTGGAGCAAGGTTTCTCGGTCATTTTTTATTTTGGGGGAATCCGGGAAGTAATTTCAGTCACCATCAATTCCACTTCCGGTTTCATCGGACTCAGATTAAACCAGGAAATCGCCTCATGTGAGACTCGGACAACTTACCGACCTTCTATAGAAACGTTAACGATGAATTAGTTTTCCAAAATTGGACATGGAATCTCCCATTTGTTTACCGTTCAAATCTTACTTGACTACCTTTTCCAATTCTTTTATTGTTTGAGAAGAGATTTAAAATTTAAATGGAAACGCTTCAACGCGAAACTCCGAAAAATCTTGACGAAATTCAAAGAAAAGAGTGAAATAATTTTTAAAGATTGTACATTTTGCATCTTACCTTGAAACTCTGAATTTTATATTTTGAAGTGATAAAATTACAGTTTTAAATTCGAAACGGATGGTCTTAAAAAATAAAACCCGCAAACAGGCATGACAAAACTGAAGTAGAACATCGAAGTGGCTATAATCGTAAGTATACCTTGGGGAATGATTTGTACAACTAACTGCTGTGTTCTTCATTTAATAAAGTACCTGCCAATAAAGGGGTTTTAGCCATTATAAATCTCCCTTGTTGCAGAAGCGTGACGAATTGTCTTGTTTTGTAGAACATAAGCAGTTAAATTCTGTTTATTTCTAGAAGTCGAAGATTTTCCATTAACTTAAAAGGTACGTACTTAATTTCTTTAATTTAGCTGGAATTAATGAGTACTTTGTTAATTAGTCATTAGTTAACCGTTAATACTGTAAACCAGCGGTTCTTAACCTGTGGTCCGCGGACCCCTGGGGGGCCTTTGTAAGGGGTCCGTGAAAAATGTTGAGAGTTACTCGATTTCACATCATAGTAGAGGCTTTGGTGTATTAAAAAAAATCGTGGGGTCTGCGGCATTCAAAAATTTGCAGGTAGGGGTCCGCGAGTAACAAAAGGTTAAGAACCACTGCTGTAAACAATTCTTTTATAATATATTTAAACTTGATATTTTTAGATGTTTCTCACGTTTACTTTTATTTCTAATTAATGAAATAAGTTAATTTTAATCTAGTAAGTTAATTGATCTCGGCGCCTCCACCAAAATGCATTGAGTTTGTAAGTTACCTAATATCAAAAAAAAAAAGAAAGGAAAGGGCGTTTCTTTCTAGAAGATTTGGTAATTTTCCTGCGAGGTTGTTTTAAATCAAAATTTAATATTATTACCAGAATAGAAACGAGGGTGTGTTTTCAACTTATTCCAGGATGTGAAGTCCTTCGTTATGAAACATTTTAGCTGAGATTAGCAAACTTACACAGGTTTACAAGGGAATATTTACATGTTCATGCATAAATTCAGAGAGCTCCCTGCTTATACATAATATTTCCGGGAGATTTTTCTTATAATCCCCAAAATATTTGTCCTTATTCACACCTTAGAGCCGTAGTTAATGAAACGAAAGTGGTTGTAATTTCGAGAGTGTTAAAATTAGAGCGGAACTTTCTCGCTCACTTGTACCGGAAATTAAAAACGTTCTTATAATCGAAACACGAAAACAAAATTTCATAATTTATGTCATCGATTAGACCCGTTTAAGGAACTGTTCTGGAAACACGTCGTCGTAACATCATGCAAAATAAAATTTATTAAAAAAAGATCTGGAATCGTATTGTTTTGTTTTCGTTCAGCTGCACTCCCGATCTTCTGATTGGATTGCAACAAATTCGGAGCTAACTTTTAGTCGGGATTGGGATGAGGAAAGCGCATGGGAATCTCCCAGCCGCTGTGGTCGCGGCTTATTCCGTCCGCTCGCCAGGGGTCGTCCTGTCGTTTTATTTCTTTGTTCCATTTTCATCACCACAGTCGTCGTCTCCCCGTTAAAATAGAAAATGAATGCTTACGGCTAAGGTTTTTTGTTTGCTTTTCCTTCGTACACCGCATTTCAACTCTGCTAATCATTTTTATCATTCGCCAACATTCATACGGGAAAATGATATATTTTTAAACCCTTTTCGAATACGATTAGGACAAATAGTAATTACTTCCTCGTAAAGTCGACGACTGTAATTACGCTCCAGATGAACGGCGTCGAATGCTTATTTTTCCTTTTTTATTTAAAAATACAATCCGTGATGCTCCGTTCCGGGTTGATCTATGTATTTGGAAAGAGATGTGCATAAAGTTCTTTTGGGAATACAAGGGAGCATAACCCATAAAGATGCTCAGTCTTGTTCAACGTTCCAAAGGATGAACTTCAGCAGCAGCAAATGACTACAGAGAAATAACGTGTAATGGAAACGGAGAAATGAAAGACATAAAATGCAGGAAATGGGTTTTATACTGTGTAAGAAACACGCAATGGAGAGATAAACAGACAAAAATATTCGGAACGATCACAGAACTTTATCTTACGACCTTTCCATCTAACTCCCTTTTAACAATTGGACTTCTCTAAATGCATTACATGACAAAAACAAATAAACGGGGGGACAATTTCTTAAATAGAGGAAACGCGGATCGTTATCAACTTCTTAAACAACCCTGTTATAACTAATTGCTTCGGCAGATTGGCTTACGCTCTCGTGAAGTAGAACCCCATCAGCTACAAGACACGAGTAAACAACCTCGGGGGAAACAGCCACAACTACCTTGCTATATCGCTTATTGATTCTCGAAAACTTTCATGCAAAACGTTTAGTAATACGACCGATGTTTATGAGGGAGATTAATTATTAATTACTTCGTGTTGGGTTGGTCTTTCCCTCGGGTAATATAAAGCGTAATTTTTAAGGGATAATTGTTTTTAACTTTATTACCTCATAAATATAGTCACAGTTTGTTGTTACGTTCTTTGTTTCTTTAAGTTTACCCCGTGCACATTTACATTTTCTAATAAATGTTAAAAGGTAAAAATAAACTTGCACAGTTTATTTTTTTTGGCTAATGTTTTTCATTAATTAATACTTGGCAAAACGTATGAAAACTTAAGAGTACTCTAATTTCCTGGCATAAAAGATTTTTAATAATAGTTCGATTTATTTGTAAGCTACTCTGGTAAAAAATTGCTTTGTTTGTTTAACAGGTACTCAAACTTTATTATTTTTAATTTAATACATCGAAGGGGCATTACAGACAAGGCTAATCGAACCGTTCTGTGATTTAAAAATATATCGTAACCAAGAACTTCCCACAGTTTCGGTTGACAATGGTAATTTTTTTGCCGGTCGATTGACCTAACTTGCATTAATTAATTTAAAAAAACGTCAATTTATAGGTTATCTGACAAATAATAAGGATTAGAGATGACAAAGCAACGGTTTTTATTGCTAAAAATATACTTCGGACATGGGGTTTTATGTCCATTACTACATATGTCTTCAATCCCTTTTTTCATAACCTGCAATTTCTTGCCAATACTGTTACTTGACATACAGATTTTCCTCTCTGGTACTATGTCACATGCTTATTTCTCCCAGGTAATTCTCACAAAAGAAATGCTACTAGAAGGTGGGGAAGAGGTAATTAATAACCCGAAGATTTTAAATAAATGCCTAGAGGAAGGTACGATACCACACTCATAGAAAAATGCGATAACCTACTATTCTTTAAAAAGGGAGATAGACTAAATCTTAACAACTATCGTCCCATAACACTCCTCTCCCAAATCTATAAACTGTGCACAAGAATACTTAATAGCCAAAAGGATCAACAACAAGCTAGAACTATGTATACCAAACAAGAGAGCAAGCGGAATTCCGCAAGGCTTTAGTACATGCGATCACTTATTAACAATTAGAACGCTACTAGAAAAGGTCACAGAATACGAGTATCACATACCAATATTCCTTCCATTTGCGGATTACGAAAAGGCCTTCGATACAATGGAAACTTGGGCAGTTCCAGAAGGCTTATGGAATAGGAAGGCAGGATTGACCATCGGTACATGACACTAATCCATAATATACAGTTTGTCTGACGGTACTAGGTACAAACGGTAACTAGATACAAAGACGGTTGAAAATTTTAAGTTAAGCAACATACCCTTGTGATTAATGTATTATTGTAAATATAACAATATTTCCATTTTATTTGTTTGTATCTAGTTACCGTGTGTACCTAGTACCTGCAAACAATCTGTATATAAACAAAGTACTATTACGATCAAGACTCACAGTAACACAGATTCTATCCCTGTGATGTGCCAAAACTTTTCATAAACCCTGAAAGACATGTTCAAACAGTTAAATTGGGAGGGTAGAGGCATAAATATAAACGGCGAATACTTGAACCATCTTAAGTACACGGACGATCTAATTCTTATAGCTGATAATGAAAGGGAACTCCAAAATATGATGGAAGAACTTAACGAAGCATCCAAAATAGGTCTAAAAATGAATACACAAAAGATGAAGGTGATGACGAACACCGAACAGGGACTACAGATCAGAATAGAAGAAGAAACACCGGAGCAAATAGAACATTACATATATCTGGGAAAACTGCTAAAACCAGATAAAGAAAAGAAGCAGAGAAATGTCAGACAGAATAAAACTAGCGTGGGCCGCCTTCGGTAGGTTAAGTTATATATTGAAAAACAAATCAATACTCAATATCTAAAATCGAAGGTCTTTGACCAGTGTGTATTGCATGTTATGTCATACGCCGCTCAGTCATGAACGTTAACTAAAAAGATCGTGGACAAGTTAATAAAAACATAGAGAGCTATGGAGAGACAAAAGCTCCAGGTAACATCAGAAGGCCGAAATAGAAATTCCTGGATAAGAAAGAAAACCAAAATTGTAAACATAAGGGAAAGAGTTGCTTCATTAAAATGGAAATTTGCGGGACATAACACTCGACAATTAGACAATAGATGGAACGCAACCATCCAAGTTTGGCGTCCCTGGTTAGGAAGACGGAGTAGGGATCGACCCCAAATGAGGTGGTCCGACGATATAAAAAAGCATGCGGGTTTAATGTGGCGCAGCAGAGCAGAAGACAGAGATACCTGGAAAAGAATTAGAGAGGCCTACATCCATATTTGGATTGAAGAAGGCTAAATGATGAATTCTCACTCTCCCTCTTTTTTCTTCTTCTAGACGCGTTCTTCTAACGAAGAATTGGCTATCGACATGCTATCTGTAGTTTGAGGAAGTTGAAGTATTCCAATTTCTAGGTGTACAAATAAGTAAATACAATAATAGAGAAGACGACATCAAACAACGAATACAACTCGGACACAGAATTTATTACGCGAACAAACAAATCCTGAATAACACAAATCTAAGTAAAAACACAAAATTATGATACTATAAAACTATAATCAGACCAGCTATTATATATGTATACAGCCGAAACAATATGCCTAAATGAAAAAGAAGAAGAGAACATAAGAATACTAGAAAGAAAAATACTAAGAGGAATACTTGGCCCAATCAAAATATGTGAATCAGAACATAGAATGAGAATGAACCGCGAACTATTAGAAGAAACGAAAGGAGAAGACATCAGTAAAATTGTTAAATCACGGAGAATAGAATGGTTTCGGACATGTATTAAGAGGAGACAAAAGCAGGGGCACGAAACAGATCACAACGTGGAACCCAACAGAAACTAGGCGAAGAGGTAGGCCCAAAAAAGATAGTGGGATGATGTCTTAGAGGATTTAAGGTCAATGGAAGTCAAAGAATGGACTAAGAAAATATAAATCAGAAAAGGACGGAGAAAAATAGTCGAGGCGGCCACAACACATGAGCAGTTATAAACAATAACAAGTGAATATGGGGAGTAATCCACCCCAAAGGAATGGATTATTGAAGCCAATTAAGGCGGCATAAAATTCTCTCAAGGATAAGCCAACGATGATGATGAATGCTATCTGCATAGGAGTTTCTTTAGTGATTTTCATGTTTGAACCATGTCATGGTTGAGAAGGAAGAACTTAACTTTTCGCTTGCTATCGTAAGAGGCTTCATTGGAAACTGGGTAGGGGTATAAAAAGCATGGTAACTAAACCTGTCAACCACGCCAGTTGCCAGTCTTATTACCAGTCAATCGTAATGGAAGGAGAGATTGATTGGTTCAAGCCACTTACCATAGCGAAGGAAACATTGATTTCTTCTTCCTGAACCATGGTACGGCTCAAGTCTGGAAATCGCTCATTACGTCATATCTCTGGGTGTGGACGTTAACGTTAACTGTTTCTTGTCAATTCTCTATCGATCCAAGATATATTTGGGATCCTTCTGTACCCTACATTTGGAGGGCCTCAAGGTTGCCGCATAGCTTGTTTGTCAGCGACCATCCTTCTAACCAAGGTATTTGATATTTGTATTAATGTACTACATCTTCGATAATCTCATTTCCAAATCGATTTTGTAGATTATTACTTGGTGGCGATTTAGACACCATCTTGTACCTGGTCTTAAAAATGTACATATTAAAACCCATATCTGTGTTGACGTTGTAAACTTTAGATAACAGGACTTATCGAGTCAACTAGTAATGCAATATCATCAGTATACCGTATGTTGTTAACTATTTCTCCGTTGATTATTATGCCTTCCTAAACTTCATTGAGAGCGTCTGCAAGTATTCTTCTAAACAGATGTTGAAATACATAATCTTGTCTTACGCCCCTTTTAATTTCTAAATCTCTGACAGCTGTTTGATGCCGGTACTTAGCCTATCGATGATCGTAATGTCTTTGTCGTTTAATCCTACTTTCTTCAAAAAATATATCAGTTTCTTGTGATTCATCTTTTTTCTTAAAATCAATATATGCGTTGTAGAATTCTTTCCATTCTCTTTCATCTCGGGTGTATTTGTGGAAATCTGTTATCCTCCAACTAGCAAATATGCGCGTACAATTTAGCCGTTTGTTCTTCCTTATCAACGGATCTATTTTTTATTCCTATCGTATTTTAAAATTGTAGGCAGCCTAGGTAGCTCTTGTCAGGTAAGTGCCTGCTAACTAGCTGGCGGACACGGGTTCGATTCCAACGGTGGCTATAGTATTGTGGAACCGATTTGAGTCGAATTCGTTAGTGGTGTATGAATGTGTTGTGGATGAAAGCTGGTTGGAGCGTGATGCAAGTCCAAAATGGACCCATCACCTTCACTGCACACCAGCAAGTGTGAGTGAACCTCGGCACTGCATTGCGGTAGAAGAGGAAATGGATTATGTTACATTGTTGCATTGCGGTAGAAGAGGAAATGGATTATGTACATATGTATATTACAAAATTGTCTGTTTTGTTTCTTTAAGTGAAAACCCATTTTTCTGCAGCATTAAGTTAATCTAGGTAGGAATACGGTATTGTAGGTCTACATTTTTGTTTTTGTGCCAGCTTCTCTTTTCCCGATTATTGTATTATTCATTACCTAATAAATTTTGTTTGGCTTGGTTATCTGTTGAAAATGTATTCAATTTTTTCATTACTGACAGGCACTTATAATCTGCAACCTCTTTTATAATTGTTTCTTTTAATTTAAGGCATAGGGGTTGAAGATTTACGAATCATCATTACCTAGCTTTTGCTGATATTTATCTAGAAATTTACTTTTTGCAGGTCTTCCTTCCATACATCCATTACTATCTGTAGTTGTCTGTTTTCTTGTAATTGGTTAATTAGTTAACTAATATTGTTTATTTTAAATGCAAATTGAAAGCTTTTCTGCTGGTGGCCGAGTGCACTCAGGCCAAGAGACGCATTGTACTAACCACCTATTTGGCTGTTGAGTTATTCTGAAAAGACCAGATTCCAGCGCAAAAGCTTGTGGTTCTAGTAAACCTGCTGAACGTTATGCCTTATCTCTTAATGTCATAAGCGCGGGGCATTCACACAGAATATAGATGAAAGAGTCTTCTTCTGTTTTACATCTCCTACACCATGGGTAATTAGCAATTTCCATAATGTGCAGATGCTTCTTCAGGTGTCCATGACCTGTTAGTACACCAGCGACGATCGTTACGTGCTTTCTGATTATCTGTACAATCTGCTGGGTATTGACAGACGAACACAGCCTTGTAAAAGTTTCGACTGTTTCGTTATCCCCAATGTTGCTATGTCCAGGCACCCATAGCACTTTAACCCAGTTTTTTTCCCCGAGCTTATTTAATGCCAGGAAGCGCTCTAGAACCAAGAGGCGATTTTGGGCGAGTCTGACTGTGGCTGCAAATATAGACATGCACCTTCTACGAATATTTTGTTGAGCGCAGGTTAGGATTTACTGAGTGCAAACATCAATTTGGATCTTGGTTTATAGTCATATATTCCCTCTAATATTTTAATTACCTATTATTTTGAATGTAAACTTTGCTAGCTTATTCTCCTTGACCATTGGTGAGTTAATCTTTATTATTCTTAAATTAATTGCCTTTTTTCCTCTTTATGATTCTATGATTATTGTAACTCATCCTTTATTTGTACTATCGTATTCCACATTAGGATATTGTAGATTGTACATGATATATCCATTCTCTAATATTTTCTCGTTTCAACATTTTATTTTCTGTTTTGTAAACTTCTTCCTCTAGTATTTCTGATTCTTTAAGTTGAGGTATAGTAATATTCCATGCCCCTAGTCTAATCTCGGTTCCATTTTTCTCAATCGCTTCTGTTTTACTCATTAACCTATTCACAGCCTTTACTAGCCCTTGTGGGTGGAGTTTCAATCCCAATCTATAAATTAATGTTCTTTGATATGCAACTTTTGTTACTTTTCTTCTTCCTTCTTCAGTTTGAATTTTTCTTTCTTTTGAGTTAGGTCATTGTCAGTGAAGATTTTCTGAAAGTATCTTGTGGTGAATTTGCATTTTATACGTTTTCTGGGTATCTTGCCGCCAGTTACTGAAAATATTAAACAAGTAAAAATATTAAAACACCGTAACGTAACGTTTTGTGCCTTTTAATAAACCTTTTTTATACAAATGCATAAAAAGGCTAAAATTTGGAAGAGTCTGCTACTTGCATTTTGCGTCATTTTGCATACATCAATTAAATTTAATGTTTTAGATATCACTGCTAACAGCAGCAAGTAAACATTAGACTAATATCAATTAGAAGTAGGTAATCTTTTTATTGCCAACTGAATATTTCTTGATCACTTTTGAACTTGCTAATCTTAAATACAGTTTCAGGTAAAAAAGGAGCAGCATAAAATGCGTTTCACTAAATTATTATATTTTGAGTCCTAGAAGCCTTGATTTAAAATATGCAATTTTTTTCTAAACCACTGTTGCTATTAAAAACGCCTTTAAAATAAATATTTTCGAACACAATGAACCCGTTATATTCTCAAATTCTAAATAAAACACTAAGCCTATATTTTACCTAATATTTCCATATTTTAGTATCGTCGAACATCGAAGCCTTAAAAGCAAATTAATCTAGGGAACTTTCGATGCTTTACTTTTGTAAATTTCAAAAATAAATCTTTTTTACCGAAAGGCGGCCTTGAGAGTTCTTTAAAATACCGTCGGCAGTTTGGAAAAACAAGTTAGCGCCACGAAATGCCTCAATTGTCTAGCAATAAAAATTCAATAAAGCAAAAATTTCACCAATAAAACATTATCGCTTAGACTTCGAACGTGACAAATTGAATATAAATGTAAATGAAGCTATAACATGAAATCAAAAATCACTTATTTATCCTATGATTTCCGTTAACGTCCGTGTATTCTCTTTCTTTTCAAAAAATGACACGGACGCAGAAGTCCTCTGCGGTTGTGAAGAAAATTGACACGGATGGATGGTGTGTATTGGGAATCCACGCATCGTGGACGTCCCCGACGCCAAGCATCGGCCTGGGGCGACCTCTGACCCGGCGTCTATAACTCACCATATTGGTTGTCAGAAATGGAATGTGACAACAAATAGCGATATTGCACCCCACTTATTGATACTTTTAGCGAGGGCCCTTCCTTCCCCCATACTTATTTTTATATCCACGAAACGAGCAAACACAAATTAAAAAGATCAACCTCCGACCTTTGACGAGAAATGAAAGAAAAATGAAGATAAATGTAAATACTCACGTCGCCTCGGACGAAAGGGATTTAACAGTAAAGAGCAAACGTCCCCATTTAATCTAATGAATGTAATTAATGTACCTGGTGTAACTATATTTTACTGGTAAAGATCTCGCCCTGAGAGCTACTCCGCTTCTAATAAATTTAAGATACGACTATGTTACCGATGTGAATGGCCCATCTTGTACGTAAGTGCTTTATTTAATTAGCCTTCGGACTTATAAAATCTAAACATTTAAGTGCAAATTAACATTACAGAAACATCAGGCAAAAAATCATACTTTCCTTCCAAAAATATTACAGTTTTTTACATAGATATTATTTAAAACCATAATTTTTAGTCAAAACAAAACATGATCAAAAGGCCAAAGTTAGAAAGATATCGAAAAATACAGATTTAATTCCCATTGATTTTTTTTACATAATTCTTTATTTACTGAACGATATATTTAAGTTCCTAATTTCATTATTATCATCACTAACTGACGCGGTGAAAATGTTAATACCAACTGCTATCCAAAGATAAATAAAATGAGAAAATCACTATTAAAAAGTATAAATCTTCATCAAATAAGACTTATTTAGCCCAATTTTAATTTAAAATAAACATAACCTTTAGCAACGTATTTACAGAAAACAAAAGTAAACTAGCAAATCCTTTTAATCATATCAAAACCATACTTGCTGATTTTATAAAATTGTTACAACCTGGCACCTTAGTAAATATTGACCCTTGTTAAAATTTACTTGGTAATCAAAAGGACGAATTTACGTAATAAAAGTAAAGTTTAACGAAGTTTATATTTGTATTAATAAAACAAGAATGCTTATACTGTTAGTTTTTTCTGGTGTATTTTAAAACTAATATTTACAGTTTATTAAACTTAGCGTAAAATCTGAAGGAAATGTTAATTCAGGGAATCAGCGAATAGCCAAATATACCAAAAAATGTCCACAAATAAATAATGAACAATATAAATTAGTAAAATTTAGTTGATAAATTTATTAAACGTTTTCTAGAATCATAGAATATGTAAATAATAAGTAGTAATGCCCATCTTAAGAAAACAAACAGAAAACGTTTTGTTAATCTTTGTTTTAACGATGCAAAACCTGCATGAAGTTACACAAGAAGGATATTTGTATTTAAGTCGCTGTTAGTGTTACTTAACAAGTTTTTGCAGTAAGTCGTACTATGATTAGACATATTTATGTTGAACTTAAATCAGTTTTCACTAGATATTAGTTAGTACATGAAGTGGTATTGGTTTTAAAGCATATTGTTAAAACATGTGCCATCCTTTTCTTCCTCTTGTTGGTGGTATACTTTCTCTGTTATTGGAGGTTGAGTATTAAGATGACTATTTATATTGAAATTTCATCTTAAAAGGAAGTTTAAATGGTGCTAATATTGAACTACGACTTTTAGTTTTATTATGGTGTTGCCTTCAGCTTGAAGTTCCGTATCAAATTGGATGAACCTTTAAAATAGGTGTTGTATGAGATTGAATTTCCTTATTATTACACCAGAAGGCTTGGGTGTCATAAAAATTCATAATACGATTTTGGCATATTAAATAGAATTCTTAATTTTTTTTCACGTTAAATTCAAGAAAATTTTGAATTTTCAAGGCGGAACAAAAACGCTTGCAATGTTCATAATTTGAATGTAAAATTATTTTATTTAATAATTTTTATACACCATTTAGCACGTATGGAATTTTGCCAAATACTGCAGAAAGACCAAAATAATCGAAATAGACAAAACCCCTATTTCAGAACAAAATGACACAGCAGATTTTGCCCGCCAAGCAACGATATGGACATCGCTGGAAAATAAAGCGGTACTTCAGAAAATCATCAACTTAATCAAAGAAGGTTACAATGAATACGAAAGGAAGATTGCACACAAGATGAAATTATCGGAAGCTTTTCAAACTACAAATGGTGTGCCGCAAGACTGCGTCCTCTCACCATTGCTATTCGTGATTGACGACGTTTTGAGAAGGGTAACACGAACTCAGCGACGAGGACTACAATGGAATTTGTGTGAAACTCTAGAAACTTAATAATATTTGTTCGCTTGCACACACGGGAAACACATGCAGCAAAAAATAAATTAACTATGTGAAGAGGGCGGGAAAGTTCGCTTACAAATAAATGTAAAGAAGACCAAATATATGTGTATGAACGTAGCGATACCACCAAGCTTTCAGATAAATGATGATATGGTCAAGCATGTAAACGAATCCATATACTTATGTAGCATGATGGCTGTAAATGAGAATGTAAGTATTAAAAGATGTGATAAATAGAATTAATAAAGCTCGTAGTGCATCATCATCATCATAACCAACGTTCATATATTCCATCTCTGGACATACGCCTCCCCAAGCATTCGCCATTCCTCGCGATTGTCGTAGTGCATACCTGCGGTTAAATAGTGTATGGTATGGATTTAACCCTTAAAACTAAAAGGCGTGTATTTGATGCAATGGTTCTGTTCTACTGTTTGGGTATGAATCGTAGATGGTCACAGAATTAATAAAACAGAAGTTACAGGTAGTTGTGAATAGGTGTTTGTCAGGGATATTAGGAATCCGGTGGCCAGATACTATTTCAAACAACTATTGGAACCAAACAAACCAATTGGCTATCAATACCAAAATCTAGAGAAGAAGGTATGGATGGTTAGAGAATACTCAGAAAAAGTTAAAGCGAAATTTGTAGGAAGGAGAAGCAGTGAACATGAGACTGGAAAAATTATCAACTGAGCCAAATAGCAAAGCAGAAGGAAGAATAGAAACAATATGCAAAAACCCATATCCCATATTATTACTAAGCTAAAAAGACAACGAAACAAAGATGCTGTCATGAAAATTTAAATTTTTGAATTGGTTTGATACGAGTTAGTAATTCGGTTAACAAGAAGAGAATACAATGTAGTTTTTAAAGAAAGTAAGATAATAGCTTATGTGCTTCCTAATTACAGGTATAAAAAATAATCAAAAGTCGTTTCGAAAGATTAGAAGTAAATTATCATAGTTGATAGTGTATAACTCGTTTGACGTACATACTTAAAAAATGACCATTTTAAGACCTACTTAAAATTGCAACTAATATGAAAGAGTAATATCGTATGATCTTAAATCGCGGTTGCTGTGGATGTTACATTTTATGGATCCTAAACATTTCATATTCTTTTTGAAGCCTTTTTAGTTACAATCTACTCACTTTTAAAGGATGCCAAGTAATCGTCAATGACATAAAAATAATAAATGAGATGACTTAAATTCCGCAGAAACTGCGGTCCAAAGACTTTTTGATGCTATACATTTTATAATTTTATAATGAAAGGGCTTTACCTGTTAAAAGGACAATTTTTCGTGTTATGATTGATTACACTTTGTACACTAAATCATCTGCAGTTACTGCATCCTATTTACGTGTTATAATTACACCATCACACCCATACGCCCTATCAATTCCTAATCTAAAAACAATTCCGCTTGTTGCCTCGGCCTCTATTCTGCGGAAAAAGGAAAACAGATAAATTATAAAACGATGGTATAAGTTATCATAATTTTGCAGTTGTATAGTTCATTTATAATAAAAGAAATAATTATTATGTTTAACTGCTCAATATATTGAGGTGATATTGTTTTAATTGAATTTGGATAAAGTGAATGAACACCTTTTGAAAGTATGAAAATTTAGTGTAAATAAAATTGTAAATAGTTATAAGTTAGAAAATGAATATTGTAAATAAGTAGGATAGAATCTAGATAGTAATTTTGTAAATATGTCATAAAAATAATTTTGTAGAGTGTTAAAATTTAGGAAACTAGGGTAACAAATAAAAAACAAAGAGTTGAATATTTTTTTTTTTGGAAAAACGTAAGTTGAGTTTTTTTTTAAAACTCTTAAAAACGTATTAAAGTACCAAAAGAATATTCTGAAAACAAATTGTAAACAAATAAAGATTGAAAAGAAGTTATAATTTGGAATTTTAATTTAATAAAAGTTTATTTGGAATAAAAATTATTATTTTTGAAGAAGTTTATATAAAAATTTGGATATTACACAAATATAAATAAAAATCGAAAGAAGGAAATTGTGTTATTGGTGAAGTTGCAGTAAGGTTGGTGGAGTTGCAGTCAGGTTGGTGGAGTTGGAGTCAAAGGGAAAAGTCTTTCATTGTGAAAAGGTTGGTTCAACAGTTGGATACATTAGAAGTCAAGCCAGGGAGTGTTGTTTGTTCAAGTTGTTTTTCAAATATAAAAAAAGTAGTTTATATTTTTAATTTTTAGAAAATTGTTTAGTTTGTTATTAGAATTATTTATTGTTATTTCTTTGTAAAAATTTATCATAATTTTGAAATGTGTTATATTTTTTAAAAATTTTATCTTGGTGAATTTTTATAAATTTTGAAATTCGTCAAAGGGAACCCTTTAAAGACCTTGATTTAGGAGATTCTGAAAGAAATTAATTAAATCTTATTATTGAGCTAGCCGGAAGAATAATAATTAAAAAGTGTATGTAATTCTTTTAAGTGGAAGAGCATAACAATAAATGGCGCCCAACGTGGTTGCTTGTCACATCAATTATCTTAACAATAATTGGCGCCCAACGTGGTTGCTTCGTGGGGTTTTGAAAGGACTTCGTAGGGCTACTTAGGGCTCCGAAGAGTTTATTTTGACAGTGATAGGATAATTTTGCATACATCATTCTAACAATTATTGTCATACATACAACAATAATTGGACCAGCAACGTGAGGCTTAATATTATTTTGTTATTAATAATTTTGAAGGGGTTCTGAAAGGCAAGGTAGGGTAAAAATTAGTGAATAAAATATTAACTAGAGAACAGAAGTAATAAAAACTTGGTAGGGTCATTCACAGTTTTGAATAAAAGTTATTTAGTAATTGAAATAATACAGATTTGAATCAATAAAGAAAAGTATAACGAATTTAATTGTAGAAGATATTTCCATAAATATTGAATTGTTTCATAATAAATGTCAGTTTGAAGTTTATTAAATTTGACAAATTGATAAAATTGACAAACTTGATTGTTCATTGTTTTGTGTGAAATTTTTGCTTAAATATTCAAATAATAAAATTCAATAAAACGAGATACAGATATTTTGACAAAGTTTAGAAATTGATAATATGAGTGAGGGCAGAAGAAATTTAAGAAGTTCTAGGAAAGACAAAGAACAGGAAATGGAACAACAAGAGGAGGAAAATGAAATGGAGGTGGTTGAAATCGAAGAGGAACATGAAAATGCAGGTGAACAGTTAGAAGAGGAACCTCAAAGTGTTGGTGATCAATTACAAGTTCAAACTTCTCAAATTATTACAAATCCAGTTCAATTTGACGGGAATTTCATACAAATAATGATGCAACAATTAAAAGAAATGAAAGATGAAATCAAAGAAGATTCAAATAAGCAGTTCACAGAAATGAAGGAAGATTCAAATAAGCAGTTCACAGAAATGAAGGAAGATTCAAATAAGCAGTTCACAGAAATGAAAGAAGATACCAAGAAACAAAATAAAAAATTAGATGAAATGAAAGAAGATACCAAGAAGCAGTTCACAGAAATGAAGGAAGATTCAAATAAGCAGTTCACAGAAATGAAAGAAGATACCAACAAATTAAATGAAAAACTAGATAAGAAGCTGGAAGAAATTAAAAAACAGTTTGATGAACTAAAAGAAGAGAATAAACAACAGAAGCATGAAGTTAATAAGCAATTTAATGAATTGAAAGAAGAATTGGTGAAAAATAAACAAGAATTATGCAAAGAAATTAAAGAAATATTTAAAAATGTTAAACATGAGGAAGAAGAGGTTATTTTAGAATACCAAGAAGTAATTAAAGAATATGAAGGCGTGGAAGATGAAATAGAAGTTCAGGAAGATATTAATAATGTTAATAATCCTGAAGTTATTGAGTTAAATAAAAATAAAATTGTTAAACACGAGGAAGAAGAAGTTACAGAAGAATATCTTGATATACAAGATAAAATTGCCGAATTAGATGAAAATATTGAAACGGTAGTAAATAAAATGGCAATGGAGAAGATTATAAATAAGAAGAATACAATTAAAAGGAATGAATTACTAATTGAAAATGTTAAACTAATAAAGGAGGGTGAAAAAGAAAATTCAGGGATAATCAAAGATGGTATTCCAAAGAATTATGTAAGAATAAATAAGAAGAATTTAATTAAACAAAATATTAAACAATTTATCAAAACTGGAAAATTAAAATATGAAATGAAATTGACTAAACAGATTAAAAAGAGATTTTCAAAACTAAATAAAGCTAAAATGGTTAAGAATAAATTGAATAATAATCGTATGAAAAATGGTAATAAAATACAAAGAAACTCATTGAATTATCAATTTCAAAAATCAATTAATAATGAATGTAAGAAAAATGATAATTTGCATTCAAATAAGATAAATAGGTTTTTAAAATTTAAAAATAGGTATTTTAATTCAAACGAATTCAATAAATACAGTTTTAAAACTAATTCGAAATTGCGTATAAAAGAACTAAAAGGTCCACCAGAATTTTAAAATGTGTTATAATTTAGTATTCTTGTAAAAATGTTAATTGTTAATTGTTTATTGTTAAATATTATTTACTTGCTTCAAACGAAAATTTTTAATTGAAATTTATTTAAATGATTAGTTAAATTTTAAAATTTAAAACTGCAATTTGTTTGATAATTAATTGAAATTAATACATGAGAAATTCCTCTAATTTTTCATATATCAATGTTATATCGATTTGAAAATTAAAAAAATTAAGATAGAAACATTATGTCAAATGTCAAACGTCAAATTTATTAAAAGTCAAAAATGACTTAAATGTCAATAATGACAGATCTAAAGAAAAGTCAAAATTTAACTTAACCTGATTTTATATGTTAAAATGACAAATAGGGTTGTTAACTTAACGAAATTAAAATTGAGAAAATGTGTTTGAAAACAAAAATTTCACAAAAACAAGGTAGGGTTTTGAGGTGATATTGTTTTAATTGAATTTGGATAAAGTGAATGAACACCTTTTGAAAGTATGAAAATTTAGTGTAAATAAAATTGTAAATAGTTATAAGTTAGAAAATGAATATTGTAAATAAGTAGGATAGAATCTAGATAGTAATTTTGTAAATATGTCATAAAAATAATTTTGTAGAGTGTTAAAATTTAGGAAACTAGGGTAACAAATAAAAAACAAAGAGTTGAATATTTTTTTTTTTGGAAAAACGTAAGTTGAGTTTTTTTTAAAAACTCTTAAAAACGTATTAAAGTACCAAAAGAATATTCTGAAAACAAATTGTAAACAAATAAAGATTGAAAAGAAGTTATAATTTGGAATTTTAATTTAATAAAAGTTTATTTGGAATAAAAATTATTATTTTTGAAGAAGTTTATATAAAAATTTGGATATTACACAAATATAAATAAAAATCGAAAGAAGGAAATTGTGTTATTGGTGAAGTTGCAGTAAGGTTGGTGGAGTTGCAGTCAGGTTGGTGGAGTTGGAGTCAAAGGGAAAAGTCTTTCATTGTGAAAAGGTTAGTTCAACAGTTGGATACATTAGAAGTCAAGCCAGGGAGTGTTGTTTGTTCAAGTTGTTTTTCAAATATAAAAAAAGTAGTTTATATTTTTAATTTTTAGAAAATTGTTTAGTTTGTTATTAGAATTATTTATTGTTATTTCTTTGTAAAAATTTATCATAATTTTGAAAGGTGTTATATTTTTTAAAAATTTTATCTTGGTGAATTTTTATAAATTTTGAAATTCGTCAAAGGGAACCCTTTAAAGACCTTGATTTAGGAGATTCTGAAAGAAATTAATTAAATCTTATTATTGAGCTAGCCGGAAGAATAATAATTAAAAATTGTATGTAATTCTTTTAAGTGGAAGAGCATAACAATATTTATAATTTTACAAACAAATATTACTTATTCAGATAAATAAAAAGTAACTTGCATCGTCTACTTCTTCATTAACTCAATTTCTGATAAAACTACATATTAATATTAATTAATAGTATTAATACAACGACGCACTTACCTTACACCCTCGAAACTGTTTTCACTCCAACAGTTCTTCACCGGTCCAATTTCATCCAGGATGATTGATATTCTCCTATTCTTATCTTCCCCATTGTTTCAACACCATCATCCTCGCGCCTCAAATACCCCGCTTGCTATTTGTCACAAGGCTGGTCTTCAACTACTCAGAAAATTTCTCAAAGTATGTATTTTCAGATCTACAGCAAACATATATAAAATAATGAATTTACTTCTAATTAACGTTAATTAATTCCTTTCTATGCATAAAATACACATTATAAGTGTCACTTCTATCTCTTACATAAATAAAATTAGAATTTACATCTTCAAAACTCTACAAAATTTAAATTAATGGTTGTTAAAATTATGTTGGGTTATGAATAACGTTCTTTGAAAAAACAGCGAACTTATGAATCGTCTCACTAATGAAACTTGGCTTTTACTGAAATTGGATATTTTTTATTGGTCTAGCTCAATCCACGATGCTTTTTTTTGTGTTTTCTTTCCCATAGTTTCACCACAAACATCCACATTCTCTTAGTTTATAACAAAAAAGTAATATTCAAAAACCATTTACATCTGCAAAAGTACTGTAAAATTAAATAAATTATCAGATTTATCGCTATCTAATGCGATTAATTCCTTCTCATAAATAAAATTTACATTTTATAAAACAATTAAATTTCAAAAATGTTAATACAGAAATAACCATATGTTTGCTTTTACAATATGAACAGCGTCTTTTAAAGCAATTTATTACCGCTCTTTTTAATTCACTTCTGCCAAATATACCAACCCAACTAATTTTGAAACGTTTAAACTTACCTTCTGTATGTATAAAAGAAGTGAAGAATATTCGGCAGCAAATACCTACAAAGTTTAAAAATCTTCCGTAACGCCAAGAAAAGGGACACTAAAAGTGAAATTAGACTTCTTTTAATTAGACGTCAACAACAGCTAAACTCCAAAAGATCGCTTTAATTAGATCTTCCTTTGGCAATTGTTTTAAAAATATGTTGTTTCGCAATTTAAGAATAAACCATTGCTGAATTTAGAACATCGTTACATCATTTATCGGGATGATAAGTTAAACAGTAAATGATATTAAAAATAACCAAAATTGAGACAAGTTAAGATTTTCACACAAAATTATTTTTATTATAAATGAATTTTTTTATTTGGTGATTTTATTGCAAATTTACAATCAATTAAACTACAGAGTAATAAATAAATAGTATGTTATTATTTGCAGATGTCTTGAGTTGGGCACCATCCATTGATGGGTCACCGGGATTTACTCAATGAAATCTTCGGGCCATTATCTTTTTAATCTTCTGCTTACTGACTGTTGGTTGTAGAGGTCAGCTATTAGTTGATTGTTATGATTTACTTCATTGACGTATGGGATTCCAAGGTCATTGTGGAGGGTCTAGTTGCTGATGATGACTGAGCATTAGCAATTGATCGCAGCATCTTCGACTGAAACGTTTGCAGAATTTTGGCGTTTGAAGGTTTGCTACAACCTCATACGGATTAAACGTAATATAAACGTAAAATAAACGTAAGAAATGGATCTGCAACTTACTATTACAAACTAATATTATGAAAACAAATACATACATTGTTTAATCAAAACTAAATGATTACTCAAAGAACCGTACTAAATGTATGAATAGCTTCGACTCACCTTGAATATGTTTGTTTCCAAGTATGGCCAAAGTCTATTCTTCTAAATGGTATATTTACGTTGATTCTAATATTCTGTTTCTTCTAATGTTGAATTCACGTTCTTTCTTTTTGTGTATGTCTTGTATGAGTATATAGCCAATCTGTTCGGAACCGCCTTTAGGCATTAGGTACTTACTTCAAGTCAGACGGCTGTGTCATGTGTGTGTTACTACGTGTGTAGTGGTTACTCTGTCTCATAGACCAGTCTTCCGAGTAGAGCACAGTTAATTAAACCCAACTGTGAATGGTCTCACCAGGCCTAGTACCGATCCCAGAGACCTGAGAAAAAATCTCCACCAAGGTAGGGATTCGAACCCGGGACTTGCAACATGCAAGCCTAGAGCCCTCTTACAACTGAGCTACCTGAGCTACCTACCCCTTACGGTTGAACACACTAAAGTTTATTTACTTTTCTCTCATGTTTTTGTTTCCAATCAATAAAAATATGGTTTGCAAGAAACCATAGCTTGTCAAAGCAATGCAATATAAAAAAGTAAAAAATGAATATTCAGTGCCAAAGGGAATTTAAACACGTACACTTCATAGATTTTATTTTCTAAAACAATTCAATCTAAATTAATAAAAAACTATTATTAGTACAGTCATATAAGGTGAAATAAGGGGTAAACCTCGGAATGAAAGTAAGGAAGCTGTATATTTGCATGAACCTTTGTTTTGACGTTCTGAAGACTGGCTGAAAAGTCTCATATAATCTTGTGTCTGCGTCACAAGATCTTAAAGGTCAAAGGTCACGAAAATCGGTTTCTCGCAATTATCTCGTTTTATATGCGTCATATGTCATTTAAGGTTATTATAAAACTTGTAGATCATAAAATTATCTACAATTTTTATTTCATGCATTTTGTCATTTTGGCATCCGTATATAGTTTTTTCGAAATAATAAAAAAAGCTGATGGCATATGTCAAATTTGAAAATGGCATGAGATTTTGCTTGTACTTCTGCCAAACTTTCCCCATTTAACGGATCCTCTATCTTTTATATTAAGAAAGTTACCCATGTAATGAGATTATGGGCACCCTGTATACCTGGCTGGACAGTTTACATAGCGTTATCCTATATACGGATGCGCGCGTGCCACTCTCCACGCCACATCTCGAGAACGGTTGATCATACGACAAAATGCATGAAATAAAAATTGTAGATAATTTTATGATCTACAAGTTTTGTAATAACCCTAGACGCATAGAAAACGAGATAATTGCGAAAAACCGATTTTCGTGACCTTTGACCTTTAATATCTTGTGACGCGGACACGAGATTATATGAGACTTTTCAGCCAGTCTTCAGAACGTCAAAACATACCAGTGAATTTCCCCCGCGAATTGCCTTTTTATTTCGGGTTTTTTTTTGTAGGGTGCTTCTTTCTCTAGATATTTAGAAATTCCAGGTTAAAGAAATGACAAGATATATACAATTTATATATTATACACAAGTCACAAGTAAATACATTAAATTTAAATAAAATTCCAGAATGCTAATTTTCTTACGTCTGTTTTTGAGGCAAACTCTTTCGCAATATCATTAATATTAACAGCGTCCAGTCTTGTCTTGTGCACATGGCATATAGCGGCACTGTTCAACCGGACTTGACCCATGCTATTTTGAAGCCAATTTTCGCATGATGATACGGGACAGACAAGCATAAGCGTAATCAAATGTTCTATCTGACTAAATAAACTTCGAACTTCTGGAGACAAATTTCTAAGCATATCTCTGACCTGGAACATTGACTTAGGCTTTCCATATTCACCCTGAAACATTCCAAGCTGTGTTTCTAGCCTGTTTATGTCAATGGTTTTGTATTCTTCCAAAACTGTTCGATTCAGTGCTACTTCAACTTCCAGAAGTATTTTCTCAAACATTTGATATCTGGCGAGTCCGGAGTTACGAGAAGCGTCAAAACGCCTTGCTAACTGTTGCAGAACACAATCTATAACAGCGTAAAATGCTTTGCGAAAATGAACTTATGGGTCGGGAGCATTAAACGCTTCTGCACGACCAGTACATCATTTACAGTAAATATAAATAAAAATTCCTGTAAAATATTGGGTGGGTCCATAACACGGCAGAACCCGTCGACCAAAATATTGGGTGGGTCCGGACCCACTCAACCCACCCGGGATCGCCGCCTATGCATACTATCTATACGTCAAGGAATGCAACGTAATGCCACATGGTATTTAATTCGAACAATTCGGAGTTAATATAATATGTAGCTGTTCTTAAAATGAAATTTTTACCTTTTACTGATATGGTAAAAGATATTTCTTCTAATTGACATAAACCAACCATTTGTGTCAAAAAGATATGGTCATTTATTGCAAAATTATACACTACTTTTTTTGACAACTTGAACAAACGTTATTGTTTACGAAACCCTTCTCAATCGCTTCTGAAAGCATACGAAAGGAACTGTCTTTGATTAGGTCTATATTATTTATAGACAACATATTAACAGATCTTTGCTTTTTATTTCGACTGCAATTCTTCATGCTATACCTGAAGTCACTAGAGCATTTTGATAGATCTAAAAAATATATTTATTTATTATAATAAGTAACAATGCACTGACAATCATATACATATACCATGTTAGTCAGCTGAGCAATTTTAAAGTGGCCTTGAGTCAGGAGTTTTTTCCGTAATTTATATTGCAATGATTTAACTCATTTATAATTTTTGGGTAGTTATGCTTTTGACTGCTTTTGGCTGGGCGCCATACATGTTTGATATTAAAGTTGGTATTTAAAGCAATTCTCAAGGGTCGTCGTGAAGGTTCCTAATTTTTAATTTTTTCTTATTCGATATTTTTTCATTTTTAGTTCGCAATAAATAATCTAATATGGAAAAGTATTAACGATCATTACAATATTAATCATTATTTTACCAAAATTTGTAACTGTTTTTGTTTTGTTTTGAACTTTAATTATTTACATGTTTAGTAAGAAAACTTTTAATATTTCTTGTGATAATAATGATCGTTGAAACTTATTAGTATGTTGATTCACAACATTATAAAATCAACCGACTGTTGTCAGTTAGTTGTATTTTTGAATTAATACCTATTCGTAACAATAAAGTTTAATCTAACAAAACTTGTGCTTTCAATCAAATCAATTTATATTGATACAATACAAAAATAGTTATTATGATATCTAACTCAAAATATTTCTTATTATATTTTGCGAATATGTTTGGAAGGTCTGAAGTTTATTTTATGGTTTTACGATATAACCCAAATTCATACAAAACGGCACGACTTTACGGTTAGTCATTGATCGTGGCCAGGTAGATCAAAATTCTTTAATTATTTCAATTATAGTTAGACTAGAAAATTATTCGGAATAAATTATTTCAGAATAATTTTTTATAGGAATATTTCATTTTCTACTACTTGGTTTTTCCTATTACAAAGCTATTAGTTAATAACGAATATGAATTACCGAAATGAAATGAATGAAAACCTAAGGTCAAAGTTAACATTTCTTGGCCGAAGAAGTTCAGTTAAATAAATTAAATAGTGTTGCCGTCGAGACGAGAGATTCTCGTCTCTCGTCTCGTCTCGCCCTCTCTCGACGAGACGAGAGAGATATTTTCTCTCGAATGAAAGCTCGAGACGAGACGAGAGAAAGGCCCTCTCTCGTCGAGAAATTCTCGTCTCTCTCGATCTCTCTCGAGCAAAAAATGTTGGTTTTATAATTTTTATGATTATTTATTGTGAGTGTTTGCATTGACATATTAAACAGTTAAACCGTTATTCATGTTTTTTGTATTGTTTTTTTTCAATTAAAAATATGCAAAAATTGTGATGTATTTTCTTTGAAAATAGGTAGGTACTTTTATTGTAAACTCTAAGTATTTGCGAGAAGAGTAAAATTAGCATATAACCAGAAATTTATAGAATTGTAGTGTAATACGATACACCATTTTAAATTAATAAAGGTTATATAGGGTGGTTTTACATAGATGAAATATGTTTCTCTTATATTTTTCAGAAGCTTTTTAGATTTTCATTAATACCTGAACTATATCAAATGAAAAAAAAAACAATAAGACGGGTACATATGTCTTTATGGCAATTTAAAGCAATTTTAAAAATATAAAAAGTCAATACATTTAAAAAAAAATGATATGAATGCGAAATCAGAGTATGGTGAAAAATGCAATCTTACCATTGTCTTATCTTTCTATAAAAAAAATAATAAAACGCCAATTTTTTACATTAATTTTTATTCTGAAGACACATAAAAAAAACGAATGAACTAAAAAATATAATATAGGTAGATAGGTAGATACAAAAAAGGGTTGATATCATGATGTATAACAAGTAAGTTAAGTTGAAAAAAATCACATTTATTACCTACAATTAGTTAATACTTATACAGTGTTTCCCAAAAGTACCTAACGAATAAATTCTGTAAAATGGTTGAGAAACATTTTTCTGAAAAATTCTCGGACATGTCGATTTTTATTTTTAAATCGTCATTGAAAGATGTAATTCTCAACCCCCCACCCCTCAATCCCCAAGCGCTAGCAACCCCAACTTTAAAAATTCAAATAGCAACGTACTCCTTGTGATACCTCATTTAATAGCATTTCTTGTGCTAAATAGAATAAGCAAAACTTTTTCAAAATCGGTTTATAAATAACAACAAGATGTATTTAAATAAAAGTGCCAATATTCGAGCAGGCGTTGATACGGCGCTAGCAATAAGGGGTAAAAACAATTGCAAATTGTTTGTAGTTAAATGTCAAATACAATTTATTAACATCATTAAAGGCATTGTCAATTTATGCAACATATTTAGTAAATATCAAAATACGTTAGTTAAAATACTCATAAAAGTACCCGCATTGGTAGAATTTCAATATCTTTGATAATAACCACAATAAAACCAAAATAAAATTCAGATCCTACACACGTGACGTCACTGGTGTCGACAACATAACCTAAATTTAGCGTTGTACTTGTAGCTATGCTAGAGCTCTTACCGGCGACCGACGTAGTTGACGTCATAGCTTAAACTTTTAGATTCCATAACACGGTAACGAATTAAAATTTGGCCGTAAAATTTTGCAAAGGTGCAATACTCAGTTTACTCAATCAAATTACAAAATAAAAAAAAATCGACTTTTCATAAGTTGACAATGCCTTTAAAGTTTCGATTCTTTCGGCTTCAGTAAGTCTCATTTTTGCTATCTTATTTCTCAAATCGTTAAACAAGTAACACACACTGTACTACGTAATGTCAATAAATTATATTTGACATTTAACTACAAACAATTTGCAATTGTTTTTACCCCTTATTGCTAGAGCCGTATCAACGTCTGCTCGAATATTGGCACTTTTATTTAAATACATTTTGTTGAATATCTCAGTCATTTATCAACCGATTTTGAAAAAGTTTTATTTATTGTATATATGCTATTAAATGAGGTAGCACAAGGATGTCTTTGCTGTTTAAATTTTTAAAGTTGGGGTTGTTAGCGCTTAGGGATTGAGGGGTGGGGGGTTGAAAATTACATCTTTAAATGATGATTCTTCTTAATCATTTTCTCAATCATTTTATAGAATTTATCCGTTACTTTCGGGAAACACTGTATATTAGGAACATTAGAAACTCAAAATAATCATTTATTAGCAAATATATTTTGATTAAGGCTACACGAATACCAAGAGTTTAAACATAACAATGTTCTCGCTGACTCTGCATTAAGACGGTACCTATGCTTTCTTATTACGAGTCCTGCTTTTGAGAACAGTGTTTCAGCAGGAACACTGGTGGCAGGTATGGCCAGTATATCACTAGCCATTCCAGCAAGATTTGGAAATATTTCCTCATTGTAACCCCACCATTTTAAAATATTGGTATCTCGATTAGCTCTTTCTCCGTCTATATACGTTTGATATTCGGCTCTTGCTACCTCTATATTGTTGATGATCGTTTTTTTATATAAGCCAGCCATAAATTCATTACTACTTGTTGATGATGAATCTTTGGTTTAAATCACGAGAGAAGCGAGACGAGACGAGAGAAGGGTGCTCTCGGACGAGAGAAGCGTCCTCTCGTCGAGACGAGAGAGCCATTTTATCTCGTCTGACGAGACGAGACGAGAGAAGGCCTTCTCTCGTCTCGTCTCGTCTCGCGGCAACACTAAAATTAAAGCGGGAATTAAAATTGTTACTTGGGCGAATATTGCATATCTACTTATTTTAGAAACCTCCAAAAAATTTAATTGTTTATTGCACTTATGGGTATGTTTTCAGATTGTAGAGAACTATTAGAGATTTTTGTTTATTTATTATAGCATAATTTATTTAATGATTAGAATTCATACTAGGCTAGATAAATATTTGTCATGCCATATACTATTATGTAAATTATTACTTTTATAAATAAGTTGAAAAAAATTCTTTCATTTGTTTATTGCTTATTATCCATAATGTTTTTAAGTAAACTACTTCATATAATTAAAATGCATATGTCAGGTGGAGTAAATTGTTAAGGATGAAATTGTGAACAATTCAAAAAACTCACCTCTTTTCCACAAATATTATATTATTAAATTAATTATATAATTAAAATTCATATTTCAGGTGGAGTAAATTGTTAAGGAGGAAATTGTGAACAATTCAAACGACTCACCTCTTCTCCACAAATATTATATTTGTGGAGACGACGTGAGTTTTTGAACAATTTCATCCTTAAACTACTTCAGTTTAAAAGATATATTCATAAGGCATTTACAATATTAAAGTTGCCGATTTAAAATAATAGTAAATGCCTAACTATTCAAGATATTTCGTTAGTATTTCGGTGTGTTAGAATGCACTGCTTCGAAATTCCACAACTCTTACAACTAACCTAAGAAACAAGTTAACATTTTTTGCTCAAGTAAGTTTTAGCATTTTTGATAAATATGCAAAATCGACCTCTATAAAATTTTAATTATTCCTTAATTTATTATTGAAAAGAGACAAAATAATATTTAATTAAAATTAATAGTATATTTTAATATGAAATTATTATCGTGTGCTACTGCTTTAGCGTGGAAATAAAATATAAAACAGAATTTCATTGTTACTTATAACTTGAAAGTTTACAGTTTTATGCGAACATTTATATTGCCCTAACGTGCACTAACGAAGCATTAACCTCTTCAGAGGTTTTCCCCTGGATTTAAGAAAAAAGCTTGGGGCTAGGTGTGAACGCGGAAAAAATTGATACCTAATATCTTGAAAGCGAATAATTTTTCGCGAGAATTTTATAGTGCACTGACGTGCACTAACGAAACACTAGCCTGTTCGGAGGTTACCCCGGATTTTAGAAAAAAAATTTGCTAGGTTCGAACGCGAAAAAAATCGATACCTTAATATCTTGAAAGCGAATACTTTTTTGCGAAAACTGTATAGTGCACTAATAACGTGCACTAACGATGCACTAACCGCTTCACAGGTTTTCCCTCTTATTTTAGAAAAACACTTTGCTAGGTGCGAAACTAGAAAAAATAAATTAATACGCTATATCTTGAGAGCGAATAATTTTTGGCCAAAACTTTGTAGTGCACCAACGTGCACTAACGAAGCACTAACCGCTTTACACATTTTCCTTCGGATTTTAGAAAAACACTTTGCTAGGTGCGAAGCTAGCAAAAAAATATATATTTTGCGATAATTATAAAATGCGCACTTTGCTGATATTAATTTATAGTGCACTAACGTGCACTAACGATGCACTAATAATGTGCAAATTATAAACGTTAGTCTTTTATTACTTTGCTAACTTCACGGAGTAGAATCAGTGACTGAATAAGCTATAGTTAATAATAATTTTAAAGAAATTACCAACCAACCTTTTTTATTAGAAAATTAGAAATATTTAGTTATTCACACTTGGAAGATTTTTTATAAATTCGGGTTTTGAAATACGACATAAATAATATAAAACGAAAATGGTTGAAGGTAAAAATCTATTAACAAGCAATAAATTCAGCGTAATCTAAATTTGAATTCGTTGATATTTACGATGTAAATGTTAACTTAATACAAGTAAACTAATTAATTTATCATTCCAAAAAGTAGTAATCCCCCATACAAAATTATTTTAAACTTCTAAAATCAATACTATTTTGCCTGCAAACATACAGAACAAATATTTACATATTAGGATGCTTTAAGTAACTTTAAAATTAAGTAGTTACCCAGCCAAGTGAATTGTTATCGGAATCTAAACAATTTACAGTTTTAACAAAAATATGGTGCGATACTAAATCTTGCTTTAAATTTCTAACTCAAGCACTTGTAACCAATTACTAAAAGCAGACCCAACAGATCTTTATATATTGCTGGAGGTAAAATTCGTGTTAGTTACGCGTTGATAAAGATAAACTGTGGAATATTTAAAATGTCTTACTTAAGATACGAAGAGAACTTTGTTAATTAGGTAATTAGACTTGTTTGCAATTTAATGAAATATTGATTACTAAGCTCCAGCTCAAATGGGTATAAAATACGAAAATAGTTCATAAATTAAATTTGTTGAACGTGTTTCTGCTTTAATATAAGAGAAAATTTACTTGCCTTTTCCTTAAATTCCAATAAATCGTGCTAAAATATAAGTACGAAGCTTTGTAGATAGATGCGAAGATTATTCTTTAATATTAAATATCAAGCAATAGCTGGTTAGGTAATTTTATAAATTCTTACCTTCGTCGACGCCCAGGAAGAACAATTAACACCGCGATTTAAATCTAAACAAAATCATGTTATTTTAAAAAAATAATAATTAGCAATATTTAGCAACATTTAAATCGACTATCATTACTTACTCTGTGATCTGCACTTTTAATTAAAGGATTAAGAGAGGGAAGATTCCTACTACAAAAGTGGACCAACATGCCAGAATTTCTTATCTAACTGGTTCTCTTGTATGCGGGGCTAAGCTGATACTACCCACAGGTCCAAGTTTTATAAAAAATTGTTCCTTTACCTTCGAATAAAATTTGGTATTTAAGATAAAAGGACTGAAGTTTTGATACCTTAAGAATTATTCTTTCTGTATGGAATTAAAAATGTCCTTAAACAGCAAATATTAAATCGAACTCTCATAACGTCAACAACCAACAACCAAACAAACATTGCTTGCCATTTTTAATTATTTAATCCACTTTAACTAATAAATTATTCAAACACAGACGGCATTAATAAAACAAAAATAATCGTTAAAATAAATGTTGCAATTTTAATACCGGTCTTTTTTGGTTGTGTTCAGTAAATTGAAAATTTAATACGAATTAAATACGTAAATGTATCTGATTTAGGTTCAGGATTTATATACCATTCACTGAAAATCAGTACATTAAAGCTGCAAATATATTCGCGATTTATCTTTGAATTTGTGATTTGTATTTTGGAATTATTCATTATTGTTTGATTCGACGCTTGTTGGATGCATTGTTATAATTTTGGGATTTATTATATTATTTATATAAAAGGAAAATTCAACCGGAAAATTTGATTGTTAATAGTAAAACGTATGCTTTTAATGTGTGGGTTTTAAGACTATTTTTACGTACATATTTATTTGTTTTAAAAATTAACACACAATCCTTGTTAAGGTTAATAATAGGCTTTGATTTTCTGTGTATTTATTTCGAATTTATCTTTTTGAGGTGGATAAAATCCTTTTTCCCCTACAGTTAAAAGTGGTAAATTGATGAGTGTAGGGATATTTATTTGGCGAAGAAAGGTCATCTTTATTTTCACCGCAGTGACGTCAAACTACTCTCGTTAATGAAATTTCTAGTGCTTTATAATATAAGAACTTTAAAATCTGTATGAATTCTAATATTCTAAGTTCCAATAAAGTCAAAAAAACAACACGTAACATAACGGAAATTAAACTCGGAATTTTCAGGCGTTTTCAGGCTTTGAATCTTAAATTCCATACAGGAGAAAAGGTCATCCCCGATGTCAACCGTTTTTATTTTAGTAGAAATTTCGGCTTTACACATAATCCTGCAAATGTCAAAAGTGGTTGTACTGCGTTATCTGGAAGCAATATAACGTTTTATCCTGAAATCTTGGCATGATATCTTTATAGGCAATAAATTACATATCGATAAAGGCTGGCGAAAATTGCTATAGAATGTCAGGGAAAAACGATCTATGGATGACTTTACTCCTTATTTGGTCTACCGGTCCGTGACAAATACGCGGTCAAATGACATTCTACTAAAGAAGGTTATTATTGACCGAATCGAACCATTATGTGCGCACAAGGGGGGAATTAATCCCCCCCTGGGAGTCCGTTTGGGGGGTACACTGGGGGCACACAGATCACAGATGCGCCCTGCAAACGGAACGTTCATTTAATCGCCGAAAAAACAAGTCTTGGCCTTCCTTAAAAAAAAATAAAACTTCCAAATAATAAAAATTCCACCCCTCCCTAATGAAATTCGTGTTGAACTCTTGAACCCAATTTATCTAATTGTGTTTTATCGTAAAGTCTATCTGCGAATTTTCTCAAGCCAGGCTTCGAACTCGAACGCATCCTTAAATTAGTTTTGGCAACTCGCTACAAATCCTTTGACTGCTCTCTCTACCGATGTAACAAGTTACTCCGCAAAGTTATTCTAAGGCCTACGGTTTTTGTCTTTTACGTTTAAAGAGATGAAAGAGAACGGGTATGATGTAATAAACGTTTTTACTCTATTTGATGAGGAGTATTGTTGCTGAAACTAACGGCAACTTTCATCTGAAAGTAAACGTGTGGAAAACCTCCCTCGAGTGAAAGGGAACGGGGAGCTGTTGCGAAAACTCTTAACGCGTGGATTCACAAAAGGAAATTTGGTTACTTTATACAATATGCGCAAAGTAGATTTCGCATTCTTGTTAAATTTCATCATTTAAGAATTTAAGAAATTAAGACGAATTGTTTCTAAATAAGTTCCACCGTTTCGATTTAAACTCCAAAATGTATCAAATTTGAGTTTAAACCGCTAATTTCTTGAATTCAGGGTTCAATTTCCAACTTAAATTAATTATAACGCATAAATCTGGAGTCCAAAAATTCTTGAATGCATAAATTTTAAACTTAAAGGGGGAATAATTATTCGTTAATGAATAAAATATGAAGTTAAACTGAGCCTCCCTTTATTAATTACTGCATAAATTCTTGAAACAACCGGCTTGAATTTCGTAAATTTTGGAAACTTGTTACAAACAAATAAATTAAATGCTTCGGCTCTCTTGTCTTAAATCTTTAGCCTTGGTGAATTTATACAACATTTTAGTGTAACTTTTCAGGAAAAAGGTTATATGTATCACCAAAGAATACATAATAAATTTATACTCTTTGGTATCACTCGTAAGACTTGAACCTGTCATGGAACTGAATTATAATAAATTGATGACTTGAAGTAAGCATTCTGATATAAAAATAACACCGGGTATTTTTGACCATAAACTACCTACTGATAAAACAACTGCATGAATTGGAGCTCGTACTTTGCAGAATATGGAATACAATTTAAATCTTACTAATTTAGAACATTCTTTGGAAAATCAGTATCATCAAGTAATTTATTTCGTATGTTTAATAGAAATTTAAATTGCCATTTAGTTTTAAAGAAATCAATTAAATCACACAATGGAATTACGAAAGGAAAAGTCTTATTGAAATAGCAATTAAAAATGCAGGTTACGAAAGTTGAGTCTGCATTTAACAATATTACAAACTAATTCTGAAACGAATTTAAGAATTCTATTTTAACTTATTAGGAAACAACAATTGTTTTTGTTAATATTCTTTTGTATTTACCGCAGGACTGGTCCAATGGGACATTCGACTACAGCGTAGACGGTCTTGGGGACAAATCCGAGTTGGATGCCTGAAGGGTGGCCTACACAATCATAATTGGGAACCGAAACACAGTGGTGGAGTACGGAAGGTAATCAGTACGCATAGCGTGCAAGACAATCGAATGTAGAAAGCGACTTGGGAGGCCTTAATCCTTCCACGTTTCCGGCCATACTCCCTCGCGGAGTATAAGTCCCAATACCTTTGGAGATTTCTTTTAAAAGCAGGTTTAAAGAAAAACGCATCGAGTTATTACTTATGGAGTATTTTCAAGCTTTAAACGATTGCAGTCTATGTATATACAATTTAGAAGATGAATTTTGCTACTTTAAGATTGTTTAAGCATGAATAAATTAAAGAAACAAACTTAGTGAAGTTTCGGAAATGATATTCAAATTTCAGTTATGCTGATTACCTGAGAAGGAGGTGGCTTAAATTCAACTCAAAGAATTCTACCGATTCCAATGATAGTGTCTTAGTTTTATCGGGCTATGCGTAATGTTCCCAAAAGGCAAAAAAATCAGAATTATGAAGACTTCCGCAGCCAAAGTCATAGATTAATGAATATCTTTCGAATTTGATCTGTACGCTGTTGAGGTAGAAGAATTCAACCTTTCGATCGCTTTCGAAAAGCGCTCCATCGGGAGCTAGAAGAGCAGATATTCTGCTTCATCGAGTTTTTAAAATTTTACAAATTAATAAATAAACTCCCCAAAAAAATTAGCTGGCCACTATTAGAACATAATGCATATATGGTTTTGATATTTATTCATACAAAAGTTTTATTAATTTATTTTAAGTCTGAATTACTTTTAGAAAGTAAAAAACTAGGCAGGGTATGCCGTTAAATTCTCTTCGCTACCGTATATTCATTATTTTCTTTATCATACTGCTTCGACAAGTTTTTGGTTCCTTGGTAATTTCATCGGTTGAAAAATTTAAAAAAAGCATTAGAAGACCATAAATAAAGACTTTATTTGAAGATTAATTTAGAAAACGTGTGAATGTAAGAAGAGTATAAACAAACATTAGTTCGAAGAGTATTTGAAAAGAAAATTTTAGAAGATAACAATTTAGAATTTAAAAATTTAGAAAAATATATTCATTCAGTCCAAACCTGAAGATATAATTTTGAATATTTAGTTTTGATTTAGTTTATGGTCCTTCAATTAAACACTTAGAATTTTAAGACATGGTGGCGTAGAAAGGGTTATTTTCTACTGCCAGGATTCTGATATAACAAATATGAGTCATAAAAATGCCAAATCCTGAGTTTATTGCACAATAAAGGTAGTTTTAATAGTGAGCTATTTATAAAATATTTCGAAACGTAAAGTTTAAGAAAGAAACCAATAACAAGAAAAACAAGAAAATAAAATAAGTTTCGTTCGTAGCTTCTGCAAATAAGAAAACATACGGAATTTAGAAATAATTCCATGATTGTTTGGACAAAAATTTGGCCACTTTAAAATGTTCATCTTTCTTTAAATAGCTATTATCTTAACATTTCGCATTTATCAAAGTTTTTACATTCAGGTTACTTAATAGTATTTTATGTATCTAGGACGAAAAGTAAGTTGTTTACGGCCGAGGCGGGTAGCCGAGGCCGTAATTACTTGCGAGTACCTTAAAGACACTTTGCGTCTGAGGTACATACATAATTTTATTTCATACTGGTTTCTAAAGTTGTTAAATTATTAAAAGAAATCTCCAGTAATTTGTAGCAGTATTAGTATTGAGTAAGTAATCTAAGACGCAACTGTTCGGATCTCCTAGCAACTAGCATTTATAGAACAAAAAGTGACACTTTAAAGTCCTAGGACTTTAAAATGATACTTTAAAGTTCTAGGACTTTAAAGTTTCACTTTTTGTTCTATAAATCGTTCGAAAAACGTTGTTTTAGAAACCAGTATGACATAAAAGAAATAAATTAAGTATAATCTTGAAAAATGTACAATGATACAATCCTTTACTATACTTTGGTGTAAACCCAACCGTTTTTACAAAATAAATTCATGTATTTATCAGGGATTTATAACTCATTCGGCTACACAAGCACACATTCTACAAAATTAAATTATTCTTAAATACTTGTCCAAATCATATTTACTTCCTCTCTGCCTCCTGCTGCCTTTATATTAGTGTTTGGCTACATTTTACGTAACATGTCCGCAAACGAAATAGGTATAATTAGTAACAAACAGTAAGCAAAAATAATTTAAAAAAAACGAATAAAACTGGTAATTATGTAGTGTAGAGAACATTAACGATCTTATCATATTAAATTCTAATTAATTTCTCCTTATAACTTACTATTTACAATTTACAGAAAAAAAAACTCTTTTCCTTGCCTATTATGGTAAATATAGTTATTTAAGTATCAAGGGCGGTAGGTGCGTTTTACCGGACGAGGGTAAATGTGTGGTCCATTTTTTACCCGAGACCGGTAGCACCTACGCCCGTGATGCTTATTACAATTTTTGCATGATCCATGCAATAAGCAAATTAAATGAATCTAAATTTGTTCATGTCAAAGTGACAATAATTGTGTGATAACTGTAAAATTATCTAAAAATCCCACTATCTAAAATGACAAAAAACACTCAAATTTTCATATTTTACTACTTACCGCCTCCTGATCGGTAAGTGAATGCTTAGCGATCAGTAATTTGTAAGCATAACTTACTATTGTCATAATTAAATCAGTAAACATGTCAAATTGACGGATCGTGCAAAATAGTATATTGCGTCATAAGGGAAGATATAGGCATATTTCATCCCGAAGATTTCTGCTGCACGAGCGAACGTAGTGAGCGAGGGCAGCAAAAGCCGAGGGATGAAATATGCCGTTAGATTCCCGTAGGGCACAAGTTATTTTTCCGCATCCATGAGAAGTTCGTATTAAATAAAAATAGTTATAATATAATTCGTACCTACGTTTTTGACATATAACCTCAAATGACACATGTCAAATTTTGGTATTAAAAATAACTTCTATAATGAATTTATGTAAAAAATAATCGTATTTGCTTGAATTTTAAAAAATAATTACATTTATCAATCACTTAAATGAAGATTTTTGTATAATCAAATAATAATTTTGATTCTAAATTCTATCGGTAGATGTCACGTCGATAGCATGCACGGTAAAAACCCGCAAATGTTCATATCGTCCCGCTTTTTCATATTTACCCGCTATCCGCCATTCTTAACCTCAAATGAGATAAATAATCTGTCAATTACATACCATGGATACGGAAAAATATATTTTTGCACAGTCGGCTCTAAAGTTGACGTTTTACGAACTCTAAACAGTTGCAAAAGTTGATGTTTACAAAACGATTGCAGTAACTAACGCATAAAGATGGTATCGAACGCATAATGAACTTTCATGATGTGCATCTTCAGTCGCGGCCAATCCGATGTCACGTACTGGAAAATGTTTTTTCTTTTATTCTTTACTTGTCACATTAAATACCTACGTACGAATGTTGTACGAAATAATAAAATAAGTATAAAAACTGTTTTCAGTTTATTGAAATGAATTACTACAATATGGAAAACGAAATTAATAATTCCGAAAAAGATGAAATGAATTATTACAATATGGAAAACGAAATTAATAAATTCGCGAATAAAAAATTTTTAAATAAATAACTATTATACACTTTCGAAATTTCCACAATTCATGAAAACCTAATAGTATATTATACACGATGCTGTAATGAATGCTATTATTACCGAGGATAATGTTTGCAACCCGAGCGAGCGGAGCGAGAGAGTTTTGCAATTATCCGAGGTAATAGTAGTCATTATAGCGAGTCGTATACTATACTTTGTCCACGACTACAAATACTAAGAATTTTTAATTACAATTTAAATAACAACGCTACTAAACCCATGTGGTAGGACTATATGTTAACCAAATGGTAGGATTATAAACATTTGTGAGTGGGCATTATACATCATAAAAAATGATGGTTACCGTGAATAATGATTATTCACTGCTGGCAGTGCATAATGAATAGCATTATGTTTGACCAAACACATGAATAATTGAGTAATTGACAGATTATTGCGTAGTCGTGTTAGAAAATAGCTATTTTTCTAACACTAATATCTTATACTGTTTCTATGGTGCATAAGAGCTCGCTTGTTATGTTTCCTTTAAAATACGCTTTCTCTATAAAATACGTTGTCAATGACAACGTATTTTATAGGCCTTTAAACTCCTTTAAATACGTCGTTGCCTAGCAATCTTCCCATTTTGTGTATTATGACGCGTCTCAAATAATAATTTATCAAATTTTCTAATAAAATATTAGTGAAAGAAAATTTAAGATATAAGTGTTAGAAAAAATCTTGAAGACAACTCGTGTTTTATAGTTTAAAAATCTCGGTCTAACAAATCCTGGGCTCACTTCGTTCGCTCGGATTTGAACTACGACCTTGATTTTTAAACCTTCTATAAAACACTTGTTGTCTTAATAGCTATAATATAACAAGAATATTGTGCGATTTATAATACTCGAGGACGTTGCTAGGTGACGAGGCGTAAGCCGAGTTCACTACGCAACGTCCGAGTCGGTTTAAATCGCAAATATTCGAGTTACATTTCAAGCTTTATCGTATCATTGACAACAATTCATGTACACAAATAGTGTTTGTTTATATTATGTAACTAACGAATTATAAAGTTGGAAGTTGCTATGTTATTATGTTATGTATAATTATTAATAAAAGTTTAATATAAAGTTGTCTTTATAATCAATGATACGATAAAAACATTTAATATTCATATTTAAAGGTACAGTTAATCCAGTCTTACGCTTTTATTTAAAATGGAATTTTTCATAATCAAATTTAATTTACTTACCATCGCTGGGCTGAAACAGCACCAATGACGTCATGATCCGAAATCGCACGGACCAAACTATACGTAACCAGTAAAAGGACATCCAACCTTCCTCCTCCTCTTTTGCTTCTTTTTATTGTCATTCCCTTTCTTCTTATTCTTCTTCTGATTGCGATCATCCCCATTTTATATTAACTGTCCTTCTGCCCCATATAACTCAGTTAATTACTGACCTGAGCAAAGTTGCTGATGACATCTGCAGGTGACGAGACACTGACATGGTTGGCGAAAAGCTTTGTTGGTTTTTATTCTACAGGGTGAATGAGACCACCCGTATCAGTATTTTTTTAAAAGAACGGTGAGTGGTAGAGAGTTGGGATAAAAAATTTATTATAAAAGTCATACTAAAGAATCGAATGGTGATATTATTATTTCTCGAAAAAGTCAGCATCACGAGTAGTTTTGTCCACAATGTCCAGAACTCCAAAATTTTAAATGGCACCATAAGTCGAAAAACGTATTGTTGAAAAGATCGTTAAAAAAGAAGAAAGTTTTGTAGGAAAAATTATTTTACTACTACCACCCCTTTTAAGTAATATTCGATTAAAGTTATTAAATTTGAAATTCGTTGTTAACAAACAAAATTGAAAAGTCGGCTTTTAAAATCTAGTTACCGAAGTAAACAATGTTACAAGTGTTCAAAATGTCTTCCATTTACTTCTAAACACTGTTGAGCTCTTCTAGTTACACTATCAGTGGCTCTAAGTATTTCTTCATTACTTAATGATAGGCAAGCATTCCGAATTTTCAGCTTCATATCATCCTCTCGTTGTAGGTTTTTCTTTATAAACAATATCCTTGATCCGACCCCAAAGGAAAAAATCTAGAGGCGTACAATCTGGTGATCTTGGCGGCCACACCACTGTACTTTCTCTGCCAATCCATCTATTAGGAAATAGTTGATTTATCGTGTAGTAGTAAAATAATTTTTCCTACAAAACCTTCTGCTTTTTTAACGATCTTTTCAACAATACGTTTTTCGACTTATGGTGCCATTTAAAATTTTGGAGTTCTGGACATTGTGGACAAAACTACTCGAGATGCTGACTTTTTCGAGAAATAATAATATCACCATTCGATTCTTTAGTATGACTTTTATAATTATTTTTTTTATCCCAACTCTCTACGACTCACCGTTCTTTAAAAAAAATACTGATACGGGTGGTCTCATTCACCCTGTATATTTCCAAAAGCAATATGAAACGTGACACGAAGAAAGGGTACTCCCAAAAAATTAAAATTAAAAAGGCACCAATGTTTTTACGTTAATACTACTTAGGGACACAATATTTCGAATTAAGTTAATTAAAATTATTATTAATGCTTGAAATTAGCCATAGCTTCTTCTTTCTATAACTAATTTAAAACATTAATTAAATCAATTTATTGAGGTGGATTTTTCCTCTGTTAGTTGTAGCTTCACATTAAAAAAAATAAATAAATAAGCTTAGACTAAGGAATATACTAACAGTATAATACGTAGTCTCAAATTGTGGTGTTGATGGTTTTCTCCAAAGAGGGAGAAATTTTATTATTTCTAAAATCAGCCCCTAAAAAGATCTTTCATCATAACCACATTCTTATTGTTGTTTTATGAAACATTTACAAATTTCAAAAATTCAATCATGTGCTAATTTTTACAATGACACCCTGGGGGAAGAAAACGCAGGCAAAATATCAACAAACGCTTTTCAGAAACGATATGAGGAAAAATGCAGAAAGTAAGAATGAACTCAACGAGTTCATAAGGAACAGGAAACAGGCCCAAGAAGAACACGAAGCAGAGAAGTGGGTAAAATTCTTCAGGGAAATACAATTACATTCGCCAGAGTCAAGAATTCGGGAAACATACAAATACATCAATAAACAGGCGAGAGTTGCCACCGTATCTAGAAGAGAATACATCCCAATGAGCAGCTGGTAAAAACAACTAAAAATATTGGAAGAACACCAGGGAAGGTTATAAATAAAAGAAACGGGTCGCTGGCCCCTAAGCAGGCCTCCAACGCTAGAAGGGACAGTCGAGATAATCCAACAACTGAAAAGGAACAAAGCTCCAGGGCCCAGGAATGGACAGAGTAGAAACAGAACTTTTACAGAATGCTCCACAGACCGCTCTAGAGAGAATACACAAAATAAGAAGGGAAACATGAGCAAACAACACAGTACCGGAAGAATGCAAGACGACAGTACAGATCCCATTCCCTAAAGTCAGGAACCCCAAAACAACATCAGAATACCGGAAGATAAGTCTCTGCAGTATGGGATATAGGATTTATGCAAAACACCTATTGAAGACTTTGGACGATACGATTCAACATATGCCATCATACCAAGTAGCGTTTCTCAGCAGAAGGTCAGTGGAGGATCACCTGTTTGTCACCAGACGCTAAAGCATTCGACACAGTTTTACACCCAGCCCTTATAGAAGGATTAAAAGACAGCGAAGCATCTCATCATCTTAATAAACAGGATAATTAAGGCAGCACTAGAAGGAAATACTGCAGTCCGGTGGTTAGGACAAAGAACAAAGTTATACCGGAAACGCAGAGAAATAAAGCAAGAATGCCCACTCTTGCCTCGCCTCTTCACTATTGCACTTCACAAAGCACTACTGGAGCTATCATCAAAACAACAAAATCCTGCTCCTACCGGAAATGATCTACTGCTTCCAAAACTTTTAGCATACGCAGACGACCTACCGATTCTAGCGGAAGAGAAGGCCGACGTGGGATAACTACTAAGTACAAGTCATGATAAGACAGTCAGGACTACACTACTAGAGGCAATAGACGAAAACCTAAAATTTGGAAATAAAGTACTTGGGAGCTTATACATATAAGGGTGGGCAAGGAACAAAATTAAGATGAACAGGGAAATGAATCGCATATCTGGCTCAAGAGAAAAATAAGACAACGAGGAAATAGAAGTAGAGGAAGAAGATATAAATATCGAAGAATAATGCGGAAGAACGGCGAAGGGCGAAGGAACATATAACGAGAGATCAATAAAAAAACCAATTAGGGTAGGCTGTGAAATTGAATTATTTTGAATTGGTACTTTAGCCACATCCACAGAATGACATTTCAGTTTCAATTTAAGGTTATAAACTTTGTTTACAATAAAAATGTCAAATTACAAACGATATAAAATGTCATTTTGTGGATGTGGCGAAAGTACCAATTCAAAATAATTCAATTTCACAGCCTACCCTAATTGGTTTTTTTATTGATCTGTTGTTACAATAATAATAATGGCAATAAAAATAAGGAAACAAGGACTACGTATACCTGTGAAGTATAATTGAAAATAAGAATTTTAATAATGATAATAATAATGATTAGACTAAGCTAATATAAAGTAACATGTAACGGGGCATGTCTGCGCTACGCTAAGGCGTTTCATATCATAGACCTAGGAAATTAGCGGTAATACTAGAAATACTGTTAGTATAAGCAATACCTAGAAGCTAGCAAAAACAAAAAAAATAAATAAATCTACCTATTTTAAAGATTAATATTTTGCTATATCACATGCAAATTTTATTTTGTAATCCTTTCTCATTCTAAATAAGCAACCATTCATACTGCTTCCAGGTTTACCTCTAAACATGTAATATGTGTTGCCTATTAAGAGATACTGTACAGTTAATCTTCATTAAAATCTATACTTTAAAACAAACATGTATTACTTTCAATAAATAAAAACTCCTTACTTTTTGCAAATTGCCCATGTAAATCCACTTACGTAGTAAATTTTACTAAGTAAACTTACAATCAATGTACTTGAAAATGTTCCAGGAACCATTATGAATTTCGTAAATTTTACCCAAACATGATTTTAAAACTAATACAAAATCGGTTTGCTTGCAATAAACTATAAACAAAGAGCAGTTATCTGCTTTTTGATATAATTAAGTTATTACATTACTAAAAAATAAATAAACTTTCGCTAAAACAAGTTATATGTTATTAGTGAATGGACTTCTTTATAAATGTAATATTATTACTTTGTTGCAACTACACTTTCATTCATAAGCTATAATATCCGAATCGATCAGATTGCTAATATCCGGAGTAGATATGAATAACTAGTTTATAGAAATAATAAATAATTATTATAATTTGTTAAAGGTCAAGCACAGATTCATGCATACAAGTAGATTGTAACATGTGAATCCTGTATTTCGTTATTTTCTGTAATATACTAGGTAAAGTGCAATAAATAGTGCCAGGGCCGAGCCGTGCCGGGGGTGCTAGGGGTGCACAGCGCCCGGGCGGCAACCTACTAGGGGCGGCAAAATGAAAAATGAAAGAAATTTAAGATATGCTTGCGGCATTAAAAATGCAACTTTTTTATCAAGCTAGTCTTGTATCTGGGTTTTTTTCGTATAAAGGTAACTTGATACAGAAAAATTGTTGCATTTTTTAATAGCTATAGGGGCGGCAAATTATATCTTGCACCCGGGCGGCAGATACCCTTGGCTCGGCCCTGAATAGTGCATTAAACTCTCAGAAATAAAGCTTTTAATTGGTCGAAAACGTTTCTAATATTATCAAATTATTATACAAAATATTATATAAAAGCCCACTCATCCTATATTACCTCATTTTTTGTCTTATTTTTTCCTTGAAGTTTCTCTGAATGTTTTTCACTTGCTGTGGTAAAGAATTACGTTTGCTTTCCTGTGACCCTGAAATTAAAAACAAAATGATACGGTCCTGATAAACCCCCATACGTTAAAGAGGCTATAGACACCTATGAGACGCTAGTTAAACCAACTAGCAAAGTTTCGAACCTCATAATAATTTGACGTCATAAAGCATCTGTCATTTTTTAAATAAAACCTCCTTGTTATGGTACGAAAATGTCATATAGTACCGGTGAAAGTATCCATTAGTCATAGTATGTATTAACGTTTATAAAAATGAGTTCATTAAAAAGTAATTGTGCATTCAAGAGCTGAGAAAATCTCATAAACCGCTTCGAATCGTAGGTATAATTATTCTACACACCTAATGTGCCACCTTGGCATTTGATCTTGACACGTTAACAAAACCTGTTTGGCATCTTCGAAAATTAATATCCATAAATATGGCTCGATTTTCACTAAGTAGAAAAGCGAGATTTGGACGAATTGTTGCAGTTTGTTTAGTATTAGTGCCATTGCTGTATTTACTTTCGACATGGTCGAAAGATTCTAAAGGATACTTCTCCAAAGCTTTATCTGCCAAATTAGAAGATAAACAAAGACCAAAATTAGTTAGCGGTTTAGGCAACTTGGAACCAAGGGATGTAAAACCACGTGAAGGTGCCGGAGAAAATGGTGAACCACATATTTTACGTCAAGACCAACAAAACGATGCCGATCAATCTGAATCAGAATTTGGGATGAATATTGCATGTTCCGATGAAATATCGTTAGACCGAGCGATTCCAGACACACGTTTACCCGAATGTCAGCATTGGGATTATCCGCAAGATCTTCCTACAACCAGTGTTATTATCGTATTTCATAACGAAGGCTGGTCGGTTTTATTGAGAACTGTACATTCGATTATAAATAGAACACCTAAACGTATATTAAAGGAAGTACTTTTGGTAGATGACTTTAGTGATAAAGAACGTTTAAAAAGTGATTTAGATACTTATATAGAGCAGTTTAACGGAGTGGTGCGTTTAATTCGAAACATACAGCGCGAGGGCTTAATTCGTACACGATCTCGTGGTGCACAAGAAGCACGTGGTGAAGTTATAGTATTTCTAGACGCTCATTGTGAAGTAAATACCAATTGGTTACCACCGTTATTGGCACCTATTTACAGAGACCGAACGGTTCTGACAGTTCCTATTATAGATGGCATCGACCATAAAACGTTTGAATATCGTCCTGTTTATGGCGAACATAGACACTACAGAGGAATATTCGAGTGGGGTATGTTATACAAAGAAAATGAAGTTCCACAACGTGAGCTTTCCACCCGAAAACATAATAGTGAACCGTATAAAAGTCCCACACATGCCGGAGGTTTGTTTGCAGTAAACCGTGAATATTTCTTAGAATTAGGTGCATATGATGCAGGACTTTTAGTATGGGGCGGTGAGAATTTCGAACTTAGTTTTAAAATTTGGCAGTGTGGTGGAAGTATTGAATGGGTTCCTTGTTCACGTGTAGGACACGTATACCGCGGTTTTATGCCATATAATTTCGGTAAACTAGCTCAGAAAAAGAAGGGGCCGTTAATTACGATAAATTACAAACGTGTTATTGAGACTTGGTTTGATGATAAATATAAAGAGTACTTCTATACAAGGGAACCCCTTGCCAGATTCCTTGATATGGGTGATATTACCGAACAGCAGGCGTTAAAGAAAAGATTGAGTTGTAAGAGTTTCGAATGGTTTATGGAAAACGTTGCATATGATGTAGTTGATAAATTTCCCGAACTTCCACCTAATCTCCATTGGGGTGAGTTACGATCAGGAGCTGTGAGTAAGTGTATCGACACGCTGGGACACGCACCGCCATCGCTAATTGCGATACAACACTGTCATGGATATGGAAATAATCAGCTTATGAGATTGAATGCCAAAGGGCAGCTGGGTGTTGGTGAAAGATGTATCGAAGCCGATTCGCAAGGAATTAAATTGGCTTTTTGTCGATTAGGCACAGTTGATGGGCCTTGGCTGTATGACGAAAATACCCATACAATGCTGCATCGTGTACACAAAAAATGTATGGCTTTACACCCACAAACCTCGCATTTATCTTTAATGCCTTGTGATATAAACAATACATATCAGCAGTGGTATTTTAAAGAAGTGCATCCAAAATGGTAAAGTGTATTGTAAATAATTTGGTTGTTAAGGTCCATCTGGCAATGTGCGTTTTTAAATTGTAACTAATTGTAATTTTTGATGGTCCAAATTGAAACTTCAGCTATTTCTTTTTTTACGTTTTATGATTTAAAAAGTGTAGGTACTGCGTACCGTATTTTTTTTAATCTTTTATTTTTAAATGTCTCTTTATTGAATAATAAAGACAAATTGCCAAAACATATCCCATAATATATGTTTGGTTTGTAAAAAAATACAGTACAAACTTAAATCAATAATATAATCGTATACGTGATTGGTCCGTTGTTAAATTGTAAAACAAAAGTCTTGTAAATGTACTTAATTTATTGTTATAAGTGTTATGTAGTTTTTTAGATAAGTTTTTATCTACATGTCCTCCCTAAAGCTTTTTCTTACTTAAATGCTGTTGTATAAATTGCTAGTAACCATCAATACTTAGAAATAATTTAGATATGAATGTATAGACGATGCCATTAACTTGCTAGAAATTTCAGCCAACGATTTACCTCCTGTGCCTTGATAATAATCATATTATGCATTTAGATACTGCCCTATGTTCCATTTATATTTAATATTTTTATAAAAACGGGAAAGAGGTTTATAATATTAATGAATAGATTGTAGTGATTAAATAAAGACATCTAGAAAATTTTCTGGTTTTATTTGTCGGAAATGAATGTTACTAATGTAGGAGGTATAAAAGTTAACTTGTCGATTGACTTTCAAAGCGTAAAGTTATTCTCTAAGTGCAGTTAGCAAAAACGAATTATCGTGTGACCTATGGGTCAAGTCACGGCCTTCTCTAATACAGGCTGTAGTAGTCAATGTGGCACCGCTTAACAGGAATGCGTTAGCCGGCCTACCAATGCACTTATCCTCAGTACCTATAAATAGTAAAGAACGATTTTCATCAGCAGTTGTTTTGTTGTTTAAAGATTGTTTAAGTAAAAATATGATGCAGGCGAAGTAGTTTCTTCATTAATAATAGTTTTTTAATGATTAAAGTTACTAAAACACAGTTTAGTTTAAAAATGCTTTTATTTATAAATAATTTTGGAGCCACATTCAGTTGTTAAATTATTATAACGAAGTCTGTAATTTTCGCTTTTTGGTTTTAACATTTTGAGCAATAACATTATTCTTGTGTAATTATTTAACGACATGTTTGACATTTGTTTTAATATTGCTAATACCTACGAGTTCTTTATGCGGTTTACTACATATACAAATATCTTCTAACACGTTACACGTAATTACATTGTAATTAAAACTCTTAACTGCTAAACGTATTAACAGTGATCGTTTGTTGCTAATTGATAGAAACGAATTTTCGTATTTTTCAGAAATTAAATTTTGCATATCGTAATACATATACAGGGTGTCCCATGACTCGAGCGCCATAGCTTAAGGGCGTGTTATTGAAGTCATTTAGAGTTAAAATTGCTTAATAAACAATGCCCGAAAATGCTTCCTTTTCGAGATACAGGCCAAAATAAGAAAAAAATTCATATAAATTTTTTTTTCGAAACTGCTCCATAAGAAAGTTATTGACAAAAACTGTTTCAAAATGCTTTATTAGTTGAAATAATTTAACAATTTTTATTTTATTTTATATACCGGGTGTAACACGATCATGGGACACCCCCCTTTTTCCTTTGGTTTTTAAGATAAAAGGTTGAAATTTGGAACATCCTACATACTTATTAAACGTCACTTTTTGATATATTAAATGATTTTTCTCCACTTCCGGTTTCATCAGAAGTGACACTAACTTTTGATTTTCAAATTGAACATACTATATATTAATGCATTTTTGAATTCTGCATAATTTTCTCAATCCAATTACCACATAAGTGACATATCAGTCTTCAATATTTATTTTAATTTAATTTTTAGTTTTCTATTTAAGTGTGCCATGACTGTTCCGATTTATTCTAATTGAGCCGTGTAATACTAGAAAAATCGAAATCCCGTCGAAACTAGTAAATTATGTGATTTATGAGCAAATAAAGTTTATCAAAATGGTTTTTGGGACAAAACAGGATCTTTGTTGTAACCATATTGGTACCGTGGCACCATTCATTGCTAGCATTAATAAGGAATTTATTCATGTGCCTTATTAAAATCTGCGATAAATACAATCAAAATCTCAAGAGATTATAGAGTTTATAATCTACAGTATTTTTCTTATAAAAGCGACATTCCTTGTATTATAATCATGGACATCAGCCTGCGTGAAAAGTGAAGGTAATTTCTTGTGAATTTCTAATAAAACATTATAGATATACAAAGATGGAAGGGTCATTATCTTGTGTTTAATAAACAAATTTCGATATGATTCTCTAGAATTTACATTCGATATAATTCTGATTGTTTTTTTCTGTAACTTAAATCGGAAAATTGAGAATTACCCCAGAGAGATATAGGTACCATATGCCAAATGCGAGTGAACCAGAGAATAATATCTGTTCTAAGCGTTTCAAAATTTGTGATATGTCTGAGTTGACGTAATAAAAACAGGGTAAGGAAAAGTGGAGCAAAGTGAAACCCCTAATGTTTTAAACCACACCACGCCTACTGTTTTGCTCGAAAAAATAGTCTAATCTATATAAGTTTATCGTTTAACATTGTCATTTGAAAAAAATTAACAATTTTGGAAGTAATTTCAAATCTACAGTTTCAGCAACAATTTTTGGAAAAAATGCATTTTTTCACTTTGCCCCACTCGATGAGGGTAAAGTGAAAAATTACTAAACAACTGATGAATAAGAGAAAAAACTTTATTAGCTTAATTATCTACGGACTGTGACAATGCGGGTACATGAAAGTATCCCCTACGTAACTTTCTAGGCTCCTCAATCGCCTTTTCTACATCGGAATATGGATAGAAAGGTACATCGTCGTTCGCAGGCCATTGGAAATATTTTTTAGATTTTTCCAGGCAGCTAATTTAAACTTTGTCTGTTTCTTTCTTCTTGACCTGGCCTGGGAAGAGTTCTGTTACTCACTTCAATGTTTGCTAGGGAAATCCCCTTTAGGCCTTCTTCGGCCCAGTCAACTGTACTATCCAAATGTAGGCTAATAATTGATGTTTCATCATCGCTGGTCTCGTTTTCTTCTGGTGTAAACGAGTTCTTTTTCACTGCCTTCTTCTTAGCTGTAGAAGGGTTAATCTTAGTTTGATAAGGGGATGTTGTGGCTATCGCTGTCGTTCCTATGCGACCTCTCTTGGTTCTGTTTTCACCAGGCTCCTTTTGCTCCACTTGTAGAAGTGGCATAACATCGTCAGTAGAAAATTGTAGGTTTGTAGACGGTTGAATTGCAGTTGGAGTTGAAGACAGTGAAAAGTCCAGCCTGTCTGTCGTTTTTGCGGCTTTAAAAGTGGAGAACGTTTTTTTAAATGGATAAATCCCAGTTTTGTCAAATCCAGACACTGCGTTTTGTAAAGTTGCAGCTTTTGAATAAGTCTCCCCGAAAAGTTGGCCATAACGTCCTGGATGGTCACAATTTTTCCAGGATACTCTCTCATCCATGTCCTAACAGCTTGTGCATAATAACATGAGAAAAGAAACATAAATACGTCACATGGTTGAAGTCTGTAAGTGGTGTGAGGTGGTAAAACAAGAATTTCCACGTGCTTTTATTTTGCAAGCATTTGACCTTCAATGTTCTTTACATGTGTTGCACGCCCATCTAAAATGAGCAAAACGGGCTCCTCTGCTGTTGGTCTGGAAAATTTAAAGAAGTGCTGAAACCATTCGACGAATATTTCAAATTTATTCCTGATATTATTCCTGATTTATGAATAAAAATCTTTGTATTAAGGGGAACGCCCTTTTGGAACAGAATGTTCTGTCTGACTCTGGGAAAAATAAGTGCGGACGGGACATAATTTCCAGCTGCATTGAAACAAATCTCAGCTGTGACTAAAGTCCCACGTTCTGCTGATGATAGGACGCCCACCTGTTTTTTTCCTTTCTGGGATAAAATGCGTGACGGTTTGTTTGGGACTGTCGATATTGCGGTCTCGTCACAGTTATAAATCCTGTCGGGTGTATAATGTTTCTCTTCGTACAATTTTTTGAGACGATCATAAAATATATTCACATTGAATTCATTGAACGCAGATGCGCGAGCTGCTGACACTTTTCCTTGAAGTCGTACTAAAATTTGTGGGTTTCGACGAAGAAATTCACCCACCCAATCCTTTCCTGCTTTCATATCTTCTTTATTGAAGGTATGGGGAATGGAGTTAAGCTCCGCAAACTGATAGGACGGTCCCCCTAAGTCTTGGATGGTTAATCCAAAAAGACGTGACTCCATATGAAGAAGATATTCAACGAGCAGCTGTTCTTGGTCGGCACTGAAAACTGTACGAAACCGCCCCAATTTATCTTTCGCTGCTTCTGAAGGGGGGCCTTTTCAGTCTCCTCCAGAGGGTAGCAAGTGGCACATCAAAAGTTCTAGCAGCCGTCTTCATTTTCATTCCTTCTCTTACTGGCTTCAACGCTTTCTCCATGCTGCTCTCCTCCCAACTCTGGTATGTTCCCTGTCGTATGTAATTCCGCACCATTATCCTAATAAAAAACGTAAACACAATTACAAAAACTGAAGGCAAAGTGAAAACACTTTTCATTTTGCCCCTCTGGTACGATTTTCACTTTGCTCCTATCTACCAGCTGAGTATTTGTTGTAAGAATTTGTTGACAATTTTTTCTAGAAAACAAAATTAATGTTCCTAAGACGCTATTAACTACATGACACTAAAAACATTTAATCACGAAGTTGAGCTCTTATGCAATACCATAACTTCCGAAGTGTAAGGTAATATTTACAATTTTTACAGTTAAAATCAATTATTCGTAACAGACACCTCGACAATGACTCATTGGACGCCATACCACAGTCACAACTCCCAACATATGAAAGGATGCCTTTTATACCATTAAATCAAAAACCCGCCAATTCAAATAATTTTAAAACAAAGTTTTTTTATTTTACTTCGCCTTTCCACGTTGCCCCACTTTCCCCTACTACTTAATTTTGATTTCAACTGTTCAATGCGACCTGACCAATTTAGCTTGTTATCTATTGTTAAGCATAGCAACTTGACAACTTAGTTCTGTTAATTTGAATCTCGTGTAGATACACATAAACGTTGTGATTTATCAGTGTTGAGTTTTAATCTATTGCCTGAAATCCTGAAAACCAATATTGGGCTTTTTTCAATTTCGTTGGCAAGGGATATAAATTCGTTGTAGTCCTTATCGGAGAAAACTAAAGTGGTGTCATCTGCAAATATGATCGCCTCATGGGGTACCATGTAACTGAATAGATCATTTATATAAATTATGAACAGCAAGGGTCCTAAAACAGACCCTTGTGGTATGCCATACTTAATACTTTTAAAATTGGATGAACACAGCCTGAAAACATTTTGATAAGTACGATTTGATAAGAGCTAAAGTAGTGTCCGTTATACCGTAGTGACCGTAGTAACGAGCTTTCCAAGAAGAATGCCATGAGAAACATAGTCGAATACCTTGAATACATCGCAAAGAGTGATGCCAGTATGATTGCCTTTCTCCAAGTCCTTTAATGATCTCTGCTACAACTTTCATTAATACCACAGACGTAGAACAGTTAGTTCTAAACCCAAATTGTCCGTCATTGAAATAGTTGTGTTTCTAAAATTACCGAGTAAGTCTGTTTTAAGATTTTTTTGATAATTTTAGAAAAAATGCAGATAATAGATATTGGACGATAATAATTGTCCATTACTGAATTATCCCCTTTTTTATGAAGCGAAATAACCTTTGTATATTTAAAAGCCGAGGGAAATTTTTCCGAAATAAAGATTTGATTAATCAGTAGAGTCAGCGGGCCAAGAGCTATAAGCTATATTGCATGTACTTTTTATGATTTTACTGTTTAGATGGTACAAGTCAAAGCAACCGGAGCTATTTAATGATGTAATAACTTCTTTCACTTCCTCGATCGTAGTAGGCTTCAGGAAAAAAGATGAGGACGGCGAAGGAAAATCACGAAAACGTAAGAAATTATTGTCAGGAATGTTCGGTAAGGATTTAATCAATAATTGTTCAGAAAATTTTTACAAAAAAATTATTGAAATCCTCGGAACTTAAATTTTCTGGTAGTGTTTTACCATTAACGCAATTATAATTTCTTTCAAAATTAATTAGCTTTCAGCAAGCTTCAGATTTATTTTCTGCAGACAAGATAAAATTATCATAGGCTAATTTCTTCGTCATCTTAATCTGACGATTGTAATCTTTTCTAAGCAATTTGTAAACACCTGGATCTTTTGTCACATCGCATACCTACCAGTTTGATTTTCATAAGAACATCCATTAAACCAGTTAACTAGCTGTGTTTTACTCAAGTAATTAACTCGCTTTATAGGGAAACATTTTTCAATGAAATCTTTATAAGATTTTACTAATAGAGAAGCCAGAAAGTCAACATCCTTACTTGTACTGAAAATATTCCAATCTATTTCAGATAATACTGCATTTAATTTTTTAAGGCCTGAGGAGGTAATATTGTAATATGAGTATCCAATACTCCGGTTTCATAATTTGTTTCAGATTAACCTCGTCAATAATAATTTTAAAGGAAGAATATACGTTGGGGTGCTTTGCTTTAATTACTTCACATGTAGCTTTCGGAAAGTCTTCATTTATAAAGTTTTGCACTTCGTTCTTAGTGGTGGTATCCAATCGTGAAACAAACAGCATCGCTTTTTCTGGTACCGTTTTTAAAGTACAACCATAATTGATTTACGGGGCTTTCTTTTATTATTAGCCACAGTACGCCATTCAGAATGATTTTGTTTTTCTTCCATAGTTATGGTCGAATTTTCGAGCCAGGTAATGCACGTCATCAATAAATTTTATGACATCATAACTTGATACGTCTACATGAAGTTCCAAACGATTTACAAATTTTATAACCTAAAAAATGTCAAACGTCAAACAAACGTTAATGATACACAACACGATCTGTCAAAAATTTGCAAGTAAAATTGGAAATTGGAAATATAAACATGCCAAAAATAATACTAACTTTACAAAAAATAAATATGAGCTAAATTAGAAAATAAAAACTCGATTTCTCTCTTATTTTCAAAAATGTATAGACCTTTTGATTAAACACAGCTGCCTAATCTTAGAAAACTACAAAAATAATTTATATTTAGCAATTACATTTTGTATTTTTTTATCGCGCATTATTGGTAATGCCGACCGCTGATCATATGATTGGTGACGCGCATTACCTGGATCGACAATTGGACTATATTTTATTTGTCTCTATGACATTTTCATTAGAACCTTGATCTCCCAATGTCATCATCTTGTCTATAATATTTTGAGTATTAGCAGCTTCGCATGCAGCATTAACTTGTTTAAGTGATACCTGGGCTTTCTTTTTTTGGTTATTTCATATGTTAGTAGAAACGCTGTTAGTTGAATGTAGAATATTTGATTTATTTGTCGAAGTTTGAGGAATTTGCTCTAAACTTTTTGTTACTACGGTCGGTTTTAACCTTGTCCATTTCTAGTTGGCGAATTTTGTCCTTTAATAAATCTATCTTTTCATATAATTCATGAATTAAGTTAGTTTTATCACTAACAATTGTCATTCTTCTTCTGCAAGTGCCTATTCGTTTCGAATATTGGCGATCATTCTGGCTATGGTAACTTTGTTTACGGCTGCTCTGAATAACTCCGTGGTTGTTTTGGAGAACCATCCTCTTAAGTTTTTGAGCCACAATATTCTTCTCCTACCAGGTCCTCTCCTGCCGTGTACTTTCCCCGTAGGATTAATTTGAGAAGGTGGTATTTAGTTTCATTCCTCATTATGTGGCCCAAATATTCTAGCTTTCTCTTCTTTACGGTATTTATTACTTCTTTTTCTTTATTCATTCTTTCCAACACTGATTTATTTGTCACTCTGTCTACCCATGCGATTCTCAAGATTCTCCTATACAGCCACATCTCGAAGGCTTCAAGTCTTTTTTGGGTTGCCTCGGTTAGTGTCCACGACTCCACCTCGTAGAAGAGTATCGAGAAAACGTAGCATCTTAGGAGTCTGATTTTAATGTCTAGATCGAGATTGTGACTGTTAAATAGCTTAGACATCTTGATGAATGTTTGTCTTAATTTCTCTATTCTACACTTGATTTCTTGAGAATGGTCCCACTGCCCGTTAATTAATGTCCCTAGATAATTGAATCTTGATACCCGTTCTATTGATGTTTCTCTGATAAACAGTTGACAGTTTTCAATTTATTACTTACTTATTATCATGAACTTGATTTTATTGATGTTCATTTCTAGCCCGTACTGTTCACTGGCATCATTTACTTTATTTATAAGCTGCTGCAGGCCATTCAAATTATCGGCAAACAACACTGTGTCGTCTGCATAGCATGTTGTTAAGACGTTCTCCGTTTAGCATGATTCCGTGGTTGGTATTTTCCAGGGCTGCCTTGAATATTTCTTCTGAGTATAGGTTGAATATCAGTGGGGACACCCTTGCCTAACTCCTCGAAGGATATTGATAGCTTCTGTCTGGTCTTCCGCGTTGGTCTTTCTGGTGGCTGTCTGATTCCAATACAGGTTTCTGATGATTCTAAGATCTCTGTCGTCCATCCCATTGTTCTTTAATACTTGTATCATCTTTACATGCCAACTCCCTTCATAAATCCAAATTGTGTATTCGCCACTCTTTTCTCGCATAGTTTGTAAATTCTTCGGTGAATGATTTTAAGAAATAGCTTCAACGAGTGACTCATGAGGCTATTTAGTCTATAGTCCCCACATATCTTGGCTCCTTGTTTCTTTGGTAGCATTATGAATTCCGAAACAAGCCATTCATTTGGTATGTCTCCGGTGTTGTAGATATTGTTAAAGATGTTAGTTAGTAAGTTTATAGATCTTTCATCAAGAAGTTTGAGGAACTCTGACTGCATCCCATCTGGCCCTGGGGCTTTTCCTTCTTTCATAGATGTGATAGCGGTTTTAACTTCGTCAGTTAATATACTAGGTTTAGTTTCCGCCTGTATAGTTGGTGCATTTCCCCTTTCATCGTAGAATAAATCATTCATGTACTTTTTCCATGTTTCCCTAATGTCTTGTCTGTCGACAATCAGTTCTTCCGCTTCATTGATTAGTTTGCCCACGGTTCTCTTCCTGTGTATTTCCGTAACTTCTCCGACCTTTATTTGTACATTAAATTCATCAAATTTACTTTGCATTTCCTCAATTTCATGGTAGCTTTCCTCGGTATCCTTTTGCTTAGCTTCTCTGATCTTTCTCTGTATTATTCTATGTATTCTTTTGTAGTTTGTGACGTCATTCTTAGGTTTTCTTCTCTCCTCCATAAGTTGCATAATTTCCTCTGTCATCCATGATTTATTCTTACTACTATAGTTTTTGAGAAACTCTTCCTTGACATCTTCTACGGCTTTGTTAATTTAATTTAATGTACTGGCATAAACGGGCCCAGGCCCAATTACAAATGCCATTATTCCTACATATAGATATAATATAATAAATAAACATAATACGTACTATAGAGAATTGCAAATAATAATAAAACAATCTATATTACTAACAACAAACTGAAGAAGACAACCAAATCCGAACAAGTACCAACTTAGTTTTAATATTAATATTAATATTAGGATAAATATTTGGTTAGGTATATTTTTGTAATTTGTTTCTTAAAATGAATAAAACGTGTATTAAAGATATTAATATCATCATTCTCAGAGATCACGCGATTGGCACACGTAAGCATTCTCACAATTGGCGACTTTACTCTTATGTTTGTACGAAAAGGTGGAACAAATAGTACCTCACGTGGTCGTGTCCTATAGGCTGGGACATATAGACCTACTAAAGGCAGCAGATTAGGACAATCTATTCTATCGTTTATAAGCTTAAAGATAAATAAGATATCTGCTATTTCACGACGATGACACAACCTGAATATCCGAAATTCCACCCGAATATGCCGAAATGAACTGTTTTCAGGATAACGATGATATTTCTTTATATAAAGAAGTTTAAGAAATTTATTTTGAACAGTTTCAATTTGATTTTGATATTTTTTAATTTGAGAGTTCCATATCATTGATCCGTATTCCAGTTTTGTACGAATAAGTGAATTATAATAGTTATTTGTATACTAAGGCCGCGAAATTCCATTTTAGCGCACCGAGAGAAAAATTGTCGCAGAGGCCGCTTGCGGCCGAGGCAGGACAATCTCGAGGGCGCTAAAGAATTTCGCGGACGAAGTATCCAGTGGCGGCTCGTGGCTTGAAATTATGGGGGTGCTGCAGCTTTCGAAATATACTTACATACCAGTAACGATCCTTGATATTTTTAAGGCGCCTTTTATTTTATTTAAGGTGCCTTAAATAAAACAAAACAAATCGAAATTTTACTCAATTTATAAAAAAAATAAGCTTACTGGAAAATGAAATAAAAAGAATTTTTATTTAAATATAAAATCCATTCTGCGATTTTTAACTTCACAAAATTTTTCGATCACCTGTTAACACTGGAGCAGCCTTGACCGTATTCGCAGTGATGTTGCAATCAAGTTGGAAATACGAACTATTTATTATTTAATATTCCTGTTTATATTACACATACCGTCGCCCAAGACGTCCTTGCACAATGATGACATCACCTAGTTTTTTCGTGGTATTCAGACGTATTATTGTTTTTGTTGGATCGGATGTCCAAGAGCTCAACGGCATGATGCATTAATGCTGAGATGCTGCCCAGATAAGCAGCGTTCGGACTACTTTTACCATGTATTATTAAAACAAACAAATCGCGGCGGAATGTGCACCGAATGTACTACGTTTCTGACACTGCTACATTTCTCAGCGCTCTGAATGGAATCTACAGCTTCGGTTTAAATAATTCCTTTTAAAAGCGGTTTAATTAATTAAATTTATGTAATAATTATGCAAAATATTGAATGATTGTTATATTATTGATATTTTCAAGTACAAATTTAATAGGTAATTAATTTCCGTACTTTGTTCTGGGGGTGCTGCAGTGTCGCAGCGCTTATGGACCAGCCGCCACTGAAGTATACACAACATTTTTTGTGCAGCTGTAAAAAATACATAACTACAAATTTTTATCATAAATGAATGTAAATAGAGTCGGCTTTCACGTCACAATGTTTCTATGGAAACAACATAAATAAAACGCGTTTCGCGGCCGTTACCCTTAGTAACGCAATACAGGCCGCGAAATCGGATCTCGCGTCCTGTATTGCGTACGCGAAATGACCACTTCGCGTCCGCTTGCACAAAAAGTATTTTTAGAGGCGTTGTGTTTTTAAAACTGAACGTACATCGCATTAAGAATTAATTTGGAACTCCCTAACTAATTTAATCCCATTCATAACACACTCGGATGCAGTTTCAGATTTACTCAAAGTATATGTCATATATTTACATTTGATTGTATTAAAATGTAATTTATTTTTAACATTCCAGGCAGTTATGTAATTTATTATCTTTTTGGAAGTTATCGACTTCATCAGAACTATTAATTTCTTTAAAAAATTTTAAATCATCAGCAAATAATAAACCGTAAGAATATTTTAAACACGCATGTAAGTCATTTATGAAAACTAGAAACAACAGTGGTCCCAAATTACTGCCTTGAGGCACTCCCGATGTTGTTAAAAAATAATTAGAATTATAGCCTAAAAAGTTGACAGACTGGTATCTACCGCTTAAATATGACTTAAATAGAAATAATAAATTGTTAGAAATCCCGCAATTAAATAATTTCTTGAGCAAAATATCATGATTAACTTTATCAAAGGCCTTTGCGAAATCGGTATAAACTGTGTCTACTTGACCCCCCTTATCCAAAATTCTAGTTACAAAGTCCACAAATGTAATTAAATTAGTTTCGACAGATCTGCCTTCAAAAAAGCCATGCTCATGGGGAACTATCTTGTGCTTAATATGACAAAAAAATTTATAATACAGTAGTTTTTCAAATATTTTTGCTGGAGTCGATAAAACTGATATAGGTCTATAGTTTTCTACATCAGATTTATTGCCAGATTTATGTATAGGTGTAGTTTTAGCCAATTTAAATTTGTAAGGAAAAGTATTAGATTTGAGACTTTTATTAAATAGAATCGTTAGTGGATATTGGAGTATCTCCCAAGGGTCTGTATTTGTTGTATTGTGTTATTGCATTCTTCTTCTATCTGCTTGCATTTGTCATTCAAAATTTGGCTTACTACTTGATTTTTCACGATGTTATTTTTAAGTTTTCTAGTGTTGTAGTTTACTTTTACAGGGCACCTTACTTGTACCTTCTTTAGTTTAGTTCTCTCTCCTACTATTGGGTTATGGTCAGATTGAATATCGGCGCCGGGAAGTGTTTGCACACTGGTAAAACTGTTTCTATACCTCTGATTTACCAAAATATAATCGATCTGGTTTCTTATGATGACGTTCTTTCCATTATCTCTGGGTGACCTCCAAGCATATAATCGCCTGGGTGGTAGGTTATAGAATGTGTTCAGAATTATTAAATTGTGTTCGGTTGCAAATACACTGAGGGTTTCTCCTCTATCATTTCTGTCGCCAAGTCCATATGATCCTATGTGGTTTCCTTCTCTTCCTTTACCCACTTTAGCATTAAAATCACCCATCAGTATGAGGATTTCTTGTTTCGGTAATTTTTTTATCAAGTCATGAATCTGGGTATAAAATATCTGCACTTCATCCTCACTGTGGTCCGTGGTTGGTGCATAAACTTGAATTATGTTAGTGTTCACAGGTGAGGAACTTATTTGTATTAGCAGAATCCTTTCATTTACAGGTATAAAATTGGTAACGTGTTTGGCAACGTTTCTACATACGATTATTCCTACACCGTGTTCATATTTTCCATTTGTTGTTCCGGAGTAGTACTCTGTAATTTTCAATATCACAATTGCTCGCATTAGGCCATCTCATTTCACTCACCCCCATGATTTCTATACCTAATCTATTCATCTCTTTCAAAGCACATTGAATTTTTCCAGCTTGAGCCATGGTGTTGGAGTTCCATGTACATATTCTTTTAGGTTGTTTTATTTTAATTTTAAGTTTATTATTATTCGTTTTTCTGTTCAAACCTGCCCCCCGCTGAGATCCGATTGGGGATTGTCATTAACAGTTTAATATTACATGCCATACACTTTTCTGTACTAATGTCATGTTCTGATTTAGCATCAAAGAACTCACAGTTGATTATGTCCACTTCTTTTCCACAACAAATAATTATATTAGTATCTCCAGTGGTTTCGTACTCTTTTAGTTTTGCCACACATGAATTGTGATAAAAACAACCATTAAACACTGTACACGTTTTGAGACAGTTTTACTATTATATGTATATGTAAACACCACATACAATGTGATTTTTTAAAAATTCAATTGCAGCAGGTCGTATTCTGACTTAATACAGACAGCTCTAAAGTTATTAAGACAGAATACGGCCTGCTGCAATTGAGTTTTTAAAAAATCACATGTAATTGCGCATTTAGTACTAGCCGTCATTTCGAACTTAATATAATCATGTAATCAGTGAATTAATTTTTTTCTTATGTAGCAAGAGTTAAAGTTTGATCTTAGACCAGACGTCACCCAACTGTTTTTGATACCTATTTGCCACGAGATATCTCGTAGACGGCACCAAAGATTCACTTTCCGAGTATACTCGTACTTTTTGGTTGTTGTTGCAGTCACAAATGCACAGCTTGGATAATAACTTTAATTGGACTTAAATTTCTTGCCGCTTAGGTGATCTTTAAATTAACCAAACAAATAAAAGTCACATGGTGACAAATCAGACTATAAGGCGGATGTGGCAAAACCTCCCAGTGAAGGTTTTCTAAAGTTTGGACAGTTGCTGCCGCCGTGTGGAGGCGAGCATTGTCGTGAAGTAAACAAACACTATAGACTGAAGAATTCCGCATTTTTGAGCGAAAAGCTGGCTTGACTTTGTTTTGCAGCAAATTACTGTAATATCCAGCGTTGGCCATTCTACAATGTTCAAGAAAACTACTCCTGATGAGTACCAGAATTGATTTCATTCACAGCGGTGGAGGTACACGGAGTAGGTACGTGTACGTGGGGTGTTGTTATACCTTCTCTTTCGTGGTTTTTGAAAATTTTGCACAACTCATAAACTTGGGCATTGAATAAATACGTTCCTCGAACTGTGTAGAAAGTCTCGTCAAAATTTCCGAGAGTTTTACCCCTTCTCTAACTAAAAACTATGATTATTCTTTGTGCAACAGAACTTGAAACGTCCATGTTCAACATTCAACAATTTTATTAAACAAATGAATAGATAATATACCTGCAGACCTGATAAAAGAGCACATCGTAACTTCGGTGGAAGTTATGTATATATTGTTTAAAAAAATATGGGTAGAAGAAAAAATTCCAGCAAATTGGATGCAAGGTATTACCAAAGAGCAGTATAAAGGCGACGAGCCTTGGCTTCGCCTCGGCTCGTATTCGCCTACCTCAAATGTTAATACCTCCTTACGAGCATTCCTTGTAGCTTAAATAAGTATAATGGAACAGATGGGCAATATGTTAACCTTGCTCATCACAAGTCGCCACTAAAATAAGTATTGGATTTACACCTTAAAATAGCTGTTTGGAATGCTAATAGATTAGAACACCACAAAGACGAACTTATATCCTTTAGCTCAAACCACTGCATAGACATTATGCATTATTTCAAGATATCCGCTACGCAACACCCAGACGGAACGGTCCACGAGAGCTTTTGTGCCGGATTATGATGTGAGTTGGCGTGAAGATACCTATCCGTGTGTGTGGGTTTGAGATAAACCGAGAGTGAAAGATGACCACTCGGTTTACGGGTAACCAGGACGTCGAGGAAAGGGAGAGAACCATTCGATTCTATTTCCATTGTGAACTCGATATCAGTGTGCTGACTATTGAGATGTTCTAGGTAGGAAACAAGATTATGTCTTCCATGGGGCCAGATAATAAAAGTGTCATCTAAATAACGGAACCAGACCTTGGGTTTTAAATCACAGGATTCCAGGGCTATTGTTTCAAAAGATTCCATAAAGATGTTTGCAACCATCGAAGAAAGAGGAGAACCCTGTTACTTGCTTATAGAATCGAATGCGGACATGGGCTTATCAACAAAAATTGCTAGTTTTGGTGTCCTTTATAACCATCCAAAGTTCGTCGGCTTAATTTTAGGACACACTGTATATAATTTTTACAGTCAATCTTCCCATCACTAATTCTATCATCATAGCTACATTAACAGACGACACTGTACTACTTTCATCTCACTCTGAACCCACTGCAGCAAGTCTCCAGGATCATTTGCAAGAACTAGAACTCTGGTTCAATAAATGGCGTATCAATGTTAACGAAGGTAAATCGGTACACGTGGCATTTACCCTAAGAAGAGGTAGAATGCCCACACGTTTTGCTTAGCGGTACACAAACACCGCAAGAAGAAAACGTTAAATAATTAAGTTTACACTTGTACCGACGATCAACCTGGAGGAAACACATTTAGGTCTTAAAATGCAAAAAATGTATTGACTCTTAGGTCGAAAGTCACAGTTGTCCATAGAAAATAAAATACTGCTTTATAAAGCCATCATTAAACCAATTTGGAACTACGGTGTACGTGTACAACTCTGGGGAACTGCAAGCAACTCAAATAACCTAAGGCGATTTCAATCAAAAGTACTAAGATCAATGGTACACGCTCCTTGGTTTGTTCCAAATGAAGTTATTTGGCAAGATTTAAGCATCTCCTCACTTATAGAGGAGATTCAAAAATATAGCGTTCGTTATATTAATCGCCTCAGTGCCCATCCACACGAGTTAGTGAAGTCACTACTAGAAAAATATGATGCTCAGCACAGACTCAAAAGATTTAAACCTTCCTATTTACCAAATCGCTTTGAGTGACAGTGCGTAGCGTATCTTGTCTTATCTTAGCAATGCATAACATTTCAGCTTTGTAAATGGAAACTCACATTGATTTGTCTCCTACATATCTTAGTTATGTCTTCTACTATCAAAACGCCTACTGAATGTCTCCAAGAGATAGGTTATAGATAATAAATAAATTTAAAAATATATATTTTTTGATAAAATATAAAAGTAAATACTGGCTGCATAAGATAAAATTTGTGCACCTATGCTATCAGAAAATTCCTTTAAATGGTGACTCAACACATAATGCAAAAGTTAGTTGCGTTGTGCAAAGTGTAATAGTTTTGGAATTAAAAACTGAACAATCATATTTGTAACCTAGTTTAAAGAATGTAACTTCTGCAAGGTGGCATAATATCAAAAAAGCATGTACCTACAGTAATAAACAGAAAAATCATTAAAAACAATCGAAATTGCAAAATATAGCTCCATCTATAAATCAGTAGATAAATTAAAGTCTTTTTAAAGCGTTAAGAATTTTATACAGATTAGTTTTCTTTATATTTTTAAACATTTCCTAACACAGCACACAACCAAATTATAAAATTAAAAACAGTGCCGAAGTAAAAGTAATTTCCAAAACCCATATCATATTAGATTATTACTTTATATAAAGTTCCAAAGTAAATTAATAACAAAACCCAAAGCAAACAAAGATGAAATTCAAAAAAGCAAAAAGAAGGAAAAACAAAGATTGATGTTTAATTTACAGTTTGGGAAATTTATAAAATTAATTGTTGTAATTCAAGTATGCAGAAATACTATTAAATCGAACTCAAGAAACTGAGTCAAAGCAAAATCATGGACAATAAAACAAGTGTTCTTATTTATTTATGTGCTACAAACTTGAATTTTAAATCCTTTGCCTTCCATGAATTCCTCATTGAACCACGGTCGGTTAATAGGAATTAGAAAGAATACGAATACATAAGTTATTTAACTGAAATTGAGCTTGCAGTTACCAAATATACAAAGAGTAATTTTATATTGTTCATACAAAATATTGATAATTAGGTGTCAGCTCATTTAAAATGCCCGTACTTTCATAAATAATCGGTTTTAATCCTTCTTAAAACTCTTCTGAAAATTATTATTTTTTAAATAATTTACTTGCAATTCCCTGACAACAAACGACACCTAAATTTTAAATCCCTCGTGTAAAATCTGCAAGCAGATAAGACCGACACTTTACAATAACATTTCAGCGGGAAGTCAAGGCTCATTTCCTGTGTTCCTTCTTCCTCCAAGCTTTTTTTCAGAAAACAGCTAAGAAGGACTTTAGAGTACGAGGTACGAGTGTTTATTGACTGTTGTAAACGGATAACCGTTCTGCTAGAAACTTGTGAATGGTTAATAGAAATTCACAGGTAGGTATGTGTTTTGTTAACAAACGTAGAATTTTAGAATCTTTCGTTCGATAAGAACTTTTCCAATAGTTTCAAATAGGTATGCCCGGAGATCACCAGTTGTAAAAATTAAAATACGATCTTTTCTTGGAAGGATATAACTGAAGATTTTTTGTTATTTACACAAATCTACGAATTTTTAACTTGTTTGACGTTAATCTCTCCTTTTAGCTACTGTTTGTATTGTTACTGCTTTGGCGTTTAAACGCGCAGCTTACTTGGAATAATCTTAAAAATATTGGTGATTTCTATTTAGAGTTATTCGAAGGTCCGTAACTAACACCTAAGTTTTTCGTTTTAGCTGAAAGCATTGATTGAGGGAATGGATGAAAGTTTGATTTTGGTTAATTTACATTTAACAATTTATTAATATGGTTTTCAGCGTTCTATTGGGACAGATTCCAAGTTTAATTATTAAATTTGAGTTTCAATTTCTAACAAAACATTCTGATGACCCGATAAATATATGTCAAAAAGTGGCAAATCTAACGTATTCTTTCTCTTAGCCAAACATCAACAAATATATTTTCAGCAGCTAATTTCTTCCTATAAATTTTGAATTCCCTCCAAACTGGTCCTTTTTAAATCCACGTTCGTAAATGAACTTTTATATTATTAGTTTCCGAAAAATGTATCTTGTTTATTCTAGAAAACTTACTTGAATAAATTAAAAAGAATCTGCATTGCTTTCTGCGAAATCAATCTGATGAAAAACATTCAATGGATTTTATTTCCCAACTATAAAGAAAAATTTTCCCTTCAATCAGCATTAAAATTAAACTTGATTTTAAAGTAAACAAGTTAATAGGTTTACATATTACAGCTCACTCTTTGAGTGGGTATTAGTCAAAAGATTTTATTATTAAAAGCAACATTTTACAGAATTAATGATTCCAGTAAAATCACTGAATATAAATGAACTTTGTGTTTAACTGTTAATTAACCTTGAAATTATATTCCGAAAGAAAGGTATTTATTGTATATTAATACGATTTTATTTTTATTACTGTAGTTATTTCAAAGGAGTTATGGAAAATCACTTTTTTGTTTTTTACCAAAGTCTATAGATTTTAAGCCTAAATCTTTCTGTATAGTCTTAAATATGTTTTAACTTGGACCAGGCCTTTCCCTTTAATAATTTTATCTTTCAATTATTTTTCAAGGAACCTTTGTTACTATAATTATTTGCCTAGAAATATTTACTAATTAGCTTTTTATTTATTTATTAAGCGAAATATAGAAATTATTGTTTTAAAATATAACTTCAGTTGTTATGAAATTGTAAAGATGTACAATAAATCAGTAAGATATTGAAAGAAGTGTACGTATACAAACCATTCCAAATGTTTTTGGATAAGGAGAGGCCATGCTTTTGTTTTCTTAAGTTGCATCTTCAAGATTTACACTTTTGAAAATTGTCACACCTGGTTAAGCTTTAATGTGTGGTTGTTATTGATAATGCTTCGTGATTAACTGATTAACAGGAGCCATAATCTTAAAGCATAAGAAATAAAGATTTACAAAAGATTAAGCCCCATTTACAATTATTAAACTGTCATTTTTCCGTAGCCAACCTTTATCCAACGATATTCAGAATGGATATTATTGTATACATTATAGGTGTATACTTGGTTAATGATAACATGATAAGTATACAGGTGTGAAGTTAGGAATATTAAATGATGGTCACAACGTATGTAAATCAAAATAAGTTGATCAACAACTAGTTTTTCAATGTCAGGCACTTAAAAATGCTTCTGATTTACCTTAGTTACAACCTGAATTTGGCTATAAACTTTTGTGAACGCTTCACATGCCAAAAATAACGTTCTGGCCAACCAGCGTGCTATCTTCAAATCTATGCGTTCTTATCCTGAATGAAGTATATCTATCTTTTCTAAAACGAGTTAAAGGTATTTATCAAAACAAATCCCGAATTAGAAAAATATAATTCTGAAATATCAATGTTTAATCAAACTGTTGCTTCTGGAAGAAGCATAGCCAAAAGAAAAAACAAGCACATGATCTGCGATTAACTTCCAGAAGTAATTTACGTAAGAAGAAAGGTTTTTTAAATGTTTTGCATTCATTTTGGTTTTATATGAAAAATGGCGTCGATGTGTCTGAAGATGGTATGACGTAAACAACAAGTTTTTAGTGAGGAGCAAGACGTGATGTCTGGTCGAAGGAATTTTTGCGACCATCTAAACGTAAATACGAACGAGGGAGTTTAATGAAACAATCTTATTAAAATCAAAATGGGGATTATTTAATTAACCAAAACGTCCTGGTAAAATGGCGTCGGTGTCTGCCATTTCGTGTACGACGTGGCGTTTTAAGAGCAACCAATCAGGCCCTGCAGAGATTTCCTTACCAATAGGATCTTGATTTATCAGACAACAAATTACGTATGCAAATGTAAATGTGGAGTGCGAGCAGTGATTGATGTTAAAAAGCGGACTAGACTACTTATCGCCATGTTCCGCGACAAGGCTCGTATTGCAGCAGAAGAAGTCGAGGCTCGCGCCGCGTCCGCGCCAAAACTGATGCTGAAAATTGCGTGGAATTCAGTAAATTAAGTCAAATTTGTGTGATTAGCGTGGCCGAACGTGAAATATCAAATAACCTTCGGGTCATCAAGCAGTACGGGAGTGTAGCCCTGCCGTCTGTTCAGGCCGACAGCAAGTCTGCTCCGACGACGACCAAGACGACCAGTCTCTTTTACGGCTTCAACACCAACACACGCAGCAATCTGTCTGATAATAATTAACAGTAAGCTGTGCAAAGTGTGACTTTAATAATAAAAGTGACGATTGCGTGGGCGCAGTTTCCTCATTTACGCCAGCCAACTCTTCACTAAACGCAGTCAAACTCGCGGGTCTCGGAATTTCGAGTGCCGTGCTATGACAGGAGTGAGTGCTTGTGAGTGTCGTTTGCTCCTGCTCTTCTGCTGCTGCTATCCACCGTTCCTGCGGGATTGCTGCTGCTCCTTCCTGGACCATGTAGCGCTTCTACTCCACTACTGCGATAAGTACAGTTGAACACCAGCACGACTATATATACAACGACGTTGCTTTTCCTACCATCAGTTGAAGGTAAAATCGCATTAACCTTGGCTATTTACATTCCTAAAATTGCAAATTAACCAGCACCGCGATACCATTTTACTTTGCTACGATATCCTTTTTTTTTAAACAGCGCCAATCGCGATATTCGTTCTTCGATTTAACACAAACCGCTTCGTATCTAGATTAGCAAAACACGCTCGGATCACGTGGTATAAGAAATTCAATACTTTAAAAAAAAACGCAGCTATTAATAAGTAAAAGAAGTATAGCATTGCGAACGTAGAACCACAATCATTCCGTGCAGATATTTTATCCGCACTTTCCTGATTGACCTTTTTCTCTAAAATATCTTCTATATAAATTCATGGCCACGAATCGACCATAGAAATTACATACCATTGAATACAGACGTAATTTAAATACCTACATTTTGAAATATCGAATTCCGTGCTCGAAATTCCAATTTTTAACTTCTGAGAGACACCTTGATATATTCCTTCCATTATAAAAATTTGATTAGAATAAGTGATCTTGAAATTATACTTTTCAAACATTAATCGACCGGTTTTTTGTTACTTCCAACAAATATTATAATGGCTTACCTACTTGTTAACATTATAAATATGTAAAAGTTTTTGAAAAGTTTCAAATGACGCACTATATTCACGTTTCAAACTGTTTAACACTAGTCAGGGTGATTCAACAATTAAGTAACTTAAATTGCTAATGTTACCTTATAACTATTAACGAGAAAATAATTGTGCAAGTAACTGCAATCATTCTTTTAAAAATAATAGACGCTTTTATGCTTTTAAATCGTTTTTTTTTTTAATTGAAAAAATATACGTTACGCTCGGTTTTAATAAATTGAGGAAATTTAATAGGCGAAGGTGCTAATTCAATGTTTGAGATCTGATTTTTAGGATTTCAACATAAATCTTTACCCTTATTTTTAAAGCATTTTTCGACTGAAGTAACTCCAAACAAATTTCCATTTTAGTTCTGATGAACCCGCTAAAACTGTTTACCAAAGTATGTAGAACACCATGCAAATAGGGAACTTAAAAAACCTTTAAAATCTGCATTTTAGACCAAATCCTTTTAGAAATCTGAAATGTTATACTCCATAACAGCTAAGTCTTTCTTAGGCATAAATTTAATCCCAAAAATGTAGGCCAAATAAACTTTTCGAGACTTATCAATGTTATTTTACGGTTCCTAAAAGTAATAAATTTCAGGATACTTCCCTGAAACTTGCTCAAAAAATAGTTTCGAGTTCCATAGACTTTCCAAAACTTCCTTAAAGTTTTAGCAAATAACAAATCTTCTTAAGCTTTCATAACTTTTTCTAAATTTTCTAAAATCCTCCAATTTTCAGTGGAAAACATTTTTGCACTCCATTTTTTGTTAATTAAATTTGGAATTTTAGAAATTCAATTATTATTAAAGATTTGGGGAAATACATGAAAGTTTGAATGTTTCAAAATTTCGACTGGCACTTCTTAGACTTTTCAAGTTGTGGTAGGCTTTGCCTTTTGTTGACTATTTTTAAATTAGCTTAAGCTTGCCAAACTTCATTGTTTTTTCCATATTTTGGTTTTCTTATGTTTCTGCTGGACTTTATCTGCCTATATTGCCTATGTTAAACTTTTCAGAACCTTTCCAGACTTTAAACTGTTTAAGCTAGCTTACTTATTGTATTTTCTAAATTTTTAGATTTATTGTTCCTGTTGGACTTCTGCCTATGTTAAACTTTACAGAGTAACGCTAGCTTAAGCTTGGTAAACTTATTACTTTTTCCAAATTTTTAGATTTTCTAAGCTTTTGTTGAGTTTAGCCTTTTGTTGAATCTTTACAGAGTTTACTACTTTAAACTAGCTTTACATTAGCTTAACTTCCCAAACTTTTAGAGTTTTTAGGCTTCATCTACCCACGTTATCACATCTTAGAACCTTTATAGGGTTTCAATTTCATTTAAATTATATAAGCTTCCCGAACTTTTTCTTTTCTAAATTTTTAGATTTTTTAGGTTTGTTTTTAGAAGCTTTAGACAGCTTCCAACTCCTTTAATTTTGTAAGTTAGTTTAAACAACAAACTTTTTAAAAATGTTAGCTTTTTCTAGGCTTTTGTTAGGCTTCATTTCCCTACGTAAGCCTTTCAGAACCCTAAACAGCATTTCTTTGATTTTTTTTAGCTAGCTTAAATTTGTCAAGCCTTGCATTTATTTATTTAAATTTTTTGTCATTTGTCCACATGTTGTCAACCAGTCCTAGGCTTCCTCGGTCTTTCATCGGTTGTTTCTTCTTCTTCTTCTTCTTAGTCTGCCTCTTATACCATTACCGGTATCGAGGTACCGATTGTTTAGAATTTCTAAAAACTAAGCTTCACTTAAACCTTCCAAATTGTTTTAAATCCACCGAGGATTATCGAAATCCAGATCTTGCGTTAAACCCTTTTTAAACATTTAACTTACCTTTAAACTCATCAAAGGTAAAACTTCTTTGAACTTTTAAACATGTAACGTATCTTTAAACTAATCGAGGTTTTCTTGGGTTCTTCAAAAACTTGTAAATATTCTATAAAGATTTTAGGTTATAAATTAAGAAAATACAATAATAAATAAGATCGAAGTTAACAACAGTAAACATTCAGGTCGCAGTTTATTGTGGAGATCCACCAGAAAACTGGGACAAAAAATAGACATTTAAATGTAAACTTTGTTGATATTTTAGTTTTTTAAATTTAAGTTTGACATCGCCGTTTAAATAATTCGTGTTGAGACAGCTCGGATTCAAATTTCTACGGTAAATTATTTGATTTTATTGTAGAAAATGTCAGCTGGAAATAACTAAATTTTGTTTGCTTTCGTGAAACCTATTTTCTTGGTTTTTGAAAGTGTGAAATTCTAGTTCTTTATTTTTATGTGGATTAAAACTGGAATAATCCTGAATTTTAGGAAGCTTATAGGCTTTTGCTTTTCAATTAAAATTGTTAAGTCAAAAAATTAAAACGTACAAGTGAATTCACATTTTCAAATTCGTAACATCTTCAAATTTTTAAAAGTGGATGAAAGTACGAGTGTGAGTTATGTATATGATAAAGCAGCGAGGAAAGTATGCAGGATTTAAAATGCGTGAAAGTGGTTGTTACATCTTTGTAAATTCCAGTTTAAGATTTTCTTAATTTTGTGTGCAATTTCATTTTCTATTTCGACTCTTTCTTCAACAAATTAATTAATATTATACTTATACAAAAGCAAGCGGAAGTAGAACGGCAATATTTTACTTCTTTGAAATACTGTTATAGAATGTCCTGATTAATCACCGAGTTTTTATAAAGCATACTTGGGATTATTTGTAACCGAACGAAACTATTTTCATTCTTTTTTGCTTAGTTTGGAAATAACTTTTTATTTGCTTGTTGAGGGTTTCGGAATTGTTTTGGTTTTGTAATTTTGATTTGCAAATTCAGTTTCTGACTTGCAATCTGTAAAACGATTTCCTTAAGGATTACTTGTACGTTACAAACTAGATTAGATGAGTTTCAAAAATCTTTTTTTGGTCAAGTCAAACAATTATTTTTTATTTTATTACAAACTTATTTATATATAAATATGTAAAACGAAACGCATGGCAGGTGTTATAAAATATTAAATTTGGAAAAGTAAGCCACAGCGTAAAGCTGGAATTTTTGAAATTTCAGGAGCTAAATAGCAGGTTTTCCAAGAGTTACCTCTGTGCAAGATTTGAGATGAAAAATACGATCATAGTTTCAAAAATCTTACCATATTAACTATTTTTTTATTCGAATATTCCTGGCAATAAATTAAAGTCAAAAAATTGAGTTTAAAGACATTTATTTCTTAAACAAAATTGAGCTGCATGTAGGTATTTCGGAGCTGAAAAATATATGTTTTCCAAATAGAAAACAATTTTTGGTAATTTTATGTAATATTAAAAAAGCCATTTAATTAAAAATTTTAGTTAACTTACAGATATTGTAAAATGAAAATTAAATTTTCAAAATACCCAAACGTTTTTCTAAACAACAAACAATTCATCTCTCTGCTTTCGTATTTTCTAAAAAGCATCTAACTGAATCCAAAAAATAAGTAGAATGTTCAGTACACCTGTGCAGAGTTATCGTGACCGTTTCAACAACTTTTTTATTCGGTCATGCTTTCAGCGTTGTTTATCTATCAAATCTATCTGCATATCTGAAGTTCTTTTACTAGCTTGACTGATAGAACTTGTTGCAAGTTTGTTCGCGTACGTATTTTATTTGTTCTTTGATTTCGAAGGCACTTAAGTTTATTAAGGCATCATTTTGAGAAGGTTTTATGAAGCGTTCACCTCTATCAGAACGTAAGCACTTCGGCTAACTTTTAGTTAACCAGAGAACCAGACTCAAGAGACGAGCGTGGTTCAGAGGCAAAGAAAAGCGAATTCCGCTGGTTGGTAGAACGTTTTCTGTCAATGCCGATAATTATGTTACAGGTGTGTGATTGTGTACAAGTTATAATATTATCTTTGAATATGCAAATGTTAGTTGCGAAATACGGCACGATTGCGAAACTCCGAGATCGTGCGTAAACAAACTTTCGGAATAGTGGAAGAGTACTGGAAAGTATGAAACTAGAGAGCGAGTGTTAGTACGACGAATAAAAATCTCTAGAACCCGCTTCCTCGTAGCAACGCAGTAAGCACCTCAAATACTCTCATGCATATGCAAGTTGATAAACACTTATTGGAAAACTTTCCGCGTCGAACGGCTCACAGCAGTGACATTAATATGAGGAGGACAGATGTCCACAATCCTACCAAACTGGTTGGTTAACAGCTCCAGGGCTTGGATGCCATACTCTGGCTGCTCCTTCTGCTCGTAGATTATCTCTGGTATTAGAGCTTACTTCATCGACTAATCAACATTTCCTTGCTTTTCGTTTCGTACGATTCAAACGACCGTTTCTGCCCGACATAACTCGCCTTTTTCTTTCGCTCGTTTATTTCTTCATCTTTTGACCTCTGTTGAATTCCGAAATTACAAACTCTTCCTTAAATTTCATCATTCTATAACTTTTTTGTGTATCAAACCTCTGACAAATGACAAATTAAATTCCTTCGTTTAATGTTAAACCTCACTGATTCATATTCTACTACCAATTAGAAGACCAAATAAGAACAACTGATAACTTAATTCCTACGAAACTACAAACCCTAAAAGCACGGGTACGTGCGGTTCCAAGAAAACAATCATAGGATAGTTAGACTTGAAGAGCTTTGTAATTACTCAGTGTGCGGAGGCGTGGAATGTCCGTTCAAGTTTAATACCTCAAAATTTTGTGTTAAATACGTATTAAAACCTCGACCTGAATGTTACCAAATTATAATGATTCATAAATTAAAGACTACAGGTTTGTTTTTAAAACATGGCAGAACAATTTCTTCGAAAATACTTCCGGTCCGGAACTTACAACCTTTTCGGTACTTCAAGCTTACTAAATCTACCTTAGAACTTCTTGAAATTGAAAACTATTTCAGGTCTTAGTATTTTCAAGCTCTCTTTAGACGTCCTCAAAACACCCACAGATTTCTCCTTTGCTTCTACTTTTTGAGGATTTTCCTTGAGCTTTCTTTCTCTAGGCTTACTATAGAAATTTCCTTAAAACTTAAGATTTCACAAGCTTTTTACTTTCCATACTTGCAACGCATGTATAGGAAAGTATTGGAATCGTGCAAAAATTCAAAATCGTAAAAATTCGAAAAAAACACATTTTAGGGTCCAGGCATCCTAAATATGTGTTTTTTGAAAAATGTCTGTGGGTGGGTGCGTGCGTGCGTGCGTGCGTGCGTGCGTGCGTGCGTGCGTGCGTTATCGTCATATCTCGAAAACTACTGGGCCGATTTTCATCAAATTTGATATGCGGGCCTATAATTACAGTACATCTATAAAATAAGCTTTTCAAAAAAATCCGGAACCGGAAACTGAAGTTAGCCATGTTTTTTTGGGCGCAGATTTTTCCCTGAAAAAAATTTCAAAATTTTACTTAGGAAATCAATACAGAATTTGAAAAGAAATCGAATAATTTTTTCCCGAAGTTTCTATGTCAAAAATTGCGCCCGCGGCAAATTTTTGAAAAGCGCAACTTTAAGGCCGATTTTACCAAAAATGCAGCAACATATTTTTATAAATCTAACGCCAAATTGTACCTCTAGCTCGGCTGATTAGAACTAGCTGAAAAAAAAATTCAAAATTTCAAAAATAAAAAGTCCGGACAGTTTGGGAAATTTTCAAATTTTCAAAAAAACTTTTCTCGGAAACGACACACACGATTTTTTTTAAATGTTCTGGGTCGATAGTAAATCAAGATGCCTTTCAAATAGCGTTGATCGCATCCCCAAAATTTTTCCCTAACGCCTTTTATGACCATTTGAAGTTTTGGACTTTAACATTTTTTTTCTCAAAAACGCATCGACATATTTTTATAAATCTAACGCCAAATTGTACCCCTACCTCTACTGATTATAATTAGCTGAAAAAAGTTTTCAAAATTTCAAAAAAAAATTTGTCGGAAACGGCACATTCCAAAGAAAGAAGATAAATATCAGGGCAGGAGTCACCGTTTTAACGACGGCGGTATTTTGGTCCAGCGGTAAGAGACCAAGCTCCCACCCGCATACGGTTGAAAGGTTGGAGGTTCGAATCTGCGTGACTACAATATATATTTTTTTGTTTATATTACCCACTTTTTCAAAAAAATATTATCTTACTCTGCTTATTTATGTTGAAAATACAAATTATTTATTATAAAAGCATTATTACATATTATATAGGATTATTATTAAATAACTTGTCGGGACTTTTTCGTTGCAAAGTCTTTAATTATGTCATCAAAATTACTGTAATATTTTGGCTATTGTAGGTGTTGCTGGATCCTAATTTAGGATTTAAAATTAACTATCCTTCCCTAAAAGAGTTACCGATTTCTAGCTTTTTTATTTTAATTATTACTTTTTTATGAATGACTGTGGCGTTATCGTCATATCTCGAAAACTACTGGGCCGATTTTCATCAAATTTGGTATGCGGGCCTATAATTACAGTACATCTGTAAAATAAACTTTTCAAAAAAATCCGGAACCGGAAACGGAAGTTAGCCATGTTTTTTTGGGCGCAGATTTTTCCTTGAAAAAAATTTCAAAATTTTACTTAGGAAATCAATAGAGAATTTGAAAAGTAATCGAATAATTTTTGCCCGAAGTTTCTATGTCATAAATTGCGTCCTGGGCGATTGTACCTCTAGCTCGGCTGATTAGAATTAGAACTAGCTGAAAAAAAATTAAAAATTTCAAAAATAAAAAGTATGGAAAGTCCAGCGAAGATTCTTCGCCAATTTTTGTAATTATTTTCTGTATTTGACGTTATTAGGAACGTTCTATTGCGTTCTAAAATTATTCTTCACTTTTTTTAACCTGATACGACTTTTCTTGAGCTTTCTTACACCTTAAGCTTTCAGAGAAGCTTACTGAATTTGTTTGCAGTCGTTTGGACTTCTGAGGGTTTTACATCAAATTTCCAAGACTTTGGAAGCTTTTCTATAGTGTGAATTTTTTAAAGCTTTTGTTGGGGTATCTTAAATATGATGTGAACTTAATTAGTAAAGTTTTTCCTACAAATCTTTCCAAACTTAAGAAAGCTTTCCATAAGATTCTTCAAATTAAGTTTTAAGTTGTCATAGATTTTTAATGCAGTTTAATCTCGATTGTTCTTTTGATATTTTGATTTCGAAAGACTGTCTCAGGCTTCTTTCTAATTTTATTCAAAATTTCAAGAGTTTTCCATGCTTTTTCCAACTTACTATTTATATTTAATTTTCGTGTGTTTGCCACTCAACAATTTCGACTTTTATTGCATTTAATATCATTGGGAAGTTGTTCCCGCGTTTTAGGCTCACGAAGGATTTCAGAAATCTACTGTAAACTACCTTGGAATTTTATCTAAGTTTCAACGAAATTTTGACATAATCCCCGAAACTGAAATTGAGAAGTTTCCGTCGAACTTTGTGAAATTTCTTTTGAGATTTTCCCATATTTTAGACTTTCGCAAACTTTGCAAAAATGTTTCAACTTCCTTTAAATTTTCAAGAATTTATTCAATACACTTCGAAGTATTGAAGAATTCTCGAAATTAGTTATATATTTTTTGGCATTTTTCTACACCTTAAAGCTTTCCGAAGGTTACCCTAAATTTCCTTCAAATTTCACCAGAATTTTTGAAAGCTTTTATCAAACTTTAATTCACCTTTAATTGCTGGGGAGTTGTGCTAGAGCTATACCAAATATATTTTGAATTTTTTGTAATTTTAGGCTTTCAAAGGCTTTCCGAAATCTTCCTCAAAGTATTTCAAAATCTTTCCTGATCTTTTCGCAACTTTAAACTACTGTAAAGTTTGTGAAGCTTCTTTTGATATTTTCGTACGTTTTAGACTTAGAAACGTTAGAAAGTAGCCCCACACTACTTTTGTATTTTACCCGAACTTTCAAAAACCTTTTAAAAACTTCCTTTAATGCACTCTAACCGACTGAGAAAATTTTCTCGAACTTCATCAAACATCTTTTAGAATTTTTTTACATTTCAGGCTTTCGAAAGCTTTCAGAAGGTTGTTCAAATTTTCTTAAAATTTTGTCTGGACTTTTGATAGTCTTTTAGGATGTTCTTTTTGCCTTTAAATTGCGGAGAAGATTACTTCAAACTTCGTAAACCAATCCTTTGAATTTTTTTTTTACATGTCAGGCTTTGGAAAGCTTTCAAAAAGCTACTTCAAACTACCTTCAAAGCTGATCTTTCGAGAGTTTTCGCGAACTTAGTTTGATTTTTAATGCACTTTAAACTACATACTTAGTTTTTTTTTGTAATTTTTTACATTTTAAACCTTCAAGAGCATTCTGAAACGTATTTTTTCTTTTTTTACTTCAAACGACCAAAACAGTTTGTTAAACTTTTTATGCTTTCATAGCGTTTTAAATTCTACACTGCACCTTAGAATTTAATCTGAACTTTTGAAAGTTTTTTCAGTTTCTTTGAATTTTAATACGCCTTAAAGTACTGAGAAGTTATTCGTAGACTTTTAAAATATTTCTACATTTGAGCTTTCGAAAGTTTTGAATTCATTTGAACTGTCGGCAGTTTAGTTTACATATTTTGGTCGACTTTTAATGCGCTCTGCGCTAATAAGGAGACCTTCTTGAGCTTTGTAAAATTTGTTTGAACTTATTCTAATAGATTTTCTTTGACTTTTATGGTACTTTAAATAATTGGAAAATTCTTCTTGAAGTATATCAAATTTCTTTTCAAATTTTACTAATTATAGGCTTTCTACAGCTTTCGGAAATCGATCTTAAACTGCTTTCAAATTTTATCTGAATTTTCATGAGTTCTTCTGGAACTAAAATTTCTTTTAACATCTTTCCATGCTTTACAGTTTACACCTTTGAAACATTCCCGAAAGCTGTCCTTAGAAGCCTTCAAATTTTACCTGAACTTTTGAAAGTTTTTCGTGATTTGCCGCTGAAAAGTGCTTCTATGTTTTAGGTTTTCATAAGTTTTACCCCAAACCTTCTTTAAATTGTACCTGAACTTTCAAGAATTTTTCAAGGACCTCCTTTTACCTTTACTGCAGGGTAAACTACAGAGAAATTCTTCTCGATGTTTGTAAATTGTTTTTGATGTTTCTAGCTTTTAGGCTATTGAAAGCTCTCAGAAATCTTAAGTTTTGTAATCTTTTCACGCACTTCCTTTAACTTTTTTGCACTTTAAACTACTGAGCAGTTTTGGTTAAACTCTGCCAAATTTATTTTAATTTTATTTTAATTTTAGGCTTTCCAAAAATTTCCGAAATCGTTGCAAAGTATTTTCAAATAGTTCCTGAGCTTCTTTTCGCTTCGATTTTACTTTGTTAACATTTCTTTGGATTTTTCTATATTTTCGGCTTCTGAAAGCTTTCCCTATCATTCGAATTTAACTTGGACTCGAAAGGTTTGGCGAACATCTTCGACTGTTAATGCACTTTCTTCTTCTGTGTCATGTCCTCTTAAGGACGTTGGCAAGGCGGTCAAAGCCATATTTTTTAAACTACTTGTCGTCGAACTTTGTCCTATCCCCCTTACATAGGCGTAGCCAGGTAGCCCCCCCCCCCCCATGAGAACCTAGAAGGGCCTTTATTTTATTGCAAATTCTAATAAAGTTATTATATTACTTCAAAATATATTGATATTATATCTTCCCTTTAGTTAAACCCCCTCCCCCCATGAAAACATCCTGGCTACGCCACTGCCCCCTTATACTTACTAGTGTTCTCTGCAGTGGTTCCGCGTTGCCTTCTGCAGTAATGCACTTTATCACTTTACTTTCCGTATTTCGAACTCATCTTGGAGTGTAAACTTTGTAGACTAAGATTTCCTTCAACAACAAATTTCTTGTGGATCTTTGTTAGTTTCTATTTTCCAACATTGCAGGTTTCAAAAATTTTACCTGCACTTTAAAATTTTGAGAGTTCGCGTATTTGAAATTTTCGTGAATTTTGGGAGATGTTCGGTGGCGTTTTCTGCCATTTAGGCCATTGAAAAGCTTTGAAATATTACAAATTTCTTGGAGTTTTCTTTAAATTTGCATGAATGTTAAACTGCCTTCGACGTTTGGAAACCTTTCTTGAATTTTCCTCGAGGATTATCTTAAAGCACTGCGCACTGTTTAATATTAATTTAAAGGCGTTGAAAGCCTAGTCAGAGCCGTCACAACCTCCTAAGCGATTTTTCTGCACTTTCTTGATGATATCTTTTGGACTTCCCGAAGCTCCTTCAAATATTATACCCTCAACTAAACATCTTTCCCTATAAACCTCTTGACTTTTGATATCTTTATTGGTTCTAATCAACCATGAACTTTGTATTCGGTTACAATATTTAAATCCACCTGGCTTCTTCAAGAAAATATGTCGGCAGACGTTAGGCAACAGTAACGAAATGTGATTTGAATAAAAATGTTTCTTTGTTTACTTACCGAAGTTAACCTAATGACCTTAACAATAAAACAACTAAATAGAAAGGAAATTAACAATACAAGAAAATAAACAAGAAGTTTCGAAACACAGATCTTATGTTTTGTTGATGTAACTAACACCTGTGGATATGAAATGTCCTCGTGATTTCTTGTACTTAACGTTAATTTTTAAAATATCATTATGTCAATAGTACATCGCATCTTCAAAGGTTATTTGTCGAAGATTCTAAAATTTTTTTGGCTTTGAAAGTTTCTGTTTCTTAATCCTGAGGCGATTGATTTAAGAGATTTCGAGATTCTGAAGCTAAACAGCTCAGTTTATCGTGTATGTAAGTAAACATGTTCTCAAAATTTTGCTTGAAATTCGGTAAGTGTTATAACAATAATAATGCCCATTATTCCATCGTGGCTAACACGGAAACGTTAAACACGTCTTGGGTCAAAATACCCGATATTTTTTAAAGAAATAACGAGGAGTAAAACAACTAGAACTTGTCATGTAACTCGCTTAGGCAATGACCCCAAATTACCAACGCTAGAATGAGCAATTTTTGGTGAATTACATAATGAGTGGAAATGACCCCCATTAGATGCAAGATTTCTTCGTACTAGACAGCATGACGCTTACTGTTAATATATACACCGGAAAAACAGGTGTTTTAAGGAACATCCCGTCTTCATAAACGATTCAACTGCACCAAATTTCCTCTTTAAATACAGGGAAGAGGCTCAAGCGGGGCATCCTAATATAAAAAGGTCAAAAAGTTCCACCTAGATGAGATATGACAAAGATCTCATTTCCGCGAATGAAAGTGTACATGTTTTTTTGATAATCGTGAATCATCTGCGATGCTTCGCGTTCCAGAAACTTTGTCGAATTTAGATTTGCCGTTGCTTTTTTTTTTGTTCGAAAGTCGAATTCCGAAGAAGCACATAAATTTGTAACAAGTTCACATTACGGTTAATTCTTTTTTTTTTTAGAATTAGTCACTTAGGGATGATTCATACTTATGCAAAACATTAGAACTTATTGGTTTAATTGTTTTCTTTTTTTTTTTGTTATTGTTGCTGTTGTTCTCGTCTAGAGTGCCCAGTTAAATAAACGTGGTTCTATGATTTGAATTTATTTGTTTGTGAAACTCTTTGAACTGAAGGTAGGAGGCTTTATTTATTTTTTTGGGTCATTTTGATGGTCTTTTTAATTAATTAACTTCGTTTTCTTCAAATTTTTAAATTCTCATAAATCCTAGAATTAGTGTAAAGTTCACATGTACTTAACAGAAAGTTAAACAAAATAAGTGCTAATTGCTTTTTAAATATTTTGAAAACATAGAAAAGTAAATATTTTCTTCCAAACAAGAAACACAACTAATTTAACTAATATTAAATTTATATTTTAATGACTATATTAATTTTAGAATTCTCCTAGTAATTATCGAATTATTTAAAATAACCTGTTTTGGTTATACTGACGTATAACCGAAATAAATTCATTAAAATACAGTTTTTAAAAACAACTCTGACTCGAAACTAATAAAAATTTTATTCTTGATAAAATTATAAAGACCTAACATAATATTCATAAAAATGGTCAGGGAATGTCGAAAAAAACGGTTACAAAATTGGGTATCTAATTTAGTTTTATGCTTTTCGTTTTTTAGTTTCGAGATTTTATTTTAAAATATTATTCTAAATTCTCTTCCGAAATACCTTGTAATCATGTACTTCGAGTTTTATTAATTGTAAGGAGGGTTTTCAAAATGTAAAACTGAATTTAGATTTCTAATTAGTAATTTTTCGGTTCGTTAATTTATAACACCTGTTCGTCCTTTTTTTCTCTGCAAATTATAAAAGTTAGAATCTCGAAAAAAATATGAGAACGTCGTCATAGTTTATTTGGGTACAAATTAACAGCAATAAATTAGAAGATTTAGTCAACAGTAAAAATAAACATCAAAAGCTACCGAATTACTAACTGAAAGGTATAACTAGGATTAAAAAATAAATAAAAAATTCTTAAGTCCGGTTTTAACTAATTCTAAATCTGATTTCATTTAATGAGTGACCTATGAACTGGATAAAACTAAACAAATCCGTTTTAGACATTTTATTGGTTACTTTCTACGTCCTCAAATTGCATGTTTCTTTTTATTTCTTTCACATTCCTGTGATATATTTTCATCGAAGGTATTTTTGAAGAAAAAAATTTTGTTCGAAAAAGTAGATCATTACATAATTAACACAGTCGCGAGAAATAAGTCAATCATTCCTAAACTTTTAAAAATTCAAAAAAAAAATAGATTTAGTGTAATGAAACTTCAAAGCAGGCGTATCAAAACCTACAACTGGTAGATTTGCATAATCTGCTGGATTTTTTTGTTAAATAAGGCTAATAAATTTGGTTTTATAAATTTAGTTAGAAAATTCAGACAGTAATTATCAGGAAAGTGCCAAAACTAATAAGCAGAATTTAAATTTGCCAATCAAACGCCTACTTTTAAATTAGGAAACGTTTAAAATCAAAAATAAACTTACTTTTTAATCGCTTTAACTAAGTTTATGTTAGCTAAGAAGACTATAGCGCTAATTAAGAGATTAGACTAAATTAAGCAGGCTTTTTCTTTATACTTCTTGTGATAACACGGATAATAGTTTTTGGTGTAAAAAAAACTTAACGAGTCATGAGTTGGATAATTTAAGAATTTTCTTGCTGAAAAACTTTTTCTCTAATATTCTTAGAATTACCCTTTAAGTTGAAGGTTTTTAGGTTCCTATTGCTTTGAGAGTTCTTAGCAAGAATTATCTTTGTTTGCCAAAGGGTTGCTTTTTGAAAACTTTCAGTTGAATTTTTTTTTAATTTGATCTGACTCTTTCTGGAAGCAGCAGCTTCTCTTCTTTGATCTTAGCCCACCCTTTTTATCGCTGTGCTTCACTTTCTTTCTGTTCTTCTCTTTCATTTTTTCCGTACATTAACTTTATCCTCTTTCTTGATTGACTTCTTCCCTCCTTTACTCACTTTTCTTATTATTTTCTTCGTTCATCTTTTTCTCCGCATTATTCTTCTTTTATTTGCTTTTTGTTCATTGTAATCTTTCTCATAATTTGCTTTATTTTTGTCCTTCTTTTCTTCATTTCTCGCCCTCATTTTTCCTTTGCTTTCCGGCAGGTTTTTATTTCTCTTCTTTATTTTCTCATTATTTCTTCATTCCTCTTCTTCTTTCTCTCATTTTTTTTTTCGTGGTTTATTTTATTTTTGTTCTTCTTTTTCACATTTTCCTACTTATTTCCTTCGTTTTCTCTTCTTCTTTTCTTTCTCCTATCTATTTGTCGAGTAAAAGCTTTCTTGAAACTATCAGAATACGATTCGATGCATTTTTTATTTTAACGATTATTTTGTTGTTCTCAATTTTTGCAATTTTTTTTAATCCTGAGGATTTTAGAAGCTGCCTTCTTTACTTTCTCTTCTTCGTTTTTTACTCTTCTCTCCCTCTCTCTCTTCGTGCTTTCTTTTTATGGCCCTTCTTCTTCTTGCTTTTTTCTTGGTTGATTTTTGCCTGTTTTTGCCTTATAACATTCATCTTCCTCGTTTTTATCTCTTTGCTTTTATAGTGCTTCCTTTTTTGTTCTACCCTGTCTCCTCGCCTCTCAGAATTCTTTCTTCTAGTTGCTGATTTTGATCTACTTCCAATGTAACATGTTCTTCTGATTCTTTTTCTTCTTTTCTTTTCTTTTTCCTTGTACGGCACGCTTCTTGTTTTCCTTCTTATCCTTGCCTTCCTGCTTGCCTTCTTCCTTTCCTTGTTTGAATATCGATGCTGCCTGCTGTCGCTTTAAAACGTTATTTTGTTTTTTCTGTTGCCTTCTTCGTTTTTGTCACGAAAATTGTTCGTCCAGCTTGATATAATATTACATAAGAAAAATTTTTTATTCGTTCGATTATCCTTATTTATCTCAAGTTTTTTAATCGTAGACAAGGAAAAGATGAAAGACAAAAAATGATGTTTTTTAAAAAATGATGCACTAATTTCGTTATTTTAGAAACATTTATGTGTCCCAAGTATCCATCAAGTTCTAGTAAAGTTTTTTAAGATAGCCCCTTGACATGGGTCTGCGCCAGAAAGTCTCACGGTTTCAGACTTGGGGGCCACACGTGACCCGGCATACCTGTGTATCGGCTCACCTGCGACCAGGAGTCCAGAATAAGCCAGTGGCGGAGTATTAACTTTCAGATACCATCTTTCGATGTCTTGTTTGCTCAACTTGTTTTTATTTGCCTCTTGGTTGCCCATTCTTTACATTGGTTTTGTTTGTTTTTATTTTCACTAATTAATGGTTTGATACATTCGGTTTTTTTTACTACTCGAGTTTAATTGCTCCTTACGACATGCTCAAAGATGGCGTGTTGGAATTTATCTTTTGGATTTATCTAGTACCCGTTTCTGATAACAGTCGACTTTTTTCGGGGTCCGCCTTGATGAGCAACTTTTTGCCCAAACGTTTTTCTTTGTGGTGAAATGATTGTCCTAATAAAACCGCGCGACGATTTAGTTAGAGTGGATTTTAAAAATCCATTAACAAGAGAAGGAAAGAAAGAGGTTTTTGTACATACAAGACGGTAAAATTAATATTTTCCTTTTTTCCCTTGATTGATCACCACACGTATGTGGGTATCGCTGGAATAAGATTAGATCTGAATAAAACAATAGAGTAACCATTCGATAAGCTTGGGTAACCTGATATTTCAATTAATTTTAAAATAACAGGTCTTGATTTATCGTCCTGAGTTGGGTGCGATGGTAGATATGCTCCTGGCTCATTTTCATAAACTCCTCTCGTTTCTGAGATGTCTTTTTCTTTCTCGTTCGTGTTGCCCGCTAGAATGGAAGATGGAAATGTGTTGTACGCGTGATTTTGCCGCGATGCTTAGAAATCTTGTGGTGCCCGCACGTCTGTAGTCCGTAAACAGGTGTGTGTTGGTTTTCTCGAGTGATCTTATCTTTTTTGTAGAAGAGATGTAGTGAGTATCGGTGCTATCCGATGCCAAAGGGCTAAGTTTTGTTTATTTTTAACTGCCAGATTTTTATTTATTGAGCCTCGCTCTACGGATAATTAAAAGCGATAAATTTTTTAATGTTTCGACACGCTTAATAACTGTATCTTACGCGCATACTAAGCCACAAAAAACCTCTTCAGAATGCAGCTGTACACTTGACCTTCGTAAATTCCAGATGGATGAGAGTGGTACACTTTTAGCAAGTGCCTGGTTGCTGCTGGTCCTCATAAATTACTACGTAATCTAGCGATGAGAATCTTTTAACTTTAGATTTCCAGAAGACCCTGGTCACGTTTGAACACGAAAAATTTTTTAATGACTGACATTATATAAATATCTTTTAATAAATGGGAATTCTAGATTAATAAGACGTAAATCTATGATAATACGTTGAGAGTTTTACGATACTTATGATTAAACTTAATTTAAGTTGCCCGGTAGACGTGAAAAGCCTACCCTTCGCTGAAGACTCCAACGCTCGCGCAAGCGACGGACCCTTGCAACCCCGACGTAGATTTAGGCTAAAACAAAAACATTTCGGATGTTACGAAATATGTATCGACCAAAGTTCTTTTAATATTATTATTATAGTTTTTTAAAAAACGCCATAAAAGCCCTCCCCTAAATTAGAAACATCAAAGCTCGCGCAAGCGACAAACCCTCAAAAACGAGAATATTTGAAATGTTATTAAATGCTGATAAGATATTTATAGTAAGCTAATAACGACATAAAATAACGTGAAAAATCTACCCCTACGCTGGAGATTTCAACGCTTGCACAGACGACGAACCCTTGCAACCCCAACGTAAATTTAGACCCAGCTGGTGAAAACGAGAACGTTTGAGATATTACGAAATATTTATCTGCCAAAGTTCCTTTAATATTTTTATAGTATGTTAATAACGACATTCCTTCATAAGAAAATGCCAAGCAACCAAGTAAATAAATGCAAATCAAGTAATGCAAGTAGCAATACGTAGAATAAATTCCTGGAATGAAAAACTAGTTTTCACCAGCAATATTTTTATAGTGGAATGTTATTTACATATTAAATATTTTTAGAATGAATTAATTGTAAATTCTAGGATAGGTTAATGTTGCATAACCCAATATTGTCGATCTCGTTTTAAAAATTAGAATTATCATTTGTCTCCATTTTAAAAGTGTTTTATCTAATTTTAATTGTAATATAAGAATTTTACACAAAATTGATCTAATATCGAGGTTCTGAAATCTCAATAAAACGAATTTTTTAAGGTATTTAGAAGGATAATTTTCTGTATGTCGCATTTCTTACAACCGTTAATATTCCATGGACCAAGATTAGAATATGAAATAAAATTTCTAAGGAATTTAAAAAACAACAAACAGATTATATAATCAAAAAGTTCGTGATATATCAATATTCAAATTAAGTTTTTCTCACTTAAAAAATGCAACCTAATAATAACGTTTCTTAAAACAACAGGTGTTGTTATTGTAAAATTTTTCGGAGATAATTTTAGAATAATTCTGTTAAAAAATACGATTTTCTTATTTCTAAATAAGGATTTACAAAAACGTACTTTGCTCTGGAACAATTTTTTTAAGCACGTAGAAAAGTAAACAATGAATAATTTAAAGCTTGAATTCTTGGTATTAAAATAAATTTTTCTTATTTACTTTGCATACAAGGTTTGTGCAAGGTTAAAAACAGACCAACAGATAAATTTCGGCATATTAGTAAAAAAACCTTAAACTTTTTGCCGCGCATACTTTTCAGTATAATCCAAAGTGTTTTTCCTTCTTCTTTTACTTGTCTACATTTGTTTTAAGGCATACTTAATGGCAGATTAAAATAATTAAGTTATGAGGAGGTAATGATCTCTTTCTTCGTATGGGAGACTTTAATGCAACGTCAGAATTGGAACCCCCAAACATTCAAAAAAGAGGTTGCTGTGTATATTAATCAAAAAAGCAGCGTCTCATAAAAGTATAATTAAGTTGGTTGATGAGTAGCAAAATTTTAGTCTAAATTGTAATAAAAACCAAGTCGGCTCATTTTAATTAATTCCAGGAACGTATAAACGCGGAATATATTAAAGTGAATCCGACGCTGACTTTGAAGCACGTAAAAGTCAAGGTGTATGTCACATTCATCCTTTTTATGCCGCTTAATCTGCTGTTAACAAGTCATCAAGCTCCCCTGAAGTGTCCAATTGTGGCGAGCTCTTAAAAAACCACTTGCAAAACACAATAGGCGTTTTCAGTGCACAAAAGAGGCATTGTTGGTTCTGGTTGTTAGAAGTAACCACCGAATATCGCACGTGTCCTGTCCCATTCTGAGATGCCATTGGTTCACGGGGACCAGCAAGGTAAGATAATATACAGGTAGAGGGTGGTCATCCTCTTCAGTCTTTCGAACGACTCGTTTCTTGTACGAAGTTTGAAGTTAGCAAGTGCTCACTGTGTTCATGTTTATTAAAATGTGTTCTTACCCTAACTTCGAATTCAACTGGATTTACTTTGGAGTTGTGGAACGACTATAAACATATTTTTTTGGTTTTCTTCGATTTTTATACAGTTTAACGTAAGTAACCAGGAATTTTCTTTGGTTTTCAAGAGCTTCGCTTCTCAAAATCTTACCCCATTCCCTTTAAATGGTTTTAAACGTGGCGATCTTTTAAGGAAGATTTCTCCTTGTTTTGTCTTTGCGAAGGCAAACGTATGAGATTAAAATAAGACGTGTGATGTATTGGAAACCTGAGTATGCAATAGGTCACATCGAAGTTTACAGACAGCGCGGCGCGGCTTCCTTAATTGGAGATCAAGTTGCCATAAAGAGTCGCGATTGTTTTAGTTTCTTTACTTTAATCGTGAATTCTTCGTCTTCTTGACAAATTACTTTTTTTTTTAATGTTGAATGTTAAGTCTGAATCATCTCGTGCACGATTTTACCATTTTAGAATATTCCTGCGAACTTTGTGTTTTCAGAGTTCGTTACGTTTTGGGCATTGATTTTTCCAAAAACACGACTTATTATAAACTCAGGTATTTTCCTAGAAGTTTTTAGGTAGAAGAGAATAAGGATTGATTTACAATAAGGGTTTACAACGTTTAAACCAGTAGGGTCAGTTTTTAGAAATATTTTGTTGAAAGTAGCGACGGTAAGAGGCAGTGTTTAACTCACAAATGATTAGATTTAAACATTCTCATGGATTGCATTTTAAAACATTCTCTAAGTATTTGATTACGCTTTTAAGACAGTTTTTGAATATTTTAAATATTTTTAGAGTCAAACGACTCAAACCAAAGGTGAAAGTACTTAACACTGAATTAAGTTTTGCAAATCGGATTAGAGAATATGAATTGCTTCTCTAAAATTCCTTTGCCTTGGGCTGTTTTAATTGGTATTCGATGATCCTTAAGGATAATTGATTTTTGGGCATTTAATTTAATCATTTAGTTGATATATCCGCTTATACCTTACTGCACTTCAATTCAACTATTTCTGGATTTGTTATTATTAAACTATTGCTTATTAGACTTCAGTTTTCGAAAACTTTTTATCAAGCTAGAAACATTTAATAGGTCCATGCGTTCACATCTAAATAACTTTTATTAGTTCCAGGAGTTCTAGAGTATTATTGGTTTAAATTTAAATTAGTTATAAAACCACTCAAAACCGAAGTAAACCAATTTAGAAGTTGTTTCCTGTTCAAATTATGTAGGCCTTGAAGCTTAAGGTCATCACTTTAGTAAATACAATCAACATATACAGAAAAACAAATGTATTTATTGTTTGATTTTTACTTATTGTTATTGTATTGCCAACAAAGTACACAAACAAACAACAACGGCTTCATTAAAGCTTTGTAAACTCACAGAGGTTTTCTTAAAATTCAACCAGATTTCAACAATTAAAATAATGACGTTTAATCGGCCCTTTTGATCAATTTTTGTAGAACATCGAATATTGGTTAGTTTACAAACCATCTAGGAAACATTTCAACGCCATTTGAAGTTCCTAATCCTATCCCGGTTTCCTCAATAACGTCCTACAAGCTTTATGAAGCTTTCGGGCTGTTTGAAAGCTCCCCTAACTTTTTATAATCATACGGATTATGTTTGATTTGAGTTTTAATCCACTTTTGCCTGTAAATTGTTAAGTTTTGGTTGCAATAAACATTAGTCATAAAAGCCTATGGTGCAATGGTTGCATTTGTTACCATTTTATTAATGAAGATTTAAAGTTAATATAGATGCTTTCTAATGAGTGTTTACAAAATTAATTTACTGATATTTTTGTTCAGTTAAAAACAAACCCGAAGTTGTCAGTTCCATGGTTTCGGTTAAAATTCATTTGTATACGTTGGCGTTTCGAAAGTTGTTTTGGGGAGTTAAACAAGGGTGGAATAATAGGACCGGTATTGTATGGGTATAAAATGAAGCGATCAAAGTAATTTTATGCACCTAAAGCGCCTCATTGGTTACACCTACCTAGTATTTTACGTATGTTGAGTGTTTTGGGCTTGCAGAGACCGCGTGTCAGCTTTCTCCGCTGGCCACGAAAGGTGAACCGGTCTCCGGCTTGCTTGACCTCTCCACTGCCATGCTGCGCTAGCTAAGACACATGCCATACTCATTATAGGTTAATTTACTCAATTTGTGTTTTGTATTATGTTATAGAACGTGCATCTTGACCTTAGAGTCAAGCGTTAAAAATTAGAATTAAGAAACACCAGACGCGGTCGTGTGTTACTATAATTTTTAAGGCCTCCTCCTCCATTACGTCTCGTTCTTCATTAAATTCTTTTCACAATTAACGTACGCAGTATTAAAATTCTTACGCGCAATTTAAAACGCTCGAGCGCAACGTCAGATAGTTATGCAACTAACAGTTGTTAGTAAGTCTAGTACGCACTGGTTCGGGTATTTCTCGGGAAATTTCAACTTATTAGCTATTTAAAATAGTAAATTTACAAGCAAATCGGTTAATAAACATGTTCTAAGTGTAAATACCTGTGTCCATACGTCAATTGTTTATTACTTATACATTCGTTATCGGTACGCCGTTGCATTGATTATTGTATTTGTGCAAAGTCCAAGGAAGAGAAAATTCACACCTTCTCTTTATCAATTTTTAAATTTAACACTTTACCAATACTGGCCGTGCAAAAGCAGTTGCCTTTTAGTAATATTCCGAACACAAATCAATGTCGATACAGTAAGAATTAATTTAACATGTTCCGTTTATGTTAACCTTTTCTAAAAGGGCTTTCTGTTTGTTACAGGGGCGATTTTGACCATGCGACTGGTAAGCCTATCGTGGCTACTGGCGATGGTCCTCTTGGACAGCACCTGGTGGGCTTACGCGTCTTCTGTTCCACAGGAAACTTTAGCAGAAGTAGAAGCAAATCTCCTATCTCTATTTGGATTTCGCAAGCGGCCCCGAATTGATCGAACTAAAGTGGTGATTCCCCAAGCCATGCTCGACTTGTACCGCAGACAAACTGGCCACAGATTAGACACCGCGTCTATACACCGGCCTGGACTGCATACTAAGAGTGCTAATACTGTTAGGAGTTTCACTCATGTTGGTAAGTTAACTTGTGTCAATATTTATAAACTTCCTTTATTTCAAAAGAACAAACCATCTTAAACATTAAACTTGTGGTATTACTCTTCTTAAAGAAGCGAATCCTTGTAAATTTAATTTATAAAATTATTTTGTTTGGGAGCCTACGTGAATTTAATACAGTCCAAAGAATCGGAACAAGGCCGATTTTATTAGAACGAACAATGAAGACCAACTTTACCCCTGTGATTAAAATGGAAGTCTTCCCTCTAATTCAAACCAAATTACCTAAACAAAAAAGACATCTCATAATTAAAATTACACCTAAAAGTATGAAAAAATTAGTTATTATTATTACCACAATTAACAAATATTTACTCAGAAATAAGTTCTTCTGTTCGACAAGATGCACCTGACGTTTAAATTGATCAGTGGATTTACGTGCTTCCTCACACATAATTGAACTTTTAAATACGTAGGTCTGTTCATTACACCGACAGAATCGCCCATCAACTCGGTTATTTGTTCTTGAAAGATCTTTTGGGCTAATTTATTCCTTCTCTAATATTTTGCATTGCTTCCAAACTGACTTATACAAAAATTTTAAAGCAATCTTTTATTTTTTATCGTTTCTTATTAAAAAAGAAATTACCTTCTCAAACTTCGGACTGAACAAGTGACCATTCAACGAAGTGGGATTTAAAAGTTAAATAAACAGTTTCGTGTGTTTAACACTCGAACTGGCTGTCAAAAAGCGATCAACGAGTACAACTTCTTGAAAATACCCTTTTCTGAGGTTTTGTTTACTTTCCTCAGACTTACATTTAAACCCTAATCACCATTCGCTTCACTTATTAGCCTTTTGAAATACAATTGTGACGAATATCATTAAAGACAACTAAATTTGGGTGGTTGAGAACTAATTTGACGTCATAGTTGACATGCTTTTAACGTAAAATTCTCGTTTATCCTTCGTCGAAGGTAGATAACAAATCAAGAATTGCTTTTACTTCTTTGTAAAGTATTTAGGAAGAATGCGTGGGCGATGCCATTAAATGCAAGTTTGGGTGAACTATAACGTGTTATTTAATTAAATACGAGATGTTGTATAATGGTGTGACCGTCCCACTTTCGCTACTGTCAACGTTACCATCGATAACGCAACGAAGGCGCATAAGTAGGGCGGGTTTGTACGAACGAAGGCTTGACCTGACTGACAAACACTTGATACACCTGCGTTTCGACATACCGTAATCTGTAAATATAATAATGACTACGCAATTACCTATACTACCTATTAGTTTTCTCGAAAATTACCTGGCAAAACTTTTACTAATGATGGTTCTTTTCCTTTCAGAAGGTCCAATCGACCAGAGATTCCCCGGTCATCACAAGTTTCGGCTCAAATTCGACGTGTCGAGTATTCCCTCGGGGGAACACGTCAAGGCCGCAGAATTGACTGTAAATCGCGACATCATCCACTGGGCTTCGAAAGATGGTATCTATGCCGAAGAACACTTCCAGCAGATCTTGGTGACCGACATAATTCAACCTGGGATCAAAGGGAAGAGAGGACCCATTACTAGGCTCGTCGATTCTAAAACGATAGACACAAGAAACGGAGGCTTCGTTAGTTTGGACGTGTTACCTGCCGTCGAACGATGGTTGGAAGCTCCATCTTCTAATCACGGGTTGGTGGTGTACATAGCGGGATTCGGTAAAAACAAAACGTCTCCTGCTCGGCATCTAAGGCTTAGGAGGAATGCCGATGAAGACAACTCGACGTGGTCTAAGACACAGCCGTTGTTATTCACGTATACGGATGACGGCAAAAATAAACAAGCAACGGGGGAAGCTCTCGCACAAAAACGTTCCCGAAGAGCCATGGGCAGAAAACATGGCAGACGGAAAGACATACGTGAAACGTGCAAAAGGCATCCTATGTATGTCGATTTCAACGACGTAGGCTGGAGCGACTGGATCGTAGCTCCTCCGGGCTACGACGCATTTTACTGTCACGGGGAGTGTAATTTTCCTTTGGCCGAACACCTAAACACAACCAACCATGCCATCGTGCAAACGTTGGTGAACTCGGTGAATCCCAGCAAAGTTCCCAAAGCCTGCTGTGTACCCACCCAACTCAACCCCATCTCCATGTTGTACCTGGACGAAGAAAACAAAGTAGTCTTAAAAAACTATAAAGAGATGGCCGTGGTCGGGTGTGGGTGTCGGTAGTGCTTACTGTCCGTAGTCGATGTTGTTGCTGTGATCCCAACACATGGAGGCTACCATAGAGTTAGTGATAAAGACACAATGTTATGGTGGACTGAGGAACCAAACGGTTGACGGGCGCCGTAAGCGCGAAATTCAAATAAAAACTGTAGTGAAACCGGTACCCAATACCCGTTTTACCGTGTGCTTCTGGCATTTTAATGCCGAGTGTTGTTATTCTCATCTGTGATTGTTAATTTTAATGCAAACTTTAGGTATTACGATTACTTTATCAATATTTTAAAAACGATATTCGATTAACTTAACTTTTTTTTGTTTTTATCGACCCACAACTAAAACAGTTCATGCCAACAATGCAAAAGTTTTGCACGTGAAAGTTGTACACGTTTTCAAATCAAGTCGCAATACCTTTAAAAAATTATGAAACTGAGTCAAGTGTAATATATTAGTACCTGGCTAAGGAGTATTTATTTTAATATGATATAAAAATTGTGTATATTGTACAGCATAAGTCAGTTGTATAAATAATTAGGAAACTTTTTCATTTGTAAGTTCTTTTTGTTAAGATTGTACAGACTGTATATATATTAATGAAATACCTTATTCACATAACTGATTTTATCTTCTGCATTTTTTTAAGAAACTACCTTCCTTGCCTTTTCGTTTTAAGCCTATCCTAAACCGAATAGGAAATAGGAAATCATGCAAAGCCTTTTAAATCAACACAAAGGATTAGATTTAGTAGGAAACCGATTCAAACCTGTTGAGCATTTGCTTTTGACTGTAATTTTATTTTCAATTCCACCCGTGACAAGGCAGAAAGTTTAATCAAATGTACGCCAAGTACAAAACAAAGCCCACGGATTTTTTGATCTTCTATTATCAGTGGCACCTTCTAAAGCTAAATAAGGCTTCGATTCTTGCTACAACTTTTCACCTTCTTACCAGAGATTCATATGAATCCTTAAATGTTCCTAAAAACAGATACCTCAGCTAAAGGAACACTAACTTAAAACTCTTTCGCAGGATGCAAAAGTATGGCAATAAAACGCGACCAAGTAATAGGTGGAAGTAAAACGTCGGTTTTCAGTTGCAAAAAAAGAAGTAGATTGAAAGGTTTGTTTTGTGGCTTTTGACCACCAAACTAGGCGGCTTAAAATAAAAGCCGATGTATCCCCAAAACTGTCGGGCAAGGTCTACTGGTCCAATTAGGAAGAAGAGTGTTCTTTTTAACGAGTTGGAGTAATGACATGGCACGACGCCGCACCGGATGCTGCCTTCAAAAAGCGAAATCGCCGCTGTCACGGCTATTTGCCACCCGCAGATTATGGTTAGGTCGTACTATTTCACATCTTCAATAATGCTCACTCACCGCCCGAAAATATTCCAGAATTAATGGCTCATCCTAAGTTTACTTTTGATGAATCTGTTAAAATTGCCTCTAGCAAAGGTGGGAAAAAGATCAAAACCTAAAAGTTTCTCAGCTATACGAAATTTAGAAATATGAATTGTGTGCCGACAAGCAGAACATTTCGTATTTTACGCCTCTTTTTTGATGACTTTAGAATGACTTTTATTGGTTTAAATCGGTTACGCGCTATCCACATTTTCAACGGTTAAATTACGAGCGTGCTAAAAGCTACAAAGTTACTCACGTTTTCCTTTTTTTGTTCAGCCAAATCACACCCATTTTACGTCTACGTCTGAAGCACAAATCAGCAATTATCAAAACCACTTCTTTACATAATTTAATATAGCACAGCAATTACACTATAAAGATTCTAACTTGAGCTTTTCAAACAGCTTTTGAATTGTTCTTCCACGGAATTTTGTCCAATAAAAAGTAAAATGAAAAGTATGCATCAAAATTCAAAATCATTACAGTTGAAAAAAACAACGACAGTGAACTTTTAAAACATGCATAACATCCATTTGACCTTTTAGCAAAGAAATCTGCGAAATAGTAGTAGAATAGTTTAGTAAATTAACTTTCACGCTTCTAAACAGAAACCATATATTAAAAGGGGAACATCTTTTGTGTAAATACTAAAGAGTTATCGATAAAACGAAGGCCGACCAAGCAGCAACTGCATATTATAAATTACGTCACTAATAACATTTGAATAAATAAACATTCATTTTGCAATCATCTTGTAGTTTTTTTATTGCAATTTTGTATAATCACCTGAAAGAAAGTTATTGTTAATTTTAGAATTACAAAATCTTTTGTGGATAGCTTTAAATTATTTAAGCCTTATAGACAGACGGTTGCGTTATTTTGCATCAAATTTCTCTAGTCTTTTCACAGACTATTTTGTATGCAAAATTAGGACTCTCTTTAAAACAAGACAGTAACAAAACAAAACTGAAATTAATCAGTTGAGGTGTGATAAGTGATACCTGAGCTTTAAATTTTTAAAATGGCGTTTCTTTTCAGATAACGAAAGAATGTGTCACAATAATACAATTGCTTCAAGGATAAAAACAAGTCCCATTTTGGTGGTAGTTTTAGCTTTAACAACAGAAAACTGATTCTATATCCTCCTTTTTTTCTTATTACTTTGGAAGGTTTAAATTACCTTGAACACCGAATGATTTGATTTTTTTTTTACAATTTTAGTCAGCAATCCCGCCTTTGTTGTAATTCTTGTATATCGTCCTGTTCCATCCTCAATTTACTTAGAGGTTTCATTGATTCTCTGATCAAGACTGAAGGAAAAACAAATCATATTTTCACAAGTTGGTAAATCCGTAACTATCATCCTGTCTCTTCTTGTATTTAATTGGAGATTAGTATGATTGAAAAAAAAAATTAAAAGTCGATGAATTCCTAAATGTCGTTCAATTTCACCCTGGACTTAATTGAATACACCCCTGACCCCTGATCCCCTGATCCCCTGACCAAATATGAAGGCAAACTTTTTCATTCGCAAAACTGGTAGATTCCTAAGTTTTTCTTGTTTTACTCTGAAAATAACTAACGATTTCTTTGATCAAGGCTGAAGGAACAAATCTCCTTTAAGGAAGTTGATAAACTTCCTTGATGGTTTGATCAAGAACGAATTTTTATTCACAGAACTAGTAAGTTCCTAGAATGTTTTCTATTTCATTCTGGATATATCTTGCGGTTCCTTTTTCAAGACCGAATGAATAACCCACCTGTAAGACAGTTTTCGAATATCGTCCTGTTCTATGTTGATTTGCTAATCCTTAATTAATAGCTTATTTAATGCTCTAACTAAGAATAAAGGTGAACCTTTCCTCCGCACAACTGGTCAATTTTGAAAGTTCCTTTGAGTCTTTGAATAAGAATTAAGCAAAACTGGTAAATTCCTAAATTTCGTCCTGTTCTCTCTTGATGTAATTCACAATATCTTTAACCACGAGCAATTCTTCCTTAAACGAATCGACAAATCCTTAAATTTTGTCTGTTCAATTTTCAATTTTATTCTTTCCTAGAACTGACAAATTCCTAAATTTTTTCCTTGTTCATTCTGAAAATAACTAGAAATTCCTTTAGTAAAAACTGAAGGAAAATCCTCGTTTAAGGGAATTGATAAACTCCTAAGTTTTGTGCTGAATTATCCTTAGTTTATTTGATAGTTTCTTCGATTCCCTAACTTAAACTGAAAGAAGAATCCTCAATCCACAGAACTGGTAAATTACTAAATTTTGTCATGTTTCGCCTTGGATATAACCACCAATTCCTTCAAACAAGGCGGAAGGAACAACCCTCCTTTAAAAGAACTGATAGATTTCTAAATATGGTCCTGCCAGTTCCTAAATTTAATTTAACTAGCAATTCCTTGGATTCTTCAAACAAGGAAAGAAGAAACGCATTTTCTACAGAACCGATAAACACCTAAATTTCGTCCTGTCCAACTCTTGATTTAACTGATCAACTACAGTGCAGGACAATTCTCCTTTAAAAATCTAATAAATTTCTAAAAACCGTTCCGTCCCCGTTGTGATCCTTTAACCAAGAATTCAGGGCCCTACTTGAGCAAAAGTCTTAAATTCTTCGCCCTGTTTCACCCTCGATATATTTGGCAATATTTTTACTTAAAGTTCAATGAACAATCCTTCCTTAAAAAGTTAATGAATTCTTAAATATCGTTCTGTTAGCTACTTTCTGAACTTCGTTTTGTTCCACACTGGATTTAACTGGAAATTCCTTTAATTAAAATTGAAGAAACAGTCATAGTTTAAGAGTGTCGACAAATCTTAAATGTCCTTCTGTTCCCCCTAGGTTTAATTGTCAAAACCTGTGTTTAAAGTTGAAAGAATAATCGTTTCACAGAGCTAATAAATTCCTAAATATCGTCTTAATTTAATTCGTCGTCAATTCAACTAGAACAGCTTTTCCAGCTTTGATCAAGATTGAAGGAGCAATTCTCCTTTAACAGAGTTGACAATATCATCTATAAATATTGTTCTGTCCCACTGGGTTTCATTGTTAGATTCCTTATTTAAGAATGAAGAAATAATCTTCCTTTCACAGAGCTAATAAATTTCTTTCGGCTTGAATTATACTGGTAAGTTTTTTATAATAATTGGAAGAATAATCCTTCAAGGAATCCTTAAGTGGCACAATGGTTTATCCTGATTAAATGTTGAAAACTACCTACAATCATCACCCATTCAGAAAATTGTTTGTGTTGCAAAATGATGTAGGTAATAATTACAAATTAGTGTCTGTTCCGGAAAGTGTTACATCGGTACTGCGATGGGTAAGTAGTACTTTTTCCTTCTCATACATTTACGGTTAAATATAAAATGGTTACAATCCAACGTTCTAAATCAGAAAGGAATGACATTAACTATATTCTTGTTTTTACAAGAAATTTCTAGTTTTATTCGAGGCCTGGTACCTCGATAGGTACCATTCAAATAAATTTTTGAAATGTGATCGTATACCGTTAACAAATGAAAATAAGAAAAGGAATTCGTGGATTAGTTTAAAGTGTCCTCGGTACGGATTTACTATTGAAAACCTAGGCGATTGTCTCAACTCAAACTGATTGATTTGTAGAGGGCCCATTAGAGCGGGCCGCCCACGGCGGAGTGGCAAAGCGACCGCGGCCACCCCGAAGTCCGATAACCAGCAAGGAATGTGCGCTCCCCTCACTTATCATCCCAGAACAAAGAGCCGGCCCAACACACTCATCACAGCATCATTAACAAACAGAGGAAAAACAAACTCGAGTCATGGCACACCTGGGTGGCTCGGTTCCTCTCTCGCCCCCTTCGGCGGTTCCTAATACAACAAATAAAACACCACGATTTAAATATGATGCTCGACGATGGAATGCAGACTCTCAGACCCGGTGTCTACTACCACGTCCTCCGCTTTCAGCGATTCTTTCAACCCTATTATTTTGTTTTAGTTTAACCGAGAGAATCGTTGCTAACAACCTTAACTACCTTAATCATCCCTCCAGTTAGTTTCTCTAATTTCTGTCTTTAATATTATTGGTAACCGTAGCGACTGAATTCCTTCGTCCAAACCAAATACCTGATCATACCCATGGAGGTTTTCTAACAGAGGAAACTCCCTTAAAATAATTTTAATTAAACAATTCCATAAGAGAAATCTGGTTCCACTGCAACCAATTTTCTTGTAGTTAGTCATCTGAAGACATATCACTTGCCTTTTGTTCCAAATCCAAAGGATTCAAGTTATATTTTTAAATTAGATGGTACCTTATTTCGTATTAAATTTTCTCAAAGTTTCAGTAACATTTAACAAAATTATCTTTAACGGTAAAGTTAAAGAGCATGGAAGCTTTCCTAAGTTTCTAACCCATAAAGAATGCCTTATGAATTAGGCATGTTCGGTTCCATTATAACAATTTTTGGTTTTGTACTCATATCTTCAAAGTTAGGACGAAATAATTTCTTGCTTCGTCTGTTTCGGATCTATCATAATCTTAAATGTTTACCTCGAAGATATGACTTACACCATCGGTTAGCAAATAATCCCCGAAACTGTTAAAATTCTTCGCTTAAGAAGTATTTACTGTCTCCGACAAGCTTATAAAAGGATGTTTGAATTAAAAATTGACACCCTAATAAAACAGAAAGCGTCGGTTATCTCCGACGAACAAATCATTCGGAGCAGAACTTCACAGTAGTTATTTAAAGTGCAATTAAACACATTCCAGTAACGAAGGGTCCGAACAAAAAGAAGGAATTCTTTTGAAGTCCAGCAAGAATTTTTACACATTTTTACACAAGAATGTATTAGACGTATTAGAATTGTCAGTGACGATAACTGGAGTCTTATCTCCGGTGAAGATCTCGCCATGGACAGCTCTATGAATGAACGCCGACCGGAAGCTCTACGGTAAAGTCGTTTCTCGTGAGGACCGAGCATGATTTTGCACTTAACTTTATTGCAGGTAATACAATACCTGTGCACTAATTCACTGCATACCAAAAACCTACGCTTCGTCCAAAACTATGGAATTTTAAACAAGTTGTTTCGTACCTGTGCTTCAATGTCAAATTAATATAATATTCTTATATTGTTTAAAAGAAAAACAAACAATCAGGAAGTCGCATTAATTGTATAAAATTGAAAACCGAAATTATGTGGACCTCCAGCAAGGTCCGACATGAAGAAGCGGTTAAAACAAAGGCCAATGCGACCCTAGGTGGTAGGAATCATACCCACATCATTCTTGACACTGCGGCTTTTAACAATTTATCTACTGGGACAGAACACGAGTTTACAATTATAAAATATCGACAAAGAGCAATAATAACTAAAGAAATTCTTACAACTATTTTAGGAATGCTGAACCGACAAATATACAACAACTGTATCTGTATTGGTACAGATTCTTCGATAAGACCTTTTTTTCTTGTACTTTAAACGGAATCATCAAAGGGAAATTTCACAAGTTTCTTACTTATTTTTACAAAGAGCATGCCGATTTTAGAAAACATGTAAAAATCGTGGGAAAGCTTGTTAAACCTAATATTAAGAAGTCGTACTAGTTAAACAACGGTTTTTATGATGTACCTGCCACTTAACAAAATACACAAATCTGAAACCACTGTAGCAGTTACTTATACACCTTTTACTAACTCGTTCTTGCTACCTACAAATACATGCTCTAAACTTTAAACTAATAACTGTTTGCATACGGCATTCCTTTTAATAACACTCAAAGCTTTTTAAACTGCGGTAATTAGCTTCATAATTATGTATTAGAACTTTAGGTGTTAGAATCTTTTAACACCTTTTTGGTGTTCCCTAATTGAATTTAACTAAATTTGAAAATTATCAAACTTTCCGGTTTAATTGGCATCAACAAACCTAAATCTCACCCTATAAATACATAAATAAATAAGGCGAAGAATTGGTGTTTCATTAAATTTTTATTTAGTGTATAAAGCATCCATGTTCTATTTAGCCTATGATAAGTCATGGCCCTTTGACAGTTTCTACAACGTAAACTGGGTTTCAAAAATGGAGCTTATGTAAGCTTCCACGATTTAAGTACTGGTAGATTACACAAAGAGTAATAGGTTTTCTAGTTCCGAATTTTTTTTTTATGGTTTTTGTATTCTGTAATCCAACCGGCAGTATGACAGAGTGGCAGTACACGTAATACTGAATTATACAAAGTTAAGCAAGAGCCTGCTTGGCCATATCTTGGATGGATGACCGCTCTGTGGCTCGGTGTGTCTGGCCCCCCCAAGACTATAAAGGTATAAGAGGGTAAAAGAGAAGGAAAGAAAGAAAGTATTCTGTAATCCTCAAAGTTTTTATTTTAACTTCTTTGACTTATGACTTAATGATATGATACGAATCCTATCAGATAATAAAGCTTATTAACCCGGCAATACTGCCCGAATAAAGTTCAAAACCTCAAAATCGTTTGTTAAAATCACGACCTTTTTGATTTTACGAGCTCTCTGCGGCCTGCGCATATATTCAGTTTAAGTGTTGTCCGCATGGCGCTAGTAAACATCTTTTGACAGGTTATTAATTACCCAAAAATTAAAGACAAATTTTTAGTAGATACAAATTATTTTTTAAATAAATTGAGAGAGATGTCAGCTTATAAAATCAAGAGGTCGTAGTTGAAATTTACTGTAATACAGCTTTCAGGCGACAATACAAAATGTAACTTGAAAGTGCCAGTGCCATCTGAAGATCAACTTTTAGTTTACGTGTAAAATAAATCTGCACAATTCGAGCAGTGTCTTTAGGTTTCAAGTTTTTTTTATGTTTCCAGCAGCAAAACAACAGTTTTATCTTATCTCTTGAATCTTTGTCATTTGTTACGTAACCTATTCATTGACAGTTTATCAAATTAATGATCACGTCTACGTAGCAAGATCACAAAAAATTCCCCATATTTTTATTGCCAACCGCAATAGTATTTTTTGACCAAGCTGTGTAATTACAGAAAATATGGCCAACTAACAGTCGAATTAATTGTGAATAAGTTATAAATACTTAAAAATTACTTTAGTATATTCTAAGTTACGGTTTTCAGATCGAATGATACTCAAACCTTTTTCAAGTGTAAAAAGGTTGCCTCCAAACGAACAAAAGAAATACAAGCAATAAAATCAAATTTTCCCATAATTTGGGGTATCAAAAAGAAGAATCTAACTAAAAATGTGTTAATAAGTGTGTGACTACTAATTAGAGTGTCTGGATTTATCGCGATCGAGTCCTAATTTCAAGTCGTCATCGATAAGGTCAACGTAAATTATAGAAGGCGAGTTCTTGTCCTGCCTAATTTGTCCTGGTTGTCTTTTGGTTCAGTGGCGCATTCGATGTGTTTATCGGTTTTAACTAAGGAAAGAAGGTTCGAATGCTCAAGATGGGATCAACGATAAGTTGAAGGAATGCCATTTTTTGGTCCCCCAATAATACAAGAATCGTGTTAGGGTACGCGGGTTTTGAAGCTCGTTTCAACTACTGCTCGTAACTTCTGCTGAAGATAAAAGCTTATTTAGCGGAATGACACACAGGCTGGCCCATTAACACGCAGTATGCAGTGTAGTTAGTCCGGATGACCATTTTTACCACCCAGAACAGGTTGTTTATTGTTTGGACGTAAATAGGTTTCATAAAATTTTATCTTTTTAAAAATTTGTTCTTATTATTACCATATATTTTTCTGTCTAGGATTTCCAATAACTTCTAGTGGAATTTTAGAAATGTTTGTAATTACACTTTGATTTCCAAATCCGGACATTTGATTGCCGAATTTTCTTTTGAATTTTATTTAACTAATTAGAATTGTAATAATTATGATCCCAAAATCATTCCCATAAAAACTCAAAATGAATTGAAACATAGTGTTAAACCCAGTTCAAGTTCGATAAACTGACTTACAATCTAACGAGTTCAAAACCTTCCACAATCTGCAGAAGATTTTCTGAAATTTATTCAAAAATTAAGCTTGCAGAAGAGCAACTATCTTTGCTCGAACTCCCATGGCCTGAAATATACTTAAAAAACTCTTAAAGTTAAAAAGTCAGTCCCCAAAGATATGAAATGGCACAAAATTACCTACACAAACTTTCAAAAAGAGGTGTGTTAAAAGAAAGTTTGGTAAACTAAAGCTGCAGTTTCAAATGTGTGAATGTTTGGCATTATTTTTTTAAATCCAAACTGCTATTTGGCATGCAAACCATAAAAAAAGGTTAGTTATAAAGCATGATAGTTTATATATTCGATAAGGATTGGCCATGAAAAACTAGTTTGATGTCTCAGCTCAGTTCATACACCTGCAATTAATTACATTGTCAACCTGAAAACTATCAAAATAAAATATAACAAACTTCTTTCAGAGCTTAAAAGGGCAATGCCATATAAAACCACCACATTGGCATTTTTTAGAGCTTGCGAGGTGCTTTTGAGGAAAATTCTCGCTCAGTTAAGGAAAACTCAGAAAACTCGAACGTGAGAATCGCTCAAGGAACACCTAATAAAGGATGAACTTATCTTCTTGAACTGATAAAGAATAATACACAGAAGAAGAAAATCTTGGGGATGGTTCCGATAATACGTAGGTACGTAGGTTTAAGTAAATTCAGAAGTAAGAAGGCGCGTTTGTCAAATTCTCAGTGTGTGATATCATCTCAATTTGAATATGAAATCGATAACGTTAAATCAATGACAAGAAGTCGTAGTAATGAACCTGTCAGAGCGCGTCTGCAAAGCGTCTGACCGCGGTTTCCATACTGGGCGCATCGGCCAGGTGTTTAGAGACTCCAGCAGCTTCCTTTTCTGTCAACCCTTTACACCTGGCCTGAAGTAGACTTACTGTTTATGGTCACTATTTTTATCGATCACGTAATCTAGACCGGCTCAGGCTATGCGGGGGTTCGCATCCAAACCATCCAAACTTGCTGAAACTTCTTAATCTGCTACTTCTTAATCTGGAGCTGCTCGGACTATAATTGCCTTTTCATCCCTTTTTGGTAAGAGTACATACATCTTAAGTAAAAGTCTGAAGAATCATGAAAACCTAGCCAAGTAGAATACTTGGAAACCATAACCCTGGATTTTCTTCAAGTTGTAAAGAAACAAGCAAACAGCCGATCTGAGAACTTGCTAATACTCTATCACGTTTCTGATTAACATCAACGTGTAAATTTCTTAACATACGACACATGTCGCGTACTTTAATTCGTTTAAAAGTTTTTCAGGTTTCTCGCTTGATCGAGCATTGCAGTCGACCGCTTCGTCGTTCTTCTCATCTGTATATACGTTTCTTATCAAACTAGTTTAGCGTGTTTTCGTTATAAATTTGTTATTTTTGTGTTTGTTTCACGTAATACTTTTGACGGAACATGTTTTTCTACTGGTACTGAACGCTAAAATTAGATTTGTACGCACGAAAGAGCTACGAACCAAAAAAAGGAGTAAAAGAAGTAACAGCAAGTTTTTTTTCTATAAGAATTATAATTTAATTACGAAACGATCGTTATAATTACACCTTCGAACTGGAACTGGACTTACGGAACGTTTTTAAATATAAAAATAAATGGAATGGGGATGACCTTTTTCAAATGTTTGCCTTTAACAGTATTTAAAACGAAGAGGTAACCGTTATGTCTGCGTTGTTGTATTAAATGTTTGGGATCGGTTGGGATATAAAGCAAGCCTACACGTGTCTTTTGTGGAATTAATGGCCGTGGCATTAGATTAAATTCGTGGCATTATATGTCAGTGTGAATGAAGGGCCGAGTGGGAATAGTAAAAGAAGAAGACGAAGAAGAGGTTTTCATTGCGGTGGCTGTGGGAAAGAAGGCTGGTGTTGCTGCAGTGGGACATCAGTGCAGTGCTCTGGCAGACCGGCCGGGCTGCAATTAACATTCCTGAAGACTTGCCATCAGCAACGTCTTAGAACAAAGATATCTGTGGATATTGTGTCTTCGCTCGCATTCGTCCGTTCCCAGGGGCTATCGCTTATTTCACGGCCCTCAACCGCTTTCATCTCGATCGGAAGCCCCATTTTATGTGATGTTGGCATTTTGTTTACTTTATTATGATCGCACGAGATTAGATCGTAATTGACAAAGTGCGTTTTAACATTACTGGCTAAGTTGTGTAACTTGCGCGCGATGCAATTGAAAAGAGCGTAATTGATTTTATCGCCGGAATGGCCGAGGGACGCGCGACGAAGATCGCGAGGATGAGCAAACAGCGCGTGTTTTGTCCGGAATGCGGGCCCCCGGGCTGTGCACCTGGCGGCCCACCCGCTCCGTCCCTGCCCCTCATTGCGATACTCCTTCAATCTCTTCACATGCAATCAACTTACCTATAAGATGTTTACTCTGTAAGTTCGACTTAAGAACCGAGACAAATTGAACTTACAACGAGACTCACTCGTTCATTTAAAGACAAAAACCGACTCGGGGCTTCCAACATGCGAATGAATTTTTTTTGTATTCGATATTACTATCCTGCACCTTCATAAATTTCAGTCAGTAGCTTGGTCATTTTTCCCACAGCAAGATACGAATTTAATTAAAGAGAGAACTTTGCATTTCAGAAAGAAAAACGACCACTTATGCAACCTTCCTTTTCTTATGCAAACTACGAGTATTTCTTAGCTCAACGTAAATTAATCTAATAAGAAGCTTAAGTTAACCGTAAATGTCAGTTAATTAGTTTTGAAAAACTAGTGAAAGTTTACTGTAACATCTAACAAAAAGCTTTGAACTCTCGTAAAGCAACTTCCCCTGAAAAAGCTTTTGATGTTGATTTACTAAAAACCAACTTAATTTTTAATAGAATTTTTCCTCTTTGTGCATGACTAAAAACAGAAGTTGCTTTTAGGGCCAGCCTTTTCATCTCTTAAGAAATTTGTCCACCTAATAAATAAAATAAATCTACTTAGTTAACTTGGTAGCTTTTGTCAAAAAGGCCGCATTAGTAATGGGCGACTAATTTTAGATAAAAAACAATAATCGCCATAGAAAAAATATGGGTAGTTCAAGAATCCTGATATGGAGCAGGAAAAATTGTGTGACCAAATTTTATTTTTCAAGTGACACATTTGTGTACTTAAGAAAAGATTGGGGCCACAAAAATTTGCCTGTTTCAAGCGACAACTACCTTCCCTTAATTGAGAGCTGTTTATTAATACAATTATTCTTTTCATAGAAAATATTTGCAAAACAACTTACTTATTTGTCGGGCGAGACTTGCTTATTATAAGGTTTAGTAGAAAAACCATAATACCATCAAGTTTTTACATTAATGGAAAATCGACTAATTCAAAATTCTAATTTAGTTTATTATTATTATTAATAATAGCCTTTACATCCCTATATAGAGCAAAGGCCTTCTTCTTTCCCTTATTCTTTGCATTTTTTCAAATCTTATAACTTTTAGTTTCGGGAATTCTACCATATGAACAAAAATTATATAGATAAGGGATGGCCATGGTGAACAAAATCACTGTCTTTGATAAGTTCAGCTTGTTGTTGGTTCTACATGTCAATTAAATGTTAGTTTCGATTTGAATTTTTATTCATCATGGTATTCTCGCAATTACATAAGCGATTCATCATTAAATCTTATTTTCGTAATGGAAATCTTGAAAATGGGGAATGGATATACAGTAGGTACTCGAGCTTACCTGGTTGAATTTCGACAACAGTTTCCTGATCTTGTGTTCTTGGAAGCTGACTTTTTCAATGTGGTCCGGAATTGTGTGCGATTGTTCAGAGAAACAGGAACCGTAACACATAAGGACGGTGGTGGCAGGCCAACGGTCCGTACCGAGGAGACTATTGAAAATGTTCGAGAGATTATAAATGAAGCACCAACAACATCATTGCGAAGACTCACACAGCAAGTTCCCGTATCTTATGGTACCTGCAGAACAATTTTGAGGAGGGACATTGGTTTATTTCCTTACAAGATGCTGGCTTATCATAAATTGTTACCGCCTGATCATAACAGGCGCGTGTTATATTGCCAATGGTTCACCCAACATTTATTGCACAACAATGACCTCTTGGATTTGACATTCTTTACAGATGAGGCGTGGTTTCATTTGTCAGGTTATATCAATTCCCAAACCATGAGGATGTGGAGTGTTGAAAACCCTCACATATTTCGTGAGTCTCCGTTGCATTCCCAGAAAGTTGGGGAATGGATTGGTGTTTCTCGCAGACGATTGATACCCATATTCTTTGAAGGAACCATCAATGCCCAAAGGTACCGAGACAACATCTTAGAACCCTTCATAAACCAACTTCACGAAGACGAGCTACAATAGGGATATTTCCAAAATGATGGTGCCACTTCTCACACGACTCCGCAATCTATCGCTTATTTACGACAATTTTTTGGCGATCGTCTGATCAGTTTACGTTGTGTACCTGAATTCCCGCCAAGATTACCAGATTTGACTATCCTAGATTACGTTGCTTTTCCACATTTGAAAAACATAATTTTTAAGACACCAGTTCACACACTTCCTGAGTTGCGAAACCGAATAGTTGAAGAATGTGCTAATATCACACCCGAAATGCTCCGAAACGCATTTGAAAACATGAAAAGGCGTGTAAATTTATGTTTGCATGAGAATGGTAGCCATTTTCAACATCTAATGTAATAAATTGAAAATAAACCCGTAGTTTAATAACTAAGTTTTATTTCACAAGCTGATTAGCTTACATATTTGGAAATTTTTACAATTAAAGTAGTAAAGGAAAAGGTATGGACACTAACGCCTCGAGAGGAGCATGGCCGGCAACATGTAGGGTTAAGGCCTGCTAAGTCGCTTTCATACCTCGTTTTTTTGCACGCTATGCACACAATGCCTTCAATAACTGCCTACCTGCCCTACTCCACCGTTGTGTTTCGGTTCACAATTATTTTCAGTGAGTGGGTAGGCTTACCACATATAAAGTAGTAAGTAAATAAATATCAAAGACGTTGCCAAAAACGAGAAATAAACAATTTTTTCCGAAAGCCCACTTGACCTTAAAATTTCCTCAAATTCTCACAACTCAAGACGGTTGAAATTAAAGTTTTAAAGTAGTTTTTGTCATACTTTCTAGCTATGGTTATTTCTTGAGATATCTGGCAGTCGCAAACCTGGATCTTTCACAATAAATATATAATGTAAATATACATACATACTTTCCAACAAATCGGTTTTTAAGCAGTAATTTCTAACTATATTTACGTTGCAGTTACAGGGTCCGGCAGAAAGTTGAACCAGCAAAAATTGTTTAGTATTTTTTTCAGAAAATTTCATTCTTGATAAAAGTTTCTGCATCTTCTGAAACTCAAAATGCACTTACAAAATTTTCAATGTCTGCTATCGTATAGGAACTGGGGAGAATCAAAAATATAAAATTGACTCAAGAGTAAAGTTATTTTTCAAGATGCATGTAAATTTTATTTGGAAAGGTTATTTTTAGTATTGTAAAGTGATATTAAACATTGACTTACAGATACTACATGACCCGAATAAGCTTACTTACTTCCTTAATCCAAGCCTTTCTACCCGAACGGGTATAAGCCAGGGTGGAGGAATTGAGTCATTGGGAAGGTCTCTTCTTCCATGTTTCCGTGTTTCCATGTTTCCTCCATTTTTCTATCTTATGTTTTCTGCTTACTGCATCTATCCATTTCCTTCTCAGTATACCTCTTAATTTTTTCTTCTTAGTTCTTGCTTCAACATTTTTTAAATCATCTTGTCTTATCCCGATGTCATGGCATGTTCCAATCATCTTATCTGCTCTTCTTCTATCGTGACTTCTATCGCTTTGGTCTTATTTTGTCAATTCTGGTTTTTCCATCTATTTTCCTTGGGAACCTCATTTCAGCGCTTTGTAATTTAGTTCTATGCAGTTGTGTTGCAATCCATACTTCCGAGCCCTGTTCAGATCTTTATATCTTCGTCCAATGTTCCGTCCTCCGTTACTAATGCCGCTAGGTATCTGAAACTGTCTACTTGCTCTAGGTTTATTTCCTCTACTTCAATTTGATGACTTTTTCCCATTATACTAATAGCCATTGTCCTTATTTTTTATTATCACTATAACCTTCATCTCTCTTTTTTCCAAGCTTTCTTTGTAAATCCTGAAATCATTCAGGATTTTCTCGTCTCTTCCGAACAGCATATGTTATTTCGGCTATTTTATTGCTCCATGTTCCACGATCTCACGTTGTACTGCTTGGTTTTTGCTTTTGCTTCTTTACTGCACTCATCTAAAACAATCGAGAATAGAAGCGGGTTTAGAATGCAGCCCTGCCTCACTCCTTTTGCGGTTTTGAAGCTGTGTGACTTCTCGTGCCTTACTCTGACATACTCGTAGTTGATTGTTCTACTGTAATCTGTATAGGATTCTATTCCGTGTATCGTCTTGTTTTTCGTCCCCCGTTCTGTAATATCTTCCATATGACGTCTCGATTTATCCTATCAAAAGCCTTTACTAGATCAATGAAGCATAGATGAACCTTTCTATCCTCCTTAATTGCCTTTTCACTTATTTGTCTTAATATAAAGTTGGCGTCTACTATTCCTCGGTTAGGTCTGAAACTATATGGAATATCTTCCAAAGTTTCCTCCATCCGTCCTCTTAACCTTTTTTCAACTACTCTTGCTTTTCTGCAGTGCTAGGTAGAGACTAGAGAGATGCGTCTGTAATTCTTATAATCTTTTTATCGCCTTTTTTATATAGAGGGGTGATTATTCCTATTTACCAGTCATTCGGTGCATTTCCCAATACTAGTGCTGTATTTATGATCATTCTTCGAATTTCTAACAAGTTCTTATTTCCTGCTTTTAACATGTCTGTCGTTATCCGATCTACACCCGGTGCTTTGGCTAATTTTATTTTACTAATAGTTTCTTGTAGTTCTTCCTTTGTTATGTTCCCTTTTTGTGCTTGCATCTCTTCCCGTATAACTTTAGCTTCATACCTTCTTTCCAGGAGTTCTTTAAAATAACGTCTCCGCCTCTTCATGCTCTTGTCTTCTTCTGTAATTATTTCATCTCCTTCATCTTTTATGTTTTGTATCATACTGTCTTTATCCTGCTTTCCGCCTCTTATAACTCCATAAAACAGTTTTTGGCTTTCTCTGAATGATGTCTCCACTTTATTTCTAAAATCTATTCAGTCGTTTAGCCTCTTTTACTAGGAGTCTTGGGTTCGAATCTCACGCAGTGGTAAAGATTTTTGTAAAGAATTCCCCATTGTTCGAGGTCGGTACTTGAGCGAGTGAAGCCATTTGATCGTTCGGTTAAATTAACGATTCTGTCTGCGGAGTAGTGGCGTGCCCATGGGGGGGGGGGGGGGCTCTGCCCTCTTTCGGTAAAATTCATGGTTCAACATTTAGGTTACATTGCATGAAAATTTTTATTTTATAATTTTTTCAAATGTCAGATTCCAAATTTCCCTCCATTCAGATACTAACCAGAAATAACAACAATATAAAGCCAAATTTTCTGTGCCAATAGGTACCTACCAATTGTTCAGTGCATGCCAACATAAATCTGGTGTTCACGAAATCAGTGAACAGAATATAGTCTTTTAACTTTCCTTCTCTCTTTCTTGCATTCTTCGTAATCTGAATAAACCCGAATAAACATGTCTCTTTATTTTCAAATTTATTGAGGCCAGTAAGAAAAACTACACTAGTTAGGTATATGTAGAGAAAATATCAAGAATTTCATTCTACACGACCCACGCCGTTTTTTTATAAATTTTATTGTTCTACTTTGCACAAAGCGAAAAAAAAATTATTTTATCCAATTCAGTTACGAAATGTCAACATTTCGACATTGATTTTAGTTGTGAAAAGTGGTTCATTTTGTAACTAGTTACAAAATATGCTCCCATTTTGTAACTAGTTACAAAAATATGATTTTAGTTGCGAAAAGTGGTTCATTTTGTAACTAGTTACAAAATATGCTCCCATTTTATCACTCCCATTTTATCACGATGACCCAACTCCTTTTTTAAGAAGATGTGGCATTTACATTTTGTTATCTGAATTGGATAAAATCTTGTATGAAACACGTTGCAAAACATGCCTTTTTATCACACGCCTGGTGATAAAAAGTCCATCATTTTGCAACTCTTTGCATAAATAGCTATTTTTGTACCAGGGGACTACGATTTAATACTTACAGTAAGTGGCAAATGAAATGGACTCACTGAAAATTTTAATAATAAACCTTCGTAGTTTATTAATTTGGCGATAATAAATATTAATTTGCAATTTTATCTTATTTGACATCGTATTAAATACGGTGTCCCTTGCCATAGATTCAAAATAGTGATGGAGTACTCTAGACTTTTAGAGTAAATAAAATAAAGTTATTGGACTGGCCGGGAAACCCCCCGACATGAACTCAATTGAAATCGCATGGGCTGTTATAAAACAAATATAACAAATAAATCAGATTTAAGTAGAAATATTAAAGATTTACGGAAGTATCACAAAAACTGCAATTAAAGGAGTGAAAAGTATGAAAATGAGAATCCAAACGCTTCGAAAGAGTAGAGGACAGTGGATTAATACTGATTAAGTGTGTTTTTAAGTAATTATAAAAACATATTTGTTAATAAGATAATTCTAATTACCTATGTAATTATATTCGAATAATCTTTTAAAAATGTCTAAGCGAAATATATAAACTTTGACTGAATCTATTTTATTTGCCACTCACTGTAATATCACCTTGCAATACTAAACATTTTTTTTAATAAGATTTCCGGTATTTTGAGAAACGAAGGTACTTTACTCTTGAATCAATTTAATATTTTTGGCTCTACCCTGTATACGGCAGCAAATACTCAATTCATTTCATCAGGCGCAGAAACGTTTATCAAGAACAAAATTTTCTAAGAATTACTATAAAATTTTTTTCCATATGTCCAACTTTCTACCGGACGCTGTATAGTTAGGCATATGCATTCTCTAATACTGAACAGAGTATACAGTGTGTCCGCGTGGTAATGTATAAAATCGATAAAATTGTTAAAAATGAGTTTCCGAAAAATCCGTCGGACATGTCGAGCGATTTGTATTAAATTCTATATTTTGACAGGATTTCCTGATTTTTCCCGCCATTTTTCTAATAGCTATGACGTCATCGATATTTTTTTTAAATGGCAACCCCTATTTTTTATTACGTCATTCGAAAGAGCACATTTTTTTACAAATGGTAAGTTAAAATTTATAGTAGGTTGCATTATAAACTTCTTCAGCAAAAATTATTTTATAGTAAAAAAAAATTATTTCTTAGAAAGTAGCACGTGTAACATTAAAATAAAATTAAACTAAATCAGGTGCCATCGTTTGAGAAATAGGGGTACGATCAGGATGAATAAACGGGCTACCTCCTGTTGTGTCCGAACTCTGTCACCAAAACCAATGATGGTGAGTATTTCGATTCGTTCCCTCTCGGATAATCGCACCATTCTTCTTACTTATTTCAGAACGGAAGTTGACAGCGAACTGATCGTACCCCTATTTCTCAAACGATGCCAACTGATTTAGTTTAATTTTATTTTAATGTTACACGTGCTACTTTCTAAGAAATAATTTTTTTTTACTATAAAATAATTTTTGCTGAAGAAGTTTATAATGCAACCTACTATAAATTTTAACTTACCATTTGTAAAAAAATGCGCTCTTTCGAATGACGTAATAAAAAATAGGGGTTGCCATTTAAAAAAAATATCGATGACGTCATAGCTATTAGAGAAATGGCGGGAAAAATCAGGAAATCCTGTTAAAATATAGAATTTAATACAAATCTCTCGACATGTCCGACGGATTTTTCGGAAACTCATTTTTAACAATTTTATCGATTTTATACATTACCACGCGGACACACTGTATGTAGAAATAATTATGAAGTTATCAACAGTAATATAACAAGTGATGCCGTTTTTCCGATAAATTTGGATTGAATAGTTTATGAGTGCTAGTTAATTTGACAATTTCACGAGCCCGTAGGGCGAGTGAAATTTTCCAAAATTAACTATCACGAATTAATTATCCGATCCAAATTCATCACAGGAAAATCGGATCACGCGTTGTATTCGTTAAGACTATATCACGAACAGTTAATTACTATTTATGAATTGTTTTCACTTATTAAAAAGCACGTGTGATTTTTTCACTTGAAAATTGTTTTTATTGGCTGTTGCTAAGAAAATCGATCAATCTGATTGGTTAAGCAAAATGTGAGTGGTATAGTCAGGAAAACTATTTTCCTTACATATTTTTGAAATAGCTTCAGTTTGGGCCAGTTTTACAATATCCTACTAAAGTTAACTTACAGATTTTCCTTGGTATCCTTTGTTAATACAGCTGCTAGCAATAAATATTCAAAAGTTAAAGAACGGTCCTTGCATTGTTAGATGTTTTTAAGAAAAAAAGGCTAGCTACGAGGGGAACTAGAAAAATGATCTACCTAACTATGCATCAAAAAACATTCAATATTTTTATAATTTTTATTTTTCAACATAATCTCCCCTAACTTCAATGCACTTGCGCCAACCTGGCCTACAACGACTTTATACCAGTAGACAAAAATGATTTTCCTTGGTCTTCAAAATAGGCGGCAACAGCCTCTTTCAACTGGTTGTCGTCCAAAAACTGGGGTCCCCTAAGATGTTTCTTCAAATTTCTAAATAAAAAAATTTCGGATGGAGCCAGATCTGGCCTATACGACGGGTGGTCTAGTTCAGAAAAATTACACTCGCCTAGAACTGGTTGAACTTTGATTGGTTTGTGGACATCTTCATGGCGCAAACCAGGGCGATTTTGGTCGATAGCCTTACGTAAATTTTTTAATGTGTTACGGTAGGTAGCTGCTGTTATTGTAGTGTTCTTCGGCATGTATCAATGAGAATAGTTCCCGCTTGATCCCAAAAGACGGTGGCCATGAGTTTCCCAGCTGAAGACTGTGTGTGAGCTTTTTTTGGGGAAAAGAGAGCCCTTATGCACCCACTGCATAGACTCCAATTTTGTTTTTGGGTCCCAGTAATGGACCCAAGTTTCATCACCAGTCACGATCTATCTACGAGAAAAAGTCAGGGTCGGCTTCCAAAGATGCCAAATGATTTTGCGAAATTTCCTGCCTACGCAATTTGAAACTCATGTCGCTGAAACCTTACTCAAGCCCAATTTATGGTGCAAAATCGACAAAACACTTGGCTCCGATATATTCAGTGCTTTAGCAATGGTAGACACTTTTAGACGACGCGACGATCTGCAAGAACCATGGCTTCCACTTTTCTGCTGACTTCAGGATTGATGGCATCTAAAGGTCTTCCGCTGCGCGGATCATCTTCAATGGATTCACGACCCCACTGAAATGGTTTAGACCAATATTTTAGCGTAAAATATGATGGAGCTTCATCCTCATACACTGCAATCTTCCTTGTATGGATATTTTTAGGACTAGTCCCTTCCTTTGTCAAAATTTTTATGACACTGCGATGTTCTAATTTCACAACACCCATTTTTTGTTTCAAAACACTTAATAGAAAAGGTAATAATGAACGAATTCAAATCAAATTTGACACACAAGTAGAAAAAGGTTGTCACTGTTTGTCAGTTGTTTCTGTCATAGTTAGGTAAATAATTTTTCTCCACGACCAGTTGTGAATGTAATAATTCCGAAATCATTTTTAATAATAGAAAGTAAAAATTCTCACTCTTGAGATTTATTCTGAAACACTTGCTTCTTATGTGTTTTGCATGTATTTTCATTCTATAACCAGTGACAGAATGAATATTCCATAATTATGCTCAACGAAATACATAGATTGCCATGGATTTCAAAACTGTCAGTGTCAGATGTAAGTGCGCCGTCCTAGCTGTTTTGATACAAGTTTTAATTTAAATTTAAAAAAAATATTATTAATACAATGTAATATAATTATTTCAATAAATAACTTGTTTTGTTCAGATTTAATTGTTTTTGATTCATACTTTCCGGTCGTGGAGAAAATACAGTCTGTTACTCGGTTAGAATGAAAATTCGGATCTATTCGTGGTTCCTCACGCTCGCTGACGCTCGCGTTCAGAATCTTCCACTCGTATCGAATTTTCATTCTAATCTAGTTACAGAATATACTATTCTAGTTCTCCTCGTAAATAATTAAAGAAGGGGTTTTTCTGTTTCCAAGCGAATTTGTCACGTTTATTTTTATGAATGGCGGTTTTTCACTTTGTAGTTATTAATCAAGTTTTTCATGTGAAACGAAATTAGTGAAGTAAAAAACAGTAATGTAAAAACAAAGCGCATCTATAAAATTTTCCGGAGTATTTACAAAGATTTATTTCTCGGTAACGATGTTTTTATTAATAATAATGCATGCAGCTGTAAAGGTATGCATGTGTAATATGTAATTTCTCATTCTTGGAGCTTGTTTTAGTTTACAATTGTAAAGTATAAAATTTAATTCAAGAACGACAATAAAAAGCCGAGTGTGATTGTATTTGCCTGCATCGTAATCGATTTGTTTTGTTTTCAATGGGCCTTTGCGAAACACAAACAAATAAAATGGAATAAATTGAATTTATTAAATAAATAATAAGCGGCAGCGGCATTCCCACCTGGCCACCTGACAAGTTATGGAAGTTAAAGTTTCAATAGTTTTATAATTGCTAGTCAATAAATAAATCAGAAATGCAATATCCATGTAATTAAATCCATAATTGACGTCAAGTTATTTATTTTAATTATTCTTCGAGATTATATTATTAATATTTTATATAAAAGTCTGCGACGGATGACTCTCATCTACATAAAAAAAAATTAAAGATATGCGAGTAGTCAGGTGTAAAAATAATTCTGATTTGCTAATTATTTAAATATTTCGTATTTCATATTCCAAATTAACTATTCCCATATCCAATATTTTATGTTATGATAATCGGAGTAGGTAAATAAGGTGATTTCCTGGAATGTAGATATGTTTTTTGCGAACATGTGCTATTCATTGCCACCTACAGAAGGCCAAACCTCTTGTTTATACTTAGACACACTGATATAAATAATGCGCATTTCGATCTGAGAATTGTTTTCTTTAAAGATATTTTTCCCATGTTACATAACTATTCCACTTTTTCTTTTTTCCTTCGGACACTACACATTGATCTTAACACTATGAATAATGGAAAATCTGCCTTTAAAAACCTCTCTTAGAGAAATTATTCTTCCAAATAAAAAAACTACTTTAAAATAGCACGCTTCGAGTAATGAATTTTAATACATTTTTAGTTTTATGGTTTAATTATTCACGTAAACCAAAGGAATTCTTTACAAGTGCAGTCGATAAAAATAACACATTATTAATTTTATCATACGTTAATGATTTATGAGAGGAAATTGACGTTTATGGTTCACATTTTAACGAATTCAGTAAGGTAATATTTAAGCTGAAAACAAGAATTAACAGCTGTTGGTCGATCTGAAAACGAAGCTATATTCAACATAACTGCTTATCTTCTGCTTCCAACTTTTAACTTAATTATTTTATTGCCTAAAGAGTTAATTAATTTTATTACATTTTCAAATCTCTTTGGGTTTTTTGGTTCATAATACTTGCTGTAAAAATACAGGAAGTTTCATTTTAGATGTTTTGCTCTGAACATAATTCCCTCATTAAAAAGTTATAAACATGTGGCGAAAACAGATTTGTAGAACACCACCTACTTATGTAATTTAGAAAAGCATTTCAATTGTTTAATTAGGGAAATCAACTGAACTGACTTAAAAAAAATTACAAGCAAGATTATTAATTACTCTCGTTTTCGAAAGTAGCAAATTCACTTTCAAAACAAACACGCTGCACCACAAAAACTAGTTTTAAGTTATGAAGTTATAAAAGCCTTGCAAATGCAGTCGCTTTTTAGTAATATACATAAAATAAAGTAAACACAAAGTTTTTTTTTCCGCTACTGTTTTCACCTACATTTCTTTACAGATCTGCAGTTTAACACGTGCAATTTTGGTTTTTCAGCAGGCTGATTCACACAAAGGTGCTAAGAAAGAACTTTACATTAATTATTGGCGATTTAATTATATTTTTCTCACACTTATTTCTTGTTTTTCGAAAATCTTCAACTAGTTTAACAAGTATTTAACTCTAAACTATCTCTGTTAATTAATGGAATATTATATACAACTTTTTAAAAGTGTTAATGAGTGAAAAATTATGAATATCTCAAATCTGAAATAACACCAAAATAACTTCTAGGATACCTTAAACCTTAAACAAACTTAATTAATTAAATCATTAATTTATAAAATCAAGAATACCTTGTTATTAGACAACCAGTATAACAACTGTCTGATGTGCCATCTATGAGACAGTAGTTGCATTCTTACAAATCTGAGGCTAAATTGATAGGTTAGGATCAGTTAGGATTGTTAGGAAGGTTTTATTCTCGGCTGATGACATTTCGTAATTGTAAGTTTGGCAAGCAAAACAAGAAATTTAAATGTGATGGTATAAAAAAAGAAGTCAAAATTGCATGTCACCGGGTACACATTCCACAACACAAAGCCCAAATAGTCATGTGAAAAATAACAGTCCAAATATAGCATCCTAAGAGAAATGAGGTTATCAAAGTCAACATTGATAATCCTAACATCGATGATTGTTCTTTCGATGTTATTTGCAAATGTGGCGAATATTCTTAGTGTAGAACATAAACGTGAACATGAAGAAACACCGTTCATGGACCAACATAATGTGTTAACAATGACTGATACGGATAACCATCTATTGTGGTTTTTACAAGTAAGAATTAGTGTCCGATAGTTTGGTTTTGTATGTTCATAATTTCTTGTTGTAGATATCGGATATACACATAAGCGTATTTCGAGATCCCTCGAGAATATCGGAATTTAAAGAATTTTGTCATTATACTGTAAATATAATTAAACCACCTGTCGTTCTTGCATCAGGAGATCTTACAGATGCCAAGACGCCCGACAATATTGGTTCTCAACAAATTGAAACAGAATGGATCCACTATCGTAATATACTTAGAGAGTGTAATATCACACAAAAGACTACTTGGTTAGATATAAGGGGCAATCATGGTAATTCAAATCTTTCATAACATAACTTTCCACAACAGTATTAAGATGGATAATTTTTAGATAATTTTAATGTAGTTAATTTACAATCAAAAGAAAACTATTATAGAAATTATTCAATCCAAGGAAAAGCACATCCAAGATCTTACTTTCATCAAATTAAAAAAGATGATGAAATTTATTCTTTCATCGCAATCGATGCGTGTTTAGAACCTGGTCCACGTCGTCCTTTTAATTTTGTCGGATTACTTGATACTACGGAAATTGCTACCATTAATAAAATAGTTGAACAAGTTGAAACAAGCGGAAGCAATTACACAGTTTGGTTTGGTCATTTTCCAACTTCATGTATTCTTACACAAAAAGAAGGTGGAGTTAGGGCCCTTTTAGGTGGACACAAAACGGGACTTGTATATTTATGTGGACATTTACATCAATTGGGAGGGTTGGTGCCCAAAATGTATACTTTACAACAAGCTGGATTTTTAGAACTTGAATTAGGCGATTGGAAGGATAATCGAGTGTAAGTTATTGTTATTAAAACTAATTGTTAAATGTTAGTGAAAGTTTTCTCGATTGATAGGTACCGTTTGTTGGCAATCGATCATGGATTGTTATCGTTTATTGATATTAAGCACCGAGAGTGGCCTGTTGTATTAGTTACAAATCCTAAACATGCATTATTTATTATACCTGGTAAAGAAAATTTGAATATTATTAAGAAGTCCCATTATATAAGGTATTGATTGTTTGTCATGGAAATTGTACTTTTACGTTAAGTTCATTGTTTTTAGAATCCTTGCATTTTCGTTAGCGAATATCGCAATTGTTGAAGTAAAAATTAACGACGAAGATTGGATGATATGTAGAAATGTAAAAGGACCCCTCTATGTTTATCCCTGGAATACTGTTAAATATCTTCATGGCATTCATACTATTCAAGTAATTTTAATCGCATTCAAGTTCTTAAGAGTCCTTAATACTTTGTATTTGTAGGTTTACGTAAGGGATGTAGAAGGCAGAGAAAAATATATAACACAACCGTTTTCTTTGGACGGGACGCAATTGTCTTTCGATATTCTACCAAGAATTGCATTAATGATGAATGCTAGTACACTGGTAAATATATGAAGTTTTTATTTATTTATTTGTTAATGTATAAAGTTTGTAGTTTAAATTCACCTTTGGTGCCTTTGTTATTATTTCGATTTTCCCTCTGTGTTTGTTGCGATTTCTTCATAAACGAATAAAAGGTGAGTAGTAATAATACAACGTGATCAAGAAATACTGTTTCAGTTGGCAATAAAACTAGGGGAATTTTTTGTGTTAACATGCTGAATTAATTAATTTGACAGAAAGTCGGTTAATAGGTTATGTTTTATCGCTGAAAATACAAATAAAATCTAATGTCTTCAATAGTGTGTTGTTACTTTCTGTACATAAATTTAAAACTCAAATGTAACTGTCAACAATACGAAGGAACAAATTACACTGCTATCAATTTCAAATAAAGTTTGTTATTGCTAACTGAAACATTAATTCTTGATCACACTGCAGAAATGAAAGAATGGAATACTAAACCCAAAATTTTGAAGATGGGAAACTTGAAAAACCAAGATTAAAAAGAGGATGCTGCAGGCTGTGGATTCGTAAATTGTGGATTTTATCGACTGTTGATAGAATATTTTGGCCGTTGATACTGTATCCTGTCTATTTAACAATCGGTCCTTGGTCGATTGGTTATATTGTTGAGGACCATTTAGGTGCAATTTTTGCCTGGGGAATATTTGTTAATGGTGCTTTTTTACCAGGATCTTTCACTTATGCTTATGGTTTTATTCAAGTACGTTTTTATTTATTGATTATGCAACGATTTTATTATGTAATATGTTTTAGTTGTTTACATTCCAAATCCCTTTAACTCTAGTCTTGGCTAATGGAGTTGACCATAGGTAACTATAAGAATATTACAAACAAACAAAAATAGTCTACAATCAAATCTGTTTTAGGTTTCAATACCAAGTAGTGAAACCAGCTAACTCAAAAACTGTGTTAGGTCAGATAGGCCTTCACCTGCCTTTTATAATAATATTAAGCATCCAATTACTTATGGCGTATTTCTTCTGGTTGGCTTACGGTACTATGGCCTTTTTATTAGGACCATTACGAACGTGGTCCATCATTATTGCTCTAGTATTATGGCATCAAGCTTTGGGACTTCCTGAAAAATGCACCAGGTATTAATAACATCAATAAATTATTTCTGTTAATTATCTTATTCTGTTGTATTACAGAGAAGCTGCAAGAGTTTGGTCTGAAAGGATAGCATCGGATACGAATTTAAATAGCGGTGTTAGCCCAACAGCCACCTAATTACGTGATTTTTCTTAGTATTTTGTTATGTATGTGATGTCTATTTTTCTAGTAAAATTTTTGTTTGACAAAGATATTTTTGTATTGTAGTATTTGTGCATTTATAATTGTTCCTAAAGCCTTAACAGTGTTAATATGTTGTATAATGTGTTCATTATGTAAACATGTCTATCCATAATGCGATAAATTCTGTCGTTTTACTCAGTGAGACTAACTAATTATGTTGTAATTTTATTAACTGAATTATACACAGCTAATTATACTTCACCCTTTTAGTTTACTAAATATAATTGTTAGAATGGTAATTTTAGCAATAAAAAATTGTGTACGTTAATGTTACCAAATGTGAGGTAACCAAATACAAAAATCAACTGGTAATATTCATTTTTAACGAATATAATGTAAGTTTTGGTAGAGTATATAAGTAAAATGTTAGAAAGACGGATCAAAATGTATTTTAACTATTGCAGTGAAGATTATAAAAAGCAAAATAAATAATTTTAAACATTAGTCATCTTAATATTTTCCGAAAGTTTATTAAGTGAGGAGAGGATGCGAAGAATCCCCCAGTCAGCGGGTGCGGGCCGTCGTACGGAGACTTAACCGCATGCGCCAAAAAAAGAGTCCACAAAACGGCATTACAGTGGCTCGAAACGTGTTGATTTGAACCTTGTATAACTGGTTTCATACACGCGTAGGCGCATTTGTGCAATGATGTGCATACATGATACTATTGAAGACAGGTTGAATTTCCGGCCACATTAAATTGTTGTCACATTGGCAACTCGAATTTATCATGATTTATTTTTCAGTGGCGTCTCATAAGGGAGTGGTATAGGTGTATTTCAAAATTACCTAACAACAAAATCTTTCAACAAATTGTAGTTCTGAGAACTGTTTCAATTCCTACGATTGCCGCTTGCGGACAGGCCTCTATCAATGTTGGTCAGTTGGGTTTGAAGTTTAGTAAGTACCTCCTTTTTATTATTTTTGTGTTTTGTTTGCAACTTGTAATTTTAGAGTAGCCGATGTCTGGTCAATTTGTTTGATCCGGCGATAATGTGTGAAGGCTTTGTGATTCGCCTTTAGGCGGCTTTGATAATATTCACATTGCAAAGGTTGAGGACCGTTGGCAAACGGTTGACTAGTTTGTCTTAGTAATTTTGTGTTTGAGTAAAGATTTTTGTGTTCAGATTGTAGTTCAAGTTTGTCAGTACCAATTCACCTTTAAAGATTTCATTGTCGCAAGTTTTAAGTAAAGTCAAGTTAAAATTTGTGTTATGTTGCATGTATAAAGATTTAGCTTTACTGATTGAATTTTAGTTAAATATTTGTTAATCCTATATTCTGCCTGGGATTGAGGGGCTTAGTTTGTGAATGATTTGCCGTACGTAACGTAAATGTAGTACCCTCAATTCTATCGTCCCATCGTCCCTTAAAGTATGTATCGCATTTATTATTTATTTTTGACGTAACATGTTAACTGTCGCCCCTTTTGTGTATCCATTTTTGCCTTTTTGATTTATTAAATATCTAATTGTCAATTTAGTTTGGTCTTGTCAGTGTTTTCAGTGCCTCCCGATCATATTTTGTGTGTTAGTGTTTTGGTAAAGATTTACGTATACAGTGGGAGCCTGCCTACAAGTTTTAAGAATTTCTGTAAGCTATTTCATTAAGCAAGGTAAGTCACATCTTGCAGCGGGGTCCAGCTAACCCCAACCCCTTCGAGCCCTAGAGGAACTATCTTTGGGTGATTTCCGTCGTGGTGCCCTATTTTTATTCCGATTATGACCACCCCTATTTGAACGGTTTACCGTTTCAAACCCCCCTTCTCCGCTGTTTGCTAGCCGCGCGCCAAGGGACAACAACGTCCTCCATTAAATGTTGTAGTGCACGTGACAAAGTATGGACATATAATATAAATCGCTACGCCATGTTGTAATTCTTGTACTATAATTCTAAAAGCGGAAACTGTAACTTACATATATCTCAGACTAACATTTGAATTAAAAGATGTCAGGAGAATTATCAGTCACAAGTAAACTAAACACAAGACAGTTATATAGAGGAGCTTAATATATTAGGGTGGGTTGGTAAGGGGGTGGGAGGAGGATGACCCCTACAAAATTGGATCGCAATGCCTAACAATCGAAATATAAACTACTAGCATATCTTAGGGTTTTGGTAGTTTCCAACTTAAATTCTATTTTCCTTCACAGCTCGCATCATCCTATATGGATTGAGAAAGACAAAGATGCAAGTTCCTACCTTTACCGTGTTAAATCCTGTTTTTTTAAAAGTTCGAAAAACTTGAATCGTTACAAGCAGACTAATTATTTACCACCGGTTATGTAACCCATATACTCAATTCCAAAGGCTGAGTGCACCTTAGAGTGCAAAAACGATTATTTTTAATATGGCGGGTGATGGGAATCGAACCCACAACCTTTGGTTTTACAGCCCAATGCTAAAACCTCTGACCTACGCTTCACATTGATTAATTTATAATCACACAAGTACCCATGTTTCCAGTTGAATACTACTTTAAAAAAATTTAGAAAACCTACCTGAAATGCGCTGCAAGGCAATTGTTACTGTCACTAGTTGTGTAATTCGTACACTAAATTCCATCTTCCAAATCTGCGTGCTCCTTGTGTCCAAAAAATGCTAAGTTAGTATGGCAGGTATTGGGAATCGAACCCACAACCTTTAGCTTCATAATTTATCTGATCTTTTTTTCCTCATTTGTCTTGGCTGTATCTACAGTGTGTCTCACTTTAGACGGCCCCACCCCAGTATTTTTTTTATATATTATCGATTTAAAAAATTTATTTTTTCTGATTATACCCCTCACTAAATTGTACTTTTAGGGTATGTTACTTTCTACTACGATTTAAAATAAACAGCAAAATTGAAGAAGTCGTATTAGGGATTTTTTAAATCAATAATATATAAAAAAAATACTGGGGTGGTGCCGTCTAAAGTGAGGCACACTGTATACAGCATCTGCGATCTGCGACTAACATCACAAGCTCATGGAATTTCAAATTTTATACATCACTTTCAAGGTTCATTTGATCTACCGGACAAAATTCATACAGGATTTTAGTTGGGTAGAAAATTACACAGCATTTAAGATTCATAAAAATTTATTTATAGGAAATCTTTTATTTACACTAACGGCACAAAATTCTAACCTAATTTTAATTAAAAATTCTAACCTTACCTTACAAATATATCAAGATTCAAACATGATTTTAAAATAAATAAAATAAAACCGTAACCTAAATCAAAATTAACCTTTGCCGTCTAAAACTTCTAATATTTAACAAATTATTTGTGTTTATAATAAATTTTTAACGCCCAAGGTTTTAGACGTTCTAAAATTAATTTTAAAATTTATTCTAAACATTAAAAAACAACTTTATATTCGAAATCTATTTTCAGTATTTAAAAAGTAAATTTCGAATACTGAAGAGTAATTTTGGATGTCTAAAATAACAATTTTAGAGCCAAATGCATCAAAATAGCGGATGTTAAGTGCAATATTCAACATTATGACGCATTAGACTTCTAACGCTTAGGATAGAAAAAAAACAAAAACAGTTTTATTCAAAATACACACATGAAAGTAAATAAACAATATATACATGAAGTCTTCTTTTCTTCACGAGCAGCTGAGGAAGATGGACCAACTTAAGATTAACCAATTGGATTGAATTGGTTACAACGTTTTAATAATAAATAAATTTGTAATTCAAAATCTTACGTAGAATTGAGAAACAAAAAATAAAACAAAGCTATTACAAAGAGTTTTGCAGCAATTCAACTTAAAAATATTAAAGTTGAAAATTTAGACATTATTTTAATTTTTAGAATAATTTTAAAAAATGAGGGATCTCCTTGATTAAATGTGACGATCTGTACATAATTTTCTACGTAAATTTTACCAAAGTCAAATTATTTACTATCTCAGAGATGAACTGAATGCGATTCCTTGAGCAAACGATCATAGTAAATTCAGGAAAATGGGCAACAGAATTATTTTTTTTAAATTAATGTTTTTTAATGTTTATGCCGTATTAAAAAGACCCAAGACAAAAAATTTTTTTTTTTAATAATTAAGAAGCGTAAAAAAGGGTCGGAATTTCAAATGAAAAATTTTCCCGCCAAAACGAGCACGTATTGCTGTGACGCAAGGTATCTTAACTCTCCTAGGTAGGCTAGCTCAAGGTATCTTAACTCTCCTAGGTAGGCTAGATTTTGCACGTCGCCTGCGTGACGTCACAAGTGGAAAGCACCCCATTCAGCCGTTGTATTGTTTGTCGGAAATCAAAGATAATCAAGTCTACTTTTATATTGTTTTTGGTCAAATTAATGCTAACTTTGAAAAATTTGAATACAATAAGGGCTGTAGATGTGTGAATCGCCTAATGTTACCTACGTATCTAAATTAAATATTTATGGTAAATGGTAATAATAACACACACGACTTGTTTCTGTGTTAAATTTGTGCTTCCTAAAGCATCGCTCCACCCATATATTTCTAAAAGACTTGCCCTTAGGGAAGCAAAAAAATGAATATTTTGGTTTTTTTAGCGATGTTTTTACAAAGACCCACGGCGCAGCTTGCCGGCATCTTGAATAGTTGAATCAGGGATTATGGAAAAATAAATAGCCCTGAGTTGAGCTAACTGCACGACATATAATTTCCTATAATAATTAATGTACCTACACAATGCACAATGTATTAAAATATAATTCAATCGGATGTTTTCAAATAAATTTACCTTTCTGTTTTTCTCGAACCTTTTGTACAGCAAATTACTACAAAAATATTAAACTCTACCTATTTCACTCTAAACAACCAAAACGGCGTTTATCGGCACGTTGTTTCTCTAAGAAACTTTCTAACCGAATGATGACAGATGACAGATTCCACTTGTGACGTAGGCGTACCTCCCCTCCGACCGCACGCGTCCCTCGCCGCGCTTCTCATTACCCCAGTAAGCTAGCCCAAGGTATCTTAACTCTCCTAGGTAGGCTAGCTTACTGGGGTAATGAGAAGCGCGGCGAGGGACGCGTGCGGTCGGAGGGGAGGTACGGCTACGTCACAAGTGGAATCTGTCATCTGTCATCATTCGGTCAGAAAGTTTCTTAGAGAAACAACGTGCCGATAAACGCCGTTTTGGTTGTTTAAAGTGAAATAGGCAGAGTTTAATATTTTTGTAGTAATTTGCTGTACAAAAGGTTCGAGAAAAACAGAAAGGTAAATTTATTTGAAAACATCCGATTCAATTATATTTTAATACATTGTGCATTGTGTAGGTACATTAATTATTACAGGAAATTATATGTCGTGCAGTTAGCTCAACTCAGGGCTATTTATTTTTCCATAATCCCTGATTCAACTATTCAAGATGCCGGCAAGCTGCGCCGTGGGTCTTTGTAAAAACATCGCTAAAAAAACCAAAATATTCATTTTTTTGCTTCCCTAAGGGCAAGTCTTTTAGAAATATATGGGTGGAGCGATGCTTTAGGAAGCACAAATTTAACACAGAAACAAGTCGTGTGTGTTATTATTACCATTAATATTTAATTTAGATACGTAGGTAACATTAGGCGATTCTACAGCCCTTATTGTATTCAAATTTTTCAAAGTTAGCATTAATTTGACCAAAAACAATATAAAAGTAGACTTGATTATCTTTGATTTCCGACAAACAATACAACGGCTGAACGGGGTGCTTTCCACTTGTGACGTCACGCAGGCGACGTGCAAAATCTAGCCTACCTAGGAGAGTTAAGATACCTTGCTGTGACGTATGTAGCCGAACGCGTCAGCTGCATAGATAACCAATAATAGTCAGCTGTCAGCTGTCAGCAAAACATACGCGAACGTTGTAGCGCGACACGCGATATTTAACATGTTTATTTACCTCCTTCGCCTGTGAAAATTAACAAGTACTACTTCTACACCAGGCAAGATATTTCTATCTATACCTAATGAATAGGTACATGATACTAACCTTAAATTTTTTCCAGTCACTTTGACACTGCAGAGTCTATTTTATGCATATTACCAGGCAACACCGATCCGTGCGGCGTGGTACGTCACATGCCGTTTTCGATTTTCCGGCGGTAATTCAAAATTGCTGAGATAATTTTCTATTTTTTTTCGGGGATAAAATTTTTTTTTATTATTTTAAATATTATGTAGCTTATAAGTGACCCCTCAACTACATGTAAAAACGATTTCACTTAATTTATAAAATTCAGTTCTTTAGCCTATTATTTTACGTAAACATTTTATTAATGAAAGTGTTTAATCGGCGTACTTTTTAAACAGCTTTGAATTCTCCAACAAAATCACCAAAAAATTGGCAAAATTTGCAGATTTAATTTTAATTCACATAATTTACATAAGTTAACTTGTAAAGAATTTGATATTTTGTACAAAAATGTTTATTCAAAAACACTTAACTAGTGACTACCTACTTTCGAAGATTTATTTAATTGGCTATTATACGCGTAACAATAGACATTATTTAATAAATTTTAAAATCTTAACCAATTCTAATTTAAAAAATATTCCAAGCCGAATCAAAAATGAAATGTATATATAGTAAATAAACAACATTTATCAACTTGGTCATTTGTTAATTTAAATCTGGCATTCCAATCCACGTAATCAATCAAGATGGAAAGGCCAAAAGACCAAAAATTAAAAATAGACGAACAAATGTGGAAATGAAACAAAGAAATGGATAAATTGGAAATACAACAAACCGAAAATTACAAACAAACAAGTGAGTGAGTTGCTACAACCTGAAGAGAAAGAATAGATAACAACAATATCAGATGAAAATGAACCAATCGATGTAAACGACAAAATAAACAACGACCAATTGAGAAAAGAAAAACTGCACGAAGCAATAAACCAAAAGTGGAAAATCGGCAGGACACGATATGGAAGATATGGAACACAAGTAAAATTCCAAAAGACTAGGAATTAAGAAAAATATTACCGCTTTATAAAACATGAGATTAAATTGTCAGAATTATAGAGGAATTAGTTTGATTAGTACAGCCCGTAAGCCTTATGAACATAAACTAAGAAAAGGTGTCGAAGAACAATTAATTAATTCACAGAGTGGGTTTAGAAAGGGTCAAGATATAGATAGGGCATTCGACCGAGTACCGAGAAATATGGATTGAAATAGCCTAACAAGAAGAGGAATAGAACGAAAATTAATTAATGCTATTAAAAGTATATGCAAGAATAACAGAAATTATGTTAGAAGAAAACACGCGCGAATTAAGACAGGGAGGAGTCCTAAGTTCATTGTTGTTCATCACATTTATGGATGATTTTATAGCTGAGACCAGATGACCAGATCAAGAATGAGCGAGTTACAGATAGGATTTAAAAACATGGAAAAGATAAGCATAACAGACAGGGCCGTTCCTGGCGGGGGTGCAGCACGTGCACTCGCACGAGGCAGCAGAAATTCGGGGGCGGCATTTTTCCACATCAAATTTTATAAATTCTAAAAAAAATTTAAATTCCTTGTAAAAGCCAAACTCTAAACTACATTTTAGATAGTAGTAAGTTAAATTTAAAATTAAAACTAGTAGTTAAGTCAAAATGTAGCGTATCATCCATACCTAATAGCTGAATTTGCATCCAAAAAATTTCGTTTTGCTTTAGCTTTATTATTAATCACGTAAAATTAATGTAACATTTTTTTTATTTATATAATTGTTTGGTCAATACTTTTTATTTTATTCGTTTTATTTGTGTTAATTTTTAGTTAAGAGCTAACAGTGATTTTCATTAACGATTTGTTGGTAATAAATTGCAAAAAAGTGAATGTTTTATTCTTATTTGCATTTTTTAAATTTTGTTAAATATTTAAATATAATGCTACTAAATTTACGACTTTTATAAACGACATAAGGGGGCGACAATTTTATCTTTTGCACGGAGCGGCAAAAATCGCAGGAACGGCCCTTATAACAGAATGCACGTTCGCAGCAAGTGAGATGGGATTACAGGGAAACTCTTGATAAATACACCGTGAAAATAAATTACAGAAAAACTACGGCCACGTAATAGCAAAAAAAATAGAAATAAATATAGAAGTCCAAAATAATAAAAATAGAACAGGCAGTCGAATTTGTATATTTGGGAGTTACAATAAATAAGGAAGGAAGACACGAAAGTGAAAAAAAAAAGAATAGATAATACAACAAAATTGTACTACTCAATAGCGAACACCTTTATAACTAAAAAAGAAATCTCAAGGAAAACAAAAATTACAGTTTACAAAACTATGTATCAACCGACCTTAACTTTTGGTAGTGAATCCTGGATCTTATCAAAAAAAAAAGAAAATAAATTGCAAACCATGGAAATGAAGTACTTAAGAAGAGTGAGGGGGTCACAAGAAGGGACAAGATAAGGAGTCAAACAATACGAAATGATTTAGAAGTTGAAACGCTTACTATAAAAGCAAAACAGAAGAACTACAGTGGTTGAGGCATCTCGAAAGAATGGGCAACGATAGACAAGTTAAAAGAATATGGGAGGCAAGAATTACAGCTAGAATAACTAGAGGAAGGCCACAAAAAAACATGAAACCAAACAATGGAAGAAATACTACAACAAAGAGATGTAACTTGACAGAACAAGAATTCGTTCGTGCTAAAGAAGAAGACGTTTAGTTTAGATAATAAGTTCAGTTAATCATGAAGTATCGAATATGTTAGTTGTAATATTTGTAAATTTGTAAATGTACTAAAATACCTTTACACCCTACGGGTAGGAAAGGTTTCTGAAGGAAAATGTGCAATCTTTAATACTACTAACCTAAAAATAATCGAATTATTTGTCACCAATTAAGCCAATTAAGGATTTGAAGTTACATTTTGGCATTTGGCAAATTAACTTCTTAGTTATGAAAAAAAAAATTAAAGCAATGAAGCATTCAAAAACTACAAAAATAACGAAGGAACTAAGTAAAAGCAGACTTTGATCGTGTTAAGGAAAGCGAATTCAGTTACCTTTGTTGTAATCGTCCTTTTCTTGTACGTTCTCCTTGCAGATTTTTGTAGAAGTTGTCCTGGTATAATTCGTGTGCTCTAACAGCTAGCTACACCTTAGTAATCACAACATTCACACAGTTACCTAAATTTACAAAATTAGGAAAGATAATTCGCTCTTTAGCCTTGTTTGCTTCTGCTGTATAGTATTTACTTTGAATTAATTATTTCTACCTAAAGCTAAATAGTTCATACCTGAGATTCTTTTCAGGATTTTAAAACAACGTGCACAGCCAATATATAATGTTTTTGAAGCCAATATTAAGAAGGGTGTTAAGCCAAACACTTAATTTAGGATATGAAATTATAAGTTGCATATTTAAGAAGAAAATGAGTACATTTAATGTCTCAATTTGTTACGATGCGACTGCAGATGATTACAAATAAGTAGGTACTACCGCTCCTTTTTTTAATTGTGCCCCCCGCCTCCCCTGGGTTAACCAGGATCTTCACTAATTTTTATATTATATTTCTATTTATAAAACATTTAAACATAAACAAGTAATATACAAGTGGAAGAGATTATTGTAGTCCCAATTATATCGAAATAAATTAAGATTTATTTCATTTGAATAAATTTTTTATTTATCAAACGTTTCGAACGTTAAAGTTCTTCGTCAGTGGGTTTAAAACAACAAGATATATCTAAAAATGAAAATACATAATTAAAATAATAAATTGTCATCTTCGTATATATTATTATATTATATTACTTGTAAGTACTTTTTAAATTAAATTTCTTTCACTTATTTATTATTTTAATTATGTATTTTCATTTTTAGATATATCTTGTTGTTTTAAACCCACTGACGAAGAACTTTAACGTTCGAAACGTTTGATAAATAAAAAATTTATTCAAATGAAATAAATCTTAATTTATTTCGATATAATTGGGACTACAATAATCTCTTCCACTTGTATATAACTTCGTTTTAGTCCATATTTTCAATTTTATATTCATAAACAAGTAATTACATACATTTAAAGAATTGGACAAATTTCTATGAAAATAAAAAGTAACGTTAAATATTTTTAGACTAAAAATTCATCTTAACTACGCAGTCATTTAAATGCAGTTCCTAAATTTGTATAGAGTGTGATCGATCACGTCATGTATTCACCACTCACCTTTGACTTACAACATCCAGCGACGTCTCTGAAGACTGAAGACACCCGCCTTCCGACGATAGAAATTTGAACATAATCGTAACTTTCATTTTCAATAAAATTTAGACTTTTCTATAAATATATTATTTCAAAACCATTGTTAAGAGACCACTCTTAAAACATTACAAAGAGTAGTACTAATTATGTGCTGCAGAAAGTTTCCCAAAAGCAAATTGTAGAAAATCTTCTTGGAAACAATATCCAATTCTCTAAAATAATTTGAAAAATAACCCTAAATTACTATTAGCAATAACTACCTTGCTTTTAAATATGTTCCCTTTAAAGATTTACAGAAATTAATTAATTCGGTAATTCTGCTATATTAATTAGAATATTTGTTGAATATGTTTTTAGCTAATTAGATTTTAATATCTAAACAGTTAGCCACTGGCTTGCACTAAGAAGGACGAAGCATAAGAAACATAATTTTGTCTGGTTTCAATATTATATATCACTTTCTTCTTATAAAATGTAATTTTGAAAAACCAATGTTTCACAAAAATTGATCCTCAGACACTTGCTATTCTATAATTTAAGCCGTTTTCCTAAACACTTTATATCAAAACGAATTCCAAAATTCAACAATTTTGAAGTTAATTTAATATTTCAGCTTGCCTTTAAAAACACGAAAACTGAGCTACTATTGTTTTTTCACTTGCACAACTACTTTAAACGAAAAATGTAACACCTAACATAAACTTTATTACAAGTTTTCCTAATAAACACGGAACTACACTTAGTAATTCGTTTCTATATTCCACTCTTTCCTCGAATGGCCTCTAATCTGGCTTAATCAGATTAAGAAAGTGACTAGACAAAAGCAAAAGTGATTCTCCCCAATTCAAGTGAATCTCTTGCCTAATTAGCAGAAACTAACGAGATACTGACCAACTAGGGCCTTTGCTCCCGTTATACACCACTAATAAACAGAAACAAAATCTCGGGTAGCAAAGATGTGCGTCGTAATATCGTGGAGTATGAGGGTCGTCAACCCCATGAAAGGACGGTTACTGTACCCCGACTTCCAGAATTATCGCCGACCATAGATGCATATCCTAAACCTGTACCTATAGTTCTCGGGCAAAAAAAGGAGGAGCATATTAGGGATAGGAGTGCATAATTAACAGAGGCTAACCAGATACTGACCAATTAAGGCCTTTGCTCCCGTTATATACTGTTAATAAACTAAAACGAACTCCGATCGTACATAGATGGGTGAGGCAGCGGCTTACCCCAATCAAATCCGGTCCAACAGTGGCGACTTCTTCAAGCCAAGAGTGTCTTAGGTACCAAACGCTTTGCCCCGTCCAACTCACCAATCCCAGAAGGACCATTGTTGGAACGCGTAAGCAGCCTAAACACCCGCGGTCGGATATAAAAATACCCAACTAGATATAATAAATATATCAAGTGCGGTGTGGCATACTTCGCCGGGTGCTAACCGCGGTAACCCCACCTAACGGACAACCAAGACGAGCCAACTTTACCCAAAACATAGATGCACAACCAGACCAGTTTCTAGTTCTCGAGCAAGAAAGAAGAAACATAGAAGAGATGGGAGTGCACAATAAACTAAAACGAACTCCAATCATACATAGATGGGTGAGGGAGCGGCTTACCCGATCATAATCCTGTGGCGACTTCCTCATGTCAAGAGTGCCTATGGTACCAAACGGTAACCCCACCTTAACGGACAACCAGTTGGGCCAACTTCACCCCAAACATAAATGCACAACCAGACCACAGTTTCTAGTTCTCGAGCAAAAAAGAAGAAACATAGAAGGGATGGGAGTGCACAATAAACTAAAACGAACTCCAATCGTACATAGATGGGTGAGGGAGCGGCTTACCCGATCATAATCCGGTGGCGACTTCCTCATGTCAAGAGTGCCTATGGTACCAAACGGTAACCCCACCTTAACGGACAACCAGTTGGGCCAACTTTACCCCAAACATAAATGCACGACCAGACCCCAGTTTCTAGTTCTCGAGCGAGAGGATAGAAGGTAAAGGATCGCGAGGGAAATGATGAGATTACTTAATATGGGGGAGAAACCTGAATTGACATTAGAACTTAAATTTTAAAACGAAATGAGACCATACGAAGAGTACAAGGAGAACGATTATGCAGATTAAAATAACTTAAAATCGTCTCAACACCAACTGATATTAATGAGAAATATATAAAAAATTGCAACTAAACGAGTATTTGTCAGTTTGAATTTTGTAAAAGCACGTTGAAAAATTAGTTAACGCCAAATAAGTTAGGTTAAGTAAAAAAAGAAAATCGTGAAAGAATTGCATTTGAAAATATGGAAATATGATTAATAAGTAGGTAATTGAGTGTTTAGAAAAACTTACTTAATTTAGATACTTAAAATTTCAAAAAATTATAATTTTATTGTAACAATTTAAAGAGGCAAGAATTAGGAGAATAGAATTCTATTTTACAAAATTACGACTTTGAAAAATATTGAGATTTACACGTATTGATATTATTTGTTATGTTATGAAATTACATGTATGTAAATTTAACACAGCGTTTTACTAAAATATCGTATATATAGAAAATTTGCCATTTCGAAACCTGCATAGAATCACAACTTTTGTGAAATAATTACGCAATTTATAATTTTGAATACCTGTAAAAGAACAATTATTCTTCTAGGTATGATCGATCACACTTTGTACATTAACCATCTGCAGTTTTTGCATCCTATTTACCTATTGTAATTACACACACACACACACACACCTACACACACACACACCCACACACACCCTATCAATTTACAAAATTAAGAGAAAGCTAATCTAAAAGATATTCCATTTGTTAAGTAAACTTCGGCCTGAATTCTGTGGAAAAAGGAAAAACAGATAAAATTATGATAATTTTTATTTTCTTGTAGTTTACTCAACGTAGAACAAATAATAATTATGTTTTATTGCTCAGTATCTATTTCACTTTAATCAAATATTACTTTACAGTTTCTCAAACTGTCTGAAAATAAATATATTTGTAGGCAATTTACTAGGTTGGAAATGGCCATACAGGAAAGGAAAATGTGATGGACCAACATGGATTAGCAGTTGTGAACGAAAACGGAGAAAAGTTTATTGATTTTTCTAAGACAAATGGCCTAGTTAATAGTTAATTGGCGGTATATTTTTCAAACATAAGAGAGTTCTTAAGAACCCGAGTTTCCGCCACACGTGTTCATCACCCGATGAACACTATAAGAACCAAATTGACTCCTTAATGATCGAAGTAAAATGGAAAAATTCGTTACGCGATGTAAGAGCGATGAGGGGTGCCGACACAGCCTTCAACCACCACCTCGTAAAAGCAATAATAAGAAAGATAAGCTAACAACATAGAATAACAAAAACATACCAGCAAGATCTAAATTTAACCTCGCAAAACTAAACAATATCGAAGGGGACAAAAAAATATATATTCTGTATAGGAGTATTCGATCACCTTAGAAGTCCTCCCGTAGAGAATGTATGGCAAGTGTATAAAACGGCAATTAACAAGAGAGACCATGGATATAAAACCATAAAGCTCGTGTTACAATAAACGCAATCGAAGGAAGGCAAAAATAAAAAATAAAATTATTAAACACGAGGTACAAAAATGATGAAAGAATTACAGTAAAATTATTGCAACAAAAATAAGAGGTACCTTCAAGACAAACGAACAAACATGGAAAATTTAATGGAGGAAGCAGAAGAAGCTGCTCACAACAAAGATATGAAAATCCTATATAAGATAACTAAACAAACAAATCCAGATCAAGACTTAAAGGGGGAAATTACGAAGTATATAAAACAGACGGAGAAGTAATGGAAATATACTGACAAAATATTTTACAGAGATCTACAAAGTAAAAGAAATCAAGGAAGAAATAAATAACAATATGGTAACCCAAAAACTTGTAAGCAAGAAAAGCTCGCCGCAAAGGGCGAAATAGAAGAAACGCCTAAACAAATAAAAAATTTAAAAACACCACGCATAGACGAAATAGGAATCGAATTGCTAAAAATAGATGAGGAGAGCACAATAGAAATATTGTACATACTAGTAAACAAGGCTTAATCCGCAGAATGGATCCCAGATGATCGGACACAGGGCATACTAATAAAGATACCAAAGAAGGGCGACCTAACTGGATGCGAAAACTTTAGACCCATAATGCTTCCATCAACAGCAAGTAAAAATTATGACCACATTAATTTTGAAGAGAATGAAACCTGCCATAGCCATCAAGCTAAGGGATTTATGGAAAGGCGTTCGTGCATAGATCTGTAGTCTGTAACCAAGGGTAATAGAACAAATAATAGAAAAGGGACAAGACAAATGTGTTAACTGTAACAAGGCATTCGACTCAGTTTCAAGAAATGTAAAAAATACTGAAGTAATATGGTCTACCTGACAAATACATAAGAACACTCAAACTAATGTGTGACAACTTCTCCGCAAGAGTCGAACATTCAATGAAACTATCACAGGAAATCTATATAAAAAGTTGCATTCTGTCCCAATACCGTTCTTTATTATTATCGACAGGTCGTGGAGAAACTCGCGTTCCCACAGTTGAATACTTTATAAAGAAAATTAACCAAAAATTTTATCGTAACATACATCAGCATAGTGGCGCAGTGTTTTACAATGTTGGCAACAAATCATTGCATATAAAACTTAACTACCTGACCTTTTAAATAGTGATAGTGAGCAGTGCTAAAAGACAAGGTCTAAGAGACCCATTAGCGATTTAGGCGTCAAAGTATCATCGAGTTCTGCCATGAAATAGCATAAGTAGGTACTGAACTGGCGTAACCTACATTAAATATACAAAAGGGTCGTGCGAAATACAGAGGATAACAAATCCCAAATAAATTGGGGCATTTTCAGCAAACTGGATGACTTGGAGAGTTTGCAAATGATATGTGCTTGCCCACACCGAATAAAAAGCTAATGTAAGGAAAGTTAAACAAGTTAAAACCTAGAAGCAGAAAAGGTTGGCTTAACGATAAATGGGAACAAGACAAGAATTCTCTCAAATGCAAATAAAGAAGAACCAACGATAACACTCGGGGACTTAGACATAAAGAAAGTGGACTATTTAGGTAATTCGATAGATACCAACGGCGGCGCATAAAAAATATAACCAGAAGAATAGCCTTAGCACAAACAACATTTGGTATGCTAAACAAAACATAGAGATCAAAAAACATTCTGATCAAAACAAAACTCCGTCTATGCAATACAACCATTAGAAGTTTGCTACTTTATGGGGCAGAAACATGGGTTAGAAACAAACAAAACATTAAGAAACTTCAAACCTTCGTTAATAAATGCCTTAGATACATACATCGAATAAATTTGCCCGAATAAATATCAAGTCGACATCTGTGGGAAATTTCAAATGAGGAAAAGATCTAAACCACAATTAGAAAAAAGAAATGCGACAGGATAGAACATACACTTAGAGAACCATATAACAAGATAGCAAAACAAGCATTAGAATTTAACGCACAAGGAAAGCGAAGAATAGGTAGACCGAAAGATACCTGCCGAAAGACCTACAATTACAAAATCTATCACGGAGCAAAGCCAAATGCATAGCACAGGACATGGAAAAATGGAAGAAAAGAGCAATAGAAACGAACTCAACCCATGGTGGGCAGGACTAGCAACTCTGCCATCCACTTTGCTTTTGAAACGCCCCCTCTGGTGCCATTTGCTTCTTAAGGAACTACAGGAGTAAGAAGAAGAAGTAGGGAACTTATAAGGTATTGGTTAAGACAGTTACTTCTCATTCATTCGCACCACTTCTAATAAAACTAATGAATAAAAATGTGTTCTTACCTGATACCTATATTGAAATGTTCTCAATCCGCAGTCTTTTGTTGGTCCAGGGCCATCCATGGTGATCGATATTCTCATTCTTTCATCTGCTCCAATGTCACAACCCCCATCATCCTCGTTCCTCAAATATCCTCTTGCTGTTTGAGACACGGCTTGGTTCTCAGCCCATTATAAATTTGTTCGTATTTGCAGGTTTATATCAATGCTGTAACAGTTACGGTATATACAATCATGAACTGTATTATTGATGAACTTTATATTATGTTCGAAAATAGAACCACGGGACCGCGGTTAGTTTTTTTCAGGAAACCGGTACTATTTACGAACGCGGTTCCTGAACACTGTGGTCAAACTTGCTTACCACAGTAACCGCGATTTGAACGCGGTTTCGTGGTAAAATATTGTGATATAACCTTAAACTCACAGCTACTACACACTACAGACTATTCGCGCAAGAAAGTGACAGTTGTTTTATAGGTTATCTCAGTTATCTGTAACCACACCGTTCGAAAATAATAACGTGAACCGTAACCGTTCAGGAACCTCGAACCATAACCGCGGTCCTGTGGTTCTATTTTCGAACATAATATTAGTTCATTCTTTTCAATGCATGAAATCCAAATGTTATAGACCAAATAGTAAGATTTTTTTCAATTCTTTCACATTAATTAAAAACGAAGTTTAAATTTCCAAAATTAGAAGAATTTAGATTATTAGGAACTTACGAATCACCCCAGTAATAAAAATATAACTTTCTACTAAGTTCAGAATATTGTTACAGGTAAATCCGTCTCCATCATTGCTACATTTCCTACGTTACATAATTTATTAGAATGACATGTTAAACAATGAATGATACTAAAAACAGCCGACCATATGTATCTTATGAAACCTCTTATCAAATATTCCAATTTTTGTCTGCGACTGGTATTTCGGATAAGTAGGTACAAGAGACCTGCTGATACGCAACTAATAACTAATTATGGAAAAAAATCACCGAAAATGCTTAACTATAAAAAATAGTTTTTTAAAATATTTCGAGGCGGTTTTTGGTTTATTATTCTACAATTTACCCATTTTTTATGTTTCATAAATAAAGAATTTATTACCTATTATTTATAATCTAATAAATCCTACCATCTTTATTTGCACAAACTATTAAAATTCAATAAATAGTCTTCGATGAATTGTGTATATTAAACTAATGAATATACTCAAATAAAAATATGAAGCTGGGGTACTTCCTTGGGACTAATTATATAACGCTAATGATACTAATAAAAGTAAAATCAGGAAATAACAAATAATTCAACAAAATAATATAAGTGACAAAAAGTGTCAAGTGGAGAGAATAAAATGACTTACAACTTACAATAAAAGGCTTATAATTTTTAAAGGAAAACAGGGAGTCCTAAATAAAATGCTATTAAACAATAACTTGCATAATTTAATAACCCTTACCATTTTGATGCACTCAAATGTCACTATAATTTAACGATAATTTATAAGTTTACTTTGACGATGTTGCACTGAGTTCTGCACATTTCAACGTTCAATATTAAAAGAGCGAGAATGTTACAAATTATCAGAAAGCCAGTTTTGTGAAAGGTTTGAACTCGTTTTGGGCAGAGATGATAACGAATAAATATTTGTTAAACGGCCTTGTATTCATGTTTTATCAAAAAGTTGCATGTCCTCTACGTTGAAAAAATGTTTCCTTGTATTTAAAATTGCATTTTATTGTTTTATAATTCAAAATGTTTCAGTTTCAGAATGTAATTTGTGTTCGCCAAACCTGAATTTTGATTTAAAATACTTTGAAATTTCCCAATTTATTTATTTATAACGTAACACAAATTTTTAAGTTTGCTGAAATATTTCTAATGTATTCCTTAACAAAAACCAACAAAATACCAATGATGAAAGGATCTTCGTCCTAATTAAGGCTGTTTTTGAATTATTTCCAAACGATTCTTAGTCTTAAAAGTATTTAAATTTAAAAAATGTAGAAAAATATTTGTAGGTCTGTGACGAGAACGGATATTTTTTAATTTTTATATTTTACCTTCCATTTAGTATAATATTTTAGTCGCCCTATTAATTAACAACATTTTAGTTCATTTTGACCATGTTTTAACAAAAACATTATAACTTTCTTTATTTAGGATAAAAAGTTTGAACATTTTTTCGAAATAACCACTTCAGCATTTGAATTGAACATTTGAACATGGAAATACGTTTTTTAAATTTGAAATCGATAAACCTTGCAAAGTTTTTAAAAAGGAGGAACATTATTGTTTCAATTTTTGTAGGATTTGTTATTCGATTTTTGAAAGTGAAAACTGGAACTTAGAAATTAATTGTTTATCTCGTTCTTTAATTTCAAAAATCCTTCTCTTGGAAATGTGATTTAAATAGATATTTTTGAAATTAGTTTTTGCAGGATTCTCAAATTCAGCCTTGCCCTTTTTCATACTCATATACCCTGCGATGCATTATTCCAGATATCTTCCTTGGTGACCCTTGTTTGCCCTTGGACAAAGCTTGACATTTTAGAAAAATTGCAGAATTTTTATTTGCCACCTTAGAAAATAAGAACTGATTAAGATTTCCGATTTCAGTTTTAAACTCTTTAAGGTAGAAACTTTAGAAAGCCCTTTTTTAAGCTAAGCAAAAAACCCTAACATTTTGAAATACTAAATTAAAGATATAAACATCAGATTTTTAATTTATTCAAAACGTAAAGTTTTAAAACTTCAAGTTATGGATATGTCCGAAACCGTTGGCTTATTTGATTCTAAAAATTTAAGTAGGCACTTAAATTTCTAATATAAAATTTGATATTTTTGTTGCCCAATTTTAAAATACTTAGCCGTAATACTGTGTCATTTAGAATAATTAGAATTTTCTTGAACGTTTACGCTATTATTTCAGCTTCAAATTTTCAAAATAGTGAATTTAGTCTCAAAACGTGAATTTTTAGAATTAATTCTAGGACTAAGTTTAATGCCAAGAACCCCCTCACTAATAAGTGAATAGATTTTAGAAGGTGCAAAGCCAAAGAATAAAAGAAAAGGGGAGGCCTTTGCCCTACATATAATTATATAGGGATTTCTACAAGCTAATAATAACAATAATAACATTGTCACGGACTGTGCCTCTAATTTATCAAGATGTTTTCAGTTAAAAAAAGTAATATGTAGTAAAATTTATTTTAGAACGGAAATGAATTTACAGTATTTCCATTTCCATACTACGACTTTTCTACTACTGCCGAACTTACGTAATTTGTGATAAAATCATGTACCTACTTTCTTTTTTACCAATAAACATCAGGATTCTTTAATTAAATTGTGTTTTCTACAACAACAAAAAAAGTAACGATCAATATTTTTAGTGTAATGTGTTCTATAGGAAATAAAAGGAAGTTTTTGAAAAAATGGTTAATGGTTAGGATTTATTTAAGTTTTTATTTGTTGACGTAATGTTTAAAATACGTTTTACCTTCAATAAACAAATAGTAATTAACGTCACAAGTCCGGGAACTCATATTTTACAGTACGAGTAAGATGTTTAAAGACGAGGCGACGCAAGGAGCCGAGTCTTGAAACTCGAAACGAGTACTGTAAAAAGAGTTCACGGACGAATGTCGTTATGTATTTTATTTCATACTGTCAACAATTTGATTTTTAATTTTTACATGTGACGCTTTTTCAAAACGTCAACATGTGACATTACTGTGTCAAAGCCGGTAGGTGTGGCTTGGTTAGACTTTTACGGGCTCTGATTGGGTGCATAAAATAACTGTCCGGAAAATGTTGCCAAGCAACATTTTCCGGCTCTGATACCGTAATAGCTCATTTTCCGGACACAAAATGGCGCCGGGAAACTGAATTTACCAGACAGTATGAAATAAAATATGTATCCGACTGCCGACTTAATAAGGGACCAGGTTCGTTCTGCAGAGCTTATAGGTCAAAATTTTAACTCACATGTTCTAAGATTCTTTGACAGATCGCTTACTTAGATAGAGCCATTTTGAAGCAAGCTACCTCTGATTGTATCGTTTAATCGAGAATTAATAGATCAACGTTATTTCTGAAGTTGTAAGTTGGGTTGCCTATTCAAATTGTTAAGGGGCGCGTCTTATGTGAATCACCCTGTGTAGTCTTGGTTAAGACGCCAACTTCTCATTAATTCACACAATTCTTAATTATAAACGGTAATTAATAAAACTGTGCACTTACCTTGCGCCCAGCTTGAAAATGTTGGCACTGCAGCAGTCCTTTATTGGTGCAATCCCATCCACGGTGAAAATGTATTCTCCTGGTTCTGTCGTTCCCAATGTTTCAGTACCATCATCTTCGTTTCTCAAATACCCTCCTTGGTGTTTGACACATGGCCTGGTCCACAACTGCTCACGATTTTTTTCAAGTAGTTACAGGTCTGCACCAATGCTATAATAATAAACATACATCAAATAATGAACTTATAACAAATTAACGTTAATTAGTTCCTTTCCCATGTGAAAGCCCAGGAAGACTTTCACAAAAAGAACACTACATTAATTACAAGTAGCCCAAAGATACATGGAACGAGCAATATTAAACATCACACTGAAAAATAGGAAGCCAATACACTGGATTAGACAACAAACAAAAATTGAAGACATTGGACAGGCAGTAATGAAAATGAAGTTATGATGTGACGGATACAGCAAGAATAGACCCAACAAGGTGGGCGTGAATCACAACAGAGTGGAAACCATGGGGAAAAAAGCAAAACCTGGGATGCCCTCTTATCAGATAGTACGATGACATAAGAAAGATAGGTGGGAAAAGATGGATGGAAACGGTACGAGAGATAAATGGAAAGAAATGGAGGAGGCATATGTCCACATGCGGACCGAATGAATAAAATCCAAATTTTAAAGATACAATTACTAAGAACTTTCGACATTAATTCGTATTAATTAAAAATAGAAATTACATCTTCAAAATTATAGAAATTTTTAATTATTGTTTGTTAAAATTAGATTGGGTTGACAATAACATTTTTCAATTTATGAATCACCCCAGTCATAAATTTATTCACTACGTTTGTACAGAAGTTGAGAATCTTGTGTTGAAAAGACATTTACATCTGCGAAGGTGCAAAATAAATAATAATTTTTAAAAATCAGTGTCCGCAAAAGTTGTCTCAACTAAGAACAACAACGGGATTATCTACTACCAAACTGTAGTCAAATGATTAACTGAAAATGTTTAATAAAAAAATACTAGCTCTTAAGAATACTTATCTTAGGACGTTGTCTGTCTTATAACTGTATAAATGCGTATTTTTTTCTTTCTCCTATAATAAATTTGAAAAATCTTATTAAATAGTAACAACTTGCACAATTTAATAAAGCTTACCATTTAAATGTACTCAAACATCACTGCAATTTAAATTAAAACCGTCAAATTATTTTTAAACAATTCACAAGTTTTGTTTGGTGACGTTGCGTTCATATATAAACGTTGAAAACAAATTTGGTATTGAATTTTAAACGAATAACGTTTTAGCAACTTCAGAATTACAAGTTAGGTCTTTTAATAAAACGTGTTAATTTTTAGAATACAAACTGCGTTCATCATATTTAAATTTAAATTAAAATCGTTTATGATTTTCAAAACACAAACGTAAGGTAAGGTAAGCTATTGACCAACGCCCCACGAGAGAGCATGGCCGGCAACATGGAAGGTTAAGGTTTCCAAAGTTGCTTTTCATACCTCAGTTGTTTCGCACGGTATATTTACGGGCTGGTGTGGTAAACACCACGCCTTCCTGTGTTTCGGTGAGTTGGCAAGCCACTCGCCGAGCATCCGACTAGGAAACCGTCCGCCTGCCACTCCGGCGAAAAAACGTCAACGTAACAAATTTTTAAGTTTGCCAAAACATCTCCATAAATTGTAACATATTTCTTAATTTGTTTAAAACGAAAATCTAATTCAGAAAAAACTTCGTCCCGACCAAAACTGTTTTTGAAATATTCTCGAAAGATTATTTTTAGTTACAGTATTACTTACATAGTATTTAATTCCAAAATTGATTAAGTTAAATTAATTCGAAAAGATATTAAATTACAAAATGTCGAAACTGCGGCTCTGTTGTTTTACAACAACAGCAAAATATTTCAGCTCTCATAATTCCGAAAAAACTTAAAAGTATTTTATTTTTAAATATTAATCTGTAAATGAAAGATAAAATTTAAGGCTAAAACAATATTCAAACACTAACCTCTAAAAATTAATTAAATAAATTTAAAATTAAAAAAAAATAGTGAAGAGCAGAATCAATAACTGGGATGCAGTAAACAATAATAATTTAAAATATTTCTTATATTTCATATTTCTCAATAAAATTCTTAAAATAATTTATTCAGTTTGAAGTGCATTTTATAAATTGAGATGAATAGTACAAAATACAGCAATGGAGCAATCTCTCCATCTTTTAGAATTAAAATTTTTGTACATGGTTTGTCACGACGCGACGCAAGCAATAAATTATAAATACAACTTTCAATTTGACTTTAGATTAAAAATGTTCATATCGCATATTTAAATTTAAAGTGAGCAAAAGATGTGCGATTTTAACGTTTCTAAACCAACAGGAACTGAGAAATAAATGCCATTTTTGCCTAATATTTATGATTATTAAACTTAGAATGCTTGTGAATAACTTTCAAAATTAATTGCACAACCAAATGAACTGTTATCAAAGCTGAAATAATTTACTACATTAACAAAAACATGGTGTTTTAAGGGAAGCGTTTGTAAACAAAAAATATCAAAAGAATGTCAACAAATGTTTTGTTAGTTACGTAAACACTTTGATATTCAATAAAATAGTACTCAATAAACTCAAACTCAAATTTGTATAAAATGTAAAAATATTTCAGTTAATTCTGCTTTAATTCACAGAGATTACCTCTTCCTTCTTATATTCTCAAAAATGGCTTTACAAAGCAAATATGGAGCTTTGTAAGTAGAAGTATAAACTATTTCTTTGATATTAAATATCAAACAATAGATGGTTAGGTAATTTTATAAATTCTTACCTACGTAGACGCCCAAGCAACAACAATAATCACTGTTTATGTCAAAACTTTAAAACGTTATTTTTAAAAATAATTAACAGTATTTAATTTGATGTCATTACTTTAACACTGCAACTTGTGCTCTGCACCTTTAATTGAAAAATTAAAGGGCAGAGGGGCGACAGTGGTGGGCCAACTGGTGCTCAAGTATGCGAGGCCAAGCTGATAACACGCAGATGCTAAGTTTTAGCAGAAACTTACCTTTCCTTAGAATAAAATTTGTTATTAAATTTAAAAGGACCAAAGTTTTGATACTTTAAATAAAATTTAAACACATTTGCATTTCGTTAAAGGTGCAGCAATAAATTAATATAAAAATATACAGTGTCCACTTCTAATTTCCAATTTTGAAAAAATCACTCCAAATTTCCCAAAAAATCGTGAACATTAGGTATTTAGTTACAGAATGACTACAACGGTGGGCCAACAATAGCACAATTTCTATTCTGATTCTTACGTATGCAAAGCTAAGCTAATAATGTCTTGACCCTTAGCAACCTTTTAGATTTAGCTGCATATTATTTATTATTTATTATGAAGAAACAAACAGGCAAAGCCTAATTACATGTTTCTTATAAACATAAAACATAGATATTGCTCTTATCTCTAATTACAAGCTAAACTAAAACTAGACAAGAAAAAGAAAGGAATTGTAATTAATCATGTTGTACATGGCGGTACCATCACAATGCATGGGCGCGAGAACTATAATTTTAGATCCTTTAGTTGCATCTTTAACTGATTTAAGGAAGATTCAAATAAATCTAAATGACGACAATGTGTGTTCATAGTTGAACACAGATTAACAATAGGTGAATAGAGACGTACGTTTGTTCTTGCAAATGGGACATGAAAAGAAAAGGTAGGTCGAATACCGTGTGGAGGCACTCTAAAGGCGAGTTGGGAGAGTAGATAAGGACAGTCTATAAGATCATTTAGGATTTTAAAAGAAAAGATAATAACATGTGAAGTTCGTCGGTATTGTAAAGTTTTTATATTGAAGTAATCCCTAATGGGTTGATAAGATTCAAATTCAGGACAGAGGACAGATGCCAAATTCCTTGTAGTGTAAGTATTTAATAAATTTATTCTGTACCTTCTCAAGGTGATGCTGAAGATACTGCGTATGCGGTGACCAAATCGTGCATGCATATTCCAAGTGGGATCTGACAAATGCGTTAAATAGAACGATAACCGATTGACTATAAGGAAATGCGTAGACATTTCTGATAAGAAAACCTAAGTTTTTGCTGCAGGCATTAACAATTTTATCAATATGTACTTTGAAATTAAGATCCGATGTGAAATGAACTCCCAGGTCTTTAAACTGTGTTACCCTTTGTAACTCATTATTGTTCATTGTATAGCGTACGTTTATATTGCTTTTTTTTACATTGTAACTCATAACATAGCATTTTGAGAAGTTAAATTTTAACTCATTTGCAAGACTCCATTGAAAGATGCAGTTAAGGTCTTCCTTCAGCTCTAGTGCTTGTTGTAAGTTATAGATTGGTTTATATAGTTTTAGATCATCCGCATAGAGAAGAGATTTAGAATACTTTATACTGTTTGGTAGCTCGTTAATAAATAATAAGAACAGGAGTGGTCCCAAATTTGAACCCTGGGGCACACCAGACTTTGCATAAAAGACAGATGAATAAGCACCATCAAAAAACACCAATAATTGACGATCGGTAAGGTAAGATTTAATAAATTGTAACAAGTTGAAGGAAAAGCCAAATAATTCTAGTTTACTTATTAATATCTCATGATCAACTTTATCGAAGGCTTTCTGAAAATTTGTATAAATTACATCAACCTGGCCACCCCTATCCAATTCAGCGCTCACTTCATCCACAAAGACCATTAAGTTTGTGACAGTCGATCTCTTTTTTAAGAAACCGTGTTGAATATTGGAGAGCGCATTACTTACATGGGAATAAATTTTATCATATATTACGTATTCAAAAATCTTTGCGGGAACAGATAAAACGGCTATCGGTCGATAATTTTTTATATCATTTTTATCACCAGATTTAAAAATGGGGACTATCTTCGATCTCTTCCACGCTTCTGGAAATTCAGACAGTTTTAAAGCTAGATTAAAAATTATAAGCAAAGGGAAAGATAAGCTTTCACTACATCCTTTAAAGATATAACTTGGAATTCCATCTATTCCACAGCTTCTAGTGTTCTTTAACAATTTCTTTAACAATAAAGGTAACGGTACCGGTTTTTGGGTATAATCCTACTTTTTCATTTTTGCCTGATTTAATTTTTACTTGCATCTAGAATATAAAAATGAATTTATAGGATGGCTGTTCGGTAGCAGGCGTTTGCGGTTTCGACTTTGTTTATTAAATTTAATTATTGGTCAAATGTGTTTTTACAAGATTAATATCACGAAACCACAACCGCCGCCCGTTACCCATCAGCCATCCTACACATTCCACTATTTTGTAAATTGCTGCGGTTCTTTTCAGGAGGTTTTTACATTTTTGTTTTAAATCGAACATTTTTTAAATTATATTTAAAGGCAACTGACGTAAGAATGTGACTAAAGCAATTATTAAGTATGCTGATCAAATGTATTAAAATGTGTGACTCGAAAATTTGTCCACATACGAATATTCTAGAAAGAACGCGTGCAAACTCAGGGATGATTTCGAATATACGAGTTTCTAAAACTTATGTATGTTAGTTGCTAAGGTCAGAGAATCCCCGAAATAATTAATGACTTGAAAACTTTTCGTGATTGACTGGTCAAAAAAAGAGCCCACAGAACGGCATTACAGTGGCTCGAAACATGTTGATTTGACCCTTGTATAACTGGTTTCATACACGCGTAGGCGCATTTGTGCAATGATGTGCTGATATATCTGTTGTATAATTTCTTCTTAGGTATAAGACTGTAGTAAAACTGTAAAACTATTAATAGTTAATAGGCATATACTTGATGGTTTTACATGGATGTTTTACAGCATACAGTCATACACGTAAATATTTGCGGTTTAGATTAGAATACTTAAACTAATTAAGAACATTCCAACACTAGTAAATTTCTAATTTGTCGTAATTTATCTCTACGGCAAGTATCTAAACTGCTACCTTTTTGCACGCCTAAGAAAATATAAAGAACGGACCGAAGGCTTTCTAGAAATATTAATTATTTTAGGAATTCTGATTTCCTGTACAAAATTAACCGAAATTGACATGTATGTATGTAATCGTTAACCTCCTATAGGTACCTTTCGGTGTTGAGGCTGGTACGCATTATAAATTGTCACAAAGAGATAGCATATCATTTATAGTTTTTAGTGATGTACGTCTTTTGTCATTAAGCTGCCTTTCTACCGCACAAAGTTATTTTTGAGTGATTATATGTATTAGTCTCGTGTTAAGAATGAGATAATTAGATTCTCATCTGAAAATAATAATTTTTGCCTATAAAAGTTGACTTTTGAATTCAATGATAATCAATAGCAATATCATATCATTATATGTGATCCACATTGATTGAAGACAGGTTGAATTTCCCGCCACATTAAATTGTTGTCACATTGGCAACACGAATTTATCATGATTTATTTTTCAGTGGCGTCTCATAAGGGAGTGGTATAGGTGTATTTCAAAATTACCTAACAACACAATCTTCCAACAAATTGTAGTTCTGAGAAGAACTGTTTTGTAAAATAAGAAAACGAGCGAAATTAAGCAAAAACTCAAGAAAACCTGGAAGAACGAGGCAAAGCACACTGATGTAAACAAAACAATAACGAGTCGACGCTGTACTTTGACACAACATATTTTATTACTGCCAAGTTAACAACGTGAAAAACACTAAAACCTGCGGCGGGAAATTCAACCTGTCTTCAATCAATGTGGATCACTCTGCTGAATATGGATAGGAGTTACTAATGTATTAGCTGGGTAAAGTTATCTGTACGTATTATCCAACACGTCTATTTAAGAAAGAAAAAGGTCTGACCCACTTGACTGCGATCGAAATTGAAACCTCGTTAAAAAATCTACAACATTAAGGCCGGTATGTGAGTTATAAAGTACCTAATTTAAAAATTTGTTAATTTGATAGTTTAATAACTTAGATGTAAATAAAACTAAAATCTGTATTTTTAATTAACACCAGCAAGTGTGAATGAGCCTCGACACTGCATTACTGTAAAACAGCAAGTGGATTATGTAGGTATGTATGTAATATTCAAACATAATAAATAATAATTATGTCTAAATATTCTTTTTTACTTTAGTTTAAAATAATTCATTTAAATATTTTATTACGTGTATACGTACATAAAAGAGATTTAGTATTGTTATGTTTGTATTGCATTTCTTTTGTCTATTATTCCACACTAGTAAACTAGTTAACAGATACTTACACATTTATTTACAAATTTAATAATTATACAAGCGTATAGCAGTAAACAGAACTACAATTAACTGCCTATTACCAAGTATATGTACTTTTAAAGCAAGTACAAACAATATTTGCAGTCATTTTAATTGGAAAGCATTAAAATAACACCTTGCATGAAAATCTCTACATTGGGTTGCATAATATATGCAGTTATTACCTGCAAAATAACCGTCTATCGGATACTTTTGAGAATCACTAGAACCTAACCTCAAATTCATCAAGTGAATTTGAACGGTAAAAAAAATTCCGTCGGATGGGGTGCTCCGCAGTCAGCTAGTAATATCCCAAATATAAAGGAGAGACGAAAAATAGGAACATTTAAAGTATGTACCCAGGGCCGGCCATAGGGGGGTCCCCCGGGCCCCGCGCTTATAGGGGCCCCCAAAGAGACTAAAAAATAAATAACAAAATTAAAAAATCCTTTTGCTCTACAGAGTGTCGGATGTGTTTTTGCTATTCCAACCACTCCTTCCATGCTTTTCGGTCCATAGCTAGCTCCCTCATTTCTTTCAGTGTTCTTCCTCGATTGCTTCTCACTTTCTCAGTCCCTTTATTCATTCCACTTGGTCTTCCTTTTCTTCTTTTATTTATATTCCTTGCTTCAACTACCTTTTTGACTATAGAGTCTTCGTTCATTCTTACAATGTGACCATACCAACTTAACTGTTTCCTCTCAATTTCCTTGGTGATTTGTTCCTGATCTATTATTTTTCGTATTTCTGGAGTTCCAGCCCGACTGTACCAGAGGACGCACGCTTTTACGAAGCTCTCCGAGCTATTTCAATATTTCTAAGTACCTATTCTTTAGGAAACGCGGTTTTACTGAAAGAAATAAATCGTATAACTAGTACGCGGGAGCTACCGGGATAATAGGAAAGCTCTAGTAATTGTACCTAATAATAATAAAACTGGTGAATAAACAAGCTAAAAGTGGATTAGTGCAAGTGGTAAGCGGGAAGACGGCGATAAAAAAGGCGGAGCAAATCACACGGACCAAAATCACGCAGGTACAGGGTACATACGTGGAATTTCAGGGAGAAATTACAAGTGTTCACATGTATAAAGAAATAAAGATAAGTGTTATCACAACTGTAACATTTAGTGTTCTAACAATAGAGTAGTTTAACCTAGCATAGACCGAATAGTAATAATTGTATATCTTATTAATGAATTTAAATTAGAGGCACCTATATAATTAAGTACAACGCGAATTACAATAAATGTAATTAAATTGCATGGTGCGTTACCACTTAACTTCGCCCAATTCGACCGTTGACGGGTTGTTTGCCGACGACCCAAGTCTTCCCAAAAATCAGGGGAACCAAACTTTCCCTCGGTAGTAAAATAAATAACGGGACAACTAACAGCCCTAGGATTCTAAGGATATTTACAAGGCCAGCCAAGGGATTGTAGATTTGGGGCTCGGGTGGTTTTAGCCATTTTCGTTGACGGCGACTATAAGATAATACATAGATAGTGAATAGAAATCAAAAAAGAATTGCACCTAGCATTACAAAGATCCTGTAATTCCTAATAGGCAATAGGCGCATAAATAGACTAAAGGTAGGGTTCATAGTTATTAAGTAGCTAAGTACGCATAAACACAAGAAATCACCATAAACTATACTAGGGGCAGGAAGATAGCAACAAAATTGAACGAGAAATCATGTACACCGTCACCACTGCCTATTTTTAGCAATAACGGATCAAATAATAGAAGATAGAAAGAACAATGAAGACCTCAAGAAAGGTGCCCTGGACTTATGAAGGAAAACCACAAAATATGCGAGGGAAAACTAAGAAGAAATGCAACTGCAGCTGAAAGAAAATATCAAAGACTTAGCTCCCAAATACGACCATCTGGATCATAGCTTCGGCCCCGCCATGCAAATCGACGCCTATATAGAAGATTTGGGAACCGAAGGATTCTGGGGTGGATACGAATCCATTCTCGCAGCGATGTCTGCTATTAATAAAGGACATGCTTTAAGTATGTCTACTGGTAGGTTGTCAGGTCCAGGTGCTTTGTTGGAGTTAAGTTTTAATATAGCTTGTATAATTTCTCGTTTGGTGTGTGGTTCTGTACTGATTTTGAGGGTGGTAGGCACAGTTTTGGTTGTGTTGTTCTAGTTCTGCATTTTCACATCTAGCATTTCATTAAAATATTCGTGCCATCTACTAAGATGTTGATCGATGGAGTAAAGTTTATTTCCTTCTTTATCTTTAAGGGTTGGATAATCGTGTAAAAATAGTTGCCAGCTTATCGGTCCAACTGCGTTTGTCTCTTCTTGCGCTTCATTTAACCGCTATATTTGTTTGTCTATATATTTCTCTTTAATCTCGCCTGTTTGAGCATTACATATTTGACCTTTTATAATGCGTCTTTGTTCGATCAGGTCCCAGGTAGCTTGTGTTATCCATTCTTTTCTCTTCTGACTTTTCTTTCTTAAAGTGTCTATATATACTTGCTTCTATCAGAGTATCACCAATTTTTCTCCATTTTTCTTCAGACTGATTATCTTCCAATGGTTGTAACGATTCAACTTTTCTTGTTATATTGTCTTTGAGTTTGGATAAAGTCTATTGATTTTGTAGACCGTCTAGATTTAATTTAGGTCGATGTAATTTGTTATCTGTTCTGATAGCGGCTACTCTTAACCTGACAGTAGCCACTACTAGATGGTGGTCACTGGCAAAGTCGGCACCTCGGTGGGTGCGAACATCTAAGAGGATCTCCTCCATTTTCTGCTTATCGCTAGGTGGTCGATTTGGATTTGTGGTTCGGTTGTCTGGAGAGACCCAGGTTACTTTCTGTATACGTTAATGTGGGAATAATGTATCACCTAATAACCAATTGCTGATTCGTGCATAGGTCAACAAAGAGTTCGCCGTTTGTATTAATTTGTACTAGTCCATGCTTACCCATAACCTGTTCTACATTAGTGTTATCGCTGCCCACTTTGGCATTGAGGTCACTCATTGGTAACACAATGTCTGCTTTCTTAATTTCTCTTAGAGTAGTTGCTAATGTATCGTAAAAGATGGACTTTTCTTCTCCATTTGCTACCTCTGTTGGAGCATACCACTGTACTATGGTGAGTTTCCTTACACGCGTGTGGAAACGCGCTCTGATAATTCTGCTGCACACTGGTTTCCATTCCATTAAACATCTTCTTGCGGGTTTGCTCAGTAGTAGATCAACCCCCCCCCCCCCCGTGGACTGCATCAGGTGGGTTTCCTGAGAATAATAAGGTTTTTCACAGAATCGTCGTTAATTCACCGGTTCCGTCCATCTAGTTTCACTTAGGCCAAAAGTAAAGTGAGGTAACTTTGGTACAATTTTTATGGTTTTTTCGGGATAAAATCAGGATGACATGAAATATTTATTTGGAATGGGCATGGTTTAAGACATCAGTACTGACGTAATAGAGTGTTCAAAAATGATTGTGCAGTTTTTCGCAGAAAATAAGATAGAAGCCTCGAAAAGTGTCCCAAAGTAATCTTACGATTTTACTCATAGAACAGATGTTTGTCGCAAAGATAGGTAGACTACCCTTTTGCTAAGGAAAAAAAATATTTGAAATACTGTAAGTAGTGCTGTTATTTTCAATAGTAATGAGTGGAAAGAACGAAAATTAAAAAAAAAATTAAATCAACTTTTGAATACTTATCTGAAAATATACATGTTCAAAATAAACTATACTTATCAAAATATGTATAACATTGGCATGTTCAAATGAAACTTAAATTAAATTAGTTAATTCGGGAATGTCGGAAGGTTCCCTGTGTCCTCGGCGTTTTGGTACTGTAAAAGATTTCATCTTTTCGAGATGGCCATTTCCATTGTTTGCCATATGGAGCCATGACATTCTGCACCTTTATCAACAACTTTTGTAATTTCACCAGGATAATATTTATTATTATAGACTACGGCGACGTAAGTGCCAACAGTTTTGTTAATTTCGGCTGAAAAGGTTGGTGGCTTTTTTATTGTTGGACATTCTGCCCCTGCGTTTGAGTTTTAATCAGACAGATTCGGATTCCAGGCACTGTCTTCACTTTCGGTATTTTCTACACTGGCCTCATCGCTGTCAGAACTATCAGACGACATTTTCTGTACATTGTTTAATCGGATTTGTGTCCCAGAAGTTGAAGGTTGATGGTCCAAATTAATTTCGTGATCAAGATTTACCACACCTTCAGCAACAGAATGTTCTAAATCTGAAACTGTAAGTCTTTTTCCTGGAGGTACTTAAAGCTTCCACCGTTTTCTTTGTCGCGTGGATGTTGCCTCCTCACGTTTCTGTCTGAGCCGCTCAAGAAAACTATCTGCGATAACTGCTTTCATCGCAACATTGTCAGCAACAATGTGACCACAGAGACGACTTAAAATCACTTTTCTGTCTAATGGGAAAATTCCACACTTGCGGAAACAAAAGTCGCGGAAATTGGTCTTTTGGAATACCAAGTTCACACTGCCTAATAACTTCTACATAAGTGTGAGCTTAAATTGTCTCCAATTAATACCTTGCCTCCTTCTTGACGCTTGAGTATGGGAAGCATTAAAATCATGAACCAATCCTCAAATACTTGAAAATCAAACCACGCAGAATTTGTGCGGTTATATCGGGCATTTAGTGGTCCCTTTTCAGTCCAAAGTCGACCAGTTTTTGAACTTTATAATTAATATACACATGGGAGAGTTGTCCCTCTGCATTTCCACATATCATCAGGAATGTGCGGGTCTTTGAGGAATTACGAATTTTTTCCAGATGTTTAGTTCCTTTCTTGGTTAATATTTTTGAGCGCCCTGGGTCGTCAACGAGATTTGTCTCATCGTAGTTCCAACACTTAGAGAATTCCTCCTGGTCCAAAATATTGCATTATGTGGCGTTGCCTTCCAGCAGCATTTGCTTGAAGTGTCGCTGACATTTCTAATTTTCGAACTAGGTTTTTTGCAGAACTAGGTTTTAGTCTTTCTGCGGCTATGATTTTTCCTTGATTAGTAGCAACTGTTGAGGCACACATCCTAGGCTCTGAATGTTTGATAAGAATGCTAAGTTCTAGGTGTGACTGTAGATTATTATCTTTTGCACGTCTAAGAGTTCGATGCACATGTTCATAGACTCCTGCAATTTCCTCACTGATATGTTGCCCCAGTTGTTTTGCCTGCATTTTACGTAACCTTCTTAATACAAATCCTAATTTTCTTTTAAGTTTAGCGTGTTTCTTTTGTAAATTGACAATTAATTCTTTAGCATCGGTCTCTTTAAGATTATTTGCTCCGTCTAAGAATTGGTCTTCCATACTCATACTCATTACATCTAGTTACATAATTGAAAATCTCTTTTTCAAATGACGATAAATAGCTGGTTACAACTATACTGGAAAGTGGGAACATATAATTGGCTTCTGCACCAAGATCACTTGCAGAAGCTCCTAATCTATCGCTACCAGATTCCATAGATTTAATAACTTGCATTAATTCGTCCACATTTTGTCCAATATCACCACCACCTCCGATATCAGCTCCCGGCAAAACAGCTTCAATATTATTAAATAGTTGGTCCACATCGCTATTTCTAGCTGTTTCCTTCATTCCATACGAAGAAACAGAATTAATTGTAACGAAGAGGCTTTATACATGAAAAGCCCCAGGTGATAACCCAGAAAAGATAATAAGAAGTCAAATTGACTTCATCGCCGTGAAGAGAAGATGTAGAAACGCCATTACAGCAGCCAAAACATATCCGGGGGCACATGTATTCTTGGATCATATCCTTCTGGCCACAGATATAAAATTAAAGAAAACAACAAAAGAAACAAACCCAAAAAAGACATAAGAAAATTACAAGAAGAGGATATACGAACAAAAATTAATGGAGAACTTAACACAAAGTTTAGTGTAATAGGATGTCACGACAATTCAAATATAGAAAAGCAATGGAATTGTCAATGTCTCAAGATTGCATTAATTCTCTTTTTGACGAAAAACTTACAAACAGAAGAGAAAAAAGGAAAGACTGGATGATGGAAGAAATTTTAGATATGAAAGAAGAACTAAGCGAAAGAATCATGGTTAAATGAGAAATGTAGAGAAATCGAGTACCTAAGGGACAAGCACGATAACTGTAACATACACATTAAGATAAAAAAAATAGCGGGTTCTAATTGTCAACAGAGAACACAGGACACATATGCCAAAGGACAAATCCTAATAGATGCTGAGGACAAACTAAAAAGAAGGAAGGAATATATGGGAGAGTTGTTCGGAGACGTAGCAATAAATAGCCCTTCTATGGATGATTCATATGGTCCAGAAATAACAACTGATGAGGTTAAGATGGCTATAAGACGACTCAAGGAGAACAAAACACCGGAACCAGCTATACGGAGAAATCCTCAAATTGTTGGAAGAACCACAGGTCAAAATCCTCTACCAAACTATTTAATAACATCTACGAAACTGGATATATACCTAGAGACTGGCTGATGTCAATATTTATACCAACATTAAAGAAGCCTTGTAGCCTAGTACCCGAAAATGTGAGGAACACACACTGATCAGTTTAATGAGTCATGTTTTGAAGGTAAACATTGCCGTATACATACAAAGTTACAAGAGAATCTCAGCAAAGAACAGTTTGGATCTAGGAATAGTTTCGGAACAAGAGAGGCACTATTCAGCCTACAAGTCCTCATTCAGAGAGCGCTTACTTTATCGATTTTGGAAAGGCCTTCGACGGAATGTCTCGTGAAAAACTCATTGAAACCTTAAAAACATCGGGTATCAGTAAAGACATTAGAATAATTTCAAATTTGTATTTGGAACAACAAGCAACAGAACTGTCCGCTGTGGGAGCCAACTATCAGAAAGTTTCAATATAAATAAAGGTGTCTATCAGAGATGCGTGCTGTTTCCTACACTGTTCAACGTCTACTCTGAAAATCTGTTTAGAAAAGCTTTAAGCATGGTAAATGATGATATCATCATAAATGGCGAACCTACCAACAATTTGAAAATACGCCGACGACACCATCTTGTTGGCAGACAGCCCTGAAGGATTGCAAAGAATAATAAATACATGGATACATGTAATGAATCACCTTAAAAAGTTCTCTGCAATCTCCCATTGAACATCGATATCCCGATATCCGGATGAGAACTCTTAGATGTTACGTGTTCTCTGTTCTTCTTTATGGAGTGGAAAGTTGGAGTCTTACTGAAAGGGCTTGCAAACGTCTAAAAGCGTTTGAAATGTGGTGCTACCGGCGAATGTTGCCATTCTCATATTTGCAGCATCCTACCAATGACACGATCCTTGAAAAACTCCACAAAAACAGAGGAATTTTAAATACCATCAAATATAGAAAGCTGGCGTATTTTGAAAGCATCATGCGTAGCGTAATGTAAAATATCGCCTGCCACAACTTATACTGCAGGGCAAAATCAATAGCAAAAAAGGCCCTGAACGTAGATGCATCTCCTGGTTAGCAAATTTGTTCAGATCTATTCGGAGCTGCGGTTAATAAGATAAGGTGGGCCAACATGATTAGATGATTACCAACATCAATAAAAGATAGGCACTATCAGTAGAATACATATACTCAGCAATTTAGGCAAAGGTAAAGTGCTACAAAAATTACCAATTGGATACTAGATCTGGATGTACTAGCCATGAAGTGGCTACGAAAAACATGCAAAAGCTGGGATAGCATGTGTAATAAAGTAGTCCAGAGAAATTAGACAAAATAAAAGCCCATCTACGGAAAAATTCCCGGAAAGCTGAATTTTGGTATGGACCTTGATATTGTGGTTCTAAACAAAATGTCAAAAGTCCCCATCGATCCGAGTGCCGCTAAAAATTTCACGCGTGGTCAAATGTCACTCAACATGGTTTTTCGTGAATATCTCGTTAACGGTCACTTTTACGGAAAAAGTACCTATTTATTATCAAATTTGTAACTTAGGAAATGTTCTACAAAAAAGCTGTAACGACTTTTATCATAGAAGTCACTCTTTTGGAGATAATGCGATCTACAGAGTTTTAACATTTATTTTTCTTGCGAAACGTGCGCTCCTTTCCGCACCACCTTCGAGGTAGAGTACAAGGTGCGTTTTTTTTACGCGGTGTCACCGGTAAGCCTAATCCACGTTTTTTTGTTTGAAAAATGTTGATTTTAGAAAAAATTATGAATTTTTTTAATTAATAAATTTTTTGGTTAAAGCAGGAAATTATTAATCTTAATAATTAATATTATTCTTCAGACTCTATTTCAATTTGCATGATTTTCTCTTCATCATCATCTTCTTCTTTTTCTTCTTCTTCTATTTCTTCTTTTTTTCCTTCTTCTGCTGTTTCCTGTATTTCCATAGATTCAGCCAGAAAACACGATGGATCTACATCTTCAGGCGGGTAGTAATTACCGACGTCCTTTATATCGGGTACTACATTTAAGCAAGATTGCCCTTGGAAATTCCCACATACTCCTGAACAATATAAACCAACTTTTCTGCAGCCACAGTTTAAGCTACAGCCATTGGTGCAATTACAGAAAATAGTATTCAACAGTATGTCTGGAGCAGGTGGAAGCAGAGTATGAATTTGCTCTAAAGCGTTATCCTTTAATGTCCATCCCCAGTCTTCAGGGGTAAGCTCGTTGCCTAGCCATATTTGAACATGACTACCACTATTTACAATATGTTAAATCAATTTTGATGTGGGCCGCAGTAGTCCCCACATCAGCAATAAAAATTAATAAAAATATTGAGTAAGCACATCCGTTGACCAACAAGGATCGCTTGAGGGGTGCACACCTGCACACTGTTCGTTACAACTTTATAAATCGCATTTTCTCCACAATGGTTACTCCTATGAATAAAAATCATTGTATCTTTTTTGTAGGAAACTTTCTAAGTTACAAATTTGATAATAACTATTTTTTCTATAAAAGTGACCGTTAACGAGATATTCACGAAAAACCATGTTGAGTGACATTTGACCACGCGTGAAACTTTTAGCGGCACTCGGATCGATGGGGACTTTTGACATTTTGTTTAGAACCACAATATCAAGGTCCATACCAAAATTCGGCTTTCCGGGAATTTTTCCGAAGCGCAATGTCTAATTTCACTGGACTATAAAGGACGGGCCCATTATTGTTGAAGAAAAACCAATAAAACAAGAAAATTGCATGCAAATGCAGTTCAAGGAATATTGGAAGAAAGACAAGACAGGCCAAGAAGAATAAAAACGCGAAACAAAAATGAGAAGGGGCGGGCATGTTGAGGCCAGCTAAGTAAAGTAAAACTCTAACAGACAGCAAATTCCTAGTAAGAGAGAACAATCTTGGGAGGTTTGGAAAAAAGAGGAAGAAAAGACGGAAACGAAGAGAACGCAAAAGGATTTTCATTAACCAAGGAGGGTTTTTGGCCGTAAAAAGAGAATAAAATAAAAACTAAGAATAAAAGATAAGAGTTAAAATGAGAAGGCAATACAATTTAGTTGTAAAATGAATAGGTTGTGCTAATGTGGACTTATGCTTAACCTAACAGTCATTTAAATTGGTTTTAAAAATTTAAGTTGCTCAGTAGAACACTTAAAATAATAAACAGTTATTTTCTAGATATACATTTTCACACTATCAACATATGAAAAAACCTTATTTATTTATTATATCTAGCTATCAAGTATTACATGTTCTTCTAAACGACGTTGATAATCTTATAGTTTTTTATTGGAGTGTTTGCGTAAACATTTTCAGTGGGAAAATGTCGTTTGTACCCACAAAAACGCTTTTTATGTCGCCGTCATTCTGTTTAATAATTTATTTAAGGGTGAAGCTTTCGCATAATGTTTTTCGATCAGGCTTATAGCCGGTACTTTGTAGTTTTACAATATTCTGTTCGTAAAAAAGAAACAGTCGTAGCCTTAATAGTTGTTCAGAAATTCATGAACAAAATTGTTATCGATGTTTACCACAGAAATAACATTTCACAAAGAAAAGTGAGATCTCATTTCGAGGTTTTCTTGGGTTTTTATGTAAGAAAATTGCATTTATAGAACCATCTTCAGGACTAAAACGAAACGTTGGCCAAAGTAAATATACTGTTATCTAATTTAATATATATACTTTTTAGGGCAGAAATTCACGAATAGTATAGATAGTATTGTAACTGTACGTACCCCAGGTGTGTTACCCTTTACAGTTTTTCACTGCGATCGTCTAGTTTTCACTAAGATTTTCTTTAGCCTCAATCCAAACAACTAATACCGGACGTACGAATGTAGGCGAATAGAAAATATGGCGAAGTTGAGTACCACACTACGCAGTTTTTAAGCGGACATAGCTGCTTTGGCGAGTACTTGAAACGCTTCCATCTTGCTCAATCGGAGTAATGCGTCTACTGCGAAAGAGATACAGCAGAACATATTGTTTTCCACTGCCCGTGATGGACAAACGAAAGATTGGTTAAGGAGCCGAAAGGACTGGGACACGATAGTTAGAGGCCCGAAAAAGATGATCGGCACAAAGGAGGCAGAAGAAAGAAGAAATAAAGGATAAGCAGTGGGAATAAATAACACCAACATACTTTAAAATTGTATAAGTTAGGATAGCCCTCCCTTGAAGTAATGCGTAAGCGATACCAAGGGGAAAAGGCGACGTCCTTTAAAAAAACAACCTCAGCCTTGAGGTACCTTCATAGATAAAAATTGTAGAGGGTAAGATTTGGTGATCGTGTTAGCAGATTTCCATGCAATTTTGCCAATCATGTTCGAACAGTTCTTGAACGCCAACCATCTTGTACGGATGAAATCACAAGTCTTGATACAAAATTCGTCGCACACTTCGATCAGACAATTGAAGCGCTGCTGCATGTTTGCGAGCAGATCGCTTTGAAGACGTGAAATTGCCTCAATGTTTTCTGGAGTTCGAGTACTGCGCGGTTTTCTTCCGCCCTTCGGAATGGGATAAGTGAAGAAATCGCGAGTATCCCTTCAGAAATGTGAGTAATGGAAAATTTCCGTACTCGCTTTCTGCAGTGCATTGATAACAAAGGACACCACTTGAGCGATTTAGTTTTCAAAACTAGTTAAAATGTAAATTTCAATTATGTGGATTTACAACGTAAGAATAAATTTCCTTTACTTGCTACCATCTATTTTTTATTTAACTTTCAAATTAGGGGGGGGGGTGTTGCCGCACCCTTACTATAGCTATAGCATTTGGTGATGATTTGATTATCCTCACAAGAGGAAAAAGCACCACAGAAGTAGAAATTTACTCAAATGAAGCAACCAAGTGAGCAAAAAAACAATAAAGATGGAATTCAACGAAGAGAAATCGTAAGCCATGTTAATTAGTAGGAAGAGATCATCCAGCGACTGACGCGAAAATAAATATTTACCTTAATAATTAAGAGCCTAGAACAAATGAAATGCTGAAAAGTACTTGGCAATTTAGTTAGATGGTCAAATGAACTTCAACGAACATAAATATATTGAATGTCTTACACAAAAATGCCCGCAGTTAATTAATGTATTGGCAAGGTCGGCAAAAATTAAATGGGACTGAAATCTGAAGGAAGCGTTTTAAAGTATGATAATGGTGTCATCATGCCATTAAGGTATTATGATATGGGGCCGCAATATGGAAATCGAATTTGCTTAAGATATTACAATCAAAACAAGATGCGCTGAACAAAGAATGATAAATGTAAAAATCATTCAGAAAATCTTATCAGAAATGACCCCGAGGTATCAGAAATTGTGGTTCGTTTTAGATACCTTTAATAACGATTAATATAAGTAATAAACCGAGTTCGCTGCAGTATTTTATTTTAAAGATTTCCTGCAGTTTCCCCGATAAAATATGAGTTTTTCCGTAACACGAGTCATTTCAGAACCCCTTAATTTATAATCTTTAACGTTTCAGAAGCGGGGAAGATCAGTAAATCTTGATACTTTTTAATAAAACACGTTGGTTTTTCTGAGCAGACTAACTTTATTTATAATAACTGTCAGAATTACGATTAAACAATTAAACAGTAGATATCAGCACACGTTCTATTTTGATATATATATAATTATATTTTAACACTCCCACTTATCAAAATAAACTATTTGCTGATATTAATAATACCTAGTTTTTTTTATAAATTTGTAATGTTTAATTGCACACAATCCTTTAGTCAACAAATCAGCAGGCATTTCCGTTGTGGATAAATATTTAATTTTAATAATTTTATTGTTAACAGCTTCACGAACGAAGTGGTAACGTACATCAATGTGTTTTGATCTATTGTGAAATTGATGATTTGTTGCCAATCTCAATGCACTCTGATTATCACAGTGTACAGTAATTATAGACAAACTATCAGTTAACTCGAATAACAATTTTTGCAAATATGCAGCTTCTCTAGAAGCTTCTGAAAGTGCTATGTACTCAGCCTCCGTACTAGAGAGTGCAACACTTTTTTGCTTTCTACTTTGCCATGAGACAGCAGATCCAGACATAGTAAAACAAAATCCTGTATATGACTTCCTGTCTAAGCAATCACTTGCCCAATCAGCATCAACAAAACCTTCCAGATCTACTTTCTCATTAGTGTATTTCAAACAATAATGTTTAGTCTTTTGCAAATATCTTAAAATTCTTTTGGCATAGTTAAAATGTTCTTCATTATAACAATTGTTGAACATGCTTAAATAGTTAACAGAGTAAGCTATGTCAGGCCTTGTTAGCACTGCTAAATACATAAGACTACCTATAAGTCTTTGATATGGAATACTAGGTATGCATTGTTTTGATTTTTCAATATTCAGTTTACACTCAATAGGTGTATCTACTGTTTTACAATTAGACATTTCGAATTTATTTAACAACTGATCTATGTATTGTTGCTGATCTACAGTAATAATATTTTGCTCTTTATCAATACTAATTCTCATACCTAGATATTGACTTACTTGACCCAAATCTTTTAATTCAAACTCTGAACTTAATAATTTTTTTAAGTTTTCAGTTTCACAAGTATCTCTTGAAAAAATCAAAAAATCGTCCACATATAGGACTACAATGATTTTAACATTCTGATTAATTTTTGTAAACAAACAGGGCTCTAAATTACTGTTTTTAAAACCTATGTTACATAAAAAAAACTTTAACTCTTTCATACCATGCTAAAGAAGATTGCTTTAATCCATAAATGGCCCTTTTTAATTTTAAAACTTTTCCATCACTTTTTGGCACAAAACCGTCTGGTATTGACATATAAAGATCCTCTTTTAAGTAACCATTTAAAAATGCTGTCTTAACATCTAAATGTGTAATGTCCAATCCAAGTTGTACACTGAGTGCAAACAATAGTCTTAGTGTAGAATGCCTCACAACCGGAGAAAATGTTTCACTATAGTCAATGCCGGGTTTTTGCATAAATCCTTTAGCCACTAACCTTGCACGATATCGAACTTTATTTTCACCATCAGATTTCTTTTTTAACACCCACTTACTGTTTACAATCGTTGCATTTTTTGGAATATCAACGAGTTCCCATGCACCATTCTTTTCAAAAGAATTCAGCTCCTCTTCGATCGCCTGTTCCCATTGCACTTTCTCTGGTCCATTCAACTCGTCTTCCAATAACAACTCATAGTCCCCTGGAGTAATACTGGTGACACAATAACCATATCTGTCTGGTTTCTTTCGTATTCTTTTTTCTTTCTCAGTCACTGCTTGAGTTTCCTTTTCAGTTGAACACTGAGTCTCCTCCGGGTTTTCAGGAATTTCTGAATCTAACTGTGGTACTTCCAAAACATCTGTTGACTCTTCAGCATTTGCTGTAATTGTATCTCCCACTGAATCATTACTCTCTTCAGGCTTACTTCTAAACCAGGTTGATTCGTGTTCTTTCTCCACACCAAACATTTCTTTTTCCATCACAATTACGTTTCTGCTAGTTGTCACTATATTTGTCCTGGGATCATATACTCTATAACCCTTCACTGTTTCTGAATATCCTACAAGAATATTCTTTTTTGCCTTTTTGTCCCATTTTAATCTTTTTTCTTTGGGGACATGTACCATCACAGAACTACCAAATATTCTGATATAACTCAAATCTGGTTTCTTTCCATTCCAAACTTCATAAGGTGTTTTATTAAGTCCTGTTGAAATAGATCTATTTTTTAGATACACTGCTGTATTTGCAGCTTCAGCCCAAAATTTCTTTTCCAAGTTTGCATCGAACAGCAAACATCTTGCTTTTTCGACAACTGTTCGATTGGATCTTTCACTTAATCCATTCTGTTCGGGTGTGTATGGGTTGGTTTTTTGATGAATTATACCTTCACCCTTCAGGTAACTTTCGAATTCATTGCTACAAAATTCACAGCCATTGTCTGTACGAAAAATTTTAATTTTCTTGTTCTGTTGATTTTCAACTATTGACTTAAATTCTTTGAATCGACTGAACACTTCACTCTTCTGTTTCAAAAAATAAATAAAATTCATTCGGCTATAATCATCCACAAGCAGTAGGAAGTACCTGGCTCCCCCAATTGACTGGGTCTCCATTGCTCCACACAAGTCTGCATGTATCACCTGCAATGTTTCAGTACTACGTTTACCCACATGAGAAAATGGTAACTTTGCCTGTTTGCCTTCACAGCATACTATTATCCATTCACTTAACTCCTGTGACGTAAAAGTCACCATGTGTTGGTTAATATGAAAATCCCTATTAGGCTATTAAAAATTTTTAGATTTGAGATTGGCGCACCTTTAAATTTAAATTTAATGCTTTTGTTTTTTTTGTTTTCACTTTGACACTTAAATTATTTATTATTCAAGTTACGTTTTATAATTCATAATCTTTAGAGAAATGGATGAACAGAAGCACCAACGAAGTTTATTATCAAAGAGAGAGAAAGAAGCTGTATGCAAATACTGCTTAGAAAGGCAAGAAATCAGTCCTCACTTAAATAAATATACAATTTTTGAAAAGGCTGCATATATATTTTCAGTAAGATTTCCTACATTTTATCCTTTATAACCACTTTTCCAATCCTACATCTCCTTTCTTAGATCAGCGTAGCTCAAGTGAAGGACATTTTTACAAAATTTGAAAATGGGGAAGATTTAGAAGATACACAAAAGGGTGGCAGAAAATCTACAAATTTTGATGATTATTACAAGGTATTTTTAAAGGAGGAACTACAAAGAAAAATTTATTTATTTCATCACAATAACGAACATTTTACCATTGATGATTTACATAACTCAGATACTGAAGACGATTTTGATGATACTTTTCTTTAACTTTATGCCACCTTTAACTGATTGAAATTTTACGCAGATAATAATTTTTGAATTTCATTTAGGCTGCATATACTCATAATACTACACTGCATACTTGTATTATTAATAAACCCATTTTTACCTTGTTCTACTTAATTTTACGAAAATGACAAATGATTTATCATAACCTTACATTTCAGTTTGACGTTAAGTACATTCACTAAAAAAGTTGATAGGTTCTGTACATAAAGTACACTCCCAAATTTTCATTTGACAGCGTAAACGTCAAGGGAGTTTTCTGAATGGATTATACACAAGCTGCGTTCGTTTATTTGTTCTAAGAACGGAACGAACAGAACCAGAATCTGAAACAAGGTCACGTGGTACGCTTAAGCCCCAACTATTTGTTCCGGGCGAAAAGAGTAAACTCCAAATGTTCCGTTCCGTAATAAACGAACGCAGAACAGAGTTTTTGGAGTAAAAAGAGCGTTCCGAACAGATAAACGAACGCCCCTACCAGTTTGATTTACTAATGTCAAAGTTGTCAGAATATGACATTCCTTCCACAATACCACTTTTCATTTTATTCATGTCTCTATTATTAATATGTGCCAGCCTCCTGTGCCATATTTCTCCACTAATAACTGATGGAGCAGCCAACAAACAATCTTGAGTTTGTATTCTCAATCTGTATACACCTGTCATGAGATCCGCTACTGCAACCAACTCATTCTTCATGTTAAAAATTTTACAACAGTTGTCTGCAAATGAAACATGATTCCCATTTTTAATCAGCTCACTGACCGATAATAAATTTGTTGTTAAGCTAGGCACGCATAACACATTCTTCACTGTAATATTGTAGTTACGATCTGTAGAAATTTCTACATCACCAGAGCATAGGACTGGTACTGGTGTTTTATTAGCCACTATAATTTCGGGTAAGTTCGATGAATAAGACATGTTTTTTATCCAAGTTTCGTTCGCTGTCATATGAGCACTGGCTCCAGAATCAACATACCATTCATTCTTTTTATAACTGCCGCTCATAAATGTAGCACTAAACACGTTAGACTGCTTATTTTTCACAGATTTCTCCAAAATTGGGCACTGATTTCTGTAATGGCCGCTTTGTTTACACTTGTAGCAGGTTATGCTATTTCTTCTTTTGTCACCTGTTACTTTTGACGTTGATGTATAACCTCCATGTTTAGTAGTGGCCCCTTCTTTGTTTCTTTGGAAAAATTTAGTAGAAAACGCCGATCCGGGTTCTGTCCCATTCAAGGTCGACGATTCCATGTCAAGCAACTTTGTCTTGATACCATCTGCTGTAATATCAATTCCCGAATGTTCGATCGCCATGATCATTTGTGCAAATTTATCAGGCAAACCTGCTAATAATAAGGATCCAATCCATTCATCGTTTATTTCGAATCCAGTACCTCTCAACCTTTGTGAAGTTTCCACTATTTGTGTGACGTAGTTAGTCATACAATCACAATTGTCAAGTCGGATAGATATCAAATGTCGAAGCAATGATATTTTTCTTGAAAAACCTGAGTCATCAAACATACTTTTTAACTTCTGCCATAACTCTTTCGAGGTTTTAACTTCTTTGATATGAACATACAATGAAGGATCAATCATTAAAACTAGCTTCGCCTTTGCTTTTGCGTCATCTGCGGGTTTTACTTCCATTGTAGGATCTGACTTGATACAATGCTCCAATCCTTCTAGGACGAGTAAACTTTCCGCCGCAAAAGTCCATTCATCATAATTTCCTCGGCCTTTCAACTTCGGCACACTGGTTAAATAATTCGTAGCCATTCTTGCTCAACACAACGTACACCTTTTTAAGTATTTTTTACTGTTTTAACGTGGAAATTGTAAACTGGACCAATAACCTAATAAAACACGTTGGTTTTTCTGAGCAGACTAACTTTATTTATAATAACTGTCAGAATTACGATTAAACAATTAAACAGTAGATATCAGCACACGTTCTATTTTGATATATATATAATAGTTATTTTCCCACGACCATATAAGAAAGTCGCTCCTAACGCACAACAAACTAGGCGCGAAAGTTGACAATATCACCCGTGCGATTGACTTTCGCAAAACAAATGAACAACCCGTGCGATATGAACACGTATAGGGATATATCGCACAGTTTGCGCAATAATAGGAAGCTGCGGCCGCTTCAAAACAAAAAATGACGGTCGTTTTACCTGAACTGTCAGTGTTACTTTTTGACATGTACATTTTTGGTCGTGGGAAAAATAGTGTTCGTAACTCGTTCGAAAGGCAAATATCTCCGCTCGTGTTTATAAATATTTCTACTCGTGCTCCGCTTCGCTCCGCACTCGTATATCTATTTATAAACACTCGCTTGATATTTGCTACTTTCGACACTTGATACGAAAATAACTATTTCGTATCAAGTGTCGAAAGTAGCAAATATCAAGCGAGTGTTTGTAAATAGATATACGAGTGCGGAGCGAAGCGGAGCACGAGTAGAAATATTTATAAACACGAGCGGAGATATTTACCTTTCGAACGAGTTACGAACACTATTTTTCCCACGACCAAAAATGTACATGTCAAAAAGTAACACTGACAGTTCAGGTAAAACGACCGTCATTTTTTGTTTTGAAGCGGCCGCAGCTTCCTATTATTGCGCAAACTGTGCGATATATCCCTATACGTGTTCATATCGCACGGGTTGTTCATTTGTTTTGCGAAAGTCAATCGCACGGGTGATATTGTCAACTTTCGCGCCTAGTTTGTTGTGCGTTAGGAGCGACTTTCTTATATGGTCGTGGGAAAATTATATTTTAACACTTTTGTTGTAATTAATCATTTCGCCGCCCACTTGAAGCTTATTTTGACATAGGCGTTATAAAGTTTGTGGCGAGATGTCATCAGGGGACTTTACCAGTCACTTAATAGTTGTGTGCGTTAAGGTAGAAACACATTATTATCACGCCACGTGAGCTCATGTGACCCCACAGTTACATTGAAGCAATTTTCAGCGTCGAACTCGATTTATTGCGCGTTGCAGGGACGAGGTGTAATCTATAAAATTGGAAATTCAGGCCTGGCATTGAATATCAGAAAAGACTCACGGTATAAAACAAAACTATTTCGTGTTATGGCCTTTATAAAAATATAAAAGTTTTAAAAGATCTTTTCGAAAAGTGTAAAGCGTAAATAAACAGGATGGGTTTTGTTAACGGCCGAATTTATGAACATCAAAAAGGATGAATCAAATCTGTGCTGGTATTTATTTATACATTCAAAAGGTTCTTTTATCTCTTATAAATAAATACGTATTAATGTATACAAAAAAATAATTAAAAGAAGCGAATTTTTTTAAAGATCATGTTGTCCGATAATAATAATTAATGCCAACATGATTTTTGTTTTTAATTTTAAGCAATAATTAACTTGTTTAGTAGGCGAAGTTGTGCCTTACTTATGGTTTTCTAACTTTTCCGCAACTTTATACACAACCCTCTCGACCTGACTGCTTTTCAAGTTACAAAACTTTCACTTAACATTAATTTCAATTTTTTTGTTAGTAAATTTGCCTTTGTTGTTAATGGTTTCGTATTACAAAATTATAAGTTAAGATATAAAATTATTCAAATGAAAGTAAAAGGGTAAGTAAAACAAAAACACATTTGTTCTCGTAAAGTAATGGCGTAATAAGGCCTGCTTGTAGTGCTTGTAGATTACAATTTGTTTCGTTTTGATTGCTATTATAGCAAGAGTTTTGTTGATAAATTTTTAAATTTAAATGTAATACACGTTTTCAAAGTAGACAAATGATTAATATTTCGAGAAAGATTATTTGTAAGGAAAGTTAAAGAAGTAACTAATTGTAGGGCAGATCTGTATTCCGGAAATTATCATCACACATGTCGCACATACCTACTAGGATAAATAATAGGTGTTGCGTAAAGCGTTTGAATAGGCTCTTGAATAATATTACGATTTTTAATCAGTTTTAAGTCTTCAAGTGTTGTGTTAGGTCGTAGTTATTTTGTGAATGAGTAAAGTGATAAACTAAAGTTATGTTTAATAGACCAAAAAACGGCCTAATTTTTTAAAACAAAGTAGATACGCGTTTTGGTGTAAAGAAATTTATAAGAAATTGTTGTTACGTAGCCTTATTTACTTCAAATAGTTTTACAACTTTAGAAATTAACTACTGAAGGAGTCACTTCTTTATTACTAAGGTCAGTGATTATTTAAATCTTAATACATCCCACAAAACAAATTGAATTCAACCGTAGTTAAAGCTATAGTAATTCCACTTAGCAAATTGTAATTTCGGAAGCAGGATCTTTACCAAAGTGTCATTTCTAAAACAAATGTTGCTAGTTTTCCAAAATGTTGTGTATTTTAATTTAATTCCCAACGGTAAACGATTTGTAGTTTATAAGACTGAAAATTTCCTTCGCCAAATATTTTGTCTTAATTTAGAAAGAAAGATTCAAGATAAATAACCTGCAGTCAATGCAAATTAAAAACTATTTAAATTCCTTAAAAACGAAGTAATTTTTTTTGCATTGAAGATTAACAACTGCCTGTTCGCTTATCTACCAAAGCAGGTCGTAGCAGGTGTACTTCGTATAGATATTGATTATTACAATTTCTGTAGCATTTTCAATCACACATAAAACAGTTGGTATTTTAATTCAGTATTTGAAGAATTCTTTTAACGAGAAGTTGCATATTTTTAAATTGTTAAATCGTCCATAATTAATTAATCAAATAAGAGCTTCTCGTTTTTGTTAGTTTTTTTACAAGTAAGCTAGTGGTAAGTGAAGCCAGTAGTATTATTTTTTATCTATCACCGTGGGATAAGTTATATCATATCACACTCATTTTAGAAATGTAATAGGTAGTCTTGTCATCCCAGTGAGCGCCATAATGAAATTATTACGACACTAGTGGTAATGAAATTGACAATTCATTCTAGCTCCAAATTTTGCCGGGGCAAGTCCGGAAATCACGTTCTCTGCAATTCTTCACAGTACACGTGTGTTAATAATGTCTATATCCCTCTTAAAGCGTAAATAACTATTATCAAATTACGATGTGTTGTTGGCAATTTTTTTAAGATATCGTTAATACTTACTTTAATGACATTTTTGTCTAATTTAGCGTGCTTTTCATTAGAAAATATACTTTTGATCGTCGTTCACATTTCTTAATTTATAAAAATTAAAGCAGGTATTTTGGATAATATTTTATGTGCACTTTTAAATTTGAAATCCTTTGACATTGGTCAAATATTCAATAATTAATATAACTGTCGATATAATGAACGATTAACTTTATTTTCAAATGGCTTTCTTGTCCGGGGTGTCTCTTCATTTTCTGCGTTTCTAGATGCAAAGCTCGCAGAGGAGGTCCGCAGGACAGAAAGCTTAGTAAAAAATGTTATGCCACAAATAACACACAGAGAATATTAAATTAAGGTATCTAATTTAGCCATTGTTACAGAAAGCAAATTAGTAAGTACTTAGCTTCATCAAAGCAGTTTTAATAAAATTTTTCCTTAGCAGTTCGATATCGCTGCGACATCCGCGGAAATCGGACCTATTGTTGTAGTGAAATTATGGCAAACTAAGTGTGTTTGTCAAATTTAAAAAGAATGCATCGTTAGAAGTAAAATTCTGTGTAATAGTAACGTACCGAAATTTTTATTACCCAAACACCTTGGGTACAACCAGTGTTTTTACAGTGCCGTGCTATAATAAAAAGTAATTATTTAACTTCGGGCATCTTAAATTTCTGTGTTCTCGGGAGTGTCGGTTCGGGGTTTCACATCTTCATATGGTTTCTGCACTTAACCTGCTACAGGAAATTCGTAATAAAGGTAGGTGATGGGGTCAGTTACTTTTTAAAATTTATTTGTCATTATTTGATCTGATGGTTCTAGTTTTACATTTTTGAGCTTAAAGACAAATTAATTTTTTTTTTTAATAATTTGAAATCCAAAATCAGGCAAATTACTGCCAAGCTATGGTTACTTAAAAAACCTTTTTCTGTTGTTTCAGGTAGGTCCCATCTTCGAGGGATGGCAGTTCCTAGGATGAAAACGGCACCACAGTGAGTTATATTTATTCTTTTTTTGCCATAGGGATAATTGTAGGGCTTACGTTAGCCACTTTCATACACAAACTATTCTTGAACCATTCATTTTCTAAAATCAATCTTACATTACAATTACTTTCATATTCGTGAATTAACTTTCGGGTAAATATTTCTGTTCTAAACGGTTTTAATTCCAACATTTATCGGGAGTGTAGTTAATATTTGTGTATACTTGCCCGACAATGTTGTATAATGCTGTAAGTAGACAAACAAACTGTAAGTGAATATAAATGGCAAGTAAATAGTATGTATAATAGTGGGTTTTAAAATTTCAGCATTAATTTATTACTTTCAGTCTTATTATCACACTATCTTTTCAGCACTAACTTCTTATTTTCAGCTCAATTTCGGGGAGTCTTTCTAACTCCTTGTTCTCTTTTAGCTCAAACGGTGAAGTATAAATATTCTTAAAATTATTATCCTTTTTCAAATGAATAATTATTCAGGGTTAATTTGTAATGTTTAATTTCAGCCAACTGCTTTACACGTTACCTATTGTTTGATGTTAGTTTTTAGTTTAATAATTATCATATTCAATAATTTCAGTTTAATTAATTACCTTTTCGGCAGTTTTCCGTGTGTATCCTTTTTGAGTCCGCATAACGAGGTAACATTTTATATCATAAAGGTTGTTCATTAAAAAATTATATTTAAACTGGTTGTGGTAAGGAAAAGGCCTGAACAATTTTCAACGTCGCATGAGTTGGAAATTGTTCAGAGGGGAGTTGGGAGGCCTTTCTTTTTAAGAAACCTCTTCAAGGTTTTTTAAACTTAACTGTTTAGAATAAAATGAAGAACATTATTACATGCTGCTTTGTACTATCAGCAGATTGTTCCTTTTATTTTACTTAAACCAAGACTTCCTTACAGTAGCCGCCGTTATCGAAACGCCATTCGCGAAAATCGGTTTTCTTGATTAAAGTGACTATATGGCAAACTAAGTGTGTTTGCTAAATTCATCTAGTTTTCGTTATCGTAGATAAATTTGAGTGAATAAGTATCGTAGCAAAATTATACTACCCAAACACCTTGGGTACAACCAGTGTTTGTACAGTGCAGTGTGCAGTGTTTCAAAAAGTAATTATTTAACTTCGGGCATCTTAAATTTCTGTGTTCTCGGGAGTGTCGGTTCGGGGTTTCACATCTTCATATGGTTTCTGCACTTAACCTGCTACAGGAAATTCGTAATAAAGGTAGGTGATGGGGTCAGTTACTTTTTAAAATTTATTTGTCATTATTTGATCTGATGGTTCTAGTTTTACATTTTTGAGCTTAAAGACAAATTAATTTTTTTTTTTTAATAATTTGAAATCCAAAATCAGGCAAATTACTGCCAAGCTATGGTTACTTAAAAAACCTTTTTCTGTTGTTTTAGGTAGGTCCCATCTTCGAGGGATGGCAGTTCCTAGGATGAAAACGGCACCGCAGTGAGTTATATTTATTCTTTTTTTGCCATAGGGATAATTGTAGGGATTACGTTAGGCACTTTCAAACACAAACTATTCTTGAACCATTCATTTTCTAAAATCAATCTTACATTACAATTACTTTCGTATTCGTGAATTAACTTTCGGGTAAATATTTCTGTTCTAAACGGTTTTAATTCCAACATTTATCGGGAGTGAATATTTGTGTATACTTGCGCGACAATGTTGTATAATGCTGTAAGTAGACAAACAAACGGTAAGTGAATACAAATGGCAAGTAAATAGTATGTATAATAGTGGGTTTTAAAATTTCAGCATTAATTTATTACTTTCAGTCTTATTATCACACTTTCTTTTCAGCACTAACTTCTTATTTTCAGCTCAATTTCGGGGAGTTTTTCTAACATTACTCCTTGTTCTCTTTTAGCTCAGGAGGTGAAGTATAAATATTCTTAAAATTATTATTCTCTTTCAAATTAATAATTATTCAAGGTTAATTTGTAATGTTTAATTTCAGCCAACTGGTTTACACGTTACCTATTGTTTGATGTTAGTTTTTAGTTTAATAATTATCATATTCAATGATTTCAGTTTAATTAATCACCTTTTCGGCAGTTTTCCGTGTGTATCCTTTTTGAGTCCCCATAACGAGGTAACATTTTATATCATAAAGGTTGTTCATTAAAAAATTATATTTAAACTGGTTGTGGTAAGGAAAAGGCCTGAACAATTTTCAACGTCGCATGAGTTGGAAATTGTTCAGAGGGGAGTTGGGAGGCCTTTCTTTTTAAGAAACCTCTTCAAGGTTTTTTAAACTTAACAGTTTAGAATAAAATGAAGAACATTATTACATGCTGCTTTGTACTATCAGCAGATTGTTCGTTTTATTTTACTTAAACCAAGACTCCCTTACAGTAGCCTCCGTTATCGAAACGCCATTCGCGAAAATCGGTTTTCTTGATTAAAGTGACTATATGGCAAACTAAGTGCGTTTGCTAAATTCATCTAGTTTTCGTTATCGTAGATAAATTTGAGTGAATAAGTATCGTAGCAAAATTATACTACCCAAACACCTTGGGTACAACCAGTGTTTGTACAGTGCAGTGTTTCAAAAAGTAATTATTTAACTTCGGGCATCTTAAATTTCTGTGTTCTCGGGAGTGTCGGTTCGGGGTTTCACATCTTCATATGGTTTCTGCACTTAACCTGCTACAGGAAATTCGTAATAAAGGTAGGTGATGGGGTCAGTTACTTTTTAAAATTTATTTGTCATTATTTGATCTGATGGTTCTAGTTTTACATTTTTGAGCTTAAAGACAAATAAATTTTTTTTTTTTAATAATTTGAAATCCAAAACCAGGCAAATTACTGCCAAGCTATGGTTACTTAAAAAACCTTTTTCTGTTGTTTCAGGTAGGTCCCATCTTCGAGGGATGGCAGTTCCTAGGATGAAAACGGCACCGCAGTGAGTTATATTTATTCTTTTTTTGCCATAGGGATAATTGTAGGGATTACGTTAGGCACTTTCAAACACAAACTATTCTTGAACCATTCATTTTCTAAAATCAATCTTACATTACAATTACTTTCATATTCGTGAATTAACTTTCGGGTAAATATTTCTGTTCTAAACGGTTTTAATTCCAACATTTATCGGGAGTGTAGTTAATATTTGTGTATACTTGCCCGACAATGTTGTATAATGCTGTAAGTAGACAAACAAACGGTAAGTGAATATAAATGGCAAGTAAATAGTATGTATAACAGTGGGTTTTAAAATTTCAGCATTAATTTATTACTTTCAGTCTTATTATCACACTTTCTTTTCAGCACTAACTTCTTATTTTCAGCTCAATTTCGGGGAGTCTTTCTAACTCCTTGTTCTCTTTTAGCTCAAACGGTGAAGTATAAATATTCTTAAAATTATTATCCTTTTTCAAATGAATAATTATTCAGGGTTAATTTGTAATGTTTAATTTCAGCCAACTGCTTTACACGTTACCTATTGTTTGATGTTAGTTTTTAGTTTAATAATTATCATATTCAATGATTTCAGTTTAATTAATTACCTTTTCGGCAGTTTTCCGTGTGTATCCTTTTTGAGTCCGCATAACGAGGTAACATTTTATATCATAAAGGTTGTTCATTAAAAAATTATATTTAAACTGGTTGTGGTAAGGAAAAGGCCTGAACAATTTTCAACGTCGCATGAGTTGGAAATTGTTCAGAGGGGAGTTGGGAGGCCTTTCTTTTTAAGAAACCTCTTCAAGGTTTTTTAAACTTAACTGTTTAGAATAAAATGAAGAACATTATTACATGCTGCTTTGTACTATCAGCAGATTGTTCCTTTTATTTTACTTAAACCAAGACTTGCTTACAGTAGCCGCCGTTATCGAAACGCCATTCGCGAAAATCGGTTTTCTTGATTAAAGTGACTACACGGTGGGCCAAATTTATTTGGAACCCTTTTTGGACTTGAATAACTTTTTTGGTTTTGGTCCGATTTTGATGAAATTTGAAACCCATATTAATAGAGCATATTTAAGTTAAAATGTAAAAGACTAACGGAAAAACTTAAGGGGGATCTAAGTAAGGGGCATTTTTATAAAGCCTTGCTTTCAAGGTCGTTGCAAAAGTTACCCTGTTAATATTTAAATTCAAAAAATAGTAGAAACTATTAATAAGTATCCGGAAAGACTAGCCTTAAAATCGTATTAAAAAACTTTAAGCGTTCGGAGCAAAATGAAAGGCATTCTGAAAGGCCATAAATATTATTTTTATTAAATTTATTTTTTAATTCAAAAGGAAAATCCATCGAAATTTCAGATTGCTTTCGTATATCGTAATAAACCCGTTTATTTTGCTAGTGTTTTGCTAGCGCTGTTATAAAACTTTTTTATTTTAATTAATCTTCGATATACGGATTAATAACGATTTTTGTAGTAGGCTTTGAAACAAAATTTTGACGTTACTTATAACAATTAAATTCATTATGGATGTGTCCTCCCTTACTAGTTTTTACTATTTTTTGAATTTAAATATTAACAGGGTAACTTTTGCAACGACCTTGAAAGCAAGGCTTTATAAAAATGCCCCTTACTTAGATCCCCCTTAAGTTTTTCCGTTAGTCTTTTACATTTTAACTTAAATATGCTCTATTAATATGGGTTTCAAATTTCATCAAAATCGGACCAAAACCAAAAAAGTTATTCAGGTCCAAAGAGGGTTCCAAATAAATTTGGCCCACCGTGTATATGGCAAACTAAGTGTGTTTGCTAAATTCATCTAGTTTTCGTTATCGTAGATAAATTTGAGTGAATAAGTATCGTAGCAAAATTATACTACCCAAACACCTTGGGTACAACCAGTGTTTGTACAGTGCAGTGTTTCAAAAAGTAATTATTTAACTTCGGGCATCTTAAATTTCTGTGTTCTCGGGAGTGTCGGTTCGGGGTTTCACATCTTCATATGGTTTCTGCACTTAACCTGCTACAGGAAATTCGTAATAAAGGTAGGTGATGGGGTCAGTTACTTTTTAAAATTTATTTGCCATTATTTGATCTGATGGTTCTAGTTTTACATTTTTGAGCTTAAAGACAAATTAATTTTTTTTTTAATAATTTGAAATCCAAAATCAGGCAAATTACTGCCAAGCTATGGTTACTTAAAAAACCTTTTTCTGTTGTTTCAGGTAGGTCCCATCTTCGAGGGATGGCAGTTCCTAGGATGAAAACGGCACCGCAGTGAGTTATATTTATTCTTTTTTTGCCATAGGGATAATTGTAGGGATTACGTTAGGCACTTTCAAACACAAACTATTCTTGAACCATTCATTTTCTAAAATCAATCTTACATTACAATTACTTTCGTATTCGTGAATTAACTTTCGGGTAAATATTTCTGTTCTAAACGGTTTTAATTCCAACATTTATCGGGAGTGAATATTTGTGTATACTTGCGCGACAATGTTGTATAATGCTGTAAGTAGACAAACAAACGGTAAGTGAATACAAATGGCAAGTAAATAGTATGTATAATAGTGGGTTTTAAAGTTTCAGCATTAATTTATTACTTTCAGTCTTATTATCACACTTTCTTTTCAGCACTAACTTCTTATTTTCAGCTCAATTTCGGGGAGTTTTTCTAACATTACTCCTTGTTCTCTTTTAGCTCAGGAGGTGAAGTATAAATATTCTTAAAATTATTATTCTCTTTCAAATTAATAATTATTCAAGGTTAATTTGTAATGTTTAATTTCAGCCAACTGGTTTACACGTTACCTATTGTTTGATGTTAGTTTTTAGTTTAATAATTATCATATTCAATGATTTCAGTTTAATTAATCACCTTTTCGGCAGTTTTCCGTGTGTATCCTTTTTGAGTCCGCATAATGAGGTAACATTTTATATCATAAAGGTTGTACAATATAAAATTATATTTAAACTGGTTGTGGTAAGGAAAAGGCCTGAACAATTTTCAACGTCGCATGAGTTGGAAATTGTTCAGAGGGGAGTTGGGAGGCCTTTCTTTTTAAGAAACCTCTTCAAGGTTTTTTAAACTTAACAGTTTAGAATAAAATGAAGAACATTATTACATGCTGCTTTGTACTATCAGCAGATTGTTCGTTTTATTTTACTTAAACCAAGACTCCCTTACAGTAGCCTCCGTTATCGAAACGCCATTCGCGAAAATCGGTTTTCTTGATTAAAGTGACTATATGGCAAACTAAGTGCGTTTGCTAAATTCATCTAGTTTTCGTTATCGTAGATAAATTTGAGTGAATAAGTATCGTAGCAAAATTATACTACCCAAACACCTTGGGTACAACCAGTGTTTGTACAGTGCAGTGTTTCAAAAAGTAATTATTTAACTTCGGGCATCTTAAATTTCTGTGTTCTCGGGAGTGTCGGTTCGGGGTTTCACATCTTCATATGGTTTCTGCACTTAACCTGCTACAGGAAATTCGTAATAAAGGTAGGTGATGGGGTCAGTTACTTTTTAAAATTTATTTGTCATTATTTGATCTGATGGTTCTAGTTTTACATTTTTGAGCTTAAAGACAAATAAATTTTTTTTTTTTAATAATTTGAAATCCAAAACCAGGCAAATTACTGCCAAGCTATGGTTACTTAAAAAACCTTTTTCTGTTGTTTCAGGTAGGTCCCATCTTCGAGGGATGGCAGTTCCTAGGATGAAAACGGCACCGCAGTGAGTTATATTTATTCTTTTTTTGCCATAGGGATAATTGTAGGGATTACGTTAGGCACTTTCAAACACAAACTATTCTTGAACCATTCATTTTCTAAAATCAATCTTACATTACAATTACTTTCATATTCGTGAATTAACTTTCGGGTAAATATTTCTGTTCTAAACGGTTTTAATTCCAACATTTATCGGGAGTGTAGTTAATATTTGTGTATACTTGCCCGACAATGTTGTATAATGCTGTAAGTAGACAAACAAACGGTAAGTGAATATAAATGGCAAGTAAATAGTATGTATAATAGTGGGTTTTAAAATTTCAGCATTAATTTATTACTTTCAGTCTTATTATCACACTTTCTTTTCAGCACTAACTTCTTATTTTCAGCTCAATTTCGGGGAGTCTTTCTAACTCCTTGTTCTCTTTTAGCTCAAACGGTGAAGTATAAATATTCTTAAAATTATTATCCTTTTTCAAATGAATAATTATTCAGGGTTAATTTGTAATGTTTAATTTCAGCCAACTGCTTTACACGTTACCTATTGTTTGATGTTAGTTTTTAGTTTAATAATTATCATATTCAATGATTTCAGTTTAATTAATTACCTTTTCGGCAGTTTTCCGTGTGTATCCTTTTTGAGTCCGCATAACGAGGTAACATTTTATATCATAAAGGTTGTTCATTAAAAAATTATATTTAAACTGGTTGTGGTAAGGAAAAGGCCTGAACAATTTTCAACGTCGCATGAGTTGGAAATTGTTCAGAGGGGAGTTGGGAGGCCTTTCTTTTTAAGAAACCTCTTCAAGGTTTTTTAAACTTAACTGTTTAGAATAAAATGAAGAACATTATTACATGCTGCTTTGTACTATCAGCAGATTGTTCCTTTTATTTTACTTAAACCAAGACTTGCTTACAGTAGCCGCCGTTATCGAAACGCCATTCGCGAAAATCGGTTTTCTTGATTAAAGTGACTACACGGTGGGCCAAATTTATTTGGAACCCTTTTTGGACTTGAATAACTTTTTTGGTTTTGGTCCGATTTTGATGAAATTTGAAACCCATATTAATAGAGCATATTTAAGTTAAAATGTAAAAGACTAACGGAAAAACTTAAGGGGGATCTAAGTAAGGGGCATTTTTATAAAGCCTTGCTTTCAAGGTCGTTGCAAAAGTTACCCTGTTAATATTTAAATTCAAAAAATAGTAGAAACTATTAATAAGTATCCGGAAAGACTAGCCTTAAAATCGTATTAAAAAACTTTAAGCGTTCGGAGCAAAATGAAAGGCATTCTGAAAGGCCATAAATATTATTTTTATTAAATTTATTTTTTAATTCAAAAGGAAAATCCATCGAAATTTCAGATTGCTTTCGTATATCGTAATAAACCCGTTTATTTTGCTAGTGTTTTGCTAGCGCTGTTATAAAACTTTTTTATTTTAATTAATCTTCGATATACGGATTAATAACGATTTTTGTAGTAGGCTTTGAAACAAAATTTTGACGTTACTTATAACAATTAAATTCATTATGGATGTGTCCTCCCTTACTAGTTTTTACTATTTTTTGAATTTAAATATTAACAGGGTAACTTTTGCAACGACCTTGAAAGCAAGGCTTTATAAAAATGCCCCTTACTTAGATCCCCCTTAAGTTTTTCCGTTAGTCTTTTACATTTTAACTTAAATATGCTCTATTAATATGGGTTTCAAATTTCATCAAAATCGGACCAAAACCAAAAAAGTTATTCAGGTCCAAAGAGGGTTCCAAATAAATTTGGCCCACCGTGTATATGGCAAACTAAAGTGTGTTTGCTAAATTCATCTAGTTTTCGTTATCGTAGATAAATTTGAGTGAATAAGTATCGTAGCAAAATTATACTACCCAAACACCTTGGGTACAACCAGTGTTTGTACAGTGCAGTGTTTCAAAAAGTAATTATTTAACTTCGGGCATCTTAAATTTCTGTGTTCTCGGGAGTGTCGGTTCGGGGTTTCACATCTTCATATGGTTTCTGCACTTAACCTGCTACAGGAAATTCGTAATAAAGGTAGGTGATGGGGTCAGTTACTTTTTAAAATTTATTTGCCATTATTTGATCTGATGGTTCTAGTTTTACATTTTTGAGCTTAAAGACAAATTAATTTTTTTTTTAATAATTTGAAATCCAAAATCAGGCAAATTACTGCCAAGCTATGGTTACTTAAAAAACCTTTTTCTGTTGTTTCAGGTAGGTCCCATCTTCGAGGGATGGCAGTTCCTAGGATGAAAACGGCACCGCAGTGAGTTATATTTATTCTTTTTTTGCCATAGGGATAATTGTAGGGATTACGTTAGGCACTTTCAAACACAAACTATTCTTGAACCATTCATTTTCTAAAATCAATCTTACATTACAATTACTTTCGTATTCGTGAATTAACTTTCGGGTAAATATTTCTGTTCTAAACGGTTTTAATTCCAACATTTATCGGGAGTGAATATTTGTGTATACTTGCGCGACAATGTTGTATAATGCTGTAAGTAGACAAACAAACGGTAAGTGAATACAAATGGCAAGTAAATAGTATGTATAATAGTGGGTTTTAAAATTTCAGCATTAATTTATTACTTTCAGTCTTATTATCACACTTTCTTTTCAGCACTAACTTCTTATTTTCAGCTCAATTTCGGGGAGTTTTTCTAACATTACTCCTTGTTCTCTTTTAGCTCAGGAGGTGAAGTATAAATATTCTTAAAATTATTATTCTCTTTCAAATTAATAATTATTCAAGGTTAATTTGTAATGTTTAATTTCAGCCAACTGGTTTACACGTTACCTATTGTTTGATGTTAGTTTTTAGTTTAATAATTATCATATTCAATGATTTCAGTTTAATTAATCACCTTTTCGGCAGTTTTCCGTGTGTATCCTTTTTGAGTCCCCATAACGAGGTAACATTTTATATCATAAAGGTTGTTCATTAAAAAATTATATTTAAACTGGTTGTGGTAAGGAAAAGGCCTGAACAATTTTCAACGTCGCATGAGTTGGAAATTGTTCAGAGGGGAGTTGGGAGGCCTTTCTTTTTAAGAAACCTCTTCAAGGTTTTTTAAACTTAACAGTTTAGAATAAAATGAAGAACATTATTACATGCTGCTTTGTACTATCAGCAGATTGTTCGTTTTATTTTACTTAAACCAAGACTCCCTTACAGTAGCCTCCGTTATCGAAACGCCATTCGCGAAAATCGGTTTTCTTGATTAAAGTGACTATATGGCAAACTAAGTGCGTTTGCTAAATTCATCTAGTTTTCGTTATCGTAGATAAATTTGAGTGAATAAGTATCGTAGCAAAATTATACTACCCAAACACCTTGGGTACAACCAGTGTTTGTACAGTGCAGTGTTTCAAAAAGTAATTATTTAACTTCGGGCATCTTAAATTTCTGTGTTCTCGGGAGTGTCGGTTCGGGGTTTCACATCTTCATATGGTTTCTGCACTTAACCTGCTACAGGAAATTCGTAATAAAGGTAGGTGATGGGGTCAGTTACTTTTTAAAATTTATTTGTCATTATTTGATCTGATGGTTCTAGTTTTACATTTTTGAGCTTAAAGACAAATAATTTTTTTTTTTTTAATAATTTGAAATCCAAAACCAGGCAAATTACTGCCAAGCTATGGTTACTTAAAAAACCTTTTTCTGTTGTTTCAGGTAGGTCCCATCTTCGAGGGATGGCAGTTCCTAGGATGAAAACGGCACCGCAGTGAGTTATATTTATTCTTTTTTTGCCATAGGGATAATTGTAGGGATTACGTTAGGCACTTTCAAACACAAACTATTCTTGAACCATTCATTTTCTAAAATCAATCTTACATTACAATTACTTTCATATTCGTGAATTAACTTTCGGGTAAATATTTCTGTTCTAAACGGTTTTAATTCCAACATTTATCGGGAGTGTAGTTAATATTTGTGTATACTTGCCCGACAATGTTGTATAATGCTGTAAGTAGACAAACAAACGGTAAGTGAATATAAATGGCAAGTAAATAGTATGTATAATAGTGGGTTTTAAAATTTCAGCATTAATTTATTACTTTCAGTCTTATTATCACACTTTCTTTTCAGCACTAACTTCTTATTTTCAGCTCAATTTCGGGGAGTCTTTCTAACTCCTTGTTCTCTTTTAGCTCAAACGGTGAAGTATAAATATTCTTAAAATTATTATCCTTTTTCAAATGAATAATTATTCAGGGTTAATTTGTAATGTTTAATTTCAGCCAACTGCTTTACACGTTACCTATTGTTTGATGTTAGTTTTTAGTTTAATAATTATCATATTCAATGATTTCAGTTTAATTAATTACCTTTTCGGCAGTTTTCCGTGTGTATCCTTTTTGAGTCCGCATAACGAGGTAACATTTTATATCATAAAGGTTGTTCATTAAAAAATTATATTTAAACTGGTTGTGGTAAGGAAAAGGCCTGAACAATTTTCAACGTCGCATGAGTTGGAAATTGTTCAGAGGGGAGTTGGGAGGCCTTTCTTTTTAAGAAACCTCTTCAAGGTTTTTTAAACTTAACTGTTTAGAATAAAATGAAGAACATTATTACATGCTGCTTTGTACTATCAGCAGATTGTTCCTTTTATTTTACTTAAACCAAGACTTGCTTACAGTAGCCGCCGTTATCGAAACGCCATTCGCGAAAATCGGTTTTCTTGATTAAAGTGACTACACGGTGGGCCAAATTTATTTGGAACCCTTTTTGGACTTGAATAACTTTTTTGGTTTTGGTCCGATTTTGATGAAATTTGAAACCCATATTAATAGAGCATATTTAAGTTAAAATGTAAAAGACTAACGGAAAAACTTAAGGGGGATCTAAGTAAGGGGCATTTTTATAAAGCCTTGCTTTCAAGGTCGTTGCAAAAGTTACCCTGTTAATATTTAAATTCAAAAAATAGTAGAAACTATTAATAAGTATCCGGAAAGACTAGCCTTAAAATCGTATTAAAAAACTTTAAGCGTTCGGAGCAAAATGAAAGGCATTCTGAAAGGCCATAAATATTATTTTTATTAAATTTATTTTTTAATTCAAAAGGAAAATCCATCGAAATTTCAGATTGCTTTCGTATATCGTAATAAACCCGTTTATTTTGCTAGTGTTTTGCTAGCGCTGTTATAAAACTTTTTTATTTTAATTAATCTTCGATATACGGATTAATAACGATTTTTGTAGTAGGCTTTGAAACAAAATTTTGACGTTACTTATAACAATTAAATTCATTATGGATGTGTCCTCCCTTACTAGTTTTTACTATTTTTTGAATTTAAATATTAACAGGGTAACTTTTGCAACGACCTTGAAAGCAAGGCTTTATAAAAATGCCCCTTACTTAGATCCCCCTTAAGTTTTTCCGTTAGTCTTTTACATTTTAACTTAAATATGCTCTATTAATATGGGTTTCAAATTTCATCAAAATCGGACCAAAACCAAAAAAGTTATTCAGGTCCAAAGAGGGTTCCAAATAAATTTGGCCCACCGTGTATATGGCAAACTAAGTGTGTTTGCTAAATTCATCTAGTTTTCGTTATCGTAGATAAATTTGAGTGAATAAGTATCGTAGCAAAATTATACTACCCAAACACCTTGGGTACAACCAGTGTTTGTACAGTGCAGTGTTTCAAAAAGTAATTATTTAACTTCGGGCATCTTAAATTTCTGTGTTCTCGGGAGTGTCGGTTCGGGGTTTCACATCTTCATATGGTTTCTGCACTTAACCTGCTACAGGAAATTCGTAATAAAGGTAGGTGATGGGGTCAGTTACTTTTTAAAATTTATTTGCCATTATTTGATCTGATGGTTCTAGTTTTACATTTTTGAGCTTAAAGACAAATTAATTTTTTTTTTAATAATTTGAAATCCAAAATCAGGCAAATTACTGCCAAGCTATGGTTACTTAAAAAACCTTTTTCTGTTGTTTCAGGTAGGTCCCATCTTCGAGGGATGGCAGTTCCTAGGATGAAAACGGCACCGCAGTGAGTTATATTTATTCTTTTTTTGCCATAGGGATAATTGTAGGGATTACGTTAGGCACTTTCAAACACAAACTATTCTTGAACCATTCATTTTCTAAAATCAATCTTACATTACAATTACTTTCGTATTCGTGAATTAACTTTCGGGTAAATATTTCTGTTCTAAACGGTTTTAATTCCAACATTTATCGGGAGTGAATATTTGTGTATACTTGCGCGACAATGTTGTATAATGCTGTAAGTAGACAAACAAACGGTAAGTGAATACAAATGGCAAGTAAATAGTATGTATAATAGTGGGTTTTAAAGTTTCAGCATTAATTTATTACTTTCAGTCTTATTATCACACTTTCTTTTCAGCACTAACTTCTTATTTTCAGCTCAATTTCGGGGAGTTTTTCTAACATTACTCCTTGTTCTCTTTTAGCTCAAACGGTGAAGTATAAATATTCTTAAAATTATTATCCTCTTTCAAATTAATAATTATTCAAGGTTAATTTGTAATGTTTAATTTCAGCCAACTGGTTTACACGTTACCTATTGTTTGATGTTAGTTTTTAGTTTAATAATTATCATATTCAATGATTTCAGTTTAATTAATCACCTTTTCGGCAGTTTTCCGTGTGTATCCTTTTTGAGTCCGCATAATGAGGTAACATTTTATATCATAAAGGTTGTACAATATAAAATTATATTTAAACTGGTTGTGGTAAGGAAAAGGCCTGAACAATTTTCAACGTCGCATGAGTTGGAAATTGTTCAGAGGGGAGTTGGGAGGCCTTTCTTTTTAAGAAACCTCTTCAAGGTTTTTTAAACTTAACTGTTTAGAATAAAATGAAGAACATTGTTACATGCTGCTTTGTACTATCAGCAGATTGTTCCTTTTATTTTACTTAAACCAAGACTTCCTTACAGTAGCCGCCGTTATCGAAACGCCATTCGCGAAAATCGGTTTTCTTGATTAAAGTGACTATATGGCAAACTAAGTGCGTTTGCTAAATTCATCTAGTTTTCGTTATCGTAGATAAATTTGAGTGAATAAGTATCGTAACAAAATTGTATTACCCAAACACCTTGGGTACATCCAGTGATTATTGAGTGCAGTAGTAGTATTCTTATAAATAATATTTTCGGTTAATAAATTTTATAGCGATTTCGGGAGTGTCGCGTCGGTGCGGTTCGGGCTTCGAAGTCTACAAGGAAATTTTTAGAAGAAAGGCACAAGTGGGGTGACTTCAATAAAGGTTAGTTATATTTTCTTTTATTATTGTTTTTGTAATATTAGGTTTTGTCCGTATATCTACAGGAGTCTTTTTAAGGAATTGGCATTTTAAAACAATTTAAGAGGTTGTAGGCAGATTATTTTTTGAAATTTCGTAGCATGTTTTGTTTAATTTGTCAAAAATAAAAAATTTTAACAATTTTGAAAATAATTAAAATTGAAATCTTAAGTTACTTTAGTAACGTTAAAGCTTTGAAAGCTGATTTTTAAAAATTCTTTATCGACGATTGCTTTGGAAATTTAAAAGCATATCTTACCTTAAATTGTGCTACAGCATTCGACATGACACACTAGTTAGCTGTAAGTATACATATAATAGTCCAGAGAAATTAGACAAAATAAAAGCCCATCTACGGAAAAATTCCCGGAAAGCTGAATTTTGGTATGGACCTTGATATTGTGGTTCTAAACAAAATGTCAAAAGTCCCCATCGATCCGAGTGCCGCTAAAAATTTCACGCGTGGTCAAATGTCACTCAACATGGTTTTTCGTGAATATCTCGTTAACGGTCACTTTTACGGAAAAAGTACCTATTTATTATCAAATTTGTAACTTAGGAAATGTTCTACAAAAAAGCTGTAACGACTTTTATCATAGAAGTCACTCTTTTGGAGATAATGCGATCTACAGAGTTTTAACATTTATTTTTCTTGCGAAACGTGCGCTCCTTTCCGCACCACCTTCGAGGTAGAGTACAAGGTGCGTTTTTTTTACGCGGTGTCACCGGTAAGCCTAATCCACGTTTTTTTGTTTGAAAAATGTTGATTTTAGAAAAAATTATGAATTTTTTTAATTAATAAATTTTTTGGTTAAAGCAGGAAATTATTAATCTTAATAATTAATATTATTCTTCAGACTCTATTTCAATTTGCATGATTTTCTCTTCATCATCATCTTCTTCTTTTTCTTCTTCTTCTATTTCTTCTTTTTTTCCTTCTTCTGCTGTTTCCTGTATTTCCATAGATTCAGCCAGAAAACACGATGGATCTACATCTTCAGGCGGGTAGCAATTACCGACGTCCTTTATATCGGGTACTACATTTAAGCAAGATTGCCCTTGGAAATTCCCACATACTCCTGAACAATATAAACCAACTTTTCTGCAGCCACAGTTTAAGCTACAGCCATTGGTGCAATTACAGAAAATAGTTTTCAACAGTATGTCTGGAGCAGGTGGAAGCAGAGTATGAATTGGCTCTAAAGCGTTATCCTTTAATGTCCATCCCCAGTCTTCAGGGGTAAGCTCGTTACCTAGCCATATTTGAACATGACTACCACTATTTACAATATGTTAAATCAATTTTGATGTGGGCCGCAGTAGTCCCCACATCAGCAATAAAAATTAATAAAAATATTGAGTAAGCACATCCGTTGACAAACAAGGATCGCTTGAGGGGTGCACACTGTTCGTTACAACTTTATAAATCGCATTTTCTCCATAATGGTTACTCCTATGAATAAAAATCATTGTATCTTTTTTGTAGGAAACTTTCTAAGTTACAAATTTTATAATAACTATTTTTTCTATAAAAGTGACCGTTAACGAGATATTCACGAAAAACCATGTTGAGTGACATTTGACCCGCGTGAAACTTTTAGCGGCACTCGGATCGATGGGGACTTTTGACATTTTGTTTAGAACCACAATATCAAGGTCCATACCAAAATTCAGCTTTCCGGGAATTTTTCCCAAGCGCAATGTCTAATTTCACTGGACTAAAGGAAGAAAAACTTAGATTTGTGAAAAGAGAAAACTTTGTACATGAAAGAATAGTAACACCAGAAATGGAAAAAGAGGAGTATATAACATGTGAGCAAATGGAAACGAAATCAAGCACACAACCATCAACCATACACCCGAAAGGGTAGAAAGGCCTTAGAATTAAGAAGAAGAAGAATTTTAAACATTAGTCATCTTAAATATTTTCCGAAAGTTTATTATGGTGAGTTTAACATGTTATACTTTTTCTGGGTATTTTATACATAAATATACGCCGCAATTTAATTAATTTCTTCCGAGTTGGGACGGTGTCATTGTTGAGAAAGAAGAACTCTTCTTCAATGATACGGCCCCAACCCGGAAGACGTTCTTTTAACACTGACATTGACCATGGAAGTCTTCGAATTCATTTTAATTAATGTCTTTTTATAATTACTAGCGAAAACCCCAGAACGTATAAAATTACTCGTCCTATTATTTGTAAAATGGGAAAATCGAAAGATAATAAAAAAGTGGCAGCCGGAAAATATGACAACGCTGACAACGGCAAGCAACAGATAAAAAAGCATGGAAAATTATAGAAGAGACGCATGCCCAGCAATGAACGAGCAGTAGAATAAAATGAAAAAGAAAATAAACATAATATTATATGGGGCTAAGTCATTGTAGGGTGTGGCTTTTAGATAGTTTTTATTGTTAATCTTTTACTTTGAGCAGCTGTTGGCGAAATACCCAAAAGAAAATATAAATACAGTATCCTCACTTCATTTTGTAACACACAACGTACTCTGTAGTTAACGTTATTATTTTATTAGCTTGGGGGAAATTTTATATAAATACAAAGCTCTTCCTTGCTTTCGTTTAAAATGTAAAGACAGCAAACTTTCTTCTTTTTTTGGTAAATTTGTATATTAAGTATAAGCAAAGAGTATAAAATTATTGCTTTCTTTGGTACAAGATTCAGTGGTACAAGTAAAAAACAACTCGATTCCAGCAAGGCTCTGCAATGTAATGTGTGTTGCCTATACAGCAAGGGGTTTCGCGCAATCAAATGGGTTCGGCTTGGCAGTGAATATCCCAGTCGATGGCATAACAAAACATCTTACATAAAATGACGTGGCTGCCTAATTAAATCAAAACTACGTAAAAACTAAAAAGAATTCATATTAAATGTATTTAATAAAAACTCCAGAAGTAGACTTAACAGAAGCCAACATTTTAAAAAAGTAAATTGTATAACTAGCACCTAATTACCTATGATAATAATAAAAGAAACAGTAACCCAAACTTAAAAACAATACAATATAAAATGATTAAAAATGACAAAATTATTAAAATTTTACGAAATTCAGGTTTCTAAATTTCCATATAACTTTTGTTTATTTTTAAGAGTTGCAAACAGTAAACAAGTTCAAATCCGGTACGCTGCATTAAAAATACAATAATTTGGTAACTCCTACGAAGCAAAAGTACCACTCTAGCTTCAATTAAATTCTTATATAAATTTGTTAATATTCTCTGTTAGGTCATAAAAGCAGATTAAATCACGCTCTGTAAGACTATAATACCTGTGGTTTTATTATAAATAATTCAAGGGCATGTAACTATTTAGAAAGGAGCCCATTACCTAGGACACACTTTAACCTACATATTTATCCAGCTTTTAGTAATGAACATTCAAAATATAGTTAAAAGCATATTCGGTTTACTAATAAGAAGGAGATTTTTATGAAATTTAACATATTTGTACTTTACAAATAACAACATAGTCAACATTTAAGTATTAAGTATATTTTATTGTTTATTTAAGCTCGCTAAACTGATTCAGTTTATCATTTACGATAACATTTTAGAAAATTGTTAAGATAATGATTTAATTTTCCCGAAAAAAACTACAAGCTTTTGTAGTAAGAAAGAAATAAAAGGTAAAGTTTTTCTAACTACGTACCTACGAATAGTTTAACGTTGCAAGAATTTTACCGTCAAAATAAAAACTAAGAACTCTGAGCATCACGAAAATTAAATAAAAGAATTGAAGAGAAGCGTATACTAAAATTCAACGAATTGTTATTAAGGATTTGAAGATTCCCCAACTCGATTTGAGAGGATTGTTTTGACGTTTATAGATTTGAAGCTTAATTTTTAGCCGAAAATTAAAATACGAACATTATTTTCGTCTGAATAAATTACGTTCAAAAAATTTTGCACAAAATTCTGTAGCACAGCAAAGAAAATCTGAAATTTAATGCTTTAATTTGCAACGTAAATTAAGTTTAGCATTTTTGGAACTGTTGGAAACTTAACAAATATTTAAAAAATTTGAACTTTAATTTATCTAATTCATATTTTCAACCGCTTATTTTAAAGTGCGTAAACATTTACACTAAAAAATGGAGTTAAAACATTAAAAATAATAAATTTTAGTGAGGATGTCGTAACGTAGCGCCTACCTAAATAATTTATTTGAAATTTCTCCCATCAGAAACAAAATACTTACCTAGCATAATCTATAATGGTATGCGTTATTAAGGCCTTACCTACTAAAGTTTGACCCTGACCTCTATTACTGATAAAAAGATAGAAAGTACCTAATCCAATTTGAAATCTTAGATCCGGTTTGATGTATGTACACCAAATGAATATTTTTTTCCACGTAATTTTCATATTTCAAACCGTATCTGAAGAAAGCTAGGAAATATTTGAAACTTTCTAAAATTCTTAGCTCTTATAAAATTTTGATTTAATCCCAGTTTTATATAGAAATAAATTTAATTCGGGATTAAAGCTTAAATTTAGGTGAAAATACTTAGTTATATAAAATAAAATAATCAGAAATCAAAGACAAACCAAGGTGTTTCCAAAGTTCCAGACGCATAAAAAACCCTCCATGTAATTAATTTAGTTTTTTTTCTACACGCATGTAAATGAGGGTGTAAAGGTACAAAACTTAACCTACCTCACCACTTTAAATATTTCAACCAAGCATTAATTTATTAGAATTAATTAACGAATTAATCTTATAAATTTATTTAAAATATCTACAAGTTTAAAAGTGTATTTTTAATGCGTAAATGTTTATATTCAGATTCAAAAAAGGTCAAGAATCTAAGCCCTCTGTTTAAAAACAGCCCTGACCAGACACAATTACATTTTTTGTACAAAATGTTATACGGTTTTGGTTGTTTTGGGTTCCATGACCGGTCCAGCTCGAAATTCGTGGTTCCTAAACTCTTAAATGTTGTAGTGGTCAGTTCAAGCTTCGTATAAAGATTAAATTTAAAGACGATTTAAAAATTTTTACCAATATTTCCATTCGTTTTAATTTTTTACGAATTGCAGAAATTGAATTTTGAGATTAATAAATTGGTTTTAATTTAATTTAATTTAATTTTTTGCAGTTGAGGTAATTTTCAATTTAACAAAGTTTTCTAGGGTTGACATTACATGTTTATAGCTGGCATTTTTAGAAGAAATCTGCATAAATATAAAGTATAAATATTTCTATTCTAAAAAGAAAAATTACAACAATGAAATTGTTGCGTAAACAAATGTAAACGTTAGGTTAAGGGTCACACAAAAATAGATTTGAAATTATGAATGTAGTACATTTTTGTTAAAGAAATTTTACCCCTGTGACGTACCAAACGAGCGCTTTTTAATAAGTGGAATAATCGCAAAAGCAACCCCAAATTCAAAATTATAATTTTTTAACGAAGAAATCACACGTACTTTTCTAACTCTTCTAGAATTTCCAGGCGCCTTTTTTTTAAAACAAAATTATCATTTAATCTTTGATATTCACAGAAAAATAACTGAGCTAAAATTAAATGCAAAATCGACTTATAATACAGATTTATACATAAAAAAGGGCAAAATTTAAACAATTTAAGTAACTGTTTGAGATCCACTGAACACCGAAAATCATATTCTGGTCGAACTCCATGAAGATGCTCCCCTCTCAGTATAAAAGCTGGATGCACCAAAAGAAATGCGTAGTTGTCAACACAGGGTTCCAAAAGAAACCCACTTTAGAACCCCATTTTCCTAAGATAAAATTGTCTCAAATGAATCAGGCGTTTCTGTATTCCAAATACAACGGTCTTCAAAAAAACGATGCCACATTCGTGCTTGATAACTACTTCCGGTTAATTAAGTGGAAAAAGGACAACGAAGACGCCGTCCTGGACATCGGGTGCGGCGCTGGGGACGTCACCACCGATCTTCTACTTCCACTTCTACCCAAAAACGTCGGAAAAATAATTGGGGTTGATATTTCAGAAGAAATGGTGGATTATGCAAAAACACGGTGCCAAAATTCTAAGATTTCCTTCGAACAAATGGATATCGCTGCTGAAGACATTCCTGTTGACTTCGAAGAGCACTTTGAACATATTTTTTCATTTTATTGCCTTCACTGGATTCAGGATCAAAGGTAATCCGGAATAATTCCAACTTTTCTATTTTTTTTAGATCAACATTTCGTTTTTTACAGGAAAGCCTTGTCGAACATTCAGAAAATGCTGAAACCTGGAGGCGACATGTTGCTAACATTTTTAGCAAGCAATCCCATCTTCGATATTTACGAATCGCTCTCCAAAAATGGTCGTTGGGAATCCTACATGGAGAATTTTAAAAAATACGTCTCACCTTATCAATATTCTGAAGATCCTGCAGGGGAGCTTGAGGAAATCCTGAAAGACGTTGGATTTAAAATTGATACGTGTAAAGTTGAGCAACGGATTTACCTTTATCCCAATGTTGCCGTTTTGAAAAGTAAGAAAACTCTTCTTTAAATAAAGAATTTTGAAATATTTTTAACTAAAAGTAATTCTTTCCTGCAAGTTGATTTTTTTTGTTAAAGCAATGATTTTATAACAACAATTTAAGGTCTGAAAATTAAAATCATTTTTAACATTTGTTCGTTATTAGCTTAAAGAAAAACAAGTAAAATTGAGACAGTCAATTCCAAAAATAACAAATTCCAAATTTCAATTAAAAAAGTTAACAATTATTCCAGTATTCGTTGGATGTTTAATGGGGGGGGGGGTCTTCTTTTATTTTTATTTATATTTTAATTGTTAGCGAAATATCACTGAAAAAGTAAAAAACAACTATTATTTCAAACTCGTGGTTAAAATTTCTGGATTTGAGTTAATAAAAACTTAAAATTTTGGGGGTTTCCAACATACCTTCAAGAACTTGTTAAATCGTTCATTAAGAAATTATCAGTGTTTTTAATATTTTTTAAAAAATTTGCCTTTACTACTTTATCTGCACCAAAAATATAAACATCAGCAAGGAATTAAATAAATTAATTAATTACAGAATCAGTAACAGCAGTGAGTCCGTTCTACAAGAAAATCCCTGAAAATTTAAAAGCTGACTACCTTTCTGACTACGTTTCAGAAGCTAGGAAATTAAACCTGTTTGAAAACAACAACAGTAGCAAGGAAGAAGGTGTAAGAGTACCTTATAAACTCTTCGTGGTGCATGCAAGCAAAAAAACTTCCTGAAAACACATTCCCTCACAAATTAAACAATAAAGGTACAAACTACAGTACAACATTATATTAAAAAGGTTGCAATAACTAGAAATAAGTATAGAGATAAACATATATAATCAGCAAATTTAATAATTGTTTATTGTTTTATTATTTTTTATACAAATTATTATTTTATAACTTATATACTAAGTACAAGGCGGCAATAAAAAAATATTTACATATTTACAAAGTGCTTTTCTAATTATTTAATGTGATGATGTAAAGGGTTTTATTTTTGTGCAGTTTTTAAATGTAATCGAAAAACAAATCATCGTCGTCGTAATCTTCAGGCGTACAAAAAAAGAATTCGATTAGATTTAAAATTGGACCTCGAGAAAAGGGATTTGCATAACGTCCTCTTTTATCTCTTAAATATGGATATCTCTTGTAATTAAACATTTCGTTTGTGGTTAAATTCATACAGGCATGTAAAACCTGGAAAAAGTTTTATGTAAATATACAGTTTTATTCTAAGAAGTTACTTAAACAAACTGATTAAAAAAACTTACCGATGTGCAAGTTAAAATCCATCCTAAACCAGAGAAAACGAACGCTTCAAGTAAGCCTAAAATATATAAAATTCCAAATCCTTCTATTGCAATACAATAAGTAGCAAAGTAAATTGTGTAAGAACAATTAATAGCAACACTCATTACAAAAAGGAAAAACCAAAGACGGTTTTTTAATCCTACGCAGTTATATATAAAAGGGCAGTGATGATCGAAGTAAGAAACACATCTGTTGCAAATTCGACAATGTTTTGCTCTAAGAGGCCTCAAACACCTACAACTATGACAAAGCCTATTTAACATTGCGTTTCGTTTTTTCCACTTGTCAAAGTATGGAATTTGATTGATGGCCCTGTAATAGCAATCGGAATTCATACTAATGTAACCTGGGTCTCTTCTGTTCGCTATTATCCAACAAATCCACATTACTAAATTCCAGTAAATAAAACAGTAATGTGAACCCCTTAATAAATTCCACGTTATCGGAATGCACTGGAAAGAATAATTAATTTATAAAATAAAGCGTGAACTATTTTTAAATTATGCTGCAAACCCATTTTATCTGTTTCCGCCTTAAAATTTCAAATACAAATAGGCAACACACCATACAGACTGATGATTTTCTGGTAAGCAAAATAGGTTGCCTATTTATGCATTTTAAGGGGGAAGGGGGCAGTTAAAATGTATGGTTGATATGAAAATGAAAACTTACTCTAATAATATACATGGGATAACCCCATAGTAACACAGAGACCATAAAAATTAAAAGGGGGCATTTAGAATTACCAGCACGTCCATAAAGCAATCCCCATATGTCTGAAATAGGTGGAAACCAACTCGACCTGCGTTTTTTCTCAGCTTGTAAGATCTGAACTATATCTCCATGCCTATGACTTTGTGCTAACATCAATGGGGTTTTATCATTTTTATCAAGAGGTTCTAACTCTATGCTGCTCTGGAAATACAAAGTGCTCTCTGAATTCAGGTATAATTTCCTCCTGGCGTGTTACCTTCTCACACAAAATCTTCACACAGGCAACACTACCAGACAAGCACGCCAAATGAAGTGGCATCGACCCAAAATGATCAGCTTTCTGTAAATTTACCCCGGAGTTCATAAGTAACTTAATAACATCAGCATGACCCTTGTAAGCAGCCCAATGTAAAGCAGTATCACCATTTATGTCCACCAAGTGATGTAAAGCGCCCATTCCCAAAAGGTAAGCAGCAGTTGCTGTTCTCCCAAACATACAGGCAGTCATTAATGGAGTTAAACCTTTAAAATCAGCTGAATTTACGGCTACTTTTGATTGAAGGAGGACTTGGACCACAGCAGCGTGACCTTTCCTGCAAGCCCAATGTATGGGCTTGGGCCCTTGGGTTCCTAAACATGGTAAATCGACCGGGGCTCCTCTGTCTATGAAATAACGCATTATTTCTACGCTCCCATCTAAGGCAGCCCAATGGGCTGGTGTGTAACCCCATTCGTCACGAGCACGTAGTATTTGGGTGCCTAGTTTTTCGACAAGATTTTCTATATCTTGTACTTCCCTGAAAACAAAAATAGTTTAAGTTAATTGGTGATCGACTAAGTCCAGATTAATTATATCATGAACGTTTTATTTGGTAAATAATGCATTTTCCTATCTGGCAAGAATGAAACATTTCACAAACAATGAAGTTAATAGACGACTTAACTAATTAAAAAAGGAATGTGGGCCCTTTTAAGAAAAGATTAAAAGGTAAATTAAACCAAAACTTAATTGATATAAAACACTTAAAAGTGTAGAAAGATAAAAAGAACAATGACAAAGGAATTGAAGATGAAAAACAAGAAAAATAATATAAAGAAAATAACGAGAAGAGAAAGAAAAAGAAAAAAGAAGAATAAATATTAGAAAAAGAAGACGAGGAGAACAAAAAACAAGAAGAAAAAGAAAAAGAAGAAAGGGGATAAGGACAACAGTAACAAGAAAAAACATTGTATTTAATGACTAATGAGATTCGGACAAATATGGTGCAACTCTTTCTTTACACTACAAATTTTGATATGTAATTTATTAAATGAGATAAAAGATTGCAACAATCTGTTTCGAAGCGACCCTGTAAATGCAGCACCAGTAATTTTCACTTTAGTTTGTGGCATTGTGATTTAGCTTAGTCAAATTACCCGGGGGGAAGGGCCGTTTAAAGTTCCCTTTTTTTAGTGTTTCGCTAATAATAATGTGGCTCTAAAACCGTGAGGTTTTGCGTTATGACCAACATACGAAAATAAAGTAGACAACATTTTCTACCAAGAAGGTTCTATGCATTTTTACCGTAAGATCAATACCTTAGGAGTAAAAATGGGGTGAAAGTAAAAAAGTTAGTGAATGTTGATTTCTGTTAGTTGTTCTCGTGAAACTTCCTAAATGTGATAAGTTTCTGTCTGATTGGCAAATTTTGTAATCCCATTGAGGTGCTGTGCGACATTTATAATAATTTACGAGTTTACTGTATGCTTTGAAACACGGTGGGTGTGTGTAGTGTTGTTGAGGAAGCTGGCTGATAGGGAGCTATACTGGGCCGCTATAACTTTGTGTCTGACAGGTAACTGCTGTGGGTGGGTGAGGAGGAGACTGACGGCATTTTTGGCCAGTCAGGGGGTAGTATTTCTGAGACGTTACCAAATTTCTATGCAGGATGATTGAAAGATTAACATCACCTCCCACCGCCAAAGATGTTGGAACGTTAGGGGTCCTGCAAGTAAGTACAAACGTTTAACAAAGTCGCTGGGAGGGGGCTAAGGCAGATTCTGGTAGAAGATGTGAATCAACTAAACCCCCTGCCAACCAAGATTCCCATACCCAGTCTGTCTGATTTGTTATGGATATTTGCCAAGTGGCTCGAGATCCCAAATATCGCCAAGTGGAGGTATTTCATGCGTTGTATTGGTGGAAGGCGGAACTTTAATACAAGTGCTGTGAGCCCCCAGCCATTTATCGATTCGCCCCCAAGTGATTACGGCACAATATACACTTCCTTGAAATATGCTGTGGAGCACTGTCTGATAAATACTTGTTTCATTACTTTCGATTTACCACTTTATCTCACGTCCAGAGCTAGAACGTGTTGCGGTTAGACTTGGTGGTTTCCACATGCTGATGTCGTTCCTTGGGTGCAGTGATCTAACAATGGCAGGAAGTGGCCTACAGAGTTTGTTATGCAATATTTTTGCTCCCAACTCACTTGACAAAATTTTGACTGGCCATGCATACGCCAGAGCAGTTCGCGCGCACTTGCTCATCCAATCAGCTTTAGCATACATCTGTTTCCAATACGGAATAAAAATGAATTTTAAGAAAACCAAGTTTATGAAATTCACGAAAAAAGAAGGAAACGCTCAAGAAGATCTAACCGTGGCGGGCAAATAAATAGAAAAAGTACAGCAATATAAGTACCTGGGGACATGGATAACGGCAAATGGAGACCAGACAAAGGAAATTAAAACCCGCATAGAAATAGCTAGAGCCGCATTAATTAAAATGCAGAAAATATTTTGTAACCGAGACATAAACTTAGAACTAGGAACTAGATTTTTACGATGTTATGTCTTCTCTACACTATTATATGGAGTCGAAGCTTGGACCACGAAGAAAAGAGAAAATAAAAGACTAGAGGCGTTTGAAAGATGGTGTTACCGAAGGATGCTTAGGATCTCTTGGGTGGATCACATAACGAACATAGAACCATAGAAGTGCTTCGCAGGATGAATAAGGAAGAAGAAATAATAATAACTTTCAGGAGAAAGAAACTAGAATATCTAGGCCATGTGATGAGAGGAACACGATATTCCCTGCTTAGATTAATAATGGAATGGAAAATACTTGGAAAAAGGAATATAGGAAGAAGGAGAATGTCGTGGCTCAGTAATCTAAAAGAATGGTTCAATATGAACTCCAACCAATTGTTTAGGGCGGCAGTGGATAAGACCAAAATCGCCAAGATGATATCCAACCTCCGTTAGGACAAGGAACCAGAAGAAGAAGAAGAAGATGTTTCCAATAAGGAGAAGGAAACCATCAATAACCTTTTAAATGATCTTCTAAATGAGACATTGACCGGACAAAGGATAAACAATGACGAATGCTTGGCTTCACTGCGGTTGAAAATAACAACTGAATTGAATCGTTTGAAAGAAAATGGACCTACTGCTGCACTAATACTTTCATATGGTCACTATTATGAAAGAATTAATTCATAGCTGCAGAACGTTCTGGTGACTGGAAGGCTCAACTTTGCTGTGTACAGAGGATGATTCCATTCTTTCATGCCAGTGGTCACTTTCAGTATGCCAGAGGTGCCCATCTTTACCTGCAGGACATGCATCACCTTGAAACAAGAATGGACCCCAGTGAGTTAGAATCATTTGCCCATCAAGGATACTTTACTGTAAGAAGAAGTGATTCTTTATGGACCATGACAATTGAACAGACACTAATGCGCAGCGTGAAGAGCTGTGGAGGATTGGCTCGTAGAAGGGGGATCACGGATTCGACACTAGCAAAATGGTTAAAGGTGGCAGCAACAAGCAATGCCATCTGCTCCTCACTCGAAGAATTCAGCGGAGCGTTTTTTTATTCAGGAGAATAGCATGCCGATTTAGAAGTATCACGTCAACGCAGGGATGAAGAGGACAGGAAGAAGCTGCGTAATTGGTTCAACCACCCTTTTCCAAAGACAGACGAACTTATGTGCTTGTCAACAAGGATTGTTCGAAACTCTGACATAAATTGCCCCAAGCAGAGCAAGTTGGTAGACAACTTTGGCAAAAATGGTGGGAAATAACTTCGCTGATATAAAGGTATCACGCAAAGACAAGGTTCTACCCTTGGCGGTCATGACCAGCGCTATTAAGGTGAATGATGAGACTGCAGTCGTCGGTCCATTGCTTTTGTTCCAGAGGATCGCGATTTCGCAGAAGAGCGATGAACATGTGACGTCACTTTTGGATTATGAGTTGGCTCAGTTTTCTTTGGCTCTCTTCAATGAAGGCTGCACGAGGAAAACTAACAAAGCAGCTCTGTATAACGTTCTCCCCAATACTGACACGCTATCAATTTTAATGCGGCTGCCGAAAAGTCGGCGTTACATACAGGGAGTTTGTACCAACGGTGCCTCCGCAGATTTGTTAGAAGAGGACGAAGAAGAAGAAGATAACATTTTACTTAATAATAATTATAATTGACATAACAATTTGAGTTTTTTTTGTAAATAAAATTAGCAAAATCGAAACTGCTTTTACATTCACCCCACTTCTACTCCGAAGGTATTGATCGTACGACAAAAATGCATAGAACCTTTTTGGTGGAAAATTGTATCTGCTTCATTTTCGTATAGTATGGTCATTACGCTAAACTTCACGGTTTTCGATCTATTAGCGAAAAACTGAAAAAAGGGACCCCCCACTCTCGGGCACTTTTAGTATGTTCGTCAGAACACCTCAAGAAACAACTGTACCAACTTTCAAAACTACGTGAATTTTTTCGGGTACCTATTTGCCATTTTTTTGGCTAATCTGACTGGGCTAATTGTAGCAAAATACAATACGTTACTAAGAGGAAACACAAAAAGATCCACGTCAAAATCACGTCAAAATTCCCAATGATCATGTCACAGCTTTTCAAACAACTTTCCCAAAATTTATTGTTAAGAATAAAACATATCAATCAGGAAATCTTAATAAGACAATTAGAGGGAAAATGGGGCGAAGTAGGAAAGGCAAAAGAAGAATCGCATTTCGTTAAAAAAGTAAATAAAAGAATTTATTTTCTAACATTAGCTAACTAAGTTTAGTTTATTAGGACCACGAATATATCCAGCATATAAAAGCTGAGTTAAAACGGGGTAAAAGATTAAAAGATATTATTGAGGAACATAAAAAGCATTTAAGGGTTCTAGAAGAAATGAAAATAGCCCACATTAAAATAAAACAAGCCCTTACTGCAAAGGGCGAAAACGAAGAGGCTGTGTCGAATGAGGTAAATAACTGATTCTATGTTTTTATGTTTCTTCTTTTTCTTCTTCGTCGTTCATGGATTAGGTATTTTGACCCGCTCCGGTTCTTCAGTGTCATTTCTTTTATAAGTATTTATATTCGTTGGTTTTAATTGCTTAAACTACTGTTTACAAAAAATTTCTTCAGAGCGCTGAATGGATGGACTATTTGGAAAGGGAATTAGAAAAAGGTAGGGAATTAAATACAGTGGTTGAAGAAACGAAAAGGTTAATAGAAGAAAAGTTACACAAACTAAAAACGAAATGAAACCTTAATAAAAAAAATAGCACTTAAAAAACACTCATTTACTAAAATATTTCGCAGTAAAATAATCAAATGGTTAACACAACGATTCAAAAACGCTTATACGAGTAATCTAAATAAAACACCATAAAAATGAGCTTTCGTTTTTCAACCTACCAAAAAAAAATGAATTGCTAATTAAAAACACAAAAAAAAGCTGTCACAATTTATCAAAATTATTTGGCATGAACTATATTTCTAAATTATTTCGTAATGTACATCCTTCCATAAGCAATATATGTCGAAGTCAAGGCGGTGGGTCTATAAAAGATGCTGGAGGAAAATGGGCTGAAAGGCTAGAAGCAAAAGAAGGGGAATACTTTTGGAAAAAGGTTTTTAAAATGCCATGCAGATATTTCTCAATAATTTGTCTTCCATTTTTTAAAAGAATCAGGAATACTTAGATTACATAAGAGAAGAAATGGATAAGGGCAGAACCCTAAATGAATTAATAGACGAACATAAACATAACCTCCAGGAGTTGAAAAGACGGAAAGAAATGCATGAAGAAGAAGATCATTCGGTAGGAAAATGGGCTGAAGCTATACATGATGATGACCACTCAAGATATAAGCAACCTCACCAGTATTCTGAGTCATTCAGAACTAGTGTAAGTGATATATTTGTTATATTTGAATCTATTTATTTTAATCTAATTAGGTGAAACTGGTATATTTATTTAAATAGTTTAAATATTTGTTAAAATCTTTATTCTATAGTTTAGATAAATTTATTTGAAACCAAAAAGGTGGAGCTTGCACGTTAATTTAAATAGTTTAACGTTGAAATAAATATGTATTTATATTATATTGAAACTTTTTAAACAGGACACAGATTATGTGGAATACATATGGAGAGAAGTAAAAAAGGGCAGACCTCTCGAAGAAGTAATCAAAGAAACATTGGGTAAATTAGAGCAAGACAGGGATGATTAACAAAATTGCAAATTTTTGGGAAAATTTGATTCAAGAAAAACCTCTGCTTCACAATCGTTTTACGAGTAACATTTTAAACTAAGTTACTTAAATAAATAACAAAAAATGGAAACTTGAAAATTAATTAAACTAGAATTGGAACTAAACAGTATCGTTGTTGTAGGTTTTTTATTAAATTGTGTATAAATATAAATATAATCCTAAAGCACAGGACTGTCACAAAATAACCTCTTTATTTTTATTTTTATTGGATTACTATTAATTTTATAACTTGTTCTGCAGTCATTTCAAGTTTATTGCAAGCTCTGTATTGATCTTGTTAAGACATGGCTAATTTCATAAACGCAAAACGTGCATTGGAAATCATAAAAGGTGATTAATTGGTTTAACCCTTATGCAAGATGACCTAAACAATTAGATAAAATAACCCATTTACCTAATGCAATCAACAAAGTGAACTAACCAAGGGAAAAATAAAACCAAAAGACATTTGCAAAACGTCAGATTGGTGGCAATAACAAATAAATCATAAAATCAAACTTTAACGCAGCTTTAATTTGAAAAAGTAAAGAAGCAAATTGAAAAGTAGAAAAAAAACTACCACAGAGTTTCCTTTGGTCTTACCCCGATTTGACAACATCAAAAATAGTTTTTTGGGATTGCTCGTTAAACTTGGGTTCAGAAGAACAAAGGTTTGAGTCTCTCTCATAGTTGATGGAGTTATTTGGGTTGTCAGCATCAGCAACCATGCTACAAGAAGTTTGCGGCAAGGCCCAGACGTTATGGGCCGTGCCAGGGCTTGGATACACTTTGCTAGGCGTTCTGACGACTATTTTAACCCCCACACGAAATATTAAATTGATTTAATGCGGTTGTTTTATAGCGTACTGCAAAAATGGAGTATGTTTGCTATTGATCAGTATAACGCCTGACGCTTGCGCAACCCAAAATACAGTCTGCATGAGTAACTAAACCACCATTAACCTTTGACTTTTTATCAACACTTGTCATTGCTTTTATCAGTATTTCCCATAATAAATATGATTCGCTTGTATTTGTTTGTAAATAAAGCAAGATAACATCATATTTAACGAATTATTTTGCGAGTCCCTTTTTTTAAGCAATGCCAGAATGGGGGAAGTTCGAAGGTCGATGAATAATAAGAAAGTTAGGAACAATCTTGTCACAGTTAGTCATGAGGAAGTTAGAAAAGTAAACAAGACATTGTTGTCGGTTGTGGTCGTTGCCTTCTTAAATACTTAAACCACTTACTATTTGTGTTCAACTGTGATGTAACATTACCAATTCGTAAAGTTAAATAATTAAAATGGAAGTAAACACAAGACCGTTACTGGATAGTAGTGAATCCGATACGGACAACGAAGAAATTAGAATCTCAAACAATCATCACGAGGAACATGTTGTTATTACAAAGGATGAAAAACCTCTTTTTAAGCCCCAGGAACCCAGAGATAAATATTTAATGGCTTATTTTATATTTTATTTACTTGGAATGACTACGTTGTTACCTTGGAATTTTTTTATCACAGCTGACGACGTAAGGAATACTGTTAACAAGTTATCATACATATTATTCTGTATTTTTTGCAGTACTGGATGTACAAATTTAGGGATCCACATAGTAAATTAACTCTTACTAGTCCACCACCAAAACGTACACCTTTACAAGCAAGCTTTACTTCGTATCTCAGTGTTGCATCTAATGTTCCTAATATAGCATTTTTAGTATTAAATACAGCGCTTAATCATCGGTAATTTATAGAATATTTAGACATCGCCTTATTATTAAACAGGTTGTTTTTAGGATATCATTACAAGCACGTATGATTGGATCGCTACTGATGATGTTGGTGTTATTTATTGTTACTACCATTTTTGTTCAAATTAACACAGATCCATGTAAGTAACGCTTGCAGATGTTTATTACCATAATTCTACTTTTGTAGCGAGTTGAAAAATGTTTGATTCACGAGCATTAGCAAGTGAATTAAAATTTCCACGAGCTAGAAAACTACCTTTCTTACGTGTTGAACAATGTAGTTTTTTTGTGTACTTAATGGAAAAGTTCGAATGAAACTAATTTTCTAGACAAATTTGTTAAATTTATCAAGGTTAAGTTTGTAGGGAAACATAAAACAACTGCAACAGTACACAGTAACAAGTAAACAAACAAACTGTGTTGCTAAGGAATAAAGTTTTGGTTGCTAACGATTAAAGCGTTGCTAAGGATTAAAATGCCACTTTAAGGCTGTTTGGTACATACAAATTTTTGTAATTTTTTGGAAAAAATTTTTATAAAATTGTTAGATCACAGTATCAGATTAAGATATGTAGAGTAAAAATATATAAAAAGTTTGTTAGTTTACCCGTTATCACGTCTTTTAAAGTCGATATTATTTCCTAGCTTTTGAAACATCCACATATCGGATTAGCAAGTTTAAATTGGGAAATGATAGCTTTTATAGTCTATTTTGGGATGACATAATTTTAATTATCGTTATGAAAACCATTTCGCGTAAAATAATTATTTTAGAAGAATTAAAAACAGCAGCGAAGTTTACTCTATAAATATTACTATTTTTAAGTCAGTATCAAGGCGCTAATCGAATTAAAATTATATTCATCCTCTCGTCCAAGGTATCTACTTGCTCTTAATCCTTTTTCCATCAAAATCGGTGTTGTAGTAATAAAGAAAGCTACGAAATGGTAGAACCTTGCAATTAACACTTGTCATCCTTCATTAGCTTTTATTCACTTTAATTACCCCCGCCTAGTAATAGATGTAGGGGAGTACTCGGCATCTGCGATAGCTTATAATGTCAAAAAAATTTAAAATTATGACAATTTAATATAATTTTGAAAAGTGTCATATTAAGTTACAACGCTTGCCCTTCTACTGTATAAAGCCTGTTTGACACGACGTTAAATTTTACACAAAATTTATGCAAAAATTTTTTATAAAATTTTTAGCACCGTTGCATACAGAAAAATTACAAATAAATTTTCTCATAAATTTATGCATAAATTATTTAGAACGTGTCCTAAATCTAGCAGAAAAAGTGCGCGTTAAAAGTGCACATAGAGCAACATTCCACACTACGAGGCTGTAGTCAAATATATCGGGTGATCAAATGAATTTCAGATTAGGGTAGGCGCTGTAAGTGCAGGGCATGTCTTAGATTACTGCAGCGAACTATAATTTAAATGGATTTGTTATTTTGACAGTTCATAAAAGAAAATATTTAAGGATTAAACTAAGACATGCCTAAAAAATAAATAGCCTACTAGATGTGAAATTCATTTGATCGCCCGTTATAAACAAACATGGAAGGCAACTCTTGGTTACATCAGTGTTACAAATATGGCAGTCACAAATAACACTAAAAAATGCAATCATACGCAAGCGCAATTCACAAATTTTGCATTAAAAAGTGAGACTGTTGCAAACAGAAAATTGTCAATTTTTGCGAAAATTTTTCAGAAAATTTATAAAAAAATTTACTCAAAAATTTTAGCATAAATTTAATACCGTGTCATACGGGCTTAACTCTGTAAAGTACATAAAGTATATGAAATCTTAAATCTGCAAGGATGAATTTTGAAAGAAAAAAGGCTGGGTAATATAATATAATAATTAAGTTGGTTCGAAATATTTTCTTTATTCAGCATTTTAGAAGTCTTACCTTTTTAACACACAAAATGATAATTTAGAAGAAAGAACTGCAGATTTTCCGTATAGGTTTTTCACCTGCACCTAGTGAAACTGAATCCGAAAGGTAACAAAATAATAACTAACGACTTTATCAGTTACAAACAAGCTTTATTATTAGTAGACCTTTAGAAGATCTGGATATCGAGAGAATCTATCACATCCTAAAGACATTGACGAACAATTAATTGGACTGCCAGTGTTTTCAATTTTATTTATTTTTATAACCATTTAATTTATAGCTAATGCCAATACACTTTCTTATTGATAATTTTTTGTAGAATTCAATAAATTTCGATCATAATTCTGCATAACTTTGTTAATTTAACCTCTAAACCAGGCATGGGCAACCTTTCCTAGTTCTGGGGCAAAATTATCATTCTGTCTCCGGGTCAAGGGAGTTTTCTGCTACGCCACAGACGTCCTACAATTTATTATAATTAATTATTATTATTTATTTTAAAATCCAAAATCTCAAATAGATTATATATTTTATATAAAGGGAATTTTGGACCATCAACAGAAATATGCAATTAGTAATGACATCCGAAAATATACTAATTTATATTAAAAAAATGTCAATGAAGTTTTGGCAATTCACATTCATGCTATCCCGAGCCCGAGCATAAAATACCTAAAAGATGAATTTATATGTATTTTCGTACAAATTAGGGGTGGTAAACCTGCGACGAAAGTAAAAGGGAGGTGGTAGGTAAACTGAAGAGGGGAATACCTAGTACAACTAGCACCCTGTAGCGGATTTATTTTGATTGAACAGGTACCAAACAGCCTTAATTTACTATTTTCTACATATTAAAATAGCCGTTTTCCATTAAGTACACAAAAGAAATACATATGTTATTACGATTTTGTTTCCAACGACTGCCTTTTTTTGGCCGAGAAACATCTAAAGTGTAAGACATAAAAATCACATTAGCTACTACCTACTACTGAACAAAGTAACTAATTCAGTTTAGTATAATTGTGAATTTTCAGTAATTAAACTATTATTTTTAGCCTATGTAAATTAATATTTATCAACACCGAAAGGTGAAAGAGGTTACAGATACAGAGATAATAGTCGAGTCAATGAAGGTTTTTACTTCTAAACCCACTAAAACAGAACCGATTTTGATGATTTTTTTTTTAAATTGTTTGTTATATTAAATTATTCAAAATCAGAAACATTTCAGCTGGCGCTATCAAGTATTTATATTGTTTAAACAATTAAAAAAAAAACAAATATTAAAAAAATTTTTTCGTCGATGGAATTTTAACTAGAAGTGACTAATTTTGAAAATTTAGTATAATAAATAATTTTTGAATAAAAAAGTTTCAAAATTTCCAATTAAAAATGTTAATATTCAATCAGTCGGATGCAAGAAGATAATATACAAATATATAGACATATGTATATTGTCAACAGAAAAAAATCAATACGTTTATAAGAATATCTAAACACGCACAAGAAATCGACCTTTTGTATCACAGGTAGAGGAATTCAAAGTCAAACTCCTGATGTTTCACCACGATTTTCGGAGTGAACGCGTGTGTTTTAAGATTATTAATCTGTTAAAATAAGTTTTTAACACTAAATATTGAAAATATTAGTGAAAATTGTTGAAGAGAACTTAATTATTGATAAAAATTTAGAAAAAAGTGCAAAGAGACAAGTAAAAATACGATGGAAAAAGTAATTATATGTCAGTTGTTCTTGGTTTGTATTGAAAATAATTGGATTATAAGTATTTGCTTTTAAGTTTGTTTATGCATTTTGAAGAATCGAGTTATTATTCTTATTATTATGTTACATTTATATTACATTATTACAGTTATTATGATACATTTATATGCTGTAAAATCACATTTTTTTGTAATTTTGATCATTACAGCAAAATCGCTTGCGTTGCATATAAGTTAAAAAATGTTTCCCGTTTAATAAATAATTACTCAATCTTAACTAAATTTTGTTATCTTATTTGGGACGTATTGATTTAACGATTCTAAAAATTTTAGCCCTTTAAGTGTAATATTTCTAATTCTACAGTACTTTTTTCACTGAATTTTCCGTGCGTCATGCTCGTCGTTCAGATTATTTGCAAAAACAATTTGTGTTAAATTATTCTTTGGATGTAATGAAATCTTTTTAAATTACTAGAAATATATTTCCTGTCTTACAGCTATCTCCCTTTGAATTTGATCCATATATTTAAAATCATATGTGTTAAAAACATTTTCCAACATTCTTTTATATGTTACAGGAACAGCAACAAGATACTGTAGATTCTACAGTTAATTTATTGTTGTTGCATTTGCAAAGAACAAGAGAGTGCAGATACACAAATTATACAAAGTTTTTTCAAAAATTTCAAATTTGAAATTCAATTCTTGCATCATCCGAATGATTGAATAATTAACATTTTTCAATGGAAATTTTGAAACTTTTTAATTCAAAAATTATTTTTTAAACTAAATTTTCAAAATTAGTCAATTATAGTTTGTTAAAATTTCATCGAAAAAAAAATTGTCAAATTTTTTTTAAATTATTTAAGCAATGTAAATAATTGATAGCGCCAGCTGAAATGTTTCTGATTTTGAATAATTTAGTATAACAAACATTTTAAAAAAAAATTCATCAAAATCGGTTCTGTTTTTGCGGGTTTAGAAGTTTTGGCGATTTTTCCACTTTATTGACTGGACTATAATAGTATTTTATGTATCTAGGGCGAAAAGTAAGTCTTTAAGGTATGAGCAAGTTGTTTATGGCCGAGGCGGGTAGCCGAGGCCGCAATTACATGCGAGTACCTTAAAGACACTTTTCGTCTGAGGTACATACATAATTTTATGTCATACTGTTTCTAAAGTTGTTAAATCATTAAAAGAAATCTCCAGCAATTTGTAGCAGCATTAGTTTTAAGAAACTAATCTAAGGCGCAACCATTCATATCTCCTAGCAACGAGCATTTATAGAACAAAAAGTGACACTTTTCGTTCTAGGACTTTAAAATGATACTAGCACTTTAAAGTGTCACTTTTCGTCCTATAAATCGTTCGAAAAACGTTGCTTTAGAAACGAGTATGACATAAATTAATATAAAAGTTTAAATTAGTTTCCAGAGTTTCAAACGTTTTAATTCTTGATAATATAATCAGTAGTCATATACTCATGCATAATTTAAACAAATTATTATTGTAATTGTTTGACTGTTGGTTCAAATTCAGTTGTGACATGTTGTAAAACATACTTTAAACAGTTGATTACAAACTGTTACGTGTTTCTTTGTTTTAGCACTACTTGTTTGAAATAAAGCATATTAGTTCTACTTATCAGTAGAGATAAAGTAAATTTGTACAAATAACACAGAAAGAATATGATTTTAATTAATTAAATAAATAAATAAATAATAAAAAGATAATAATATGTAAAATTAAGCAACTGTTGTAAGGCATAGTGGTTTTTTTTATTCCAAAGCGGCTATTAACTAGTTATTAATATTGTCTTAACTGATTGATGTGAACATTCAAAGCAACCTAAAAATGCAGGTTTACATGTCCCCAAAAAATGTATAAAAAATTAAAATATTTTGATGTAGTCGACAGGGGAGCGAGAGACCAAAATACCCCCCAAAAGCAAATTAAAAGTAAGGAGAAACATAGTGGTGATTTAAAAATAAGTACAACGAATGTAAAAACTATTAAATGAAGAAAGATTAACAGAAGTAGAACAGGCAATGGAAGAAATAAGTTGGGACATAACAGAAATGGCGGAAGTAAAAAGAGAAGGTGGCACAATAATTCAAAGAAAATGTGGTCATATTCTGTATTCTACAAGAGGAAAGAAGGGTCAAGGTGGAGTAGGCTTCTGGATCAAGAACACATTAAGGGAAATAGAAAAACTATTCCAGCAGAATAGCTTTTCCAATAATTCAAGTGTAGGTATCCACACCTTCTTGTAATTGGTGATTTTAACAGCAAAGTGGGAAAATAGAAAGAGAAGATGGAAGAATAACTGGACAATTTGGATACAGGGACAGAAATGAGAGAAGAAGAATGCTGATAAGTTTTGCTATTAAACGTAAACTGTATATTACTAATACCTTTTTTAAAAGACGAGCAGGAAGAAGATGGACGTGGGTATCTCCAAATGGTGAATACAAGAATGAAATAGACTTTATTCTTAGCAACACTAAATTAATTAAGAACAAAGAAGTTATTAGCCGGCTAGAATTCAGTTGTGATGCTCCACAGTAACGATAAATCCAAAATGGGAAAGACATCAGAGTTATGAGAAAGTAACATGTGGTCACAGTAAAACGTTGAATATGGAAATATACGAACAATCTCTCACTGCAGAATGTGAAAAAGTAGACATCGAAATCCTTAGGAAAGAAGGGATGCAAAAAATGTACAGAAGAATAGAAGAGCTCGTAAAATGCACAGCAAAAGAAGCCTATAAACAACAAGTAATAAACAGATAAGAAAATTTCAGAAGCAACCCAACCCGAAAGTTAATTTACAAAAGGGAAAAACTGAAAAAGCAAACAGGACTTAGAAGTAGCATAGAACAGTATGCATTAAACAAACTTACAAAAGGGAAAATAAGAAAAGATATTAGACAGTGGGAGAAAGAAAAACAAAGCAAATCCTGGACGAGACAGGTCCCACAAGAAAAATAGCAAAGGGAATGTCATCTGGCAATCAATGGATTTCAAACCTGGGGGTTGAGAACGCTATGTAAAGAGATACATTAGAAATACGGAGCATCAAAATGAGATGACGTTATTCAAGGGGTTAATGACTACAAGGACATAAACGAAGAAGCTGAAAAAGACACTGCTCCAGGTCCATATGGTATAACAGCTGAGCTTATTAAGGGTGCACCACCTAGAATGCAGGAAATAATAAGAATGTTATTTAATAAGATCCTTAAAGCTCAATAAATACCTGTCCAGTGGAAAGAATTAAGAATCATACCGCTTTTCAAGAGGGGAAAACTATCACCCAATCAGTTTAATACCAACCCTGTACAAACTGTTTACTGCAATAATTAAATCAAAAATTGAGCAAGCAGATTTTAGAAAAGGCTACTCAACAATAGACCACATTCAAACGATAAATCAGCTAACAGAAAAACATACTGAATTCAACAATCCTTTACATTTCGTTTTTATTGATTTTAGTAAAGTGTTTGATAGCATACAACATAGAACACAGTTCATTGATACTTACCTTAGAAGAACCAGGAATCCCAACAAAGTACATCCATCTTATTAAAGAATTGTAAAGAATAACACAGCAAAACTAAAAATGGGGAGAGGGCAGAAGTTTTAAAATCCAAAAGGGAGTTAGACAGGGCAGGGCGACTCTATTTCTCCAAATTTGTTCAATAGAGTGCTTAAGAAGTGGGAGAACAGGGGCCTAAGAATAGATGAAAAAATGCTGAACAACCTTAGGTTCACAGATGATGTGATACTACTGGCACAGAGTAGAACAGAACTAACAAAAATGATTTCAGAATTAGCTGAAGAGTGACTATAAGTTTTGAGAAATCAAATCTGCTATCGAACAGGGCTTCAGCTGTACAAATAGGAAACCAAACAGTAAAATATGCAGACCAAGTGGACAGTTAATATCGTTTTCAAATGGCATGGAAAAAGAGATACAAAGAAGACTAAAGGCAGACTGGAAAAGTTTTTGGATGTTAAAAAGCATTTTTAAAAGAGACATAAATTTAAAACCCAAAAAGAAAGTGTGTAATCCCTGGTCCTCAAACAAAAAGAGCGAAATTAAGCATTACCCCAACAAGAATGGAAAGCCATACTGAATATAGAACTAGTGGATACGATTTGAATCACAGGAATAGAAGATCTGGGCCAAATGCCAAATATCAGTAGACTGACTGACAACAGAAGGACAAGCACGATAACAAGATGGGTCCCGAGGGATGGCGTCAGAAAAAGAGGTCTGCCACTTGCAAGATGAATGCACGAAATTGAAGAAAGTTTGCCCAACAATTGGATTAATTAGGCTTATTAATAATAAATAATAGTAATAATAATTAAATTTAAACACTGACTGCCAATGCCATAACTAGCCTTTCCAAAGAAAACCGTGCCACTCTGACAATGTACTTTTATAAAATGGTTATGATTAAAACAAAAGTATTTCTTTTGTGATCACCAAATCTACTAATTTTTTTATTCCTTCTAATTTTCAGGGCAGCAACAATTTTTCATCGTAACCTTAGTCACAGTAGTTCTTTTAAATGGTAAGTACACAAGATTTAGGCTATGTTTGAAATAAATGCAATTAAACTTAGCACAATATTTGTATTTTCTAAAGAAACCTGAAAAAAAATTAATTTTGATTTACAGTAAGTAGTGCCATTCTTTCTGGGAGTATATTTGGAATCATCGGAAAATTTTCACCGAAATACATAACAGCGGTAGTTGGTGGTCAAGCACTAGGAGGAATGTTTGCAGCAGTTGCCCAAATAATTGCATTGTCAATCGGAGCTTCCTCTATACACAGCGCCTTTGTATACTTTATGGTTGGAAATATTATGATTATCATCTCTTTATTTTCATATATTGTACTATCGAAAACGGTGTATTTCAAATTTCATATTTCTGATAGAATGGGTGTTGCATTGAATGACTTTCAAAATGAATTAGTTAGGCCACGAATTGTTAACTATCGGACAATTTATAAAAAAATTTGGCCGTATGGATTATCTGCATTCCTTGTTTTTATGATTACACTATGCATTTATCCAGGGGTTACAGTTTTAATTGAATCCGAAGGGAAGGGTCATGGATATAAATGGAACGGTAGGTTAATTTGCTTAAATGTAAGTTTTGAGTTAACAAAAGTTGATTTAAACATTTTTAGATGTCTATTTCGTACCGGTTGTTGGTTACTTAATATTCAGTTGTGGTGATTACCTTGGAAGACTTCTAGCAGGAATTTTTCAATGGGTAAGTTAAAAATCATTGTTTTATCAGTTTCGATTAAAGTAATGTATTGTTGCAGCCGCGCAAAAGTTGGCTCCTAGTGACGTTCAATGTGATGCGTATAGTGTTTATTCCGTTACTACTGTTTTGTAACGCACAACCTAGAGGATTTTTACCTGTGATTTTTGACCGAGATTACTACTACATCCTTATTATTATTTTGTTTGCAATTACAAACGGATACTTAGCTAATCTTGCTGTAATGTGTGCCCCTAGGTAAGCTATTCTTGCTTGCATTCTTTGCTTGTTTTAATTTTAATTTTGGTAATTTTTACAGAGTTGTTGAACAGCATGAAAAAGAGACTGCATCGTCAATGATGGCTGTGTTTATAGGTGTTGGTCTTACCATAGGTTCTGGAATTAGTCTAATTTTTGTAAAGTACTTGTAAATTATTATTATTAAATTTATTAAATGTAAAGTAATGTAAATTTCAAGAGACATGTGTACATATGTACCTACTTGCATAAATATTTTAAAGTACTAGGTTTATTTATATTTTATTAATAAAGACGTAAAAAACTGTTCTGTAAATACAATGGTATAAATGTTATAATAAAAAAAATACTTTTGCCTTGATTTTATTAAGTCATGACTTTATTTAGTCTTCTGATATACTCTCAACATTATGTACCATATAATAGGTCATGCCCTTTGATATGAGTTATGTAATAGGTATACAAAGCAATAACTTTAATTTATAAGACTGTAAGCACTGAAGCAATTTTATAATTTTTAGCAACACTCGCATCTGTGAAATTTACAATTTTGAATATTTTGCATGTTTTACAACACCGATAAAACATACCTTAACAATTAATGATTTAAAATATATATTTTTCAGTTTAATATATTATATAGTCCAGTCAATAAAGGGATTGTAGAATGCATGGAGGGTGTCACAATGTTTGACTTCAGGGCTTTGTTTGGAGTCGTTAGGAGGTAAACATACTAAAAGTCCCCGGACATAGGTGGTGAGCGGAGTGCAGGGGGGGACTGAGAAGGTCTCTCTTTTTGTTTTTTTGCTTATATCTAGAAGATGGTGCGTCTTAGCAAAAAAGTCATTATATATAAAATCAAAGCTGATGCAATTTCCTACATTTTTGCTTTTTTAAGTTTTTTTCTATCTCCAACCGTTTATGAGAAATCCGCTATCAAAAATCGTTAATATTCGCAAGAAAATATTTTGCCTCCCGGTTTTCGTTAAACTTTTCTCTCTAGCACCTCATCTCTTCGGTTTACAGACAAATTCCCGCAAAAGAAGTTGTACAGGATTAAATTTCCTTCAAAGTGGTATATACTTTTTATATTTTTTTTTTTTCGAAAATTAGCGATTTTTGATAGCGGATATCGCATAAACGGTTGGAGATATAAAAAAACTTTACCAACCAAAAATATGGGAAATTTTGACACCTTTGATTTTGTATATAATAACTTTTTCGCTAAGACGCACCTTATTCAAGATACAAGCAAAAAACCTAAAAAAGGGATCTTCTCGGTCCCCCCCTGCACCCCGCTCACCTCCTATGTCCGGGGACTTTTAGTATGTTTACCTCCTAACGATTCCAAACAAAGCCCTGAAGTCAAAAATTGTGACACCCTCCATGCATTCTACACCCCCCTATTGAGCGTTCGTTGACTGGACTAATATTAATTTGCTGATGATTAATATAAATAATTACATAATTATTTTTTTTAATTCGAAGATAATTTAAAAGTAAATAAGATTCGAAATAAAAATATTTAGGAAACATGAAGATAAATTTGTTGAGTTAAAAATGATCTAAACGTCTGTACGTTTTACGTAATTTTATTGCGAAAACGTGTAGATATTATAAAATAGCGGAGCAAACAAAAACTGAAAAACAATTGAGCTTATTTTATTTTTATTTCGAATTTTGAACTAACCTTGAACGTGCTTTTAAGATTACTAAATTTAAACTGCAGTGCCAAAAATGTGTCTCTTCTCACGCTCTCCAAGTTCGTAGTTTTTTAATGAATATTCCAATGTTTTAAATAAACCAATAATTAACGAATGTAAAAAAACACTGCCTAAAAGCAGCTTAAAATGAAAAAAACTTTAGCATTTATAATTTCAGGTCAAACAGATAAGTAACTTTAAGGAATTCTTAATGATGCCAGGGAACTTAGTCGCGAGTCGGTACTTTAGGTACTTCCTATTCGTTAGCGTCCTTGAACGAACGTTAATAAAGGATCGAGCTATATACGACTTGCAGCGCATGCGCCATTATTAATTCGAAATTCGAACGCATATTTAGAAAATGCCCTACCAAATTAAATTAAGTTGCACTTTATTAAATATTTACTATAAAATTTCTTCACAGCTACTTAATAAGTTCATTTTATTCACCTAACGATCTAAAGCGTTCAACTACTACCTACACGAAAAAGTCGGGAAAGTCCGAATGCAAATTTACTAAACTGATCAAGAATACATAAATGCTATTTAAAACTTACATTTTATGACGACCTTTATATTTTGAATATGTAATTGCAGCCTTTATTAAACTTAAAATTAAAACCAATAGTAGGGATAGAGGGATACATAAAACCAAATATACGGTATAAATATAAGTTATGTAGCCCTCGATGTTTTCAAGTAGAAGTTCTGCTTGCATGGTGATAAACAAATACATTCATAACAAACTGTGAGTTCAACAATTATTCTATAAGTAAATGCTTTTTGCTAAAGATCGTTTGTGTTGTTCTTGGTGTATTTTCTTTCTTTAACTTTTTCTTTACATAATAAGTATCTTATCTGCAGTTTATACATTTTTAAAGCGCAAACGCAAATCTAAATTTACCTACAATAAAGTCCCAAAGAAGCTTTATTGAGCTAGATTTTATTTAATTGGTAAAACTATATTAAATGCAAAAACTTCGTGGCATTTAAAGGATTTTTTTTAATTCCTTGTAAATTAAAAACTTTTGAAGGATGAAAAACAAGTGTCAATATTCAGTTAGTTCGTTAGTTAGTCAGTAAAGTGTTGTAGATTCACGTGTTTTATGAATAATTTCAGGCAACATTTGGTTTATTGTAAACATTGGCACTCCTGTAATGTACTTTTTGAAAGTTGTCACTATTATAAGTTTATATTTTACTTTGTTGCATAAAGATTAAAACTTAAATTTTAATTACAATAATGGAATAATGTAACCCTCAGCAAAAGAAGTTCATATTTCAAAGTAAAAATCCATGAAGTAACTAGTTTTAGTTACTTATACGTCTGTAAATGTCGTAGAGATCTGTCACGCAATGTCAACTAAATAAAAAAATAGAACTAGACTTCTAGGGATATAAGTTGTATAACTTTGTTGGTTATGTATATTCTAAATACGCATACGGGTGATATACTGGGCATACAGTAAGTTCGTTTATAACTGGATCGTTTCTGACTTTTTATACCTCGTCCTTGAATAATGTAAAACAAAACAGAGTGGAGCAATAGAGCACGCACGGCAATTACTCAATAGAGCATCTGTCACTGAAAAACCTTGAAGCTGCAAGGGAAACTAAAAACAAGTTTTAGGAAGAACACAAAAAAAAAATTAATTACAATGTTAATAAACATAATATAGGTTTTTGAAGGTGAGTGTCAGGCAATAATTTACATACAAAAGATTAATGAAAGTCAAAGCTTGTTTTTAAATTTCAGTGTTAAACATTAATTCGATTCAAGAATCGTTTTAAACGAGTAACAACACTGCTATGAAGTGGATAACGCATATAGAAGGAGGTCCGAAACGAGTAAACCATGCAGCTGTGGCAGTTGGTCATAAAATTTATACTTTTGGAGGTTACTGTACGGGTGAAAGTTCGAGGAAGTATACTTCTATCGATGTACATGTGTTAAATACCACGACGTTCCGTTGGACAAAGCATCCAGTGAGCAATTTTCCGTATTTGGAAAACGATGATATTTTACCATATAAACGTTATGGTCACACAGCTGTTGTATATAATGACAAAATCTATATTTGGGGTGGTCGAAATGACCAAGCATCATGTGCTGTTTTATTTTGTTTTGATACCTTTTATCATTGTTGGACAGCTCCACAAACTACCGGTGATATTCCTTTAGCAAGAGATGGACATACAGCTTGTGTTTGGAAACATTATATGTATATATTTGGAGGTTTTGAAGAAGAATCTGATTCCTTTGCTAAATCTGTTCACGTATTAAATTTAGAAACTATGCATTGGCGATATATTCATACTATAGGCAAGTAATGCGCCTTTGTATTGTAATGAAACATGAAATTCAAAATAATTTTAATCCAGGAGCCGAGCCACCAGTCAGAGATTTCCATTCGGCAGTTTGTTTAAATGATCGAATGTATATATTTGGTGGTAGAGGAACGGAATCACGACAAAGTTTATATCTGCCTGGTAAAGAAATATATTGTCACGAATTATGGTACCTTGATTTACATACTCATAAGTGGTATAATCCTTATGCAACCGGCGATCGGCCTATAGGACGACGAAGTCACTCGGCTTGTAAGAATTATTAAAAGGCTTTTTGATTTATATTAACACAGCTTCTAAACCCACTTAACATTAAAATCCCACCACCCTATTGCTATCTGCTGTAAATTCAATTAATTAAAACAGTTTAGAATGGAAAATTAACATCTAATTTTCATAAATTTTTTGTACCCATCTATTTATATCTTGCTATATATTCCAGTTGTTTATAATGGTAAAATGTATATATTCGGTGGTTACAATGCTTTAAGCGTCAAACACTATAATGATTTGTATGAATACGACCCGGTAACTTCAGAGTGGACGTTATTAAAACCTCAAGGAGAAAATCCATGCAATCGCAGAAGACAAGCTTGCATTGTAGTTGGTGACAGAGTATTTTTATTTGGCGGTACTAGGTTTGTTTTTGGTTTATAAATGAGTTGCAATTGTTACATCATTTTATTATTTTAGCCCAGTACCAGGAACGCAACTGCAACAGGAGGAGCAGCAACAAGAACAAACAAATATCATAGAAGAGGAGCTGACAGATCATAGTGATATGCATATTTTAGATTTTCAACCTTCTTTAAAAACTTTATGTATCTTAGCTGTTTACTATTACAAGTTGGAGTGTTCTATTTTACCACCAAGTCTTAAGTATGTATTATTATTTTATACATCGGATAAAAATTGAACTTAGATTTTTTTTTGTACAGGATAAATATTGAAAACATGTTTGTACCAAACAAGATCACCGTTAGTCGTCCAAATAATTCAGCAGGATAACGTTTTTGGCATTGGAGATGTTTTAAATCAGTTATTAAAGAAAAATGTTCATTTTCTTTTTTTTAATCATTCTTTAAGAAAGTATTATATCTGTAAATATTGTGTAATGGATCAGATTTTTTTATGAGACTGTATTTTTTTATTTAAATTATTTTTGCCACATACGTAAACCGTATACCTTTAAAAAGAATAAATAACATCCAGAGAGTTGAGCTCAGTTGCGTAATAGGTATTGCATTACTGATTTTCTTGTAACCAATAGAAATTGTGATAGTCTTAACATTGTTAAGTATACCATAGGACATCAAGTTAAACAACAATTTATGTAATGAAAAATAACATGGTTTTAGCAACTTTTGTTTAAATTAAGGTAGAATAAGATTACTGCCTTCAATAATTGTGTATTATTTCCAAGAGAATCTGTATGATAAATGTAATGCCTTGTTTTTTAAAAGAATAATTTTTAAAATACATTGTAGTTTGTATGTCAACAGTAACTAGAGTTTTGGCAACAAAACCTGGTAATCTAAAAGTTTGTCATTCATCAGTCTACAACAAATTGAAAACATACAAGGTTCTTATAACTTATTTTAAATGTATGTGAATAACTTTCGTTAACTCAAAAAAGAGCAACAGTAAATGGTAAAACATTGATAAGTGTTTAAGGAACTGAAATTGTGATTTTAGATAATTTAGAACAAACTGCAAATTATATTGTTTATGTGATGATAAGACATTGTTTATTTCTCGCTGCTTTAAATATTTGAATAGATTATGACCATTTTTGTTACGTTTAAGGCTGGCATTTACACCATGAAATGTACCTCATTTTAAGCACATTTTGTTCCAGTTTTTTTAGACTCATTTTTTAAGCAGGAACGGCAGCATTTTTTTTTGTAATTATCCATGTCTTTTCTGTCTATTGATAGAAAGATTTTTTTTAATTTCTAAAAACCAACTTTACAGTATTAAAAAATCTACAGCTCTATTTTACTTCAAAAATAGTTTTTACAAAAATATTAATACCGTAAAAATCGGTAGATAGATACAACCAGGGGCGGACTGGCCTACCGGGAGAAATCCCGGTGGGCCGGTTTAGTTATATAAACCCTTATCGAAAAATTATTTCTATACTAAGTCAAGGCCGGCCCACGACTTCTGCTATTATGATTAATTTTTTTGCTGTTTAGTAAAACGTTAAAATAACCGTTCTGGCTGAAATGCTCTGCTGCAGCTTAATAAATGGAACATTCTACATTTATTCGTAAATAAACCAATAACAACAATCGTTCCACGAATTTATGTTGGGACTTGGACACCTTTACTATGTCATAATCATAACGATATTGTGCACGGCACTAAATCTTTTAGACAAAAGTCACGTATTAATTTTATGAATTCTGTACCTATTGGTAATTAAGAGTTTAGTTTATGAGGCTAATCATCTGTCGTCGACAGATTTTGCTGTGTTTGTACTAAACACATTGGTAATCAATCCCTTGTTCTTTTGTTAGTGATTCATTTTTAACGTATTTAGTATTTTGCTCAGTTCCTTTTCGAAATACGTGTGATTAAGACCGGGTTTTACTATTGAAATAAATATAACAGTTATATTAAAATTATTAATTTACGAAGACTAATTTCTTAGTTTTTAATTTAGTGCTAGTTTCGTAGAGTAGATACATTTAAAAATTACTGACTGTTCTGTCTTCTGTTTATTAAATATAATTTTTAGTGTCGTTAGATTATATAATTGATTCATTAATAATATGGAGAAAAAAATCTAAAAGGGGAGCAAAAAAACTTCGCGAAAAGAAAAGAAAGTTATTAGCAAAAGATGCTGCAAAATGTGCGAAACTTACCAAATATTTTCAGCAAACTGATGAACAGAAAAGTACCACCAAAATAGACACCTCGATTTTCCAAAAATCACCACAACCATCAACCTCCTTTCAATTTGTAGAAGATGAAACACAAGCAATACTTGCAGATACAGTAACAGTTTGATAACCGAGCCACTAAGAGTAATTTATCTCAAAAAATAATTGATTTTGTTAGTAAGTGGGACAGATTAAAAAATTCAGTAACTGAAGAATATTCTTTACTTCATCCGAGCCTGAAGTTTGATGAATCCGAAGAGGAAGATGAACAAACAGAAGAAAATCCAGAAAAATTGACAACTTGTAAAAATTGTGGAATTTGCTGCTACCAATTACTACACAAATTTAATTTATTTAGTGAATCCTACAGCACGTTGTCATTGGCGTATAAATATTTATTGACCATTTCAATTTCCCAAGTGTCTTGTGAACTGCCATTCTCTAAATTAAAGTTTATTAAAAATCGACTAAGAAGTACGTTATCAAATGACAATTTGGAATCATTTATGTTAATGGCATATGAAAAAGACGTTTTAAACAATATTGACTGTGACTCTATTATTGACAAAGTCGCCAAAAAAAGTAACTTATTGATCTTAAAACATAAAATATATTTAACGATATTGGATGTTCGAAATTTTTTGTATTTTTGTTTGCAACTTCTGCTCTTTAATCAATGCTTCCACTATAATCTACGGCAAGGTCAATTATGTATTTGTAAGTGAGAAATTATTTCGAATGCATTCTTTGTAACCTCGGTACTTTGTTTTTTTTTTATCTGAAAGACTGGGCCGACTGGTTCACTAATTTCCCGGTCAAAAAAACTCCCCAAGTCCGCCCCTGGATACAACCACTCTCTTTCAAACGCCACAAGAATTTTTTTTTTTCAAAATGCAAATTATTCCAGAAAAACTGGAAATAGAGTTCTAGAAAAATCGGTTTAGATTTCAAATTTATAATTTAGCGTATACGCAACACATATAAGCACAGTACATATCGGCTTTAAATGCCAACTTTACGGAAACTTGACAAGGAGATTACAATTTAAATACACAGGAAATCATAATTTTGTTTTTGCCATATCTTTTACAGTAATAACACAAATAACGAAATAACTATGTAAATATGCAAATTTTCAAATATGAATCTTACGCAATTCCTGGCCTCTAACCCAGTGTTGAGACGTACCTAGGTAAATGTACCTAGGTACAAGTACCTAGGTACTTCTCTTGTACCTTCGTATACTAAAAGGTCCATATTTTTAGAATTACCTTTACCTATACCTAGGTATTTTCTAGAGTTACCTTGTACCTAAAAAACATAAAAACTTAAGGTACAACGTATTATCTATTCACAACCAGGAAAAGCACTAAATTGAAATATCTGGTGCATTTTTTGGTTATTGAATTGACAGCACTGCATGTTTTTAAAATTTAGTGAGATATTTAGGCCCGGTTTCATAATCAACTTTAAAATTTAAAGTAAACTTGAAGTGAGTAGGAGTGTTTCATAATACAACTTTAAAGTGAAAAGCTACTTTAAGTTCACTTTAAGCTAAAGTCACCTGGACCCTTACTTTAACTACTTAAAGTAACCGCATAACCTCAAACTGCGAGGTGTTTAGGTTTACTTGCTGGATAAGAATGTTGTTTTTAAGCAGTAGCAACTCCAGTTCATCTGATGATGAGATAATTGAACGGAGACCCAAGATCTATCGTCCTCGTAATGATAATTTCAATAGGTGGAACGATATAGAATTTTTTGATCGTTTTCGTTTAAACAAGCAAACGGTAATAAATTTGCTACATGAAATCATAGATATGATTCGATTACCTACAAATAGGTGAGAGGGCATACTATGTAAAAATTATTTAATATTACATAATAAATAATAATCTTTGAATTTATTATAGGGGAGGTTGCATACGGCCAATGCAACAACTGTTGTTGACACTTCGCTATTATGCAACCGGAAATATGCTTCCAGCTATAATTATTAAAAATCAAATTTAAAAAACCATGCAGCACAACGTAAACAGTTGCTATGATTTAAAAACGCTAGCTTAATAATGTAATAACCTCCACCGAAATGACCACAAAACAGTTATGAAGTTTGCTCCAAACCTGTTTCATTGTAGCCAACATCCTTTATATTCAAAAATGTTTACCTTTACCTAAAGTCTGATTATCTACCTTTATGAAACACAGCGGCTTTAAAACTCACTTCAAGCTGACTTAAAGTTAAAGTGGACTTTAGCTAAAGTGGACTTCAAGCCGATATTATGAAACCGGGCGTTAGTTCCCTGAAATGTTGGGTTATGCTGTCATGTTGACAGATATCAAAATCAAAATTTTCATAAATAGTTCCATATGCAGTTTTTAATTCTTCATAACATAGATAAATTGCCTTGTGTCCTCTTTCGGTAAAATTCATGGTTCAACATTTAGGTTACATTGCATGAAAATTTTTATTTTATAATTAATTAATTATTTTAAATGTCAGATTTCAAATTTCCCTCCAATCATATAGTAACCAGAAATAACAACATTACAGAGCAAATTATCTGTACCAATTGTTCAGTGCATGCCAACATAATTCTAGTGTCCGCGAGGTCAGTGAACAGATAATAAATTCTATTTTCTCTGTAAAACTACGTAAAAAAATTTAAACAATAATTGTGGATATAAAGAGAATATCAATATATTCATATAGTTCGAATTTTATTGGCGTCATTTGGGTATTTTGTGTAGCATATTTAACGGTAAAGTGAAAGAGAATGATGATGCCATTAATATTGTAACGTTTTACGACGTTTATTTTAAAGTAAACTCGGTTCGTGGTGTAAATTAATTTATTAAACAAACTTAAAGTAAGAAATAATTATAAAGAACAATTAAACACTAACGTAAAACTAAAACGGAACACTAATATTAAAACCGAACATTAAAGTAACTTATTTATAACAGTTTATTTATTTAACGATTTATTTCTACGTATTCACAAACACGCCGCGATTATTAGTTCAAGACTATTCACGGATATTTATATTAACTTCGCGACCGCGACTGTTGACTGGATTAGACTAACTCGGGTTCGTTTGGTCGCGCCTTATATATCCCAGCTCCATCCTTCCAGAATTTCATTCCACAACATTCCCGTAGTTGCGCGAGAGTAAGTATCCGCCGAACGCTCTGGAAGCTTTTCGGTGGATAATTCTAGCGGCGGATGACGCATTTATTAATCTCGCACCTGCTTTCCGCAGCTGCTGATGCGATTCGTTACAATATTATCAAAATATAGTGAAGTATTTTGAAGATAAGTCAAAAAATTTAAAATCCCTATTTAATTATGAAATCATTTTAAGAATTTTTAACTATAATAAATAATACAATCATACTCTCATCAGCTCCTATTGAAAGACTGTTTAGTACAGGAGGACAAATTTAATTTTAACTTCCAAACGAAATAGGCTTTATGATGAGGCTCTTGAAACTCTATTGTTCTTCAAGAAAAATAAATAATATAAATGATGTGCATGATGTAGGTATGTTTAAGAAAAAAATTTATTTTATTTAAAAAATGGTAGTATTTTTTATATTTAAATTTTAACAATCGATCAAAAAAATTATTTGTGCGGTTGTACCTAAACCTGTACCTACAATATTTAGGTACATTTTTACGGTAACTGTATTTTTACCTAGGTATTTTAGTAAAAGTATACCTGTACCTGTAACTAGGTAATTTTTTCTCTGTGTACCTGTACCTTTACCTAGGTACCAAAAAAGAAGTACCTGTTACAACACTGCTCTAACCTCAACTCGTTTTTTACGTTTTGCTAAACGCGCCCGCTTTAATTGTTTCTTCTGACTTTTTGGTTATGCAACTTTAGATACGTCAAATAGAAAAATGCAACCCAACATACTTGTTACAAAAGCTACTAGAAATACCCCCAACTACATTAAATAGTAATTTTAAAAAGTAGTTTCATAAGACACAATTTTAGAACACGCGACCAAGTTTAAAAAACGAGCCGCGCAGCGGCGAGTTTTTGGACAAGTGCGCTTAAATGTCTTAGGAAACGTGTATTTTATAATATTTTTTCTATTTTGGTTATTTAACGTCAAGAAATACAATTTTCGTTATTAAAAAAAAAACAGTAGTTACTATACCCTATACACCCACCAGTAAAGCTCCGCCCCTTTTGACATTTTGTTTTGCGTTGATTGGTTGATTGCCGGATTCTTTAAAGTGTTACTTTATAACACCCAAACGAGTTTCATAAAGTAGTCATTAAAGAACCCAAATAGAAAAATGACTGTTAGAAATTTCTAGTTGTAAAAATGATTTTTTATTAAGGTGATTTGTAAATAAAACTGCTGGTATTTTGTAGATTTGTGTATTAACAATTGATATAAATTTATTTTTTATTATACCTGAATCATAGTCTTTGGGCCGGTTGCACAAAGCTCTTGTTAAATTAACGAATGATCAAAGTTGACAAAAGAGCATCATTTTTTGTTTACTGATGTGTTAGTTGCCATATGCATTTGAATTTTGATTCGATTTTGTTCACTTTAACGAATGATTAGTTGACCAAGCTGTTAAATCATGTTTGTGCAACCCGCCCTTAGTATTTCAAATTAATAAGCGTGCAAAAAAGGACGATTAAAACACGCCGTGTTTTAAAGTTACCTAGGTAACAACAACGTTTTATAACAAATTTACATAACAACCAAACAACAACTGCTAATCATCTCTATGCAGCGTGATAGGATCCACACGTCACCTTGTAAAATGAATCTAATTTTTACAATGTAATGCAGTGCAGGTAGGTATAATAAAAAATCGCTAAAAACACTCGGCGTTGCCTCGTGTTCTTAAACCCGTCGCGCGTGCTTTAGAGACTTTCTTATACGCTTATATTATAATATACTAATTGTTCTTACATACTAATTTCCTTAGTTTTCTGGTTATTCTTCAATTAGTAAGTTTTTAATATAACAGTGACATGACATTTATCATTCTCTGAAGTAAGCCACCTCTGATTATATACGTTTAATTGACGTAGATCAAGGTTGTTTCTGAATTTGTAAGTTGGGTTGCCTATGCCAGTTGTTAAGGGGCGCTTCTTACGCGAATCACCCAGTATACACATTTAAGACTGGAATTTACATACAGTGACTTTCTATTTGGCGTATCTAAAGTTGCATAACTACTTGAATAAGCAAAATGGTTTGTGCACGGATTTGTGTATGACTCAAAACTGTAGAGTCGGGTAATAACTGACAAGTTGAGATGATTCAATTGTTTCTTGGAATAATACGAAATAATTTGCCTTCGAATTCTGTTTCATATTTTAAATATTTTCTATTATTAGTTTGCATGTTAGTTGAGTTGCCTACACGCTACATTATGAATAGTGAGTTACAAAGATATTTCTAAAATCTTATTTCCATTATTTCCGAGTTAATTTGCATTTTGGAAAAATGTTCGATTGAGAAAATAGGATACATAATACAAAAATGACAGGGAAATCCTAATATTTTAAGAGTTGGTTCGATCAGGGCCGGATTAAGCCAATCGGGAACTGGAGCCAAATTAATCATTGCCCCTCCCCTTACTTTTTATACAGAACTTTATTTTTCAAAACAAAATTCCACTTTAAATACAAATTAATATATTTATTTATTTTAATAATAAAATACAACAAAAATGCTAATACTTATAATAATCATTATTAAAATTAATAATAACTAATAACAGTACCTAATAACATAGTTAACATACTTCCCAAACTTTCACGACCACCCTGTATACCCGCAGAGTAATATCTATATTTGGAAAAACACTTTCTAATTTATTATTTTAAATTAATTTTATACATTCAGTGGGCGCTGTTAACTTCTACTAAATGTTTAAATTGAAGAAACTCGTCAAAAAAGATTTGTTATTATCATCAGAAAATAAATTCTGAAAATTTTGGCAGGCGACTTTAAGCTCATCTGTGGATAAATGATTAAAATTGTTTAAAAATCCAAAATTTGAAACCGTCGTTTCATAAGCGGAAATACGTTTGTTCAAACATGCAATTAATTTTTCCGTATCCATGAGAAAAAGAGTTAATTTTATAATGTAGAACACAATCTTACTATTTCCTATTCATAACTAAAACCATGGCAACAAGTAACAAAATTTTCGTATTAAACCCGCAAATGTTCATATCGTCACGCTTTTTCCATATCATCCCGCTTTTTTCATATCGTCCCGCTTTTTCATATTTACCCGCCATTGTTAACCTTAACTGATATAAATAATCTGTCAATTACATACCATGGATACAGAAATAGTTATTTGTATCACAAGGCTAGAAACTGTCACTTTGCAAGTGCGAGTACTTGCAAAGCAGTTTCTAGGCGTGTGATACACAATATTTTTTCGGCCGATAAAAATACGTTAATTATAAAAAATCATTTTTTATTCAAATATTTGACGTTAGGGAATTTATTTTTCCAGGGAATTTATTTTTCTGGGCGTGACAAAGGGCGTAGCAATGAGAGGGCGGAGTCAGTTCGGTTCAGCGCCACCAATCAAAAATCCCAATTTTACTTTCTGGACTAGTCCGGCAAATAGCATTTTCCGGACGATTTATACGCATGAAAATTGAGTGTTTCTAGCCGGAGGGCGAAAAAATATCTTGTGCCCTACGGGAATCCGGCATATTTCATCCCTCGGATTTTGCTGCCCTCGCTCACACGTTCGCTCGTGCAGCAGAAATCTTTGGGATGAAATATGCCTATATCTTCCCTTATGACGCAATATGTCATATTGTTATTACACGTATTTGTAGATATTGTGGAAATGTTTCGAAACATTTTCACAATACCTACAAATGTGTGTAATACTAATATCCCTATTAATTTTTGAGTAGTTTATAATTGCATAAAAACATTCAAATAGAAATTTTTCGGATCCTTCCTTTCTAGGATCCTTCCAAAGCAACTTCGTTTTCAAATGTTTCATCTGACATTAATTTACGAACTCGTGTCCTTGTATATTGCGTGTCATAATTTTTAGCAATTTCTTTATTTAGAGAAATTGCTTGCGTATGTCGCAGTGGAAAATAAATGGCAACAGAGCACGGAATTAAATAAAAAAATATTCATGGCCCCTAAACGTCGGGGGCCCTGGAGCCTTGGCTCCACGGCTCCGTGGTTAATCCGGCCCTGGGCTCGATTTTTCTTGAAGCAGTATGGTCAACATAAACAAGTAAACTAAAGAAATGTTAACCAAGAAAATGCTGTTATATTTCATAATTATTTTACATCTCTTTCAATTTCATACAATCAAGCGAGATTAACACATAAATAATTATGCTTTTGGGAAAGTTTGATGAAAAAGGATTGGCAATTCACACACAAAGAACTGTCAAGGTGCTGTCAAGTGTCAACGTCAAATCTGTCAAATCAACTAAAAATTTGTGAAAATGTTTTGATTTAAGTCTAAATTTGTAAGTATTTAATTCAGCATTACTTCTTCATTAATATTAATATTGTAAGTAGTAAGCAGCTGGTCTATTCTTGCATTTTTTGTAGCTTTTATGAACTAGCATGTGAACATGAAAACCTTCTTGCAAGGGAGGTTTTTAATTTATGCATTAACAAATATCAAAACAGCTGTTTAATATAAGTACCTATATAAAAGAAACGCAGAAGATTTTATAAATTAGGTTTAGGTATACATAAATATGTCAGGAAGTTAACGAGTATATTTCATAATCCGTCTAGTAATACAACATTTTATGTTGCAGATATTTTGAGCGCAATGAGTGATGAAACGCCACTGAAACCCTTAACAGTAATATTTGCATGATATTTATGTCTGTTAATGTTACAATTAGTTATCTGTACATTGTATTTATTTGATTAGTTAATGTCGCATGTATATTGCCTTAAATGTACGCACGTTTTGTTATTATTTTTATTTAAATTTTAAATACAAATTAAATAACGTAAATTATTTTTTGAACACTGAACTTTTATCACTTACACAAAAATTTTCCTTGTTCTGTTGATTATTATCTAAATTCCTATTAGTTATGCAACAAGCCGGTTTCGTCAACTGTACACATGTTAAAAGAAACGCTATATGTAGTAATTGTCAACAAATGTAACGAAAATCTTGATAAACTAACTATAAATCTTCGCTAGGGTCAGTTATGCTCATTCAAAAATTGATGTAATGATTAATTTTGGTTCTGACATGGAAACACGTGACGAAGGTTGGTTTAACGTGTTTAAATCGCGTAGTTTTGGGTCAGCAGTCAAAAAAAGCAATAAACTGTATGCGTCGCATTCCAATATGCCGATAAGTATGTTTGTTTAAATTTTTTAACCGATAAATAATTATTGCTCATTAACATTAAATCATTATATCAATATGTATTTTTTTTTAGTTTGGTGACCTATGATTGCACATATTTTCTTTATCTGGTAATAACAGGTTTTATTAAATTAATTTCAGTTCTTGTAAGGCAATATTTAACAAGTTTTATAAGAAAAATTCAGGGACGTCGGTGGTTTAAAGGGCAATTTAGTAGGAAGTCTGTTCTGCGTTTTTGTTTTGTTAAAGCTTTTTAAAAATTTTTTGTGAGAAATTTTCCACTGTCCTTAACACAGCGATGACCTATTAAGTAATGTTTTTGTAAAGATTTATATTATCACATAAGTGAGATTAAGTAAATGACAGACTATTTGGTGGCATTTTATATTTTACGTCAGCACCAATAGAAATCAAAATTATTTTAATTATTTTATTCTGGCCTGTGTGACTTTTTTTTATGATTTCAAATAATCAAGAATTAATAAAAAAAATTCACTTGTACAATTTGTGGTTGTAACATCAAAAACTGATAGAACGGACCACGTCTTATCGTACTACCATTTTTTTAATAACTGAATGAGAGTAGTAACTGATCGGCATACACTATAAAAATTAAAAGATAAACTAATTAAGGACAAAAAGTACCGTCCTGTTGCTACAGAATGTTGACCTTAACAACCTTTGAATATCCATTTACTACAGCATGTTTAGATTATTATTGGTCTAATTCTCACTGACCATCTGAGGAGTGGTGGGGGTTTAGCATATAATATAATTTAAATACCAAAGTTACACTTAGTTTTAAAATCCAATTAACATTTAAGGAGTTAAAGTTAATTTCTCGAGTGTGTAAGGTGTTAAAAGATGGATAGGACTTACGGAACTTTAAATAATTATATCGTAAGTAATTTTGGAGTGTGATTAATTTTTTTTAAACTGTGTGACAAAAGAAACTAACCTAATGCTTTTGTTTACTTCATTGTTCTTATTACGACTAACTTACTGTTAATTTTATTTATGATATTTATTACAAACATTATAATTATTACCTACTAATTGTTAAATATTTTGTGATTTTATGGGATAATTTATAAAATAACAGTGGGTATAATTGTTACTAGGGTCTTATCAGTTAATTCACCTTTTGATAAAACAATCATACAATTGACGAATTTTGTTTGCGTTACGTGAACAAGTGGGAATATATAGAAGTGAATATAACCATTTTTTTACTGCAGTATGCAGTGTCCTTAAAAACTGCGACTATTATTAACAAGCAGGCTTAGTGCAATGACTTTGTTTTCATAAAGTTAGAAGCATTCACAAGGAAGAACGTACATAATTGTTATACGTAGTTCATGTGGAATTCTTATAAAGAAGATCATATTTATTTTTATTGAAGTTAAAAAATGTAATTTCATTTTATCACGCAAAATATGCAATATCATAAATTTAATTGCTTCATTTCTGTAAAATTTCCTTATTAAAAAATTGTGACTTGTGATGAATTGCCTTGTAAGTATGTATTTGCTTATAAAAGGTTGCTAACTGGTAATATTCCTTCGATAAATTAGATAATTTGAAATTTCTGTTAAAAATTATACATTCATGATAGTGTTAATCACAAAAATTTTATGATGCTCTGTGTGTGGCAATGTACATAATATTTTATCAGCAGGATGATGGAATATTACTAATTGATAATAACCAGATGGTGTTTTTGAAGTTCTGATAATTATTCAGGAATTTAAATGACACATGTACTTAGATTCCTTCTTATTTATGCAATATTTTTTTAGTTACTTGTTACTTGCTTTTGATCGATTTGTTTGCTAGATGTCTTTATAAGGTGATTTAAATCATCTACTACAAATAAAATTTAAGTAGAAAGAAGAAGTAATTTACAAATTAAATTCTTTTCTGACTACCCTTGATACATTTCAGTACAAATCTTAAGGACAAATTGAAAAATCCAATAATATTTATTCTTCAGCCCTGATTTGATTATGTTTATTTTTCAAAACAAACATACTACGTGTCAAGGAAAAGTGTGAAAATGATTCATGTATAGATTTGAAACTTCAAATTTTTGTTAATAAGTTATGCAAATAATTAAGTGTTACATAAACCTTATTTACCTAACTAATTGAATAGTACTTGTTAATAAAATCGATATTATCAAGACCTTTCCTACCGTAATAGTGTAAACGTTATTTACTGTACTTATTATATGTCACATATCAAAACTAAAATCCTTGGACTCCTTCTATTGCATGAACGAGTCTGGTCAATTCGCCGGTGTCTTCACATCCTGCCACGTAAGTCCCCTTTGATGTAGTATATCTTCAACCATATTTGGCCAAGTTTTCCATGGTCTTCTTGTTTTGTTTAAGCCTGGTTTCGATTCCCATATTTGTTTACCTGCCTCTTATTCATTCTTATTAAGTATCCAAACCACTGGAGCTGTCGTATTCCAATTTTCTTTACCAGTGCTTCAACATGTCGGTCGTCATGAATTACTTGATTTCTTATCCTATCTCTTCTGGAGACCCCCATCACTCTTCTTTAGTATTTAATTTCCATACTTTGTAGTTTTTTCTTCGGTCTCTTTGTTATCACCCACGATTCCCGTATTTTTAAAATTATATTTTAAGATATCAAAATGAAATTTGATGTATGTAATACACTTTTTAAATGGAATTTTTTAACATAGAACACAAGTTTCTGGTACTTCCGGTTTCGCCGGAATTAACATCAACTTTGTTATTTTAAATAGAGCACCCTGTATATTTATACATTTTTGGAATCTCTATTTAATACTACGTACGCAAGTATCAAGTTTGAAATATTTTGTTGACAAAGTAAGTACTTGCAGAAGAATTTATTTAATAATCTAGGATGCCATGACCTGCATAAAATGGAAGTCAGGGTGCTTTTATACTCAAAACAAATAGTTTTTTTTGCATTTTGACCAAAAAAGTGGACTTTTTTTATCAAAAAATCATAAAGAAAGCAACACTTTTTTTAACTATTTTATCGTATCATTGATTATTAAGTCAACTTTATATTACACTTTTATTAATAATTATGTATAACATAATAGCATAGCAACTCCGGCTTCATAATTCGTTAGTTACATACTATTTGTGTACTGTTGCCAATGATACGATAAAGCTTGAAATATAACTCGAATATTATGCGATTTAAACCGACTCGGACGTTGCGTGGTTGACTCGGCTAGCGCCTCGTCACCTAGCAACGTCCTCGTCTATTATAAATCGCATAATATTCTTGTTATATTAATAGCTATAATTTTACATTTTGCATTAAGTAAGTATGCTTTAAATAAAATATTGTAAATTGTCAGTTTGACAACTGTCAATTCTCAAATCCTTTTTATCCTGTTTTGAGGGATTTAAAATGTAAAAATGCAAAAAAATATTGTGTACAACTCGTATGAAAGCATCTTTTTTTCACTCGTTTGATTGATGCACTCCGGCTTCGCCGTCGTGCATCAAACTTCAAACTCATGAAAAAAAGTATTGCTTTCATTACTAGTTGTACAAATAACTATAGAACTTCAGTTGTAGCAAGTCTGTTACTTGTTTTGTGCTTTTCATTTGACCCAGTACCTACAAGTCCGTACACCCAACAGAGTCAGTAAATTTCCGCCCAATATTTGCGCGCCGTATTTGAATACAACGTCTCTATTGGTCGAATTTTTAAAACCCCCAACATCTGCAACAACACCAACAGGTGACACTGACAACTACTTGACCTTGGTGCTTGATTTGTCAGATTCAGTTCAGATTGCGGCGGATTTCAGTTTTATCTGTATTTCTCATTCATCTTAAACAATTGTCTTTTACAAGATACGTACACATTTTGTGTTCATTAAGTGGGTAAGTAAAGAAAACGTTGAATCATTGAAATTTTGAGGTTAGAAATTGCTTATTTGAAGTTTGTAGCGTATAAAACGGGTGCTTATTGGTCTAAGTAGAGATACGTCAAAAGCGGCAAAGATTTACTGACTCTGTTGGGTGTACGGACAATAGATTTTTAAATGTTCAAAATACAGTTTTTCTGAATGGAGAGTGTTATTCTGAATTAAATTATATATTAATCCCGCGTTATTGGTATCAATTAAGTCCTTGAAAAACGCTCGTTTTTAATATCTTAGTGTCCCACCCTAGTGCTATTTGAAAAAATACAGTTATTTTCGAAAAAGCATTTTTGCCAAATTTAATTTAGGCCATTCTAATACAGCAACGAAAATAGTCGAAGTTCTAAAACAATTTGTTTCGAGTGTTGGGGCACATTGACTTTCATTTTGCGTAAGTCATGGGTCATGGCTCATGGCACTCTAGATTGATTTCTGCAAAAATTTACTATGTCATCAAAATGTTTCGAATTTGATACTACAGTATTTTTCACCTACGTCAACGCGCTGTTGTAAAATTCACAATCCAACTATACTTCATCTCTTTCTAAACAAGGTTTTCATTACCTACTGCGCACGAACGCGTGTCTATTCATACTGTTTTTGGGCGGGGCAAGTTGACGTCACAACCCAAATGCTAGATGAAAAATACAGTAGTATACGTACAATTAAATGGAGATTCCAAAAAATGTATAAATGTATATACAGGGTGTCCCAGATCGAGTGGGATTGCATGGGTAACTTTCTTATTATTGAAGATGGAGATTTGGTTAAATTGGCAATGTTTTGCAGTTTTATATGCTGATTTAAAATCTGTTTGAAAAAGTTCAAAATGTCGATCCCGTCAGAAGTTATTTAAAGAAAACTAAAAACTGTCATTTTCTTGTATGTCAAATATTTTCGTAAGTATAAGAGATACGAAAAAAAGTTTCATATGAAAGTCACTGTTTTCGATAAGACCAATTTAAAACTGATGTCGAACAAAAATTCAAGATGGCTGCTTTTGAGGTACTCGTATCAACTTCCTTAAGTTAAATGGACGTCATATTGGATTTTTTGGTTATTGAATAGAATTTTTTATTCTCTTTTCAACGATGTAAGATAACTTATGATTGAATCAAAAATACCAGTAAAATTAATTGTTTTTACATTTTAATCAAGTAGGCTTACATGGATCCAAACAAAATTAGCTTAAGTACCTGCTTTTTGACAGATTGTGATAAACTTTGTTATTGTTTTTCATCATAGCTACTTACCTACTTGATTATACATTTAAAAAGTAATGTCACGATAACATGTTACTAAGTATTATAGGAATTACATACAAATGTTTTCTAAAATAAATTTCACATAATTTTGTTTGGATCCATGTAAGCCTACTTGATTAAAATGTAAAAACAATTAATTTTACTGGTATTTTTGATTCAATCATAAGTTATCGTACATCGTTGAAAAGAGAATAAAAAATTCTATTCAATAACCAAAAAATCCAATATGGCGTCCATTTAACTTAAGGAAGTTGATACGAGTACTTCAAAAGCAGCCATCTTGAATTTTTGTTCGACATCAGTTTTAAATTGGTCTTATCGAAAACAGTGACTTTCATATGAAACTTTTTTTCGTACCTCTTATACTTACGAAGATATTTGACATACAAGAAAATGACAGTTTTTAGTTTTCTTTAAATAACTTCTGACGGGATCGACATTTTGAACTTTTTCAAACAGATTTTAAATCAGCATATAAAACTGCAAAACATTGCCAATTTAACCAAATCTCCATCTTCAATAATAAGAAAGTTACCCATGCAATCCCACTCGATCTGGGACACACTGTATACAGGGTGTTCCATTTAAAATAACAAAGTTGATGTTAATTCCGGAGAAACCGGAAGTGACAGAAACTTGTATTCAATGTCAAAAAATGCCATTTAAAGAGTATACATATACCAAATTTGATCTTAAAAAATAAAAAAATTATATGCCCCAGGTTTCGTTAACACCCTGTATATCGTAATTTTTGTTTTCTTCGAAATCCCATAGTAAAGTTTGAAAGTATTTTCTATTCTTTTGTTTATCTCTGTTTCGTGTGTCCCTTTCCTTTCCAAATTGACTCTTAAGTACCTACGTAAAATCTTCGACTTGTTCTAGTTTATGATCGTCAAGTTTTACATTCATCTGTACTTCCCTTTTCATTATTGCCATGATCTTGGTTTTATCAGCATTAATTCTTATATTGTGCTCCTCTAACGTTTCCTTCCATATTTTTAGGTTTCTTTGTAATTCCTAGTGTCCGACTAAAAGTTAAGTATTGAAGCCGTGACCGAAACCGGCCTAAACCAAAACCGAAACTCATGAATTTTATATTAATTTACATAGAAGCATAGATAGAAGTTAGTAAACAATAATTACTGCTACTGTTTTAAATACAGGATTTATTTTGTATTTCTTCGGTAGTCATATGGCTGCTTTTTAATTGACTAAATCAGCGATTCTTAACCTGTGCACCGCGGACCCCCAGGGGTCCACGACGCCTTTGTAAGGAATCCGCGAAAAATGTTGAGAGTTACTCGATTTCACATTAAAGTATAGGCTTTGGTGTCTTAAAAAAAATCGTGGGGTCCGCGGCATTCAAAAATTTGCAGATACTAAATCTATCTTCTTTTTTATATAATGGCAGTGTAATTCCCAGTCCTTGGATATGCTTCCTGCATGCCAAGCCTTTTTGCAAATCTTCAGGAATAATCGTGTGCCCTCTTTTCCCATCGTTTTCAACATTTCTGCCTCTATCCCATCGTGCCCTGCTGCTTCGTTTTTTATTCTTTTTATAGCTTCGCACACTTCCTCTATTGTTGGTTCTTCGTTTATTATTTCTTCTGTTATTTCTAACAAATCTTCCTCTTCGGTTTGTGGTATTGTCTCATCCACTGTTAGCATTATTTCCTGGAAATGTTCTTTCCACCTCCTTATCACTTCCATTTCTGGATCATCCATTATAATTATTGCTATCTCATCTTTATTCTTAATTTGGTTTAGTGACTGTTTTTTCTCCGTTCTACAATTTCTGAGTACTTTATAGAATATTTTTGATTTCCTTTACTATTAATTTCCATTTTATGTTCAAAGTTTTCCTATGACTCTTCTTTTGCTGCCTTTATTTGTTGCTTGACCTTCTTTCTCTGTTCGTTATATTCTTGATATAATAATAATAATACAGTCGTTTATTGGGCAAAATGTTGAAAACATAAATATATAACAAAGTTTTACATTTACCCAACAAGGCGAAGTTCAGATTGGTATGTTGAAATTACATCGTACTACCTGCTGGACCACTTAACCCTATAAATAAAGTAAATAAATAGCAATGCCTACGAATTACACAAGCTTAAATTTAAATATATAAAGAGTAGTAACGTATTAACACAACCTATTAATTTTTTTTGAGCAAGATGTTGCGCAGTTGTATTTTAAAGGTATTGTATGATAGATGTTTAATATGACTTGGCAAAAAATTATAAAAATGAGCTACGTTATTAGCTAAAAGCTAGTCTTGTGATGAGGTAGTGTAATATCATATTTTGATCGTACGTTAACTTGGTGCCAATCTTTTCTAAATTGAATTCTGTTATACAAGTACAAGTAGTATTTTACCAATTAATTTCTTTTAATTTGTGGGATATAGTTATGCTGATTCTACCTAATTCCAAAAATTAATCGTAGACAAGAGTTTTGCATACGCTGAATTCTCTTAAGATCAGAATTATCCAGACAAGAACCATAAACGTCATGAATGATTTCTCTGGAGTTAAAAAAAGCCATCAACATTGTCTTCACTCGTCATTTTTGGAAGCGCAATTTCTTCGCCCTTGGCGCACTCTGCCTCTTCGTTTTCGGATCGTAAGCGAAACACCAAGATTTGTCACCGATGATGATTTTGTTAAGAAACTCTGGATCGTTTTCTTGCATTTGAAGAAGATCTTGACAAGCAGCCATGCGTTCCTCCTTTTGTTCGGCTGTCAATGTGTGCAGAATGAAATGTGCACACAACTTCATTTTTCTTAAATCCTCGTTGATGATCATGCGGACAGTTTCTGTATCGATGTTTAATTGCTCTGCGAGCAGTCTGAATGTTAACCGACGATCGTCTTTCGATGCAGCACGGACAGATTCGATAGTCGCTTGAGTTCAGCAGGTGCGGGGACGCCCTGTTCTTTCGTCGTCGTGAATGTCCTCTCTACCATCTCGAAATTTACCAAACCACAAAAACACATTCGACCGAGACAAACTCTCTTCACCGTATGCGTTCTGCAGCAGTTTTGCCACTTTTAACACAAAACTTGATTGCACACCTCTGTTTCAAATACGATTCCATGACGATCGCAAATAACACATGACAAGCAAAACGTTGTATCTTTTGGAAACAACTCAACAGAAACAAATGCAACTTGGTAACCCTATTCAGAAGGCTTTGGACTGCATGTTTTACTATGTTGCGCACAAATAGCACCACTTACAACATTTCTATTACAGCAGTCTTAAAACTGTGTATCTTTACCTCTTTATTATTCTTGAGTTTGCTTTTGTTTAGTATAACCATTATTATCATTCGAATTTTCTAATTCTATTAAGCAAGTTTTGTGTCCTAGTTTCCTAGCCGATTTAATTTGTATTTCTAAAGGTACGTTTTCGTAAGGACGCAACATGTTGGTCGGCATATCCGCCGACTTGTCTGTTCTAATGTAAACGAAATGCATTTCATGTCGGGACAGTCGGACGACATGTTAATGTCGGATGCAAAAATTAGCCGCACATGTCGAGTCGGCGTTCGTTTGTCACTACGTAAACACTCAATTTTTAATGATAAGAGGCGGCGCAACTAGGTGCAAGCGAAGACCATTCATTAACGAGCTATGTATATGCACCTTCCAAACGTCTCTTCGCTAAACAGACTTCTAACGTACCATCTTTTGAGTTTCCGTTTTGACTTTTTTTTGACTTTCTAGTATCGCATGGCTTCCTGCCAACACTATGAAAGTTGATATAACTTGTACTACTTCATCGTCTGCCATCTTGAAAACTGCAGATTTCGGTTCGGAGATTGTTCTCTCGACATGTCCGTTGCAGACAAATGACAACATAAACACCTGTCAATTTTACCAACTTGTCGGTCGGCAAACATGTCTGGCCAACAAGTCGCCCCAATTTGTCCTTACGAAAACGTACCTTAACTCTAACGTGAGATACATTCTTTCAGTTTCTGACGACGATCTTCACTGTCTACATTTAATCCTTGCATCACTACGTTATTTCACTATTAATGTAATGTATATTTATGTAAATTAGCATTTGCTAACTAATAAAGTTTATTATTTATTAATATAATTTATGATTAAGTAAGGGTGGTCCATAAGTAATGGGACATAGACCAACAGTTGATTCGTTATGCCAAAAAATTACGATTTAACTAAAATTACCTTAGTCCAAAAGCTAATATTTAGGGAGACAGGGTGTCAAAGTCGAAATTTTAATTTTTTGCCGAAATTTCAAAAGTTTTCAAAATATTGATATGAAAATTGGGGAAACTACATATTTTGAGGCGGGAAACAAAAATCCGTTCTCAATTTTAATGTTAATTATTCTTTATATAAGTAGTAATATTTAACGCAAAAGGCTTGAATTTAAACTGACAATTTTGACATGTTTGTGTGAAAAACAAGTGATGGGGCACAGAGCAATAGTGGATCCGTGTAAAAGGAACTGTTCTAAACGAATTACTTCTATTAGATTAAGAAATGAAGCATTTCATCAAGATTGTATTAAGTGTGAACTTAAATTTTCAAAAGGAATAATGGTGTGGTGGATTGTATGTTCACCAAAAACTTAGAACGACTTGAATTTATTGACAGATTGGTAAATTGCTAGAAGTATTTCACAGTATTAGAAAATAACTTGTTGCCTACCACACGGAAATTCCATACAGACAATGAAAACATTCTTCAGTTCCTTAAACAGCAGTACTTCTGTTACCAAAATCTTAAATTTTTCTAATGAAATAATCAAAACTTTTACTGTCGTTAACTGTTATTTTAATTTTAAACATATTGAAAACATGTAAAAACATCTCGTTACTATTTTCTTAATTCAACCCTTGTAAGGTAACATCAAAGTAATCCAATTATTTTTCTTCGGTGCATTGTAAAATTGGTTGTTGTTAATTTAAGTAAACAAATAGCAGATTTAACAAGTAGCATTTTTAGAACAAAATGTTCTTTGTTTCCAAAATAACAGACAGCTGTTTGAGGAGTGGAATTTCACGAACTGCTTGTGTGCTGATAAATAAAAAAAAATAAATTGTACATAAAAGACAGTTCCTTCTAGTTTAAATTTTAAGTATTGTATGGAATAAGGAACTTGATGGCCTTTGAATGTTTTTGATAACATATCAGCCGCTTTAATAAACTAATTTTTAACTGCCTAATATGGTTGTTATCCTTATTTGTGCTAAGTAGGTTTTTTGCATTAATATCTTAGTTAATAATTATTAATATGAATGATAACGATAAGTATATCAAATTAATTTTTGTTTTTTGAGTTGAGTTGTACTAACTTGTACCTAAATATCGAAAACACAAAACAAATATAAGTACATTCCAAAATTAATTTGTGATCACTTTTAATTGCAAATTGGCAAATTTTATCGAAACAAAGTGTTATTGAAATTCCCAAAGTTAAGTAGATAATTACTTTGGTGAAAGCAAATTAAAGATATTTTGATGATTATTACTAAGTAACAGATAGTAAAACCCCCTTGTAAATTCATTACAAAGATATAGGTGATTCATTCAAATATTCAGATTAAATACATAGAAACAATTCATTGTTTGGCTTATTTAATTTAAATAATTCTTTGTCCTGCATTACTAATTCTTTTTACTTAATAAATGTATTTAAATCACCCTATGTAAACAGATGTACAATTATTTGATTTAACTATATTTTATAGCATTTCAATGGACAACAAACCAACAACAACAGTAAAAAGATAAAAATGAAAGAAGAAAAACGTCCATTATTGGACAGCGAATCCCAAAGCGATTCTGCAGAACCATCGGCAAACGATGCGGTTATAGATTTAAGCAAACCAATTAATAACATGGGATCACTCAAAATGCAGGATTATAATCCGCTATTAAATCGAGAGTTAGAACACCCTACTTCGAATTTGGATACAATGATACATTTGCTAAAGGGAAATATTGGTACCGGTATCTTGGCAATGCCCGATGCTTTTCGAAATGCAGGATGGGTGGTAGGAGTAGTAGGAACGTTATTTATGGGTGCAGTATGCACACACTGCATGCATATGTTGGTCGGTTGTGCACATGAATTATGTAGAAGAACGCAAATACCTTCTTTGAGTTTTTCGGAAGTTTCCGGAACTGCATTCGAAACTGGACCAGAAAGTTTAAGGAAATATTCTCGCTTGGTTAAGTAAGTTAACTGCGTTTTTATTGCTAGCGGAATTTATTCTAATTATAAATATTTCAGATTTGTAATAAATGTGTTCCTATGCATTACCCAAATAGGATTTTGTTGTGTTTACTTCGTATTCGTGGCTGCAAATTTACATGACATTGTTAAGCATTATTTTATGGAAATCAGTCTACATTGGTATTTACTTTTGCTATTAATACCGATGGTGTTACTGAATTGGGTTAAAAATTTAAAATACCTAACACCGGTTTCGCTTTTCGCTGCTATTTTAACATGTAGCGGGTTAACAATTACCTTCTTTTACATGTTAGAAGGGCTTCCGAAAACTTCTACTGTTAATGCCTTTTCTTCTTTGGCACAACTGCCTCTGTATTTCGGAACTGCAATTTATGCCTTCGAAGGAATTGGTGTGGTAAGTTATCTCATGTTTGAATATTTTTGAACGAATTTTAAATGTAATTTTATAGGTTCTTCCGTTAGAGAATAACATGAAAACACCACAGGACTTCGGGGGTTGGACCGGTGTTCTTAATACGGGAATGGTAATCGTTGCAAGTCTTTATACTGCTGTTGGGTTTTTTGGGTACCTTAAATATGGTGATCTAGCTAGACAAGGAAGTGTTACCCTGTATTTGCCTCCTGATGAAATGTAAGTTATCGAAAGTTATTTTGAAACTAACATCTACAATAATTTAATTTGTGTTGCAGCTTGGCTCAGTCGGTTCGTCTCATGATGGCTCTAGCAATATTCCTATCGTATGGTTTGCAGTTTTATGTACCCTTTAATGTCATATGGCCAACAGTAAAAGAGAATTTGCACACGGAAAAATCAAGATTTATAGGGGAATATGTAACACGTACCGTTTTGGTTTTTATAACGTTCGGTCTCGCAGCTGCCATACCAAATTTGGGAGCTGTAATATCTTTAGTAGGTGCATTTAGTAGTTCAGCATTAGCTCTAATATTTCCACCTTTAATTGAAATTGTAACTTTTTGGCCAGATAAATTAGGTGAAAAAAATTGGATCTTGTGGAAAGATTTAGGAATTATGTTGTTCGGTGTCATCGGTTTTGTATTAGGTTCGTATGTGAGTGTTTTAAATATTCTATGTCCCGAGGAATAAGCACAGTATTTATTGTGTTAATAGTGAATGTTAATTTATATTATTTTTTTATGTTGTAATGTGTGACAATAATTGTGCAATTCCATTGTGATCTCGACAATAATTGTGTTTAAGTCAAAATTGTTAAAGAGGCATGGGTTATGGTTGTATCAATCATCATCATCATTCCATTTTGTATTTTGTTTTGTTCCTATTGTAATCACTAATCACTGTACTAATTCAATAATATCAGTATTGTTATTTTTTTTATTTATTAAGTTTTATATAATATATACAGAGTTATAACCTTCATTATGTAAAATTCCACTAAGTGGAAGATTGTAATTATTGTAAAGATGTTATTTTATTTTTTAAATTATATTGTACATTGTGCATGTGTATATGTACAACATATTTTATTGTTGGTTATTTTTTGATATTATATATCTGTAGTTTAATCCAAATAATAAATTATTACTGAAGAATATTGTTTTATTTGTGAAAAATATCAAAAAATTGATGGTTTTTCCCTTAACTAATGTAACTACAAAACCGGTACATTAGTTAACTACAAATTAAATAAGCATGTTATTATTAGAAATTAAAATGCATTTCCTTATCTTTTTTGATGTATTTTTAATACCTACCTTTTCCTCAAGATAAATTATCAGGGACTTGCCGAAAGAAAATTTCTAGTCAAAGCTATGTACCTAAAACAAGCAAATATATAAAGGAACCTGGAGGAGCCCAAATCGTAAATTTATAAACTATTAGATATACGGGGGTGTATCAGAAATAAGTACATTACATTTTTTCAGTGGTGGAACTCGTCAAGAACTACAACATTTCTTATTAATTTTTTTTAAATCTCACATTTATTTTGCATTTTTACCCCCCCCCCCTTAAAATATATGTATTTTCAAAATAATTAAATACTGCTAAGCTTAATTTTTAATTAAAGCTTGTCTCAGAAAAAATTGTTGCCTATTGGTTTTGATAATCAAATAAATTTGAACTATTTTATCGAATAGTTTTATTATTTAATAACTATACATAATGTAATAATAAACATTTAAACCTTGATTATGATTGATCCAAAAGTTTCGCAATTTTCTTTTCACCCCTTCCATTGAAATTTTTATAGCGTTATTAGACATCATTTTTGTAGTTTGCTTCGACTTATATTTAAATTTTTTCTGTTTTAATTATCTTAAACTCGTCACTAACAGATTTTCTGTCCAGAATAATAGTGATGACCTGGTAGAGATTTGAAATCGAGCTTGCAACAAGTCTCATCGTCCATGCTCATTAGGGTGGGCCGAAAACAGCAAAAAAAAATTTTTTTTCGAAATTCAAATTGGGCTACATTGGAAAAGTTGTGACTTGTGTCCATCACATCCCACACAAAAAATAAATTTTTTTAAAAAGTATTTAACCGGGCCCCTAGGGGTTTAAAACTATTTTTTTTTGTTTTTTAGAAAATCAACCGGGGCTAGTAATAAAGTCAATATTTATTGGTTTATAAAGGTGCGTATAAAAAATTATTGAAATATTTTAATTTTTAGCCGGGCCCCGCTGCTATTGAAAACAATATCCCGTATTAAAATCTTGTAGTTTTTGTGCAACTCTTTGCTTCATTCAATATTCACAATAAGAAAACAAAATATATTCAAATATTTCTAATTTTTGTTTAGTTGAATATTGAACCAGCCCAGAACATACCACGTGGAGGTGGCCACACCACGAGTTCAACCTGCCCTCCCTCCTCCAATAGTGTAACTTATTGATGCCTTGCAACGTAATACTGTCCTTTATTTTCAAATTTTGGTAAGTCCTTGCTCGCTTCAAGCTTGGATCGTATGTAGCCATCTCTGGATTCACCGCGGACTTTTGAGGATGCATCCGTAATTATCTTGACGCACCTTTCGACTGCTTGAGTGTGACAGAGAAAATGATCAAATTTGGGTACCTGATTTCTCTTCACAATATCTAACAGTTGTTCTTCAGTCATATTCATTGTTAGCGGAGGTTGAGTTACAACACAGTCGAAGCAGTCAAAAAGGTCAATGTAGTCTTGAGCGTCAAAATTAATTTTAGGAATTTTAAAAATTCGATGCTGCTTTATGTTATTTTTTCTCGCTTTAAGCGTTGATTGAGGGAAGTCCCTCAATCAACACTTTAAGGATTCTTCTAACGACTACTTCCCTTATATGTTGCCGTGAATCTGTCAGCATCGTAATAAGGAGATTCTCAGGATGTGCGAAATAAGCATTATCCTGTATAACTTTGTAAATTATAACTTTTATATTGTTTGGGAATTCTCTTGAAACGTGAATTGTTTTCCATAAAAGCTTCGCTCCATTTTCAAAAGGTGGCTGTGTTTTTATTTCGAACCGCATTCCATAATATACTTTTATTACAAATTCAGTAAGTATTTGTAAATTTTCAGATGAATATTCCGTTGCCACATATAATCTTAGAAGCCGGTTTACGGTCGTTAGCCACCGGGAATGTGCCATTTTACCCGGACTTTTTCCTGCTAAACTTGTGGAATACGCATCTTCTCCGATCGCTTGACATATCTTAAATAAATACTATTGATCAGTACTCAAATCGTTCTCATCGACATTGGGTAATTTGGTTTTTATTGCTTTAAATTTAACAACGGTCATTTTTTCGCAGGCAGGAAGAAGGGAGCCAATTGGTCCTGAGTGGGTATTAGGACTTCTTGTGTGGCCATCAAGTTTTTGCAATAAATGCTGTAATGGTAGCTCATTAGCATGTAGAAGACATACAACGCTCCATTGTATCGGTTTATTTAATTGGGTTTCTAACAGTCGAATCACTCCACCTTTCCAACCGGTATTAACGTTAGTCCCATCACATCCTATAACCAGTAGATTCGATAAATCTACACTATGAGATTCCATGTTGCATATAATTCCTTCGGCAATATCTGTTGCTCGTGATTGCTTCATAGCTACTTGTCCGAAAAATAAACTTCCTGGTTCTTCGACTAAAACTATGTGCTCTTCAACTTTAATTACCCGGTGGTTCTTCTCTTGTAAAATGGTTTGATCTTTCCTCCCATCGAAATAGAGACGGAGAGACCTTTAATCGGAACATTTTCCGTGATTTTAGCTTCTTGAAGTTGACATCTATTTTTGTTTACTTCTCCTCGAATCTTATTTTTGTCTATGACCTTTGTTACATCGTCTTTCGATATCAGGTTGAATCTTTTAGTAGTAGCGTGCGGTGATAAAACTGTATTTTGTGAAAGGGGCTCGGCTAAACGTCAAGATATATTCAAAAAATTTTTTTTTTGTAATACCCGGATAGACTGCTAGCCTTTTCTTGCTAGCCCCGGCAAATTTTTGTAAAATTAAAATTTTCGAATTTTGGTCCCCCAGGGGCCCAGCTAAATATTTTTTTAAAATGTTAATATTTGGTGTGGAGTATGACTGATCCAAACCACAACTTCTCCACGCTAGCCATGTACGGAATTCCAAAAAAAATTTTTTCGGCCCACCCTAATGCTCATACACATTTTTTTGATGCCAGTTTTGTGTATAACTTTCTGCATCTTCATTTTGCAATCGCTTTTTTGCTTAGCACTTTTGTTAGCCACTTTTGTTTTTTTTAAGATTTTAAGGAATTTTTTGCTTAACTCTCAGCACAGTTAATTTGGTAGTTTCAAATTTTTTAGTCAAGTTTCTTATAGAAAGGTTTGGATTGTTACACAGAGCGTTCTTCTTCTCCATATTCCATATTCTTATTTACGAACCCCGGCTTGCGTCCACTTCCACATTTTCTTCGTAGATTACCCATTTCACTATATATTTTCAACACTCTTTGAACAGTCCTTCTTGTAGTTTTTAACTCTTAATGCTACTTTTTTTCATGGAAATACCCCGATTTTTAACATATTTGTACAATATTTTTTCACATAATGCTTCTTCTTTTGATGATATCTTTCTCAAATTTAATATGACAGTTGTCAACTAATTGTTTTTATTTACTGCATAGCCAACTAACAAAAACGGCTGACCAATAAATTTTTTTATTGGTACGAATAACATTCAACTTGATTTTTATAGAAATTTCGCTTATGTAACCGTATGATATTTTTAGATGGTCATAAAGACAGAAAAAAAATGCTATAAAATTTCGACCTAAAAAATATTGGTTGCTATTTAAAAAAAGTATCGATGACGTCATAGTGCAAAGGTATGACCTTGAAAAAATATTTAAAACCATCAGTTTGTGGAAAATAACTTGTTATAAACCTTTTTTTTCTAAAACTAATAATAAAGGTGCATTCAGACTCGGAAATTTTGTCCGGAAAGTTGACGGAGAAATTTAAACGAACCAATCAGGAGGTGTGTAGAATTTGAATCGTAAGAAGCGGTAAATGCTACACACTTCCTGATTGGTTCATTTAAATTTCTCCGTCAACTTTCCGGACAAAATTTCTGAGTCTGAATGCACCTTAAAGGCTCCAGCATCGAGGTTCCTTACTTTTTATTCACCCTGTATATATATACTAATGGAAAGTTGTTAGGGACTTCCCCTATTTAACTAGCCGGCCGGCAAATTTTATTAATTTATCGGTAAAATTTCGAATATAAGGCGACCCCTAATATAAGGCAAGTGTCGATTTTTGACTTAATTTTCTTGAAAAATATCTCGCCTTATATTCGGGCAAATAAGGTATTTAAAAAGTGAGCCGGGCCGCAAGCGGCCCGCGGGCCGCGAGTTGCTCATCCCTGTTGTAGATAATTGTTTTTCATAACATAAAACCGGACCGTTATTATTTTTCGGTCTTCAAAAAATAAATATAATTAACTATTATGTAAAAGAATTAATGAGCATTCTCATAATAATAAAATGAAATATAAAAAGGATCTCAATTAATTTTCGTTGTCATATTTCATTTTCTTGTGTAATGAAAATTGAAATAATTATCACCTTTTGCCTGTTGTTTCATTGCAAGTTACAATAAACAGAAAGGCCACTAGAAGAACGAAACCCATATCTAAATATTGGTAAGAACCGACTGAAATTATTTTATTTGACTGTTAATGGGGGCTTTACACTTGTATAGATTAACTGGCGTCAGCGTCGACTGGCACGCCAGTTACGAAAATGCTGCACTAGCGCGCCAGTGAATCAGTGCATGCATAGATCGTAAAAGTTGGTTCTCTTCTAACTTTTCTATGCACCAGTATTCACTTGCATGCCAGAAAGTATAAATATTTGCACGAATTTCGGATAGTTGCAGTAGTTAATATACTGAATAAGTGCAAAACTATGAGCAAAAAGTGGAGTTCCCAACTTATAATTACATTTTTGGAACAGTATGAAGCAAATCACTGTCTTTGGGATATAATGGTTCACTCTCACTCGACATTTCGATTCAGTGAAACTGACAAACTAACACTGGCGTGCAAAATCAGTATGTACTTAGTTGTGTGTAAACGTTTATTGACACGAAAGTTCTACTGGCATGGTTAGTGTAAACCCCCCTTTCAGAAAGCAAAGCTGTTATTTAAATTTTTTATTGAATCAAAACTGTAACAGAATCTTTATTTTATTTCGATCCAAGTCTCTGGTATTTATCAATAAAATTTATTTAAACAAAAAATATTCAGAAATCAAAGTATTCAGTTGATGGGAGAATTAATCAGAAGATAAGCAAGTTACATACATGCCGCTACAGGTTTTGTATTAACAAAAAATCCTACCTTTTTTTATTGAAAATAATTCAAAAGTTCTCTGTAAATCTGCTTCTTCTCACATAATCCTGGTTTGGTAATTATTATTCACTTTTTTTAATTCATAAGCACACTAATAATTTAAATAGTCATCACACACTCCTACCTTTACACAAAACCATATTTATTCAAAAGAGCATGACAGAACAGGTTTACATGCAAACTATTTAACCTTTTGTAAAGATAAGAAATATGAGTATTAAGGTAGGTGTCCACGAAGAGACAAAAATTTCATGAGATTTACTTGAGATTTTAATCTCATGAAACAATTATTTCATTTTTGTTTCCACTAGTGGGCAAATATATCATCAATCACGTCTCTCACGATAACTTGAGCTCTTTTAACTCATCTGAGAAATTTTTGCGTTTCCACATTGCATCTAAATATTTCGTCTCTAATTATTGAATACTTTGACTTCCGGATCTGTATTTTAAAATTATTATATTGTGAAAGAGTGAGTATGTCAAAAAACAAAGACGAAAAGCTGCCGCTTGTGCATACGCAATTCTTTCACGAAAGCCGAAAAGATATCATAAATGTTGGATTCTGGATTGGATCAACAGAAGAGAAAATGACAGTATTAGAAAAAAGTTACTAGAAGAATTACAACGAGAAGATCACGTTTGAGCATTTTTTAGAACGTTTTCTCGCATTGGCCGCCATAGTTTGTTCAATATTTCAACTGTATAAATATTTTTTAAGAATAATATACATATTACATATTTATAGTTACACGGAAATTAAAGATTAAAACATAGAATAGGAGAAATAATTTATAAAGTTTTCATATTACGTAGATACACTCTCAGCAGGGGTAGAAACAAAAACCCGAAAAGTTCCCAACTGATATATGTCCGCAACATCCCTTATTTACCAAAAATCACCCCCCAGCTCCTACATTGTGCTTGTTTTTCTCATTTTTCTCTTTAGCCGTTGTTTAAACGGGAAATGTTTATAGAAACAAAAATATTCTTTATTAAATTTTACACAAAAAGTGTTATATTGATGTTTTGTCTAATCTCCATCCAATTTGCGAAAATAACGTTTAAAGTTAAGGGTAGTAATTAGCGCGCTGTTAGAAATCAATAAAATGAGGTTTTAAGTGCAGCGATTTTACGTAGTAGTCCAGTCAATGAGTGCTCAAAGGAAGGGTGTAGAGTGCATGAAATATGCGAGAGTTTTTGACTTCAGGGCTTTGTTAGGAGTAGTTAGTAGGTAAACATACTAAAAGTCCCCGCCCCTGGGGGGTGAGCATAAGGTGGGAGGGGGGGGGAGAAGATCCCATTTTTGGGTTTTTCGATTATATCTCGGAAACGGTGGACTCTAGAAAAAATATGTTCTAAATAAAAATGAAAGCTAATTAAATTTCCTATAAAATTGTTTCTATACATATTTGTCAAACTTCCAACGGTTTTCGAGATATACGTTATTGAAAATCCATTCACAAATATCAAACTGACACGTAAAGATTGCGCACTTCCTCTTTCCTCAATGAATTCGACAATCAAGATTGACAATGAAAAAATTGTCGTGGATCCATTCTTGCTTTTTCAGCGAATCTCGATTACCAAGAAATCGGACGAGGATTTGAAGAATTATAATTATGCAATATGCCTACCCCCTGGCTTTCTTCGACGAAAGTGGAATGAGAAAGTGCAAAAAGTCAGCACTATACACACTGTTTAAGGAAATTGATAAGGACGTTGATTTAAGTACCTTTGAATTTGTTGTTGATGGGGGATTCCTAGTCCACAAAGTTGTTTGGCAAAAAGAGACAACTGTATCAACCATTTGTGATGGTTACGTTAAATTTCTGAACACCCATTATTCTGGAAGAGGTTGTACAGTGGTTTTTGATGGGTACACTGACACAACAGAGAGCACAAAAGCAGCTGAACAGAGTCGTCGATATCGGCTCAGGAGATGTGTGGACATCAATATCAGTTTGGAAAGTGAAATGAAAGTCAAACAAGAGGATTTCCTTTCCAACTTTCATAATAAGAGCCAGCTGATAAACCTGCTGATGACGCAGCTGCAGAAAAATGGGATCAATACGCTCCAAGCTTCAGCTGATGCTGACGTTGATATTGTGAAGACAGCTATCAACAGATCGCAAAATTCCTCAGTAGCTGTTATTGGAGAGGACGTCGACTTGGCTGTTCTCCTAGTAGCTAAAACCCCAACTGATCGTGACATTCTGCTGGTAAAACCTGGAAGAGGAAAGGTCAAGAGTATTGTATATTCCTCACAACAGCTTCAGCAGGAGTTGAAAATGAAGGACAACGCCCATTTTTTATTCTTACATGCATTCACAGGCTGCGACTCAACATCCGCAGCGTATCGCAAGAGTAAAGTGGGTTTAGTCAAAATGTACCAGAAGTCCAAAATCATACAACATGCAGCTGAGATATTTTCCAGCGGTTCTTCTTCCCCTGACTCCATCAAGACAGCTGGGGTAATGAGTACTCTCTCATGGTATGGTGCTCCAGCCACAGAAAAATCCCTCAACGGGTTCCGCTACAAATCATTTATAAAGGGAGCTGCAAACATGAAGCCTAATCTCTCAACTCTCCCTCCAACTGAAGCAGCTGTTAAGCAGCATGCATTCCGGACGTACCACCAATTACACCTGTGGTTAGGGGAGGAACCTAATGGCGGGGCGCCGAATTGGGGTTGGGAGAGGAGGAATGACCAACTAGTTCCGAAACTCTCAGAGTTGGATGCTGCTCCTGACGAAATCTTGAAGATGATTTTTTGCCGATGCACGAAAGGATGTGACAGTGGCAGGTGTGGTTGTAGAAAAGCATCTTTAAACTGCTCTGTCGCATGCCCGAATTGCAAGGGCAGTTGCAACAACGGAGTCGAAATAATAATTCATGAAGAAGGTAAAATAAATAATAAAATTAACAATAATAAAATAAATATAAAATATATTTTATTCTATATATTTATTTCTATTTTATATAGGTGACGACGAAGACATCGATGACGAAGATGAATGCTTCGATGACGAACCTTGAATGCTTATTTTTTCATTGTATCATAAATTTTTTTAATTATTATTAGTCCATGTAAATACTTTCATTATTATGTATGATTCGTAATAATTTAATATAACTTATAATTACAAAAAAATGTTGAACTTTCGATCCAGTTGAAAATAAAGTAGCAAAAGTATATATAAATTTGAAGTAAATTTAATGCTCTACAACTTTGTGTTTAACAATTTTTCTGAGAAACGGTCGTGGGAGGCACTAGAAGCAAATGTTTGACAAAAAGTGAGGTAAAAATGATTTTTTTCGAAAATTATCGATTTTCAATAACGTATATCTCGAAAACCGTTGGAAGTTTGACAAATATGTATAGAAGCAATTTTATAGGAAATTTAATTAGCTTTCATTTTTATTTAGAACATATTTTTTCTAGAGTCCACCGTTTCCGAGATATAATCGAAAAACCCCAAAATGGGATCTTCTCCCCCCCCTCCCACCTTATGCTCACCTCCCAGGGGCGGGGACTTTTAGTATGTTTACCTACTAACTACTCCTAACAAAGCCCTGAAGTCAAAAACTCTCGCATATTTCATGCACTCTACAATATATTTATTGACTGGACTAGTAGGTACTTTACGTATTCTACACATTATAACATACAGTGGTTAATAATATTCGGTTAATAGACAGATAATATAGTGCTTGTATTGGACATTTAAAACAACTTTATAACTATCCCTTTAACTTTAAACGCAATTTGCCAGAGTTGGATGGAGATTAGCCAAAAAGACAATATAACCTTTTTGTGTAGAATTTAATAATAAACATTTCATTTATTCTTATACATTTTTCGAATCGGAGCAATGGGTTACAAATAATTTTTAAAAAACTGTAACCTATGCAGTATACACGCTAGAGGTGAGTTTTCACGAAAAAGGGGGATGTTGCGGACACTCGTTGGGTGGCAAAATTTAGGGCTTTTGTTCCTACCCCTATTGGTAATATAACTACGTGAAAAAGTTTAAAAATTATTTCTTCTGAAAAGTACTATTTGCTTGTACTATTACTTATTACCAGAATTTTTACAAGTTCGCCGAGATAAATGTTGCATGAGAGCGACAACTCACTTGCTGCAGCTGAAATAAATGTCTCAGACGAGACTTGTCATATATCACGTTTACACGTCGAGACCTGTCGATAAATTTGACTCGTATGATACATATTAATCTGTGATACTTTTGTACTGTCTCATTCATCTCGCGACTGTTTCCACTATAAATTTAAGTTTTGCTGAGATTTTTTAATCGTGAAACAAAATTCTCATAAAAATATCTCATCGTGGATTCGCACCTTTACACCTCTGTTTTGCTTATCTTAAAAGTTGAAGTATTCATGTGAGGTTTTTGTCTTATCAAAATCACAGATGTTATAACATGAATAAAACACATTAAATGTTCCTTTCTTTTTATTACTCAAAAAATTCATAATACACAGAATAAATGTTATTTAAAATTGGTTCTTGAACACAAAAAGTATACAATGGAGATCAATAAATAAATTACAAAGTTTTATGAATATTTTTGGCCACAATTTTTCAGGATTATTAAAATACTGTTCTAAATGCTTACTTTGTAAAAATATAAATACCTACTATTAGTGTTCATTGAAAAGTATATTTACTTTTTATATGCTGTTTAAAAAATTTAGGGAGTTAAATATTATACCTTTTAAGCCTTATGCCAAGAACACACGAGGCGGTCAGCCGATTCGTCCTCCAACTCAGCAGATGAACCATACACACGATTCGTCAGCGGTTCAATTGCTTTTAACTGATTCATCTGCCGAGTTGGCAGACGAATCGTTACAAACCGCCTCGTGTCTTCTTGACCTTAAACTTTCGATTCATTATAAAACGTTAAATTAAAATTTTTATTTCCTCGACTAAAGAATAAAATGTGTGGTGTGCGATTTACAACTCGCGATGATGCCACGGAAAGCTTTAAAAACCTGGTTTCTCAAGTAACTCAAGAAGAGTGGAATTTATGTTTTGAAAATTGGTTTTATCGAATGTGTAAATGTATTGAGTTTAAGGGTAAATATTTTGAAAAGCAATAATAAAAGTAATTTTTGGTTGCAAAACTTTGTTTTATTAGTTTGCAGAAATTTACCGTGCTACTTTCGGATTAAGTAGAAGAAATTTACTTATGTAAATATATTTTTCAATAAACACCGAAGAAGAATCTATAAATAATACATAACAATGTACTTTTTTAAATAATTTGACACGATCACTCAAGAGAGCTAACTTTGTTGGTAATGAAACAGACATATGGATAGTAATATCTTATCTTAATCATCAAATGTATATTAAAAATTCATAAGAAAATGTAAAATTGAAATTCTGACATTGGTGTTTGTTTCATTTTTGTATAGTATCATTTGACTTGACCATTTTCGTTTTTATCACTGGCAGGTCAGCTAAAACTTTCGCAGTAGTTGAACACAACAGGCGTTAACATTCATTTAACATTAACTTACAGATAATTTTTTTTCATTTAAAATCAACTCTGGAGGCAATCTAAACAGTTATCTTACATTGTTTAAGTTAAATACATCTCTTAGATAATGCTAACTTTAAATAAATTTAAACTTTATGATATATTCTTTCATTTGTTTTTTTTTGTTACACACTACCCTCGATACTTTGCTATATTGTACTTACATAAACAAAACAATAAGGATTAGGACTATGCAAACAAGATTTTTACATTGATTTAGCTCCTAATTTCAGGGGGAAAATACTGAAGTAAATGCAAATAAATTAAAAAAACATCTCGAGCACACAGTCCTAAAAACCCTTCCTATTTACATATAAAAAAAAAATACACATCAAAATGCTTCTTAATACATGATGTTAAAATACTGAAAAGCGCAAATACCATTTGGACTTAGTTCAGTTAGATTACTAACAGCCTTTTCAAATTTTAACCGATATACTTATATAAACTTATTAAAGTCAATACAGTTACGTAAAAAATATTAAAAAATTTGCCACTTTATAAAATTCTTTCCTAAACTTTTCGTAAGAAATAGCAAAATATGTACAAAAAGCTAAATTTACTTTTAAAAGCTATGCAACAATAAATGCACGTAATTGTTTTTGGAATGCAGTCTTCGTTAAATTACTCTTTTTGGTCTGTTCGCTTTCGCTTTGTATTTTCAGTGTGTAAATTCTCACACACTAAAGCCTCATAATATTTACCTATTTCCTCCAATTCCAATACATGAAATAAAAAAAATTCGCAATAATTATAGGCAGATGAGAATTTAAATTCGTGGTTTATAAGTCAACGTTACACATATTGTTTCTGAATGTCCTGAGGATATTTTAACAGTGTCTTCTGGTTGTTCAGCCACTAAACCTGGATTGGGACATGAACACAATTCACTCTTACCCTTAAAACTACTAGACCTCGATATACCATCATATTTAATTTTAAAGCTGCCTGACCTTGAATTGGAATTCTTTCTTTCGCCTCGATTTTTAAAACTATAAATTAGTAAAAAGGTTTCGTAACTATTTCAGTCTTCGATATAACTTCGAGGCTTAAACATTCAAAAAAATAACTAAAACTATTCAAGCTTACCTATTTGACCGAGAACCGTTTTCTTTATTCCTTCTACTGTTGGATCGATGTAAATAATGACGTTTGTCACGGGAATTTGTACGACGAATACTTGGTTTCTTTTGTATCGATTCGGCACTTAATGATAACCCCACAGCGCCAACTACAAAGATTTATTTCGCCATTAAATCAAATTACTTTTAAGGCTTGGTTCAGAAAGTTTTGTACAGTTTTAATCAACTTTTTTAAGTAGAATTTGGTTAATTAAACATTTGAATTGAAATATAGGGTTTTTCAAAAGTAAGTAGTATTTTAAACTACTCGTATCGTGGCTGATTTTTATGCATTTTTGAAAATAAGGACATTATCAGGTCACAGGGAAAACGGGATTTTTTTATTTTCACCTTTTGGTCGTCATAGCAACAAGTTTGTTTAAAAACAATTGAATGAAAAATAACATGGTATGCAAGTGTCATCACAGGTTTTTCACATTAGATCTTAACCCTGCTGATTTTTGGTTATGGGCGTTTTTAACCAAACCTAATTCAATCGATCAATTGAAGGAATCCATTACACAAAACATAGCAGCTATTCCAGCAAACTTACTCAGAGCTGCGGTTTATAGTATTGAAGAAAGGTTACTTCTTGTTCAAGAAGAAAATGGCGGCCACATACAACATTTACGAAAAATGTAATATTTTTAATAAATCCCATTTCTTTCCCTATACATTAAAAAACTACTAAGCATAAAGGAATTGAAAGTAGGCTTTGATTTAGTGCAGTGTTTCTCAAACTTTTTTTTTTTCGTGGAACACTTTTTTGTAAATGTAAGTTGTGTGGAACCGGACCGAAAAACTACTAACTATAAAGAATTGAACTATCTATTAATTTGTTTTTACTGCACTGCACTTACGCCAGACCATCTTTATACAGGGTGTATCGTAAATAGCGCATAATATTCGCACCACGCGATTCTGCGTTAAAAACTGGACAAAAAATTGTATAACTGTCTTAGACCAAAACGTGTAGTTTTTGAAGAATTGTTAATTACAGTCTTGTCAACTTAGTAACACTGTGTGGTCAGTCATACTACGTCACCTGCGATATAACCAATAGCAAGCCGCCTGATTTGATATAATTGCATTGTACATCGTTGCAACATTTATGAAAAGCACAATCACTGCAAAAATTTCAAACTTCGGATGGAAATTCTAATTAAACGAAGGGTATGTTGAGTACAATTACAGATTAGTTATTTCTTTTGTTGATTAAACTACAGCTGAAAATCATTATTTCATAAAAATATGGCACGACAAGCAACCCAGGATGCGACTTAAGACTGCCAATAACTCCATAACTAAAGAGTTAACAGCAATATCAATCAATATACTGGAGTTTTTTGCTTGGATTTTGACGTAGAATCGCGTGATATACATTCATATTATGTGCCATTTATGAGACACCCTGTATACCGTCATCAAACTATTTTCAACAATAACAATCCACGTCCGCCGCGAATTCACATATCGATGCATTCCAGAATCTGACGTCATGACCGTACGTTAGTCCGGGAGATTTCGTTACAATACGGCAACAAAAAATATTTCTTTATATTTTGCGGGACTTTGCGCGGAACCCTAGGGTTCCACGGAACACACTTTGAGAAACACTGATTTAGTGAAAAAATTCATAATACATGTGCGGCGTGCAATTTTGCATTCTTGTATCGTTGTGGACGATGAATTTTCTTTAAGTATGCGTTCCATTCTAGCCGGGCCGCAATATTTTGTTGCAAAGAACAAGAATGATGTACCATAGAGTGTGAAAAATTTGGATCAAAAGTATTGGTTTGGCAGGCAATATGCCAATGTAATAAACGAAGTGTTCCTTTCCACCATGAAGGAACCATTAATACCCAAATATATATGAAGCCGTGCTTGAAAAAACGATTATTACCCTTAATTAAGAGTCATACACAATCTACATTATTTTGATCTGACCTCGCAACCGCTCACTATTTAAAAAGCGCTATAGAATGGTTTGAACGCAATTTTATTGATTTTAAACCAAAAAATGACAATCCACCTAATACTCCAGAGTTTAGACCAATTGAGAGATATTAGGCTATGGTAAAGGGAGAACTCAAAACTGAAGGAAAAACAACAAGAAATTTTGGTTGGCTGGCAGCAAAAGAGTTAAAACTGAGACTCTGCAGAATCTCATGATAGGCATCAAGAAAAAGTTTTGCATTTTTTCCAGTCAGAAACTAAAAAAATAATTATTGTTTAGAAATTTCTTTAGAATGTAGTTAACTTTAAAATATACATAATAGAAACTGTTACTAAATAGCTTAAAAATGTATGTTTCATTTATTAATTATTACAAAACCGTACGAAAGTTTCTGAATCAAGCCTTTGATTTCAAACAATTCAATAATTATCTTATCAACAAATAAAATACTGAAATTTATTTGTAAGCACACAATTATTATAAGATAAATAATATATATCTGAGTGAGTGGATGTGGACGGACAGACATACTTTTATATACTCTGACTTGGACAAAGGAAGGGAGCAACAGTATGGCGTGAGTTCATATTTAGCAGCAGGATAAATTGAAACCGATTAATGAAAGAATTATAGTAGCAAGATTAGATTTAGGCAAGAAGAAGTTAACAGTAAGACAATGTTACATACCACTGAAGTTTCAGACTACGAGTTAAGCAAAAACTTTTCTAGTGCACTAAATCGAACCATGGAAAATGTTCACAAGGAAGATGTGACGCCAAAGTAGGGACAAACAACGATGGCCTGGAAGACATTATGGCAAAATAAGGCATTGGAAAAAGGAACAAAAATGGGGAACTACTTGTCTAAAAATAGGGGGACTAATATTTGCACATAAAGATTGCCACAAGGTTACATGCGTCCAGGACAAAACATAGAAAACTAAATCGATCATATTTGTATAAACCAAAAATGGATCAAATTCGCTGCTAGATATGAGAAATAGAAGAGGTGCAGAAGCAGGAACAAATCATTACCTCTCAGTAGATTTTACTAAAAAAAAAGGGGAACAAAATAGAATATGTTACCTAAAGTACAACATGAACAAAGCAAGAGATGACTAAATTAGGGAAGAGTTCAAGAATTATAAAGTTTGTCTGACGGTACTAGGTACTAACGGTAACTAGACGGTTTAAAATTTTAAGTGGTTGTTAAGCAACACACCCTTGTGGTTAATGTATTATTTTATTATTTCCATTTTATTTGTTTGTATCTAGTTACCGTGTGTACAACCTGCAAACAATCTGTATACTAGAAGATGGGAATAAAAGGAAGGAAATCAAAGAAAAAGAATAAAACTAATCAGTAAAGTGTGTAGAAAATCAAGAGGAAGTGCAAGAAAACTATGTAAAAATCAGCAGCTATAAAAAAAAGCAATTACAGCCAATAAAAGAAACAATATAGAAGATATAGACCACAAAGCACAAGTCGCTGCTGCTGCAAATAAGAAAGATTCCAAAGAATTATTTGCAAATATTATATAAGAAACTTGTCAGAAAGAAAAAAGATAAACTCCATTGTAAAAACAAAGATGGGAAATTGCTGTGTACAAACAGTTCGAGTATTTAGGAGTCACGGTGACGAACAGAGGTGAAGAAGACAAGGAAGTAAGGCTTATGGTGCATTAAAAAGCATGCTAAAATCTAATAAGGTCTCAAGAGCAGTAAAACTACGGATATACAGAACGGTAATAAAGCCGATAGTCCTGTATGGTAGTGAGAAGCGAATAATGAATAAAAAATAAGAGGAAAAGAGGAATCCTAGAGAAAATATTCGGAGGGTTTAAAGTTGCTAAAAGTACTTGGAGAATGAGAACAAACTTGGAAATAAGAGAGCTGTACAGACAACCGAAGATTACACATGTAGTAAGAACACAAAGATTAAGAAGGAAGGGACATATGGCCAGAATGAATAACAATAGATGGGTTAAAAAAATATTACTAAGAGGGCCGATAGGAAAAAGGCGAAAGGGACGACCAAAGAAAAAATGGCTGGAAATAGTTAAGGAAGACTTCAGGAAAATTGGAATTGAAGATTGGGAAGAAAAGGCTAAGGATAGGAAATGGCGGAGAAAGGCAGTAGCAAAATTTGAAGCCATGGGCCTTTATGGTCTGTAGTGCTAGTATATATACCGGGTGATTAACGTAATACGCGCCCCTTAACAACTGGAATAGGCAACCCAACTTACAATTTCATAAATAACCTTGATCTATGTTAATCCTCGTATGGTGGGTTGCATTTGAAGCTTTTAAGAGGTGTGTCTTAGGTGAATCACTTGATATACAGGGAATTTTTCTTTTTAGTATACATACTCCCTATGTATGGTTTAAAAAAGTGTCAAAAGTCCTATATGTAGGCAACCAACTATGCACTAAACTTTAAATTTTAATTTTTTAAGAAAAAAAGCATGCTGTGGCAAAAATAATTAAATTAACTTAATGTCAAAAAATTAATCTTTAACTGTTGCCGTTTTTATTTTCATTCCTGTTTTGTGTTGTTGATATTTTATGTTTGAGAATAATCGTTGAATTAAAATTATTTTCATATTCTACTAATTTTGATTTATTTACAAACATAACCTTTACACACCACAAAAAATAAAAACTAATGTCCCTAAATTCGCAGCCAGAGTGACATTTAGTGTATAGTTGGTTGCCTACATATAAGACTTCTGACACGTTTGTTTTTAAACCATACATAGGGAATATGTATACTAAAAAGAAAAATTTCCTGTATGTATAAATATGGAACAAGAATTAAGTAAAGTTCAAGAATACATACATCAAAGAGCAGAGCTTACTATCAGTACAGATCACCCTACAAAGGAAGAAATGGGAAAAAGATTTGGTTAGAAGAAAAATTTCCAAAAGACTGGAAGATTGGGGTAATAGTAAAATTACCAAGTGACAATTGGAAGGAAATAACATTACTTAGTGTTGTGAATAAAATATTATTATAAAATTATTCTTAATAGAATATTAACAGTACTAGATGAAGACTCCAGAAAGAAACGGTGTGGTTTTAGAGCAAACAGATCATGCTTAGATCACATAATTACTCTTACGGAATAGCATAGTAATGGAACAAACGTTAGGATATAACTCAGCAACTGGCATTTGTTGACTTTCAAAAAGGCTTTGGTTGTTTATACAGACAAGAGTACACGTAAGTAATTTAATTAAAGAAGGATACAACGATTATGGATGTAGAATTGGACACAAAGGAATGTTGTCGAATGCTTTCCAAACCACAAATAGCGTGCAACAAAGGTGTGTTATGTCTCCTTTACTCTTCATAATAGTGCTCGATGATGTTTTAGAGAAGGTTACAGGCACACAACGTAGGGGAATAAAATGGAATCTTTGCGACACTCTAGAAGACCTAGACTTTGCAGACATCAATATAGAAAATATGGATATTAAGGGCATACACTTCGCAAGAATGGATACGAAATCTGCAGAAAAGTTTCAGGGGTAGAGACGGAGAGGACACCCACGGACGACCTGGAGAAGGAGCATTGAACAGGAAACAGCCCAAACTATTATACAACTATGACAAATAGCAAGAGAAAAGAAGAACTGGAAAGAATATATAATGGGATTATTATATTATTATTATTATTATTAATATATATTTTAATACCAATAGTGCCTGATGAAGATTTCCTGAGAAGGGCGTTAGTTAACGCTGAAACACTGGCATCGGCTAGTGCCAAATCTAACGAACCACCACAGCTTGTACATTCAACTGATGGCGTTAAAAACCACTGGGAGCGGGTCAACATACGTGCTCTTTGGCGTTCGTGTACCTATAAGCAAGTACGAAATAGCAGGTAAAATATTCAATAACACTTTAAATACCTGAGGTAAGTAGCTCAAACTACGTGTGCTTTCAGCGTATCTATTTACAGCTCGTAACTCTTCAAGAGTCATCCGTGGCGCGGAATGATTTTGGCTTGTTTTCGATGACTGGCTATCGCTGGACGAATGAGAATTATTTCCTGCCTGTTATAAACACAATGTTTATTCTTATAAACATTTAGGTAAATAAGGTTGTACCTTAAATATTCCATTTTGTTCGAGCGAGATCGAAAGACGTGTGCAGGACTCCAGCAAATTATGTTCCGTGATCATTCCTAGTGATGTGCTAGCTGTTTGTGGTTGTAGTCCTGCTTCTGCAAGAGCTGGAGTCGATTGGCCCTTTTCTACTTGGGACATTGCTGTGAATACAGAGGGCAGTGATGGTACTTTTCTATTCTTTACATGTTTTATAAATTGAAAGTTTCACTTGGCTTGTAAACTGGCCGTTTCACTTGCTTATTCACAAACCTTGTTAACAGGTTATAGAATGGAAAACCACCTAACTATGACAAAACAAAACAAAAACAAAAACAAAACAAAAGAAAACAAAAACAGAAAAGTACAAAATTTATTTCAGTAAAAAAATATCACAGTGTTAATGATGCGATATACAATGCTAAACTACTTTTACACTACAATAATTAATTTACATGAATGAATTTATGGGTTAATTTTTATATACCTTTAATACTCGTTTATTTTGTACAAAATACTAGACGGTAACCGTACTATTTGCATCTACTTTGTTATTACCTTCCAATCCATATTTCAAATGCCAACGTTCGCATTCGCATTGTAGCCAAGTCTTTTCAGCTTCCAACGACAGCTGTCCTATAATCAAATCTAAATTCAACGTGTATACTTTACACAAATGTGGAAAATCAAAAGTAATTTATTACTAACAAACTCTATTTTTGAAGTAACAAAAAAATTTATATAAAAACCGATAGAATTTCTACATACTATTATTTACCGTACTAATATCTTCTGGTTTAACTTAGTGAATATATAAATAATAAAAAAAACGTACCTAGCAAATAATGTTCCAAAGCTGCATACTCACTAGCGTACAGTTGTTGCGCTGAATGACCCTTAGGTGGAGGTGGTGGATACTGAAATGAACATATCCACTCACCCTGCACTCGTAATACTCGACCAGTTACTCTAGCATAGAATTCGTAATTTTCACGGCCAAATAAATCGGCAGAGGCAAATTCTTCGATAAGATGTTTCATAACTCTCGTAGCCACCTATTACGAAATATTTAATTTTAAGCGGTTTCAAGAAGCATTAGCCATAATTCGGGTACGATAATGGTATTTTTGCATGCTCGAATGATTCAGTAATACAAAGCAACATTTGGGGGAAATTGGGAAAACACGCCAATGGTTCTGCAACAGGTCATTGAACAATTTTCATGTTTAATTGAGCACTAATGCAATGTTATAAAGCTGTGTATAGGGTTGTATCTTGATAAGCCATATTCTACTTCTGCTTTTAAAGGATCAATGAATTATTTCTATTTAAAAAAATATATAAATACAGGCAAATTTTAATTAAGTGCAATGCAAATTAGATGATGAACTTCTGTTGTTTATTAAAATTACAATGTTTAACATTAAATGATTACAAATCATTACTGAACGCATACTCATAAGATTAAACACAAATCACTACAAAAACACAACGATAATTAAACTTTGCAATGTGTACATTCACAGACACGTATGAAAGATTAATAATACAACTTACGTCAACTTCGGCCTGTATGCAGAAAACAAAGCACTGTACAGCATAAGCATTAAGTATGCAACAGATATTATTTTAAATAAAATATTGGTGAAAGTGCAAGACCAACACTAATCTAATATGTACAATTTTTTGCGTGCTTGTATTAAATAACAAAAAACATATTTCATGTATTAAATTATCAATCAACTTTAAAGAATTAATAAAGCACTTATAATAACCAAATAAAGCTCGTAAATACCTTTATGTATTTTTAAATAAATACAACTAAATGTTAGTCTCATAATTTAAACTTACAAAAGGATTATATATAAATGTACGCACCTTAAATCTGATAACATCCTCCATTTTGGCAGTTTTACCATCACTAACACAAGAATGAAAGAAACTCGGTGCTACACTAACGCCCAATGCTTCACTGGTCATTCCTGTACCAGCTCTCTCGCTGTTCGATGCAATAACTCTAAACGTTCCAAATAATAATACTAAAAGCCTCTGGGTATAAACCGGTAGCGAAGCTATCAGTCTGAAATAAGTTAATCGTTTAATATCACTTCTATCGTAAACTGTCGAATTATTTCCACAAACCTATGAATTTCATCCCTCTGTACTTGTACATCAGTCATATCAATTATCTGAAAGAACTCCAGTTCCACGTCTTTTCCAAATATTCCGCCGGGAATTTTTCGTAAAAATTTCTTCAGTACACTTGCGATAGTATAAACACTGAAGTTGTCCATATTAAGCAGTCGTCCTGTTTGTAGGAAGTGTGTGAGCTTTTTCATTGCACCTTGATGTCCCGGGGCTCGAAATACATCTTTACGATATGGTGCTTCTTTGTTTAGTTTTAAAATTAATACCTACACAAATATTTTGCGTTATTTTATAATGCTTAGGAATATTTAAAAAGGTAAGTATTTCCTAATCTGTAACGATCTACAATAACAACCTTGGAATTAAACATTCAGGTTGAGCAATAACAGCAGAAAGAATTTTGAAACATGTTTATGTTTTTACCAATTATTGTTGTACTAATAAACTTAGTACATTTACCGTAGGTACATATAGAAAATGAACTTTGAAAAAATGTATGTTAAACATTAAATTGTTTCGAAAACATAACGATAACTCACAAGCAATGGTCCCGGAATGTCATTTTTGCATACTTCTTCAAGTGGTACTCCAAACTTAACCTTTTCAAGTCTACGAGGGTAGGGCCCCGAGGGATGACCACAAGATGTGACCACGTTACTAAAAGTGGCAGCTCGCCGATGCATTCTAGCTGCCCAACTGCTCATCTCATACAAACAGAGCCGCGTCTGGCACTACACTGTTGTTCACCCAAGCATAACCTAACACCCAACATTCAGAATTTTATAACAAATCATTCGATTATTGTTACATGATGCTTGCACTAAAAAATGTTACGGAATTCCGGTGTTATCTATGCATTTTTAAGCACTAATGTTTTTGTTTGCTTTAATTAAACATCTAACCACACCTTTGACAGTCCAAAAATCAATGGGCGCCATGGGCGGCAACAACCGAAATCCAACCAGGAACAACAGAAAACAGAACAATAATCTCGGTATGGCTGAACATAAGTTTTAAATCGTTAATTTATTAAATATTTGCGCTATAATAAAATATATGTTAAATATTAACAAGGATAATCAGTTATTGTAAAAAGAGAAACATAATTCTAACATACTTAAGTTTTAAGGTACAACATATTTACAGAAATTTATACAAAGTAAGGTTAGAAGCATGTTTATTTAATTTCAAATTTTTAAAAAATAAAATTCTTGAAGCAAGTAAAAGCTAAGAAATTAATAGAAGTTTTAAAAATAAATTAAGAGATTAATGCTGTGGCTGTACTAATTAATATTTAAGTAAATATCAAAGATGACATGTCTGTAAACTAAAAATTATTAAAGTTTTTTGTGAGAATAATAAGCTACACCGGGACAAGTGGAAATGTGGGGTAAGCGGAACCCAACAGGGATTACTCTGCTGAACAGAACAACAGAAGCGTAAAGTCACGCTATCTAGTAGGAAACAAAGAAACGACACCCCGCTACTCTATGTACAGGGAAATTTTATTTTTAGTATACATATCCCCTATGTTCCTATGTATACTTTTACAATAAACGCAATATGTAGGTAACCAACTATACACTATAAACGTCACGTCACGTGGTGCGTAAAGGTTATGTTTCATGTTTGTAAATAAAAAATAAACGATTATTCTAAAACATAAAATATCAACAATACAAAACAGAAACAAAAATAAAAACAGCAGTTAAAGACTAACTTTTTGGCATTAACTTAATTTGATGATTTAAAAAATTAGCATGCTGTGGCAAAAATCATCAAATTAAGTTAATGTAAAAAAATTAGTCTTTAAGTGTTGCTGCTTTTATTTTCCTTTCTGTTTCGTATTGTTGATATTTTATGTTTTAGAATAATCGTTGAATTAAAATTATTTTGATATTCCACTAATTTTGATTTATTTTTATTTACAAACATGAAACATAACCTTTACGCACCACGTGACGTGACGTTTATAGTGTATAGTTGGTTGCCTACATATTGCGTTTATTTTAAAAGTATCCATGGGGGATATGTATTATAAAAAGAAAAATTCCCTGTATAAGAAAGTAGTGCACATAAATGCCGTGTCTGAATCACACGAGTTTGCCGGTGGCGTCATTTGTCATTTCTAGTCGGCACTCGACCTGTGTACAGTATTTTTCATCTAGCATTTGGGTTGACGTCAACTTTCCCCGTCCAAAAACTGTCTGTTTAGACACGCATTCGTGCGCATTAGGTAATGAAAACCTAGTTTAGAAAGAGATGAAGTATAGAGTATAGTTGGATTGTGAATTTATCAACGCACTGTTGATAAATTCACAATCCAACTGACGACACAACCCAAATCCTAGGTGTAAAATACTGTATAACATATATCGTGTCGTGCTGGACGTAACTAAAGAAGACGAAATATTAATTTTGTTAACGGTAAGTACTTATACTGAGATTTATGAAGTGTTTTTAATAAATATATAACATTTTTATGTAAGTTGTCTCCAAAAAAGGGGGGGGTTCCACTTGCCTCGCATTTTTATGACATGGGTGCAAGTGGAACCCACAACAACGAGGAAAGTGGACACTAGAGTGTCCTTTGTTTTAAATTGAGCTTACTATTAATTTATTTTAAACATTCTTCCTTTTTTGGTTACAGGTAAATATGGTTTGTATGTTAGAAAGAAGGCACCTGTGCCCTATTCTAAGGAAACACTGGCTGAAGCAGTTGAAGCTGTAAAAAGTAAAAGGTTGACGCTGTAGAGGGCGGCCAAAGAATATGGAATCCCGAAGCCAACCCTATTTAAAAGGGTAAAAGGCTTGAGAGGTGAGAAGAGTGCATCATTGGGGAGACCTAATGGCTCAACACATCAAAACAATGGAGAAATGGGGTTTCGGCCTTTCCAAGAAGGAAATACTATTGGCCATAGGGCAATATGCTAAAGATAACGACTTGAAGACCCCTTTCAAAGATTCAATCCCTGGTGATGACTGTTTTTCTAATTTTAAACGAAGATTTGGGCTATCTCAGAAGAAACCTCAAGCCGTCGAGGTCGCCAGAAAAAAAGGCGTAGACCCCTTTGTGATTACCGACTACTTTAAATTATTGAAGGAAGTTCCAACGTTCCACTGGAACGTATATACAACATAGACGAAACCAGTTTTTGTCTCGACCCTAGCAGAATAAAACTGGTCGGTGAAAAGGGAAAAGCTGCTCATAGAGTTACAGCTGGGCCGGGTAAAGAAAATTTTTCTGTCCTACTAGGTGGCAACGCAGCGGGTAAAATATTGCCGCCTTTAATTATTTTCAACAGTAAAAGCCCGAGACCTTTTATTTTTATCGATAAAATTTCATTTTGTACGAAAACGAAGTTGCCATGGAAAATGGACGAGACTAGGCCTACATTAATTAAAAACCCGCGCCCGTAGGGCAAGGGTTTTTTTATGTAGGCCTAGTCGAGTCAATTTTCTTATGGCAACTTCGTTTGAGTGATACAAGAATGAAATTTTATCCATAAAAATAAAAGGTCGAGTGTTTTTTTATTGGAAAAAATCCGGAAACAACAAACAAAAGACGTTTTTTCTGACGTTTATTTTAGCAATTAATGTCAAATAATATTTTTGAAGTTTAGGTTTCTGTAGCAACAGAGCAGACAGACACGCGTCGTTTTTTTCGATGTGCGAGAAGGACGTAATGATATTTTTTATCATGATAAAAATAAATGATTGGCTGTTGAAATGCTGATCCAAGCGTTGTTATTGGACATACATACATGACAGTTGTAGGATTTTTTCAAAAGGAAAAATGTTTGGGATACCTTGTTGGCTGATAAAGATCTTGAATATCCAGGTATTACATACGCTGCAACAGCTAATGGATGGATGGAGACGGAAACGTCCCGTAACTTTTTTCTGCGTACCTTCTTGCCAAATATTCAAAAAGAAAGGCCTGTCGTCTTAATTTACGATGGACATTCGTCCCACACCTCACTCAGTGTAGTAGAGAATGCGTTGCAGGAGGAGGTGGTGATTTTAAAACTTCCCCCTCATACAAGCCATCTACTTCAACCGATGGACCGGGCGGTCTTTAAGCCGTTAAAGCACATGTACGACGAAGTCATCATAAGATGGCAACGAAAAAATTATGGCAAGAAGCTACCAAAGTCAAGGTTTTCCATAATTATTTCCGACGTCTGGGCCCAACTGGATCCCGAAATTTTAAAGAATGGCTTCCGTAAGGCAGGTATATACCCGTTTAGCGACACAGTTATTCCGACGGAGAAATTCGAACGTGCTGCGTTCAAAAGATTTCAGTCCATTTCTGAGGGTTGCAACAATCCATTAACATCAGGTGGCAACGGAAATTCAACTCCAGCCGGGCGGTCTAAAGACACTCAGCATGGACGTGATGACGATACTCAAGAACATGCAGAGATCGGGTCTTTCCATGAAAAAATAAACTCTTTCGGGCAGATTCTCCTCGAGCACGTTAAACAAGCTGCCCCCAGATCTTTCCAGAAAAAAAGAAAAGTATGTTCTGGAGCGAAATAAGAAAGCCAAGAAGCTCCCCCTGGAAGAAGATTCGAACAGTAGTGAGGATGGAAAATTCAGTTTTTCTGGAGAAGGCCACTCTTCAGATGAAGATATTGACTGGGCTCCAAAGTCGCCTTCGCCTCCCATAGAAGAAGAACTAAACTTATATCGGGAGGCAAAACCCGAAGACTTCGTCCTAATGAAATTCTCTATCGTAGGAAGCAGTGACGTAGTTCACTATGTGGCAAAAGTTTTACAGTGCTTTGATACAGAAGTTGAAGTCAGCTGCCTTCGAAAGTGTGTAAAAAACGTTGACAAATATGGCTACCCCACCCAACGAAATAAAAAAAGAAGGAAGGAAACTAAGGTATTATGGTGCATAACTACAAGTGTAACGGAAATACGTCACACACGCCATATTGAAACACCAACCGGCACGAGTTTTTATTGGTAGTCTAACTGTTTGTTTACGTTTTTGTCTTTGACAGTTGACGTATTTAGTGTTCTCAGCCAATGAGCTTCTAAAATCCGCCATATTGAGACACCATCTAAATTGCATACTGTTGGTGTTATGGTCCTTCCTTCTTTTTTTATTTCGTTGACCCCACCAACCCTGACATTTCGATTGCAGCAAAAAGTCAAATTGTATTGGTGTTGCCAAAACCAACAAGCCAAACTTCACAGACGAAAAGGCAGCAGTCACTGCTATTTTTCTATTTCTTTAGATAACTATAATATTCGTTATGCCTACATTTTTGTATTAAATAAGTTAATAAATGTTTTCGTTACATTTTTGTAAAAAAATTAATAAGCACTTTCGTTTCAAAATTAGTTGTTTTATTATTTCAACTTGTCCCTGTGTCATTTCTGAATAGTTATACAGGGTGTGTAAAAATTCGCGTGCAAGCTCTCCGTAACTTTATTCTTTGGACAATAATAAGGCGAAATTCTTATAGCGAAAAAGTCGCCAGATGCTTCCTCAATTCATGCGAAGCCTTCAAAGTTCAAAATTGGCAACGCGAAAAGGAAGCCGTTTTTGCAAAATTCTGTTACTTTATGCATAAATTAAGCAATAACGGCAACAATTTAGTACCGTTTATCATTTAAAAGTACAAAAAAAAAATACTAGTCTTCATAATTATAATAAATAAAATGTATTTGCTTGTATCAAGAATGTCATGACATCCTTGATACAAGCAAACACATTTTGAAGAATTCTGTGAATTGAAATTATGGAGACTAGTATTTTTTTGGTACTTTTAAATGATAAATATATCGTAACATGAGTTGTTACGATACTCATATCGTAAATAACTATTACTTCAAAATTCTGGGGTGGCAAAATATTGGGTTGGGCAATTCTGAGGTGGCAACTGCCACCCCTTGCCACCTCCAAATTGAGGGACAGATTCGAGCTAAACGCATAACATAACTTTTGTTGTACTGTAATTTGTTTGCAATAAATTTCTTTTTATGTTATGTGTCATATTTTTATGTTAATTGCAAAATAATAATGGAACAGTTATTCTAGGACACGCTGTATTAAAATACAAGATTATACTTATTTCTATTTGAAATTATGTACCACTTCAAAAAGACAATTACAATAATACATTAATCACAAGGGTGTGTTGCTTAACAACCACTTGAACTTTTAAACCGTCTCTGTATCTAGTTACCGTTTGTACCTAGTCCGTCAGACACACTGTATAATTAAATATCCAGGTTATATTCTATATCTACATTGTTAATTTTCATAACCTACAACTAGAAAATTAAGAAAAATATCAATAGCAAAATAATACACTTATGTATATCAATTATCGATACTAAGACATTAGAGAAAACATTAGAAACGTTACAAAATGGAAAATAACAGATTATTGAAAGAAACTCCAAATAAATTTAACGCAATAAGTGTTCAAAATATTGCCCGTTATTGCTCACACATCTGGTGTAGTTCTTCTGCGGGTGTCGGTGATTTTATTCTGCAAATCTTCTACAAGTACCTACTAACAATTGGCGATTTATAAACATCATTCTTCACTATTCCCCATAACAAGAAGTCTAAGAGTGTAAGGTCAGGACTACTAGCTGGCCACGGTGTTGCAGATCCTCTACCGATCCATTTATTCTTGAAAACTTTATTCAAATAATCCCTTACATTTCTATCATAGTGAGGTGGAGTGCCGTCTAACTGCAACCAAAGTCTTTGTCTAACATCCAAAGAAACATCTGCTAGTAGAACCGGTCAAATGTTTTGAAGAAAGTTAAGAAACGTTGAAACGTATCAAATGTTAAAGTAGCTGGAAAAAAATGGGCCTAAAAATGCGGTTTCTTAAAATACCACACCAAACATTGGTTTAATACACTATTTGGAAATGAGACTGTTTTATCCAATTTGGATTTTGTTGGGCGTAGTAACGACAATTCACTCCACCGTTGTTACTAAACGTTGCTTCGTCGCTAAACAATATTTCATTTAAAATATTATTATTTCGATTTAAGGTTCTACTTTCCTTAACGGAAATATTGACAAAAATCGCAATATTTTATATCACTTTTGTGGCTTTAATATTTAATTTGAAGAGCTGGTCGACACTTATAATTATAAAGGTTCTGTAGAAGGCAAGGTAGTGATATGTTGATGTCAAAAGGTCAATTAGTTTGCTGTAATTAATCGAAAACGTCCTATAATTACTGCAGTTTCTTTCGTTTATTTGTAATCGAAATCACAAATAGTTTGAACAAAGTGACAATGATTAGCACGGTCTACTGAGGTCTTCTAATAGATTTTTTTCGTCGATGTTTATTGAGCATTTATATCGCAAAAAGAAAATTGTATTTAGGCAACCAGTTAAACATAATGTTTCGATTTTTTACTTTCCCAATTTCTGCAATCTAAGTTGCTTAACGTCAAAAGCATTAATTTAAACTAGGAATGTATTTTAAGTAAAGGAGAGCCTGGAGGATAATTTCTTATGTTATCTCTTAGGGATTACAAGTACAGCTAATAGGTTTCGCAGTACAAGCCACTCAACGCTTTAAAATAATACTTTTTACGTTAGGCAATTTAGATTGCAGAAATTAGGAAAGTAAAAATCGAAACATTATGTTTAACTGGTTGCCTAAATGCAATTTTCTTTTTGCGGTATAAATGTTCAATAAACATCGACGAAAAAATCTATTAGAAGACCTCAGTAGACCTTGCTAATCATTGTCAGTTTGTTCAAACTATTTTTGGTTTCGATCACAAATAAACGAAAGAAACTGCAGAAATTATAGGACGTTTTCGATTAATTACAGCAAATTAATTGACCTTTTGACATCAACATATCAACACATCACTACCTTGCCTTCTACAGAACCTTTATAAGTGTCGACCAGCTCGTCAAATTTAATAATAATGCCAGAAAAGTGATATAAAATATAGCGATTTTTGTCAATATTTCCGTTAAGGAAAGTAAAGCCTTTATCTGCAAAACGTCAATCACTTGGGATAGTCAGTTTTTTTTTAACATTGAGTGCGCATAACATGATAAGGATGGAATTTATTTTCTCTAATTATGCGATAAACTAACGATTGACTTATTCCAGTTTCTCTGGCAATGGTTATTTGGCTAATACGAGGATATCTGTCTAACTTCAGTTTCATTTTCTACAGTTGTAGTAGTTCTGTGGCGATGTCTTCTTAACAACTCAACGGCCAGTTCTGACGCAAAGATTTTTCCAGCCGTTTAAAAACATTTTCTGTCGGTACTCTCCTAAAGTGGATACCTCCGACAGTAGGTACTACGTACTGCTAAAGCAGCATCTTTACGACACTCGCCATAAATTAATATCATGTCTGTTTTTTCATTACTTGTAAACATTTTATGTATGAATTACCTTAACGAACAATTATTTTTACAACTAAAAATTTCTAACTATCACCTTTAAGGGGGGGTTTTAGTAGCATGTTTACGCGCGGAAAATTGAGTAATTTTAAAATAACGGTACGGTTAAATAATGACAGTTGAAAAGAAGGACGGGTATGAATTAAAATTTTGAGACCTTTCCTTCATACGCTACAAGGCCAGAACGACCAATTTTAATATAGTAATTAAATTATGGCCTATTATAAAAAACTTACGAAAAGGGACTTGCACAAGACATCCATCAAGAATGTATTGATTTTCGCCTGTAGCGGGGTGGGTTTCAATATTACCTTCCTATACATGTATCGACCCTTTTGCAAATTTGTATAATTTAGGCGTGATCTTTATTTAACTCTAGAAAAAATTGCGTATAAATTTTTAAAAACTGATTAAAGATAGGCAACCCAACATTCGCCGACTCTGTCAATGTCACTGTCAATGTTTACAAAGAGGTTTAAGAGATTAAAAATCGGTATTCGCAAATACTTATATTTAATTACGCGTTTCAGAAAGACGCCTAAATTAATGGGCGCTTTAATTAACATACTTTGATACTACGTTTTGTGAAAGTTAATAAGATAAGTAATAATTAAAACACTTTAGGGATGAGTAATTTGCGTTTTGTCAAACACTCTAAGCACTCTGCACCATTTGGTTCACCGCTTCTTGGCTGTTTTTAAGTTAGGAAACCCAAGATACTTCAAAACGAAAAATATTTTAACTAAAATCCACCCTTTAAGGGGGGGTTTTAGTAGCATGTTTACGCGCGGAAAATTGAGTAATTTTAAAATAACGGTACGGTTAAATAATGACAGTTAAAAAGAAGGACGGGCATGAATTAAAATTTTTAGACCTTTCCTTCATACGCTACAAGGCCAGAACGACCAATTTTAATATAGTAATTAAATTATGGCCTATTATAAAAAACTTACGAAAAGGGACTTGCACAAGACATCCATCAAGAATGTATTGATTTTCGCCTGTAGCGGGGTGGGTTTCAATATTACCTTCCTATGCATGTATCGACCCTTTTGCAAATTTGTATAATTTAGGCGTGATCTTTATTTAACTCTAGAAAAAATTGCGTATAAATTTTTAAAAACTGATTAAAGATAGGCAACCCAACATTCACCGACTCTGTCAATGTCACTGTCAATGTTTACAAAGAGGTTTAAGAGATTAAAAATCGGTATTCGCAAATACTTATAACTTATACTGAATTTTGAAGTTTTGTTCTAAGGGTAGAAGCAATACTAGAAGATCCAATCCTTTCTTGGCTGGTTTTAAGTCAGGCAACCCAAAATACTTAAAAACGAAAAATATTTTAGCTAAAACCCACCCTTAATGAATAGGTAAACACTAAGCGTTTGCGAACAAAAGTTCCTACTAGATTAATTTTTGTTTTTCAATTTGCAGATATTTGTAGTAGCTTTGTAAATATGTATATTGGGTTGCATTTAAAGATTTTAAGGGGCGCGTCTTACGTGAATCACCCGGTATATTATGAAGAACAGGGGTCTTAATGAGTCTCCTTGTTTTGGTCCAATTTCTATCTTAAATGGTTTTGATTGTATCTCATATCTATCTGAATTATTCCTATTACATTCTCATATATCGTCGCTTGGCAGGCAAAACCTTCTATGTATGTGTCATTTTGTTTTGAAACAGGGTTTTTGTCTATTTCGATTATTTTGGCCTTTCGTACGTTATTTCTTCTTTCTTCGACCTTCTCAGCCTTTACTTCTTCTTGTGCTGTATGTTTATTTAGTGCAAATTTGGCTTCATAATAAGTACTTCTTCCAAACTTCTGCATTATCTTCTTTGTTGATACTTAACTTCCCTCTACGATCTTTAACAAATATATGTTTTTATTGGTCGTCATTTTTAGTGATTTTATCATATTCCAAAGTTTTTTGTTATTTTTATATGTTCATCTTGTATAGCTTTTTCAAATAGGTACTTCCCAGCTGTGTCTTTTTGCTTTCTTTATTTCCTCTTTTTACGTATTCTTCGTCAAAAAGAAGATATTATTTTTTATTGGTTCGTAAGAATTTTTCCACGCTTTATTTTTGTATTCTTTTTACCTCTTCGTTCTACCATTTGGTTCTTTTTGTATTTGGTTGTGCTGTCATTTCCCCACACACTTCTTTTGCTGTTTGTAACATTGCAGTTTTAAATATTCCCCATAATTCATCCATTGTCATTTTATTCATTTTTTCTTCATTTTCCTCTAGTTTTTGTTGCAATTTGCTTTCATATTCTTCTCGTATTGGTTTGTCTTGTAGCTTTCTTATTTTTACTAGGTACTGTGTAACTCTTCTTAGCTTCTATTTGTGGTTGTTTTATGTTTATCTTTGCTGTCACTGGCTTATGTTGTGTGTTCAGTTCTGCTTTTTATTTATTTTTACATTTTGTACTAGTTGTCCATTTGTTTTATGATAAATAAAACGGGTTTAAAGCACTGCAACCAGTATAATGTTTTATGAGCACAGGATACTCTTAAATAAGTTTCTTGAATTCTAACTTTTCTTTAATATGCCCTGAAATTTTCTATAAAAGTCTTAAAAAATACCAACTTAAAAAAAATCTTGTTTTAATAAACAAAACTATATTTCATCAACTGATTTAGTAGGTAGGTACATTAAATGACTAAATAATCAAAAATATCAAACATTCATTAATTAAACTTTGATATATGTCTTAAACAATACCTACCTTATTATACAGTATTATCACGTAAACAACTTATAAAATATTAAGTAGGTATTTCATAATTTTGGCACTACTCGTGTGTAAAAAATGAAGTAACAAAATATATCTTTTGTACAGGAATGTATCCTAGAAGTATACAACAATAAGATTCTATAACTGCCGATTTAAAAGCGGCATCAAAATATACTTAAAAAATATAGAACAAAAATAATATTCTCAGAAAAATAAAGAATAACAACTTTAAACTAAAGAAGAACAACAGCTATTAGGGTGGTCCATCTCGAATAAAGATTGATATTTATAATGCTAGATTTCACAACACGTAAGGTATGGCTGCCTTTGCTTGCTGTTAATTTGCTACATATTCCATTTCTAGTCAGGCATTTGGTTCGTATGATTTATAGGTGTATGACGTTCTTTTATGTTTTACAGTACAGAATAATAGCATGGATGATATTAATCCAAATAACTGTAACAACATCTATTAAATAACAACAGATAAAATTAAATAAATCGTATTTACCTGTATGAAAGCTACAACTAAACCAACAACTCCAACAATGTGTAGCCTTTGCACGAACCACATATGGACTTGATCTGAACATCCTTTAGGATACCAGTCTTCTCGATTTTCAGTATGACCGCAAGGTTTATCTGTTTGGTTTAAGTAAGCTGTTGGTAAACAGCACGAATCTGGTACCCATCTTTCGTCCGTCCATGCGTCGATCATGAACCAATCCTCATAATTCTGAACACCACAGCAATGGAACTGAAAGTTTTTAAAACTTTTATTACAATCATGTATCTTTTTTTTAAGTAACGTTACGGGCTATTACCTCTGATTGTAAATGATCCCATATTGTTACCAAACTATTTGGACCACGAGCAGTAACATTGTAATGATGTCGAATTCCATTCTGTAATTCTTCACGTAAGGTGTGGCCTAAGCGTTCACGAAATACAAATGCCAATGATCCCATTAGAAATTCAGCAACGAACATAAAAACTACTAAACTAAAATACTACCAAATTATTAGTAAAATAGTTTTGTTGAAGAAATTGCTACTTACAGTTATAAGCATCCATCGGCTTTGAAACCATGAACCACAACAACCACAGAAGGCTAAAACGAATCCTATCGTTCCCACAGCTATTGCTAATGAGTCCGCACTAAGAAGTGCATATTCCGGTAAGAGAGTTGCGTATCCTTCGTAAGCTATTCGAAGCCATAGTCCCACACCAAGTACTCCACATCCTGTTACCTAAAAGACGCTTATTTTTATTATACCGACTGACTGTTTGAAATAGCATGGGAAATCGTATATATGCAGATTCAACTTCAAATTTGCTTTTTATGAATAAAATGCAAATTATTTATTGCAGCTTTTAAGCTATTTCTTTCTCAAACAAGCAACAAATTCAAGTAAAGTAGTATCAAATTAAGCTCATTTTTTTGTCTTTCGATTGATACCACTATCAAACCTATCAACTCAAACGGCAAGCAGGAATCTGCATATTTACGATTTCCCATGCTATTTCCCTATGTTCGCCCCTTAAGTCAAACACTCGGTATACTCTCACTTGGTTTAATTGTAAAATAGAGCTAAATTAATTAAAACAATTTGTAACCGTGTGAAGTGAGTGCATAAAACGAATGCCTAATTAAAACAGTGTATAACTGTTCACATGAAATAGAAAAGTATCATTAATAATGTGTGCAGCTTTCTGTTTCGATTTCACTATCTAAATCAAATGCGTTGAAGATTTTGTAACCATGTGAAGATAAAGCATGCAAAATTCATTACTTTATGAGGCATAAAAATATATACATATTCTTATCACATATTTGATAGCGAGTTAAAATATATTTACTGTTTAAAATTGCAGACTTCTTTTACGTAACAAGCTATGCATTTTGATAGTACATAATTACAAAAACATCTGTGATATAAAAAGTTTGTACATACCCAGAGTATCACATTTAACCAACAAAAAATATATCGAACACAAGTATAGCCACTTTTCGACATTTTTCTTATTTCCAAATATCCTTTGACTCACGGCTGTCTTTACCTAAAAGTAAAAAGTTTTAAAACTATTTAGCAATTAATAATTTTTAATTTACATAATTGCACTTTTACCTTTGTTTAAAACAATAACAATAGCAATGTTTAATGGTAGGAGTCATTAATACAATTGTATTAACAAGTTTAACTTAATTAAATCTAGAAATTAATTGTTTAAGACACATTTACAGGTAAATATAAGAAAGTTCGAATGGTTAAAGTTAAGCATACAAGAAGACTAACATATTCCTTTAATATAACTAGCGGTGAACTATAAAGTAGTGAACAAGTTTTTAAAAGTTTACTTAAAAATTTGTATTTTGTTGAATGTGTAATGCTTTTACAAAAGTAGGTTTTGATGGTAAATGCAGTGACTGGCTTGGATAACTGTATATGAAATGATGTGGTCAGACTAGATGTTTTATTGGTTCTGTAAAGTAAGGTGAAGATTTATTTGTTGAATGAATAAACTTTGATTTAAGTGTGCTGATTTATTAACTGTTAGTTACAGCGCAAGAATATGAAAAGCTTCAATTTGTTACTTACTTGTTAGTTGATATACAATTTGCTCAGGTTTTTAAGATTATTTATATTAATTGGAATAACTGTTAATTTAAGGATTTCTAAACGGAAATTTTTGATTTCCTATCACAGAAGTGACGAGTATTATAACATATGATATAAATAAGTTTAGTTACAGATTCTATAATATTAATAAAAATAAAGAGTAAAATATAATTTTAAATCGGTTTGGTTCTTAATACAGCGTGATTTTAAATGATTGAGGACAATTTGAATTTGGTGCCACAGTTTTTGGTTTATTTCATATTTTGAATTTGGCTAAACTGGACCAATTTGGTAATTTCCGCTGTCAAATAGCAGGAGCAACTCGCTAACTTTGTTCCGAACATTTATTATAAATACCATTCGACCCGTTTTCAATACAATATGAAAATAAATAATGACAAAATTAGCTTTTTTTTTAATTATTAATATAATATTAACCATCCCTATTTGAGACAGCACTGGTAGCTGATAGAACACGTCAAACGGATTGCAGATTGCCAATGCAACAGTAAATTAGTATGGGGCCAAATTCAAATTGTCCTTAATCATTTAAAATCACACTGTAGTCTCTAGTAATACAGGTCAAGTTTTGATGGAAAAGTTTTTATATTAATATTAGTAACAAAAAATTATTATTAATTCGGTTATAAGCTTTATAAATTTTTACTCATTTGTCAACAACAGTCACACCATAACCGAAATTATCATCATGTTTATGTAAAGGTTAATAGTTGAGCAAGTTGTCTTAATGGTTTTAAATCTATTGATTGAAGAATTGAGTAGTAAATACACAAAACATGTCAACGTGTTACGTAATGAGGCTGTTTTCTTGTGATGATCATAAAACAACAGTTTCGTTGGTTATGTTAAGACTGTTAACAGGCACCTGTGTTTTGCTAGATCAAATTAGCTAATTTTAATTTCATCAAAAACTGGTTCATATTATGCAATTCTATTTAATGAAAACGGCCACTGCTTTAATATGGTAATACTTGAATTGTATTTAAAATCATACCATAACTCTCGGCGTATTTTTAACGAAAAATAATTGCAATTGTAAAGCAAGGTATTGATGATAGTAATAATACTTAAAATAGTACTTATGTAATGTGTTTAGAGATAAAATGGTTTTTAAATTTAATTTATTTAGTTTGAGCCAATTTAAGAGCCATTTATTTGCAATACTAATCAGCACCTTAGCAATAATAAAAGGAAAATTGTTTTTTAATAAATATTTATTTCTGCAAGCAAATGGTATAGCTTGCTTTATAAATTTGCTTTATGGAACAACCAATCTGGCAAAGCACATTTTTAATCCCTCTGCCATTGATGAGTTATTAGTTGTTACCTTGAAAATAGAAGGTTTTTTAAAAAATTCGTATTATTTAAATTTTAAATACTTAAGATCTGTACTTTTCTAAATCACTCTTCGTACTACTATGATAGACAGATCGACGTATACAAATCTCTTGGGTTGAAAAATTAATTAAAAAATAAACAAATACAAGAAATTATCTTTCGAATTTAATATTTTTATAACAATTACGGTATATTGTTTTTCAAGCAACAGAACTAAGGGGTCAAATGTTATCACGATTCCTGATGTCAAACCACTGTAATTATAAATAAACATTATACAAATAATTTGCATCAACAAGTTTATCTGCGTGCATAGGTTACTTAGTAATGGTTTTAAAATTAGCAATTAGTCCTTGGTTAAACGTATTCATTTGAAATTTAATGTCGCATCTTAGCCAGGAAATATTGCATTATTATTTTACTTTGTAGTACTTATTATTTGTAGTGAAGGACCATCAAAGTTTTCGTCAGGTGTATTTAAAAGATATTTTTAGATTCATGCAATAAATGAACGGCAAAATTAATGAATCTGAGTTGCAAAATTTTATTGATTGTAGAAGGTGAATTAATATTACCAAATATTGCAGATAAATCGTGAATTAATAGGAGGTTGGTTAATCTTAAAAAAAACTTTTTTTGAAGATGACCGAAATACAACATACAACATTATAGTGGTTTTCAGAGTTTAATTAACAATCTTCATTATCAGTACTTGATTTGGCAAATTCGTAGCTATGAAGACCATTTCTGTAATATAGAGGAAAGACGAGTATCACGAGTTGTAAGGCTTTCCTTCGTAGATTTTTAAAAGTTGTAACAGGAACAGGATAGACCCAAATAATAATTTGCACCTACACAGTCGGTGATGATTCACCTAAGTTGTTTCCTGTCTGATGTTAAGTAAGACTTGCTCGATTTGTAATACTTAAGTTACTGCCTTTGCAACTTATTATTATTTTAAAGTTCATTCCACGATTTCTGTATATAAAAAGAAATACATTTAAAAAATAATTCTGCGCCTCGCGATTGACTGCAAAAATATAGTCGAAGTTCAAGATCAAGATCAATGACTTTCACAAGAGTATTTTGACATCAACTTAAACGTTATAAGTCTAAAAACAAGGTTTGCATTTTAAGTTGAAAGTTAACCGTTACATAGCATCATATCGCAAAAAATTGTAAAGTTTCCCAAGGTTTGTTACCATACTGTAAATTTAATTACGTTTGTTATCAGTTATCACTAAAACTAACACCTTTATCAGTACTTAATACGCGTTCTGTTTTATTTCGGCACCAAATGTTACGTTAAAAAATTAGAATTACGTCTATGTAAAGCAGAACCTCCATAAAGATAAGTTTATTTAAATGTAACGCATAATTCAGACCTTCTATTGGCCTGCCATCGATAAAAAGCGATTTTATTATAGTTACAAATCGTGGTTTAAAAATAAATTCTAAGCCCAATGTCATCGGCTTTGCTTAAAACTGAATTTTGATGGTGTTTAAACTTGCTGACCTTTCGTGAATTTTATATTTTTAGACGCGGTTTTTCAAAATGTCAACGGGACCTTTAATATAATTAGATACCTTTAAGCGGATCATTAACAAAAATCTCATAAGGAAACTGTTCAAATGAAAAGATTAAAATTAAAATTTCGTCATTGTTGCTTCACCGTTAAGCCTATTGTTGCAGTTGTATTGTTGAAAATAAACCAGCCTACTTTTCCGTAGAAACAGGCGTTAAAATTCTTTTATTTGGTACGATAGTCATAGTCATTCTGAGAAGTACCTAAACAGGTCGAAAGATACTTAAGCACATACCTGTTGTAATGATAACGGTTAAGAGGGACGTGCATCCGGAGCGCATTTGTTGAAAAAACATTCAGATTCCTCCTGGGGAATTCGTCAAAAAAAAATTCGTAATTCACATTGTTAAATATCGTGCTAAAATACACTTTCTGTATTATCCCTGATTAGTAATACGCAGTATTACAACAGCTATATTAACACCAACACCAATCACACACTACTTGACCGAGAAGAATAAATCCATGTTTAAACATCCCACTCAAAATGCTCGGAAGCTTCCGCGTTTGCTCGCCGATGGTGAGTTAATAGTTAAATTTCTTTTGAATGGATTGAAATTATCCAAGCGGAAGAGTTTTGCTCCATTAAACGACCTTTTTTTCTGTGGTTGTTAAGGGAACGTTGGTTATTTTTGCGATTATTCGTGCGGAATAAATTAAATTATTAGGAAATTTCTCACTTGTTTGCTATTCTTTTTTTTACACATTTTACTTTTTCTTTGTCCTTGGTAAAACTACAGGAAGAACAATCTAAGTTTATATTTTTTTGTTGTTGAATATTTAAAGGGAAAGGTAAACGTTTTTGCCTAATAACTAATAAGTGTGTGGGTTGAATTTGAGTAGGTTTTAGGTAAAAAAGTTAACAAGGATTATAAAGAGATCTTCACAGGTTTCTGGTGGTGTGGGTGTATCAAAAGTATGGGATAAGGTTATCTGATGGTCCCTTTTCTATTTTCCTTTTTAAAGTTTATTTCTATTCACATCCGAATTAAGTCAACGGAAAGTGAAGATTATTACATCAAAATAGCCTCATATATTCAATTAATATCAGCAAAAACCACCAACATGAGGTCTAATTAACTTTGTTCTTTAAGTCTTCAAAAGTAGTAGATTTTGAAACAGCAAATCTTCCTTTCGTATTCTATTTTGGTACTTATATTGATAGTCAACATTCTGTAACGCTCAGTATCAGTCTCATACATTCAATTAATATCAGGAAAAATCTGAGTAGCTTTGTTCTTTATGTTTTCAAAATTAGTGAATTTCCGTCTTCTTTTGTTGGCAATTTAATTTTCAATCAACGTACTGTAAAGGACAGTATCAGCTTCAAAGTTCAATTAAGTAATACCAACAAAAATCATTAAAATGATACTAGAGTAGCTTTGTTTTCTTCGTCTTCAAAATGAGAGGAATTTGAAACAGCAGATATTCATTTCTTCTTCTTTTTCTGGAATTTGAATCAGCAGTCAACGTATTTTAAAGTTCAGTGTCAATCTTAAACATTCAATTACTATTAGCAAAAGTTAATAAATTGTGTCGGAACTTTGATCTTTTCGCCTTTAAAATTAGAGGCTTTCGGCGTAGTTGATTTGTATTTCTTCTTTTTCTGGCATTTTTTTAATAAATATTAACAAATTAACGGGAGCTTATAGTAATTCTTCTTGTAAAGATCCGTGTCAGCCTCAAACTTCCAATTAATATCAGCAAAAACCGTAAAAATATGGATTTTATAGAATTAATTCATAAACGAAGAGTTCTTAAAATACTAATTAAATTAAGATTCGGTAATAATGAAATCGAGACGTCGATATATCGATACATCGATATTTTTAGAATTCCATATCTGATATTCTAAGTATCGACACATCGATATATCGAAAAAATCCCAGAAATAATCAGGAGCAGTTTTGTTGTTTTCGTCTTAAAAATGGGAGGATTTTGAAACAGCAGATCTTCATTTCTTCTTCTTTTTCTGGCTTTTGAATTTGTAGTCCAACGTATCAGCAAAAATCATAAAAATAGCTTTTCTGTTTTTGTCTTCAAAATTAGATGATTTTGAAACTGCCGATTTTCCTTTTTTCTTCTTTTTCCCGCATTCGAATTAGCAGTCAATTGTAAACATTAGTATCAGCTACAAACATCCAACTAATATTAGCAAAAACAATAAAAATAGTGTTAATACTCATACGTCTTCAAAATGAGGGGATTTTGAAACAGCAGATCTTCCTTTTCTTCTTCTTCTTTTTTTGACATTTGAATTTGTAGTCAATGTACTGTAAAGATCGGTATCGGCTTCAAACATCCAATCAGTATCAATCAAAACCACAAAAATGGTGCCGGAGTGCCAGAGTGCCAGAGTTCTTTTGGAAATTGAATGGTTTTCAAACATCTGATCTTCCTTTCTTATTCTTTTTTCCGCATTCGAATTCAACTTTAAAAGATTAGTATCAGCCTCAAACATCCAACTAATATTAGTAAAAACATTAAAAAATAGTGTTAATACTCACACGTCTTCAAAATGAGAGAATTTTGAAACAGCATTTGAATTTGTAGTCAATGTAGATACCTACTGTAAAGATCGGTATCAGCTTCAAACATCCAATTAGTATCAATCAAAAGCGGGAGTGTCAGAGTGCCAGAGTAACTTTGTTCTTTTTGTTTTCAAAATGAGAGGATTTTGAAGCAGCTGATCTTCTTATTTTTCTGGCATTTGCATTCGTAGTTCAACCAGCTTTGGTTCAACGAACTGTATAGATAGGTATAAGATTTAAACAAATGGTGTCAGAATTTCAGAATAGCTTTGTTTTTTTTTGTATTCAAAACTAGAAGATTCTGAAACAACTGATCTGCCCTTTTTCTTTTTTTTTGACATTTGAATTTGTAGTCAATGTACCTACTGTAAAGATTGATATCAGCTTTAAACATCCAGTTAATATTAATAAGAAAACCTTAATATGATGTTAGAGTGGCTTTCCTCTTTTTTCTTCAAAATTAGATGATTTTAAACAGCAGATTTTCCTTTATTCTTCTTTCTTGTGGCATTTAAAAAATTTAGTTTAGTTTTAATTTAGCCTTAAACATCCAATTAATATCAGCAAAAACTACAAAAAAGGTGTCAGAATAGCTTTGTTCTTTTTGTCTTCAAAATTAGAGGATTTTGAAAGAGCAGCTCTTCCTTTCTTCTTTCATTTCTGGTAGTTGAGTTTGTTGTAAACGTACTGTGAAAACCGATATCAACCTTAAACATCCAATTAATATCAGCAAAAAACATAAAATTGGTATCAGAATAGCTTAGCTTTTTTTGTCTTCAAAATTAAAGAATTTTGAAATAGCAGGTCTTAATTTCTTCTTCTTACTCCGATATTTGAGTTTGCAGTCAATATACTGCTTTAAACATCCAATTAATATCAGAAAAAAAAACCATTAAAATGATGTCAGAGTGGCTTTGCTCTTTTTATTTTCAAAATTGAAGGATGTTGTTGAAATAGCAGATCATCTTTTTTCTTCTTCTTTTTCTGGCATTTGGATTTCTAGTTCGACCTACTGTGATGATCGGTATCAGCTTTAAGCATCAGCTAATGCCAAAAACAATCACAAAAACGGTGTCAGAATGTTGTCTCCGATATTGTCTTCAATTTCCGATATTAACCTATTTTTTATGCACGTTGCTAGGATTTATATTCCACACTGAGTAGTGCTATTCCTCTGTAGTTATCACATGTCGCCTAGTTCTGGTAGCTTTTCCTGTTCTGGACAGTTTGTCAGATTTAGCTCGTCTTCATTATCCTGTCCCTGTCTTTGATTACATTGTTCGTTTTTGTCCAACAAATCTTCAAAATATTCTGCCCATCTCTCTGTTATTTCTCTTTGGCCTCCTATTAAATTTCCGTCCTTGTCTTTACAAAGTGCTGGCTTTGCTTGCCATACTTTCTTTATTTTCCTTATTTGCTTATTTTTAAAATTATTTTCTATTTTCTCTATCATTTTCAGCTTATGTTTTCTTTTCTCTTCTCTGCACAGTCTTTTACATTCCTTTCAGAGGTCATTATAATCCTGTATACTTTCTGCTGTTCGTTTTTCCAACATATTTATTCTTGCTTTCGTTCTTTCCTCTAGTTTCCTTTCGCACTCGTCATCATACCACTTGTTAGTTTCATTTTTGCTTGTTTTACTTATGCTTTTTGCTGCTTCAAAGATTACCTTGTTTATTAGTTTCCACTGCTCTTCCACACTTTTATGTTAATAGAAACTAATTGGAAACTAAGTTCGTCAAATATTAAGTAAAATAAAATTTGAATGAGCGGATTATTCGAGATTAAGGATTGACTATGAAAAAGATTCTGTGTGTAAAGCAGAAATTTTAAAGGAACTTCAGGAAAGTTTTAGGGAAACTGATTGAATCTGAATAAGAAGATGCCGCCATATTGACGTACAATGTAAATTTTTAGCGAATATCTAAAGATTTAATCCTTAAACATTTTTAAGAATGTATTTTAACGAATTATTGAATATTCCGCATATAGAAAAATATCAGCTCGGTATAAATAATTTGTTAAAATACATTAAAAGCATTTCCTCAAAGGACTGTACCCTAATAATAAATTTAATTTCTAAAAGTAAGTACCCATACAGCCAAAGTTAACCAGCACTGTCTAGAAGGTGACCACTTCTTAACCGATTAAGATTACTTTTCTAGGTTATCCCACAGATGCACTTTGTTCGACCGTAAAGCCTACCTAAATCCAAGTGTGCTCCTAGTTTAACTTATTATATCAAAAAAGTTATCTCAAATATCTGCCATTTTAACAACCAGAAATATTAACCTGTACCTAACTTTTTGATACATAATACAGATGGGCGTCTTAAAAGTAACATTGCCAGTTACGCTTAATACTAGTGAACAAAGGTAATCTTGAAAGGTTGTCACAATGGTGTTTTACAAAGACGGTTTAAGATTATCTTTTGCAGTCGGTCATTATTTGGCAAAGCAAGTTTAAAAGCATCTACTTGTAACGGCGGAAATACCCAACTTCGTGGTTCAAATACTTTCTTGAATTTTATGTAAATTACTATTTTCTAAGTTGTTTTAAAAAGTCATTATTGTATCTTTAATTTATAATTAATAATAAAAGCTGTGGTTAAAAGATTGCTCTTTTATAACCGCAGAGATTAAGTTTTACTCAACTTTTAAGACTACAGTTTGTACGTGTGTTTTAAAAGCCGTCCACAGTGGTCAACTTTTGGACGCGTTTTCAAAAACAATCCCGAGAAGTCCATCAAAAGTTAACCGCTATGTATTATTTAAAAATGACCATAAGAGTTAACATTTAGGCGTACAGTTTGTACATGAGCCTTTTAAAAGCCATCCACAAGGGTTGACTTTTGGACAGCCGTTCAAAGATTGTTCTAACAAGTCGATAAAAGGTTAACCAATTTGTATTGCTTTAAAATAACCACAAGCGTTAATCTTTAATTAAAATTTACGGTTATGTTTCGAACACCCTTGATAGCTGTTCAAAGACTATTCCGATACGTCGATTAAAAGTTAACTAATCTGCATTACTCTAAAATAACTACAAGCGTTAATAATTAGTTAACATTTGAAATTACAGTTTGTTAGTTTTAAAATCCTATACCTTCTTAATTGAATTTATCCACAACCATTTCGAGCAGAAATATGTGGCTGGTTATAATTAAGTACTGTATTTTAAAAATTTAGATATTTTTATCTGCATAATTTTGTCAACTCTTAAAAATGATACACTGCTACATATCTTTTAACAATGTTTTCCAGAAATAACCAAAATATCTGCTGCATTATTCTAAATATGAAGATAAAGAGCGAGAGTATGAATGAAAATTTGGCGGTCAGATCGTAAATAGTTATACATTCAGAGAACATGAAAGCTACCTAACAGCAAAATTCTTAGAAATCTTTAAATTAGACTTCACTTATAGAATAGTTTAATTTAAATAAATCAGCGGACAAATTACATTATAGTAAACAAAATGGATGTGCTTCAAATTTTAAAACTGTTTATTCACGTTCTGTTAAATTAACTTTTTTGATGTTACTTTTTTAAGCTATTGGTAATTTCAATAAAAATTAATAATGATGACGTCGATGGTAATAATAAGAATATTAGTGCTAACAAAGAATAGCTACGTATTGGATATGTATAACAAGAGGCAAAAGTGATGTTTGTATCTGTAGGCGTGTTATAAATTATCTTTATTAAAATAATAGTTAATTAAATCTCGGGCTCTAAAGAAATCTACTTACATTAATCGTTGCCATAAAATATTTGTATATGTAGCAACCATAAAAAAGTGGCATTCTATTTTATAACAAAACATGCTTTAATTTGTAAAATTGTTGTTTGTTGTTACGACATATTATTAAACCTAGTTTGAAATGAATTTCTAGACGTTTCTAGTATGAAAACTGAACTGATCTTTTTCTGATTTACATTGTCCAAGTTCTTACAAGTGCGCCCAGTATGAAAATTTATAGACGAAGAAAGTATAATGTAACACAGGCTTTAGTCTACACTAATTAAATAACTGCCTTTTTTAAAAATAATTTTTAATTAATGTTCGGCCGGCCAAAAACTGGAGATGTGGCAACGCTATCTGCATACCTATTATTTTATATTTCGAATTTTTAGAAATTCAATTGCATATGCTTTCTCATTGTATTTATGAATTACTGGATTAGCAGCAATCAAAGTACTTTTTTCTAGTCTAGGTAAGTATTATGTTTTCTTAGAAAGTTTAAAAGGAAACACTGTATATTTATGCTCTTTCTATAGATCCTTAATTCTTTGTTAGAGGTAAATGGTACCTGTCAATCAAAATTATTTAAAAATGGCAGTTCTACGTAATTCTTAAGATAGTTTAACATAGAAAAGTTATTTGGCTACAGGGTTTACTCAATTGAAAGGACATTTAATCTGGAGATTTAAAATACCAATGCATATAAAAATCCTAATGTGCGTTATGATTATTTAGAATATTAGAATACAAAATATGTATGGATATGTTTTATATTATATAATCATTTCTTATTTACTATATGTATCGAAATACATATCTAGTGTGGTGACTCCACAGATTTCTATTCTAATTGCTGGTTCCAAAAATCACAAAATGATTGACACAAAGGATTATTCTTAAAATATCTGCATTTAGAAATGCTTGTTAGGTTTTAAGTAAATTTCCATTGAAAGGCTTTACTGACGTCACAGGGCTTTTGGATAGTGTATACAAAGACAGAATTGTCTGCAGCTGACAGAGTTGCCAGATACCACGATTTGTCACAAATGAGGGTACTTCTTTTCATACTTAGCTTCAATTTTTTTTGTAACTTACGATCAGTGTAGACTACTGAGATTGTGATAATTTCTCAAATGATAACTGATCTCGAATCTTCGCTTCACTATAAAGTGGTAATGTTTTCACACTCCCAAAGATATATTTAAATGATAAATTATAAAGAATCAATATCTTTACAAGGTTATGTGTTTACGAAATTGTATTTTATGTACATCTCCAACTCCAAAGTATTTTGAATTTTGTCCCTACTTCAGTAAACGTCTCCGCCTAGATTATACATATAGATGATACAATGCGATTTTAGGACTTATTTTTAGTTAGAGTGCGATAAATAAATTTGTCAATTTGGCAACGCTGGCTGCTGTGCTGAAAGTGACCATATTGTTAATTGTTTTGTGGTGACCATTTCTGTTAGTGCATTCAGCAAGTGGAGTAGGAGTTCGGAATTGCCTAAATTCCTGTCTTAGTGTTTTGCTGTTTGTATTTCCTCGACTCGCTATTTGCAAGGTAAGCTGATATACGTTTTATGTATTATTCTACAAAATATTTACATATATTTTAGATGTTTACAAACATTTCCAAACGACATAAGAATAGACTTATAAAAAATGCTGCAGCTGAGTTGGATAGGAGCTAACAATAAATTCAAAATGGCAAATATGGATATGAACAACATTGTAGTAGGTAAGGCATCAATTTTAATGACTTTTTTCTAATAAATAAAACCGAAGAAAAGCGATATGTAGAAATTTTGAAGAATATTAACTTATGTGTTAATGTAATTTAATTATTTTATAACGTTCTATGATATGTAGGGTCATATTATGTGATCGTTTTTGCCAATAAACCCATAGTAGAAAATGCGCTCCTTCGGCGCTACAGGCCGAATAAACTGAAATGACACTTTTTTTATAAATTTTGTTATTGAATTAGTCGAAAGAGAACGACTATTTATTTTTAACAATCAAATAACAACAAACGCTATAGGAGCTGCTCAAAGTGGCGGCTCCCACAATAGATAGAAGTACCTAGTGCAACGGACCTAGTGCAACGGCACGACATGATAGGATAATGCTGTTTATAGTTCGTTTATTATTGCAAAAGATTTCATGTAAGTCATTGAAGTATGTCAGTTTGTTCGGTCTGTAGCACCAGGGAGGCGCATTTTATTCGGCAGAAAGGTCACATATGACCCTCCTATAAACCTTAGAATGTTGCAACATAATCACGTTAACACCCTGTAGAAAAGGTTTTAATCTTTTATCTAAAATAATAGACTGTTTGCGCCAAACAATTTTTCGCTTACAAAAACTCCCCTCATAGTTATAACTATAACGTTGAAGTATAAGCTTACCGTAATTGGTGATCCCCTACACTATTTAAAAAAAACTTAACCAATTAAATAATTTGGCGTTAAACTTGACATTCAGTCTAAATATTTTTTAACTGTAATTCTATCAAAGCCAACCAAATTATAAGTAAATCATAAATAACGTAAGGTAATTAACAAAAATTATGCACAACTGGGTTTTAAAATTTTCCAATTACGCTATCTTTTTAATGTAAACTCATTATAAATAAATACCTATAACGAAAAATTACGTTCCTCAAACAATCTAATAATTCGACACTTTTATAATATTTTATTAAGAATTTTATTATTTATTTTTCAGCTGCCGTAAAAAAGGCCATCCCCAACGCCACAACTGCAGAAGTTTTAGCTGCGACCAAAGTATGGATTCGTAAATCTACAGAGCGGATTAGAAATAAAAATAAAAATTGATCTGTACCTACACAACACAGATATTTAGTATTTTGTAAATTTTGAAAATAAATAAGTGATTTAAAGTATAGATGTTGTTTCTATAGTCATACTATAAAGTAATTGCAGTGATATAACTAAAGAGTGTTCAATTGACAAATCATTTGGAGTAGGCCTAGGAAAGAAATAGCATAATCACCTTTAATAATTTAGTAGTATGCTGTGCAATAATCTGACAATTCACAATTATTCTTCTCTTATCTCTGTGGTCACGATGATATATGTATTTGAATTGAAAATTAAATTAAAGGTGACGTAATGACATAATATTTCTCTACTAGGCCTACTCCAAATGATTTTTTATTTGAACACCCTTTATTATATAAAATGCATAATAAATAATAAAATTTATAATTAGTCTGGAATCACAATGAATGTAAACATAACATAAACGTAGAAATTTATATGTCATCATATTTAGAGGGATTTTTACTTTTACTTATGTTTACATTCATTGTGAATCTAAACTTACTCTCATTTTTAGTAGCTGTCTTATAGTTAGTATAAATTAATGACTTTTAGATAACCAAATAGGATATCTATTTTTGAGGTACTAAAAGTAACTATCGTGCGTTATCTTTGGTTATCCATAAAGCAACCATTTTAGATATATTTTGTTAATTCCAATATCTCGACCTTTCGACAGCTGCATAGTTAACCCTACGATAACTACGTAGACATCTTTTGTATATTCTGCTACCTCATCCTATAGACTGTTAATATGGTTGGTTTATCATAAACTATAAAAGTTAACTTTATGGAAACCTCAAGTGGTTAACTTAAAGATAACTTGTTGGTTACCTATAGACATCATATAGACGAAATATTCGGGACATAGTTGAGAAATATGTTAGTTTTTGGTTAACTATTGGTTATACAGTACAACTTTTACGGATTATCTTTAGTTAACTTTTGTGTAACTTTTGGCTGTATGGGTAGGTATGTTGCTTTTTCATCAATCTCTTAAGAAGAAAGATGATGAAGACTTAAGGTTTTTTGATATTTTTCAGATATTAAAGATTGATTCTGATATCAATAAATCCTCTATTTGTAACTTCCTAACATATAAGTAAACGACACAGTGATAATAATTTCTAATCGTTTATGAAATCAGAACTTACTTTACTAATTTGGCTTTGTATTTCTTTTAAAGACTTATTTTTAAGCCAGACAAACTCATTTTTAAGTCAGACAATAGTAATCCAGTTAATTAATTTTAATGGGCATACTTTATGCATTGTTAAATTTACGTCCTTGAGGTACACAGAATTAAATGTAACAGGTGCTTGTATGATTCGTGTTTTAAAACGTAAGACACCGTAACCGTGTTAATCATGGGAGATAAATCCCATATGTTGGATTTTATTATTAGGAAATTACAGCATTTGGCCGACGGGCTGTCTTATAATGGAATTTGTTTCTAATAATGTAGTAAATACATATGGCGAACGATAAAACTTCATTAATAAAAATAGAATCTTCGTTATGGAAGTATAAAACGAGATTGGTGTTTTTTTTGAATCTGAATAGACAAAGTAACTTGTTTATAAGGTGGTGTTGATTAATTTAGATCAAAAATCGATTAAGATAGTTCGAATACAGCTTGTATATCGATTGATAATCTTAAAAATATTAAAGTCGACATCCCAAAGAACTTTGCCGAATTTGTTTAATTCTGGGTGCATTTTATGTTTTCAATTCCGAGTTAAAATCAGTAGTTGTTATGCATTTTTTTTATTATACTACTACTATAGTACTATCAACGATAAAAGTTGTAAAAAGGTTCTTTGTTAGAAAAGTAAACAAAATGTTTTCCTTCTGCATATATGCAACTTACTTTACAAGCTTGCTGTGAAGCTCATATAATCCATTAATAGTTATTTATTATACATGCGGATTAAATTAATGTTTAACGAGCGGTACGTTCAACCGCGCGAGCGGCGGTAGCCGCAAGCGCGTTGATACCGCGAGTTAATAAATTAATTTTAATCCGCAAGTGTAATACAACTGTTTATTCAATTTTGACATTTATTTGACATTTTTAAAGCGATTTGACATTTTTAAAGCGCTAGCGGAATAAAAATTTTAAATCGCTAGCGGAATAAAAATTTTAAACGATTGTTTATAAAACATCAACTTTTATGGGCAGGCCAGAAACAAATAAACGTCAGTTTAAAACGTCAAAATTGAATAATAATTATTTATTATGGTATAATGGTATTGATAACGATATACTGACGTAAACTTAAACACGCAAGTACTTACATTTGGAATTGATAAAGTAATAATTGATTTTTATAACTTGATAATTTTAATGGAATGCATTGCATGTACAAGTTTTAGTTTTATATGTCAGTATCTATAATTAACTAAAATTACATTTGAACTTTGTATTATAATTGGAGGTTGTTTTACACTTTCAAATATGTTAAGTTAATTTTCTGCCCAGCAAGGTAAAAGTTCTTCAAAATTTAAACACAGCTGTAAACAATAACAATATAATAATAATAATAATAATATTTATTTCTACAAAAAGAATAGTACCTATACAAAAACTACATTTTTATAAATTGTATTACATAAAAACAAATATATATATAATAAATACAATATATAATGAGGTAAAAGAGTAGAAATAAGTGAGGTAACCCACAGAAGTTAACAACTTGTGCGTGGGTGAGTATTGTATATGGGGGCAATCGCGCCATTGTAAGATTGTAAGGGAAAGTTTATTTTGATAATTATTATGGTTTTATGAAAAGGTATGTATATTTAATTAAATGTTCTTTTTATCAATTAGGCTATGTAATGCAGCAAGTGAAGTTTCTTTTAACCATTTTTTTGTTTTACTTTTAAATATATTAATGTTTGGAGCATTTTTGATATCAGAAGGAAGTTGTAAATAAAGTCTTGGAGCTAAATAGCTTTGAGACCGTTGTCCAAAGGTTTTAGATGCTTTTTCCACCTGTATTTTTTTGTGTAGTTTGTGTCGAGTGAGATGCTCGTGTGTTATATTTTTTAAATCATCTTTTGTTTTATATTGTAGCACAAGCATTTTGTAAGCAAACAACTGTCGCAAGTCAAACATACCACACTCTTTGAACAATAAATCACTTGGATACAAACGATCTTTTTCAAATATAATTTTCAAAAAATATTTTTGTAACACCTCCAAGTTATGCAAGTGCGTTTTTAGAATACCCCCCCAGCCAACGATACCATATTGTAAATGGGACTCTACCAAGGCATGATACATTATTTTTAAATTTTTAATATCTAACACGTTTTTAAGTTGCTTAAATATGAACAATATAGATCTTAATTTTTTTATAACTAAGTTAACATGCATATCCCACTTAAGATGTTGATCTATAAGTATACCAAGATACTTTAATGAATCGGTTGGTTCGATATGAAACTGAGTGTTTCCATCAATAATGCTTAGATCCGTGAGAATTCGAGATTTTTTTGGGTAGCAAGAGAATGATATATATTTAGTTTTAGCGAAGTTAATAGTTAGATAGTTTTGATTAAACCAGTTCTTTATTAGTTTAAAATCGTCTTCTGCCGTGGCTTTTACTTCATTCCAAGTATCACCAGTATACATTATTACTGTGTCATCCGCAAAAGAAGATATAGTACCAACTGAATTAATTGCAAGCAAGTCATTTATATACAGTGTGAATAAAATAGGACCTAATACAGTACCTTGTGGTACACCCCAGGTTAAGATGTTCTCTTCGCTTAAACAGTTTCCAATTTTGACATATTGACTCCTATTTTCTAAGTAACTGTTCATTAGATCCAGTGGTATACCATGGAAACCTAAATTTTCTAAAATATTTAATAACAATGCATGGTTAACCGTGTCAAACGCTTTCGCAAGATCCAAGAAAATGCATAATACCTCCTTATTGTTATCAATTGATTTACGTATGTTATTTGTTAAGAAGGCTATTGCATTCTCTGTGGAAACCCCTTCTTTAAAGCCAAATTGTTTGTCTGAAATAACTTTATATTTATTTAAGAATCCAATAATTCTATTTTCTCCGCAATTTTAGCAAAATTAGAAATAAGAGATATTGGTCGATAATTATTCAAATCGGTTTTGTCGCCCTTTTTAAAAAGCGGTTTAACTACAGCAGTCTTAAATGCTGAAGGAAATTTGCCTGATTGTAGCATATTGTTCATAATGTAAGCAAAAGGTTCTTTGATATATTCAACTATTTCTTTAATTATTTTACATGAAATACCGTCATACCCTGGCGCTTTGTTAATTTTAAGTTCTTTAACAAGTTTTTCAATTTCATTAGTATCCGTTGGTCGTAGGTACAAAGACTGATTTATATTTGAGTGTCTGAATTGCAATTTTTGAGCGGGTTTTGGAATATTTTCAGCCAGTCTTTGTCCAATTTGTACGAAGTGTTTATTGAATTCGTTTGCAATATCAAACTCATTTGATAATTCAACCCTATCAGCATATATTTTTTTAACTTCAGATTTTTTGTGTTCCTTATTTACAAATTCCTTAACCGTATCCCACAAACTCTTAGTGCAATTTTTATTCTGTTTAATTTTACTTTTATAATAATTATTTTTTGTAACCCTAATTAACTCTATTAATTTATTTTTAAATTTTTTGTACGCATTGGCGATTTCTAAATTATTAGGTTGCGCCATATATTTCTTATATAATGTATTTTTTGTATTTACTGATTTCAACAAACCTTCCGTTATCCAAGGGTTACGTCTAACTTGAGAAGATCTTTCTTATGTTGAAATTAAATGAAATATAAATCTAGTCTTTATTTGAGTATAATAAGCATTATTAGCAAATAAATTTCAGGGAATTTTTTTTTAATAAGCCTTGTTTTTAAATTTTAAACCCCCACAAACCTTACAGGGACAGTTTCTTATGTAATACAACCCCTAAAGTAAAGCACAACCAGGAAATTATTAACTTTTATACGGCCAAAGATCATCTTGGAATTCTGAGTTTCTAAATTTCTGGAAATCAAAAATTTTCCTAGAAAGTTAAACAAACATTGAATTCAAAGAAACTTAAGTAAAAACTTTCTATTAAATAACGCTGCAAGGCTACTCAAAACGATTTATTATCGAAAAAGCAACAACCACGCGATAAATAAGTACAACATATCTAATAATAAAGCAAAAACTAAAATTATTACTAGGTACGTTTAATTTTAAAACTAAACAATTATTCTTCCTTCTTCCGTAATCTAACACTGGATGCTTCCATACATGCTGTGAAATGTTCTAATTCAGGTGGTGCAACGGGCCTGTACGACACATCCTTTTCTAAAAGTTTTGCCATAACTTCCGGGACATTCAGGCCGATTATTCCTTGTTTACTGAGAGCCACAGCTCGTACAAAACCATCCTTTAAGCTTATGAATTGTTGTTCTAAATATATGGCCTTTTCGTCCCAGAATATTAACTAAAAAGTGAATTCAAGTATAAGTATTCCAATAAAATTGAATAAATTACTATTAAAGCGTTTATATTAACCTTGATTGCTGGAAAATAAAAATGCAAAACGGACAAAAGTTTAAATTAGAACAAGGCATTGTTTTGGTTGTTTTTTCCTGGATTTTGAAGGTAAGACTGTATTATTTCAAACTTTTCATTAGGTTTTTTGAACTCAAGCAGAAGTGTGAACAGCCTGGAGTTGTTTTCCAAACAATTTATTTTTGGGGGACACACAATTAGTTAAAACTTGTATTTGTAAATTCTTGAAGGAAAATTTTAGTCCTATTAAGATCAAAGTAGATAACTCTGGCGTTACTATTAATTTTTTTTGTTGGCAATTATTCGCATTTGTTTAAAGTTTCAAGTAAAAATTCACCAATTTAATCTTGTTTCTGCGTTACCTACTAAAAACTAATTTAACAATAGTTAGCAATATTTAGTGAAAACAACGCCTAAATCTACGATTATTCAGAAATTTAGAAAACACAGCTACAAACAATCATTAAAAAAATATATCAAGAGTAAAATCAGCCTTATTTTTAGCTTTCTAATAATTTTACAGCTTTCCATTTTCCTTTTTGAACGAAAGATTCAACAATTATATTATACTCTTTATAGGTGTTTTATTCAAAATGCATCTTCAAAATATATTGCAAAAGTCAAGAGGTAGGTTTTTACACATGATCAACAAAAGTACGGCGTGGGAATAAAGTAGGTGAAACCAATTTCACAACCTTGACAAATACGATTGCTTATTATAGCCTAACAAATTAAAAATATGGCAGCATTATTTCAGAATGGCTGGGCAAGGTGTAAAATTTAATTAGCTAAAGTGGGATTCAATTTTTAATAAATGGAAATTTTTATTACGTCAAACCAAATCACTTATTTGTGTGAGTTTGCTCTTTAAAAATTCTAATTTAGGATTTTCCGAAAAAAGTATCGATGACGCCCAGATGAACCTAAATATCTATTTATAGCTGTTTATTGCTGTAATAATATTATTATAGAACGTATCTACTCACCTTTGTTGTAATCTTATACGTAGTGAGGAAAGGGATGCTTCTACGATATTTAATAATAGAAGCGCTTTGTAAAGCATTTCCATTCGCAGCCATTATTGCATTGTAAATTCCGGTCCTTTCATAGAAATGGAATCTTGCAAAATCTAATTCTCTTACATACCTCGCATTATTCATATGTCTAAGCATTATATCCAAATCGTTCGTTGTACAAATTCCTGAAAGTTTTTTTAATTTACTTTGGACATTAAATTTATGTAAATGTATCAAAATGAACTTCGAACGGCGTCAAATCTGAATTTTATAGAATTAATACAATTGTTGTTAATTGGTTGTTGTCTCCTGCTTACATTATGGATTTGATAAACGTTATTAATTACTCTATCAATGCAAGTTTAAGACTTACGCCTTTAAGAAGAAGACAGAAAAAGTCGAAAATAAAAGAAGAAAAAGAGAAGACAACCAAGGACCCAAAAAACTAAAAAGAACTTACCATAAATAGAGGACGTGTCCTCAGGATGCAATTTATTTTCAAATAATTTTCCCCAAACTATAACAAAAGCAGTCCTGACGAAATAATGAACGTCCCAGAGCGCAAGGACAAGGGCTAAAAGGACCACAATAATAATGGCCCACAAGATACCCAAATCCAGATCAAATTCGAACTTCAACATCGTGATTTTTCCAATGAACACCTCGAATCGAATGGTGATTTTAGTACGGTAATCGTATTAACTTTTAACAATGCGTGCCCACTTGCCGACGACGTACTGATAAGTGCCTACAATGAAGCGCGAGAAAGCAAAATACCGGCAAGTAGTAGAAATTAATATGAGTAACCGGCGTGCCTTGAACTTGGTCTTTTAAATACCACCTTTAGGAATATTTTATGTTAAACTATGTTTATACCGTTTCTTCCTACGTGTAGAATGAGGATGTCTTCAGTTTAGCTTTTCGAAATGAATAAACGACGGATAGAAACTTCATCCGTGTTACTAGTTCGTGAAGAGGAAGAGATAGCAATGACCTCGATTTTTTCAAGTGCAAGATTACCGTTTATTTCTTCTGTTGCGTGCAGAATGGTACTAGCTATACGATTATATTTCAAGCAGTTCAAAGGAGCAATAAACTGAATGTTGGTGACTTGAAGAATGCCGTTTAGAATCCTTTGTCATTTTAATTAACAAAATCTGCAACCACTTTGAGTTATCTGAGAGTAACAACTTTTAATTTCAACTTGAAAACAAAATAATAAGATTTTGTGCATTTATTTTTTGTAAAGCTCATCGAATAATCTGAAAGTTACAAGTCCTAATTTTAACTGGGGCTCCCAAAAATAAGAAGTTTTAATTTATATTCTGTTAATTCCTTCGGCTCATTGCAGCTGCCCATCTGAAGATTAAAGAATGCAAATGTTAGAACTTTTACTTAGAATTGTTTCACATTTTTTGTGGCCACTTTAAGTTGTTTGAAAGATACAACTTTTATCATCAACTGAAGTCCCCAAAATCATAATTTCTTCAGCCCCTTAATAGCATCCTTCTGAAGACATCGCAGATGCTTTACGAAGAAAGAACGCATCAATGAAATGGAAATGTTAGAACTTTTCTTCAGAAAGGTGTTTCATTTCAATTGACGATCTCTGCAGCCACTTTAAGTTGCTCTAAAGATTTAACTTTTAATATAAATTGAAACTTTGAAAATAAGAAGTTTCAACGTATTTTGTGCTAATTTCGTCATACTCATTAGTCCAATCTTTAGATATTGTTGAAATGTAAATGTTGGAACTTTTCTTTTCGGCAATCTCTGCCACCACTTTGAGTCACTTGGATGATATAACTTTTAACCTCAATTGAAGGCACCGAAGATAAGTTTAGACCTATTAGCAGTTAATTTTTTCAGCTGTCTAAGTTGCTTCACGAATGAAGAAAGCACTGGTGAAATGGAAATTTTGGAACTTTTCTTTAGAAACGTTTCCCATTTTAATTAACAATCCCTGTAGCCACTTTTAGTTTCAAAGATATAGCTTTTAACTTCACTCGAAACCTCGAAATTAAGAAGTTTTAACTTATTTTCTATTAATTTCTTCAGCCTCATTGGTATAGCCTATCTGAAGATGTCGGTGGTGTTTTACAAAGGAAAAATGCATTGTTGAAATGCAAACGTTAAGAACTTTTATTTTTGACAATCTCTACAGTCACTTTAAGTCATTTGAAAGATAGAATTTTTAACATCAACCGAAACTCGGAAAACAAGGGGTGTTAATTTATTTTCGATTAATTTCTACAGCCTCATTGTTACTGATCTTTTGGAGATATCTCAGATTGTTCGCGATGCAAATTTTGTAAATGTTTTGCAACAGAGGAAGAGCGCTACGAAATTTATATATTTTTGTACCAACAATTGATATAAATTTATTCTTGTTGTTTATAATATTTTCCTTAATTTCTTATTATAGGTTTCAGTTTGGAATATAATCTGGAGAAAGCTACCTCTGATTATATGAATGTAATTGAGTCTTAGTATAGATCAACGTTATTAAGGGGCGCATCTTATGTAAAACACGCAGTATACAGAGTATCCATTTTATTTCGTAACCTCTTAACCATGCTGAGTAGGCAACCGTCCATACTGCTTGCATAAGGTTTAGCTATGATGTGTAATATGGATTACATATACAGAGTAAGTAAGGAGCCACGATTTAAAAAGGGCACACTGTATAAAGCCTTTCTTCTTGTTCTTCTTCAAGTGCCTTGTTCTCCTAGAACGTTGGTGATCAAAAGCATGATTTGCAATTTATCTACTGCTTTTCTAAAAAGCGATGTCGTACTTTGCTTGAACCATTGACGTAGGTTCTTCATCCATGATGTTCTACGACGACCTGGGCCAAGTTTTCCTTCTATTTTCCCTTGGATTATGAGATGTAAGAGTTCATATTTGCTGTTCCGCATGACGTGACCGAAATATAGCAATTTTCGTTGTTTGATAGCGTTTAAAATTTCAGTTTGTTTATTAAGGCGACGCAATTCTTCTTCGTTAGTTATTCTATCCGTCCATGGTATCTTCGATCAGCCCACATCTCAAACGCTTGTAACTTTTTACACATAGCTTCCGTGAGAGTTCAAGCCTCGACACCATACAAAAGAACACTGAACACATAGCATCGCAGTAGTCGCATACGAAGAGGGATTGCAAAAGATCGACATGTTAGAACTTTCTTCATTTTTTGAAATAAACTTCTTGCTTGTTCTATTCTACATCGAATTTCCTGTAAAGGTTCTCGTTGACCCAGCTACCTAGGTATTTATACGCGGTGACTTTTTCAATAACATCACCTCCAACTTTTTAGGTGTCTTGGTTGTTAGTGTGATTCTTACTTACAACTAACCACTTTGTCACACACACAGCCCTGTCTAACGCCTTTTAAGATATGCACTTGATCGGATGTTTCGTTATCTACTCGTACGGCTGTTGTTTGGTTCCAGTACAAATTTGCTATTATACGGATATTTCTTCCGTCTAGTCCCACTTCACGAAGGATAATGATTAATTGGTCGTGTTAAACAGAGTCAAATGCCTTTTCGTAGTCAATGAAACAGGCATATACGTCTATATTTACATCTCGACAACGCTGAATGAGTACTTGAACACTGAACAAGGCCTCTCTTGTTCCGACTCCACTTCTGAAGCCAAATTGTGAATTGCTGATGTTTTACTCACATTTACGATATATTCTGTTGTGTATAATTTTCAGAAATAGCTTCCGCACATGGATCATTATCTATAATCTTTGCAGTATTTAGCTGCTGATGTTTTGGGTATCGCTATAATGTAGACTTCGACCAGTCCTTCGGAATTGTGCCGCTCTTATATATGTATATATTATTGAACAAATCAACCAGCAGCTCGAGGAATCGATCGTCCTCTAACACTTTTAACATCTCTACATGTATTTCATCTGGCCCTGCTGCTTTCCCACTTTTTACCTGTATCTGTAGTACCACGAGCCGCATTTCTGTTGTTATTAAAAAGATCTTTGATGTAATGTTTCCATTCCCTTAGCTTTTCTGCGGTGTAAGCTAAGATGGTGTTTTGTTCGTTCCGAAGAATCGTACTGCTTACGACTAGTATAGCCAGCAGCCTGTCTGACTTTTTTGAACATATTGAAGGAATCATGTTTCGCTTCTAGGTCGTCTATTTCACCGCATTGCTTAGTTAACCACTCTTCCTTTGCCACTCTGACTTTAGATTTAATTTCTCTTTGTAGTTGCTGGTATTTGTCTATATTTTTGTTCTTATACGTTCGCCAGAGATTCATTAGTTGCAGTATTTCGTCAGTCATCCACCCTTTCGCCTTATACTTGTTGTTAGATTTTAATTTATCTGTGCTGATTTTATTTACGGACTCTCTTACATGGTTCGATGTAGTTTCCACGTCTTCCATATCTGCCGTGTTATGTATATTGTCGAATTACAGACTTAATTCTCTTTGGATCCCTGCTCTCACTGTTGGGTCCAACATTTTGTGAGTGTCCAATCGGTCCTGACTACTTTTCTTTATACATTTCTTCAATCTGAGCTTAAGTAAAGCTACTAAAAGATTGTGATCGGAATAGAAGTTTGCACCGGGATATGTTTTAACGTTTTTAACTAGGTATGTTTTTAAATCTGTTGGTAATGTTAATGTAATCCATTTGATTTCTTATATTTTTATCAGCATTAGAATGATGTCCATGTATAGAGACGTCGTGCAGGTTGCTTGAACTGAGTATTCATTATGACTAGGTGCTCCTCCTGGCTAAACTGAACTAGACGGCTTCCACGGTCGTTAAGAACTCCCAGGCCATGATCGCCTACTACATCTTGGCGTCGTCCCTTCCCTACCTTGGCGTTGAAATCGACCATGACTATTGTAATTTCAGATGGTTTCGTAAGTTGCATTACTTTTTCGATGTCTTCGTAAAACAGTTCTATATCATCTTCGGAGGCATCACACGTAGGGGCATATACTTGAATAACATTACGCGATATTGGTTTTGTATCTAATTGAAGTAATAGTACACGATCTGAGATAGGTATAAAGGTTTTAACAGACGTATTAATAAGTTGAGTAACTATAATACCCACTCCGTTCAAGTGTCTGGGTTCGTTATTACCTGAATAATAGATATGGTACCCGTTGATTTCGCACATTCTAGAATTAGGGCATCTCATTGCGCTTACTCCAAGGATATCTATACTGAGTCTCGGCATTTCTTTAATTGAATTGTGAGTTTTTTCTCCTTCAAACAAACTACGCACGTTCCACGTTGCTATCCTTCTCATGACTGACCCGGGGATTCTTAGCACCCCCTGCCCACTTAAGGGCTGCCGGAGACTGGGGGCCTTGGTATAAGTTTTCTCAATCATGCTAAGGATTATCCTGGGAAAAATACGTTGCCTTCCTCGCGCAGTTTTGAAACCGTTTACGCCACTTTGGCTGAGCTTTCAAATACGTGTTACAACGCCGTCTCGGACAATAATTTTCTGACGACGGTGCACACTGTTATCGAAGCTACTGCCCTTCGATAAAAACGTTGTTATAGCCGCCCATTCTGGGTCAGACGCTGCTGCTAGTTTTAGTCCACCCCGAGTATTTTATTTCCTCTGGTGAGCCTTCCCCTATCCGCCACCTAGGGAGCCGCTTGATGTTAACTACCAACCCCACACGGGTTGCCTTTGCGTCTCATTATTTTAAATTTAAGCAGTCTGCAGACAAAAAATACTTTAAAGTTTCGTATTATTGCCAAATAAAAATTAGTACAGCTTGCCAAACTTAGCTGAAAGTCTGAATTCGACACGCCCACGATGCGCACTGGGACTTAAGGCATTTACGGAAACAGAATGTCTCGCTTCTAGAGCTCATCTCAAGCTCGCGCAGGTAAGTGGAGATCTCACACTTTTTCCTATCTTTGACAAGCTGTACCAATAAACATACTTGGGATTTCGTCATTAAATCGAATAATTTTTCTAACGGCACGTTATCAGACGTCTCGATTCGGTTCCTAAATTAAAACAGAAGATTTTCGTTAAAATATTATTAATATGATTAAAACAAGGTTTGCAGTTTAATTACTTGTTTTTGTGATACTGCAGAATAAAGAAGAATAAAGATGAGTTACAGAAGTAAATTTGCGAAATATAGTTTATAGAAATTTAAATATTGATGAATTGCAGCTATTTTTGTACACTCTGCTTATGATCCAGAAAAACTGATTGCTGATTTTTCGCAATAAAACCGGGACATTAGGTACGTATAAACGATAAGTTATTAGCTTTACGTTATAAATAAATTAGTTAAAAATAAAACATAAAAATATATCCAAATAATCTTTGGTTTACAAATGAAATAAGAACTCTTAAAGGAGAACATTATTTGTTATATTTATAAAAAAAAGCTAAATTTGCTGAAAGTCACACATAATATGTGAAACATTAAAAAAATAAGAAAAAACGTTATGCAAACATCAAATTGCGCAATGCAAGACAGATCCAAAGAAAATGTCGTCAAAACTTGAAAAATTAATTAAAAACAAGGATAAACATATTCTGACCACATTAAATTTGAAAATGTGATTTACACGGAGCCAAAGAACGTAGCTGAAGCATTTAAGGCTTCTTAGGACAGCTAGAAAATATTTACTTTGCCCCTGCAAAATAAATATATATGCAACTTACCATGCAGCAGTTTGAAACCTACTCTCAACGTAGAGAATGCTAATGATCTCAGTAATGACAGTAATCTTCTTTAAGCCTACTTATCCCTTGAGTCATTTTTGTATGTACGTACACAAAGAAAGCGGTTTTATAACTAAACAGACAAGTTCTGAATTACTATTTACCTACGGTATGAACCTGAAGTAAAATTTCATCTTATTTTTAACTTAGTTTTATTAAATTATTTTAGGTGCCTCTATTTATCAATAATAAAAATTATTTTATTCCTGCTATGCAAATTCTTACGACGACAAAGTTAATGACACTGCTACACTAATAATCCTTATCTGTATTTAATATCAGCTACGGAATTTCGCCCTTTGTGCAGGTAGGTATGCGAAGTTGACCAGGGTTATGACTAAGCAATTAAACGATACAAGGCGATTTGTAAATTTCGCGAAGTGGAAAATGGACAATACATATTGCTCTTTGGTAAAACCAATTAACATGTCGGCGATTTTTCTAATTTAAAACCCATTACTGAAAAGCTTATATAAACGGGAACTTGTCGTAGTTTCTTTCATTACCTAGTACCTACTACAAATACTAACTTCTTGGCGATTTGATTTTCGTGATCGATTTTAGTTTTGTGCTCTGTGCTCTGTGTTTTTTTTACCATCTACAATGGTTAAAGCGAATTTTACTTGCACTCTCTACTTCCAGAATTAGTTGACTCACGAAGATGTCGTCAACAAAGTATACGTGATATATATAAAACTAATTAAAATGTCAACACTGTTCAGCGATATCTGTATATGTTATTTGTTATATTATTATTGTATTATATTATTATTTATTATGATGCTTTAATTACGAGTATGATTATTAATATATGTAATTTAGGCAATGTATACATTACTATTTTAACTTGGTTTTCTGGTATTGTTTTGATATTATTATAAAACCAGTAAATTCGTTTTTTCAGTACTACCTTTAGAACGTACCATTATTTATGTATTTTCTAGAATCAGCTCTAAAAAGTTAAAACAAACTACATGTAAATCTTTAATTTAATTATTGTTTTAATGAATTTAGAAATAAAAGCTGTAGTAATTATTTAAAAATAATTAATTTATTGATTTTTATTGGTAATTTCACTAAGCCAATAAACTTTCTTGCAATTTTGAAAACATGAGTCATTCGCAAAATAAAAAAAGGCTAATTCTGTTTCGGCCGACAATTTCCGTAAATTTCAAATTTCTATACAGGTAGCCGATTTCTACTAATAAAAAAATAAGTGTCCCGTTAACAAATGTATTGCAATGTTGGTTAAAAATAAAATAAAAGTTTTCGATTCACTATTACAGAAAATAATTCATTAATTCATTTTGTCATGTCGGCTATACCGAACTGTTACTCAATTTGTTTTTACATAATATTCATTCTATCACTTGTTATAGAATGAAAATACATGCAAAACACATAAAAAGCAAGTGTTTCAGAATAAATATTCTATCTCAAGAGTGAGAATTTTTACTTTCTATTATTAAAAATGATTTCGGAATTATTACATTCACAAATGGTCATGGAGAAACTAATTCCGGTAAGTTGTATATCAGGTAAAGCAAACAACCTGTCAATCACTTGTAATCCTTAGGTAGTCGGCATTGTATTTATAAGTACTTCTAAATACAATGGTAGTCGGCTTAGTCAGTGTCATTTGGGTTGCCTGAATTTCGAATATCTCCTCGATGTGAAATACTGAATCTACGACTTTGGATTATGTTTTGATCAAGATTCTAATTGTAAATAATTATTTAATAAAAGTCTCTCATCACCAATTTATTCCAAATTGCAATCAAATGTCTACTACGAGACGAAATTTTCAATTTGTTGGCGTGATTTTGATATATCAACACGGCATTAAAATATAATTAATCTAAATTTACGGTTATCAAATAAGTAAAGGAAAAAAAACTTCTCGAAGGACTAATTCTATTGTAATTACCAATATACTAAGGCAAAGAGAAATTTTCTAAATTAATTCCTATTCTTGTTATCGTGATCAATAGTTTAGCAATTTTGTGCTATAGGTTCACTGTTCGCCGCGTCTGTCCTAAGAAGCCTTAATAATTATTTTACAGATATCATATTTGAAATGCATGACAGTATTAGAAATACAAATCCACAATTAGATTTATTATTATTTTATCTCAAATTTATGTATAAAAATAAAACCGAATAAGTAATTAACAAAAATGACTTTTTAAATAATTTTAATTTTAGCTTTAGATTACTCTTTGCTGATTTTTAAGATATCGTCAACCTTTTTCTTTAAGCCTAGCTTTTTTTGTATGGTTTGGGCATAATTATTGGCAAATCTTTTTTTTAACTATTATTATTATATCCTCCGAATTTTATTTGTGATGATTGTTCACATTTTTACTTTTCATATCTGCTACAGAAGTTAAGCACGTACTACTGAAATTGTCCAAGAATTCAAAACTGCATAAATTCGAAACAAATATAAGTATGGTTGTTAGTTTTTAGTTTTTATCTTAAATTTATATATACAAATAAAATGGTTATTATTAATTAACTAAAATGAAACGAAACGTGAATATTTTGTTAATAAAATTTTAATAATTTTAATTTTGGTTTTATATAGTATATACACATGAACTAGGTGATAGAATACAGCAGATCAAAACAATAACAGAGGCGGAAATGGGAATCCAATATAGATTGGTAACAGCAATAATAAAAGACACAGAAATAGTAATAGAAAAAGTAAAAGACTATGAACGAATACAAATACAAAAAGATTAAGAAATGATGATGAAATGAGAATAAAATTTCAAGAAGTGGTAAACAACGAATTAACTAAACAGGAACAAGTTACTACGGGTTGGACATTAGAACAAAGATGCAGACCATCAAGAGAAATAATTTATAAAACAGCAATAGAGATTTGTAAAAGAAAGTAAACCAACTAGGTGGTCGAGCAACGAAGTAAGGCAAGCAATTAAAAACAAAATAGCATGGAGAAGGTTTGGGGAGACGAAAGAGGAACAAGACAGAGAAAAATATAGAATTAAGAGGAATATAGTGAAGGAAGTAGTAAGAGAAGCGAAACTGAAAAGTTGGGAGGAGTTTGGTAAAGAACTCGATCAAGCATACGAAAGAAACAATAGAAAATTCTGGAACACCATAAGAGTACTTAAAGGAAATAAAAAGCAAACGATCAAAGGCATAAGCAATACGAACAACGAACTTAAATCTGAACTACATGACATACTAGAAGTCTGGGCAGATAACTATACAAATAAATTTGAAACAAAGGAAAGAGAAATGAAAACCGAAGCACAACAGAATAACGAAGACGAAAAAATGATAACGGGAGAAGGAGCAGTAAAAGAGATAAATATTGAAGAATCACTGAAAGGCATCAAAACAGGAAAAGCAAGTGGACAGGATAACATTGAGCCAAAGATGATAAAGAATTCAGGAAAGAAAGGAAAATAATAAGGCTTTTAAATATATACAAGAAAGCATGGCAGAAGGAGAAAATTCCAGAAGATTGGCAAGAAAATATAATAATCCCAAGAGGATTTCGCAAGCTGCGAAAATAATAGAAAGCAGATTAAGAACAATCATTGAAAATAAATTGGTGGACGAACAAGCAGCATATGACAGGAAGACAAACAAAAGGCAACATACATGTATTAAGAAATCTAATAAAAAAGAAAGAAGAAAAGGAAGCAGAACTATTCGTAACTTTCATAGACTTACGAGCTGCTTTTGGCACAATTTAGAGAAAAATAATATGGAGTTGCCTAGAACAGTTAGCTGTATGTACCAATAAAATTAATACGAGTTATAAAGAGTAGTTATTATAATGAAGTAAACGGAGTTGTCAAGATAAGTGGGGAAGAATCAAACAAATTTAGAAGGATAGTCTAAGTCCACATTTATTCATAATGGTAATGGACAGACTATTAAAGAACAAGACTATTAAAGAACATCACACTAAAAACTTGACAACAACAGACAGTAATATGATATAACAGACTAACACCGATAAAAGTTGATTGCCTCATGTATGCTGATGATATAGTCTTAATATCAGATAGCTGCAGGAAAATGAAACAACTAACTAGAATACGGACTGAAGAAATGGAAAAATTGTAAATGGAAGTGAATACTGATAAATGTAAAACAATGATAATTAACAACAACGTAAAAAAGGAGGAATGAAGAAAGAAATACACATCAAAGGGAAAAACCTGAAAAATGCAATTATAAATATTTTTTATTGCAATCCGTTCCTTTTCGATCTTCCTCATAGTGGAAATATTTTTCTTCCTTCTTACTAATGATGCACTTTGAGCTCCAAATACTAAAATCGGATTTTTAACTTCTTCGTTGTTGCTATTTATCGGTACAGTTAATATGCGATCAACAAAAATTCAAAACACTTTCGGAAATACGGGAATCCTGAGTATCGGTTTATTTCACATTAAAATTTAGTGAAAATTAGAAAAGCTGTTTTAATCAAAAGGTCATTTAGAAATGCAACATGTTCGACTAAAATCACTTTCCCATTTAATTCTCCGCAATGTTATTACTCACATGGTGTCTCAGTAACGCAGAAATCTATTACCACCTTCCACGTTTCTTCCTAGACCGTCTTTTATGAGTCATATTATTTTATAAAATTCGTTTATTACTGGTTACCAAAACGATTAATTTTGTTTCGAAGCGCAGAAAGATTGCACACATAAAAATGTAACCTTGTAAAAAGGAAAAAAGGGTGCAATAAACTTAATAAAATAATAAAAACCAGCAATCGTTCTTACCAATCTAATAATGGCTTTAGGCGTCTTTAATCTTAAAAATAGTAAATAAATAAATAATCAGTCATTAATATTTTTATCAGTTATTTAGAGCAAGAATCGGTTTAAAACGTGAAGTAGGTATATTGTGAACTTATAACAATCACTTTGAAATTTAAACTTAGAAGAGAATAAATCGAATGTTTTTCACGCTAACGATTGCAAAATACTCAAAAACCATGAAAAATTGCAAACAATCAGAATTTTTAGAAAATTTAAACATATTCGAAAATGAAATATGTAAAATCAAAACAGCATTCAAATTTTTCTGATAAACATTTACAGCCAGTTTTGATTACTGATGGTATTAAATTAACGATATTTTTTGAATCGATTCACGTAAAACACGTCCCTTAAAAATTGGAATAGGCTCAACCTCCAAATTGATAAATAACATTAATCTATGTTAATCCTCAATTAAATTTATTAATTTATACCGGGTGGCGAGTTTCAAAACGGAACATAGCAAAATTGTATTGGAAACTAAGTTAGCGTACACTGTTGTTCCCCATTTAAACATATAAAAATGGTAATGGTATCAAGGGATAAACAAAAATAGTGATCATAGGAAGTAGCTAAAATTAACTTGTAAATATTATTTTCAACTAAAATAAATTATTATAAAAATTACAATTTAGAAAAATAGGTATAGCCATGGCTTCTCAGATTTTTCACTGTAAGGAGAAGTCTTCTGGGCGACCAACAAAATTAACAGCCGATACACTGGAATAGATAGACAGCCCGAAAAAAATGTTTAAAAAAATTAGCAGCTTAGACAGGTATTTACTTTCCTTAAGTATTTATAAAAATATGTTGTTACTATAACAAATTTTGAGATTGCCAGTCGGCACGGTTCATACATCTGTAAATACTTCGTTATTATCTCTATAAGATTAGTGTTGTGCAGCAACTGTTGCCACCTGATTTTGCAGGTTGAGTGAGATATTGTGAATGATTTAACGAAAATTTGGCAAATGATAACGACCTTCTGGATTTAACATTTTTCTCTGCTGAAGCATGGTTTCACTATATTAATTCACAAAACTTTCGTATTTGGGGAACTGAAAATCCCCATGAATTTGTTGAAACCACTTTACACCCCCAGAAAATTGGAGTATGGGTTGCTATTTCAAGAAGGCGCATAATAGGGCCTGTGTTTTTACAAAAAACTATTACAGCCGAGAGGTATAGAACCATCATTCTACAAGAACTTGCACAAGCGCATGATGATAAACTACACAATGGTTTTTTCAATAAGATAATGCATCAGCCCATACAGCTAGAGAAGCAATAACATATCGTATATTGAAGAATTTTATGATAATAAAATCATTAGTCAATGTCTTTGGCCCCCAAGGTCGCTGGATTTAACAGCTCCAGATTTTTATTTGTTTGGTCGACTTAAAAATAATGTGTTCAAGAACAGGCTTCATACTCTGGAAGAACTTCAAGAAGTAATACTAAATGAAATTCCGCAAATTTCCATAGACGAACTTTAAAGAGTTTTTGAAAACACGAAAAGAAGAGTTAATGCTTATTTAAATAATGAGAGATAAAATTTTCAACATATGATATGCATATTCAGTTATTATCAATGAAAATACATGTACAGTTTTTTAACTTTATATAATTAAAAACTGAAATTTGGTATATAAGTAATTACGCAGTTGTATTCAATTTTGAATTACTATTGTTTTACTTTAATAGTTAATAAAAAGTAATAATAATTTCTGAATTTAATAATTAATTGTTCTACAGACTTTATTAACTATTTTAATGATTTTTATATTGTGAAACACCAATCATGTATGATTGGTTGCCTATACTACCATCATGAACATTTATGAACGCACTGCATGTGTGTGATAGAGATACGGGATGCTGCCATGGTGATTAAAATTGATGTTAAATTAAATATATGGTGAAAATACATTTTAATATAAAACTACAGGAAGGAGGCTACACAAAACAGACGTGAGACCAAGATGGGTGTTGCATAAGGCCGCTGAATATTTCCGGTATGTCAGTGGCGTACCTTTTAGAATGGATACGGGATATGTAAACCTTTGAATATAAAATATTCAAAGCCGTAAACTGACAAAAAATGTAGTAAAGTATGAACGAACAAAATTACGCAATTGTATTCAATTTTCAATTACTATTGTTTTACTTTAATAGTTAATAAAAAGCAATAATAATTTCTGAATTTAATAATTAATTGTTCTACAGACTTTACTAACTACTTTAATGATTTTTATATTGTGAAACACCAATCGTGTATGATTGGTTGCCTATACTACAATCTTAAACATTTATGAACGCACTGTATGTGCATAATAGAGATGCTGCCATGGTGATTAAAATTGATGTTAAATTAAATATAAGGTAAAAATACATTTGAATATAAAACTACAGGGCTGGAAGGAGGTTACACAAAACAGACGTGAGACCAAGATGGGTGTTGCATAAGGCGGCTGAATATTTCCGGTATGTCAGTGGCGTACCTTTTAGAATGGATTCGGGATATGTAAACCTTTGAATATAAAATATTCAAAGACGTAAACTGACAAAAAATGTAAATGTAAAGTATGAATGAACAAAAATTAAAAGTTGCAAGAAATAAACTATTATAATACTGACGGTTAAAACAGTTTTTGAAATATATGTATCTTTTGCAAAGTTCTAATCTATATAAAATATGTATGTGACGCCTATGATATTCACTCTCCTGACATTGACATTGACATTTAAATTATAACCTCGAATTGACTACCAATGAGTCATACATAGGTGCTCAAAATGGCGACTTATGTCGCACTTTTTGTACCTATAGCTACTAGAGCGCTACACCCATTCCTGTAGTTTTATATTCAAAGGAGAATACCGATTAATATACTTATAATAAAAATTCAAAAATATTTTGAGTGAATTATCAAAATTCGTTGTACATAAATGTTCATCAGAAAATTTGAACGCTGTTTTGATCTTCCATATTTGATTTTTCAAAATGCTTACATTTTTCTGATTATCCTGGTACTTTGAAATTTTCCATGCGTGCTGTAGTTTGGAAAACCCAGTTTTTGAGTATTTTGCGTGGAAAATAGAGAGAAAAATTTTATTTGAGATAAAATCGAAAGATTACGTAACTCAAGCATTAGTATGTATTGTGATGAAGCCAAATATGTAAAAATATTAAAAATACATTTTAAGTACATGAGCGAATAAAATGATGAGCGGTCATTAATCTTAACACCGCACGTGGCAGAGATAGCAACTTGCATTGTTAAGGAATGTTAAGAATGCAGGGTGATGTACGGACAAAATCAAGGTTACACCCGTGCCTTAGTTAAGTCGATATTTTCCCACGATTATTTTAAGAGAAGGGATCAATTTACCGTATATAAGCGTTGGCCGAATCAAAATAGAACTATGGTTTTTGTTCCGGCCATCCCAACAAGCAGCAAATTGGTTCCCTTCAAGATGTCGTGCGATTGAGTATACGTAAGATAAATTTATTTATTAATGTTAAAACTTGTGAAATTTTGTGTGAATCTTCTAAGTCCTTTTTAAGGACTTAGCAGAAATTGATCAGAGTGTTATTTGAACACTTAGAAAATATTCAAGTAAGTTATGAATACAGTCTGGACTTGTAGACTGTTTGTATTGAATTATTTAAACTCATTCGCTGGACTTGGGAAATAGTTACGTTAAATTAATTGTCAGAGTGTTATTTAAACACTTAGGAAATTTCAAGTAACTTATGAAGGTAAATCTGAACTTGTAAAATAACTGTATTAAATTTATTTAAATTCAGTCGCTGAACTTAGAACAAATTCACATTAAATTACTTGCCATAGTGTTACTTAAACACTTATTAAATATTCAAATAAATTCAGTAAATCCGGTTACGGACTTAGCAGAATTTATCCGATTAATTTACTTTGAGTTAAACTTAGAATAATTTTATATTTGTCAAAGCTGGACTTAGTAGAATTTATCAGATTAGTTTACTTTGATTTAGACTTAGCAAAATTCATACCTGTTCACGAATTAATAATAAATTGTATTAGTTTAAGTCGACTATAATTTAAAGTACTTGGGTCACTCCGAACTTGTAGAAATTATATAAAAACGCTAAGTCAATTCTGGACTTAGTTCAATTCTTATATTTCACTGTAAATATTAATGCACATAGTTAAAATAAATGAATGTTAGTTAATTGCGACTTCTTATTCAAATACCTCTCGCAAATTAAGCTAAGCGGATCGACAAGTAACGTAAGGAAACTAAGACTCTACCAAAGTTATTAAAGCTACCCCAATTATTATAGTTGAACCTAGTGCAACACTTAGATAAATACGAACAGAAAACAACACCAAAACCTTACGTTACATATGCTGGAGGCACCGGCTCGTTTTCGGCTTGATTTTCATAGTTAGTATAATTTTAACGTTGCCTTCGATTCATTTCGGATGTTTTAGTGACTTTAAAAAAAATTTTTTTTCCCGAATAATTTTTAATTAAGTTTTAGATAATGGAATTATATTAGGTACGTTTTGATTTCGTGTATGTTTTTACACTTATAGTATAATTTTACAGCGGTTACGCCGTATTTAGTAATTAATATTCTTGAATTTAAAATTTGCACCGACCGCAGAAACGTTTATGTGTTTATGTTGTGTTTAGTCGTCTCATATTACTGAAGTTCAAGGAATAACTTAGTTTAAAAAGTTTTTTTCATATAAGCACAATAGATAGACTTGCTTTAGTAAATACCAAGAAACAGATTTAGGTTAAACATTCAAAGTAGTAAAAGAAATACAAGTCCAGCGCCAAATACTGTAATTTCAAACAGATTATGAAACAGTTACAAGTCTAGTTATTTACTTTAATCTTATTTTTTGTAGCACTAAATTACCCAAATTTTTTTTACAATTCAGTTTCAGCAAATCCTTCTTAAATACCTTCCGATAAACCTCGTTATTCTGGTTCTGATATTAGGTCCCAACCAATTGTTTGACGCCAATTACGTCTTTCTTTAGTTCCATACCTGAAAACACAATTTTATATCAGTCTGCTTTTCTGGAACCTCAGTTTAAATTACGACAAAAAAGACAAGATGAACACGACGATAGAAATATATATCGTTCTGAAAGTTTAAATATGTGCCACAATTTAAATGAGTAAAATGAAAGAAATCAGTGATCCATGTCAATCAGATCTGCCTAGCAGATATCAAAACTTACAAAATAGAGAACCATCTCTTTTATATGAAAATTGTCCTTTGATGGCCACAAATAACCATCATTCTTCACAGCATCAGTTTACCAAAATAACCAAGTCCAAGTTATTTCATTTTTTCAATTCTAATAAGAGGACAAAATCCATGGCTAGCACTGTAGTTCCTCGAACCTTTTCTGCATTTATTGACGGATCTTCAACTAGAGTTCCATTTCTGAAAATATAATTTTTAATCAGTCAAAATAATTAAAGTACATAAAAATCTTAAAATAATTTTTTTTTTATTATGCTTCCAGAATATTGTTACTTGCCAAAAAAATATTCAAATTTTGATTGTAATTGTTTTAATCTTAGCATTTATGAAATTAAGGTCAAAATAAATTGAAAATTCGTCGTAAAGATGGGCTCCTGTTAATTGATAACCAATATATTGATAATAATTGTAGTCGTTTTCCGATAATTATTAATAGAGACTGTACAATTTCCGTTTAAATTCCCAATCGTGCAAAGATTTTCGTCTTTACGGTGGCCGAGGATTATTTTATCCTAAATTTTCAATCCTTTTCGGCTTCTGTCATAATTTCAATGTAGTTAATAAGGTGTAATTTCACAGACCAGACAGTAACATTGTCAGTAGTTATTCTTTTACCAATTTCCGTTCAAAGTATAAGGGACCTAATCACTGTAAGAAATAACGAAGAAAGAACAACAAGAAAAAACAAAGAAAGAGTGAAAAAGAAATAACTGTTTTATTAGAAAGGAAGAAGGAAACATAATTAATTTTCTGAAATATTAAGAAAGGGGACCTAAGGAATATTAAGTCAAAAAGAAGGAAAGGAAGGAAGAAAGAAACGTAATTAATTTTTGAAATGCAAAGAAAGGCGAATAAATGTTTAAGCCAACTTTGAGACGATATCTTTCTTTTATATACTGCTCGATGGCCGCGGATAACCATCGATCTTTACATCATAGTAAATTGAGTCGCAGGAGGAGTTTAATTTCTCTGAAATTCAATATGGTGTAATCTGCCAAATTACACAGTGTTAGTCTTCGTACTAGCATCGCTTTCAGCAGAGGGGGAAGGCTTTAAGAATTTCCAACAAAATTTTTCGCTATTCAATGCATATATAAATGATACTCAAGTTAAAAAGTCGTGGGCTGGCAGTCCAAGTTTAGCGTGATTAGACGTAATCCGTTGAAATTGAGCAGCCATTCTAACTGCTTCGGTGATTTTTATATAGTTTGTTTTCTTGCAAAAAACATACCAGTCAAATTAATTTTTAAATTGTATTATTACTTCAGGGTGGAAGTAGAGATCATTTAACCTCGGAATACCTTTGTTCAGAGAAAGGGTAAGGTATGAATTGTGAATAACCTTGTACTATTTTTAATCGATAAAATGGACTTGGTGAAAAAAAATTTTTTTTAATTGATGTTGATTTTCTTGAAATTTTTTCCATCGGCTTCTGTTGCCCAGTAACGCCCCTTTGACTCATTGGGATCGCAAAAAGCAACCGTATTAGAAGCGTGTTGGAAGAAGAGGGAGGTAGTTCTTTTTGTGGGTCAAAGCTTGGGTAAGGATCTAAAACAACCGATTATGACATTCCCGGATTTGACAAAACAAACATTAAAAACCGCCCGTAAAAGGAAGAGGGATAAATCCACGTGGTAATCAGTTTTATTATGAAGAATAATGGGTCATAGTGAGCATTTTAAATAGATATGAAGGTAGTTTCAATAAAAGTAAAAATTTGAATATGGATAAATAATTGTGATTTTGAATAAGCTCAAGTGGAATAAGATGAGGAAGTTTTAGTAAATGCTGTTTATATTATGACAATGATGATGAAAAATAATGGGCCACATTGAGTGTTTTAAGGCATTGTTACGAGAAATAAGAATTGAAAGTATAGATAAATTTGGTTTACACGTAATTTTGAGTTAGCTTGATTAAATCATTAAGTGGCAAGGATGATACCATGTGGACGGTTTTAGTAAATGTTTATAGCAAAGTTCAAAGTGACAGTAATACTGAGGAAGTGGACGAGAAATAAGTTTTGGATAGAAAGTATTGAAATGAGAATCTCCCCATGACGGAAGGATTGTAATAGCTTGGCCCGTTCCGATTACAATCAGGCAGAATCGATTCATACCGACTGGATTAGATACATCTGTATGGTATTGTCTGCAGGGTAATACACAAGTACTGCCTACAATGGGATACGCAATGTATTGGCATCCCCAGTGGGGATGAAATAATAAGGAATTCGCCAAAAAGGATGCCACCTTGTTTGGTAAGAGCACATGGTTCAACCGGGCCGGGTATATTGCATAAATATAAAGTGGCATAAGTAAAAAGTATTAGCCCGAGGGGGAGGATAGTCCTGCACACCAAATTTTTTTTGGTAGACATGCAATATATTAGTAACCATAGTGTTGGTCGACTGGAATGTTGCAGGGTTGAGAAAAAACGTGAGTGGCCAATCACATTTTTGATATTCGGCAGCGTTCGAAACGACCGGACGAACCAATTTGGGGGATATGGGCGCGCAAAGATTATGAAATTAGTGAGGGACAGTGAACGGGATGATTAAAATTACCAATTGGTCGTCATACAGTCGAGTAATGAATCGATTAATAAATAAAAGGAAACGATCTTTGAATCGATAAAGGAATAGACAATAAGGAATCGATCAGTGGATTAGAAAAGAAATCGACCAAAGAATACAAAAATGGACGTAACAGAATTTCAAATAAAAGATGTTTCGATCAAAAAAAACCGATTTATGACATTAAAGAAATTTTTTTTGAGCAGCAATTAAACAATTGTCAATTCTGAGTATAATCAGAGCTGAACAATTAGCTAAAATTGTAACTAGTAAATGCTTATTCAAAGCAATCATAACAAAGATACCGATAGCCGCTCGGGTGGAGTACATATAAAGTAAATTGAAAACGGCAGACGAATGTAAACGATTCACACGAATGCAAAAATGTTAAAAAATTAAATTTCATGTCATTGCTTCCGACTTTAAGAGTCATCCTAAAAGTCGATAAACAAAAATCTGGATTTAAATCATAATAACGAAAAATGTACTTAACAAAATTACTATTATAGAAAAGCAGCAAAATTTGCAATGAATCAAAAGTTGACAATTCGATATTTACGTAGGTATAAACGTGTTAAAGCCGGGACTACACTTGTAAAATCAGAGCATTCAAATTACTTAAAAAACCTGATGGGCAAAATACGGACGTCAAACATTTCTTGAAAACGTTATACCGAATGTTAATTTACAAAGTCAAAATTTTTTTAGTCATTGGACGAAACAAATATGAAGGTTTTCGATTTAAAACTAAATAAAAAATTATATGTATAGTTAGAAACTTACGTGAAAATTAAGTTCCATCGACGATATCCAAGACATGTTCCGTTAAGATGCTTATTAGATGAGTTGAGGCTAATTAAATTTGGAGTAGGTCAACGTTCCTAGGGTTTTTCCTTTGGCAAGAATATTATCCAAATTAATTGTTAATGTTGCAATAAAATAGTGTTTTATAAAATGGAATTTCAAATTATAGATAAAGAAAAAGGAAATTATATCAACCCTGAACAGGTTAAATCAGAGTTCACAAATTTAACTAAAACAGAATTATTTGGAAACCGTAATTGACGGCAAAAAACTAACAACTTTAGTTTGGTGGTACACAATAAATAATTATCTATTTCGATAAGTAAATTTCAGGTTCACGTTAGGAATTACAAAACTGAAATTTTAATAAACAATGGCGATGACCGACCGCATATATACAAGAAGCAAGAAATGAAATAGTATACCGCGTGGTAAGAACGTCAACTTGCAGAACGTTCAAAGAAAATTCTCGTAAATACAGATTTAAAATTTATTCAGAAATACATGCCTTGTAAATATTAAATTTTGTTGTTCAAATTTTAAAGTAAAACGGAAAAATTAGATGTGTGAAAGTTATGGCTTTGAAGTATATTGACCGTAATAATCGTTTACTTTGCAATAAAAACATTGGTTTTACAAAATGGAATTTTCAATGATGTACAAAGAAAACGCTAATAATAATAACTCCGAGCAGGTAAATTTAAGATCGGTTACGGTGGTTCGAAGCAAAATCAAAAACTGAAAACTTTAAAAGAGAAATTGTGCGACCAAGGAAACGAAATACGTCTGTATATTTTTTTTATATGAATTATGTCGAAAATTTGAACCAAAGATTCCACAATACCCGGATATGACTAACCTGATTTTGACAAAGAAGTTTTACAATAATTGTAAAAGAACGAAACGAAAAACGAATTTTAATTTACTTAAGGTTTCAATTCAATAAAACAAAATTGTTAGCAAAACGTAGCTTATCGCAGAAAAAACACCACCACAAGGAATGTGGCCGTGAACACACGTGTAGCAGAAGTCTGCAGGGTAATTTGACACTGCAGATAAGAGCACGAACTTGAAGTACATTCTTTTAATAATCGTAATGCACTAAATTTTAAAATTAATTTTATTAAAACGCATTTTTAAATTGAAAATTTGATTGTTAAAAGAATGTTTCAGATTTAATTATGACTAAACTGGTTGTAAGTTTGCAATATTTGTGTCATTGGCTTAACGAAAATTTGAAAATGCTTCATAAAGGAAGAAAATAAAATTTCAGCATAAATTACTGCTTTCGTTTTACCAACACATTTGAAAATACTAAAATAAATGAATTTGGGAGAGCAAGAGATTTATCGCTCAAGTTTCAGTTTATCGAAAAGAAACAGTAATTAAAACATTAATACGGCAAAAGTCAATTAAACTAAACTGAAACCATTTTATTTCACGATTTCGAAATTTGGGATTCAGGAGAAATCTATCTTTGTACTTATTAGCTTTATTTATTGTAAGCTTGAGTCCAAAATTTCCTAATTATAGACAACTAGGTAAGTCATTTCAACTTACTTAATTGTAATAAACAACGATAATAAATTTTATTTAGCTTTAGTAACAATTTTGTATACGTTTAGAATAGGTAGCTATTTTTAACCAAAAATTTTTCTTTCATGTTTCATAGAAATACTTCAGATTGTAATACGTACTTACTTTAAAAAATGCAATTTTCGAGGAATATCCATTATCACTGGCCACAAAACGAACACGTAAAAGATGTTACACGAACGAGACACTGTCGGCGAAATGCAGATAAACAATTATTACCGCACAGGTTGCACTTTACTAATGCGGATGGATACATACAGCGTACGGATACATACAGCGTGGTCCGCAAAGACGGAAGAACTGTAATTGCTATAACTATACCAATTTCCAATAATGATGGAGAAATAACTATATCAATTAGAACCGAAGGATGTTGAACTTAATTTACCCAAAAATTTTTTTGAGGAAGAGAAATTTGCCATGTTATGAGACACCTGTGAACACAGAACGGTAGTAAGGCCGGTTGTGATTTTCGGAAGTGAGACGTGGACATTACCGAAGGACAAAAAGAATAAGTTGCTGGTATGGAAGAAAAAATGCTGAGAAAAATATATGGAGGAATCCAGGAGGTGGATGACACATGGAGGAAGCATACTAACATTGAACTAATGAATATCTGTCAAACCCCGGACTTAGTTACTACGGTCAAACAGAACAGGCTGAGATGGTTGGAGCATGTAGTGAGATCAGACGAGAGAGGATTACTAAAGACAACTCTTAGGACCGAGCCAGAAGGAAGAAGGAGGAGAGGGCGGCCAAGAGGTAGCTGGAACCAGGAAGTACAACAGGATCTGCAGGAAATGGGTATAACAGACTGGGATAATACTGGAGAGACAGAAAAGAATGGAGAGGAAGAATACAAGCCATGGGCATACAGGCCTACAAACAGTGCTGATATACATACATATATGAGACACCTGCCACTCGAATTACCAATCGATCATTCGGATTCATCAGGGCATTTCCTTCTGTTACCGTACTACGATGGTTGGGACGAGACTACAAGGGGTTAGCTACTTACCATGCCGACACCAGTTTGAGCTTGGCTTCATTCTAAATTTCTCGCAAATTGGTATCAAAGACATTACATTTATTGCTGAATTCGTATCCACAGATGAAAGATGAAATACAATATGGACGTCGTGCAAAATAACCAGTTCCTAAGGTCACCAGCAAGAAAATTCCATTTCCGAGATGAAAATGCATTTTTAAGGGTAACACGTACTTAGAGAAAGAAAAACAATGTCACTCTTCAACCTAATTTTGTATTATTTAATTCTTTTTGGTTAACTAGGACTAGTTTATCTTTTTAGTTATTTGTAAATTAGCATGATCCATGGCCATATTTAGAAGGGAGGACGTTAACTGTACCCCTTATAGCGATTTGTACCGTAAAGTAAAAACACAAAGGAAAACCTAACCGCGAGGAGGACTTAATGTCTTCGCAAATACGTTCACTATATACAGGGTGGATCCTTTGTAATGTACCATGCTAAAGTTACTTTTAGTTTAGAAACTGGGGAAAAAACTCTCCACTAACGTGACCGTTTGTCATGTAAGCTCTTTCAAAATTTTTAAGCTTGGGGACAAGCTTCCGCGAAGGGCGAGGTAGTGTGATGAAGCCAAATATGTAAAAATATTAAAAATACATTTTAAGTACATGAGCGAATAAAATGATGAGCGGTCATTAATCTTAACACCGCACGTGGCAGAGATAGCAACTTGCATTGTTAAGGAATGTTAAGAATGCAGGGTGATGTACGGACAAAATCAAGGTTACACCCGTGCCTTAGTTAAGTCGATATTTTCCCACGATTATTTTAAGAGAAGGGATCAATTTACCGTATATAAGCGTTGGCCGAATCAAAATAGAACTATGGTTTTTGTTCCGGCCATCCCAACAAGCAGCAAATTGGTTCCCTTCAAGATGTCGTGCGATTGAGTATACGTAAGATAAATTTATTTATTAATGTTAAAACTTGTGAAATTTTGTGTGAATCTTCTAAGTCCTTTTTAAGGACTTAGCAGAAATTGATCAGAGTGTTATTTGAACACTTAGAAAATATTCAAGTAAGTTATGAATACAGTCTGGACTTGTAGACTGTTTGTATTGAATTATTTAAACTCATTCGCTGGACTTGGGAAATAGTTACGTTAAATTAATTGTCAGAGTGTTATTTAAACACTTAGGAAATTTCAAGTAACTTATGAAGGTAAATCTGAACTTGTAAAATAACTGTATTAAATTTATTTAAATTCAGTCGCTGAACTTAGAACAAATTCACATTAAATTACTTGCCATAGTGTTACTTAAACACTTATTAAATATTCAAATAAATTCAGTAAATCCGGTTACGGACTTAGCAGAATTTATCCGATTAATTTACTTTGAGTTAAACTTAGAATAATTTTATATTTGTCAAAGCTGGACTTAGTAGAATTTATCAGATTAGTTTACTTTGATTTAGACTTAGCAAAATTCATACCTGTTCACGAATTAATAATAAATTGTATTAGTTTAAGTCGACTATAATTTAAAGTACTTGGGTCACTCCGAACTTGTAGAAATTATATAAAAACGCTAAGTCAATTCTGGACTTAGTTCAATTCTTATATTTCACTGTAAATATTAATGCACATAGTTAAAATAAATGAATGTTAGTTAATTGCGACTTCTTATTCAAATACCTCTCGCAAATTAAGCTAAGCGGATCGACAAGTAACGTAAGGAAACTAAGACTCTACCAAAGTTATTAAAGCTACCCCAATTATTATAGTTGAACCTAGTGCAACACTTAGATAAATACGAACAGAAAACAACACCAAAACCTTACGTTACAGTATTATTTATTTTCTTCGAAATACAATTTTCAAAGTGATTGCTGTAAGTTCAATTATACTTGAAATCCTAAACTAATTTTTCGTCTAAATAACTGATAAAAATATTAATGGCCGATTATTATTTATTTATTTACGTAGATCGTCTCTAAGTTAACGACATTAAAAGTACCTATAGCCATTATTAGATTGGTAAGTACGTCTGCTAGTTAATCATGTTTTTATTATTTGTTTAAGTTTATTGCACCCTTTTTACCTTTTTGTATTTTTTATGTGTGCAATCTTTAATATTAAATCCGAGTGTTTACGATAAAGTCGTTTTAGTAGCCAGTAATTTTATGAAAAAATATGACTCATAAAAACGGCCTAGGAAGAAACGTGGAAGATAGCAGGGCAATAATACTTAGATTCCAAAGTTACTGAGGCACCATTTGCGAAAAATAAAATTTTTAAATATTAAATACAAAAGTGATATTAGTATCTCTGCTCGTATTTTTAAATAACACTTTTAGATTACGTCATAAGTTTTTGCAAACGTTGGTTAAATATTTTAATATCAGTATAAGGATTAAAGCAGCTTTTCGAGCTTTTACTGTCCCAATCACTAAATTTCAATGTGAAACAAAACGATATTGAGGATGCACGTGTTTCACGCTTTTCCGAAAGAATAATCATATTGAAAGTTTGTTGATCGCGTGTTGACTATACACTATACAGAGAATAACAGAAACGAAAAGGTTTTTAGTATAGTAAATTACTTCAAAAGTTAGCATACTTAAAAAGATTAGCACTTCTACTAAATTGATAAAGCAATTATAAATCGTTGTTTTTTTTTAATTTCGCACTTATAGAGAGCCAAACATATAACCTTGCAAATGAGATGTGGAACTATAAAGTTTTGACTATTTTAATCCCAATGTAATAATAGTATATTATATACGACGCTATAATGAATGCTATTATTACCGAGGATAATGTTTGCAACACGAGCGAGCGAGCGAGCGAGTTTTGCAATTATCCGAGGTAATAGTAGCCATTATAGCGAGTCGTATACTATACTTTGTCCACGAACACAAATACGAAGAATTTTTAATTAAAATTTAAATAACAACGCTACTAAAACCATGTGGTAGGACTATATTAAACGAAGTGGTAGGATTAGAAACATAACCTATTTCCTTAATTTTATACCATGGACAATGATGTTACCATGACACGGTGAATGGGTGAATAATGATTATTCACTGCTGGCAGTGTATAATGGATAGCATTATGTTTGACCAAACACATGAATAATTGACAGATTATTGACTAGTCGTGGACAAATTATATTACAACTTAAAATATCATTTTAATTAAAGCCTATGTTTTTAATAAGTCTAACGGTGTGCACCTTTTGACAATAAAAAAGTTATTGACTGATATCGAGCATGTAATGCTAACAAAAATGATTATCTTCTTTTGTTAGTTTTCATAAAAGTTTCGTTCATTTAATGGAATGACCTTTTCAATTCACCAAACTGCTTTATCTAAACTATTTATTGGTTTATCTTCAATTAAAGTGGCAAGTTGTTTAATTTTATTTTTGAATAAAGTTTTAATAATAATATATAGAATTGTTGTTACATTAGAAAGTGGTAATTTTATTGAACCTACCTAATTTTATACCGGGTGTCCTATTTCTTGAACGTTGTATGGGTTTGTTAGTTGTAAAGATAGACAAATATTATAGTTAAATAGGCAAAGCAGTGCAGTTTTTTTATGGGTAATTCAAACCACAAACCATATCCGTTTCAAATTTTTACGATTTTTAAAATTTGCACGTTTTCAATAGTACAACATACCACCCTTGCTTGTGTAGCAAATGTGAAAGGTAAAAATGTCGGCAATCGTCACAAATGACATTCGGAGAATGTATATTCAATTTTAAATGACAAATATTTTATAGAAAAATGGTTAGCTTTAAAGAGGAAATGTAAAAAGATAATCATTTAAAACCAACATTAAAATTATTAGAATTTATTAACGAAATACTTAGGTACAGTTTTTACATTAAAGAAAAGAGAATTCTTGTTAATTATTCGCAACGGTTTTATTTTTATACATAAATTTAAAATAAAAACCAACAAACGCACATATAGCTTTATACAAAAGATATAAAATGAACGATGCGATAACTAAAACTACTGTTATGATATCTAATAAATAATATTGATAAAGAGGAATGTCCCCAGCTGGATTTCGTAAATGTTTAGTGCCTTTGTGTCGAATGACGTATTCTATCCACCAAACTGCTTTATCCAAACCATTCATTGGTTCATCTTCGATTAAAGTTGCGAGTTCTTTGATTTTTCTTTTATATCTGCAAAGAAAATATCCGAGAGGAATTTTAAATTCAAATATTTAATATAAATCGAATTTATGATAGCTATTAATTAAATTTCTCTCTCACAAGGACCGGCCACTATGGGAGAGTAGACCAAAAGTCCCTCACTATATGAAGTGAGTAGATTGGAAAGGGTGCAAGAATAAGGGAAAAAGAAGGGGGGCTTTGCCCTACATAGGGATGTTCAGGCTAATAATAATCTTACAGTGTTTTTCTTTTGCTTTTCCTCTTTTGTCAATTGCGTTTCCCTGTTTAGCAAATGACTTTCCAGATTATGAAATGTCAAAGTTATGTTGCAAATGACATTCCCTATTTGTCAAATCTCTTTCCGTTTTTAGATAATGCTTTTCCCACTTTTTTTAAAAAGTAGGTATGTAATAAAAAAAAAACTGGGAAAAGCATTATCTAAAAACGGAAAGAGGAATACACCTCGGTGGTTTGCCATTGCCTTCCGAGGGAAGCGGCCGGGTATTTTCGGTGTATATGTGACCATGGGAATCGAACCCGAGCAATCTCAGTGGTCAGATGCACGCTGATCCAACTGAGCCACGACCGCCTTCTAAATCATAATAATAATTAATTAAATTAATGTAAGAAAATTGAAGTGATAGAAACGATACGCTAGGAATCTAGGAAATATTTATATGTCTGGGAGTTTTAATTTTTGGTAATATACCGGGTGTTCAGCGAGGAATGGGACAGCGCGATATCTCGGGAACGAATGCAAATTTTTCAAAATTTTAAAATCTGCATTCGTTCCCGAGATATCGCGCTGTCCCATTCTTCACTGGGTATACTGCGAATTCATGAAAACGTATAGTACCATAAAACATTGTAGTCAATTTGTTAAAGAGCACTCATACTTACACGAGCTCTGAACCTAATCAGTTTATCTCCGTTTTGAATCACTTAGAGTACAGCAATACACTTTAATCTAAAGATTAGGCTAATACTTAGACGTACATAAGTAGCTATTGATAGTTTTTCCATTAAAGATGAAGGGAACTTAATTGCGTTTTTCTATTTTAACAACTTGTGAACAAAATCCTTTAAAAATTCTTACAAAAATAATCTTAGGTTTTTTACCTTGAATTATTAATAACTTCCTCAAGAGCTTCACTAAAGGTTCTTTTATCAAAATCATCGATGTCTAATTTTCTTCCAATTCCAAACTTAACCACATTTTCAGAGATAAGAAACTGGTCGAATTGAATGGGCATGGTTAACACAGGAACTTGGGCCATAATTGCTTCTTCTATTGACTGAGGCCCTCCTTGTGTAACGAAGGCTTTAACATTTGGGTGGTTAAGGACTTGTATTTGGGGCACCCATTTGGCTAACTTAACATTATTAGGCTTGTTTGGGAAAAAGTCGGTTTCCCATTTCCACAGAACCTTTTGAGGAAGTTTCGAGAATACTTCTTTCATTAAATTTAATTTATCGGACGCAATCGTTTTGGATTTGATCATGGAACCCAGACTAAAATATACTGCACCTTCTTTTGCGGAATCCAGAAACTTCTGTAGGTCCTACGGAACTAACAAATTAAAGGTTGTAGGAGATGCAGTTACATACTTACTGGAGATATAGTTTGATTGTTACCTAATCGCGGAACCTTTCCCAATTCTATAGCAGTAGGCACATTTGGACGAATTCCGTTAAGTAAAGGATGCGTGGCAGTGAGTAGAAGGCTGACGTTATTTTCTAGTTCGTATAAATTTGCAATATTTTCACGAAAATATTTTCTTGCTTTCATATTTGCAAAGGGCATCATCACAAGCCTGTTCAAACTTCGAAATACTACATTGTGTAGAAAACTGTTCAAACGCTGAAGAAAAGTGAGATTACTTGCGTATCCTAACACTGCATCAGGTGCTATAATAGGATGGCTTGGATTCCCTACTGAATAATGATTGTTAATTTCAGCAAAGTGAGACAAAATCGCTATGTTAGGACAATTAAATCGCCCCCCAAACGCGTACATTAATGGATTGGTGGGTTCAACTAATACAAGATCAAAATGTTCAGTTTCATTATTTATTAAACTTTTAACATCTGGATGTTCCAGCTGAGCTTGCAATAATAAATACAGTCCAATAGGTCGCAACGCTGACATTTGCCAAGCGTTCAGCCTGCTCCCTTCGAAATAAGATTTTCCCATCTCTTGAAGGAGCTCGTGCGAAAAACTAACATCGATTTCTTCCAAATTAGTTAAAGAGGGATCCCTCATGGGATTCGGTGTGATTACGGTTACTTCATGATTCCTCGAAGATAATTCTTTTATTATTGGGTGATATATCACATGATGACTTGCTGATGGTACTGAAAATACCGCTAATATTTTGGCCCCACGCACGGCACTTAGACACAAAACAAGTAAACTTAGAAGCAACATTTTGGGTACCCAAATGTTCTAATACGGTTTATACCTAACTATGTTGCCGTGATAATGCACTCCAACTGATTATTTTTTATCCGCGTGTGCGTTGTCTGATTCTTAACTAGCTAATGATGACATGTTTATTGTTTTTGTTAGATTAACAAGTGGTAGATTTTAACTGAATTGTTTTACTTTTATAAATCACCGTTGTTGCAAAAAATACATAATTTTTATACTCGTAGAATGCAAAATGTTTATTATAAAAAAAAATACCTTTTTAATTTCAATTTCTTTTCACTACGAAACGTTTGTAAAAAACTAATAAATAGCCAACAATTTGGTTAATTACAAATTTACAATTAATTACTACATACTTAAACTAATAATGACAAATATTTCCAAAGAGATACATGAGGGGCTAATTAATCGAATCTGGATGAGAGATCTAGTGGATCAAATCCTTTTAGTCTGGATATGTTCGGCCTCACCAGCAGGTTCTTCGCCAGGTTATTCTTGTGCACTTTTTTGCTGAAGGTTTTTATTTCTTCTCTGACGGACGGCAAATCGATATCTTGCTGTATTAACAAATTGGAAACGTACCATGGTGCGTTAGTGATTGCTTTTAGAACTTTATTTTGAAATCTTTCTAAGATCACCTTTTATACTGTGCTAATATCTACAGGTTGGAACTAGTAGCCAACCCCCAGAGCTGGATACCTTGCGTCTTCTTCTTCTTCGCTTCAGGTAGTATGCATTTGCCTGCTACGGTGCCCATCCCTCTCTTGGCCTGTCTACGCTTTTTCTTCCTTTACATTTCCAATTATATATTTTAACTTGTAGGCGGTCTTCATCCATTTTGCCTAGGTGTTCTTTCCATTTATTCCTTTGCTCCTTAATTCTTTCGTTCAAGTTAAATATGTTTAATTCATTCCGGATATCTTCATTTCTTATTCTGTCTATTCTTGAGCAACCCTTTACCTTCCTTAAAAACTTCATTTCTTGTGTCTGTATACGTTGTTCTTCTCTTTTTGTTGTTACCCATGTTTCGCTTCCATAACTGATTGTTGGTACGGCAATTGTCTTGTATAATTTTAATTGGGCGTCTTTCCTAGTTTTGTTTTTGAGGGTTTTATTTATTGTTCCGCATATCTTGGAGAATCTATTTACTTTTAATTCTACGTCATTGCTGTAATCGTATGATATGTTACATCCAAGGTATCTGAAGTTATTCAGCTGTTCTAATGTTGAGTTATTTAGGACTATCTTTGTTCGAATAGGGTATATTCAGAGAATGCCATGACTTTCGTTTTCTTCAAGGATATTGTCATATCAAATCCATTGCTTATCTGTTGTAGCAAGTAGATTCCTCTCTGTAAATCGTCTTCTTCTTTGGCGATCAAAACCAGGTCGTCAGCGTATAGCAGTGAATTGAGTAGCGTGTTTTTGTCAATCCCAATTCCTTTTTTGTATTGTGTTTTCCATATTTCCATAATTTTATCCATATATATGTTAAATAAAGTTGGAGATAGACAACAACCTTGTCATACTCCTTTATTTATATAACGTTTTCTGTAATCTTGCCGCTCACATCTATTTTTATGTTGGTGTCTTTATATAGACTCCGAATTGCTTTTATTAAGTGTTTCGGGTATCCCTTTTCGATCATGATTTCCCATAGTAAATTTCTGTCAAGGTTGTCGAAAGCCTTTTCGAAGTCTATAAAAGCTAAATGGGTTTCTGTGTTAAATTCTCTATATTTTTCAAAAATTTGTTGTATAATGAATACTCCATCTATTATCCTTACGTCCAAATAGGTTTTATTGTGCATTTATAAAATGGAAGTTTGTTTTCAGTTATTAGTTGGGAATTGCTGCCAAATAACCAGTACAGTTGTTGTCGAAATTGTATTTCTAGTTGTATCGTTTTCTTCCAGATGTGTTTTCCACGTAAGCAGCCTGTCTACCAGGTGTCTTACATGTAGTTACCTTTGAAATTTGTTTTCCTGTAAACTTTTATATGCCACTACATTGTCTACATTTTGTCAAACCATACTAGGTGTATTTCATTTTATGACACTTTGTAGATGTACTCCTATTTCAAGATATTTAACACTATCTAATTGGGGAATCTGATTGGCGTTTAAGTTAGCTGGGGCAGAGTAAATGTAACATGAATGGATTTATTTTCATTCACACTTATGCGCCAGATCTTTAACCAGTTTTCTATTTTCTTTAGATTTCTTTGGAGAATTTGTGATGCTGTGCGAAGCTAACGCGATCGTGACATCGGTGTAAGTTGCCTTGTTGAGGGAAGGTCTACAGTATACAATGCATATAGCATAGATCCAAGTGCACTGCCTTGCGGGACCCCTGATCGAATTGGATGGAGCGGTGTCAGTTCTTGCTGATGTTTGACCCGAAATTATCTCGTCTAAGTACGATTTTAAGATTTTATAGAAAGCTACAGAACAGAATTATTTTAACTGTAGATCGTGACTGATTCTCGTGATAATCCTGTGAACTTGTTCGATGGTAGCGTGTCCTTCTCTGAACCCAAACTGATGATAAGGTATAAGATTTTTTTGAAATAGTTTCTCGAAAACTTTGGCGATGACTCGAAGGAGACTGAAAGGTCTCTATGTCATGTAGTTTTCTCCGGATTATTTCCAGGTTTTGGGATTAAAATTATTTGTACTATTTTCCGTTGTTATGGGAGGGAGCCTAACCTAAGAATATCATCAAATTAATATACTCGGATATGTGATATCTTGAGACCTTTTTCCATTAGTTCTTTCAGAGAATTGGCAGTGATTAGATCGTCTCCAGGGGCTTCTTTAATTTCAGGCTTTCTGTAATTGATTCAATTTCTATAACCTTGATGATGTGTGTTGACTTGGCATCCCCTTCAACAATTTTTTTCTTTCTGGGGAAAGGGTCAAAAAACTTATGTTTTATTATTAAAATTTGTTAATGAAATACTACAGTTTTTCATTTTTGTTAATTATTAATCTTTTTATTTCTATACATAAATTTAAGATAAAAGCCAATAGACATACTTAAAGTTTTATACAATAGATATGAAACGAACGAAACGATAACTAAAACTACTGTTATAATATCTAATAAATAATATTGATAAAGAGGAATGTCCTCAGCTGGATTTCGTAGATGTTTGGTGCCTTTGTGCCGAATGACGTATTCTATCCACCAAACTGCTTTATCCAACCCATTCATTGGTTCATCTTCGATTAAAGTTGCTAGTTCTTTGATTTTTCTCTTATATCTACAAGGAAAACATCTGAGATAAAATCAAGTGTTTAAAATAAACCGAATTTGTGATTACTAATTACAATTTATTAATATAAGAAAATCGAACTGATAGAAACAATACGCTATGAAACAGTTGTATATTTATTTATTGTAATTTTCTGATACGAATTTATGAAATCTTTTAGGACAATACATAAATTATTGCCAATTTGTTAAAGTACACTTATACTTAAACGAGCTCTGCACTAATCGGTTTATCGCCGTTATGAATCACTTTTATAGTTAGCAACATACATATGAAGTACTTATTAATAGGTTTTCTGTTATTGAAGATAAAGGGAACGCAGAACAATAGCTTGTTTTAAGGACCTTTGAACTATTTAAGTGTCTTCAAAAAAACTTAAAATTTAGATTTTTTACCTAGAATTATTAATAACATCCTTAAGAGCTTCGCTGAAGGTCCTTCTAACCATATCATCGATATCTAATTTTCTTCCAATTCCTAATTTCACCGCTTTTTCTGAGATGAGAAACTGATCAAACTGCAATGGAATTGTTATTATAGGAACATGCGCAGCAATTGCTTCTTCTACAGATTGGGGTCCTCCTTGTGTAACGAAAGCTTTAACGTTTGGGTGATTAAGAACATGCTCTTGAGGCACCCATTTGGTTAACTTAACGTTCTTAGGCTTGTTGGGAAAAAAGTCGGTTTCCCATTTCCACAAAACCTTTTGAGGAAGTTTCGAGAATACTTCCTTAATCAGATCTAATTTATCAGATGCGATTGTTGTCGATTTGATCATTGAGCCTAAGCTGAAATACACTACGCCTTCTTTTGCATTATCCAGAAATTCCTGTACATCCTGTTTAGGGTAAGATGTGATAAATTAAAGTGAACAGCGTATTGTATAATTACTTACCGGAGACATAGTGTGGTTGTTGTTTAATCGTGGAACTTTTCCCAGTTCTATAGCAATAGGCACATTGGGGCGAATTCCATTAAGTAAAGGATGAGTGGCGGTAAGCAGGAGGCTTACATTTCGTTCAAGTTCGTATAAATCTGCTATACCTTCACCAAAATATTTTTTAGAGATAGCATTTGTTAGGGGCATTACTATAAATCTATTAAGACTTCGGAATACCAAAGCGTGCAGAAAACTGTTCAAACGTTGAAGGAAAGTGAGATTATCAGCATATCCTAGTAAGGCATCAGGTATTGCAACAGGATGGCTCGGATTACCAACCGAAGAGTGAACATTAATACTAGCAAAATGAGAAAGAATCTGTATTACAGGACAATTAAACCTCCCTCCAAATGCGTATAATAGTGGATGTGTAGGTTCCACCAAAACCACATCAAAGCTATCCGTCCTGTTGTTTATTAAATCCAAAACAGGAGGATATTCTAACTGAACTTGTAATAACAAAAAAAGTCCTAATGGATCAAAAAGTGAAAATAACCAAGGATTCATTTTACTCCCTTCGAAATAAATTTTTCCCATCTCATAAAACATTGTGTGCGAGAAACTGATGTCGATTTCTTTGACATTTACCAAAGATGGGTCCCTCATTGGATTTGGCGTAATAACAGTTAACTCATGACCTTTTAGAGCCAATTCCTTTATTATTGGATGGAACAGAATATGGTGGCTTGCAGATGGTACTGAAAATATCGCTAAGATTTTGGATGCATTAGCTATACTTGCTGCACTTAAACACAGTACGATCACATTTACGAACATGTTTCTTACGATACACTTCAATTATTATTATTTTTTTAATTGTGGAAAGACTGAGAGGGTACTGAGACTGATTATTTTTTAATCTGTTTTTAATCTTGTTTTTAAGTTACTGTACGCTTAAGAACTACTTGTTTTTACAATACTTTTTACTTAGTAAGTAGAACTATATCTGTTTTGGCTTTTTAAGCCATTGTTTTTTGTTGTTCTATCTATTGCTTGATCAGAAACCCTGTTGTTAATAACCATTGCTCTGATTTTATTTCTATTTAGCTTTAATTTATTTACAGTTACACAAACAGTTTTAAGTTTTTATTTATTATAGAAACGACAACATTCAAATTTACAGTAAGTGAGCTATCATCCGTAACAAGATTAAAATTGCAGTTAATTAAAACACTATTAATATCATCTATACCTACATAGAATAAACAAGAGTGGCCTTAAAATTGATTCTTGAACTATTCCGGGATTAGATTCTTTGATTTTTGATTTTTTCCCAGTATGAATAGTAATTTGTTGCCGGTGATAGAAATAATGTTCAAATTGCAATTTCGCATTTTCTTTTCGCTACGAGAATATCTTTATTCATGGTTTCAAAGGTTTGTTTCAAACCTAGGAACTAGGAACCCAGCAATACTTTTCTCGTCTTTCTCAGATTATTCTCTCTAATTTCCCAAAACCACAGGCTGTGAGAATGATTTTTTAATCAAACTGTTTTTCTAATAATGGGTTCTCTTTTTCTATAAAATTTTGTAGTTAGTTTTTAGCTATCTGTTTAATTATTTTGCATAAGAATATAAGGGAAAGGCCAGCAATTCAGTACAGGTTTAAATCAAATATTGATTTTAACCGGCTTAAACTAGGAGCCTTGCTATATTGCAGCCCTAGCCTTGGACTAGCTTAAACCTTAAAAAGATAGATATCAGCCCTGGCAACTTTTGCTCAATTTACTTAAAATTTAATTCAGGATTTTAACAAGTTTGTTCACAGAAAATCTTTTTTTAGTTAATAATTAAACTGTATACCAGGGTAGAAGAATATATTCTACCCTGCTGTTTTAATTTTAGAATTGAGAATTTCCCAATGTTATAACAGATCAGAAACAAAAGGAGCGAAATTAATTACTTTAATATATTGCTAATGGTTTAGATGTTGACATTTAGGTTGAATCCGAATTGGGATAAGGGATGAAAGTTTAGAAATCAGGACGTCTGATAACCCCTGCTGCTAACAAAATTATCCGATTTAATAACTACGTTTATTGGTACTCATTTTATATGGTGGTAATTTTAATGTTTTCCGTTTGGAGGTTACTCAACAACTCAACTTTAAAATAGTAACTTTATACAGCGTGCACATTTTAGATCGTGGCCCCTTATAATTGGTTTTGGATAGGCAACCCATTTTGCATATCACAGCTAAACCTTATACAAACAGTATGGGCGGTTGCCTACTTAGTATGATTAAGGGAATACGGGATAAAATAAAACCCCTCTATACTGGTTGATTCACATAAGACGGGCCATTTAAAGGCTTCAAATAAAACCCAATATACAATATAATATACATGTATCCAAAAGTAACTAAAAATATCTGCAAACTAAAAAAAAATTAGTCGTAGATACTGGGGCGTTTTTTAAAGTTATCTATCTAACCATGAAAAAAAACACGTACTTATCACATTTTATTTTTCTACGTAACTCCCTTCAACACTTATACACTTATTCCATTTTTTTCCAATTGTCCGATACCCTCAAAAAAAATCCTTCGGCTACTCTGTAAAATATTGTTCAACAGCTTCTTTGAGTGCTTCATCAGATGCAGAACGCTTTCCCCTAAGATGTTTTTTAAAGTTTTTGAATAGAAAGAAGTCGGACGAGGCTATAAGGTGGATGCCTTAACTCTATGAGCCCACATTCATTGTTTATCTACTGGACTTTGCCTTATGAACCCGACAATTGTCTAGCAGCAACAAGTTTTTTTCTTTTTCCTCCAGAGCAGTTTTTAAATTTTGAATTGTGGTTACATAGGTTTCTGCATTTATGGTAGAGCCCCTCAGTAGATATTCAATAAGCAAGACCCCTTCAGCATCCCAAAAAACTGTTGCTATCAGTTTTTTTCCAGAATTTTGTATTTTGGCTTTTTAGTGGTGGAGAGCCCTTGTAAACCCACTACATGGATTCCTGTTTAGTGAGAAGGTCCCAGTGATGTACCCACGTGTCATCCCCGGTGATAATAAAAAAACAAGATTTCTATCCCTCTCCAACGTATCCAAACTTTATGACACTGCCATGTTCCACGTTAATTTCACTCATTTCATCAAGAAGTAAACCTTCCCATATCTCTATAAACCGCACAAATTAAACACAACTTAGCACATGTACTTCTAAAAATGTCCCAGCTATTTTTTAATAATTTGTTTAACATCGTCGCTTGTTTGTTTCATGGTTAGGTAGATAACATAAGAAAAACGGCTTCGTATATTCACAAATACTACAAACGTAGTAATAAAACCTAGTTCAATTTAATTTGTACTTTAATAGCAAAATTAAAATGATATGCTACATTCCGTAATAAAAAAATGTAAACAAAAAAAAATTAACTCAAATCTAAATTTTGGGTTCAAGCATCCAAACGTCCAGATTTGATATTTCAGAGTTTAATCGTATCTCTAAAAGGCTCAGGCATATTCATAAAACTAATTTTGTTAAGACCTCCACTAATTAAAAAAATCGAGAATTAGAAAACTCAAGGCTAAAGCCAAATTTGATACTGAAAATTTTACAAATTTGAACCAAATCTGGATTGGAGATTTTGGATTCGAATTCATATTTGGGATTTGAACCCAGGTTTGAGATGTGAGATCTTGTTTTCAAAAATTAATGAATTAAAGTGTAAGCTTCAGGAATTCGGAGTGGAAACAAAGGGACCAAAAAAATGTATGTTAGTGGAACTGTTATCGTTGATTACCTCAAGTGCCCTGTTTTATCCAAAAAAACAAACTGAAACAGTTGAAAACGTACGTGATCATCAAAAACAATCTGAAGTGGTGAAACTTTGTGATTCTTGTGCTTTACTGCAAAATCAAATTGACGATCAACTTAGAGATATAGATACTTTATCAACAAGATGTAAGATTTTATATAAAGAACTAGACCACCTATTACGTAACCAGGTAAAAGGAACCCGTGACGATGAAAATAAATTGGATAAATCTACCGAATTAAATTCTTCTAATTGCAGAAACGTAAATGAAAATTTATCCTATAAATACGATTAATAGAAGTAAAGTACTTATTTTAGGCGACAGTCACGGTTGTGGTTTATATCAAGAAATGCATGAATTTTATGGAGACATTTTTGACGTTAAGGTCTTTTACAAACCAAATGCTACGTTAGAAAATGTTTGTAGTGATATTAAAAATTTAATCAAGAACTTTACTCTTAACGACTATGTCATCGTTATAGGTGGCACGAATGATAATAATTATTCGAACTTATTAAAAACAATAACTAAGATAACAAATATTTGTTTTTCTACAAATTTAATTGTCTCTACTCTTCCCTATAGGTATGACCTTCATCCTAGCTATAATAGTTATATCTATCAAGCAAATATAAAATTATATGATAATATTACACATTTACAACGATTTAATAATAATGTTGGCGTATTCGACTTTAATTCGAAAATGAATTACCGTGACTATACTAAATATGGACTGCATCTAAATAAACAAGGAAAGTTAAAACTAATTAATAATTTAGCTAAATATGTGTGTCAGTTTAAATATTCGTGCAATAGTGCAGCTAATTTAATATGTATAACATGCAATGGGGAAGATACTGTTATGCCAAATTGTAACAATGATGGATCATTTTCGTTGCGAGTGTCTATCAGTAGTTCGAAAACTGTTGTTGAATGTCTGGATTTTTGTACAGAAGAGGTAGACGAAAGCTTACAGTAGCTAATCCATTTAGTATTTTTCATCTGAATATACAAAGTATTTCAAATAAGTTGTTACCTTTGGAAATTTTTGTAACTGATCACATGTTTGATGTAATTTGTGTTGACGAGCATTGGTACGGCATAGAGGAAATTGATATGTGTAGGCTGCAGCATTATAATACTGTGACTCGTGTGACATTTTTTGCCCGCCGAATATCTAAGTGTGGTGGAACGGCAATTTTTGTTAAAAATTTTCTTAAGTATAAGGTTTTAGAGAATATAAATGAATTAGCGATTGAATCAAATTTTGAGTGCTGTGGCTTGCAACTGTTTCACTGTGGAATTGTTGTTGTTTCAGTGTATCGTCCTCCGCAGGGGAATATGGCAACCTTTTTGGAACAGTTTGAATTATTGTTAGAAATTTTGAATGGTTTTAAATTGAATGTGATTACAGGCGACTTTAATATAGATTTATTGGCTGATTCTAACAAAAAATCAAGGTTTTTGTCCTTACTTCAGCGGTATAATCTGAAAATTACAGTTGAGTGTCCTACAAGAGTTACCGGCACTTCCAGTACTTGCCTGGATAATATTATTATAAACTTTGATCTTGGCGTTAAATACAATATTTCAAATATTATTTGTGATTTTTCAGATCATCATGGTCAGGCTCTCAGTGTGCATGACAGGAATTGACAAAATATAGTCGAATGTTTAGTGCTAAAAACCTCGAAAATTTTAGAGTAAGTCTTTATAATACCAGCTGGGAACCTGTTTATAAAGATAATAATAGTAAGATAAGCGTCTTTTATAATATATTTAATAATTTTTTTAACAAAAATTTCCCACAGCGTACATTTGTGGTGAAATTAATAAATAAGTCATGGATAACTAATGGCATAAGAAAATCAAGTAGAACCAAAAGAGATTTATATATTCTTACAAAAACTTATTCTAATGCTGTTTTACTAAATTACTATAATCGATACTGTCATATATTTCGTAATGTAATAAAAGCTGCTAGAAAAATGTACATAGATCAAATACTTTTAAATTCTAAAAACATCCAAAAAACTTGTTGGAATTTAATTAAAACGGACATTAATAAAAATAAACAACATGTAGGAATATGAGTATTATTAGCAATAATATTCTGTATAATAATCCTACAGATATAGCAAATATTTTTAGTAACTATTTTACTAACATCCCGATAAAACTTCGTGCAAGTATTCCTAGCTTACCCGATCTTTCTTTATTACCGCAAACTAACCAGCCATCTTTGTTTCTAACTCCCACTACTTCACTTGAAATTCAGAATATCATTAATAATTTAAATAATACTTCTTCCGTAGGTATTGATGATATACCAATTAAAATTATTAAATTAAATGTAGATACTTTAAGCGAACCGTTATCAGATTTAATCAACTTCTGTTTCGAATCTGGCACGTTTCCCGATGTGTTTAAATACGGAAAAATACGACCATTGTTCAAATCTAAGGATAAACAGGATATTAAAAATTACCGACCAATTACTATACTACCGTCAATTTCAAAAATTTTTGAAACAGCACTCAAGACAAGAGTAGTTAGTTACTTTAACAAAAATCATTATTTTTGTAAGCAACAACAACATAGATTTTTAAGTCATAAATCTACAACGAGTGCTCTTCAGAACAATCTCTTTTGGGTTTTTAAAAGTGTCGATGAGAACAAATATGTCGCAAATGTAAACTGTGACCTTTCGAAAGCCTTTGATCTCGTTGATCATGAACGATTACTACAAAAGTTAGAACATTATGGTATAAGAGGAATTCCTTTAGAACTTTTTAAATCATATTTAAGTAATAGAACACAAGTAGTTGAAATTACTTGCACTCAGGGAAGCGGTATAAATGCGGGAACATCCCGAGAAAGTAAAATAACATATGGTGTGCCTCAGGGTTCAATCCTGGGGCCCCTTCTTTTTATCATATATATTAATGATTTACCTTTAAGTTTCCGACAGCATGAAAAATTCTGCAATATAACTATGTACGCAGATGATACTAACTTTGTTGTATCAGGTAATGACGTATATGAACTAAAGATGTGCGTGTTGAGTAGGGCTGGGCGATATTAAAAAAGTTATCGAAAATATCGATATCAAAAAAATATCGATAAAACCGATATATCGATATATCGATAAACATCGCTAAATATCGATAATATATCGATAAATATCGATAAGTATCGATATATATCGATATCTCGATAAGTATCGATATATCGATATATTGGTGGTAAGTATCGACATATCGATACTTATCGATATATTTCGAAACATATCGATAATTATCGGTTTTATCCATATTTTTTTGATATCGATATTTTCTATAACTTTTTTAATATCGCCCAGCCCTAGTAGCAGTAACAAAATACCTACTAATATTTTATTAATTTTGAATTATAATTTTTAAATTGTCAGGGGTTCTGGGGCAAGAAAAATCAGCAACGACAAAATAATACACTTTGATATTTAATAAAATGATCAGTACTTTTTGCCGAACCGACATTACAAATTTTTTCTTCTTTCATTAGGTTATAAACACTTTATTTCAACCATTTTGCGTTACATAATAAACTCCATTATTTCAATGTTTTCATTATAGTACTGTTGTCACAACAGAAAACTGATACCCCTATTGATATTTTTCAAAACAAAACCGTTGCTCTTTTGCTAAGAATAAAGGGGATTCCTTGATAGATAAGAAAATCCTGTGATTGCATATTTTAAATCGCCTGTTATGAAGACTTGCGAGTCAAGGGACCCCCCAATATTATAAAATCCCATTTGTATTTGGTAGGTACGCTTTATACTCGAATTAAAGTTTCAAATTTTCTTTTTGAGATTCTGATTTAGAATAAAAAAAAAGTTATTGATATATCGATATAGCACTCGCAACAGCTAATTGTCCTTGCCATGAATAAAGATTAAGTACGTAAAAACATAATTTTGTATTTTGTACTTATTATACCTATATCAAAGTGTATTATTGTTTCGTCGTTGCGGGTTTTGCTTGCACAGAACCCCTGATTTAAAAGTTCTAATTCAACATCAATCAAAAATTTAGTATTTATTCCTTTTAATTAGGTAATCATTTTTACATAAATAAAAAATAAAATGACAGATGCGTATATTTATTTCTAAATATCCACAAAAATCAAATAGCCTTGCTTGAAAACAAGGGGAGAGGTTAATTTCAATTGACATTTGGGTAAAACATATTTAAAATAGGCATCTGAGCGCAGAGCAATTGTTTCTATTATAAACCAGTAGTCAATAATAAAAAATTATTGACCACTAGGAGAGAAAATCATCTTCTGGGCTCGAAAATAAGGTCAATAATGACATCTTCTAATACTAGTAGCATGTCGCATGTCAGGAAATAATACTGCTCGGCTGAGAAAAATGTCTTCTCTACCTTGGTATATAATATACTATTATCCACGACTAGTCAATAATCTGTCAATTATTCATGTGTTTGGTCACTCATAATGCTATCAATTATACACTGAAATCATTATGCACGGTGTCATGGTAACATCATTTCATTATGCACGGTGTCATGGTAACATCATTGTCTATGGTGTATAATGAAGGAAATAGGTTATGTTGTTATTTAAATTTTAAGGTCAATTTTAATTAAAAATTCTTAGTATTTTGTAGTCGAGGATAAAGTATAGTATACTACTCGCTATAATGGCTACTATTACCTCGGATAATTGCAAAACTCGCTCGCACGCTCGCTCGTGTTGCAAACATTATCATCGGTAATAATAGCATACATTATAGCGTCGTGTATAATATACAATTATTTAATTTAAATTACGTGCATTTATTTATGTGTTCCCGGCTTTTCTTGTGAGCTCCAATTCTACATCTCACAAAGCCGGTCCTGCAGATAAGTTACAACGAACCAGCGTTCAACCTACACAATCTTCAACATTTGGTCCTCGAGCCGGATAATCTTCTCCATTTGATTTATGTTCCCGGCGTTTCATGTGAGCTCTAATAATCCAGCATCTCACAGAGCCGATCCTGCAAATAAGTTACAACGAGCCCGCGTTCAAACTACACAATCTTCAACATTTGGTCTTACGAACCAGATAATTTTCATCATTAATTTATTTACAAAGTAGTTTTTCCACAATTTCTTTCTCCTTGCCTATTAACTACTACCATTTTGTTCTTATAAAATAATTAAAAGGTCGTTCCCGCCTGGTATCCTTTTATTTCTCGCTTTACCCCTCTACAAAGATTTCTTATTTCATTATTTTTAAAGTTTTCTTCTATTTCGTTAAATAAATTCTCATTATATTTTCTTTTTTTTTCTCCTTCAATATTCTTTTACATTTTTTTTTCTTTGTTCCTCGTACTCACTTTTCGGTCTTTCGGTTTCCTTTTTCAGCATGTCTAGTCGCAGTTTTCTCATTTTTTCTAATTCTGTTTCACATTCCTCATCGAACCATTTTCTTTTATTCTTTCTGTTCTTATCTTCTCTACATTCTACAGGTATTTTCATTCCTTTACTTATAGCTTTCCATAATATTTCTGTCATTAGTTTTATTTGTGGATTTCAGACTTTTCTTTAATTTTTCTTGATATAGTACTTTTTTAGCTTCGTCCTTTAACTTATTTTTAGTTTTTTTTTATTTGGTTTCTTGTTACAAGTATAATTTTCTTCATTTTTATATCTAACATAAAGTGATCCGAGTCTGCGTCGGATCCTCTGTAGCTGTGCTACGTACATTGTTTATACACTTTCCCCGTCTAATACGTGATCTACTTGATTCACATAAAATGCAACCGTTAGGGTCGAGGCTCAGTTTATTCGGCATGCGTCTGACTACTGAGATGGCCCGAATTCGACTCGCAGGAGTCCCAGGGCACGGCCGAACACACCTGACTAGTGATGGGCGAATTCGAATGAAAAAAATTGGATCATTCGATTGTCGTCGGTTGGTCGGTATTCGAAATGTTTCGATTGTTGTCGTCAAATCATTCGAATGATTTTTTATTTGGAAACTCTGAACAGAATGACGAATGAAAAATCATTCGGGTGATTTTTCATTCGAGTAAAAAATCATTCGAATGATTTTTCATTCAAACGATCATTCGATTGTTGAAATTATCCGATTGCCGATTATTCGATTCTCAAAATCATTCACTACACCTGACCGCTTCCCTCGGAAGACAATGCCAAACCACCAGGTATTCTACCTAGTAAGTCTTCACTTCCGTGGTTCGGAGCCTACGTTAAGCTGTAGGTCCCCTATGCGTAGGCTACTTGATACCCACGCCTCAGGCATATGGAGAGAAGACGGCAACGCCCTGTAAAGGTATGCCACCCTAAAAAGAAGAAGAGTCATCCGGTGATCTCCACGTTCCTTTGCATATTTTCCTCCTTTGAAAGTATGCACTTTTAATTGACATTTCCTTAGCGAAGTAGTTGACCATTTTCATTTGTTATCAATTTATGATGTGCTTACTAAATTTTCATGTACGCCAAAAAACACTCCCTCTGCTGATATTCGCATTTACGTCGCCCAAAATCACCCTTAAATCATATTTCAGTATTTATTCATATACGAGTACTCTATCCAGTTTTTCATAAAAGTCATGTTTCTTCTCGATACTTGCTTCATCGACTGGTGAATGGATATTAGGATATTAATGAAGGTAAACTTTTGATATTTGCCTCTTAACCTTGGAGAGCACATTCTGTCCGATATCAATTTAAATTCTGTAGATGTCCTAAGGCTTTTGTTCGCCATGAAACCGGAAACCGGTTCCTAAGATTCTGCTCACACCTCCGTTATTGAAGAATATATAATTATCCACTTCTATTTTCATTTCCTTTTGGCTTAGTGTCCTGGGCTGCCACCACTTTATTCAAGTTTTTTAGTGTTCCTTTCACGTATGTATGTTTGTATGTGCCCCTGACATTCTATATTCCCACCCGCAAATACTTTGACGATCTCTTAAATGAAGAAGAAGAACAAAACGGGCGAATAATAGATGAAGATACAGATGATAACATGGAAAATCTAAATGGAGAGGATAAACAAGCCCCAGCCCTAAACATAAACATAATTATATATAAACTTAAAAAATAATAAGAGTCCTGGAAGTGATTAAATAGACGCGGAAATGTTTAAATGCGGAGGAAGAGATACGTGCAAAACATCTTAAAACAAATATTGAAGAAAGAAAAAATGCCGCAAGCTTAGAATGGGACAGTACTACGTTCAATACACAAGAAATGATATAAAACAGAACCAGCTAATTACAGAACCATGGCGTTACTTAATATTTCTTACAAAATACTTGCATCTTATGCAAACAATAAACTGATAAGAAAAATGGAAGAAGTGTTTGAAGACAATCAGTGTGGGTTTAGAGAGGGAAGAGCTATGGTTAACCTATAAGAGAAATACAACCAGAAAGTTACGAATATAAAAAAAGTCGAACTATACAAAGCGTTGAGGGTGTTGGAGTAAGTAAGTAAATACTCATGAATATGGTAAAGATGACACTAAAGAAAACCGAAAATAGAGTAAGAAGAAGGAGTAAAACAACAGAAAATTTTAAAGTAAAAGAAGGAGTAAGGCAAGGTGACCATTAACATAATAAGGGCAGCTAATATTAATAGAACGAGCTTGGTATACAACAAACGTCATCAGTGCATTGCTTTTGCAGACGACATTATACTATTAACACGAAGTAAACAAGAACTTATAGTAGTGGGTAGATGAGAGAAATGGACAGACAAAGAGCTGGCGATAGGTGGAGATTTAAAAATAAAGAGGTAAAGTCGAGAAAATATATAATGTTGAGGAAGTCGAGAATGTTTCATATCTAGAGACAATATTCAGTAGAAAACCAGACACGAAGAAAGAAATACAACAAAGAATAATGCCAGGGTACCGTTGCTTATACTCACTTAATAAGCTATTGAACAATAAGACAATACCAAGAAAGTTACAACTGAGAATCCACACGACCGATAGTAACACTTGAAAGGGAGGTGTGAATTTTAGGAACAACAGAGCGAAACATGTTAGGGGTATGGGAAAGGAAAGTTTTAAGAACGATATTCAAAGGTAAAAAAATAAACGAAGTTTGGGTGAAGTGATCTAATGTAGATCTAAACGAACCGGATGTAATAGGAATTGAGAGAATTTGATATCCCAAAGACTTGGATGAGAGGATGACGAAGCATAGAGCACCCAAAGAGGCATTTGAGTGTAGCAGAGGACGAAGAAAAAGATGTAGAAGCCCTAGGACAAGGTGAAAGAAGAAAGTCACAAAGGACATACGTCAACTCAACATCGATAACTGGAAGGAGAAAGTAAGAAGTGAAAAGCAATGAAGAACGCTGGTCAATCAAGCTACGGGCCTTATAGGCTCGCAGTGGTAATATACATATTTACAAGGCAATAACCGCTTAGCTTTTGTACTTTGTTAGGATCTTAATTTAAGATTTAAGGCAATTCCAGTATGAGTTTTGAAAGTATTTTCTGTTTTTGTAAATTATCACTTGCTTTATGATTTTATCTACTTTCATTGTAAATTGTATGATTGTTGTCATTTGTCATCAAACTCACTTTAGGAAAAAGACGTTTCCGTCAACTTATATTTAATTTATTTTTTCTAACACTAATATCTTATACTGTTTCTATGGTGCATAAGAGCTCACTTGTTATGTTTCCTTTAAAATACGCTTTCTCTATAAAATACGTCGTCAATAACAACGTATTTTATAGGCCTTTAAATACGTCGTTGCCTAGCAATCTGCGCATTTTGTGCATTATGACGCGTCTCAAATAATAATAATATATAATATGGCTTTTCATTCTTGTCAAAATGGTAGCTGCTCCTTGGAGCTCTTTGGATTCATTTTCCGTGGTGAATCACTCCACTGTTTTTCTATTTTACTTTTCCCTCTCTATAAGTTATTGTGTCGTTTGGCTTTTTCCGTTACTTCTTGCCATTTCTTTCTTGTTGTTATAATGTCTCTCCAATTGTTAATCCCCATGCTTCTTTTATCCTTCTGAACTTGATCCTCCCACCTCGACTTCGGCCTGCCTCTTGGTCTCTCTATTTGCGGTTTCCACTCCCATACTTTTTTTATGGTTCTTTCTGGTTCTCTTCTCCGTATGTGCCCGTACCATTTTAATCTTTGTGCCTTAATGACTTTTACAATGTCTTCGCCTTTCATTTTTTCATTTACTTCATAGTTCATCAATTTTCGGTATTCCCCATTTTCTGTTTTTATTGGTCCCATTATTCTTCTCAGTACTCTCCTTTCGAATATTCTTAGTTTTTCTTCATCTTTGGTATTCAGACACATTGTTTCCGCACCGTATGTGACAACTGTTCTTATTGCAGTTTTATAGATTTTGATTTTTGTTTTCCTACTTAGGTTTTTGTCTCTTAGAAATTTTAGATACCTCCAGTAAGCTCTATTCCCATTTTTTATTCGCTCTTTTATTTCTATGCTTCTTTCGTTTTTTTCGTTTAACGTTATTCCTAAGTATTTGAAATTTTGAACTTTTTCAAATTTGTGTTGACCTATCTTTATTTCTTTGATGTTTTCGGTGTTTCTTCTCGTTACTAATATATACTTCGTCTTCTCTTCGTTGACTTCTAGCCCTCTTTTCTTTGTTTCTTCTTCTAAGTTTTGTAATAGTTTTATCAAGCTCTTTTTATCTCTCGCCATTAATGCTAAATCATCTGCATAGCCTATCACTTGTGTGCTGTTCTGAGAGATTATTCTTCCTACTTCTACTGCTTTTATTGCTCCGTCCAATGATATGTTGAATAATGTTGTCGATAGGGCATCTCCCTGCCTTACTCCTGTTTCGATTTTTATATCCTTAGACTGTCCTTCGTTTGTGGTTACTCTTCCTGTCGCATTTTCCATGGTCATGTTTGCTAAACGTATTAACTTCATTGGTACCTTCATGTTTTCCATATCTTTTGTTAACTTATATCTATCTATACTATCGAACGCCCTTCTAAAATCTACGAACAGTATGTGCAAGTCCGTGTTATACTCATAACATTTTTCTATTGTTTGTAACATTATATGAGCCGCGTCGATAGTTGACCTTCCCTTTCTAAAGCCTTGTTGGTATTCACCCAGCTTTTCTTCTGTATGTCTGGTGAGTCTTTCTCTAATAAGTCTTGACAATATTTTATATATTACGTTTAACAGCGTTATACCTCTGTAGTTTGTGCATTTTGTTTGGTTTCCTTTTTTATAGATAGGTATTATTAGTCCAGTATTCCACTCTGTTGGCATAGATTCATCTTCCCATATTTGTGTTATCAGTCTGTATATTCTTTCTAGCAATGTATCACCTCCTGACTTGACCAGTTCATTAATAATTTCGTCAGGGCCTGCAGACTTTTTTTGTTTTAACTGCTTAACTATTTCTATAAACTCTTCATATGTCGGTGCTTCTTCTTTTTCTTCGTTTTTGCCTCTTTTTACATTCTTTTCTCTCTCTGGGTGGTTGTCTCTAAAGAGCCCTGTAAAGTATTTTTCCCATTCACTGGTATCGATTCTTGCAGTTGCTTTATTTTTCCTGTTGTGTGTTTTAATGTACTGAAATAGTCTTCCATTGTCTTTACTGTTGCGTTCTATTTCTCTCATCATTTCATTAATCCATTCTCTTTTTTTATTTTTACAGCATTTGTTAGCCTCCTTCTTTTTTTCTTTATATTCTTCTAAATCGTTGTCTTGCTTCGTCGCCAACCATTTGTTTCTTGCCTGGTTTTTACTCTTAGTCTTTTCTTCGCACTCGTCATCGTACCATTCTTTTCTTTTATTCATTTGTATCTGTCCGATTGTTTTCTCTGCTGCTTCTATAATACTATCTTTAAGTTTTCCCCACTCTTCCTGTATATTTATTATTGGTTCAGCTTTTAAGTTATCATTTAACTGTTTTATGTATTCTTGTTTTGTTTCGTCTTCTCGTAATTTTTCTGTGTTCCATTTTCTTCTTTTTCCCTTTTTCTGGTTACCCCTGATTATTTTCATTTTTATTTTCGCTATTACCAGAACATGGTCCGTATCCACGTTAGCTCCTCTATATGATCTTATATCATTTACAATACGTTCCCATTTTTTTGCTATTAATATATGGTCTATCTGGTTGCCATCTGTTGTTCCTGGTCTCATCCATGTTACCTTGTGTTCTCTTCGGTGTTTATATTTGGTGCTAACAATAAACGTGTTGGTGATTGTTGCTAAATTGCATATTCTGTCTCCATTATCATTTGTCTTCTTATGTATTGTTTCTTTGCCTGCTATGTCTTTATTATGATCCTCTTTCCCAATCTGTGCGTTAAAATCACCCATTATTAATAAAATGTCGTTTTTTGGTATTTTTTCACATAACTCTTCTAGTTTTTCATAAAATTCATCTTTGTCTTGGTCTGGTGTTTCTTCTGTTGGTGCATAAGCGTTTATTATTGTTATATTAGCTTGTCTATTTCTTAAGGTAATATACGACAATCTTCCATCTATTGCTTGGAACTGTATAATTTCTTCTCTTATTTTTTGGTCGACCATGAAAGCGGTTCCATTTCTTCCTTGTTTGTGTTCTCCTGCATAGAATAATGTATAGTTCTTTTTATCAATTCTACCCTGATCCTTCCACCTTACTTCCTGTAGTGCTAATATCTCTATTCTATATCTTTTCATTTCTCTTGATATTTCTTCCATTTTCCCTGCTGCCAGCATTGTTCTTATATTCCAAGTACCCATTCTTATTATATTTTTCTTATTTTTCTTCTTTCTTTCTTTCTTACTACTATTTACTATCTTTAGTTCCTTATTCACGTCCATTTTCATTGCCACTTTCGTCACCTTTTTAGCCGTCCTTGTGACATTATTTAGTTTTTTGTATTATTACCCGTTGTTGCCTCTCTACTCTCCACCTCCTCTAAATCGCCCTTTTCTTTATTCCATTTCCATTCCTTTCCATCGATAAACAGTTTTTGGTATCCATTTCTGACCCTTCTTCCTTTACTTCTTTCCTCCCCTGCTCTTATCCTTATCTGCGCGTCTATTTCTCTTTCCTGTTTGGTTAGGTCATTGTTAATAAATATTTTCTCTCAAATAATAATTTATTAAAATTTCTAATAATATATTAGTGAAAAAAAATGTCTGATATTAGTGTTAGAAAAAATCTTGAAGACAACAAGTGTTTTATAGAAGGTTTAAAAATCAAGGTCGTAGTTCAAATCCGAGCGAACGAAGTGAGCCGAGGATTTGATAGACCGAATAGCTATTTTCTAACACTAATATCTTATACTGTTTCTATGGTGCATAAGAGCTCACTTGTTATGTTTCCTATAAAATACGCTTTCTCTATAAAATACATCGTCAATGACAACGTATTTTATGGGCCCTTAAATACGTTGTTGCCTAGCAATCTTCGCATTTTGTGTATTATGACGCGTCTCAAATAATAATTTATTAAAATTTCTAATAATATATTAGTGAAGGAAAATGCTTGATATTAGTGTTAGAAAAAATCTTGAAGACAACTCGTGTTTTATAGTTTAAAAATCTTGGTCTATCAAATCCTCGGCTCACTTCGTTCGCTCGGATTTGAACTACGACCTTGATTTTTAAACCTTCTATAAAACACTTGTTGTCTTAATAGCTATAGTTTTCATTAAGCTTACAGTCTTATTAAATAAAAAGCAAAAAAGACAGTTATTCATTTATTACGTTTTTCATATAGACATAAATATTTCGTATCACATATTATAGCTTTTGATCTGTTACATATTTCGAACTTAGAATAATAGAATAATATCAATAAAAGCAGCTATCTAAAGTATGACAGATGACAGATAAAATACGATGTGATGACATGCGTTATAGATTAGGTAAAGCAATGAAGAATATCAATAATCTGCACCTACCATTTTTCATGGAAAATTTACAGCAGAATTTTAGTTTAGTGATTATGTTAAGTAGATTTCGAGAAAAGTGAGGGAGTGAGAATTTTACTGCTACAGTGTGTAACGTTTAACATTTATTCTAATTTTAATTCTAACTTTTACTCTTTGATTTTAGTTAAAAATTGGAAGTAAACTATGTTTTATAAATAATTTGTCTTATTATAATATGACTGTTATACATTTCATGCAAGTTGCTATCAGAAATTTTGGGCCATTTTGAATTGTTTTCACTTTTTGTTTACAAGTTCCGAATTTAAATTAAATTTTTAACAGATATCTATTTAAAAAAAACAATTCAGACTAACTGTTTGGTTAGTAATTTTAACACTGGAATTTCTAAGCACTTATTATGTGTTATTTAATTTAGCTGGTTTGGATTGAAAACTCTAATGTCTGTAAAATGGATAAATTTAATTTCTTTGATTGTCTTTAATAATAAAGTTTCCTAATAGTCTTTTTATCAACTTACGCCCTCGCGAGACAGTCTTTTTTATTCAATCTGTGATGTAGCTCTCCACTCAAATTTTGTAAAGTGTAAAGCAATTCCACACATTTACGACGTGTTTAAAATTAATCACACGCCTTCACAGACTTCAAATTGAACACTAATTCATTAAATATTAAATATTTAAATAAATGAAAATAGGAGCAGTAGAGGAACAATTAAAGATAACATCTAAAAAGGCCAACGAATTTACAATAATTTCTTCTTTCTTTCTATCAACATTTCAAAAAATCTCTATACGGGTGTCCGCAACCACATATTCCTTGAGCAAAAATAATATGACTTTTATAATGCCATTTTTCATTTTAGATCCACATGTGCGATGTACAGGCCGTCAAAGTTTGAAATTTAAAACTGATTATTGAAGTATTTAATAAGCTATCAATTTCAAATTTGGTACAGAGCTTCAACATAAATAGTCACATCTTTTGATAAAAGCAAAACGAAAACAACTGTCAAATAATCAAAATACGGGGGGTGCAGTACATCGCGCGTGTGGATCTAAATCTAAAATGAAAAATGGCATTATAAAAGTCATATTATTTTTGCTCAAGGAATATGTGGTTAACGGATTGACCTCCTTTTTGCGGACACCCTGTTATAAATCACATTTAATTAGTTATGTCTACTATAGGGTTTCTCTACCATCTAAGTACTGAACTGAAGTCTAAAGCACCTGTTAAGAGGAAAATGGGTAGTCTAATAATTGTATTTTAATTGTTTCCACCTTGCCTGTACTGATGAGCTACTAAAATAATCTGAGCCGTCCTTTTTATGTATTAGTTTTCATAAGTATTTTTTGCACTTACAGCCCAAGGGGAGCATTATAATAATTCTCGCAGGCCACCAATACAAGGCCTAATCTAAACATTCCGCTAAGTCTTTGGTTTAAATATGGACACCATCATTATTTGCAGCAGTAATAACGATGGCACCATTTGTTGGTCAGCTATAATTATTTCTTAAAATTGCACTAGAAATTTCATTGCTTTCAATCCATTTCGCTACTTCCGGTGGCATTTGCGGTTTGAAAACTGTCCCATTTTCCATTTCGCCGCCTTTCGAACCTGACAATAACTCATTCATCACATCTTCAACGCTGCAGTTTAACAAACGCGTCTTACAAATTGCAATTGCATTTATAAAGTTATCCTTGGGTGTTATAAAACGATGTTCCATGTAAATACCTTGATCATCCCAATATACAATCTGCAAAATGATTGTTTTAAATAGGTACTAAACAAAATTATACAACAAACAATTACTTTAGAAGTAACTAAATATCGGTTAAAAAGTCTAACGAAACGTCTGTAACGAATTGTTGTAGCACCCAAAGCAAGTCCACCTTGTTTTCTTCGTATACAACTATACAACCCTGTTCTTTCGTAAAAATCTGCCCTTGCAAAATCAAGTTCCCTCATAAATCTTGCATTATTCATGTGATATAAAAATGTGTCAATGTCTGTTGTTAAACAAATCCCTGAAAAGAAAATATGGGTAGTCTTTTAAATTGTATTATTTATTAAGTGCCAATGCAGTCAATTCGAATTTGTCAAACATGATCTAAAAATGAGCGAACACAAACCTTTCACTGTTGTTTCTTGCAAAATTGAAGTTCTTTCCTTGAAAAATCGTGCTAAAATCACACTTAGGCACGTTCGAAGAAAATAATGTATTTCCAAACACCAGTATAATAAAAGAATAATTAGTAAAAACACCCCGATTACGTAACAGAACATTACTCGACAATTTAAAGCGACAATCGTAACTATTAATATAAAAAACTATTTCCACCGCAATTTAACAATTTCCTTATAGATTTATGTAAGTATTCGGTTTAATTTTTTAGAATTTTTAATTGACAAAGTCGGCTATCAGGGTCAATTATTAAAGTTAATTAAGCAGGCAAGTTGTCCACAAAAGGAAACCAATAATTCGAGTTAAACTGTATCTGGTAATTAGGTACGTGAAAATTTCGAAATATATTATACATTTTATCAGTTTAAAGACACATACAATTAGAATTTTTTCTAGATATGAGGATGTCAAAACCAAATCTATTACCAGCAGACAGACCCTTGAACATTGATTTTATTTAACGCCTGCGTAACTTGTCGTACAAAGCATTTATAACTGTTTCAAAGTTTTACTGTGTAATTATAGCAATTTTGAAAACTTTTGCCATTTGCACAAGTTGTAATTTCGATGAGTTGCGTTAGGTAGGTATCCACCAGTATTAATAAAAAATATGTTTTAAAAAGTTTATCGAATTTTTGCACGTTTAAATTTTATGTTTATTATTTAAGCAGATCGAAAAAATTGACAAAAATAAAGAAATTTGCAAGTGCAAAATTTAAAAAAATTACCATATTGTAAAGATTAAATTAAAAAGAAAACCCAGCTAAGGTTGGTTGTTAGCATATTATTAATCGGTCAAGTTCTTTTTTAATTTGTTAATAACAATATAATACGACCTATGAATTAACAAAAGGTATATTAGTTATAATAAAACGCCTGCACAAAACAACTCATATTAAATGATTCATTCTAGCATTAAATTTAAAACGATAAAACGGTGCCCTTTTATTTTATTTGTCCGTCTGGATTATTGTTGTTATTTATATAAACAATTCACTAAGTTTACACTTAAGTGATGTGTAAATTTCAGGGTGATTTTATAGCTCTTTGGTAAATTAACAAGGTTTATAAACGGAATTTGCACAAATAATTTTATTTTAAATCCGTTATGCTGTTGCCGATTAATTGTTTATTAACAATTTACAAAAACAAAATAAACAATTTTCTGCTATTTTATGCCAGGCAAACAGAAAGTGGCAGAGGTTTTAACTTTCACTAAACCACTAAACATAACTGTATGATAAAGCTATTCAGTTACATGATTAAAATTCATGGCCATAATACTAGACTGTATGGTGGGTTCTATAATTTTATATTTAGAAATGTTTCGTATTATCGTTGTCCGAAACAATTTTATCTTTTTGCTATATAAAAAGAAACACACTTTTTTGATAACTTAATAAACAACATGTCTCCCACGAGGACCAGTCACAATGGGAAAGTAGACCAAAATCCTTTCACTGTAAAGTGAGGGAGGCATTTGCTCTATTTAAAGATGTAGGTATATGGGCTAACAACGAAATAAAAAGAAGCAACATAAACGTAGAGAAATAAAGGGCTATAGCTTCAATTTTCTTAACTATTTCTTCCATTTTCTTCTGTCCCTTGTACTTTCCTTCCAGTTTTGAATTCCTACTCTCAAGTTTGTCTTTACTGCATCCAACCATTTCTTTCTAGGGCATCCTCTTCTTTTCTTTCCTCCTCCAGCTTGCTGTGACACTTTTTTGGTACTATGTCCTGAGTCAGTCTAACCACATGTCCCAGCCATCTTGTTCGTTGAGGACGTTGGGCCCTTATCACTTGTGTAATGGGTGGCTTGTCATATACTGACAAGCCTTCAATTTCCTTCTTAATCCTTTTTACCTCCAAATACCTTTCTCGACATCTTCCTCTCCCATATTTCCAATTTTTTTTGCTGCTGCCATGTTCATTATTCAGGTCTCTGCTCCATACAATAGCTGCATACACACGGAAAGATTTATTGGGCGATTTGAACAAGTAAGTTTGTCCAAATTTACAGATAAATCTTGTTGAAATTTGAAAGATCTAACAATAAATTGGCGGCAGACCCGGTTACAAATAACACAACAGACACTCAGTGATAACTTCTTCAAGCATCAGCGAAATATCGGCCGATAAAACGTGCTAGTACCTGTTGTGTTGAAGTGAATTGTTATAATACTAATAATATGGCATCTAAGGAGTTTATTAGTGGATTAATTGAACTTTATCGTAGTCACCAGCGTTTATGAAAATCCGAATACACAAATAAAAACATAAAAATTATTAGCTACAATAGGGTGACCATATTTTATATTTTGCAAACCGGGACACTTATCCAAAAAGCACAAAAATTAATTGTTGATGTTTGATTAATTGTTTATTTTGCAATCAATGAAAAGGAACACAAATAACGAATTTATGGGAAACAAAAAAAATAAAAAAAAGATTCTGATATTCTCAATTGTTTTAATTTTTCTCAGCAGTTAGTTATTTGTTGGAATTAATTCATAGAATTCAAGACAATCTATACCGGGTGTCAATGAAACCTGGGACACCCCTATTTCGTAAATTATATTTATGATACCAAAATGAAATTTGGTATATGTAATATTCTCTTTAAGTTGCATTTTTTGACATAGAACACAAGTTTCTGTCACTTCCGGTTTCGCCGGAAATACCCTTAATTTTGTTATTTTAAATGGAATACCCTGTATATTTATACATTTTTGGAATTTACATTAAATTCTATGTATGTTAGTATCAAGTTTGAAACATTTTGATGGCAAAGTAAATACTTGCAGAAAAGTTTATTTATTAATCTAGGATGCCATGACCAGGGTGCTCCGACACTCCAAAACAAATTGATTTAGAACTTCAGTTGTAGCAGGCCTGTCACTTGTTTTCTGCATTTCGTTTGTTTCAGTTGTTTTGAAACCCGGTGCCTAGATTTAAATGTCCAAAATACTGTTTTTTTGTTATTCAGAATTACGTTTTCAGATTAATCCCGCGTTATTAGTATCAATGAAATCCTAGAAAAAGGCTCGTTTTTAATATCCTAGTGTCCCACGCTAGTGCCATTTGAAAAAATAAGAGTTATTCTCGAAAAAGCATTTTTGCCAAGTTTAGGTCATTCTAACACAGCAACGAAAGTAGTTGAAGTTCTAAAAAATTTGTCTCGAGTGTTGGGCCATCTTGATTTTCATTTTGCGTAAGTCATGGCACTCTAGATTAATTTCTGCAAAAATTTATTTTGTCATCAAAAGGTTTCGGACTTAATACTAGCATACATAAAATTAAATGGAGAATCCAAAAATGTATAAATATACGAGGTGTTCTATTTAAAATAACAATGTTGATCTTAATTCCGGCGAAACTGGAAGTGACAGAAACTTGTGTTCTACATATGTCAAAAAATGCCATGTAAAGAGTATATTACATATACCAAATTTTATTTTCATATCTTAAAAACTAAAGAATTTATAGGGGTGCCGCAGGTTTCGTTGACACCCTGTATAGTAATTGTAAAACGTTTGTAGAATGGCTTTCAACAACTATATTTCCGTCTTGTTCCTTTCTTCTATCTATTGAACATTCGCCAGAGAAAAATATTCTTTATTGGCATTATACCTACCTTATACAACAGAAACGCGAACAAATATTGACAAAGATTGAGACATTTTGAATATTGGTCAAAATACCAGCACTTTTGGAAATAAATATCACTTTTTCTAGCACTGCTGATTCTATTTAATTACGAAATCCTTATTATAATTTAAAAACCGGGACATATAAGTGTCCCGAAGAATGTTTTCGGGACACGGGATTGTTGAGTGAAAACCGGGACAATCCCGAAAAACCGGGACGTCTGGTCACCCTAAGCTACAAGGAATTAGTGAAGTAGGTACCTACTGCAGAAAATATTATAAAGAAGCGGACAAAACATTTGTTCAAATCCAAAACCTTCAAACGTCATTTCAAAAGGAGTTAAAAAAAGTTGAGGATTTAAAAAAAAGCGGAGCTGGAGACGATAATGTTTATGTTCCCAAGTTTTCATACTTCTTTTTACAACTGATGTTATAGGTACCTACTTCAGCAAAGTCTTGAGACTAAACAAGCAGAGAAAAATTTTGTTTATAATTTCAGGCTTTCAAATTGCCCAAGATACCAAAACAAGTAGGTGTCCACAAACGGACTTTTCTTGTAACTTGTTCTCAAGCAATACGAAGAATTACTGCTGACAATAATTTCAATAATACAAGATCAAATATTGACGAATTTGATGCACTTGCAATCACTTGGGTTGCAAAAATACGTAAGCTGGATGATGAGCAGAAGCTATTAGCCGAAGATCTTATTAACCAAATTCTAAAGAAAGCTTTAAAGAGCTTACTCGTGCTACCTACTGAAATAAAAAATGAGTGTTATAGAATTTCAAATCCATCTCCAGTAATAAGTGATGATCTAAAAATTCCAGCAAGTATTCCATCAAACTCTTCAAATTCAACTGATACTTCATATGTTTGGTCGTTAGTGATGCCAGCAACTACTGAAAGTGTGGATATGTCCCCTAATACTGAAAATATTAATGTTGCACCAAATAATGTACCTAACTAATCACGATACTACAAGGTATTATGTTAGGTAACACAACTGTAACTTCTCTTTTTGTTAAAATATTTCAGTAACAAATATAGTTTATTTGACATATTATGATGAATTCCTTACCTTCATATATTCTTCTGCCAATACTTCGTACAACACCAGACATGTTTCTCGAATTATATAACCAAGGGTTTGTTCTGCAATTCCTACTGAGAATGGTTAACAATTGTAATACCGGCCACTTGCCAGAAATCTTAATGTGGTAATAAGACGCTATTCTGGTGAAATTGCTTTTCACATTACAGTGTCCTTTTTCGTTAACGCAACTTTCACTAAAGACAACAAATGGTTAAAAGTATTCTCATCCATGCGTAAGTAGCTTTTATGCATGTGGTGCATTCTTTCCTCTTTAACCACGTTTTAACCAACTTTATGCGTTCTTTATTTCTTCTGCGTCATTTTATAATTCTGTAACCCATCATTCCAAGTAATAACACACTCTTAAGACCTTATTTTGTGCATCACTGAAAATCTATCAAAAAATTTGGTTGGAGTTTTCAGAATTCCAAAAGATCATCGATTGCAGATAAATCTTCCCAGTTTAAAGATAAATCGTTGTTATCGACACATACATAATCAGTTAATGTTCAGATAAATTTTCTACAATAATTCGCTTAAAGAAAACCGTTTGTTAGTATCTTAGAGTCAATTTATCTCAATGATATTTCATACAAATTATTCTGGCGATTATTTGGTACAATATATCGATACCATAAATTTTTCCGTGTGTATGCAGCTATTGCTGTTGGTTTGATGACCGTTTCATCCACTCGTAGCTTGGCCTTTTTTGACACGTTTTGATTGTAAAAGAGTTTTAAGAGCACCAGGTGCTTTACTAAACTTTATTATTCTCTTGTCAATTTCTGCTTCTTCCTCACTGCGATTTGTTATGGTCATTCTAAAGTATTCAAATTCATCTTTTGCCTCAAAGTTGTACTCCTCACCATCAGTGCCCTTTACTCTTATATTACCTTTTTCCATCTCTTCCCATCAGCACCATACCTACATTTGTTTTATTCTGATTTATACACAGACCATATATTGTCTTGCTTGAGATTCTAATAGCTTTACCAAATTCACCAGCTCATGTTTTGATCTTGTTATCAAGGTTAAATCATCAGCATATGCAATGCATTGATGTTTATGTTGATACATGACTACACTTCGTTGTATTCCACTTTTCCTCAATATTACTTTCAATACTAAATTAAAGATAAGTAGTCGTGGACAGCAGATCCCCCTGTCTTAAACCTCTTTCCACCATGAAACTATCTGACAAACCACATTCTAAAATTACCCGGTTTCTTGTATTGTGCAGGGTCATTCTTACTAATATCAAAGAGAACTTTATATTCTTTGCTAATATGATTTTTTTTGAGATGTTAAATGTTAAGTTCCAACAATGCTTTATGCTGCTGCTTTGAACTGTATCATACGCTTGTTTGAAGTCGATGAATATGATATGCAAAGGTAGATTCTGCTGATAATTTGTTTTAAGGTGAACACTTGGTCCATGGTCGATGTTCCTCTCCTATTAACCTTCCCTGATATTCTCCAATGTTTTGTTTATAGAACTTTTCTAGCTTGTTTCTTATAATTCTTGCCAGTACCATGCAAGTGACATCTAACAATGAGATTCCCCTGTAGTTTGCACGTATAGTAATATCTCCCTTTTGGTGTATGGGGTAAACCACTACTTCATTCCATCCTCTTCGTATAACTTCTGCTTCCCAAAGGTCCTTTATTACACTGGTTATACACTTTTGCAAATAATCTCCTTCTTTTAAGATTTCCGCTGTTTTTGCCAGCACTTTTGATGTTTTTTATATATATTTTATTACCTTGATTACTTCACTTTCTACTGGTACCTCCACTTCTTGCAAATCTTCCTCCAAATAGTTATTCCCGTCTCCTTCTTCTCTCCGACCTCCATTTAGTGCCCATCTCTTCAATTTTCTATCTGTATCTCCCATCGTTCGCCGTCTTTACTTCTACAAAAGTTTGCTGTTACCCCTTTTTTCTTTTTAGACTTCTTCACCTTTTAGAGACGTAGAGAAAAAGCAGCGTTTAAATTATGCGTATTTATTCAGTATAAAAAAACAAAACATATCCATAGAATAAAAAAATACAATTTTTAATGTTAAAAAACAAATAAAAGCGGTAAATTTTAAAATTTAATTACACCATGGTTCATCCTCATTTCTGTATGAAGTAAGCGGTAAATCGTATATAAACGGAAACAATTTTTGAGTTTCCCCAGTTCCATCTTCTTTAATTTGGAAGTAAGTTTCATCGAAATATTGTGGTAAAAATAACACACCGGCTTCATATGAACGAACGTAACTTGAACCGGTTTTATTGATCTGCGAGCCCCAAGCGGCTTTCGAGATGTTTGCACTGGTAATAAGGAACCAAGCCAGCTTGGTGGTGCATGGTGAAATACGGCAGTATGTTTTTATATGAGGCATGGCTCGCGATCTGTTCATATCATCTGCCTTCCACTGACTGTAAGAAAAATATCCTTAAAGTACCATTATAAATGTAATATTAGATACGTACTGCAAATAACTTTTTAGCCACTTTTGCTTCTCGTGCGCAACCTTACTGTAAGGCAAACATCCTCCACCCATTGGTCCATAATAACTCTTTAAGACATTATCTTTAGTAGGGTATACAACACTGATTGTCGCATTGGAACTAGCAGGAAGACGACAATCCTTGTGACTTGCAAGACTTCGTAATAAATTACCTCTTAACCATTCCCCTGGTTGTTTTCCTAAATTTCCTAAGCTGGAGGACTGAGCTATTATACCCCATGATAATGGTCCTTCACTTGTAGGTGTTGTTTTAGCAGGAAGTGTACAGTGATTTGAAAGTAAATCACCTACTCGGTGTAAATGGCAATGTAACGGCCGAGTATTAGCTGTGTATCGTCCTGGTGCAGAAGATGTGAAGAATACCCTTTAAATTCTTTTTTACTAACAAAGCAAGAGATTTCTTAAATAAACTCACTTCACAGCACTAAAATCGGCACGCTTCACATAATCAATCCATTCTTTCAAAACTGGAACGTTATACTCTTTTAAATAACTTATGAAAGTTGATTTGAAATTTGTAGGGCTCTCTCCGGCAGTATCTGATGCATCATCGGGTAAAACTGGACAAAGAGGGCTTATCCACAACCTATACAATAAATTTAGTGAAAATGTGCGTTCAATGCAAGCAGCAGCTATCTTGTTGTCGAAATTTGTATTTAAATTTGAACCTCAATAATATTTATTGTTATTAACACTACACTAATTGACAAGTCACAGCACAAGAAGCAGCAACAATCTCATGTTGCATGATGTTAGCAGCTGCTGTAATCACTACAGTCAGCATTACATCATTCAACAAAAATAATTTCCGGTTTACTACCAACTGCTGCTTGCATTGAACGTGCCTAAAGACATTTTTAAATCAAACTAAACGTAATACCCTTGATTGTAGTAGTTCCAATCTTCATAATACAAATTGGCAGTAGAAACTACAACTCTTAAAGACTTATCACTGTACACATATACTCCAACTTTCCTAAAATTAACAAAGTTAAACCCCGCATATTTATTTAGATGAAATAACATACGAATGATGTATTCCAAATGGATCTTTTAACTTCACATGATGCTCTGTAACGTTTGGTAGTTTCAGTTTTATATACTTTTTCATATCAGGAAACTCATCACCATATAAAATAGTAAGTGGCTTCTTTCTAAAATGGCAAACAGATTGTTTTATAAGAGTGTTTTAGCATCAATACAGGAAAATTTACCCTTGCCCCCTCTTCTCATATTGTTCCATTAACCACGCTATATCGATCATGAAATTCAGTTGTAAGGAACATTTTAGCTCACCCAAACTTGGACAGAGTAGATCTATATCAAATATTAAATTTATACATAGAACTTCTAATATATTTTAAATCAAACCTGTGAAAGTAATTGCATTTTTTTGGCTAAGAGTTGGGACCGAATCTGGGATCGTTGTAAAAAGCAGATTATAAGGTGCATTCTCTTCTAATTTTTGCGCCGTAGTTTTACCATTACTTTGGGTGCGCATGGATTGTTTTGAAGTATTCGGCACATAACTTGTAGATTTATTTCTAGACGATAATCTGCTTTCACCATTTGCAGTATTTACTGCTGACGAACTAGGTTGATTAAGTTGTTGCTCCATGCTATTTGTACTCTTATCTTTTGGTTGCTTTATTCCTCTTAAATCCTTGAGTACAGTTAACTGGTCGATTATAATCTCTTTAGTTTGTGGATAATCAGGTGGAAGTTCTAAGGGATCTCCTTTTTTTAAAAATTCATCCACTAAAAATTACCAGAATGAATTCTAAGAAATCCAACAACTCAAGTGATTGACTTACAATGAGGATGCTCAAATTCTCTGAAATGGTGTGGATTCTTTCGGTAGCACTTATTGGCATGGGGACAACACTCTTTACGTGGCTTCTTGGCCTCTTGCGAACTCTCTGAGAATTATTTGGTTAATCAGATAATTATTTTATTTTATAGCAGAGTCAAAGAGCCAATTTACCTGCATTTTCTGGCTTTCGTTTAATTACAAATGCATCCATTATTGTTTTGACAATTTTATAAATCAAAAATGATTATTTATGGTTCTACAAATACAAGTGAATATATACCCAGCAGATTCTTTACGATGCTATAAACATCCAGCTTATAAAAACTGTATTGATAATTCTTTACCTCGTGCTGAAAGTTTTCTAAATTTATCAAATATAATTGGATAACCTACATTTTCAAAGATATTAACTGACATTTAACTTAAAGTTCCTAAAACAAACACAAATGTGACAGTGACACAGAATACAGATCCCTTCTTAAATGTCTTACCAACAAATATGCGTAACTCAACCGCCGTACACTCCCCGGCCTACGTTTTGCGTCAAAAATTTCATTTTTCCCAAGATTTGCTTATCGTTTTCCTATTAACATATTAAACGTTTGCAAATACATACTAATTAAACAAACTCATTAACTAAACAACGGTTTACAAATATGAAAAACTTTTAAACAGCCTACACTACTGTATGATAAGATTTTTCTTCTATCGAATTATAGGAGTTGTCCGCGGTGGGTGTCCTATGGATGTTGTAGAGGACCCCCTAGATCTACAACACCTACCGAGCGGTTTTTCAAAAAGTGCCGGAAATTCGCCTCCAGAGAAGAGAGATCGAAAGTTCATTAAAATACGTATGTAAAGACACCTGGAGGACCAATTTTCGATGTTTCTTCTCTTGAATTACAGGAGTTGTCTCTGGTGTGGGTCACCTACAGGTGTTGTAGAGGACCTCCAGGCCTACAACTTCTACCGAGCAATTTTTCAAGAAGTGCCGGAAATTCATTTCTAGAGAGGTCGAAAATTTACTTAAATAGGTAGGTACCTACGTATCTAAAGACACCTGGAGGATCAATTTTCGATGTTTTTTTCTCGAATTACAGGAGTTGCCTTCGGTGGGTGACCTATATGGGTGTTTTAGAGGATCCCCAGGTCTACAACCCTTACCGAGCAAAGATGCCGAAAATTCGCCTCCAGAGAGAGGTCGAAAGTTTATTGAAATGCGTATTTAAAGGCACCTGGAGGACCAATTTTGGATGTTTCTTCTCTTGAATTACAGGAGTTGTTCCTGGTGGGTCACCTACATATGTTGTAGAGGACCTCCAGCCTCCAGGCCTACAACTCCTACCGAGCAGTTTTTCAAGAAGTGCCGGAAATTCGTTTACAGAGAGGTCGAAAATTTACTTAAATAGGTAGGTACCTACGTATCTAAAGACACCTGGAAGACCAATTTTCGATGTTTTTTTTCTCGAATTACAGCAGTTGGCTTCGATGGATGACCTATGGGTGTTTTAGAGGATCCCCAGGTCTAAAATCCTTACTGAGCAGTTTTTCAAAAGATGCTGAAAATTCGCCTCCAGAGAGGTCGAAAGTTTATTGAAATGCGTATTTAAAGGCTCCCGGAGGACCAATTTTCGATGCTTCTTCTCTTGAATTACAGGAGTTGTTCCTAGTGGGTCACCTGCAGATGTTGTAGAGGACCTCCAGGCCTACAACTCCTACCGAGCAGTTTTTCAAGAAGTGCCGGAAATTCGTTTACAGAGAGGCCGAAAATTTATTTAAATAGGTACCTACCTACGTATTTAAAAACACTTGGAAGACCAACTTTCGATGTTTTTTTCTCGAATTACAGGAGTTGGCTTCGATGGATGACCTATGGGCGTTTTAGATGATCCCCAGGTCTACAACCTTTACCGAGCAGTTTTTCAAAAGATGCCGAAAATTCGCCTCCAGAGAGGTCGAAAGTTTATTGAAATGCGTATTTAAAGGCACCTGGAGGACCAATTTTCGAAGTTTTTTCTCTTAAATTATAGGAGTTGCTCTTAATGGGTGACCTATAGGTGATGTAGAGGACCTTCAGGCCTACGATCCCTACCGAGGGGTCTTTCAAAAAGTGCCGAAAATTCGCCTCCAGGTAGGTCGAAAATTTACTGACATACCTACCTACTTATTTAAAGTTTTAAAGGCACCTGGAGGACCAATGTTCGATGTTTTTTCTCTAGAATTACAGGAGTTGCGTTCGGTGGGTGATCTATGGGTATTGTAAAGGAACTTCAGGCCTACAACCTATATCGAGCAGTTTTTCAAAAGGTGCCGGGAATCCACCTTTAGAGAGGTCGTAAGTTTACTGAAATACGTATTTAGAGGAGGGCCAGTTTTCGATGTTTTTTCTCTGCAATTATAGGAGTTTGTTGTCAGTGGGTGACCTATAGGTGTTGTAGAGGACCTTCAGGCCTACACCTCCTACCGAACAGTTTTTCTGGAAGTGCTGAAAATTTGCTTCCAGGGAGGTCGAAAGTTTACTAAAATACGTATGTAAAGGCACCTGGAGGATCAATCTTCGGTGTTTTTCCGCTCATTATTTTAGTAAACTTTCGGCCACTCTGGAGCCAAGTTGTTTAGTTAATGGATTTGTTTGATTAGCATTTGGAGATGTTTATTATATTAAATAGTTGAGGGAAACGCAGGGGCGGATCTAGACATTTGGGGGCCTGAGGCTAAAACGTTTTGGGGGCCCTAAATTTTCAAGACAAATAAGTAATAAATAAAAAAAACGAAAAAGTATTTATATGAATATTTATTAAACAAGATAAACTACAATTTTTTTCTGCACTTAACACTCGCAAAATCTTTAATTGCATCGTCATAAGATATTGACCTTGTCAAATCATTTTCCATTGACAGAATTGATAAATAATTTAATCGTTCTTATTTTATTGTAGTTCTATACTTATTTTTTATGAATGCTAATCAATTTAACATTTCCGAACATTTTATTTCTTCTTTATCCTGAAGAATTGTTGCTAACAGGTACTGTTTGAACTCAACATATTTGTTGAAAAATTGTTCGTCAACATTAACATCATCACTATAAAAGGAAAGAGCCAACTGCAAACTGTCTTTATCTACAGGGTGTATGAAAAAAGCCGACAAATATACACACCATGGGAAGCAGCATTAAGAAGCTAGCAAAAAACTCTAGTGCCGTTTTGCTGGTAACCCTCTAGTTATCGAGTAATTGATAGTCTTAAGTAGGATACTAATTTTTTTATTAGGGTGAATTATTATTAAATGACAATGATTGGTCATAGTTTAAGCAACAGGAAACACAACCAGTTAGTATTTTAACACTTTCTGCTTGGAGTTTGGCTATAATGTGTTTTCAAATAATAGTTATTTATGTACCAAGGGCGTAAAGATGCTTTTATGGTCTGAGACGTAATTTTGAGCCCGAGGCGCTAGTCGAGGGCTAAAGACACGTCGAAGGCCATAAAAGCAAGTTACGCCAGTGGTACATACATAATTTTATGCACGATCGAAGATTTTAAAACTGAAATAAAAGGAATAAATTAATTTTCTACCCACATCGAGTAGTTGCTCAATTATTTTAATTTTTTACTGTCTACTGTCAAATGGTTGAAGCATTTACGCCTAGGAATATTCACATAAATAATTGTATTAACTGTGTTGTTAATACAAAATACCCTAAATAGAGTTCTAATAAAGAGCATACAATCGATTTTAATTTAAAAAAATTCTTTATAAGACTGTTAAACTGTTTATCAATTTTTGACGTTTCATTATAGACCGGCGGGCTATAAATATACCCATGGGCTATAAAGAGACGTTTATGTCAAACAAATTCAGACATAATTGACACATTATAATGCGATCGTGCATAAAGCAAATTATTCGCTTCTGAAAGTTTTAAAAGGTTTTGCAACGCTGCACTGTTGCCAAGTAACTAGGTACTGCAAAATTCGAATTCTTTTTATTTAGATCAACATTGCTTTCCTGTCATTTTGATTTGTCAGCAATTGCTTGTCTGCTTTAATAATTTCGAATTGTCCGTTTGTTTCATTATTTTGTTGTGTTTTGGTTCGATATTTTGCGTTTTTGTTCAAAAGTTGTTATTTCGTTTAATTAGTACTGTGTTTTTGAAATATTGTATTATGGAATAAACACTTCAAGAATATGCAGATATGTATCTAATCTTAGGTGAGGCTGGAAATTTTCATGTAGCTGAATAACTGTACTCGCAACGTTACCCAAATAGAAGACATCCTAGATCAAATGTGATAAGAAGGTTAGATATAAGATTACGGGAAACAGGAAGACTTGCACCTTATGCGACTGACAGAGGTCACGGCCGACGTGTACTGGAACCAGATGTGGAGGAAGAGGTACTTAATACCTTCGAAAATAATGCTGGATTAAGTACTCGTTCTGTAGCTCGTAGATTAATAACCTTAATCACTCAACAGTACACCGCTTACTACAAGAAAATATTGATTTATACCCATATCATTATCAACGGGTACAAGGTTTACTACCAGAAGATTATCAGCGGAGAATGCGATTTTGTGAATGATTGCTTCGTCAGCAAGAACAAAATCCCAGATTCATTAAAAATATCTTATGGACGGATCAAACCACTTTTACTTGAAACGGGATTTTCAATATTCACAACATGCACCAATGGAGTGACAAGAACCCCCATGCTATTTATCAAACCCATCATCAAGGTGCGATTTAGTGTAAACGTACATTAATAGGACCACATATTTTACCCCAACGTTTGACTGCAAACAATTTTGTGGAGTTTCTGACTAACAACTTGCCCGATTTATTAGAAGACATCCCTTTAGCAACCAGAGGAAGTATGTGGTTCCAAATGGATGGAGCACCAGCTCATTGGGGAATTCAAACAAGATACTGGTTAAATGAGGAGTTCCTTGAGAGATAGATTGGACGAAGTGGTACGGCAGAGTGCGGTGCAAGAAGTCCGAATTTAAGCTGTCTTGTTTTCTACTTATGGGAAACTTTAAAAGAGCTCGTCTACCAAGAAGAAATAAACACAGAAGAGCAGCTGATAGAAAGAATGCAGCAAGCAGTCGTCACAATAAGGGAAAATAATATGTTACAGAACATCATTCGCCGAGGAAGAAGGTGTCGAGATGTTGGAGGGGGTCATTTTGAACAGTTATTAAAAATTGTTATCTAGTTTTGAATAAAAAGTTGATTTTTTAGTTTATTATTTTTTAATTGTAAATAGTAACATTGGTAAAAAGTAAAAACGTTGTAGCAACGTTGCCAAATTTAAAAAACTTTAAACGAAGATATTGTGGAAACTACGAGTTTGATGCCAAAATGCCTTTGAAGTTTATTGTTAGGTTTTGGATGTAGTTTCTCATGATGTAACTATTTGTCGGCTTTTTTCATACACCCTGTATATCTAAGATATTCGAATTTCCAATGTCAATAAGAAAATTGAATTTCTTTTGTATCTTCATAGACATTTCCTCTCTTCTTCACTTCTTCAGTTCTACTGAGAGAGAATCTAATAATCGGTTGACTACCTCGATTCGAAACTTATCTCTTCCTCGTAGCAAATCTTTACTTCTCTCTCCATCGGAATAAATATGCGTTCGAATTCTTCTCTTTCCATCGTTGTAAGATTCATCTACTTTATCGCACAGTAACTTAACTTTTTCTTCAACTTCGAGGACTTTTTCTGCAGATTTATTTCTAAATGCTTCTACAAACCTTTGCAAAGATGAAATAAGCCGCCACCCTTCGGTCACATCTAGACCAGGTGTCTGTAATTTCTTGCTCACTTTATCAAAGCGTTCCAGAATCTCTACCCAAATCGTGGTTAAGACGGTTGTACTCGATGTAAAATTCGTTCTAACAAAATTAGGCAACCAAACTTACGTTTTTAAAACTTCCTCAACGTCAACAAAGTAGACGTACACATAAATTTATGTGGTATAAGATCTGAAGCATCCCCATTGAGAAAACCCTCCAAAGCAAAACAAGTAATAACTATTGACGACTAATACCATGTCAGTTCCTTGAATTTTGTAAGTTGTAAACCCATGTTTATTTACAAAAGTTAAAAATTCGGGTATTTGTTTGTTAAGGAGGCTGTACTTAATGAATTTTGCCTAATATAATTCGCTCCAAAATATATTAAATTAACTAATTCACAGCATTATAATTTTGTATATTTATGTTTATAAAAATTAACAATTACACATAATTACGATTTTATATCAAACCAAGCTAGCTGGTTTTCTGTCAATATTTTTGTGGTTTTGTTTAGATATTCGTTTTCCTTGCAATTTAATCTAGGGCGCAGTGTAATTTTCGTTCGTAACATATTATGATATTATGAAGTCCTATAATCTTGATTAAATATATAAATTTGTATAAGAACAAACTTGTCTTAGGTAATGGTAATCACAAATATCCGTTTTAGAGTCTTAATAATGCTCCAATTTCGTTAAAAGGTTTACATAACTTGTAGTGGTCTATATTTAGTCCAAAGGAAAAAAGTCAACTCTAAAAGTTTATAATTGTTCATGTGAGTGTGTTTTAAATTAATCGAGGTGTTCAAACTCAACTGTGTGAAACAGATATAGGGAGCGTCTACCTGCCTGCCTGCAGATGGGTAAGACGGATTACTAAAGACTTACTTAGAAATGAAAACCAGCTTTTTAAAAGTACTTCTTATTATGAGAAACATAAAGGTGGTAGGTGACAAAACATAATAGTTTGTCCTAAATTATTTTTACTGGATCTTTGTTTATTTATTTGAGAGCAGAGGTATTTAAAACTAGGGCTGTTGATCCGAGCCGGATAAAACGGATATCCGGATAATTTTCACGTAGATATCCGGATAATTAGTATTTAAAAATATCCGAAATGGAAGAAATCGGATATCCGGATAAACTGTATAACTCGGATAAAAAAATTATCCGAATAAAGAATTATCCGGATAAAAGAATTTATCACTGAATACGCAATACTAAATTTATAAATTGCAATGAGAGCTTTTAGTTGGCGACTGCTGACTAAACACTAACACAGCAGTCAAAACATAACAGAAATAAATAACGAGAATTCACATCAAATATATGATGTAATTTAATGCGGTATGTGATAAGAATTACTAAGAATAGAATTAATGATTTCTAAAGATTCCTTTTAAACTGCTCACAGAATATTTTGTAGGCAAGTTATGTAGGAGATTAGTTTCTGCAAGCTATATTTTAATATTTTAAAAAGTTTGCATAATACATTATTAGAGCAGCAACAACCTTTTTTAGTATTTTCAATATTTTCATATCATTTTCAGTTTTCTAGTTAATTGATAATAGATTTAAAAGTAATCTGATACTTCAAAATATCCGGATACTTTAAATTTTCCGGATACTGTAAATTTTCCGGATACTGTAAATTATCCGGATATTATAACTATTCGGATATTTCTAATTATCCGGATAAAAAATTGGTTTGTTAACCGAATTCGGAAATTTCGGATGACTCGGATAAAAGTTCATATCCGGATATCCGGATAAATTTTTTTCTTTTCAACAGCCTTATTTAAAACCAGTGGTCACTTGTTGACTTTACTTATTTGAGATCATTTTCTGAGATTTGTAAATATACATTATTTGTTACTTATTATATTTTTTTAATTTAATTATTTGTTTTACTACTAGTGTCTATTGTTTTTAATTTAATACACAATTAAATAATCAGTTCTTATGATATAAGTATACATATAGGTACATACTTATATGCAAGTATATCACAAGTACACATTTTTGTACTAATACTCGTAGTAGTCAAATTATTTTCTAACATTACAAAATTTAAGAACTAACTAAATTTACAACTGTTATTTGACTTCTTCAACGAATAATACTTTGAACGAATTTCATAAAAATCGTTAAAAAATAATACAATTTCATGAGCTGAAATCGCACTCGTCGAAACTGCACGTTTTCAGACATTGAAAATCATACAATATTACATTTTTCATAAAAAGTCCATCTTTACTACAGAATACCAAAGCTAGCTTGCTCTTCATGAATTGTAGAAAAATTGCACAAAAAAGTAGTACGTTAAGAGTTTTGTATTTATGTCTAGTTTAATAAAACAAATTAGCGGAACATATATCAAGATAAAAAATTTCTAGCAGCAAACTTTAACAATTTTATTAAATGAGCCTTTTTTAAGTCTTGTTTTCTTGAGAACTATATTTTGTTTCTTTGATTGTGATTCCGCGAACACTGATAGTTTAAGGTATAAAAACAACATAAATTCAAACAAAACTATACATACAATATTAATAGCTACGAACTACACTGAAATTTCAAATTATAAATAACTTTAAATACCCGTGGTCTTAAAAAAAAAAAACAGCAAAAATAATTTACTATAAACTATGGTTTTTAGAAGCTGTTGAATAAGTCAAATAACAGTTGTAAATTTAGTTAGTTCTTAAATTTTATAATGTTAGAAAGTAATTTAACTACTATTAGTACAAAAATGTGTACTTGTGATATACTTGCATATAAGTATGTTATATCATAAGAACTGATTATTTAATTGTTTATTAAATTAAAAATAATAGTCACTAGCAGTAAAACAAATAATTAAATTAAAAAAATATAATAAGTAACAAATGTACATTTACAAATCTCAGAAAATGATCTCAAATAAAGTCAACAAGTGACCACTGGTTTTAAATACCTCTGCTCTCAAATAAATAAATAAAGATCCAGTAAAAATAATTTAGGACAAACTATTATGTTTTGTCACCTACCATCTTGATGTTTCCCTAGTAAGAAGTGCTTTTAAAAATCTGGTTTTTATGTTCAAGCAAAGAGTATAAATATATTCTTTGGTTCAAGTAAACCTTTTGTAATCTGTAGGCAGGTAAGCGCTTGTTTATCTTTATCGCTCCCTATACCTGTTTCACACAGTTGAGCTTGAACATTCTGATTAATTTAAAACACACTCACATGCACAATTATAAACTTTTAGAGTTGAGTTTTTTCCTTTGGACTAAATATAGAGCCCTACAGGTTATGTAAACTTTTCAACAAAATTGGAGCATTATTAAGACTCTAAAACGGATATTTGTGATTACCATTACCCAAGATGAGTTTGTTCTTATACAAATTTATATTTTTAATTAAGATTTAATAATTTGTTACGAACGAAAATTACACTGCACCCTAGATCAAATTGCAAGGAAAACGAATATGTAAACAAAACCACAAAAATGTTGACAGAATGGCGGCTAGTATGTTTTGATCTAAAATCGTAATTATGTATAATTGTTAATTTTTATAAACATACATATATATAACATGATGCTATGAGTTAGTATCCATTCACTCTATAAGTTCAAACTTAATTTAATATATTTTAGGGCGAATTATATTATGAAATATTTACTGAGTACAACCACCTTAACATTGCTGTTTCTAGTTTTGTTTTTCAGCACACTTCGCTCCATAAGCTTGCCTATCTTCCCAATTCCCTCAATCAACGGTATAACTGTATTCGTACATGGACCAATCAATTGTCTTTGCGCATGTCTGCTCCGCCCCCCAGACAAAGCTCCGTTCTCCGTATCTCCGTTCAGATCTCATTCTTGTAGTCTTGTACGCTTGTACGAACTAGCCAAGAGCGAACATCGTAAAAGAACAAAATTGCAAAGAAGCCAACAAGCGAAAACGAATGAAGAAAACCTTGCCTAATCCACCCGAAAAATAAAAAATATGCGTGTATTTTTTTTGAGTGAGTCGATAAGATGAGTGTTTGCTCATGGGGGTCCCACAGGGCCCCCATTTGATGGGGGCCCGCGGCTTAAGCCTCTGTATAGATCCGCCCCTGGGAAAACGTTAAGGAAATCTTGGGAAAGGCGAAATATTACATCGCAAAACGTAGGCCGGGGAGTGTACGGTGGCTAAATCGTATATAACTTCAGTCCGGTAACAGAATATAGGGACTTTATTTTTAAAGCTCTGTTTTATTTATCAGTGGTATTTCAATTTTCAGTGGTTAAGGTTATATGTTTGAATTTTACAAGTAATAATTAATTGAAATCAATAAAATGGTGACTCCTGATGAAGAATACGACCAATATGTAAAAGATCCACGTGCAGCATGTAAATTTGGTGCAGCTTGTTACCAAAGAAATCCATTACATCACCAAAAATATAAACACCCGCCAAAAAAGCGTCCCGCAGAACAGGTACAAATATTTGTAAAGATTTAAAGTAGATTATGATTAATAATTTATGTAATAGGAAGCTGTTGGTGGTTCTCCGAAGAAACTAAAACCTATTAACAAAACAGAGAAGGAGTTACCGATAGTGAAGATTTCCAATGATATATCTGATTCCGATAGTGAATCAGCTGTTGAAGTCGGTACCGTAGAGAACTCTGACAATGAAGACTGTGAAGAAAAGCAATCAGAGGTTTCGACAGAATCCACAAACGAAATCTCAGATACGCCAGATGTACCAAAAAAACGAACGCAAATAAATTTCGATAAAAAAGAATTTATAAAGGAGAAATTTTTATTAGATATGCCTGAAGATTTTTATTTATTTTGGGATTTTTGTAAATCATTAGATAAAAATAATCCAAGTAAAGCTTTCTCAAGTGTAGGGTTGTTGTTAGTGGGACCATTCGATGTGTTAGCAGATAAGTTTTCAAATGTCATAGAAAAGTCTCCTGATGAATACTTGTTACATTGGCGTTATTACTACGATCCACCTGAATTTCAGACAGTGTTAAAAGGTGACGATTCAACAGGCTATCATATTGGATATTTTCGAGATGATCCCAAGGCAGAGCCAGTGTTTTTAGCAAGTAATCAATCCAAAAAGAACGGAGAGTTTGCTATAATGGCGGGAAACATTTTTTCAGCAGTATAGTAAGTTTGTATTTTATACCAGTTCTTTGTTTAACCAGTTGACTCTACAGCCAATATTTAGAAGAAACGAAAAAAACATGCGATCCTTTCAAGAAATTAAGCGTCGCAAAGCTTCAAGGAAATATTAAAAAACATGCCGAGAAGTTAAACTTAGATTTATCAGCTAAAACGGATCGAATGAAAGAGCGCGATACAAATATTGTTGCCCGTAGTTTCAATAAAATTGGCCTTATAGTTCCTTATAACAAAAAGTAAGTACCTAGACCTGAGAATTTGTTATATAATAAATAATTTTTGTTTATTTTAAGGACGCAACTTGGTTATAGACAGCTTTGCGTCTCCGACAAAGAATTAAGAAAGTTACTCGATCGTGTAGGTAAAGCTTCCGAACAACAGGCATCGAAAGTTATGTCGGAACTTCAACCTGTTTTGACTGCTACCAGTATAGCCACAGACGAATGCGACTTCGGTACAGGAATTGAATTGGCGTGGAATATTTTGGCGCATGGAGTAAAGGGTTTAAATTCAACAATCGAAAGATATTTAAGTACAGCTTATCAGTTGATACAAAGGGATATTTTTGCCAGTATTATATCAGCACATATGAAGAATCGTAAAGAAGAGACTAATTTAAGTATTGTGTAACTTATGTATCTGTTTTTTTTTTTTTTTAATGTATTGTATTGAATAAAATATAGATTTCGAGTTGGTTTTTGTTTTATAACTAAGTATTTTGTTTATTATCATAAGAAGTGTGATAACTGTTTTTTTGGTTGAATCCAAACTAGAGATGTGCAATCCGACTCCCTTTGAGAATTTATTTCCACCGAATCCTATCCGACTAAGGAAGTTGTTCCGATTCTGACTTTGAAAGAGAACTTAGCAAAACCAAACTTCACAAGACGTTCACAGCTTCAGACGGAATAGTTTCAGTTTCACACTGCGAAATTAGCGGCTAACAATACAGTCGATGATATCGTTTAATGTTGAAGTTATGTAAATTATAAGAACTAAGTATTATTAGTAAGTCATCAGCCGTAGTCTTGGGATTAACAAATAAGTTGGTGTCATTAGTGGGTGTAAATAAAAACAAACGATTAAATATATAATGCAAAATTACGGGCCGTATATTTGGCAATTCGGTGTTTCGATGTTTCTTCGGTCGCAGAGAACACCTTGCAGGTTACGCAAATAAAAAAAAGATTGGAGTAATTCCATATATTGAATCACTGTCATTTGAATCCAAAGCTTTATTGATACAACTGATTTTTTTACAGCTGAAGAATTGCTTAAATGACTATCCGGACTCACTTGGAGTCGGTCTAAATTAGAAGCCAGATTAAATCCGGCAGAGTCGTTTCAAGGGAACGACCGAGCAGATCTGCCCATCTCTATTTCAAACCATAGGAAACTTGTGAAATATTCAGAGAAAGTAAGTGTTTACTGGAGTGCTTTTCAAATGAAAAGTTAAATTTACTCCGCCTAACAATTCAGTTTCAAATATATTTTTGTTATAATAAAGCACATTAACTCTGCTTGATGCTAAAATTAGTTTAGACTTGATGCCTTTTATAGTGTTTTGTAAAGACTTCTGTAAGTTTTTGACTTCAGCGTGCATATTTTCTTATAGACCGGTAGAAGGTATGTGTTACACATTTATATTGTGTATTCCTTGTTGAAATTATATCAAAGAAGATAAATGTTATTAGATAAGTTATTTAACTGAATGCTTAGCTATAAAAAAAAAGTATTTATGACTGTGGATTTTTAAAAAACTGTGTTTTCGGTGAAAGTTTTAACGGTTTTTGGATGCTAATTCATGCGTCTTGCCGGCAAATCGAGGGCATAACATTAAAGATCGTGTTATACAAATTACATAAAAACCACAATACTTACAAATTATACATCAATCAATCAAAAAGGTTAACATTCCTATCTGGAATAGAACCACTCCTCTTCCGGAGTTGCATAGATTAATTTAGCATTGTGAATCACTCCATATTATTACTTAGACAGAATCTCATAACTTGGTGTGGATTTTAGCCTCTTTGACAATATCTCTCCATCTTTTCCTATCCATTAATTTTTCTTTGTGTCTTATAATTCTCATGCTGTTCAGATCTTTTATAACTTGATCTTTCCATTTTATCTTGGGCTGTCCCTTAGGTCGTCCTTCAGATGGGGTCCACTCTGTGATACTCCGCACTTTGTCTTCCTTTCCTTTTCTGTACAGATGACCATACCATCTCAGTCTATGGGCTTTGATCACTTTAACTATGTCCTATCCATTCATCTTGTTTCTAATTTTAAAGTTCATTAGATTTCTGATTTCTCCATTTTCTAGTTTGACTGGGCCATAAATTTTGCTAATGATTTTTCTTTCAAAAATCCTTAGACGCTCTTCATCTTTTTTTGTTAAACACATGACTTCAGCTCCGTATGTTGCTGCCGGTCTAATGGCAGTCTTGTAGATTTTTATTTTTGTTTTATGGCTGATTTTCTTATTTTTCGTTAAACTTTTGTATGTATAATATGCCTTATGCCCTGCTTGGATGCGTTGTGATATTTCCATACTTCTTTCATTTGTTCCATTGATCATTACTCCTAGATATTTAAAGCTATTAACTATCTCAAAATTGAATTCTCCCAGTCTTATGCTTTTTTCGCCTGTTCTTTTCTGTCTTGTGCATCGTAAGAGTTTGGTTTTTGATTAGTTAATTTTGAGTCCTCTTCTGTTTGCTTCGTTTACTAATTTATTCAACACATTCACTAGACTTTTGTTGTTTCTTGATATTAAGGCTAGATCGTCCGCATAGGCTATTAACTATATAGATTTATTTGCAATAGTTCCTTGACATTCAAGTTTTCTGATGACTGCTTCTAGTGTTAGGTTGAAAAGTCCCGCTGAAAGTGAGTCCCCTTGTCTTACACCTCTGTTAATCTGAAAAGCTTCGGTATCTCCTTCATGTGTCATTACTACTTCGTCCCATTTTACCGTCCTCTTGTCTTTCCATGTGCCCTAACCACCTCACCTTTAAGCCTTTATGTTTTATGTGAAATTTGGGTGTCTATAAAGTTGCTTTTTTATTTGCTTTGTAAAGCAGTATTTTTCTTTTCATTTGTTGCCCAGGGAAGGTGCGCTTTCCAGCAGCTGTCTGATATTCTCTTTTATTTTTATATCTTCTTTAGAAGTTTTCCTGCGGTCTTTTTTCCAGCCTTTCAGAATAACGAAGTTTTCTTTTCCTCTCGGTACTTTTTTCAGACTTTCCTAGACTTCTTGTACGGACAAAAGTTCGTCGAATCTTTTAAAATTACTTTGAGTGATTCTTATTTCTTCAAACAAAATGTAAATTTAGCTTAAGAAGTGACAAGCCCTTCGTTGGTTGATTGTTACTAAGAGTTATATTGGGTTGTTAGGTAGGTAGGTGAGGTGGGTGTGCTTTCTCTTACTCTATCTTTCAAGGTAAACCTGTATCTTCAACGAGTTTCAGTATCTTTCTAACCTTGCAGAAAAAGAACTACAGAACTGCTTATGATAAGCAGGACACAGCTTAGAATCCTCACAGGCCTCTTAACAGGACACACTACTGTCACAGACCACCTGAGCAGGATCAAAAAATTTGATGGCGACTCCACATGTAGACTGCAGTGAGGAACTAGAAACTGCAATGCACATTCTATGCAACTGTGATGTGCTGGCTGGCAAAAGATAACGCATATTCGGGCATCTACATATGGAACCGGAAGATTTCAATACACACCCCATGAGTGACCTGTGCGTTATGCTACACCAAGGGTAAACGGACACAGGGAAAAAAAAACAAGATGCTCATGTGAGATGGTTGTCTCGCGTTGACTTGCCTTGAAGGGTTTGTATCTCTTGCAGTTTAGTGCTGGACAGTCAAAGATTATGTATGAGGTTGTCTCCTCTTTTTCTTCACATAATCTACAGAGTGATTTCTGATCTGTTTACACCTATTCTTTGTAGGTGCTTCTTTAAATGGCTGTGCCGTGTAAGGAGTCCCACCAACCATCTAATCTGGGTTCTTCCTAGTTGGAGAACATCAGTCGACAATGTGTGAGAATTCCCTAGTTTTTGACCCCTTTTTGCATCCCAACTAGGGTGATGTTCCTTTGCAGCCTATGTTTCTATTGATGCTTGAATTGCTTGTTTTGGTTATTCTGAATACCGGTTCTGGTCCTTTAACACGTTCGCTGCCGATGACGCACCTGTTGCGTCATGTGCTCTCAGTCTAAGATGCCGTTGACGGTACGTTTGCGTTCTGTGGAGACTTACCGTTGCTGCTTTAATACTAAGTTGGCTTGACAGTAAGTGTGTTGTGCTCTTGTTGGCCTCTCTTGTGGAGAGTAGTTCGTGTTTTTTCGGTGTTGGTTTTTTGCAAGCCTGTGTTGCCAACTTTATGGTAAATATCACAGCCTGCTCTAATTATAAATTCCGTTGATATAATATAAATATATTAGTTATTGCTTAATATTTGTATAATACAATATAATAAATATAATAATAGTTGAAACATTTTTACCCATAATAATAATTATTGATTACCCCTATTTAATAAGTAATTTCTTACAGCCTTATTGAAGTTTGCAAGATTTAAACATTTAATCGAATGCGGAAGTTCATTGTACCATTGCACAGCCGTTGATGTAATTTTTTTTATTCCGATATTTTTGGCACTTGGTAAAATATAAAAGTTTTGGTTTGATCGGTGTTATAATAATGAATATCACAGCTTTGCATCGGTCTAATATCAGTTTCCAACAGATTATTTTTAATTTTGTGCACTAGTTTTACACTGTCTAGCTTAACTATGTCACAGACTTTTAACAACTTAAGGTTATTATATAATTCATCAGTGCTGTGACGCCTAGGTTTGCAAAATAACAGTTTTAAGAGTTTGTTTTGTGTTAGGTACTTGGAGTTTGTCGATGTCCCGCTTTCTGGCTTGGCCCCAAAACGCACTCAAATAAGTCAGAATGGGGTAGACATAGGCATAATATATTTTGTATCTTGTTTCTTGATTAAAAAAGTTAGCTGGGTGGTACAGTGGATAGATTACTTTATTTATTTTTCTCCAAGTGGCTTCAATGTGTTGATTAAAAAGTAGTTGGTTGTCCAAGACCAGCCCAAGGTATTTAGCACTAGTCACTTCTTTTAACACTACCTGCCTATGTTGTTAATCTTGAGGCTCTGATTTACCGATTTTTCCTTACTGATTATTAGATAGTTGCATTTATGATCATTAAGCTTGATGTTGTTTTGCTTAGTCCACATTGTGATGGTGTCGAGGTCTTGCTGAGCTTCAATATACCATATTGACTGGATTGGGACCGAATAGAAAAGAGCAGTGTCATCGGCAAAGAGTGTTAAGTTTTCATTTAATTTGATGTGCGTCAATTAGTTTACGTAAATTAAGAATAAAATAGGCCCTAAATTACTTCCTTGTGGCACCCCACTGATGATTACCCCATTGCTACTCTTGGCACCATTTACAGTTGTATACTGGGTTCTGTCTTTAAGATAGTTCTTGAAGATGTTTAAAGGTTTATCCACTATCCCAATGCTTTTCAGTCTATTTATCAGAATATTGTGATCCACACATCAAAGGCCTTTTGAATATCCAAGAAACAGGCCATCACTGTGCGCAAGGTCACCGATGCTTAACTTTGCAGAGCGATGCGCCATACCAATACTCACTACCGTACCGCCCCCCCATTGATTAAAATAGTCAGCAATTAATTTACTGTCAGTTATTTCTTCGTTGTTTTCTCCTTGTATCATTTTTATTTTATGTTCTTTATGTTTGTCAGGTACCTATTACAATAAGTACTATTTATGACTGCCCATTGCTTATGTAGAGAACCTTCACTATTTTCAAATATTTCTGTAAATATTGTTGTTTGTTATTTTTTTATGATGTTTTTTTACCTTTTTCTGCAGGCTTTTGAACTTTGAATGCAGATTTGTTTGGAGTGGATTTCTTTTAAATGTTTTATATGCTTTGTCTCTTTCTTTTATTACCAAATGTACTTCTTTCGTATACCATCCTTCTTGGATAGAATTTATATATTTTCTTTTAATTACCTATAGTTGTAGGTAGCATTGTCTGTTTCCTGCTGCAGTAGATTAATTAATAGGTTAATCTGTGATGTAATAATTTATCATTCAGATTCTTATTTAGCTTATTGTAGTCGACGAAATAAATTGTTTTTAAATTGAACAATAAGTTTAATTTTGCAGTTAATTTGTTGCTCAGCTCCTTTAAGCATTTATTGTGTAAGAAATTAACTGAAGTAAAACCATTTTTCAACTTAATAATGGAAGCAAATAACTCGCACTGCAAAATTCTTCAACTTTTAGTTAAAGTTAAAATCATATTTTTGAAAATTTTTTTTGGAAAAGCTTTTGAATTGTTTCTTGCTAAACTTTGATAAACAGTGGAGAGTTCCTGTTGCTGTTTTAAATTCTAAAAATGCAAGGGAACTCAAGCAAAAATTCATTTTAAAGCTAGGTAAATAATAAAAACACGTTCTTGTGTTGTTTACTAATATACATTTTTGGGCCAATTGGCACAATCTGTCATACTTTATGTTGGTTATAGCCTCATCCAGATGGATGTTATAAAATCTTTTTTAAGTGTGAGGTGGATTGGTCCTCATATTTTCCCTTTACTCTAACCTATGGTGTAATTTGGCTGCCTCTACCATTTTTCACCATTCTGTTCTACTCGCATACTTCTCTCTCCAATCTATTGTTTCCATTACTCTTAGGTCATTGAGCACTTGATCCCACGATTTACATCTTGGTCTTCCCCTATACCTTTTCCCATCTGGTTTCCATTCTGCTATGGTTCTAGTACTTTGGCATCAACCAGCTCAATCTTTTTGCTTTTATGTGTCTCACTACATCCTCCCCTTTTATTTCCTCTTGGATTTTAAGATCTATTTTCCTTGTAAGCGTGCCGTCCTCCGTCTTAAATGAAGATTGAAAGCAAAGCCAGTCATAATTAAGTACATACATAGAAAAATTAGAGGTTTCCCATAGGTATCCATGAAATTATTTAAGAAAAGGTTACAGAACTAGCATACCAGGAAAAATTTCTTGAAAGATTATTTGCACTTTCCCTAAGGATGTGTCCAACAACCCCATTTATTAAATTAACATTAGTGAAATAACATCCCGCCTCATTTGATTACTATATTAATATTCAAATAGATTTCTCTTGAGAAATGTCTTTATTACGACTTTCGTGGTGATTAGTGATTACTTGCTTCTCATTTTTGACCTTTTCTTTCGTAGTTTTTTTTAATTAACTTTAATTTAACGAAGGAAAATGTATTTGGAGACTTGAAAAATTGTCATTTAATTTAAGAAAATTTTCTTCTTGTGAGATTTCTCCCAAAAAATAGTTTTTTAAAATATTTAATTTAAAACAAAACGTTCGGTTGAAAGTTTTAAGTATGTTAAGAAAGCGGAGCAAGGTGCTGATTTTAGACGTAGATATATTTAATAAATGTGATATGCAAATATAATAAATTGTAAATTACATCACGTGCGTGTAGACGCCGGCGTCGTTCGATCATAAACGCAGGCGCCGTGATGCCAGGCGTCGTTAGTAGTGGCTCATAGACACTCGAAAGCACTCGGCATGTTTTTTTGTAGATTCTTAAAAAAGATCAAAAATGAACCAAAAAATCGAGAACTGAAAGAAAACTAAATCGAAATCGTACATTTGTTACTAATTTACTTACGCACAATTTTCGAAAATCAGCCACTTTATAAATTAGGTTAACCAGTAATTAACGCGATTAGACTTATAGCATGTGATCATTAAAAACCGTACCTTTAAATACGAACAAATGGAAAAAGTGAATTATCTAAGCGCAGACGTTAATCTATTTTTTCTCGAAATAATTCACTGACAAATCGGATTCCTCTCGAGCGTTATTCGCACAAACTAAATATAGACACGGGTAATGGTTTTGTTGAACATGTTTGTTGCACTACACGGGGTTAAATTGTGAGTTATAAATGATTTTTCGTTCCATGCAAGTGATTGAACGATGAGGGACTAATTGTGAATTCAAAGACATGTGCACTACAAATCTACTCTTTTTTGTTAACACACCCGGTTAAATCGTTCTTTTGTGGTTCATTGTTAGTTGGAGAATTTTACATTTTTCTTCAGCGAACATGTTGGGTAAGACATTCCTTTCTGTTTAGCCAAAGAATTCTTTTTGTGCCCCGATTAAACAACAATGAAGCCTTTGTTTTTAAGATTAAATACCCCAAAAATTTAGTTATATTGTTTTACTTTCCACCACTCCTAAGTGAGAACAGGATCGTAAAACACATTTATTTAGAAACTGGCCTCAACATTCGTTTTCTTTTGGACCTTTTTTGATTGAACAAAGATCCAGAATTATATATTAAAAAATTCGATTTCCGATGCAGTCATTATGTTTGTGCGTGATAAAATCACCAAGTAGAGAAACACTATAAATATCTTTGACAATCTTCATTATCTAGGGCGAGACATTTAAGAAGAAGGTCTGGACAGACTAACATTCCTTGTTCCTTTCTTCCCCTGCTCCTTAATAATAATATAGTCAGGTAAAAGAACCAGGCTCTTACAATGTTTTCAGTCCTTGAATTGCTATTAAATCTTACTTGGATAATAAACCTTGCTCTCAGGGCTGAAACTTAATTAATCGTTGAGTTACTAATATAATCTTAACATCAAAGCTGAAAATTCAGATTATTATTATTAAGGAATTCGAATTGAAAATTCATAATACGGACGTTCCATATTTATTTGCATGTGTTAATCAAATGGTTGTATAAATATTATTTTAATAACAAAAACATCATTTTGTAACATCAGGTCAAGATAATCTAAACATTTTGATTTGCACGAAGTCTGAAAATAGTTTTCAGCAAAATCGCTGTTGTGGAATGTTAACGAGGCAATTCAACTGCAGGCACAATCTTCTGGAAAGTTTGAAATGTGCTTGAGACAACAACAGTTCGTATATACGTGCTATAAATAAGACAGAATCATTAAAAAGCCTCATGGTAATAAGACAAGGCTGTCTTGCTACAAGATTCGTTTTGTTGGGGGAAACATTTATCATAAAAAAAAAATAAAGCGAGCACAAAATAGAGATGTTTTAAGCTGTCGGGTCTTAAAACGTCTCTGAACGACATAAGAATATAATACAAATTGCAATAAATTCTTTATAACGTAATAATTAAGTTAGCTTTTGCTACAGAGCACGGATTAAAAGCTTTTTGTACGTACACTCTTACGAATGGAATTTTCAGCATTGTTAGGAAAAATACAAGGTGTTTAAGTGCAACTGACGCTCTTCTTTTAATTACTTTGACACGTATGAGAGTTCTGCTTCTTTTAATTTCTGATTTAAAAGAACTCTGGACGTATTCGGAGCAAAGAAAGCTCCTGAATGACCAACAAACTAGAAAGAATTCCCAAATACTACGACGAAAATTTGTTATAATAAACTTGTGTAGATTGCTCGCGATAAAAAGTAGTTGATTGCGTTGTTTTTGGGCAAAGTTTTCACCGTAAATGGTCAGTTAGGGGCATTGGCATTTGGCAACGGCGAAATCCTAATCATGATCTGAACTTTAGGTAAACAAATTTTAAAAAAATCATCTGTACCTACGATATGATTTTTTTTAAAGAAAAATTATTGAATAAAACCTTTCCCTCTAAAAAAGTAAAAATTGATTGTAAGTTCTTGGCCCAAAAGAAAGGCTGAGGTTTTGGCATTAAAAATCAAAATTACACAAAGCTTTCCTTCATATACATTATTGAAATAGTTTCAATATTCTGTAAATGAATGTTCCTCGCAGATATGCAAGTTATACGGGCGAGAGGTGGCCTATTTTAATTTTTGTTCAATACAACGGATTAACGTGGAGCTTTTGAGTATTCAGCTCAATACATTGTACATAAAATATGACAGGAATTTCATAATGGGTGGTTTAAAGATATTTAAGTGTGCTATTTTAGCATGCTCTTCCATGCATTCCAGTTTGACCTCCGAAATTATGTTATGATCCCTCTTGAGTTTAGGGATACCAGGGATACTATAAATTTGTTGGACACACTTTTGGTGTTAGTTTTATAGATCACTTTATCTTGGTATTGCTGAATGTACTTTTGGTATTTGTCTGTAGATGGAATATATTTGCAACTGTTGAATGTAAGAGTTTAAGATCGGAAATTCTTGTTTTGTTATTTGCTTGGGCTAAGCTGCAACACTCAAGTAATATTTTCAAATAAAAATGTCGCAGGAACTCTCTGGAAACTCTCTTGTGACAATTTTAAACTAAAAAAATACTTAATGTATTGAAGCGGCGCAGGGTCTTGGCTTAGGACCTTTATTATTTCACAAATTCGTTTAAATCGAATTTCGAAATATTTTATATATTCTCTGAATAACACCTAAGCTTCTTGTAATATTCTGCAGTTGCGAAAGTAATAGCGTATCTTAGGGCCAGAAATCAGTTCGAGAATGTATTTTTGCCCTGAATTTGGGAACATTTTCAAAGAATTGATACACTCACTCGTGCCTTTCTATGCTTTTTAGACGAATTATTTAAGTTTTTTTCATTAAAAAGAAAACGGTTTTCATTATTTACAAAAGAGACATGTAGTAATTTAGTCCATTATGTCGTCCTTTAATTGAATATTTGTACAACAAATTTAATAACAACCCAATGGCAGGTCATTTTTTAAACGTCACGAAATGACTAATGAACCTTCTTATACCAAAGAAAACGTTTGAGTTTTCACTTATGTTGAGTTTTCTTATTTTCTAATAGCTTACGTAAATTAGGGTTTTCAAAATCGATTCGGGGAGGAAAATTTTATCATGCAAATTTCCGTGATTAAAGAACTTAATAGAATTACTGATTTGATTTATTGATACATAAAATTAGAATCATAATGCTTTACAAATTCAAAAGCAAAAGCAGGTGGCTTGTATTGATTAAATAATATTTTTTTTTATTTTGCCTGTTTCTGGTGCACATTAAAACGATTTAATGAACTATAACGTTGAAAACATTACGTTTTTACATTTGGAACACCGTAAATGGAACAAAATATTTCAGGGTGGATTTTCGGGGAATTTTTTTCTTCGGAAGAAAAACAGGGTAAAAATTGGCCGTAAGATCTCTCAAAAATAATAACAAGCGGCCACGTAAAAGTCCCAAAATTAATTATTTCAACTAATAATTGAAATAAAAACGCCCAACAGAATCAAGTCAAAGCAACATAAAAATAACATTCGTGGTGGTGATTCTGTGGATGTTGGTGTTTACCATCGCATAATCCTAATTGAGTACGCATTTAAATTACTGTGGAGGTTATTAGGATAAGCGGCTATAAATTGCATTCTATAAAAATTATTTTTAGCCCTCTATCATCCCATAAACTTAAAAGGGTTTGATTAAATACAGTCGTAATTCTTTGTAAATAATCTTAATATCATCTTACAAAAGGTAGTTTAAATAAAAGGAATTAGATTTGTTGCTTGAAAATCCACAAAAGATTGCTAGGAGAAGACAATTTCCTTTCAACGAACTGGAATAAATCGATACGACATTCTCCTTTCATCCCTTATAACACAGTACTGAAATTATAGCGGGATAAACGTCGGAGATATTTTCATATTCCACGTTAGGAACAAGGCCGGTACAAAAGCGCTAATTTTAAGTTTTGCTATCGTTTTAAGAAGTATAATTAACTCTGTTCGAATTTTAAGGAAGGTGCTCCAGGCTTGTCGAGTGAAACGAGTACCTACTGTCAGCTTGTGAAAAGAGTTCAGGAACAGGATCGATGTAAAAGTAGGTTGCTTTTCCTCAACATTCTGTGCAGATTGGTCTTCATTTGCCAGAAACTTCGTTCTTTGCTATTACAACTGTAATAACTTCGTAGATTTTCAGAGGGAATTAGTTTGAAATGTTTTTCTTAATGGTTTGTACCGCCGCGGATTTTCAGATTATCTTAACTTTTTTATTATTACAAACTGGATTGTTATGGCCCATTATGTTGGCTCAATGTTAGGAAAGCGCTAATAAAAGGAATGTCGTTTTTATTTCCTTTATTTGTAGGAGAAAAGCTTATCATTTGCCACACATCTAGCATCTGAGAAGCTGAACTTGTGATCTAAATTTGTTTCTAGAAATTAGGAAAGAAGCACTTGTTTGTAATAAAGAATCAACCATTTGTTTTCCGAGGAAAAAGCAGTTTCTTTTAAGTTATAATCAACGACTAAATTATGGAAAATATCGACTTGCGAAGATAACTAAATATTACAAAGAGGGTCAGTTTCAGATAGCTTAAACCTTCTTAGATTTTCCATGGCAACGACCTTAGTTGCTATAGAAATTAATTCCCAAACTACTACAGCTCAGATTGAAAAGCTGAAGCTCCAACGTTCAGGACCACGCAAAAATACATTTCTACTGCAGCCAAGCTGATAACGCAGAATTAAAACGTATAAAAACTAAAAAACTAGATATATTTCTGTAGTGCACTTTAATCCGATGATCCTTTGAGAATTTATGATTGGATATACTAGGTTTACCAGAGGTAACCACTTTGGAAATGATGTGTCCGGAAATTTCTTGTAATATCGTAAAGTAAGGTAAATAAGATTTTATGGCATCTCAAGAATCTGAGATTGGACTTCCATTGTTTCAAATGTCCTTGTGGAGGTGCTTTTCTACTGAGTTTAAATATATTTTTAAGGAATTGGTATATTCCCTCGCCCTTTCTATGCTTTTCTGGCGTGTTATTTTGGGTTCTTTTATTTTTAAAATTTTGTACTTGTTAGGTACTTAGAAAAAAATATGAAAGTTGATTAAATTTGTCTTTCTTTAGTTGAATATTTGTATAATTCTCCTTATGTGGTCCTTTTACAATTTATAATTGGCGACTAGTGTTAAAAGAGTATAATTTTCAAACATAATAATTTGAAAACATAACAAATTCCAACCGATGGACACCACTAATTTTATGAAACTCTCCAAGTCAGACCAAGCAAATTTCGATCTCTGAACTCTCAAAAAGCTTTATGTCTTCCCTGAAAAAAATCACTTCTAAATCAAGGAAGTGAATCGATGATGTTCAAATATTTGTATTCGGAGTTTTTCAAAAAGTTAGAAGTTCAGCCTTGAAACAAAATAGGCAGAATGAGAAAACCATAGGTGATAAATCCACTTGATCCTTTGTCTGCCAACTAGAATTTTCGAAAGGGAGATCTTTATTCTCTGGCTGTTCCAACTATGCCTCATTCAACTCCCTTAGGACTCGTTCCCGACCGATCCACACATTACCTACCTTAAATTATGCGCTCTCTTTTCGACTTGGTTTACCTCGAGGTCACCCGTGCATTTTCATTTTAACTAGATTTGTTCTTCTAATATTACTAAACCTATTTATTAGGTTTACGGATAACACTGTCATTCTTCTGAATATTCCGAATTAAATACAGGTATTGCGGGTAACTCTCTTCCGAAGTCAACATTTGTGTACTTAGGGGGCGAATCAGTTGTATTACCATAAATTTATTTACATACATTGTGGGGAAGTACTTACTGTTGGTATTTTATATTCAAAAGGTGAGGACAACTCAATTCAGGGTGTTACTTTCGGTTATTTTCATGCAGGTCTTTTGTTTTCTTGCTGAACTTAAGCTCAGTCCAATCACAGGGATCAAATTGTCTTTTAAGAAAACAATAAACCTCGTCAAACTATATTTTAAAAATTTTCCAGAATGATAATTATATAAATCTAAATCGCAAATAAAGAGAAACTAAATCTAGAGGTAACGTAATTCAGAGAGTAACTAAGTTACTTTTACAGTAAATTACGATTTTTATTTCTGGAGATTAACTGAAGTTCTAACTAGACTAATAAAGTTGATTCCGTTTATAACATACTCGGTTATAACGTGTCGGCTAATTTTCCGGTCTGTGTGATATTCACGGTTATAACGCAAACACCTAAATAATTAAGGAAATTCCTGGAGTGTTTGTACCTTTGCTAAGCTTTAATTCTTCCATCCTTGCAGTTGTTCGAGAGCTTTCTACCAATAGATTTTTTGGAAAAGTAACAAGTAACTGTGTTTTATAATATCAGTATGTGTACATAATTCACGTTATTTACGAGTTATGTATAGACGTTTGATGGTTTAATGTTCCAATAAAAATTTTGTTTCAACATTTTATTCAGTATCTACCTATATTTCAATAAAAAACATTTTTAATTATAACGTAGTTTCGGTTATTACGCGATACATTATAACCGGAGTCTACTTATAACCAAAACAAGGAAGTTTCAATTTTCAATCAATAGCAATCCACATAATTCAAAGGAGCGTGAAAACTATAAACTCAAGTTAACATCAAAGTCGACTTATCTGATTTTTTAACATTTTTTCTGAACATGAAAATATTTCTAACCTGGAAGAATATTTTGTGAAATTAAAATTAAAGTCTTAGATTGTTTGAGACCAAAGACAACCGAAAAATTAATAACAACTCATTTTACAAACCCCAAATATTTCAAACGGAGGATTCGAGCTTGAAAAATAATTTTCTTCAAGGTGTAAAACTCAATTTTTCAAAATATATTGAGGAGGCACATTGAAAATGTGAAAAATATGAAAAACCCATTAATTCGCAAAATAAAAAGTTCCAATACTTTAATACTACTACAAAACAAAATCGTTTGGAATTTACGTTTGCTTTGGACAAATTTTACAAAACTGTGTACGGAACTGAAAGTTCAAACCTGAAACTGTAAAATTTTAAAGATGTAGCTTTACTTGAATTACTGAAATTTATTAACAAATAAGCTCGGCAACAAAATTATAGAAATCTGAAATTCTAAATGTTGAAAATCTACTTATTTGGTTGTGTAATTTATAGCAGATCAGTTGAAAACATTCGTTATTATTTTGGATATTCCTATGCAAAAATTTTAAGACATTCAGATAGAAATTAATAACAAACAACAAATTAGACTTTGTAAACTCAAATTATAAAGACGCCACACATACAGCTAAACAGTAAAATAGTTAAATTGGTTCTGAAATTCTCCATCAATTTTCAGCAGAAATTTTGACGTAAACTTGAAGAGTAAATGCAAGCTTTATAAGAGTGGAATCAGTAAACTTTGAATGTAAAACATTCATATTTTAGTTTCTTGATCTTTTGTAAAACCCACTATATTCAGGAAACTTGCCGATACTTTACAAAAAAAAAATAAAATAAAATAACATTTTCGGAAAACTTTAAAACTGAACCGATATTTTCTTGTTAAATACAAAATAAATTCGTGAACACATTAATACTGATTATGGTTGATATAACTTCTTCTTTTTGTTGTTGAAATAGTTCAAGCGACGTTACCCCATACCACTGTCTCAAATTCATGAGCCATGATATACGTCTTCTGCCAGGTTGCCTTTTTCCTTCGATCTTTCATTGTAAAACTAGTTGAAGGATGTAATGTTTATTATTTCTCATGACATGGCCCAAATAAGTGATTTTTCTAATTTGCACGGTTTTGATAGTTCCTTTTCGAACTTTATCCGTCGGAGAACCACTTCATTCGATATATGGTCTGTCAATTTTATTCTGAGTATTTGTCAAAATACCTCCAATTCGAAAGCTTCAATTCACTTGCATGTGGCTGCTGTCAATGTCCAGGCTTCAACACCATATAATAAGACCGAATAAACGTAATACCCCACCATTCCTAGGCTCAATTGTAAGCTTAAATTATTACTGCTGAACACATTTTTCTTTTCAGAAAGCTCGTTGTCGGATTTTTATGTTATGGTCCCAACTTTCATGCAACATGCATCCCAAATATGAAATATACTCAACTCGTTCTATAGCTGATCCATCTATGTATAGGTTGGATGCTATGTTATTTGTCTTGCTGATCACCATATAATATTTTGTTTTGTGCGGTATTTAACTCTAGCCCATACTCTTTCCCTGACTGTTCCAGGCTGTCTAATAATAACTGTAATCCCTCTGGTGCGTTCGATATTATAACGATATCGTCAGCACACCGAATGTTGTTGAGAACTACTCCAATTAGAGTTATGCCTTGTTGTTGATTTTCGAGTGCTTCGATGCATAGTTCGTCGGAGTATATACTGAATAATTAATCATGTATTAGAGTATTGTCATTTTTTATTGTCGCTTTTTGATTCCTGTATAAGTTTGCTATTATTCTTGTGTCTTTCTCGTCTATTCCCGTTTTTCTTAGGATATCAATCACTTTTTCATGTTTCACTTTGTCAAACGCTTTTTTAAAATTTATGAAACATGTGTAGACTTTACAGTTTATATCTCTGTATCTTTGTATTATCACCTGTATCCTGTATTGTGAATAACGCTTCTCGTGTTCCCAAGCTTTCTCAGTATGAACCTCTATCTTTTTGTCGTATGTACAGTTCGTGAATTATCTTTAGAAACATCTTGAGAGTATGGCTCATTAAACTGATCGTAAGAAAATCTTCATGTTTATTTGCATTGTATTTTTTCGGTAGGTAAGGCAATAAACGTTGACCTCAACCAATCTTTGGGTATTTCTCCGGATTCGTACACTTTATTATACAGGGTCGCTTTTATGTATGGAACCGGTGGATTATTTCCCAAAGTAAGATAGCGAGAAAAGAAAGGTTAAGACAAAAGTTTTAGGGTTGTTTCCAATCTATTTCCCAAAAGAAAAATTAAGTATACAATGTCAGTCAAAAAGACACGGCAACGCAAAGTTGCTTTTTTTCTAATGGAACACCCTGTATTTTATGCAATAATTGAATTCTCCTGGAAGTGCAAGTGTACAAGTACAAGCGCGTACACTAACGCAACAATAGTATATTGTATAACTAGTGCTGAAAGGTGTATATTTCACACGAGTGTGAAAGTTGAGCCACGAGCCACAGGCGAGTGGCTTAATCACACGAGTGTGAAATATCCTTTCAGCACGTGTTTTACACTATACTTTTGCGACGACCATTTTACCAATTTTTCATTTTAAAAAAATGGAACCAGCACCACACTTGCAACACTTTGACGTTTTAAATATTTATTTTTTAACAAATGATGACTTTTGCCGTCGCCCGCCGACTGCTTTGTGTGGTTTAGCGTGTGCAAAGTTTTGCACACGGGCATTTCAAACAGTTTCGTTGCTATGCGAAATTTGTTATTTTCAATACTAGTAAACCGTGTGAAATGAGTCATTTTCCGACAAACGTTTAGGAATGTTACTTTCCCATACTCATTTAGCGTGCGGGAAAGTCCACTTTCCCGCACGGAGTGCCGGAAAGTGACAGCGATTTCTGAAAAATCAGAAAATCGCATAGCAACCATCCTTACTAGATTATTACTTTAAAAGGAAATGTCAAATTTGACAACTTGAAAACTTACAAAATGATAGTTTAGGACGATTCCTAAACGTTTGTAGGAAAAACGTTGTTCATAACACGTGCGGGAAGAGCGATTCCGAAACTCATGCAGGTACAGAAACTCGCTGCGCTCGTTTCTGTAACGTCCTGCATTCGTTTCGGAATCGCTAACTTCCCGCACTTGTTATGAAAATAACTATTTTCATAGTGGTCGTCGGAAAACGATTTTACGCACGGTTACCGTGAATCCACTTTAGTGGCCATTGTTCTTTTTCCAGCCATGATGATGATTTCCTGGAAATTATAGTACGGTAGTAGGTATTCCATTGCTTTCCGTACCGCACAATCACAACCGGTTTAGTCACTATTTGTCTGTCGCTAGGTTTCGAACCTTTAGGGAAGCTTCGATCCGGTAATACCATAGCTGATGCCATATGCCATGCCAGTTTTGGTCCACCCCAAGCATTTCATTTCCCCGGTAGCACCCATATCTGGGAGGCATTCCCCTATCCGCCACCTGGGGAGGTACCCGATAGGGGATTTGCAACCCCACGCGGGGTTGGTATTTACTTAACTTTATTTAAATTCGAAACAATTATTTTAAATTGACTTCGTCCCAAGAAAATAAATCTTTATCCCATTTAACTCTTTCTTGTGGTTTTTGTTAAGATTTAAATGATTTTATTTTTAAAAATGTAGGAGCTTATAGGCGGTTTCTACAGCTAGCTTGGTCGTCTTCCTAATCCCAATGTCCATTCTTTCCTATCGATATGGTCTCCCTCCGTTAACTTTCGTTTTTGCATGGCATCCTTCATACCTCTATTCCATTCTTTTCTCGGTCTGCCTCTTCCTCTTCGCCGCGCTGGTGTCTATTTCCAGATTCTTTGTGGTAACCTGTATTTAGCCATTCTCCTCATGTGGCCATACCATTTGAACTGTTTTCAACTTCGTCTATTAGTGATGTGTCTACTTGCATTATTTGTTTAATTCTATCATTTCTGACATAGTCTACAAAGTAATTCCACAACATCTTCTCCAGTAGGTACATCATTTCAGCGGAAGTGATCTTTTTGGACATGTTTTAGGTTATTGTCCATACCTCCGCTCCATAGGTGATACAACTTTCCACTAGTGTTTTAAATAAATGTTTTTTTATTTTATTAGTAAATGTGTTATTCCACAGTACAGAATGTAACTGGTTTATTATAACCTTTCCTCTTTGAATTTTGTTTTGTATGACTCGTTTATCTCTACTGTCTGATGTTAACGTGACTCCTAAGTATTTATATTCATTGGTGGCTTTAATTATTCCTGCATCAGTTTGTAAATCTTCTCCTTGTTTCCCGATTACCATGTATTTTGTTTTGTCCATATTCATCTCTAAGCCCCATCTGTCATATTCTTCCTTTAACTTCCTGAACATGTAATTTATGTCGTCTTCATCCCCTGCCAGTATGACTTGATCATTAGCGAACAAAAGACTATGGATATATCCATTGATAGTTTCTATTCCCATTTGACTACATTTCCGGTTCCATTCTCTTAATGGCTTGTTTACATACACTTTAAATAGCGTAGGAGAGATGCAGCAACCTTGCCTTAAACCCTTATTTACCACAAATTCGTTTAAATAACTTCGTCCTACCTTTACTTTGCTAATATTATCTTTATACAATTGTTTTACTGTGTTTATATAGGTTTTGTCTATTCTTGATACTTGAACACTATCATATACTTTTCTCAAATCTATGAATATCATATGTAGTTCTCTTCCGTGCGCTACAGTTTTTCCCATTAGTTGCTTAAGGCAGAAAATATTATCTACACAGGACCTTCCAGATCTGAAACCGCTCTGTTCTTCGCTTTCTGTCTCTTGTCACGGCTTTTGAAATTTTCCGTAAATCTAGTGTAATACGTCCCTGTTTTTCGAAGTTTAAGCCCGTTTTCCCAGGTAATTAAATCTTAAGCTGCCCTTTTACTTGCCGGTTGTGAGTGTACCAGTTCAACCCGCATTCAGTACCGTATATTACCGATTACTCGCAGACAGGTACTAGTTAATTATTGCATGTAATTCAAGTACTTGAAGCATCCTTTCCTTTTGTTTAATTTGTTTGACGAAGTGTTTAAGTCTTCAACCAGTGCGTATTAATTTTGCTTTAGTGTACATAATTCAGAAACAGTGCGAACTATCGCGATGATTGCTTATTTTATGTTGCATGTGTAAAATTATTTGTAGCAAGATTTTTAGTTTAAGCTTTGTCATCACCATTTTTTTGATTGCGATTAAGGGAGCCTAGCTGTTAATTATCTTTGCGTAACTTGAGTAAATGTGGCATCCCTCAATCCGTTTTTAGGTAATTTAGGAAAGAACTTATAGATTCATTTTGTGTCCTATTTTGAATATTTCTTACATTCATTAAATTTCATTGTTAATTCATTATTGCATTTTATTTGTGTTTATTGGGTTTACTTTAAAATAATTGTGTATAGCTTGTGAGCCTGGCTACCAGTACCAGTATTTTCTATCAGTAAGTAAGAGTAAGTAAGTCCAGCAGTAGGGTGCAACCACCCCAACTTCGTTCGAACCCGAAGGAACTATCTGCCGTACGTTCCTCGAGATCATCTTGGGTGATTTCCGCAATAGCGCCCACTTTCCTTCCGATTATGACCTATTTGAAGGGTTTAGCGTTTCGAACCCCCCTTCTTCGACTGCTTGTTAGCCGCGAGCCTAAGGACATCGACGTCCCCTTTAAGTTGTCGTAGTGGGGAATTAGCACGTGACAACATGTTCTTCTATTCTTGATTTCAATATCCGCCCGTACAGTCTACCCAAAGATGAGGTTACGCTAATTTCCCTATATATAGTTTGCACATTCTTTTTTATTTCCTTTTTATATATTGAGCTCACATGTGCTAGTTTCCACTTCTTTGGAATATCGTCGCCTTTGATACACGCATTGAATAGATTTGTTAGAGTTTCTTATACAACTTGTGGAAAATGTTTGATTAACTCTATGGATATATCTCCAGGGCCTGGTGACCTATTATTTTTTACATTATTTAGTGCGTCTTTTAGTTCATCGATTGTAACATCTCTTATTTGTATATTGGTCGGTTCTGTTTCATATTTTACTTCTTCAAACCCTTTTCTTTTTTCCGTTAGTAATTCCTGATAGTATTTCTCCCAAGCATGGATTCCAATAGGATCTATTATTGTTGTTTCCTTAGTGTTTGTCTTGTGCGTTGTGCTACGTCTGTTCATCGTTTTGCTACGTCTGGTCGTCATTGTGGTACATCTAGACTAGTACAGAATAGTGATTTTATTGATTTCCATGCTTCTCTAGATTTGGAGCTTCCTATTAATCTATCAATATCGTTACATTTTCTGTCCCAGAACTGGTTTTTTGTTTTCTTTACAGCTTTTTTCACTTCATACTTCTTTCTAATATAGCTTTTTCTGTCTTCGAAATCTCCGGTTGCTAACCATTTTTGGTAATCTGTTTTCTTGTCTTCTACCAATTTCTTTAATTCCTTGGTCCACCAGAGATCTTTCCTGTTTCTGTTGCCTTTTATCTTTCCTAGCGCTTCAGATGCAGCTTCGTGAATACATTTTTTCAAAAAATCGTATTTCTGCTCTGTAGTTCCACCTTGGAAATGTGTCATTTGCTCGGCTAGTCTTAGCTTGTACGTATAAGAATATTGTTGATTCGTTTTGGAGACTATTTAAGTTGTATTTGGGCCAGTCGTTTCTTTCTTCATGCGTCTGTTCCTTGTTTGTATCTTTTGGTTTGTGATATTTATAATTAAAGCCTGCCGTTGCCCTGACCAAAAAGTGGTCCAATCCACAGGAAGCCCTTCTTTGTACCCTAACATCTAGAACTGTAATGTGAGAACCTTGTCTCATAATCACTTACTCGATAATGGATTTTAGTTGTTTTTTGGGATGAATCCACGTATACTTATGGATGTTCTTCTGTTCGAAAAATCCGTTTAAAATCTTCAGATTATGTTGGTCACATACTTCTATCAATCTCACCCCGCTGTCGATTTCTACATCTTCATCGTGTCGTCCTATTATTTTATCTTGTACTTTTCTTCCTACATGTCAAGCAAAATCTCCCATTAGTATTGCTTCTTTATTATTTCCTTCTTTCTCTACCAGCAGCGTCAAATTTTCATAAAATTCTTCTTTAATCTCCATTTACGCATCGTCATTGGGGGCATATGCTCCCACTACTAGAATTATGTATCCTGGATATTGCTATTTCTAAAGTTACTAGTCGTTCATTTATCGCTGACCAGCTCGTAATGTGTTTCCTGAATTTCTTATGCTTTAGCAAGTTTGTCTTTATCTACTCCACTATAAAAATGTAGATATTTGTCTTTTATTTCGTTACCATTTCCTTTCTTTTTTGTCTCGCTTAATACTAATACTGTTAGATCCATCTTAAACTCTGCTAATGCATCAAATACTTCATTATATTTATTACTAATACCTTGAACATTCCAGCATCCATAATTCATAATCGTTCTCTTTCGCTTTTGTCGTCTTAACTTATCCGCCCGATTCTGAGGCTTTTGCTTGGGATTTTTTGCTAATCTCCTCCTTTGTCCGGGCTTGGAACCGGCAACAGTGTACAGTGCCACTAGGCTACTCAATCCACCTAATGACTACTGCAGGCGGAGTTAACATTTTGATTAATAATATAATAATATATAATATGTAAACTGGAATTGCGTTTACAGCTCATTAATTTGAAAAATTAAGGAAACTGTAAGATACAGAGATAGTCTTTTGGAGTTTTGGATCTATTTACTTTAGAAAAAAGTACAATCTTCCAAATTGCAAGTAATTAATGTTCGCAACTGTGTTAATTTTTCAAATTTTGCTTGTTCAATTTGATTAAATAAATAATAAAGAAATGCAACTTTTATCACATGCGATACAATTTGGGCCAGTTTATTTATTGTTCAGACTTCGTTTTCGTAGTAAAAAAGATCCAAGAAAAAATTTTGACGTTTTCAAAGCAGAATCTGAAATATTGTGGACTTTTCTACGGTTATCCAGGAATTTTTTACATTTAATTGTTAAAATCTGCAGCTATTACATGTTGCTGTTCGATATTCTAAATTTAGTGTTTTAGAGAAAACAATGGTATTTGTTTCAAGCAACAAGTATAATAACTGAGTTATGCAGACCAATCACGTTCAGACCTAGCATAATCAAAATAAAGCAAAGGCATAATGTTTACAACGTCCTACTTAAATAGCTATCAAACTGAAAATTAAACCTACACCCCTTTATAATTTAACACCCCATACATCCATAGTACATCCTTAAATACAGAAATGCCTAATAAACCCCGAAAATACCTTTGTAATCTTGTAGATGTTTCTGAATCTAACCAGATAACGCATACCCCACTTTCCTAATCTAAAATTACTTTTCAAAAGGTAAGCTATCATTTTTAAGCTCGATTTTTTCACTGGTTTATACAATATAAGCCTTAAATCTCGCTCACTAAATTAGTAAAAAAACTATTTTAAATTACTGTAAAAGGAAAACGCATTAAAATCCAAAGTTAATCGTAAGCGTAAGAATGGGGTTATTCACTCCCCTGTGCTGTGGAATTTTTGCTAAGCTTATTTAAGGGCAAATTAAGGAAAGCAGATCCAAACCTAATCTGTTCTGAATTTGGTATGAGATTTGGTTAGGCCCTAGCATAATTTGTACATTTCATTATTAATTAATAGCACTTTAATCATCTAAAGTGCTTACGTTACGTATTCTGTAATTAAATTAAATATGTAGCTTAGCTTGGCTTGACCAAAAAGTAAGAACCGAAAAGGTATTAATTAATAAATTTAAAAAAAAATTACTTTTACGCCTTAAAGAATTAGGTAAAAATTTCAAATTTCAAGCTTTATTCCTCAGATTAAAATGATTGGGGTTTGTAAAATGACTTAGTATTAATTTTTCCGTGTTTTTTATATTAAGAAATAGATTTACAAATTGTTAGTTTATTTGTATAAATTTTGCAGATTTAATGTTTTGGAGTTTCAAGCTTGGATTTATTTTCAGTTTCAATACGCGGTTTTGGAAAATTACGGCAATGAAAGTACGAGGGTTGTTCAATAAGTTTTGCCTTCTGGGCTGTAGCTCGTTTATTGGTTGATGAAAGTGAAAGATGTTACACTCAAAAGAAAGTCTGAAATATCCTCTTTCCGAGGAGTACATCATTTTTCCATGTAGTCCCCACCGGCGTTGATGCACTTCCGCCATCGGTGCACTAATTTCTGCATGCCATCGGAGAAGAATGAGGTCGCCTTTTGACGACACCAACAACGTACTGCATTGGTGACCTCTTCGTCGGACGCGAAGCGCGTGCCCTTCAGCTTCGGAGAGAGCCATAAGTCACATGATGCCAGGTCATCTTGAAACTGCAGCTTCTTCTCTCTGCTAATGATACCATTTTTCTGCGGCGAACTCTATACAGACGTGCACGCAATTTCGTATGTTGATGTAGGTTGACATTTTGCAAGCGACTGCTTCGACGTCGGTAGTGCCACCAGAAAAATGCATACATCGTCTGAATGTAACATCTTTCACTTTCATCTATTGGTAGGCGAGTTGCAGCCCGGGAGGTTGAACTTATTGAACAACCTACGTATTTGCCTTCATCATTATAAAATTTTCATGCCCAAAGCCAACTTAAATTTCAAAATATTTTTGTTTTATAACAATTGAAAATGACCAATTATATTTTGTAAATATTTTGAGGCTACATATTTCGAGAATTAAGAGCACAGTGTTTCGTGTTAGAAATTTTAAATAATTGACGTTATACTCATCTTCTTCTTCTTCTGATGTCAAGCGCATCATCAGCGCATAGGCGATCAGCTACCTGTATTTTATTTAGCCAGAAACAATTAATTTAGGCGCGCTGTAACTACGGCCCCGAAGTATGTGTCCAAAATATGAAACTTTTCTATTTTTTATCACTCCTAGTAATTCTTTCTCTACTCCTGCTCTTCTCAATACCTTTGCGTTAAATATATGGTCTGTCTACCCAGGTTATACGCAGCCGGAGTGCCGGAGTATCCAATGCGGATGGATTTGGCTGTCAGAGGCCCGGTTTCCACCGTATAATAGAATTGGTAATGTATAACAATTTACCACACGTCTTCGTAGGTCTAATGTGAGTTGCCGTTGGCAAAGGAAAGATTTCAAGTTGTTTTGGCTATTCCAATTCTGACGTTAATCTCATAATCGCAGTCGTGCTTTTCGTTCAGTATACATCACAGATATTTGAACTTTGACACTTCTTCTATGTTTTTGCCATCGATAACTCGAGGCACATTATCATGCTGTTGTCTGCTTACAACCATCACTTTAATTTTCTGAGTATTAATTCGTAGCCTACATCCATATGTCTGATATTATTTATGGGGATGCCATTAATTTGAATGCCTAACTAAGTATCTTCTAAGGCTGTCTCGAAGATTTCCTCCATATATATCGTATGTTAAAGAACAAGGGTCTAAAATATACTCTTGGAGGGCCCCTTTCGCAATTAAACTCTGGAGTTACGTTATTGTTGTCTATGTGAATGTCTGCTGTCAGGTTCCAGTAGAGATTTAGAATGATCCTATTGTCTTTATCGTCTACTTATTCCAATTTCATTTGGTATTTCTATTAGTGGTTGATGTTTAACAGTGTCGAAAGCACGCTGGTAATCAATGAAGCAAATAAATATATCCCTTCTTTGATCGTAACATTTTTGTCCTAAGATTTTCATGCAGAAAAGAGCTTCTGTAGTAGGTACCAAGTCCATTTTTGAAACATAATTGTGAGTTCCTCCACTCTCTGCTTCACATTTCACATTACCCGTAGAAATACTTTTAATACAAGGCTCATGATACTTATTAATCTGTATTCTGTGTATCTTTTCGCGTAACTCTCTTTCGGGATGGATATAAAAGTTGACTTCAGCCAATCAGTGGGGATCGTTCCTGAATCATTTACCATATTGAAAAGCGAAGTGACATACTTTTTATTCATTAGTTGGAGTATTTCGGCGTGAACGTTGTCTTCTCCGGGCATTTTTCATGTTTTTAATCGCCTTCTTTACCTCCGATTCGAGTATTTTATGCCTAGACAATTCTTGAAATATTCTGTTGGGCTGAGTTGGTTTATCATCATCTCTGAACATATTTTCTGTCTACTTTTTCCAAGTTTCAGTTAACTCTTGTATGTCTGTGATTGACTTCCCTTCTTTACTGTTGAGAGCCATCAGAGGACATCTAAAATTATTTGTGATCTTTTTTTAAATGAAAATTAAAAGGGTTCGTGAAGGTTTTCTGCTTCATCGCACTGTTCTTCGATCCATTTAAGTTTAGCTTGTCGTATTTTTTTACGTCTGTTATATTGAATTTCAGTATATTTCTGAGTTATTATTTTGAATTTTGGCTATTTGTCTCCCCTCCATTCTTTCCAAAATGTTATCTGTCATCTAACGTTTCACTTTTCCTTCTGAAAAAAAACTGCTACAAATTCTGTTGAGCTTTGTATATTAGTTTCTATTTTTTTACATGTTGTCTTTTATTGTAGGTGGATTTTGATGAAGTACTATGTTCAGTTCATTTCAGTTGGCATTCTTTCGTTTCTTCTTGTTTGTGTTTGAGTTAAATTTTGTTTTGAGAAACTTGCATTTGAATCTGAAATCTGCTATTAGTGGCTTGTGATCAAACCCCATATTTGCTCCAGCGTATGCTGCTACTCTAGTTATGCTATTTTGAAATCGAGCGTTAATCAACAGGTAATCAATTTGGTTTCTAACACTGCATTAACCTTTATCTGGCGGGCTTTTCGATGTATATAGTCACCTTGAGTGCAATTTCAAAAATAATTAATAACTGGCAGAACTTCTCGATCGTTTCGATTTCACAGGCCGAATTCGCCTCCTATTCCCCGTACGCTTCCTCCTCCTACCTTGGAGTTAAAATCCTCAATGACATGTTTATTTCATTGGGTTTTAGGGTAGATAAGATTTCGAGCATTTGTTCGTATAACCGTTCCGTTTCTTGATCTTGACGTTCTGCTGTAATCTAGATAGGTGTTCCCACTAATTGGGGTAGGATTATTCGGTCTGGGTATACTCATATAGGTACTCATAATTAACATTAATTTTCTGTAAGTTTTTCCATACTTTACAAATTTTCAATATATTCCGTCAAAAATTTTGAACATATAAGTTTTGCACCTTGAAGAAATCGATAAAAGTTTCATGTTTGAATCATCAATCATCAGTTTCAAATATTTTCGGTTTGTAAAATAAGTTAGCATTTTTTCTTCGGTTTGCCTTTTATCTCTACTCATCTAAGTTTTCAAATTTAATTTCACAAAATAAATTTGTTTGCAGATTCGTACGATTAGAAATATTATTTTATTGAGAAAGAATATTAACAAATTAGATAAGTTGATTAAAATTGGACGTGAGTTTTCATTTTTCTTGGTATAATCTTAAAAAAGTTTTGAATTCTCTGAACTGGTCTTGATTGAACATTGGAATTTCTTCGGTGAAATTATTTCAGCATTAACTTTAGCATGGTTTTTATTTTCAATTAGTATAAAATGACGATTTTATAAATGTTCAGCTTACAAGTCCTGAAATTTTTACGTTTAAAAAATAATTAAGTTTTCATATTAAGAATTATTACCAATTCTCACTCTAAATATATTTCAGGGTTTAACGACAGATTTAACTATTATGCTTTGAAATCATCTTTTATGGTTTATGTTTAATTTGTTGTTCTTTAACCATGTTTTGCGGTTAATAACAATAATGTTTTTAATGAGCTAATCGTTTATATAAGAAAACAAACTCCAACTAAGTGCTTACCCCACGTGCCCCAAATAATTTCTCTACAACTTAATTGCACAATTAAGAATTCTGTTAATTATTTATCGTGGTTGTTGTTCCAGGAGCAGGGTTCGGTTTTACATATGCATGTGTTTCTTCCTGTCCCTTTTCCGTTTGACCAACCATACTGTTAATATTTTATATGAGCCCCGATCGATACAATAGTTCTTGGTGAAGCGCTTGCAAATCACCAATATTTAACAAATATCCTTTCTCTCTATCCTGAAGAGCTCACATCGACCACAATATGGCTTCATTTTTGTTTTACGTCGAAAATCCATTTAATTTTACGCCCTTTTTATGAATGCCAGAATAAAGTTTATTTATATTTTAGGTTTACCTAAATCGTAATGTCAGCGGGGCAGAACGCCTCGCTCGGAGTGGCCAGTAGTAGTATAGAGCCCCCAACTACTATAAGTGATAGAGAGCAGATAAAAATCGACTTTTACCATAGTTACGATGTAATGACAGGCATTCGTATAGCGGCCACTCTAGGCGGCTTCTTCGGCCTCATGGTCATCTTGGTGGTATACAAGTCGAAGTCTAAAACCGAAAAGGCGTTAGAGAATCCAACTTTAGCAGCAGCCGCCGTTGCGCAGGCCGAAGAAGAAGAACAAAGGCAAATACAAGCCGCTCTCGAGGCAACAATTTTTCAACAGATAAATCCAGCACGTACTGCTAGGAGATCGTTGGATATTAGCAATTCCCCTACGGGATGGGTTCGTAGTACTACTAGATTTTCTTCCGTCGGGGGCTACAGTAGCCTTATGGAGCCGCCCACTAGAACGCATTCCCGTCTGCCTTGTTTTATTGATGAGGATTCTCCACCACCTGACGAGGATGAATTAGAAGACTTTTCGACGTACAATAGGTAATAAATTTGTTACCAGCACGTTTTAGATGTTGCGTCTTTGCGTGCCAAAAGCACAACGTTACTCCGAAGAAAAAATTCTTATTTGTTACAAAATAAATGTTACTTTACTTGAGATCGCTGCACTTTACCGATATTTAAACTATTTTCGATTAATGAAAAGGTATTGCAAGAAATGGTTTTGAATGACGAGTGGAAATGTGAAAATTTTATTATTAAATTCATAATTCGAACCTGAGAACTTAGGATTTTACGTGGGATATTGAATTTCCACTCTCAACCCGAAACAGATTTTGAATATCAATTTCGTGCAATTCTGCAGTCAAAGTTCTAAAAAGGCTGAAATTAAATTTTGAAGACTTTTATCCTCGAACTTCAGAATTTCTACATTGCAGTTTGAGATTGAAGCTTCAGAAAAATAAAACTTTTTAAATTCATAATCTGTAATCTCCAGGTTAAAGATCGAAATATAATTCTGACTATCAAAATTCCAGCTTGGAAATCCTGATAGGCAGAAATCAGATTTGGGATTCAAATGTTCCAAACCTGAAATTCAGAATGTAGAAAAGGTTTCAGTATTCAGTATAATACTGCGACTTCTTTATACTAGAATTTCCACATTTTTTAAGATCGAAATATAATTCTGACTATCAAAATTTTCACTTATAAATTCTAAGACTTAACTCTCAAGTTTGGGACTAAAACATTAAAAGTTAAAATTCCGAACTTGAAATTCAGAATTTCGGCATCAAAGTTCGAAATTTAAACCTTTGATATAACTTTCAATTTTTTAAAATCGAAATTGATCAAGTTTAATTCTCAGTGGTAAAACTTTAACTGGGAACCCAGAAAATCGGATCTCATGTTTAAAATTTAAACTTTGAAAGGTGTTAAAATGCCAAACGTGAAATTGAGAACTTCCACATTCAAGTTCGAATTTTAAGGCTTTCGATACTAACACTTCCACTTCTTCATATCAAAATTTTCATATTAAAAATCGAAGTATGGTTCTGAATATCAAAATTCCAGCTTGGACATTCTGAAAGTTTACATTCAGGTTTTTTCAACTTGTTAAAATCCGATTTTCGATCGAAATTTAACTCTGAATATAAAAATTGTAACTTTGTTTTAAAATCCTACTCTCAGGTTCGAAATTTATGCTTTAAAAGTTGAAATTTCAACCTTGGAATTCAAAATTTTAAGCAACAAATTTCATCTTTTAGGATTGATCTGCACTTTCAGTGTCTAAATTCCTTCCGTAAAACTATAATTTCTAAATTTAAATTCAAAAATTTCAATACTTTGATATTCAAAATTTCTGCATTCTATTTGAAATTTACAGCTTCTGGGATTTTAGCTTTCAAGTCGAAAATATCATAATTCAGAAATTGTAAGTGGAATTCGAAATTGCAGGGCTAATTTTTATGTTCGAAGTGTAACTTTGACATCAAAACAACTTTTGAAGGTCACAACCTTCAGAGTAGTAAAATTAAAATTTAGATTTCTGCATTCCAACTTCAAAATTCAAAGCCTGTTAATCCAAATTTCATCTTCGTAATTCGGAATTTTTGCATTGAAATGTGAAATTAAACTTTCAGTATATGAATGAAGTATGATACTGAATATCAAAATGCTAGTTTGGAAATTCTGAAATTCAATTGTCGTGTTTGAAATTTAAACTTTTAAAGTGAAATTCAAAGTTTCAAAATTTTGATTCTAAGTTCATCTTTCAGGTTTTATCTGAACATTGAATGTCTTAATTCCTTCTACAAAACCCTAATCTATAAATTTAAGTTCAAAATATAATCTTTTGAGATTGAAATTTTGTAATTTTGAAATTTAAAAATTACAGCTTCTGAACATTGGACTTTCAAGTTTTAAATATGATATCAAAACATCCACTCAGGACACTCAGAGTAGGAAATTCAAAATTTGAATTGTCAGATGTTTCCATCTCTGAATTTATCTTTGAACCTGAAACCTTTGAAAATTAATCTAAAATTACCGACTATTCAGTTCTACAACTCAGATTTTAAAATAAGAAATTTGATTTATCTTCATCTTCTACGACTTAGTCTTCATATTTAAAAGTTTTGTCTTTATGTGTATTAGTACCCTGAATAGTGAATTTTCAGTTCTAACTTGTTCATTTGTGACTTCTACCACAGGAAACCCCATACTTTCAGCTTTAACAAATAATTCTAATGTAGAAATTTAAACCTCCTATTATTCCTTAAATATAGCAACATTATTTAATAACAAATACATATTTTGGCAACTAAGTTACCTTGCTCATTTGGCTGAAGTCTTCTCTTCACTACATTACGAATTGTTTTGCTAAGTCCGAACATCTGAAGATGCGTTCTTCCTTAAGTTATTAAAACAAGTTAAAATATTGATGATCGTTTTGTTTGCAGGTATTTAGATGTACCAAGAAGGTCGAGCAATATAACGTGTTCATCTTCTGATAGTTCATATCTGGAAAGACGTGGATCTTCGGTAATCCTAGGTCTTCCGGCAATTCCAGCGCACAAATCGTGTGGCCGTAGACGTCAATCGTCTCCTCTTCCGGAACAGTATGATTTTTATTATCCAATAGATATCAGGGTAATTCAACCGACGCCCGGTGGATCTCCATGTGGAAGCGAACGAGCGCTGTACGACAATGTTCCGCTGACGAATGTAACGACGAGAAGAGCGCCGTTAGCGTCTATTAGTAGCTGTAATAGTTCATTAGGGGCGGACTATCCCGATTTGGAAATGCAGTCCTTGACATCGGATTCGATGTTTCACGAGGACGAATGTCCCGATACGGATGATGAAGTGGATCCTTTTTCGACGGATAGCGAAGCCAGCGACGGGGAGAACGCGTGGCACAGGCGCGATTCTAAGGGTAGCCTTAAACGTTACAGGAGGACCAGCATAAAAAATAGAAGGGTTAGCATTCCTTGTATTAGCGAGAATATTCCCGTTATTAGAGAGAATAGAGAAAATGATTACGATATTAGACCAAGTACTAGCGAATATAACCCATCTGTCGGAGAGTGTAAACTGAATATTAGCGAATTTAGGATAAGTGTTAGTGAACACGACCTAAACTGTAGCGAAGCAACTCCGTTCGTAAGGGAAAAAAGTCTGAGTATTAGTGAGGACAACGCGCATTTTAGACTGGATGCTAAAGGAAACAGATCGAATTTACCAGCGCGTTTACTACTTCCTTCGGAACGGCCTCCTTACCCTCTTCCGAGTGACAAATCTTTAGATTCTTTGACCCTGATGGGAAGTGGTAACGGTTCTACGGTTACTTTGCCGACGTTACCACTGGCAGAACGTACCCCATCATCAAGTACGTTGAAGAAGGAAGGCTCGTGGTCTCAAGAAACGTTATTTTAAGTTAGTGTTAGACAGTATAAAAAAGTTATATTCAAACATATCGTGTTGAAATATTTTTCTACAACTGAAAATGACTTAAACTCAAAACTGTTCTGCTGTTCATTGATTTCCCTTTGTGTTGCGCCGCATAGATTTCCGTCTGATGCTGCCGATGTCCTTATTTAGTACGAGGTTTCGACGAAGTTGAACTTGTTTATTGTTTAGCCAATTCTGTGTACAATTATCTGTCGTTTGTGTCATACATAGTATTACTCAACGGTGTAAAATGAGAAGAATTAAATAATCCACCCAGTTTCTATCGATTAGTCTCGACGTTGAGGAAAATGTTTAAACAGAACGTGCAGTTTCATGCCTAATTTCGCAAAGAAAAGGGATGGCAAAATTATATCAGTATTTATCACATCAATGTGTGTAAAAGTGTACAAGTATGCCTTCAAAATTTATAGAAGTTATATATTTTATGTTGGCTATTATATGAATATTGTTGTGTATTAAAAAATGCAATAAATGTCATTATTTGTTAGACCAAATATTTTGGTATGACTTTCATTTTTCAGTCGTAAGTTAAAATGAAACACGTTGTTGCCTAAAAATAACGTTTATTTAAACAGTCGGCCGCTGCTACATCAAAACTTTGTATGTTAATGCCTGATTTTTGTTAATTCATTCAATATGTTGTGCGCAAAGGAACTTGCATGCTGAGTATGGCATTCAATAATTATGAAGCGCTAATAATATGCAAAAATAAATACTAAAATTCTACCGACGTGTCAGTAGTAAATCTACGAAAAATCACGTGTTTTTTTTATATAAAATTAACATTTCAAGCGTTGATTAACAAATACATAGATATATGAATTCATGAGTAACAAACTGATAAAAATTGTTAGGTAATAACTGTAAAACAGAAAAATAACAAAATGTATAATGGTAATAAATGTAATAAACATCTCTGTTCTGCGTTCTATCACAAGTGAAGGCAAGTATAAAAAGTGAGTGGTCGTAAATCGATTCGAAGCGTTCGTTGTATTTTTTTTTTTCAAAGTTTTCTCAGTAGTGGTCGGAGTATGGCGAGTGTTTGATGCCAAACGAATGTGCAGGAGGATAATCGAGTGAAACCTACAAAAGAAAAATATGATAAGTTCCTTTATTTACCTTCGCAACTCTTCGCATTTTCATCGTTAATACCTTTAGCAACATGAGAAGATAAACAACAGGTCAATGATGATTGTTAGAATGTAGTAGTAGGCGTGGGCGATGATTTTGTTAGTAGGAAAATATATTAGTTAAAATAATAGCGAGGTTTTATCTTGTCTTAGGCACAACGTTTCGGTGCCTAAGTATGGCGAATGACGTATTCCGAAGGAGTGACTTGGAGCTCCTCTCAAATGAATTGTTACCTGTTTAGGAAGCAGGATTAGAATTGTTAGGCAATTTTGAAGCATACCACTTGAGTTTCCAGAATAACCAAAGCTATAAATAGATATTATGTATTACGAACTATACGTTAAGTGGAAAATATTAGAGTTAAAATTGGAAAATTAATCCTTTAAATTTTACGCCCAGCGGATGTGGGATGACATTTTTTTCGTCCAAGATGAACACGAAGGATAATAACAAAATTACTTAATTGCATAATTGGTAATGAGAGTTAATTGTTAAGGTGTGGTGATCTTTTTCAAAGGGTTTCCTACGTGATTCTGCTAATTTAGGAGCGTCTTATAATAACGTTAGATTAAGCTTGTTTGGTTGGGTTACCTTCTCGGGAGAATATACTCCGGGGCCAGGCACTTTAGTGGCATCCGATGGACCCTGGGTACGTCCAGCAATAGTATAACAAGGTGAATGATCTTTATACGCTTCGGGATCCACTCTATTGTAACTACCAGGACCAGGATTCTTAACGCGTTCATCCATGGGCTCCTTGTTCCTGCCCGAAATGGTGTAGGACGGAGCAGATTTCCTATCACCAATAACTCCAGGGATTCTATACACGTTGGGAGCTGAAATTCCAAATAAAATTCACACTTTGGCCCAGAACTTCCCAGCAATACACGTATACCAGCGATGATATGAATGTTATTTTGACAAGCTTTTTTTTGTACGAGAGAATTAGTGCGTATTTTCAGCCTTTTAGATTAGTTAAGATAGTTTGTGCAAACAAACCGGGTGTTTCTAGAGGTTTTTCCAGTTCAACCTTCTGCCCGAAACTATACTGAGGAGAATTCTCATGTAAAGCTCTGTCTGATGCTGGTATATTGTAGACATTCGGGGCTACGGATATATCGCATTAATTAAACAATCCTCTCAATGATAGATTTTTCGGTTTACGTCGCGCTCTTTTGCTATGTTTGCTGAATTAGTTTTAGACAAGTTTTACTCTTATATAACGCGGTTAACGGCAGAACCATGTGTTTTACACTCGAAATAAGCAATGCAGTGAACATAACGAGGAAATAAATTCCGAAAAATCAACCATCATCTAAAACAATTAACCGCGAAGCGAGTTTTTTTTTTTTGATTAGCAATAAAAGCGTGTAAAAACCAACCGGGTGTATCCAATGGTTTTTCTGCTTGAACCTTCAATCCAAAACTGTACATGGGCGCATGTTCATGTAAATTTTTTTCTGTATCAGGAATGTTGTAGACATTTGGAGCTATGGAGTATTTGTTACAGTTACAGAGTCGTTCATTTTACTTTATTTATTATATTACATTATATTGTATTATTTCAAGCCTGTGTTAATTCCGACCTAGTTAAATGTTTAATGAAAATTTAAGTAAATTTGGAAAATCAGTCTGAACTTTGTTAGTGGTAACTGGTAACTGAGAAGGAATTCCTTGTTCACGCTTGGTGTTTTTGTATACTTTGGCAAAAGTAATCAGACAAAACCCAAAACCAGGAAAACTAGCTTTCGTATAAAACTCGCTTGTTTTTGACCAATCACTACAATGTGCTTGAGAATGAACATGGCATTCCAGTAATTTTAAAGTTACTCCACCATGGTTTTTTGGATCAAAGTTAAACTTGAGGTTAGTTAAAAAAAAATAACACGAACCGGGCGTGTCGAATGGTTTTTCAGCTTGAACCCTCATTCCAAAAGTATACTTGGGTGCGTTTTCGTGCAAAATCTTTTCCGTTCCAGGAATGTTGTAGACGTTTGGAGCTATGGAGTATTTATTTTTAAGTTACAGAGTCGATTATTTTATTTTATTTGTTAATAATAATTTTATTTGTTAATTCTAACTTATGTAGTTGAATGTATAATGAAAATTTGGAATAGCAATTTGAAATTAAGTTGAGGATGACTGAGAAGCAATTCCATGTTCACAGCTGATATTTTTAGATACTTTTCATAATCAGGCAACACTCATATAATAGATCGAAGAAGACTCTGGCTTTTGTTTAAAGCTCGCTTTGCTAGTTAGAAATTCCAAATTTGTTCTAAGTAGAAGTGGACATAGGATTGCACTAATTTCAAAGTTATTCAACTAAATGGCTTTTTAAATTTAGATAAAGGCTAACCTTTAAATAAAGTAAGTAAAAAAAAAAAAATTGACACGAACCAGGTGTGTCGAACGGTTTTTCCGTTTGAACCTTCATTCCAAAAGTATACTTTGGTGCGTTTTCGTGCAAACCCTTTTCCGTTCCAGGAATGTTGTAGGCGTTTGGTGCTATGGAGCAGTTTTAAATAAATCAGTGCATAAAAAAATTAACATGCCGCAAGGCCATCATGCCACAAGCACGCGTAAGTGCAGCAGTTTAGCCATATGGTTGCTACCGTCCCACATGTTTTTTTTTCTGTGGTTTATTTTTCCGCTTAGTAAATAAAAAACTGACTTTTACATATGGCTAATCTACTGGACCAAGTGCAAATAAAAAGCGTGCAAACCAACCAGGTGTTTCGAGCGGTTTTTCAGCTTGCACCTTCATTCCAAATGAATACTTGGGTGAATTCTCGTGCATGAGCTTCTCCGTCAATGGAATGTTGTAGACATTGGGTGCTACATATAGAGTAATATTTCAGTAGACCCAATACATATGTACAAGTAATGGTTAGTATGGAAAACGCATGAGAACCTAATCTAATATGAGTAAAAAGGAATTAAAAACTAACCCGGCGTATTTGTCCTTTCCAACGCCTTCGCTTTTCTCCCAAACGAATATTTGGGAGCATTGTTATTTGAACGCACATTATAAGAATTAGGAGCTGCATAAATTAGTATTAATAATTATTAATTAATGACAATACAGTAGAATTAGTGGCTGAATTTAACTAACCCGGACTATCGTTTGTCGTTTCGGCTTTGCCTTTCAGTCCAAATGTGTATTTTGGGGAATTAGAAGATCCTCTGATGCTATAAACGTTAGGTGCTACAGAAATTAATTGCTTTTATTAATTTACTGTTAATAAGAAGCTTTGACTACTAACCAGGCGTACCTGACGATCTTCTTGAGTTCGTTTTCGATCCAAATGTATACTTAGGTGAATTATCAGATCTACGATTGTTATAAACGTTAGGAGCTGTACAAGTTAAAATGTATTAATCAACCAACCATAGTTATTATTAATTAATAATTAGTTTATTATTAACACCATAAGTAATAATCTTTATGAACTAACCAGGGGTTTCCGATGGCTTTTCGATATTTGTTTTCAGTCCAAATGTGTAACTGGGCATGTGGTCAATCGAATTTGGATTGTAAACATTAGGAGCTAAATTAAATCAAGCTTTATTAATAATAGTGCAATTAATATAGTCTAATTAACCAACCAGGAGTTTCCAAAGGCTTTTCCAATTGCGTTTTCAGACCAAATGTGTATTTAGGCGAGTCGTGCGGGATGTTTTTTTCCGGGTGGTAAACGTTCGGTGCTAGTTAAAAAAATTATTGCGAGTGCAAAACAAACTGTGCATGTTAGATGCTACTTTTAATCTTTTTAACACTTACCAGGCGTGTCTATTATTTTTGCATTGTTGGTTTTAAGACCAAAAGTGAATTTTGGTGCCTTATCGTGTACGACGTCGTCCCCTTTGTCGGGATTATAGTCGCCTGGTGCGGGGAAATTGTCGCCCCTTGCTTCCTTTGGACGACTATGAAGACTTGCAGCGGGTGGATTATCTTTGCCTAAATACTCTTTTAGAATATGTCCATCGCATACGTCAAGTTTAATTACCTTTAGCACTTAGGCCCGTTACGTTGTATTGACCAGGACCAGGTCCGGCACTGTCGAGTTTTCCATTGTGACGACTTCCAAAACTGAAAGCCGGTGCTCGTCCGGGTCCTGATTCGGTTGGTCTTTTACCTAATATTTAAAAACGAGATTGCTTTTATGGAGAATATGATTAAGCCCACACAATCGAGATTTACAAGGACCGAGTTTGTTCTTTTGGTTTGAAACTTCTATAATTAATTGGTTCAACCTTTTACAGCGAGTCTACTTTTAAATTTGATTAATTTGAACCTATTTATTTTATAAAATAACCTTTCCGAATTTTAAATTTTCATAAAGGCTGCTGCTACAAAAAATTGGGTGGTGTCTTGCTACTGAAGTTTTTATGTAGTTTGGCTCCTTTTTATTACGTAGTTTGGAGAATTCTTGAATGATTTGTTTTTTGATTTAGACAGAGATAATAACAGTGATGTAATTTGCGAATTTAATTAACCGAGAAAGTTTTTTGGTCAAAAAAGGTACCAACTGTATTCAGCAAGCTATAATAAATATCGATTTATTCGAATTTCGTTTAAGTAAAAAATTAAACATATGTTTTTAGTTCCAGAGAATTTCAAATTTGATAAATATACTTAAATTTTAATAGAGTAATATGAATAGATTTTAAATAAATACAAAAAGGGGTTTACACTTTTTCAAAATATGTATTTGTAAAATTAGATTTGGAAAAATATTGGAACAACCGTCTTAGATATTTCTATAATTCCTGGTGATTGCTTTTTGAATTAACAACTCTAGAATGTATTTATCTATTCAAACCTTCATTTTGACTGAAATAAAATTTGCAATAAAAATCCAACATGTGTCCATTCGAGCCAAAGCAATCCAAATTTGGCGAAATGCTGATTTCAAATCACATTTTAGGAATCCAATTTTTTGTTCAACAACCTTTCTAGATAAATTTATAAGTCATTAAACTTACCTATGTAGGATGGAAGAGTAACACACGCAGGTCCAGGGCTCTTAAATTCTGCGTTGATGGGCCCACGTCTTTTAGTTGGTGTCCATGGTCTTTGTTGAAAACCGCCCATTTTTAAAATGTTTAGAACCTTAAATAAAATAATCAGTTTAGATTCGTGAAAGTTCCACGAACGTCTGTTTAGTTATTTGCAAATTGGAATGCCGGCAAGTCTCGTTAAAGTCGAAGGGGATGATGATATAACAAAAACCCCCGTACCAGAAAGTGCTTGGTGCTCAGGTTCAAGATTATTCTAGGGTTATCGGAAACTCCTTTCAACATGCTGAAAGGAGACGGAAGTCTACTGTTGTTTGTCTACTGTCATTTTGAAGGAAATCGATGAAATTCCTTATGTTTTGTTTTCTTTATATACTTCGTGATTGAATTTGCTCCATTATTTGGGTAGAAAAATCGGATTATTTTGGTATTTATAGCACGGACGAAAGCACGAAAATTATAATCATTAAAATCAGTTCCTTACAAATTAAGTTTGATTGGCTTAAAGTACGAAACATATTGATTTATTAAAACAAGCTTTTCGGGGTGTATTTTACATAATGAAATAGCATCATGCAATTTCCAGAAGGAAATTTAAAAATTGCAGTTTTTATGCTAGCAAACTAAGGAGAAATTGGTTTTCCGATTTAATAAATAAATTATTTAAAAATCCAGGTCGAATACTGCAAACAGCCTAAGCGTAAAATTATAACGTAAGAATTTCCAAGAAATTATTGCAAGTTTTTTGCTATAAGAGCACTGTTATAATGAACTGGCGCCTTGTCTACAATGATTTCATAACCATTACCTTATAAGTAAATACGTTCCAGATCTGCAGCAACACCCGGAGAAGAAAATCAAACAGAACTTGCACTAATTATCCCACGAACCGAACTAATTTAGTATTTAATGTTTTGATAAGAATGAGTTTGTGTTTTTGATAAATATTTTTGCGGTCTGATAAACGGTAATTAAAACAACTTTTGTTTAATTTTTATTGGCGATTAAAATTTATCATTTCAAGGTTTCCGACTAATACCATATTAAAACTAGTTTTCGTATGTGAATAAATGTTTATTTTTACTGATGATAAAATAAATTTCACCTTAAGAACTCTGATCGCATAGCTAACTAATACCTTTACCAACGTATGCTAAATTGGTAATAAATAAAAATATATACAGCGAAGGCTGCATTAAGAAATCTCATTTGAAAATCGTGACGTTAGTTGGCTTATTTTAGTAATGAACTCATTTGCTTGTATATTACTACATTTCATGTTACTAAATTTGATAACAAAAGTTCTTCCATATTATTATGATATGCAGTCAACCAAAACCTTGGCCTTCTGTTATTTAACTGTGATATAAATATAATGGCAATTTCAGAATTTAGCACAAATCCAGCAAAAATTCGTGAAATCACAAATTTACGTAGAATCATGCTTTTAAAATTATTCGCTAACTTTTATTAGGTTAAATTTTAATTTGATTTCGAAATTTCGTATCTCGTGTCAGGTAAAGAGCGTATAAATAAATAAATCTAATTAGGGGGGTTGATCTTCATTCACGAGGATTTAAGTCAATTCAAAAATTAAAAAAGAAATCTGAAGTTTATGCATTCACAAACCGCATTTTCCAAATTAAGCCCAAAGGTACACTAAAATAATGTTTGCGACAAATACTGAACTACCTTAAATATCAGCCTAAATTTGGACGTTTTAACACACACGTGAGTAACATTGAAGAGATCATTGCACGAAAATGTCTTCTTAATTACCTATTTAAAAGAACAAATTGTAATGAAATAAAATATTAGCTTACCTAAGTATTAAAAATCCAAGGAAATCCAAAAATAACGACGCACTCGCCACTACAAGACCTTTCTGTATCCTTCTAAAGTCGTTTTGATAATTGTGAAAATAGTAGCATTCTGAGACCTTTGTAAATCCCTCCCAAACGTGTGCAGGCGTCGTGAAGTCCTTCTATCTGGGGGGGAACCCACCTGTTGACCACGGTTGACCATGTATGTACACTTGTTTTAACACCAACGCAAAAAACAGAACGATCTAACCGATTGCTTATTTGAATATAATACACACGGTATACCTACTTAACTTATAATTATTTAAAGTAATTTTTGTCTTGGATACAACGCCTATTTGGTGACAAACAAGGAGGCCTTGGAAATTGTTAAAAAAGATATTATCAGATGGGATTTAGTTTTTTTTTTATGAGAGAAAGTATTTTAATTTTTTAAACGGGCAACAGGAAGTTTAGGGGTCCTTTACTTTCTCTTAGAATGTAAGATTTTTGAGAAACTAATTTTCTGTGAAAGTTAGAAAATTGAATATTTGGCCAAGTTTAAAGTATAAACCATTCCAAATGTTTTGGATAAAGAGAGGTCATGCGTTTCAACGCCTTTTGTAGTTACGGAGCCAACATTTTTTTGAAAATTGTCACACCTGGTTAGACCCCAATTTGCAGAATATTTCGCTCGATTGATAATACCTAAACTGTTCTTTTTTCCATGCCCAAGGCACCAAGGCTTATCCAAGAACATTTATTTTTTTTTTAAGGCGAAGGAAAGGATAGAAAGAGAAAAGAAACAATTTTTAATTATTTAAACAGCCAGAAAGGTTTACGAAATTTATTGGTTTTTCTTTCGCCATTTTGGCGAAAAATACGGATTACCTAAGAGCAAGGAATTCAAATAACATCTTTATTTTGGTTTGGATCAGTTTTCAATAAAACTTACTCTGAAGCTTATTGTTTTGTCTCTTGCGGCTTTTACTCTAAAGTCAACTTAAGTTAACGAATATTAACTATGATCGAAGGATGGAAGATGTAGGATGTATTAGACAAGAGAAATTGTTTTTAATTATTTTAAGAGGCAGAAAGGTATATTAAATCTTTGAGCTTTGTACGTAATTTTTTAAATTTGATCTTTTGAAAAGTTAAAATTCGAGTTTAAATTTAAACGCAGAATTTCTAGTTAATTTTAGAGTAAAAGCCGCAATAAAGAAAATATTAAACTTCAAAGTAAGTTTTATAGGAAACTGATCAAAATCAAAATAAAGGACGTTATTTGAACTTCTTGTTCTTAGCTAATCCACATCTTTCCGGCTTTCCCCAAAAGTTTCAAAATAAAGAACGATTGAAGGAAGGAAGATGTAGACAAGAGAAATTGTGTTTTTAATTATTTTAAGAAGCAGAATGATTTGTCAAATCTATAAGTTTTGTACGAAATTTTTTAGTCCAAACTCGAGTCTAAATTTAAACACAAAATTTCTAGTTAATTTCACACCAAAAAAACGCAAGAGAGAAAACAATGAACTTAAAAGTAAGTTTCATTGAAAACTGATCAAAACCAAAATAAAGATATTATTTCAACTCTTTGTTGCTCTTAGCTAATCCATATTTTTCGCCAAAATGAAGGAAACAAGAGAAATATCTTTTGAGTTTTGTACGAATTTTTAATATTTGGCTTTTTGAAAAATCAAAACTTGAACTTGAAGAAAGTAAGTTTTATTGAAAATTGAGCACAATCAAAATAAAGGATGTTCTTTGAACTCCTAGGTCCTAGGTTCTTAGCTATTCTAAAGTTAAAGACTGCTAAATGTAACAAAACATCTACTTTTTCAAAGTCTAAAAAGGAAGAAGGAAAAAGAGAACAGAAAAGAAGATAGAAGAAAACAGAATAGCAGAGGAGGGCAGAAACGAGGAGAAAATAGAAGATAGGTTAGGTGAATAGAAGAAAAGAGAAAGGAAAGGAAATAATAGAACAAGATAGAAGAAAAGAGTGGAAGAAGAGAAGAGGAAAGCACAGAAGAGAAGGTCTTCCAAATCTAATTATCATTTATTAGGTGATCTTCAGTGTGTTGCTGAAACTATTTCTTATGTCTTGCTTTGCTTTTACTATCATTTTTTGATTCTTATTTCTAAATTGAGAATTTGTGATTTGGTTTTTTAAAATTAAATATAAAAGAGTTGGTCTTGTATTAATTTTTCTTGCTGAATACTATTCTTTTTATAAGTAGGTACGTTTTTTCTTTGTTTTTTTTAGGAGGAGATTTGGTAGGTTGGTTGTTCTCTTTTATGTTTATTTGGGCTCGTTTTCGTTGTGGCAAGCATATGTATTTGGTTTGAAATATGTTTTTACCTGTTTCTTTAAATCATTTATTTTATTATTTTAGATAAAATTGTTTATTTTTGTGTTTGTTATTCAGTTATTGAATTTAGAGTAAGTTTATAGGAAACTATTGTTCTTTAGTATACTTTCAAAATATATACTTAATTATCTATCTTTTGAACATAATATTATTTATTTATTGGTGAGAGCTAGGCTTGCGAGTGCCAGGAACCTTATCTCATATTTTGATCTTATATAGAGAATTGGGAAGTATGCTATCGTTAAAATTTATTATGTTATAATATAAGAAACTTTTACTGGTTGTGCTCCAATTCATATAAGCAGAATTGCAATTGTTAAGAATCTTTAGATAAAATTTTATTGATTGAGTAGAATTGGTTTCTCTGTATCACTTTTAAATATTATATTGGTATGTTCTAATTTATCTACGTCTTTTTCCATAATTCTTTTTAGAATTTGAATTTGTTTTTTAATCATGATAGCCAAAGAGGACTTGAATTTAGGAAATTATTTCTTTCTAATAAACCTTTAAAGATTTATGTATCATTATTTATTATTGTTTTTCTTGTTATTTTTATTTTTTACTTTAATACTTATTTAAAGCACAATACGGGCTACATTAACAAAAATCCAGTTTAATTTAACAAAGCAAATGTAATGTTTTGTTCTACATTTTATAAATAGAAGTATGTTTCACCATTAATGAAACAATTAAAAGTTTAAATTTGGATGTATTATTTCTATAAGTGGATATTAATTTAGTTGATATCACTAACAGTGTATCAACTAAAAGTAAGGACAAGTCTGCGTCTTTTAGAGTTTAAAGGATTTAAATTAATTAAAAATTGTGTTTTTCATTTGAAGATAAATTGATTTAATCAATATTTTTGAAGTGCATGTTAGACGTTATTTTTCAACTAAATATTATCCTAATGTATCTGGTAATCTCCTTATTTTCATTCGTGATATAAACCTAGTAAGAGAATAATTAAAAATACTGTTATTAGTCCTGGTTAAAACCTAAACATAGAATTATTTCTAATTTCTACTAACTTAAAAACTGCAAGATAAAACAATTAAAACGGCGCTTTTTGAATTTAAGACTGGTCTTCAGACTTAAAGCATATTATAGACAAATAGAACGCCGTTACTAATCAAATTAGAAGATTTCAGATTTACCTTTTAAATAACAGAAGAAAAAATAACTGTTTGGAAATTCTAAAAGAAGAGTAAGTTGGGATTTCTTCAGCTTCAGTTTTAAGGGCATTTTTGTTGTATCAATACTTCAGAGCGTATTTTGCTAAATTTTCCTGAAAGCCAACCTTTGATGACAATGAATGCGAAGACTTCCATGGTCAGTATCAGTGTTAAAAGAACGTGTCTTCCGGGTTGGGACCGCGTCATTGCTGAGACAGAAGAACTCAACGTTTCGCCCACTTTTTTAAAGGGCTTCATCAGGAGGAAAAATGGGAACTCAACGTGTCAGCCACGCCAGATGTGAAACTCTTTTGGGAAGAGGAAAAAGGAACCCTTCCAGAAGGGTTTTTCGCCTCTGGCGTGGTTGACATGTTGAGTTACCGTGCTCTTTTCCTCCTGATGAAACCCCTTAAAAAAGTGGGCGAAACGTTGAGTTTTTCTGTCTTAACAATGACACGGTCCCAACCCGGAAGACGTTCTTTTAACTTTGATGCTAATATTTGAACAATATCAATATAAGAATTCTTCTATGATTATTAAGTGACAGATAGCAGTAAGGCGCAAACAATAAAAAATCGACAGGTATTTCATTTAAAACATAGTCAAGGTTCTGAAGGACAAGACTTTTCAAAAATATTTTTACGCAAGGATTTAAACATCTTAAGGCTGATAACGATAGGTAAAAACCAAAGTTATTTTGTTACCAGCATATAACAGTTACATCAACAAACATCTCCAAATAAAACGACCCAAATTTGATTAAATTGGTTTCATGAAGAATGTCTTGGGTGGTTAAATACCACTGCAAGTTTTAATAGATCGTTTGATCCACTCACAGAAAATACACAAAAGGCAACTTGTTGGTAGAAATGCCGTTAGAATGCAGACAGTTAGATGTAATCAGTGTTGATGGCATTGAAGACAGAAAATGTTAAGTGGGTGGTAGAAAACGTTGTGCATATTTTAATCCGCTAGGATGCATTTTTTATTGTAGCCTGTTTAAATTATAATTTTTTTCTAATAGGCGCAACTAAAGAACCATTTATTTTCACTTTCTTACGGTGTGAATGCGGTAGAAAGTTAAAAATAATTTATTAATTTGATTCGCCTTTTACACTTGTATTATTCGAGTTCTCTAGAATTCAATGCAAATAAATATTCATTCGTTAAAAATTCCAGTAAAATTCATAACAATTAACTTGTTAGAACAGCCAGTTCGATTCACTACTGCCGTGTTTTTACATGTACATAGGTTAAACTACGAATTTTTAAAATGTAATCAAGTTTATTAGCATTATGCATATCGCTACTTTTTTATTTATTGAAATAACCCACAGATGCTAAATATATCACAAATAATAATCATTTCTATTTTTAGTAAACATATGCTGCTTTACAAACTGAAAAAATGATTTTCTAAACAAAAACGTTTCTGTAAATCATGTTTTTAAAACTATCACTGCATAATAATATTAACAGATTGAGAATATGAGAATATTTCATAATTTCAACAAATTTGAAAATAAAACAAACCATTCTAATCTAAATTTTTCACTGACTGGAAGATTGACCTGTATTACTTGCAATAAATAAAATTTCAGAAGTAAACACGAATCATTCAATAAATAAATCAGTAGGTAATTCAAAAGGCAAATTATTGTCATTGAGCTGAACCTTCATGGACATTTAAGAGGTCACTAAAACAACTTGAACGCCGTCCATGTCCATATTGGGCATCCAATATCGGTGGGGACACCTCCACTTCGGGCTGACCCCAAATGAGTCATCAGGCCCCCCCTTTCCCTGATGCCCACTGACGCCACTGACTCTTGAATAATTGTTATTAAGTACAAGCATGACCTCATTTGAACGATTTTTATATCAGTAATGTCACAAATGAGTTTACTAATAAAATTACCGATAAAATTATAAATTATAGTTTTAAACCCAAAAGGACATTTAATTAAATAATTGTTCTAACTATAAATTTTAATTGATACTTATAGACCTTTCATTGGTTATAATTTAGATTTTAATTTATTTAATCCAATTAACTTCGCTTTATTGCAGAATAATTGCAGCTAAAAATATATTTAAGGCGTCTTTTTCCCACAGCTGACAATCTGTTATTAATTTCCACTCACGTACCTACGTACAAAAGAAGACTTTTATAAATTTAAATTGAATTCTGATGGTTAAAATACATTATTTCGTTTAAACGTTAAACCCTGAAGAGGCAACAAAAGTGTTAGCCTTTATATTTGGAATACAAATTTACAACCTTGACCCATCAAAATGCAAAATTTGGAACACAAAAGTGTTAAATCATCTGAAAAGTTATTGTTAAGAATAGCTGGTTGTTAGTAAAATCCTTGCTGTAGGTCACTACTTTAAAAGCCTTGATAGTCAATCAATGGGTTGATAAATGAACTGTTAATACCTTACAAATTTACCACGGAGAAAGTAAAAAAAAACATTTAAAGGTCGAATGCGGTAAAGCATGAGTTGGACAGGAAAATTAATTAAAGTACTCAGCATAATGTGTTGATTGAAGAAACGTGTTGGGTGTTTATAAAGTTAATAGTTTACTGGGTCAGATTGGTTGGGGGCCTGATTCAAATGCTTTATTTTTTTCAGCTTGACTTATAATCGCAGGCGTTTTCAGCTATGAAACCGCTAGGAACTTAGGTCCCCTTTATGTTCTCATTAAAGGCCATAATTGAAAATTACGTTAAAAAACGAAACATTTTAGAAATTCAATATCTCTTGCTTTTCTTAGTATGTTGTAACCGAATTTGGTACAAAATTAAATCCAAACCCATTTTCTTTGCAACCCTGGAAAATGCGCCTGATTAAAATATTTAAAAATATTGTTACAGAGGATGCTGTTAAATCCTTTTATTTTTTGCTTTGCTTGCTTTATCCTTAAAAATTCTTTCTGTAAGTTTCACCAGGATACCTTGCGGAAATGTGCAAAATAGGGTGTTAACACTACCTAATTAAGAAATAACAATGCAGCATATGAATAATAACGACCTCCCAAAAAGGAAGCTATTTGAAACTTTATACAATTGACCAGTTGTGGTCAGTCGTTTGGATCTGCGAAGTCAAGGATGTATAAACAGTGTTATAAACTGGCGAAAGAGAAAGAATGTAGCAGCCTCTCTGTTACTCTGTTACTTAGTAATATTACAGTAGACTAAGTTAGTTGCTTAAACGCAACAAGTGCGCAAAAAAGTTGCAGGTATTAAATACATTAAATATAATTTTTCCTGCATTGTTAATCTGTAATATGATAACATCAGTGGAAATATAAGTTAATGATTCACGTCACATAGCCGCCGCCGCGCCTTTGTTGATTAGAAGATCAAAATATAGTTGTGTAAGTCGATGTTAATTAAATTCCATCCTAATTATTAAGTATATTATTAAGTAAAATGAAATTCTTTGCAATTTTATGGCCAGAGAAATTTATTTATATTTAGATGTGGCCCGTATAAAAACGAAACGTAAACAATTAAAGTGATCCAGTTTCATTTTGTATAATAGAAGCAACAAGTGTAATTTAAGTAGGTCTGGTACAGTGATGGTGTTGAGTCAGCTTCCTGTGATAAAATTATCTCTGCAGGTTAGAAAGTAAATTTTATAACAAGTTTCTACATTTGTATGATAAATTTCATTACATTTTCACCACACTTTTGATAAATTACACTGAAGGTTGCTGAATTGTCGATGTTTTGAGTTCTTACTTATACAAACTTATGCAAATTTTCTCTTTAAAAGGACAACTAAAAAAAGTATTTTAACAGTTTTAATAAGTTTTTTGAGATTCCATTCATTTGATATTTGTTTTTAATCGCTGCTTAGCTGCTTTTCGAAAACTATTTTTAATAAAATCATTAAGTTATAGATAATATTTAATAAAACTGTGTACTATGTCGCTGCTTATTTAGTTCCAAATTTCTTGTACACATTCTTATCATACTGTATGCAAACATTGATTATCTTGAGATTAAATTTACTGCAAACATAAGTAAAACTCTTATTATGTGCAGATGTATTTATTTGTTTATCAAGCTACTTGCAAATTAAATTTAAAGCAAATATTTATTATCTCAAAATTTGCTCTTAAACGTTCGTTAGAAAGTAAAGTTTAATTACTTGCAGTTTGTCAAAATTTAATCAAAAATCCCAATCATTTACACATTATATTGCAGCAATATTTTTGCTATAACTACGAGGGCGTATTTTTATGTTATGTTGTACCTACCTAGCCATGAAACAAAAAAGCGACGATGTCAAACCAATTATTAAAAAGTAGCTGTGACATTTAGAAGTACATGTGCTAAGTTGTGTTTAATTTGTGCGGTTTATAGAGATACGGGAAGGTTTACTTCTTGATAAAATTAATGAAAATATCGCAATGTCACGAAACAAAGTCCAGCAGATAATAATCAATGCGTGTAGGTTCATAGAGTTAAGGGCTAAGGCATCCACCTTATAGCTCCGTCAAACTTCCTTCTATTCAAAAGCTTAAAAAAACATTTCAGGGGAAAGCGTTTTGTATCTGATGAAGCACTCAACGAAGCTGGTGAATAGTATTTTGTAGAGTTGCCGAAGGCTTTTTTTCTGAGGGTATGGGACAATTGGTAAAAAGATAAAATACCTAAATATTGAAGGGAGTTACGTAGAAAAATGAAGGGTTGTGTTTTTTTTTCTGGCAAGGTAGATAACATAAAAATAAGCCCTCGTTTATTAAATAAACTATTTTACAGAAACAGAAGGAGCATCAAATACCAGTTCCATAACTTTCTTATTCACTCATTACGAAATAGTCCTTGCATTAAAATAAATGTTGAACTGTTATTACTCATTCGTTTTGAATTTTAATAAGCTAATCTAAAATTTACATTTTAGCAAAATGGGGCGTGAAACATACGAACTCCAAAGAACAGACAGTATCTGTCCAGCCCCTGAAATGCAGCTAGTAGAATATGTAAAAATCAACCATGAGCCAAAAATTCGAAGCCTGGTAGCAGAAAATCCAGATGTTCTTAACACCATAATCGGTCACCCATACAATAAACCAATCTTACACATAGCTTGTGATGATTTTGCAGATCGAATACTCCCACAAACTGTTGAATTATTAATTGAACTTGGAGCTGATTTGTATTATTCGGAAGAATTACATAGACATAAAGAAGCATTACATTTTGCAGCTTTAGGTCAGAATCCAAGGGTATTACAAGTAATCCTAAATAGAATAAAAACAGAAAAAGTTAATTCGTTGTGTGTGGGTGATAACACAGCCCTTAATTTACTAATAAAAGAAGGTAAGCCAGATAAACCCAATTTTGTTGAATGTGTTCGCATTTTAATACAAGTTGGTATCGATATCAATAAATCTGATGCCAGAAATTTAACTCCGATATTTTGGGCAGCTAAAAATGGCTATAAGGATGTTGTTCAGACCATCTTAAATGAGTGTGGACAGGAGGCTGATATAGACAGTCATAAACAAAGAGGAAAATCAGCTAGAGATTATATAATGGAAAATAATTTAAGTAATTTAAATGACGTGTATGAAGATGTGCCTTCGAGAGAACCCGCAAATAACAACCGAAATACCAACTCTTCGGACTTTCTCTTTGAATGTCTTAAAGAGTTTAACGAGGATGCTTTTGTAAACTATAAACATTTAGCTGATTTTGTGGATAGTGATAATGGTGTTGACACATTACTTCAAATGGCAACTAGAAAAGGGCTTTCTAGAGCTGTCGAAAGTTTATTAAATAACGGTGCTGATCCGAATAGAATAACTCACAAAACTAAATCACCACCTGTTGAAATAGCAGCGGTGGAAGGTTATCATGAAATACTAGATAAATTGTTAAAACACGATAGAATTATATTACCATCATATATTTTAAATGAACTATTTAAATATATTGATAACGAAAAAACGCACAGCACTGTTAATTATGATTTATGTTACGAGTTATTAATGAAGCATAAAAATTTGGATGTTAATGCTACCGATATTGAAAACAGCAGTACACCCTTGCATTATGCAGCTCGATATGGAGGTGCCGAGAAAACCCTTGATTTGTTGAGGTGTGGAGCATCAATGGCGTGTAAAAATAGATATGGTTCGCTCCCTGTTGAAGACATCAATGCTAATACTTTGGAAACTCACTTGAATGAATGCTTGGAAACAAATGTGGATAGTAGCATCGATAAAGAAAACTTTATGGCAGCTTTTAACTACAGAACATTAATGCCACCTCGAAGATTACGAAATCAAGATTTCAGGAAAAATATTTATGACACAGAAGCAGCAAAGGAATTAATTGCACATGAATTAGAACACTTGGCATCAGAAACCCAAGTCATATCGTTTATGAGTAAATCACCTGAGCTAAAACATTTATTAAAGCACCCAGTCATCACTAGTTTTTTGTATATCAAATGGCATCGAATACGATGGTTCTTTTATATAAATTTGGGTTTTTACATAATGTTTTGCTTATCGTTAATTTTATATATTTTATTGATATATGGAAATTCAAGTGATCAACAGAACAAAGTTGTCGCATATGTCCTTTCCGTTTTATTATCAATAACATTCACTCTTTTAGTTTTTAGAGAAGTGTTTCAAATTGCGGTTTCACCAAGTACTTATTTTCTAAATTTTGAAAATTGGCTTGAACTTTTACTTATTTCACTCACCACTGTTATTTTGTTCAAAGGTTCGTCATTCGAAGATACCAAAAAACAAGTTGCAGCAGTTGCTATTTTACTGGCTGCTTTTGAAATGGTGTTACTCATAGGACAACATCCAAAAATGTCGACCAATATCGTAATGCTTCGGACGGTTTCTGTCAATTTCTTTAAATTTCTTTTGTGGTATTCCATTTTAATTATAGCATTTTCTTTAAGTTTTTACACTTTGTTTAAAAATACTGAAGTTGAGGAAGGAGATTCAAGAAATTCAACAAATAGGACAGATGGTGATGAGGGAGAGCCGGACTTTTTTATTGATCCTGGATTATCCCTTTTTAAAACTATTGTTATGTTAACAGGTGAATTTGATGCAAGTTCCATAAATTTTCAACTCTTTCCTATAACTAGCCACCTCGTTTTCATGCTTTTCGTATTTATGATAGCCATAATTTTGTTTAATTTACTGAACGGTTTGGCAGTTAGCGACACTCAGCTTATAAAAAGTAATGCCGAATTAGTGGGGCACATAGCACGAATTGAACACATCGCATATACAGAAAGCATGCTGTTGGGAAATATTTTACCAACAAGTGTTGTAAATTGTTTGCAAAAATATTGCTGTTGTTTACCGGTAAACATCACAAATAGGTTTGCCGTACCAGGAATTCTCATCAAGAGGGTTTGTCTCTTTCCTTATTTTTTGAAGGATTATAAAATGGTGATTTATCCAAATCAACAAGCAAAAATTGTTTTAGCATCTGAGGAATATTCAGATTTAGATTCAGAAAGTTGTGTTGCACAGTGTACTAATATTTATTTAGATAAACAGACTGCGAGACGTACAAAGCAATTAATAAAATTTAAGAAAGAAGAGTTAGATAAAGTTAAAAGTGAGCAAACTGTTTTGATGAAACAACAGCAAGTTATTGAACAACAGCAGAAATATATTGAAGAGTTAACGAAACAACAGCAAGTTATACTAAATAAACTCGATTATATTATTACAAATATGAGTGTTACTGTTCAAGATTAGGTTGTTTCAAAACCCGATGTTGATTGTTGATGCTTTTTCTGTTATCTTTGTCATTTTTGTATAAAATTATGAAGTATTACATGGACGTAATTGTTTCAAAAATAGTTACCTACTCTTTTCTGGACAATTTATGTAATTTTTTTCATCGTTATAAATGAATTACCTCAGATATGTAGATTATTAATAAGACTGAATGGGTAAATGTATTAATAATTATAAATATAATTGTATTTATATGTTATTGATTTTTATATTGTATTTTTAATTACTGTAATGGCAATAAAAAATGTTTAAATAGGAAAACTGAAGTGTTAAAATTATTAAAACCTATGCAATTTTAAATATACAGTAGACATGCGATAATGTGAACAAAATAAAACAAGGCGTGTTCACTTTTGCGATTTGTTCATGCTATCGAATAGTAATGATTTTCTACTAGAAACTGATAAAAAAGATCAAAAACCAAGTAAAAGTTGTTTATTAACGTTTTATATTAAAATACAAACTACTGTTGCAGAAAAAAATCGAAAATTTTGTATTGAAACGTTTACTGCTAAATTAAACACACTGAACACAAGCAACAATTACGTTTTTAATGCATCGCATCAGCTTTAAAAGAGATTTGGCGCCATGGAAAATGGCCGTATTTAATAACTGTCTACTAAATAAAAACGCGTATCAGTAGACAACCCAAAATTAACCAAAACACATATTATACAGTCACATTTGTGCACCGTCAACGCTGTTATGTCTGCAAATACCTTTAATGCGGCATAGACATGTAATCAAGTTACAGGAAACGTCAGAAATTCAATATGTTTTATTGTTTTCATACATCATATACAATGTTCACGTTAGTGAGGGTTAGTGTGTTCACGTTATACGGTGGTCAATATAATAAAAATGTTGTTCATGTTAGCCGGATATTCACGTTACCCGATGTTCACGTTACCGCGTGTCTACTGTAATACGTAGGTACCTACTTGTACTACAGCATTTGTGGTTACAGCTATCTTTTATTCTGTTGAAAGATTTATCGCACGGTGGATTGAGAATTTGCTTTATGATTGGAACATTTCCATTTTTTTAAACTATTTACAATCTACTTCAATAATCAACTTAATTAAGGAAGGATACAACCAAACTAAACCTATGGTAATACACAAAGGGCTACTATTAGAACCTTTCGAAACATCCTCAGTAGTAAAGCAAGGCTGTTTGCTCTCTTGCCCTTACTCTTCATATTAACTGTAGATTAAATTATGAGAAATACGATAACTGAAAGAAAAAGATGAATAAGATGAGACCTCACCAACCACCTTGAAGATCTCGAGTTCTCGAGTATGCTGATATAAATAACTATTTCCTCATATCTAATCTATAAGTCAACGATTACGATACGATACGATAATATATTTTTTCTCATTGCTAATCTATAATAAAATTTGATAACATTAGTATAAGTTAATCATTCACGTCACATAGCTGCGCCTTTGTTGCTTAGGTCAAAATATAGTTGTGTAAGTAGATTTTATTTAAACTCCACCCTAATTACTATAATATTCTTCTTCTTCTTAGTCTATCCTCTATTACTGGTTACCGGTGTCGAGGTTAATTACTATATTCAGTGAAATGAAATTCGTTGCAATTTTCTGTGGTGTAGAAAAATCTATTAATATGTAGACACATCCCGATATCTCATGGCCCTCAGTACAGAAAGAGAAAACGCATCTACTACTCAACCTAAAAAAAATTTGTTCTGTCAAAGTCAAAATATGAAAAAATATTATTAAGTAGTTAGAACCTATCTTTATGTTATAATAAGCTGAGAAACTTGCAATATAGGTGGCAGCTAATAAATGTATTTATTTTCAATGTCATAAGGATAACAATTTGAAATTTCACGCGCTTTTTCCTGAGTGCCGCATGTTTTTAGGTTTCACTATTAGACTTCCATCTCACTCTTTCACAAATTCGACGTGCATGTCGTGGACCATGAGATATCGGGATACGTTTACCTATTTAGATTTGGCCCGCATAAAACAATTAAAGTGGTTCGTTATAAATGGTTACATTTTCACTAGACTTTGGATAAATTACACTGAAGATTGTTTAAATGTCGATGTTTTAAGTATTTATCCAATCTTACGCAGAAAATTTAATTGATATGCAAATTTTCAACAGTAATGTAACTACTAGTGACGCCAATTTTCCCATAATAATAATCGGATAGTTCATGACTGCTAGTTAAAACGAACATTTTTTGGTTAAAAAATTATCCAATTGAATTCCTGAATTTCTGATCACGTGTGCGAAAGTAACCAATCAGAACAAGATTATACTGATAATCGCCCTAGGACGATTATCACTATTTATATCACGAGAGCATTGAAAATAATCGAAAATACTTTGACGAGTTACGAGACAAAGGAGTCAAAGTATTTGATTATTTGCGACTGCTCGAGTGGTATACAATTAGATTATATAATGAATTTTAGCTTAAAACGGAATTTTATGTGCAAGTGACGTTTGTTGATAAACAATGTCAATATGATTGCTACGGAAAAAATTGAAGAAATACTCATACTAGATTCGAGTTTTCTATTATTTGGGACCAGCCGAAACACCAAAGTGATAATACCACGTCGTCAAGGGTATATTGTATATTCACTCATCAATACGTAGTAACCAAGCAAAATGCTTGATGCTGATTGGTTAATTATATTATGAATTGTATAATCAGTGTAATGCTGTTCTGATTGGTTATTTTCGCACATGTGATCGTAAAATTAGGTTGCTAAGTAACAAACAGTTTTTAACAGATAATGAAATATTAATCGTTATAATTTGAAAATGTCATTTTTAGCCACCTCTATTGGAAAGTGACATTTTCCATACCTTGTTAAATGAATTTTTGGCATCGAAAGTAGACGTTTGTCACCCGGTAATTAGCACCGGGAGGCAAAGTACTTTGCCTCCAGTTGCCATTAGAAACGGGTGGCAAAATGAGTAAACATGTTTTACGATTCATCTTAATGGTACAGTCACCATGGAAACATATACTCAAGCTATCTACGAGTTTTTTTTTTTTAATGAAACCGAGTTTTGTAGTAAAATGTCATATTTTTTAGTTGTCAACATTAATGTCAGGTTCGTTTAGTGAAGGTGTCCAAAAAATCATATGTATTACTCTGGAGGAAAGTGTTATCGCCTCCCTTAGATTATGTTTCTGCCCTCGCTCGCTATCGCTCGCTCGTGCATAAAAACCATCTGCGGGAGGCAATCTTACACTTTCCTCCCTAGTAATACAAATAGCTATTTCACGGTATTTAATTTAATTAAAATTGCAAAAATTTTTCTCACCGAATATCCCTCGATCATTGATAAATAACTTATAATTTTCTCACAACTACCTCAAGCACGTTGCTTTTAGGTAACACGGTAACAGCTAACAGCCCTCCGCCTTCGGCGTCGGGCGGTTACCAAGCATTCCAAGCAACGTGCTTTCGGTAACTGTGATAAAATTATTTCGTAATTATCAATGTCCTAGGGATATTATAGCTGATAATTTCACGAGCCCGCAGGCGAGTGAAATTTTCCAAAATTAACTAGCACGAATTAAGTATTCAACCCAAATTTATCACAGGAAAATCGGATCACGCGATATATTCGTTAAGAGCCTAAGAGGTTAAGACTATATCACGAACAGTTAATTACTATTTATGAGTTATTTAAAATTAATCTAAAGCAATCGGAGCTTGTCAAATATCTATGTGAAAAAATCACTCGTGGTTTTTTCACTTATTTAAACGTCACGTGTGATTTTTTCACTTGAAAATTGTTTTTATTGCCTGTTGCCTGTTGCTAAGGAAATCGATCAATGATCAATCTGATTGGTTAAGCAAAAGGTGAGTGGTATAGTCGCTTTAAAAGGAAAACAAAAGAGAGTTTTGAAATTTTTGATAAGTTTTTTGCGATACCTTTAATTTAATGTTTATCTTTGATCGCCACAGTTGCTTTTATTTTTTATTTTTTTTTAATTTAAGACCCGGTTACAAAAATAAGTACTAACAATACAGATACAATAACATTACGCTATTAGCCCTGCATTCTGCAGAGGTGTGTATGCACCTGTTAGCAGCTTGGTTTAACAAAAATTAAAACTAAAAGAAAAAAACAAAAACAAAAAAATTAGAGCATTCCATGATCTATGCTATAACATAAAAATTGATAGCTCTGAAAACTAAAACTAAAAACTAAAATACTTTTGTAGTAGTTTACATACAATGTGCATTATAAATATTATCTCAGCTTATATTAACATAATATATCTTAACTATTACTATCCATTATCTGCGATAACAATTTTGTATTTTTTCTAATCCAATTTTTTTTAGTATAAGGAAGTAGTTTTAGTCTTTTTTTCAGAAACTATATTTAATAAAATCATTACGTTAGAATATTTAATAAAACTGTGTATGTCGGTGCTTATTTACTTAGTTCCAAATTTCTTGTACACATTCTTATCATGTTCTATGCAAACATTGATTATCTTTAGATTAAATTTACTACGAACATAAATAAAACGCTCATTATTTATTTGTTATCAAGCTGTGAGCAAATAAAATTTGAAGCAAATATTTATTATACTATTAGTCTCAAAATGTTCTCTTGAATGTTCGTTACAAAATAAATTATTTGTAGTTTGTCAAAAGTTAACAAAAAATGCCAATCATTTACGCATTGTTGCAGCAATATTTTACAGAAATGGATGGAGCATCAAATATGGGAAAGTCGGGCAAAACCGGGTATCAGACCAAAAACTGACTATATTGAGTGCCATTTTATAGTAGCAAAAGTTTCTTTTATTTTGAAATATTCCAAAATTACTTAAGTTTGATCTACCAGTGTCAATTTTTATTAATATTCCTATAATTAGTCAAAACAATATTTTGCTTAAAAAATTGCAAAACCCGATTTTGTCCAAACGGTATGATAAAACCGGGTAGTAACATAAATCCCATGTAAATAAGCAAATAACGAAAAAAGCCTCTATTTATTCAAAACATGTGAACAAAAAATCAAAATAGTCATAAAAATTATGAACAGAAGTCGCAAATAAATACTTCATCTGTGTCATCACAGCCACTATAGGCTTCATGAGCCCATTTGTTGCACGACACACAATTTATCCAGCCTTCGTTCGACTTAGAGTTCGAAAATAGTTCGTTTGCAATAAAGATACGCATCGTTAGTATCGCCTTCTTCCTCCGAACTGTCAGAATCTGCAATCGGTAATTTCGGGTACCCGGTTTTGTAGCCACCTGGACTACCCGGTTTTGTAGGACTCGAAAACCAGAAATTAAATATTATGTCAAATTTTTACGTTATGAGATAACATTCAAAAGTGTTGACCAAATTAGAACTAATATTATTAGGTTATATCCCTGATCACATAACAATCTGTGATCAGCATGGGCGAAGTTAGGTCATCAGACCTGGGGGGTCTAAAGCCCTAATATGAAAAGACATATATATTTTTTGTTTTTAAGTGTATGTGTATGTTTGAATGTTTTTGGGGGGGCTAATTCGGTTTTTGGGGGGGCTTAGCTCCCCCAAGCCCCCCCCTAACTTCGCCCATGGTGATCAGGGGTTATATGTAGTATGTTTCAAAATTAATATTAATTAATCTGTAGATGAAAAACAAGCCTGTAAGCTTGCCTTAAAAGTCGAGTTTAGTGCACCTAAAATATTCAAGTTCTGACTGCTCCGGCACATGTGACTCAAAAAATGTAGAAACCACTACATGCGACTGTTGCCTGTTTAAGCAAGGCCCGCTGAATTAAATATTGCATATTAAAGCCTACCCACTCTATTTAGCCAAGACGCAATTTGAAAGGACGATGGCGCCATTTGAGGTGAACTATACATTTCACCCTTAAAAAATGTATAGTTCACCGCAAATGGCGCCATCGTCCTTTGTAATTGCGTCTTGGCTAAATAAAGTGGGCAGGCCTTATATGTAATATTAATTCAGCGGGCCTTGGTTTAAGGACTTTAATTTTAGTATTTTGGAATGGATGGCAGTAACCGTTTAGGAAAATTAAGCGGTACCCGGTTTTATCAACCTACCCGGTTTTGTCCGACTCTCCCCTACCTATCTTAGTATTTCAAATAGTTGCATAACTTTGATATTCACTCCTTACGAAATAGTTCTTGCATTAAAATCAGTGTTGAGATGTTATTACTCATTCGTTTTGAATTTTAATAAGTTAATCTAAAATTTACATTTTAGCAAAATGGAGCATGAAACATACGAACTCCAAAGAACAGACAATATCTGTCCAACTCCTGAAATGCAGCTGGTAGAATATGTAAAACTCAACAGTGAATCAGAAATTCGAAACCTGATAGCTAAAAATTCAGATGCTCTTAACACCATAATCGGTCACCCATACTATAAACCAATCTTACACATAGCTTGTGATGATTTTGCAGAACGAATACTTCCACAAACTGTTGAATTATTAATTGAACTTGGAGCTGATTTATATTATTCGGAAGAATCACATAGACATAAAGAAGCTTTACATTATGCAGCTTTAGGTCAGAATCCAAGGGTATTACAAGTAATCCTAAATAGAATAAAAACCGAAAAAGTTAATTCGTTGTGTGTGGGCGATAACACAGCACTTAATTTACTAATACAGGAAGGTGATCCAAACAAAGCCAATTTAGTTGAATGTGTCTGCATTTTAATAGAAGCTGGTATCGATGTTAATAAATCCGATGCCAGAAATTCAACTCCGATATTTTGGGCAGCTAAAAATGGCTACAAGGATGTTGTTCAGGCCATTTTAAATGAGTGTGGAGAGGAGGCTGATATAGACAGTCATAAACAAAGAGGAAAATCAGCTAGAGATTATATAGTGGAAAATAATTTAAATGATGTATATGAAAATCTACCTTCGAGAGAACCCGCAAATAACAACCGAAACAACAACTCTTCGGACTTTCTCTTTGAATGTCTTGAAGACTTTAACGAAGATGCTTTTGTAAACTATAAACAATTAGCTTATTTTGTAGATAGTGATAATGGTATTGAGACATTACTTCAAATGGCAACTAGAAAAGGGCTTTCTAGAGCTGTCGAAAGTTTATTAAATAATGGTGCTAATCCGAATAGAATAACTCACAAAACTAAATCACCACCTATTGAAATAGCAGTGGTGGAAGGTTGTCATGAAATACTAGATAAATTGTTAAAGCACGATAGAATAGAAAAAACCCATAGCAGTGTTAATTACGATTCATGTTACAAGTTATTAATGAATCATAAAAATTTGGATGTTAATGCTACCAATATTGAAAACGGCAATACGCCCTTGCATTATGCAGCTCAATGTGGTGATGCGGAGAAAACCCTTGATTTGTTGAGGTGTGGAGCATCAATGGCATGTAAAAATAGATATGGTTCGCTCCCTGTTGAAGACATCGATGCTAATACTTTGAAAACTCACTTGAATGAATGCTTGGAAACAAATGTTGATAGTAACATCGATAGAGAAAGCTTTACGGCAACTTTTAACTACAGAACATTAATGCCACCTCCAAGATTCCGAAATCAATATTTCTGGAAAAATGACACGGAAGCAGTAATTAGATTAATTGCAAATGAATTAGAACACTTGGAATCAGAAATCCAAGTCATATCGTTTATGAGTAAATCACCTGAGCTAAACCATTTATTAAAGCACCCAATCATCACTAGTTTTTTGTATATCAAATGGCACCGAATACGCTGGTTCTTTTATATAAATTTGGGTTTTTACATAATGTTTTGCTCATCGTTAATTTTATATATTTTATTGATATATGGAAATTCAAGTGATCAACAGAACAAAGTTGTCGCATATGTCCTTTCCGTGTTATTATCAATAACATTCACTCTTTTAGTTTTTAGAGAACTTTTTCAAATTGCGGTTTCACCAAGTACTTATTTTTTAAATTTTGAAAATTTGCTCGAACTTTTACTCATTTCACTCACCGCTTTTATTTTGTTCCAAGGTTCATCATCTGAAGAAGCCAAAAAGCAAGTTGCAGCAGTTGCTGTCTTACTGGCTGCTTTTGAAATGGTGTTACTCATAGGACAACATCCAAAAATGTCGACCAATATCGGAATGTTTCGGACGGTTTCTGTCAATTTCTTTAAGTTTCTTCTGTGGTATTTAATTTTTATTATAGCATTTTCTTTGAGTTTTTACATTTTGTTTAAAAATAATGAAGTTGAGGAAGGAGATTCACGAAATTCAACAAATAGGACAGATGGTGACGACGAAGAGCAGGATTTTTTTATTAATCCTGGATTATCTTTTTTTAAAACTATTGTTATGTTAACAGGTGAATTTGATGCAAGTTCCATCAATTTTCAATTCTCAATTAGCTACATAATTTTCATCCTTTTCATATTTATGATACCCATAATTTTAGTTAATTTATTGAACGGTCTAGCGATTAGCGACATTCAGCATATAAAAAGTGATGCTGAATTAGTCGGGCACAAGGCACGAATGGAATACATCGCATATATAGAAAGCATGCTGTTAGAAAATGGTCTACTAACAAGAGTTGTAAATTGTTTATTACCCATAAACATCAGAAGTTGGTTCGTTAAAAAGATTTTTCTCTTCCCTTATTTTCTGCATGATTATAAAATTACGTTTTTTCTAAATCTGCATGTAAAAGTTGTTTTAATATCGGATGAATATTCAGATTTGGAAGTTTGTGTTCCATATTTAGATAAAGAGACTGTAAGATGTACAAAGCAATTAATAACATCTAAGAGAAAAGAGTTAGATAAAGCTAAAAATGTACAAACCGTTTTCATGAAACAACAGCAAGTTATTGAACAACAGCAGAAATATATTGAAGAGTTAACGAAACAACAGCAAGTTATTTTAAATAAACTCGATTATATTATTACAAATAGGAGTGTTCCTGTTCAAGATTAGGTTGGTTCAAAACCTGATGTTGGTGCTTTTTCTGTTATCTTTGTCATTGTTGTATAAAATTATGAAGTATTTCATGGACGTAATTGTTCTAAAAATAGTTACCTACAAGTGTCGGCTCGTGGCTAAGAATGGGTGAAGCAGATTATTAGCCCCCCCCCCCCCCCCTTTGGGGGTCGAGCTGCAAGGCCCACCGATTGTGTGCCATAGGTGAAATTTTTTTAAAGTTACAAGTCATTCGCTATTTTACAACTTGAAATTTTGATGAAACCCGGGTTCTCTTAATGTAAAACTAAAAAAATTTATTTTGAAAAAACGGAAAAATTGGTGGAATCGATGCCAAAGCGAGTCCAGGAAGTCATAAATAACATAGGCAATCAACCAAATATTAGGATAAACGCATTAAATTGTTTTGTTATACAGATTGTCCGAAATCCAATCTAAGTATACAGAAATTAATGAGTGCAACAAGGAAGACATAAACAGTATGGGTAGCACAACAAAGATAAAATGAAATCATGGCTAGGTAAATTTTTAAACTAAAATCTCTCGCCAATAACAAGCAATATCTATGACAGATGTTTTTGTCAGCTTGCTTGTTATTTTTCGGACAATCTGTATACAGATTGTCCGAAATCCAATCTAAACATACAAAAATTAATGAGTGCGACAAGGAAGACATAAACAATATGGGTACTATGGGTAGCACAACAAAGATAGAATGAAATCATGGCTAGGTAAATTTTTAAACTAAAGATCTCTCTCCAATAACAGGCAAGCAAGCAAAAACGTCTGTCATCAATATTTTATATGTCAGTAAAAGCATGTTTGTTATTAAAGAGGGATCTTTAGTTTAAAAATTTACCTAGCCATGACTGCATTCTATCTTTGTTGTACTACCCATATTGTTTATGTCTTCTTTGTTGCACTCATTAATTTTTGTATGTTTAGATTGATTTTCGTACAATCTGTATAGCAAGCTATCGATTATTAAATTGTATGAACTTTATACGAGTGTCAGCAATTTTCACTGTCTTTCCAATATTTTATTGTTTAAAGTAGAAGTAATCTTTGTACTACTAGTGATAATTGTTAAATAAATGATTTATAAAAAGTAATGACTAATGACAATAAATTGTTGAATTTCGTTTACCTACGTATATATTTGAATTTGCATTTGTAACAAACGCGCGGTGCTATACGACTACGAATGGGAGGAGCCACTGTATGCAACACCAAATCAAAAGGCAGATTGCGACTGAAGCAGATCTTGAATTTGCTTCACATTTGCTTCACTCTCCGTACAAATTAATATGCAAGCTTGCCGTTGTCATAGCAACGGCTCGTATGCAAACATGAAAATTGACGCAGGATTCCTGTATAAGCGAATCTGCTTCAGTTGAACGTTTGGCCTGTAGTAAACCACAGAACACGTATGTAGTGCGGAGCGGCATAACCTGCAGGGGCTTGCTGTGTGCGACATATAGCTACAAAAAGGGGCCCATACATTATCAAACAAATTGCGCAACTGTATTATCCATACACTTGATTAAAGTTTTTTCAAAGTAAGTAGGTGGTCACCGAATTAGAAACTTTCAAAATATTTTTTTGTTATGGGCACAATGGACCAAAAACATGATAACACATTTTGGATTCTGTTCCAATATCCCTATCGGAATAGTACTAACACCTTTATGCAAGATTCCCTTTGTGCCACACAGCAGAATCTATAATGTTTTTTTAACGTAGCATCACCGTTCTTCCTTTGTGTGGCAATTCACCAAATTTGAATGCTATTGAGAACTGTTGTTGGGCTTTAGTTAAAAGTAAAGTTTATAGTTTTAGAAACGCTAATTTAACACATTTTAAGAATAGCATCCTAAATGTATGGCAGAACGACCCTGAAACTAAAACTATAGCGAGAAAATATGTAAATAGTATATCTGACAGAATCAATCAAATGGGGGGAGGGGGATAACAACATTTTTATTTTAATTGGTTTTCGCAGTAAAGTAATAGTTAATAATAGAAATTAAATATGTATACATTATATAAGCAATAATGTGTTCTAAAAGAAAGATAATATTGAAAATTGCAAAAGTTTCTAATTCCACTTCTGAAGATTCTTTTCAAAAAGTGTCAAATTTGACAGGTACAGAATGTCATTTGGCCAAATCTGTGTGCACTTTTTTTAGTCCTTAGGCAACCACATTTTTTTTAATAAATACTTTAATAAAAAAAGTCCCATATTTTATTTTTATTTTATTTATTAACTCCCAAACAGGCATAGCCTAATTGCATGGGGAAACGAAAGAAAAATAGTAAGACAAAAATATACAGACAATAACATAAAAACAGATACAAAAATAAAACTAAACTCTAAACTAATTTAATGAGTGTTATAATGCCTGATAATAAACCGATTGCGTATATTTAGTAATGAATTAAATTCAAATATTGTTGTAATTCAATTTTAAAATTACGAAAATATGATCTGTACTTTTTGGCAAACCCTGTATATAAGTCCGAGAAGTACCACAGCCTTGGCTCATATATTCTGATGTTCCTGCTCCAGATTTATAACTCTCAGTTACCTTCTTTAATTCCCGTCTATAGCCACTTCTCAAGCATATTGATTTTCTTTTTCACCATTTCGCGATCAGCTCGTGGTTCAATTTCCTTTAATTTTTCTGTAAGCGGCAACATTCAAGTTTCTGTTTTTATAAATGTGGCTTTTAATATCTCATACCTCAGGCAAATCCCTGTATAGTTCAATAAATTCTCTCCAAAATTCTCTATTCTGAATAGTCGTCATTGTCACAAGTGAACCAACCGTCCCACAAGCGAACCGGCCAACAACAGAAAAATATTGCGCGATGAAGCGCAACATGCACATACACTACACAATGCGTTGCGCAACTTTCCCGTTGCACAAAATATTTCAAACAGTTTTGAAAATAGTCAAACAATTGCGCAACGCATCAAACACTGCCATACATTGGCAAATTATTGCGCAACAGAATATGTTGCGCAATTTGTTTGATAATGTATGGGCCCCTTTTTTTAATAATAAGGAATGGAAGTTAAGAAGTAAATATTTCATTCTTTTCTGGTTATATCAACTGAATTAAAGAAAATGAAAAATATTAAAATGATTTCGGATTTTGAATAAAAAAAAAACATTTAACCGATTATTACCCTCATAGGTACTTCAAATTTGAATTTTCAGCCAATCACAACTTAAAATTCTAAAGCAACGAACCAATCAACAAATCATGACAGCGACAAAGCTTCTCTTCCTGTGGAAAGCTTCTCTTCCTGTTTTATCTTGTTTTAAATGACGTAAATCAAGCATACTCATAAATGTTTACAAATTTTTCTACCTTATTCAGGTAATAATCTATCCAAATATAACTCGACCTTTTATTTTTCTCAGGTAAATTTTGAATTTTCTAACTCAATCTTGATTTCCTTATAGCAATTTGACTCGACAAAATGCCAACAGACAAAACGACTCGCTCCTTCGGGACTCGTCGTTCTGTCAGACATTTTGTTTCGTCAAATTTCTAGGCAATCAAGATTTTGTTAAAATTCAAAATTTACCGATAAAAATTCAAGGTCTTGTTACATTACCTCCGAAAAATATAGCTGAAGCAGCGCTTCACTTGGGTCATTAGACGAGCCTCCACTGTTACCTACTCTTTTCTGGACAATAATTTATGTAATTTTATTCATCGTTTTAAATGAATTACCTCAGATAGATTATTAATAAGACTGAATGGGTAAATGTATTAATTATAAATATAAATTTAAGTAATTGTTTGACTTGTATTTATATTTTATTGATTTTTATATTGTATTTTTAATTACTGTAATGGCAATAAATGTTTAAATAGGAAAAATGAAGTGTTAAAATTTTTAAAACCTATGCAATTTTAAATATAATACTTGTACAGCATTTGTTCTCTTACCTCTATCTTTTAATCTGTTGAAAGATTTATAGCACAGTGGATTAGGAATTTGCTATATGATTGGAACATTTCCATTTTTTTTTAATTGTCAACGGTTAACTGTTTACAATCTACTTCAATAATCAACTTAATTAAGGAAGGATACTACCAAACAAAACTATGGTAGTATACAAAGGGCTACTATTAGAACCTCTCGAAATAGCCTCAGGAGTTAAAGCAAGGCTGTTTGCTCTCCCCCTTACTCTTCATATTAACTGTAGATTAAATTATAAGAAATACTATAACTGAAAAAAAAGTGGAATAAGATGGGACCTCACCAACCACCTTGAAGATCTCGAGTATGCTGATGATGTACAATGCCTCCTTGCGCACATGTATGAACATATGCAAAGTAAAACTAAGGACCTAAAGAGAGAGTCAGAGGCAACTGGTTTAAAAATAAATATAAGGAAGACCAACGAAATACGGATTAATACTACCGAAAGAAGACCATTACAAATCGGAAATAAACAAATCGAAAAAAAAAAGTTTTATTTATTTAGGATGTATTGTGGCCAAAGACGGAGGGCACTATCAAAGACATAAATAACAGAATACAATATTCTTCAAGCTTAGTAATAAATGGAAGGCTAATAATTTAAAAACTGACACAAAGATAACAATTTTCAATGCATCCGTCAATACAATTGCTTTATATGACTGCAAAACGTTGCTTGTTACTTGTTACAAAGCAGACGCAACAAAAGCTACAGACTTTTATTAACCGATGTTCGCGTTCCATACTACGAGTATGGTGGCCTAACACAATCTCTAACGAAGAGCTATGGAGGAAAACAGATCAATATGAAATAAGTAAGGAAATACGAAAAAGAAAGTTCAAATGGATTGGGCTCGCACCCCACTAGAGTCAAGAAGAAATTCCGCATGGTGTTTTGGTATGGAATCCTCAAGGTAGGAGGAACCGGAACCACCCAAAAAACAGCTGGAGACGAACACTACAAACAGAGAGCAAAAATTCTATTGCCGAACTTAGAAATATGGCAAGAACAGTCACGTGGTAAGGTGGTAACAGTTTGTTGATGACCTATGCGCCAAAAGGCAGAAGGATGAAAGTAAAGTAGGTAGTAAATAGAAAGATGATATGGAAAGTGACCATCCAGTGATGTCACTTTATAGTAATTAACTAAATTAACAAAAGTTTAAAGAGTAAGTTGTTCTAAATCATAACTGAAATTGTATGTGCTCCCATAACTAATGCGCAATTATATCTGCATGGTAAATCTAATGTATAGTATCTCCTGAGCCTACGATAATCCGCACTATTGTCTAGTAAGTTAATTCTAGATTATTAGGATGTGTTTGCAATTTATTTAGATAGTTTTCACTTACACACACTTTTTATTGAACATATTTCAATGTTGGTGATAAACTATGGTGCGCTGGTGATAGGTACCTACTACTTAACATCTTTGATTGAAATCTCTCCAATATGCATAGGCCCTGAGTTTTTAGGATCCTTATGGGGGCACAACTAAATAACATTATTTCTCTTAAACTGGAATATCGTTACTTAAGCAAAACAGTTACCTATTTAACTTTTTGAGGCATCTTAATATGCAAAACAGTTAACCTTAATTATGTGAAAGCCTGTGCTTCAGTTACCAAACTCGCTATTTGCTTTATGGGGGCACTGCTCCCATAAACATTTCATTTCATAATGGGGAATACGCCCGAGTGCCCCTATGGAGTCGGTACCTATGCCAATATGGATATGTTCGGGGATGATGCTGTTCCTCATACCTGGATTCGATAGAGCCAGATACTTTTAAAAATCGTTTTATGTATTAGCAACTTGTTATTCAAGCTAAGTTGAGAGTTTCTCCCCAGCAACCAGTAGTAGCTTCTAAGTTTCAAATTCAGTTGTAGACGTTTTTTCCGAATGAATTACTCAAATATGGCAACGAAAATCTATGTGAACAATTAACAAACATGTTCAAAAGAATTCTAGACACACAAACTGTTCCAAACAAATGGAAGAAGAACATAACCATTCTGATATTCAAGAAGGGAGATAGAAAGCGCCCAGAGAATTATATAGGGATCACACTCCTGAACTCATTTACACATGGTGCTGTATGATAAAAAAAAAAAACGGCGCACTAATCGCGTAACTCGCAAGCGGGTCCGATTGTGCATTTCACACGTAGACCACATACGCTAACGCACCAGCTGCAACACCGAAAGGTATAGAGGTCAACGATTACGATACGATACGATAATATATTTTTGGTCATTGCTAATCTATAATTAGATTTGATAACATTAGTATAAGTTAATCATACACGTCACATAGTTGCGCCTTTGTTGCTTAGGTCAAAATATACTTAGTTGTGTAAGTAGAATTTATTTAAACTCCACCCTAATTACTATATTCTTCATTCTTCTTCTTAGTCTATCCTCTATTACTGGTTACCGGTGTCGAGGTTAATTACTGTATTCAGTGAAATGAAATTCGTTGCAATTTTCTGTGATGTAGAAAAATCTATTAATATGTACCTATTTAGATTTGGCCCGCATTAACAATTAAAGTGGTTCGTTATAAATGGTTACATTTTCACTAGACTTTTGATAAATTACACTGAAGATTGTTTAAATGTCGATGTTTTAATTATTTGTCCAATCTTACGCAGAAAATTTAATTGATATGCAAATTTTCAACAGTAATATAACTACTAGTGACGCCGATTTTCCGATAAATTTGGATCGGATAGTTCATGAGTGCTAGTTAAAACGATAATTTCGCGAGCCCGCAGGGCGAGTGAAATTTTCCAAAATTAACTAGCACGAATTAGGTATCCAAACCAAATTTATCACAGGAAAATCACATCACGCGTTATATTCGTTAAGACTATATCACGAACAGTTAATTACTATTTATGAGTTATTTAAAATTAATCTAAAGCAATCGGAACTTATCAAATACCTATGTTAAAAAATCACTCGTGGTTTTTTCACTTATTTAAACACCACGTGTGATTTTTTCACTTGAAAATTGTTTTTATTGGCTGTTGCTAAGGAAATCGATCAATCTGATTGGTTAAGCAAAAGGTGGGTGGTATAGTCGCTTTAAAAGGAAAACAAAAGAGAGTTTTGAAATTTTTGATAAGTTTTTTGCGATTTGCGATACCTTTAATTTAATGTTTATCTTTGATCGCCACAGTTGCTTTTCAGAAACCATATTTAATAAAATCATTACGTTAGAATATTTTATATCATCCTATAACGTTATCATGCTAATAACTTCTTAGCAACGAGTTATGTTAAGATACCTTTAACAGCACTAGTGCTGTAAAGCTTAATAACAGCACAATATGACAGATTTACGTTACGCTTTATGAATTGTCATTGAACTGTCATTGAACTGTCATTGAAAATAATTTTTATTTTTTGAAAAAAAATATAGGATGATATAAACCGTGTTACGACACACGTAACGTTATTTGCTGGTTACATTACTCGAGAAAACGTTTCTCTCGTAATGTAAAATGCTTCATAACGTTACTAGTATCGTAAATTACTATAATAAAACTGTGTTCTGTGTAGTGTGTATGTCGCTGCTTATTTAGTTCCAAATTTCTTGTACACATTCTTATCATGTTCTATGCAAACATTGATTATCTATCTTTAGATTAAATTTACTGCGAACATATATAAAACTCTCATTATTTATTTGTTTATCAAGCTGCGTACAAATAAAATTTGAAGCAAATATTTATTATACTACAGTCTCAAAATGTTCTCTTGAATGTTCGTTTAGTCCAGTCAAATGGTAATTTCACTTTGCATTTTGGGTAGGTAGCGATTTTTTTTTATCGGTGTGTAGAGGGGTCAGTGGTGAGTTTAAATCAGGGTTTTCGGGGTGGTAACCCCCTCCATTCAGCCGCCATCTTTAAAAGAAGGGTTAATTCGTTTTTCGGCTACATCTCTATCATCGTGAATCTTACAAAAAGTTTGTGCAAAGCTTTTTTGTAGAGAATCGTATTATCTATTATCTACTATTAATAACTTTTTTACATAGCATTAATAATAAAAAAGTTATAAGCCGGAAAAGACGAAAAATTAAGGGCTTATAACTTTTATTTTTAATTTTACCTAAAAAAGTTATTAATGAAAGTTATAGACAATGCGATTTTCTACAAAATCGTTTTAAACAAAATTTTTTTAAGACTCACGGATACAGAGATATAGTTGAAAAACTAATTAACCCTTCTTTTCAAGATGGCGACTAAATGGAGGGAAGAGTACCACCCCGAAAATCCCGATTTAGGCTTACCACTGACCTACACATCGTCAAAAAATCGTTGCCTACCCAAAATGCAAAATTTGCCTGTTTATTTCGACCATTTGACTGGACTAGTTACAAAATAGATTATTTGTAGATTGTCAAAAGTTAACCAAAAATCCCAATCATTTACACATTGTTGCAGCAATATTTTACAGAAATGGATGGAGCATCAAATACCTACCTATCTTAGTTTTTCAAATAGTTGTATAACTTTAAATTGATATTCACTCCTTACGAAATAGTTCTTGCATTAAAATCAATGTTGAGATGTTATTACTCATTCGTTTTGAATTTTAATAAGCTAATCTAAAATTTACATTTTAGCAAAATGGGGCATGAAACATACGAACTCCAAAGAACAGACAATATCTGTCAAACTCCTGAAATGCAGCTGGTAGAATATGTAAAATTCAACAGTGAGTCAGAAATTCGAAACCTGATAGCTAAAAATTCAGATGTTCTTAACACCATAATCGGTCACCCATACTATAAACCAATCTTACACATAGCTTGTGATGATTTTGCAGAAGGAATACTTCCACAAACTGTTGAATTATTAATTGAACTCGGAGCTGATTTATATTATTCGGAAGAATCACATAGACATAAAGAATCTTTACATTTTGCAGCTTTAGGTCAGAATCCAAGGGTATTACAAGTAATCCTAAATAGAATAAAAACAGAAAAAGTTAATTCGTTGTGTGTGGGTGATAACACAGCCCTTAATTTACTAATACAGGAAGGTGATCCAAACAAAACCAATTTAGTTGAATGTGTCTGCATTTTAATAGAAGCCGGTATCGATGTTAATAAATCCGATGCCAGAAATTTAACTCCGATATTTTGGGCAGCTAAAAATGGCTATAAGGATGTTGTTCAGACCATTTTAAATGAGTGTGGACAGGAGGCTGATATAGATAGTCATAAACAAAGAGGAAAATCAGCTAGAGATTATATAGTGGAAAATAATTTGAGTAATTTAAATGATGTGTATGAAAATGTGTCTTCGAGAGAACCCGCAAATAACAACCGAAATAACAACTCTTTGGATTTTCTCTTTGAATGTCTTAAAGAGTTTAACGAGGATTGTCACGTGTTTTTGTAATTTAACGTTATTTTAGGATTTTTAAGTCATTTTAAATTTATTTGTAAATTCTTTAGTACGGCCCTGTTCCTTATTTTAAATTTCGTATCGATTATTTCATATTTGCTACAGTTTGATTTCATTATGTCTGGAGGACTATTAAGGTTAACGTATTTTGGCACGTTCTTCATTATAATTCTCAGAAGTTTTCAAAGTCACATTCGAAATTGCATCGTCGTGAAACATTTCCTTTGTTCAAATCCTAAGGTGACCTAAATTTTACGCGTATGATTGGCGACGCTGACATCATCTTATTGCAGTTAATGCAGCTAATCTAGATATGCTTCCGGGAATTCCCCGAGACGCGGGCTGTGTCGATTAAGCGTTCCACTCCCCTCTGCCTTCTTAGTACCTTCAGTGCGTGGAAGATTACCAACCATGCTAGACGCCTTCTTCTAAGACGCGGTGCCGTATTTATCGTAGTTAAGGGTGGGTTCTTATAATGAACCAGGAAGGCTTCCGCTACCGGTGATTTCCTCGTGGAGGAATCACAATTATCGACGTCGCTCGGATCCACTTAAGGAATGCCAATATAATCCTGGAATGAAATTGAATCGTGTGTGAGGAAGTTTTAAGTGACAGTGTTGTCGGCCGCCTACACGTTTCCTCCTCGTGAGGGATTAGGAAAACCCACCACTTTAGGGATTACTCCTCATCTTGTTCCTGCACCCGTCTTCGAAGGAAAATCACGTCCATCACGCACTCCCTGGCTTACCGTTAACTCGCCAGGTAAAGACTACTTCTTTAAGCTGCTCCTGTTTTCTTCATTTGCCGTTGTGTTTAACGTCAGTTTTATTGCCGACGTTTGCCTCTTGCTGGCAGGCTTGTTTTCCAGTGTTTGAAGTTAATAAGTACCGCCTTTGTCATTTGTATTTTGTGTTTTGATGTGCAACTTTTAAAGTAATAGTAGACATCTAGCTTATCTGTTTTGTTCAGTGACATGTGGTGAAGGCTTGTGAACCTCGCCTTTGGCGGATCCATGGTCACATAGCAATTTGAAGGTCTCTGGCAACTTGGTTAACTAGTTTGTTGTTCTGATTTTTAGGAAAGTAACGTAACGATTTTATTTGTATTTGTCAAGTTAAGATATTTGGTATTGTGTTGCATGTGCGGAATTTTTGGTGCTTATTTCTTGTTAATTTGTTTAATGTATTATTATTTGTGTCTTCCCATAATCTTGTTTGGAATTAAGGGACTTAGCTTGTGGATATTTTTGCAGTAAGTAACGTAAATACAGTTCCCTCAATTCTCCTTTCCCGTAAAGTAAGTCTCGTATTTATGAATTGTTTTAATGTAACGTAATAATTTTCGATTGTCTTTTGCGTAATGTTTGATTGTTCATTTTTGTGTCTTTAAGTCATTAAATATTTTATTGTCAATTCAGTTTGGTGTTGTCATTTGTGTTCAGTGTTTCCCGTTTATTTCAGGATATTTTGTGTTCAATGTTTTATGATTTATGTGTAAAGTGTTAGCCTGCCTACAAGATTTAGAGTTTTGCAGTAAAGTAATTTCAGTCAAGCAAGGTAAGTCACATCTTGCGCAGGATGCAGCTAGAACGACGACCCCCTTTTTGCCGAGCCCTTGGGAACCTTCCATGATGGGTTTCCTTCTTTAAGATCTCTGGGTGACTTTAGTCATGGTGGCGCCCTATCTACCGTTTACGATCATCCCCTTTTGAAGGGTTAATAGGTGTTTTGAGTACTATTTTAGCGAAACGAACCACCCATCTTCACTGCAGTCTAGCCGAGTGCATTCCGGATTTGACATCCCCAATTCAATGTCGTAGTGTGCGTTTGGCACGTGACAGGATGCTTTTGTAAACTATAAACATTTAGCTGATTTTGTGGATAGTGATAATGGTGTTGACACATTACTTCAAATGGCAACTAGAAAAGGGCTTTCTAGAGCTGTCGAAAGTTTATTAAATAACGGTGCTGATCCCAATAGAATAACTCACAAAAATAAAGTACCACCTGTTGAAATAGCAGTGCTGGAAGGTTATCGTGAAATACTAGCTTACGAAAAAACGCATAGCACTGTTAATTACGATTTATGTTACGAATCATTAATGACGCACAAAAATGTTGATGTTAATGCTACCAATATTGAAAACAGCAATACACCCTTGCATTATGTAGCTCGATGTGGTGATGCCGAGAAAACCCTTGATTTGTTGAGGTGTGGAGCATCAATGGCATGTAAAAATAGATATGGTTCGCTCCCTGTTGAATACATCGATGCTTATACTTTGAAAACTCACTTGAATGAATGCTTGGAAACAAAAAATGTTTATAATAGCATCGATAAAGAAAACTTTACGGCAACTTTTAACTACAGAACATTAATGCCACCTCCAAGATTACGAAATCAAGATTTCGGAAAAAATGACACGGAAGCAGCAAATAGATTAATTGCAAATGAATTAGAACACTTGGAATCAGAAATCCAAGTAATATCGTTTATGAGTAAATCACCTGACCTAAACCATTTATTACAGCACCCAATCATCACTAGTTTTTTGTATATCAAATGGCACCGAATACGGTGGTTCTTTTATATACATTTGGGTTTTTACATAATGTTTTGCTCATCGTTAATTTTATATATTTTATTGATATATGGAAATTCAAGTGATCAACAAAACAAAGTAGTCGCATATGTCCTTTCCGTTTTATTCTCAATGACATTCGCTCTTTTAGTTTTTAGAGAACTTTTTCAAATTGCGGTTTCACCAAGTACTTATTTTCTAAATTTTGAAAATTTGCTCGAACTTTTACTTATTTCACTCGCCTCTTTTATTTTATTCCAAGGTTCATCATCTGAAGATACCAAAAAGCAAGTTGCAGCAGTTGCTATCTTACTGGCTGCTTTTCAACTGGTGTTACTCATAGGGCAACATCCAAAAATGTCGACCAATATCGGAATGTTTCGGACGGTTTCTGTCAATTTCTTTAAGTTTCTTCTGTGGTATTTAATTTTAATTATAGCATTTTCTTTAAGTTTTTACACTTTGTTTAAAAATAATAAAGTTGAGGAAAGAAATTCACAAAATTCAACAAATAGGGTAGATGGTGATGACAAAGAGCAGGACTTTTTTATTAATCCTGGATTATCCTTTTTTAAAACTATTGTTATGTTAACAGGTGAATTTGATGCAAGTTCCATCAATTTTCAATTTTCAATTAGCTACATAATTTTCATTCTTTTCATATTTATGATACCCATAATTTTAGTTAATTTATTGCACGGTCTAGCGATTAGCGACATTCAGCATATAAAAAGTGATGCTGAATTAGTAGGGCACAAGGCACGAATTGAACACATCGCATATATAGAAAGCATGCTGTTAGAAAATGGTCTACTAACAAGAGTTGTAAATTGTTTGTTACCCATAAACATCAGAAATTGGTTCGTTAAGAAGATTTTTCTCTTCCCTTATTTTCAGCAAGATTATAAAATTTGGGTTTATCTAAATCAGCATGGAAAAGTTATTTTAACATCGGAGGAATATTCAGATTTGGAAAGTTGTGTTGCAAATTTAGATAAAGAGACTGTAAGATGTACAAAGCAATTAATAACATCTAAGATAGAAGAGTTAGGTAAAGCTACAAATATACAAACCGTTTTCATGAAACAACAGCAAGTTATTGAACAACAGCAGAAATATATTGAAGAGTTAACGAAACAACAGCAAGTTATTTTGAATAAACTCGATTATATTATTACAAATATGAATGTTACTGTTCAAGATTAGGTTGTTTCAAAACCCGATGTTGATGCTTTTTCTGTTATCTTTGTCATTTTTGTATAAAATTATGAAGTATTTCATGGACGTAATTGTTTTAAAAATAGTTAGGTACCTAGTCTTTTCTCGACAATTTATGTAATTTTATATTTTATTCATTGCTTTAAATGAATTACTCCAGATAGATTATTAATAAGACTGAATGGGCAAATGTATTAATTAGAAATATAAATTTCAGTAGTTGGACTTGTATTGATATTTTATGAATTTCTATATTGTATTTTTAATTACTGTAATGACAATAAATGTTTAAATGGGAAAAATAAAGTGTTAAAATTTTTAAAATCTATGCAATTTTAAATATAATACTCGTAGAGTGTTAGTGCTGTTACCTCTATCTTTTATTGCAGGGTGGATTGGGAGTTTGCTTTAGTTAGAACATTTCAATTTTTTTTATTGTCAATGGCTAACTATTTATAGTCTACTTCAAGAGCATTAAGTAAATTCTTTACATGAAAGATGACACAGAAAATTACCATTCACTTTATATTATTATTACCTATTTATTATTAATTAAGACCTATTCCCTTCTTCTCTTTTTTTCCCGCCGAGAATTCTTCTTCTTCTTCTGGTTTCTTCTCCTAACGGAGGTTGGATATCATCATGGCGGTTTTTATCTTGCCCACTGCCGCCCTAAACAATTGGTTGGAGCTCATATTGAACCATTCTTTTATATTACTGAGCCACGACATTCTCCTTCTTCCTATATTCCTTTTTCCCAGTACTTTCCATTCCATTATTAATCTAAGCAGGGAATATCGTGTTCCTCTCATCACATGGCCTAGATATTCTAGTTTCTTTCTCTTGAGGGTTATTATTATTTCTTCCTCTTTATTCATCCTGCGAGAATTCTTATTATTCGCCTTTTCCATATTTCTATTTTTTTTTTGTTTGTTTTATTTAAACCCATGTTACGCACCCATGCATAAAGCATTGTTGGTTTTATTACCGTACCTATTATACAGTGCGGGTTTAAAGTATGGAATATACTAATTAAAACCGAGACAACCCAGTTTTCGAACAAATCCTCGAACACGTCGATTTTATTTTATGAAAATGGATATTTTTCTATTAAATTCGATTTTTTATCGTCGTTTGTTTTCGAGTAATGACACCAGATAAATTTTTTTTAAATGGCGATTTTCGGACGCCAGCTAAATGGTACGAATCTGAAAAATTACAATATCACACCTTCCAAAGTAACGACAGCTCCAATCTATGCGTAATAATAAGGGGCCTTCCAGTATCGCTAAGTGAACAAGAAATTAGTGATGAATTAACTGCCAAGGAGTTCACGATTATTAAAGTAACCCGTTTACTGAACAAGGATAAAAACGCCACTCACCTATGTGCTGTTGAACTACAGAGAGATAGCAAGAACAACAAAATATTCGAATTAACCAGACTCTGCTATTGTGTCGTTGCGGTGAACCTCGTAGGAAATCTAGGGATATTCCGCAGTGCACAAGGTGCCAAAGGTTTGGGCACACGAAAAACTATTGTCGTCTCAAGCCCCGCTGTGTGAAATGCACAGGTTTACACCATTTTTCCGAATGAAAGCAATGTTTCAAACCAAAGATCCCAAACAAATCCTAAATCGTATACCGGTAAAGCTCAACAATTTAACACGCCACAGACAAATGATCCCTTCCAAACTTTCATCACAACAATCTTAACCAAAATCATAGAAGTTATCACTCCCCACCTCTCTAAAATCAAAGACTTTTTATTTTCCTTGTTATCCTCCTTACTTGTTAGCAATGGCAATTAATCAACGTGCCTTACGCAATTTAACACTATGTAATTGGAATGCCGATGGCCTCAAAAAGCAACGCAATATGTTTATATCCTTCCTCGAAAGACATAACGTGGACGTAGCCTGTGTGAGTGAAACACACCTTACAGATAACGAATCTCTTCGTATACCTGGGTATAACATTTATAGACAGGATAGAATCGCTCCGTTTGCTGCTGGAGGAGTGGCAATCATTGCAAAAAAACAGCTATCCCAGACTGCCTTACCACCCAAAATCTTAGCAACCTTAGAAACGACTTCGATTAAATTGAATTTATGTAATAATACCTGTGTAACATTAGTAGCTGTATACAAGCAACCCAATCGACGTCTCGAGCCGGAAGATATACATAAAGTATTCAGTACAAATGAGCCAACGCTTCTGATTGGTGATTTAAATTGTAAGCATAGAACTTGGGGCTGCAGAGTCGGTAATCCTAATGGAGAAAGATTATTAAATTACGCATCACAAGCGGCCGCAATTGTTCTAGCACCAGACGAATACACACATTTTCCTTATAGGCCAGACCATCAAGCAGATATTTTAGACATTATCGTCAGCAAAAACTTCGGAAAACCAATTACACAAACGGTGCTTCCTGAATTAGATTCTGACCACTCACCGGTGCTGATAACATTTTTCGATGTGCATAAAACAAATCCTATAATCCCTAAATTAATCAATGGACGCATTGACTACGACAAATTTCAAATAACTCTGATCGACAACTTAATATGCCCATCATCTATCACGGAAACTTCCGAAATCGACTCAGCAATTAGTACACTGAATTTAACTATTAAAGCAGCTGTACACGCTGCCACCATCAAGTGCAAAAATAAAAGACCACATCGTCGACAACCTCCATCTTATATTTTAAATCTAATTAAAGATAAAAACAAGGCACGCCGTGTATGGCAAAGAACCAGAAACCCTGTAACAAGAAGACAACTGAATCAACTCTCTCATCAGGTTAAATGGGAACTAGACAATTACCGACTTCAGTCTTACAGAAGCTGCATAGCCTAGCTTGAACCAAAAGACCCCACAATGTGGTCAACCATCAAGAGCATATTACGGCAACCCCCAATAAATTCACCCTTAAAAATAAACAACACCTTCTACTGCAGTGACCAAGAAAAATGTAACAAGTTTGCTGAACACCTGTCCACAGTTTTTACAACTAGAATAGACGTTGGTAACCAGAATCACTCCAAAGATATAGACGATTATCTGGATTCAACATTCCCAAGGCAATCAGGTCCTTTCGAGCCTAAAAATCCTAGGGAACTTGCCAAACTTATACACCACCTTCCCTTGAAAAAAGCTCTTGGCCACGATACCATTCCTAATGTAATACTTAAAAACCTGCCCGCTAAAGCACATGAAATATTCTGCCAAGAAGTGTTGTAAATTGCTTGCAAAAATATTGCTGTTGTTTATCCATAAACATCAGAAATAGGTTTGCCGTACCAGCAATGCGCGTTTATCCAAATCAGCATGTAAAAGTTGTTTTGCCATCCGCTGAATAGGTATTCAAATTTAGATTCGGAAAGTTGTGTTGCGTACTGTATCAATATTTATTTAGATAAACAGACTGAGAGTCGTACAAAGCAATTAATAAAATTTAAGAAAGAAGAGTTAGATAAGGCTAAAAATGAGCAAACCATGCAAACAAAACAACAGCAAGTTATTGAACAACAGCAGAAATGTATTGAAGAGTTAACGAAACAACATCAAGAGATTTTAAATAAACTCGATTATATTATTGCAAATATGAGTGTTACTGTTCAACATTAGGTTGTTTCAAAATCTGATGTTGATGTTTTTTCTGTTATCTTTTATCAGTTTTTTAAATTTGTTTTAAAAATAGTTTTTTACTCTTTTCTGGACAATTTATGTAATTTTATTCGCTTTAAATTAATTATCTCAGACAGATTATTAATAAGACTGAATGGGTTTAGAGAATTTGGACACCAAAGAAGGTTTTCAGTAAATGTATGGCTAGGGATTGTAAATCTTCGCGTTTTCAATTTCAGGAGATTGGTTAGACGAAAACTTTCCGAATAGGTGGATTGGGCGTAATGGACCAATAACATGGCCAGCAAGGTCTCCAGAAATGAATCCTCTCGACTTTTTCGTTTGGGGCTTTTTAAAGGAAAAAGTATACGCAACGCCTCCAGCCAACGAACAGGAAGTAATTAATAGAATTAACGCTATAGTTCAATTAATTACCCCCGACATGTTGCAACGCGTCTTGAATTCTCTTCCTCGAAGGCTACAGCTCTGTCTGGAAACTGATGGATACCAGTTTGAACGTTTGCATTAATTTTTGCATGTGGTAAAAATTATTAAATTTTTCAAAAATTAATTTTTAATTTGTAGGTAATTAATAAAGTAATTAATAGTCCCCTGTCAAGTGTACAAAAAAGGCACCCGTGCGCTCCTTGATGATGCAATTGTGGTAGTAACCTCAATCAACGGTAGTAGCACAGAGTAAACAATAAATAAACGGTTAGTCCTGCATAAAATTTTGTAATAACTTTTTTGGTGTAGAATTGATGTAGCAATATTTCTTGTATAAAACATTTTTTCGTAATCCCAATGGTTACTTAGATAAAGTGGAAAAAGTGTTTGCGGTGGCGGCCATTTTGTTTTTCGCGCGCAGCACTCAAACGCATCATTTTCGAGAGTGCCAACATCGAAATTATGTTTCTTTAAGGCCAAACACAAAGATTGAGACTACTACCACACTTGCATCATCAAAGATCCCACGGATGTACATTTGATAGTGGACTATAATAAAAAAATTCTCATGTTGACATAGCATTCCTATTGATTTGCATAGCTACCTGTTAACTGAAAATAACACTTGTTTGATTCGGTGTTGACAAATCTACACTTCTTTTAAAAAGTTCGCGAGGCTAAACGAAGGACCGTACAACTTTTTTGCTTTGGGGTTGTCTACTCGGAGTTAATCAGGGAATCGCTCTACCTGAGGCTTATCCGCCATTTTCTGACCACCCTGTATTTTGTTGATTTTTATATTGTATTTTTAATTACTGTCATGGCAATAATAAATTGTTTAAATAGGAAAAATGAAGTGTTAAAATCTTGTTAAAATTTTTAAAACCTATGCAATTTTAAATACGAGGGCTGTTCTGTAAATTGTTAATTAGAAGAAAACTACGGAATTTGTAAAGAAAATAATTTTATTGTTTTTCAAAGTATTCCCCCTTAGACATAATACACTTCTTCATTCTTTGAAACCACTTCTCGAAACACGCTGAAAACTCTTTTTTTGGAAGGTCGTCAAGAATTCGCTGAAATTCAGCAACAGCCGCATTGGCGTCAGGAAATCTTTTACCACGAGTTTTTTAATCAGCGGAAGCAAAAAGAAATCGTTAGGGGCAAGATCTGGACTGTATGGTGGATGAGTGACCAGTTGGACTATGGATTCGTGTAAAAAATTTAAAGTTTTTGCGGCCGTATGCGGAGTTGCGTTATCGTGGTGTAATAAAATTCCACGCAAACCAGATCTTGGGCGATCACTACACAATTTCTCGAAGACTTGAGGAAGGCAAACTTCTGTATACCAATCAGCAGTTACAGTTTTACGATCTTCAAGAGGAATTACTGCAACTGGACCACTGTATCTGAAGAAAACGGCAATCATTTTTTTGTTTGAACTTTTACCCCGAATAACTTTTGTTGGCATTTCCTCCTTTTCAAACACCCAAACAGGTGATTGTTGTTTTGTCTCGGGATCATAATTATATATCCACGATTCACCCCCGTAACGATACTAAATACCTGCTTTGAAGATCCTCCATCGAACTTTTCTAACATAAACCTGCACCAGTCTATCCGTGCTTGTTTTTGTTCGTCGGTTAACAAATGTGGAATCCACCGACTTGCCAGCTTTCTTACACCCAGATGTTTATGTAAAATGATATCTACTGCAGATGATCCAATGCCTAGTTCGTTTTGAATCTCTCTATGAGTGATATTCCGTTTTTCCTTAATCAGCTTTTCGGTTGCAATAATGTTTTCAGCACAAACAGCTACTGCAGGTCGTCCAGGTCTTGGTTCATCTTCTAGCGTACTCCTTCCACGTTTAAATTCACGGAACCAGTAACTAATTGTAGATAATGATGGACTATTGTCGCCAAAAGCTGCCATTAAATTTTGGTGACTTTGGTCGTATGTTAAGCCTCGTTTATAATCGTAGAAAATCATAGCCCGAAAAGTATTCCGCGGCACTTCCATAATGCTTAGTAATAATCAAACGAATTATAACAATCAAAAATTAGGATATGCTTTAACTTCAACCTTGCAAAATTGCAACTGGAAACTGTCAAAAGAATAAGCTTTCGATTGATGCAAATGTTTTTGTTTTTCTTCGCATCCATGGCCTGCTACTAACAATATACAGAACAGCCCTCGTATATTACTTGTACCGCATTTGTGATGTTACCTCTATCTTTTATTCTGTTAAAAGATTTATCGTACGGTGGATTGGGAATTTGCTTTATGATTGGAACATTTCCATTTTTTTTAAATTGTCAATGGCTAACTATTTACAATCTACTTCAATAATCAGCCTAATTAAGGAAGAATTCAAGCAAACTAAAACTATGGTAGTACACAAAAAGGGCTATATAGCCTTATAGCCTATACATATACTATTAGAATCTTTCGAAACATCCTCAGGAGTAAAGCAAGGCTGTTTGCTCTCCCCCTTACTCTTCATATTAACTGTAGATTAAATTATGAGAAATACTATAACTGAAAGAAAAAGATGAATAAGATGAGACCTCACCAACTACCTTGAATATCTCGAGTATGCTGATGATGTATGCCTCCTTGTGCACATGTATGAACATATGCAAAGTAAAACTAAGGACTTAAAAAGAGAGTGAGAGGCAACTGGTTTAAAAATAAATATAAGCAAGACCAATGAAATACTACTGAAAGAAGACCATTACCAATCAGAAATAAACAAATAAAAATGAAAAAAGTTTTACCTATTTAAGATGTATTGTAGCCAAAGACGGGAACACTACCAAAGATTTAAATAACATAATACCGTATTCTTCAAGTTTAGTAATACATGGAAGGCTAATAATTTAAAAATTGACACAAAGATAAAAATTTTCAATGCATCCGTCAAAACAATTGCTTTATATAACTGCGAAACGTTGCAACAAAAGCTACAGACTGATGTTCGCGTTCCATACTACGAGTGTGGTCGTGTGGTGGCTTAACACAATCTAACGACGAGCTTTGGAGGAAAACAAATCAATATGAAATAGGTAAGGAAATATGAAAAAGAAAGTTCAAATCAAATCGATTGGACACACATTCCGCAAGAGTTAAGAAGAAATTCCGGATGGTGTTTTGATGTGGAATTCTCAAGGTAGGAGAAAACGGGGTCACCAAAAAAATACAGTTGTAGACGAACCCTACAAACAGAGAGCAAAAAGTGTATGGCCGAACTTAGAAATTTGGCAATAAACAGAGTCAGGTGGTAATAGTTTGTTGATGACCTATGCGCCTAAAGGCATAAGGATGAAAGTAGTAAATAGTAGTTACATGAAAGATGATATGGAAAGTGACCATCCAGTGATACCACTTTATAGTAATTATCTAAATTAACAAAAGTTTAAACAGTAAGTTGTTCTAAAACATAACTGAAATTGTATGCGCTCGCATAACTAATGCGCACTTACAACTGTATGGTAAATCTAATGCATAGTATCTCCTGAGCCTACGATAATCCGCACTATTGTCTAGTAAGTTAATTCTAGATTATTAGGATGTGTTTGCAATTTATTTAGATAGTTTTCACTTACACACACTTTGTATTGAACATATTGTAACGTAGTGAGTTGGGGCTGTATAATATAATAAGTCAAATAAAATAAGTTAATGCAATGCTGATGGTAGAGACTTGACTCACATTCGTTGCGGGGGATTTGCTTAGCTGTGCGAGAGGTATTGAATGAAAGTCTAATTCAACTAACAAATCATGTATTTAACATTGGTTCTTTTAGTTTTTACAACACAATCTAAATATTTCCAAGTCCCAGTTCAAAGTACATCGATATAAATTCTTACAAGTCCGAATGCAAAATGCACACACATAAATTATTCTACGTTCTGATTATATTAAAAAATTATACAAAATCCTACTAAGTCTCAATCACATTTAAAACGACTAAGTACATAAAATGAATTTAAACAAATTACACAAATATTCTAAGTCCATTGAATGAGTTTAAATAATTTAACACAAATAATTTCTTAAGTCCAGCATTACGTTTAAACGACTAAGTCCGTTGAATGAGTTTAAATAATTTAACACAAATATTTTACAAGTCCAGAATAGTAATTTAAGTTAATATAAAACAATCTTACGTGTAGTCACATCTTAAAAGGTGTCGATTTACTGTCGGTGCTGCTTGGATGATGGCAGGATAAAGACCATGCTCTGATGCATTTCAGTTACGCTTTTATACAGTAAATCGAACCCCCTCTTACAATATTTAGTACCTTATCTTACGCGTGGGTATTGTTAAAACTGCATTAAAGCACGTAGCGAGTATCGGGTTTCATTACTGCGTGATTTTCCTAGCATTCTTAAACGCTGTAACTCGATACGCCGCACGTGTGCCTCTATTCAGTTAACGACCTTAGTAACTGAATGACGTCACATCAACACTCATGTACAAGTTAATTTAACAACTTGAATGCAATTTAAGGTTTGGTTAATATTGTTAGTGATAAACTGTGGTGCGCTGGTGATAGGTGCCTACTACTTAAAATCTTTGTTTGAAATCTCTCCAATATGCATAGGCCCTGAGTTTTGAGGATTCTTATGGGGGCACAGCTAAATAACATTATTTCTCTTAAACTGGAATATCGTTACTTACGCAAAACAGTTACCTATTTAACTTTTTGAGGCATCTTAATATGCAAAACAGTTAACCTTAATTATGTGAAAGCCTGTGCTTCAGTTACCAAACTCACTATTTGCTTTATGGGGGTACTGCTCCCATAAACATTTCATTTCATGATGGGGGAATACGCCCAAGTGCCCCCATGGAGTCGGTACCTGTTCCTCATATCTGGATTCGATAGAGCCAGATACGTTTAAAAATCGTTTTATAAATTAGTAACTTGTTATTCAAACTAAGTTGGGAGTTTCTCCCTAGCAACCAGTAGTAGCTTCTAAGTTTCAAATTAAGTTGCTAGACGTTTTTCCGAATGAATTACAGTAGTGTCCGGTTATAATGAACCACTACTGGCCACCAAAAACGGTTCATTATAGCCGAAATTCATTACATCCAACAAAGCAATAAACTAAATAATACTAAAAAAATGCATACGAACCAAAGATTTATTATGTATTAAAAATGAACAATAAATTTTCTTACTACATACGTTCAATTGGAAAGTAGGTAAATTATTATTTATCAGATTGCTTAAAATAGTTGCTTATTTTAGACTGTTTATAAAACAAAGTTAAGTAAATGTCATTTAAATCCATTTCTTCATTAGCCAGGCTGTTCAAAATGTTATTTGGCGCATCATGCAATTGTAGAAAATTCCCATTTTACGATTCCCGAGAAAGAAAGTTCATTATAAGCGACACATTTTACCGTTTTGAAGTAAAATGTGGTTCATTACATACAAAAGTTCAATATACGCGAGTGCATTACAAGCGAAAATATTTGCGTTGAACTTAATGAACGATATATTCGGCCATCTGTAAAGGTTCATAATATACGAGAGTTCAATATAACCGGGTTCATTATAGGCGGTCACTACTGTACTCAAATATGGCAACGAAAATCTATGTGAACAATTAACAAACATGTTCCAAAGAATTTTAGACACACGAACTGTTTCAAACGAAGGGAATTATACATATAAGGATCACACGAAAACTGTTCATTCGGTTTATCGAATTTTTTATTATTAGGTAGTCGTTGGCAATATTACAGAAGTTAGTTGCTTAAACAAGTGCACAGATACAGGTATTAAATACGTAATATATTTTTCCTGCATTGCTAATCTATAATAAAATATGATAACATCAGTATAAGTTAATCAGTCACGTCACATAGCTGCGCCTTTGTTGTTAGGTCAAAATTTAGTTGTGTAAGTAGATTTTATTCAAACTCCACCCTAATTACTATATTCTTCTTCTTCTTAGTCTATCCTCTATTACTGGTTACCGGTGTCGAGGTTAATTACTATATTCAGTAAAATGAAATTCGTTGCAATATTCTGTGGTGTAGAAAAATGTATTAATATACATATAGATTTGGCCCGTATAAAACAATTAAAGTGGTTCCTTATAAATGGTTACATTTTCATTAGACTTTTCATAAATTACACTGAAGATTGTTGAAATGTCGATGTTTTAAGTATTTATCCAATCTTACGCAGAAAATTTAATTCATATGCAACTTTTCACTTTAAAAGGAAAAGAAAAGAGAGTTTTGACATTTTTGATAAGTTTTTTGAGATACCTTTAATTTAATGTTTATTTTTGATCGCCACAGTTGCTTCTCAGAAACTATTTTTAATAAAATCATTACGTTAGAATATTTAATAAAACGGTGTATGTTATTTAGTTCCAAAGCCAAAGTTTTTTTACGCATTCTTATCATACTCTATGCAAACATCGATCGTCTTTAGATTAGATTTACTGCAGACATACGTAGATAAAACTCTTATTATTTATTTGTTTATCAATCTGCGTGCAAATACAATTTGAAGAAAATATTTATTATACTAGTCTCAAGTCTTTAGATTAGATTTACTGCAGACATACGTAGATAAAACTCTTATTATTTATTTGTTTATCAATCTGCGTGCAAATACAATTTGAAGCAAATATTTATTATACTAGTCTCAAAAAGTTCGTTACAAAATAAAGCTTAATTATTTGTAGTTTGTCAAAAGTTAATCAAAAATCCTAATCATTTACACATTGTTGCAGCAATATTTTACAGAAATGGATGGAGCATCAAATACCTGTCTTGGCATTTCAAATAGTTGCATAACTTTGATATTCACCCTTACGAAATAGTTCTTGCATTAAAATCAATGTTGAGATGTTATTACTCATTCGTTTTGAATTTTAATAAGCTAATATAAAATTTACATTTTAGCAAAATGGAGGGTGAAATATATGAACTCGAAATCCAAACGTATCTGATAGAATATGTAAAAAGCAATGATGATCCAAAAATTCGAAGCCTGGAAGCAGAAAATCCAGATATTCTTAACAACCGAAATATCAGCTCTTTGGACTTTCTCTTTGAATGTCTTAACGAGTTTAACGAGGATGCTTTTGTAAACCATGCACAATTAGCTGATTTAGTAGATAGTGATAATGGTATTAACACATTACTTCAAACGGCAACTAGAAAAGGGCTTTCTAGAGCTGTCGAAAGTTTATTAAATAAGGGTGCTGATCCCAATAGAATAACTCACAAAAATAAATATCCACCTATTGCAATAGCAGTGCTGGAAGGTTATGGTGAAATACTAGCTAACAAAAAAAGGCATAGCGCTGCTAATTATGATTTATGTTACGAATTATTAATGAAGCATCCAAATTTGGATGTTAATGGTACTGCCAATAATAAACGCGGAAATACACCCTTGCATTATGTAGCTCGATATGGAGGTGCGAAGAAAACTCTTGATTTGTTGAAGCGTGGAGCATCGATGGCATGTAAAAACAAGTATGGTTCGTTCCCTGTTGAAGACATCGATGCTAATACTTTGGAAACTCACTTGAATGAATGCTTAGAAACAAATGTTGATAGTAACATCGATAAAGAAAACTTGGCGGCAACTTTTAACTACAGAACATTAATGCAACCTCCAAAATTACGAAATCAAGATTTCGGGGAAAATGCTTATGGCACGGAAGCAGCAAATACATTAATTGCAAATCAATTAAAACACTTGGAATCAAAAATACAAGTCATATCGTTTATTAGTAAATCACCTGAGCTAAAACATTTATTAAAGCACCCAACCATCACTAGTTTTTTGTATATCAAATGGCAACGAATACAGCGGTTCTTTTATATAAATTTAGGTTTTTACATAATGTTTTGCTTATCGTTAATTTTATATATTTTCTTGATATATAGAAATTCAAGTGATCAACAGAACAAAGTTGTCGCATATGCTCTTTTCGTTTTATTATTAGCAACATTAATTTTTTTAGTTTTTAGAGAACTTTTTCAAATTATGGTTCTGCCAAGTACTTATTTTCTAAATTTTGAAAATTTGATCGAACTTTTACTTATTTCACTCACCACTGTTATTTTGTTCAAAGGTTCATCATCTGAAGACATCAAAAAGCAAATTGCAGCAGTTGCTATATTACTGGCTGCTTTTGAAATGGTGTTACTCATAGGACGACATCCAAAAATGTCGACCAATATCGGAATGTTTCGGACGGTTTCTGTCAATTTCTTTAAGTTTCTTCTGTGGTATTTAATTTTAATTATAGCATTTTCTTTGAGTTTTTACACTTTGTTTAAAAGTAATGAAGTTAAGAGAGGAGATTCACGAAATTCAACAAATAGGACAGATGGTGACGACGAAGAGCAGGACTTTTTTATTAATCCTGGATTATCATTTTTTAAAACTATTGTTATGTTAACAGGTGAATTTGATGCAAGTTCCATCCATTTTGAATTCTCAACTAGCTACATAATTTTCACGCTTTTCATATTTATGATAACCATAATTTTACTTAATTTATTGAACGGTCTAGCAATTAGCGACATTCAGCATATAAAAAGTGATGCTGAATTAGTGGGGCACAAAGCACGAATTGAATACATCGCATATACAGAAAGCATGCTGTTATTAAAAGATAATCTAACAACAAGTTTGTTTCCCCTAAATATCAGAAATAGGTTCGTTGAGAAGATTTTTCTCTTCCCTTATTTTCTGCAAGATTGTAAAATTAGGTTTTATCTAAATCAGCATGCAAAAGCTGTTTTAACATCGGAGGTATATTCAGATTTGGAAAGTTGTGTTGCAGATTTAGATAAAGAGACTCTAAGACGTACAAAGCAATTAATAACATCTAAGAGAGAAGAGTTAGATAAAGCTAAAAATGAACAAACCGTTTTCATGAAACAGCAACTTATTGAACAACAGCAGAAAATTATTGAAGAGTTAAAGCAACAACTGCAAGTTATTTCAAATAAACCCGATTAAATTTTTTGAAATATGAGTGTTCAAGATTAGGTTGTTTCAAAACCTAATGTCGATTCTTTTTCTGTTATCTTTATCAATTTTTTTTTTAAATAAAATTATGAAGTATTTCGTCGACGTAGTAATTGTTTTAAAAATAGTTTGTTGCTTTTTTCTGGACAATTTATGTAATTTTATATTTTATTCATTGCTTTAAATGAATTATCTCAGCTAGATTATTAATAAGACTGAACGGGTAAATGTATTAATTAAAAATATAAATTTCAGTAGTTGGACTTGTATTTATATTTTATGGATTTCTATATTCAATTTTTATTACTGTAATGGCAATAAACGTTCCTTCCCGTACCCGTGATCCAAATCTTCCTTTAGAACCCATGCGGGGTATTTCAGATACCCCAGTGTTTTTTCGTTCCTATGACTTAATTTGGCTTTGTTATTGCTTTTTATCATAAAATTAATACAATTTAGTTCTTGTAACACAAAAGTTTATTGAAAAATACAAATTAAAATTAAAATCAATGAGGTAATTGAGGTAATTGTGCGCTTTTACACGACTCAACTTGTGCGCAGCTGCACGAACTAGTTTCATCCGGATTTTGTCATAAACGGGTAAAATATTTCAAAAAATAATTATTATACAGACAAAAATTAATTGTTTTAACACGCTAATAATTAATTTTTTTAAATCAAATTTTAGAATTATAATAGCTATTTATGCAACGAGTTGCAAAATGATGGACTTTTTATCACCAGGCGTGAAATTGTTCGTCGAGGCGAAGCCGAGATGAACAACACGCCATGTGATAAAAAGACATGTTTTGCAACGTGTTTCATACAAGATTTTATCCAATTCAGATAACAAAATGTAAATGCCACATCTTCTTAAAAAAGGAGTTGGGTCATCGTGATAAAATGGGAGTGATAAAATGGGAGCATATTTTGTAACTAGTTACAAAATGAAACACTTTTCGCAACTCAAATCATCTTTTTGTAACTAGTTACAAAATGGGAGCATATTTTGTAACTAGTTACAAAATGAACCACTTTTCACAACTAAAATCAATGTCGAAATGTTGACATTTCGTAACTGAATTGGATAAAGATATTTTATATCGCGGGGAATACCTAGAATTTGAAGATTATTTTCTTATTCTTTGCTAACATAATATTTTATTTTGACTGATATTTTACCATTCAGATAAACATTTATATACCGAGGAATACATAAAGGCTCAATTCGATTAACAAGGTTATTAAAAAGTTATAGTAAAAAAACTGCGCTGGGGTATGTAAAATACCCCGCACGGGTACGGAAAGGTTAAATAGGAAAAATGCAGTGTTAAAATTTTTAAAATCTATGCAGGTATTGGTAATACTCGTAGAGCGTTAGTGCTGTTACCTCTATCTTTTATCGCAAGGTGGATTGGGAGTTTGCTTTAGTTAGAGTTAGAGCATTTCAATATTTTTTATTGTCAATGGCTAATAGGCCAGGCGTCAGGATAATTAACATCGTTTTAAATCGGGAAAATGATTTAACTATTGGAATCGGTTTACTGTAGGCCTCTTTTAGACATACTAATTTATCCCCCTTAAGCAACCCCCGGAACACCCCCAAATTTGCCGAAATATCGCCCAAAATCGTTTTTTTTGCCAATATCTCGGTTCAGGGGGTCAATTCTTGAAACAATGATAGTGATATGAGAATGAGATGAAAATGTTTCATCTCATTTCACATATATCACAAATATTAATTCTTGAATTTATATGAACTATTTATCACCTGTCTATTGAGCCTTGGTTCTACAAGTGATAAATTGTCACAGATCACTATAAAAAAATGAATCTTTTTTATTGACATTGTCAACCACAGTGTTGTCAGCGTTGTAAATACACGTTTGCATTATTATTTATGTAGGGTCATTGTGGGAACAGTGAATCTACAGTACACAGTGAATCAGTGATGTATAGGGTTAAAAGAATAACGCGATTGTGTTGTCTCTTTCCCACTAGTTCACATTCCTAGAGCCTCTCAGTTTACTCCAGCTGTGACGCCGGTATAAGTTCGCACACGTTTTCTGGGAGTGCGTTTTTGTTTTTTATGGACCAAAAAAAAAATTCCATGTAAGTTTCGTTAGTTATTCTTGTCCTAATTCTTGAAAATAATCTATATGTTAATATTTGTATGTAATAATCATTCATTGAGCATTATTTTTATGATATATCCACTGCTCAAGTCGGGGTTTAAGTTAGGAATTCAGTTAACAAAATCAAAATGGCGGGAGTGGTACACAGTGAATCTTTACAAACTAGTACACAGTGAATAAATCCACTGTGTACTTTTATCGTGATTAACTGTGTACTTTTAAATTAAATTTTAAATTTCTGAATTTAAATTTACTTGGTAAGGTGGCAGGCAAATTTGTTCCTAGAATTGATAAAAGACTGGTATGGGTCTGATATGCGTACTAAGCTAATGTTTAAAAATTACAATAAGTACAAATTGTAATGTTCTGTGATTTGCCATAGATAAGGTAAACTGATGTTACATTAATTACAAGCGATATTTAAATGAACATTATTGTGTTTTCCTTACATAAATCTTGTGATTCTCTGTGTACTTTGCTGTGAGTCATTGTGTACACCCATAAGTACACAGTGAATCATTACCCACTTTTTTTTAAACATTTATTACCTACTCAAACATCCTAATTGTCCAAGGAGGGATGTCTTAGAAGAAAATGTTGCCAAATGCCAGCATTGTACACATTTAAGTTTGACCTGTACAATATGCATTTACGAAGTTCTATGGCAGTGAAAAAATGGTGATTCACTGTTCCCACAATGACCCTATCTTTAAATTAATAATTAGTATATATTTTTATTAATTTTATTATGAAAATGAACAAGGATCAAGGGAAAAAGTATGTAACCCACAAACAAAATGAATTCTTAACAGAATTTATTTATATAAATCAATTTTCAAATAAGGTGCTTTTACAGTATGGATATTTTTTATTGTAATTTACTAAATTAATAATAAATAATACTGTGTACGAGTGTTATGTAACTCTTCCATGCTAGCCGAAAATTTGACCTAATTAATAAATAAATGATTGTTAATCACTACAGTAACTTCTTCAAGGGATCGGCTAACAGAAGACTGACTGAGGCATAACTATCATTTTCAATACAACTTTGATAACTTCCACTAGCCAGGAAGCGTACCTAATGCGGAAAGAACCTTAAATATAGGTACCTATTAAAAATTTCAATTTGACGCAATTTATATTTACTTTTGAAGAAATATCAATTGCTGAACTTCTTGAAGCCGGAACTAAATATTCTTCTAATGAAATAATTAACGCACGTGTAATTTGTTTATTTAATCAAAATAAACGTATAAAAGCGCGTTCTGACAATTGAAATGAATCTTCGTTCACATTATATCTTCTTTCTGAATGTAACAGAAACCTGGAGAAACAACAAGAAAACAACATCTAAGTTACAAGTATTTCTAAACAAATGTCTACGCATAAGGAGGCCAGAGCGAATATTTAACGAAGAATTGTGGAACCGCACACATGAAGAGCCTATCAGCATAACAACTAAAAAAAAGGAAGAGTGGACAATGACCTATATTCTAATGGGAATGAAGAGGACTACCTTTAAATTTAATAGTAAAATACTGCTGCTTTGTACTAAGGCCTGTTAACACATACAAAACCATACTTTTTGACTTTGATACTGCAAAACTGAAGAGAGGGAGAGTTCTCTTCGCCACTTACTTACACAGTACTGAAGACAAGTGAAAAAAAATTAAAGAATATTAACCATACAAAGTAGGGTTTATCAATTTCTACATTTGTGTTAAAACAAACATTTAAAAGTCTTCAACAAAAAACTAGCTTGAAATAGGATTTTCGTAGAAGCTTGATCTACTCAATTCTCAAAGGTTGCAAAGACATTTTATTTTCTTTATGAAAAACCTCATTAGCAATACTTCGATAGGAATAATTTAAAACATCATAATCTGAAACGTTGAGTTCAATATTGAACTAATATAAAAGCGTAGAAAGTTGGAAGCATTTGCTGGAATATTTATGCTAAAATCTTCAAAGCTACCTTTGATAGCTGACTTCGTAGAGGCAAAACATGGTAACAAAAAACAGAAAATTTACACAAATAAGGTTAGCTGTTTTATATTTTGAGATGCCTCCAAAGGCTGTATAAATACTTTCCCCACGATATCCCGGTTTAGAATTCAGAACGTTTTGTGTCCATGTTTCATTAAACGCAATATTATCATTTTAATCATTCACAACTTAACATAGCATTTCGAATGCCTTTGTCATTTCTTTTCATTTTCATTATATCTGTTAGTTATACTTACATTAGTATTTGTGGTAATCTAAAGTCAAAGAAATAAGATTTCTATTATATGTGAAGCTAAGATCGTCAGTAGACGTGTTTTAAGCATAATGGTGTACCAGCTTGCATTTCGGGCTCCTCGGTTATCAAGCTTTTGGACATTATGTTAAACTGAATATATACTACTCATCATCCAGCCACACCAAAGCTTAATTAGGAAGTTAGATTTTGGGAACACAATGTTCCTTTGGGAACATCCTAAGAATATGCCTAAAAGCGGTTCCAAGCAGATTGGCTATACACACATACAAGACATACACAAAAAGAAAGAAAGAAAAAGATATAAACAGATATTTATCTACGTACACTAAACAGATATTTATCTACGTACACAAAACAAATAATTCACACTAAAAATGGTATTTCACCACCTAATATGATAGTGAAAAAAATTGAACGTGATGAGATAGAAGTGATATGATATGATAAAATTTTTCAAGAATTCAAATTTCTACCTCATTATGTCATTTCTCAATCATGTGATATATTTTATCACCTATGAGATTTTCTCACATTTCAAGAATTGACCCCCTGGGTGGTCCTGTGACAAATAATGTAAATATCAAAATTAAATATAACTAAATTCTCTATCGAAAATGTTTATACATATTTTTACGTAATATCAATATCCTATGAGCTACAGGCGGGGGAAGTCGCGTGTCGTATCGGATTGACGCACCTGATTTTCAAACTACAAATACAGGGTGTCCCATGACTCGAGGTCCATAGCTTAAGGGCGTGTTATTGAAGTCAAAATAAGAAAAAAAGTTCCTATAAATAAGAGTCCGAAAGTACTTTCTTTTCGAGATACAGGGTGTCCAAGAAATAAGCTTTTTTTTAATATCTCGAAAACGATTTAAGATATTAAATTGAGCTTTGGTATGCACTATACTGGCATGCAGAGATTCTTTTTCGATCCAACTAGTTTTGACAATTCCAGCAGTGGCGTGCGTGACTGCAAAAATGAATAATTTTGACGCAAAAAATAGTACGCCAGTTTTTTTTTTTCAAAATAGGTATTTGTTTCTTAATCGGCAACCAATGCTAAAAAGAAAAGGCCTCTTGAGTTCTTCTGGTACGACAAACCATTTTCGAGTAATAATCGAAAACCTTTTGTAAAAAAAAATAATTTGAACTACCTAGTTATTTCAGAAAACGCTCGTTTCCACACTACCTTTTATGGTAGAGCGTTTGGTGCGTTTTTTTTTTTTAAATTGTGTCCACAATAGGCCCAAATCCACTTTTTTATTTAATTATTCAAGTCACCTGCCGTACTTTTATTTTCATTATAATGGAGAAAATGACTTTGGCAAGAGGAAAGAACTTAGGACAACTAAAGAGAATGGCAGCCAATCATAAACAATACCAGAAATGGACAAGCAACCCGACGCCAATCGGGTAAGGGATGGGAAAAGAAAAGATTTATTTTAGTAACTTTACATTTTTTAATTATATACGCAAATTTGTATAAACAAAAATCAGTACTTAAATACGAAATAATACTGTTAAATTTATTAGTAGTTTACTATTTTTGAAATATTTTCATCATTTAATAGATTAACGGAAACTACAAGAAACAATTTCAATAATTAATTCATAAACGTAACTAAAACAGTAAAACTTCATGCTTAATATGTATGTATAAAAAACAGTAAAATTAGCCAGAAGCACTTACTTCGACACTTTTATTTAGGCCGAGTTTTTCAAACTGTCCCGTGTAGTACGAATTAAAATCTAACCTGAAAAAATACATCGTCTTGATTATTGTTGCTTGGAACACAATTATAAGCAAAACTTACAGGGATAAAGGGTTATTGAGAAAATGGGCGCTGGATTTTCATTAAGGGATAGGCAAAAATATTCAAATTGTCTACTGAGGAGCACAGGTTTATCATTCTGAGGATATACATATGTAATGGGGGCATTAAAAGCACAAGGGAATAACCAACCTGTACAAGAGATTATATAGACGTTCATGATCACTGGTGTCTTTATTTAACCCACTAATCTGTTCTAGAAGATCTTTTAGAGCCGTTGAGAATTCCATATCGAGAAGCGTTACACTTTCTTTGAAGCTTTCTACTTTTTCTGGCGGCTGCGAAACATTTTCCATTGGTTCACCCTGTTAAATTGAAAAATTAGCTCTTCAAATTTTTTAATTGTTATAAGTTATAACATAGCATTCTTTTTTTACAGGCCTCATTGTGAGAGTTTAAAATTAAGAAACACATCAAATATAGTCAATTAAAATGAAATGGGTGAATCTTAACCTTGCACAATCAGTCTGTAAAACAGAAAACATTCGTATTATGCCTTAACTTTCTATGTAAAATCATAAAATTACCACGAGCAGATAGATCTTCGCCAACTACATAGCCAATTGTTATACAGCCGGTTCTATAAAACTTCTATTGAGTCTGAGTAACAGAAGGCAAACCAATAGATATTTTGTAGAAGAAACTGCAATATCCGTTTTGCAAAATTTGCTAATTTTAACAAATTTCCCAAGCCAGCATTGCATTTTTAAATAAGCAAAATGCACTTTTATAAATATACTAAAAATCACATGACCAACATTAAATTCATGCTTTCATCATTCATATGCAAGTGGAAATATGGGGGCTTTTTGTACCTGACAGAAAGAGTCGACGAACGAACTTGGTAGAGAATCTAATTCAGCTTCCACAAAGTATTGCTGTGAGCGCTGTAGTAATATAGGCTTTTTTACATTGGGTTATTTTTTTATTATTCGAAAAACAAATACTCTTTATAACCCAGTAATACTTACTAGGTTTAATCTTCTCGAAAAATCCCAGTCAGCTAAATTTTTGTATACACAACATCGATATCGTGCTAGCGTTGTGAGATATTTGAGGAAAAATGTCACGAAAAACGGTTTTTCGCGAAAATCTCGCTTTCTATGGCTGAAAATTTCCTACAAGAAAGATTCTATACATTTTTTTGGGGAATCAACCGTTTTCGTCGCAGAGCACAGAGAAGATAGTCATTGAATAACTATGCACTCATTTGCGCATCATCTCGGAGGTAAAATGCAAGGTGCGTTCTTTTTTACATGGTTTCCACGGTAGGCCTAACCGCCTAAACCATGGTATACGGAATAATATATTATGTTATTGTAAATATGTTTGACAGTGAGAAAATTGATTTAATAAAAACAAATGGGTCCTGTTGATAATTAAAATCTATTTCGTCATTGATCAGTTGTGGTGAATTGCTGAATATCTTCGTCATCATCTTCATTTTCTGTTTCTATCATATTTGCAGATAAAATATTGAGATGTCGAAACCATCGGTATCTTTAGTTATATCAGTTCCAGAATTTAAACATGACTGACCAGTGACCACGGCAATATCCACAAGCTGTGGAGCATTGTAAACCAATTTTTCTGCATTCACAGTTTCCACAACAACCTTTTGCACAATTACAAAATATTGTATTTAATAACTCGTCGGGTGCTGGTGGTAATAATGTTGTAACTGGCTCCAATATACGTTATTTTCTAATTTCCAACCCCACGGTTTAGGATCAATGTTCCTTCCCAGCCAAGTTTGAATCTGATAGTACACTCGATAGACGTGCTGTTGAGCTGCTGCAGTAGTAGGTGGTAATGATGGCAATTTGACTGCTGTTGAGTTTTGTTGATTTAGCAAAACTCAAGTATCTGTAATTGTCTATCGAGTGTTCTGATAGTTTTACTTTCCTTTCTTCGTACCAAGATTTACTTAAAATATCCACTGCGGTATCATGAAAGCAAGTAATAGTCATTGATTTATGTTTCAATGTAATCATAATGTTTTTTCCATATCGCGCTATTAGTTTTGTTATTATTGTAGAATCAGATGGCACATAATCTTTCACGACATCTTTTAACTCCCCCAATGTAAATTGGGAATCATGATTCTCTATATCTATATAATAGAAAATTTCCTCCATCGAGCTGCTACATGCTCATCCAATGGATGACTTCCACCAGTCGAAAAAAAATTAACAAAACATTCACGTCGACAGATATTAAATCGAACTCAACTCAACTCTATAAAGCAATTGCAGAAATTCGTAATTCGGCCTTCTGTAACTCTGGTAGTATATCTAAAATTCAGGACAGTAAAGAAGCATGTAACCGTATTTGTGAAGAAGCAAAACAAAGATTTACTTTCACGAATCATTTAATAGCTGCTAAACTATTTTACCAAGAGAATTTTGAGAATTAATCGTAAGGAGTTACCGATTTTTGAAATAAAAGAAACATGCAATAAGTATTCAGATCTGACGCAAGAAAAATTGAAAACAGAATTATAAGTATTTTATTCTAGAAAAGAATTTCACAACTTTAATGGCTTACTTGCATTATTAAATCTATTAACTGAAGAAAATTTGTCAAGGGTTTTTACTGAAACAATCAAACTTATAAAAATATTAATTACAATTCCTATGACTACAGCAGAACCGGAAAGATGTTTTTCAACTTTAAAAAGGATAAAATCATTTTTAAGAACTAATATGAAGCAAGAACGATTAACTGCTATGTCCATGATTTCCATGGAAAAAAGCAAGATTTCAAAAATAAAAAAATTTTAAATAAAAGGCGATTGAAAAATTTTTTGAAGCTAAAAATCGCAGAATGGATTTTATATTTAAATAAAAATTCTTTTTATTTCATTTTCCTGTAAACTTATTGTTTTAATAAACTGAGTACAATTTCGATTTGTTTTGTTTTATTTAAAAGGCACCTTACAAATATCAAGGATCGTTACTGGTATGTAAGTATATTTCGAAAGCTGCAGCACCCCCATAATTTCAAGCCACGAGCTGCCACTGCTGTATCACCATCCAAAAGCGGTTTATGGCATATAATTGTATATTTCATTAAGAAGCAAGAAACAAGGCTTTTCCCGGGTGGGGTGACAATTTATTGTGTGAGGCGCAGCCGAACGCGAGAAGTCCTGCGAGAACAGGAAAAGCAGTTTCTGCCGTGTAATGAACGACTTTTCATTATACCTATCTGAAAAACGGCGATAGAACACATAAATTAAAATATGCATTGTTACTCATAACAAACGCTATTTAGAATGTTTTTGAGATTTCCTTAGCAACGCTTGTTTGGAATTGTTGATCGAGTATTTATTTGACAGATGGAGGTGGAATCTGCGGAAGACGATTTCAAGTTTCAAATTTTAAACGATTTATTACAGCAAGCAGCAGAAGTAAGTGCAGATTTACGGCTGAAAAGGTCTAGGGATAGATATGAAAACCAGTATGGTCTATTCTGCAAATAGCGCGAGCGAAGGAAGGTGAAAAGCGTGAATGATGATGTTCTTCTTGTTTACTTGTCCAAGCAAGTCAAAGTTATGAAATCTTCTACTCTGTGGAGTCGATTTTCCATGATAAAGAATTGTCTGGCTGTTAAAGAAAATGTGGATGTTAGCAAGTAAGTATATTTAAAAAGCTATAATATTTATATCATATCATTGTATATTGTTGTGCTAATTTGTATAGGTTTCCAAAAACTGTTGCGTTCCTGAAACGTCAAGCAGTTGGTTACATACCGAAAAAGTCTCTGGTGCTAACTACAGAGCAGGTTACCTAATTCGTATGTGAAGGCCCAGATCAAAAATGGTTATTGACAAAGGTATGTCGTGTTTCACATGTGTATTGAATATTATTTGTCTTCGTATTATGTTACCGATGATACGTAATTGGTACAGGTTCTTTTGTTATTTGGCGTTTTTGGCAGAGATGATTTGATTCTTTGCCTGTGGATGACATTGAAGATAATGGATGTTTCTACGAGATGGCAAAAATCATAAATCAAGAAGTTTCACAATTACAGATGAAGGATGTCCCTTTCAGCTATGTTGTTTTTACCGTAAATATATCAATTTACGACCTACAAAGATGGAGAGCAGAAGATTATTTGTTTCCTATCGTAATGGGGTAGGTGTTATGCTCAGCATGTCGGACATCATACTAGCAACGGTGTAGAGAGACAGATTGCGCAATTGGAATACTTGAAACTGGAAAAACCTGAAGAATATACTGGACATGGTTTAAGACGGTCTTCAGCACCTATGTTCATAGAAGGTGGAGGAGATCTGCTTATTCTGAGAAGACATGGAGGATGGCGTTCTTAAGCTGTAGCTAAAGGCTACGTTGAAGAATCGCTGTTGAAGTATCTCGTAAATTGTTCAATCATTTCAGCAGGTAGGTAAAGAAACATCTTTATCATCAAAGTCAATGGAAACTGTTTCAGTTGTGGAGGGCCAGGTACATATTGAAGGAACGAATGTGTGTAAGGCTACGGCCTTCAAAGTCGGTGAAAAATATTTCAATTGTGGAAGGTAAATTATCTACAGGAGGATTGAATATTTGTAGAGTGGTCTCAAAATGTAAAGATCAGGTAGCCATTAACTGTCTGCACGGCGGGAAAATTCCAGTGGCGTAACATACGATTTTTAACTTAACAAACACAACGCACACCAACGACAAACAACGAAGTGTCTCCCCTTCCGTAACAATTTGGACTCGCCCGAACGTTTCCTGGTCTACGGCGCATAATGGCTACCTGATCTTTACATTGTGAGACATTTCTAATAACACAAATTGTACTATACACATTAGCTTTAGTGGCAATGGTTCGAAATAAAGCTATGTTTATTTAATTATTTATTTATTCTCCTTTACTAACGATATGTTTATTCAACATAAATACTTGCTGGTGTAGTTTATTGCATGGGAAAAAATTAGTGCACTGAAAAAAATTTTCCCGCAAAGATGCTCTTTGGCAACCCATTAACCATCAGAAAAAAAGTATTTTCAGAGAGGTATAATGAAAAACATTTATCAGCCATGACGAATATTCTTATGATAGTGCTAAACTGGAAATATAACGTCTTACACTGCCGAGAAATATTTTTCAACCGAGTTAAAAACAAAACAAAATCGACTTGGGACTGTCAGGCATAAATAGATGGCCTTGCCATACAGTGCGTTATGCCGTATGCGAATGCATAGCTATACATTCTCTGTGCGTGCTCTACGACGAAAACGGTTGGTTCTACAAAACAAATGTATAGAATCTTTTTTGTAGGAAATTTTCAGATCTACAATTTGTATAACCTCCATCGACCTCCGAGCCGTAGAAAGCGAGATTTTCGCGAATAACCGTTTTTTGTGACCTTTGACCTCGAATATCTCACAACGCCGGCATGATATCGATGCCGATTTATGACACGTTTTTTATAACACCATAACGAAGGTGTATACAAAAATTTAGCTAAAATTACTGGATTATTAGATAGTTTTGAATTTTTTAAATTTGTAAACAATACTTGCCTGCATAAACTTGCAGAACTTGACACATATCGCCAGAATGTTCGTAATGGTGGTAAGAAGATCCGGAATGGTTAACATACAGTCTTTTAAACAGGAATCCAAGAAGTCACAGTGGCATGTTAAGACCTCATCTATATTGCTTACCTGTATTAAAAAAAATTTGTTAAATTAAATTTTTTGTTATCTATATTAAGGAAGTTAATTAAAAAGTTTTAATATAAAGTTATTAGCCCATAGTAAAAGAATTGTTATCTTCCCAGCTTATGAAATGATAACATTTTTGTTAGTAATCGAGTTAAACAGCTTGAAATTCACCTCACTAGTTATTAACGTAACTAAACGAAAATGTCAGATAACAACGAACAAACTCCAGCTGAATGGAAAAATTTGTACCAGATATTGCAAGAACAAAAAGAAGAAGAATTTTTAGAAATTGGCAACTTACAAAAACACATTAATGAAGTCCACGAAGAACAAACTTTATTACATCGTGCAACAATTCAAGGTTTACCAAGAGCAGTTGAAAAACTATTAAAAGAAGGTGCGATTTCTGTTTCTACAAAAAGATATCCGATACCCGTAGAAGTAGCTGCTCATTATGGGTATCACAAAATATTTGAAGTGTTTTTAACCGATGCTGCAACTGACGTTCCTCATGGAATTCTAGTGGAGTTATTAAAATACATAGACGAGGAAATAGTTCACGAGGATATGAATCACAACAAATGTATCGAATTGCTGTTTAAATATAGAAATATCAACGTCAATTACAAAGAACAAGTTTTGCAAAATACTCCCTTACATTATGCTGCTAAATATGGGAGGCAAGACAGTATTTTACAATTATTAAGAAAACATGCGTCGCTTGTTTCGAAAAACATATACGGTGATCTTCCTATTGAGCATATCGATTTCGACACGTTAAAAGTACATTTTGATGAATGTATAGAACCTAATTTTCGACCTGATTCTGATCGTAGAGTTACTTATAATTTTACGACTCTGATGCCGCCAAAAACTGAGATTTTTGAAGAATTGTCTATGGATACGCGATTCGTTTTGGAAAGTGAAGGAATATTTTATATGAGTAAGTCGAATAAGATGAAGGAGTTGCTAAAACACCCATTTATAATGAGCTTATTATACAGGAAGTGGAGTAAAGTGAAGTATATATTCTTTTACAAAACGCTGATTTATTCCCTTTTTTATTTATCGTTGATTTCTTATATATTATTGGTCTACAATGCAGAACCATACCATGTTAATTATTTGTATTACATACCTTATGGCCTATTAATCTTATTTGAAATTTTAGCACTTTTATTTCAGCCACGGATATATTTTAAATATATTTCAACATGGTTAAAGATAGTTTTAGGATTTTCAGTCATCGTAATTTGGGGTTTAATTTTTATAGATCCATCACATAACAATGATTTTAAAAAGTGGCTATCAGTTTTAGGAATTTTATTTTCCGCCTGTAACTTTTTATTTATGTTAAGTCAACATCCAAAATTACGGGTAAACATTATAATATGGTATACAGTTTCATGGACTTACATCCAATTTTTGCCATGTATAATAATTCCGTTATTTGCTTTCGCTTTTACTTTTCGTGTGTCGATGAAACTTGTCGGTTACGGAATATTCGAAACTGTACTTTCCTTAACCGGCGACAATGATTTATTTGACTTTGATGACGAAACGACAAATTTAACCAAAATAATATTTGTTATGTTTCTATTCTTGATGGTTATGATCCTGATGAATACGTTAAATGCATTAGCAGTAAGCGATGCGCAACGTATATGTAAACAAGCAGAAGCAGAAGGGCAAGCAATTCGCGTAGAGCAAATATTTTATTTGGAAAATCTGTTTTTAAATCAAAGCACTTCTTTTCGACGATTCGCTATTCGAATTTTACGTCGAACAGTGCCGTGGTTAGAAAATTGGGTATTTTTGTTTCCTTCTGAAAAGAACTTTTGCTTAAAAGCAATAGCCGAACCTAAACGGATACGACAATGGCAATGGGAATATGTTTATTTAAGTGACGAAATTATTAATCGAACAATCGATATAATACATGCTAGGAAAGTTATGAAAGAATAAGTTAAGGTGCATATTTTAAATATTTGGATGCGGGAATATTTTAGATCTAATAGGTTTACTTAATGTACTGTATAATCATTATTGTAAACATGTAATAATACGGGGCTTGGTGGTGTACTAAATATGAATTCTGTTAGTTAAGTGTAGGTTGTAGTCATAAGACAGTTGTATTCAGTGTTATAAATTAAGTAAAAACACATGTAATAAATCTTAAAAATATATGAATAGTATTCGTTTGAGTTTCAAAGCGTAAGGTCGTGTGCTCTGCGGTTCGATAAGCCAAGTATTCGTGTGATAAGGTGTTAATGTTATTTTAATATTGCACGAAATTGCTCTTCAGTGGATAGTAAAATCAAATTCTCAATTTTAAATGTTTGACCAAAATGGACAACACTTCTTACAGTAACTATTTCGGACTACAACCAGGTCAGTCAAACCCATGATGCATTACACACAAATGTCAAACATGCCTTACTATTAACAACAAATGCCACAACCCCAACACCAGCAACAGATAACATACTTATGTCAACCCCAGTTGGTTACACAACAAGGGTTACCACTGTCTCGTACTGGCAACGAATGGTAAGTAGTACAAAATAATAAAAGAATTCGAAGTCCAGACATACCAAGTAATCAAAAACAAACCAAAATTACTGATTACGCCAATTTAGAAAATGAAAATGATTAAGATGAAATAACAGGCACAGAAGAAATTCCAGAAAAAATCAGCGAGCCAAAACCGCCACCAATCTTTGTAGCAAGAGTTAAAAATATCCAACCACTAACAGCATTGCGAAAGAAAAATACGTGCTAAAGGCATTAAACAAAAGCAAGTAAAAATACAGCCTTTGAAAGTGAAAGTTAATTAACACCCTGTATCTCTTTAATCTGTAACATTTTATTTAGGCAAATTTGGCTCAAAATACCTATTTTTCTGTCTATTATCTCAAATTGCTCTATGGCCCATAAGATATGGTTTTCAAAATTTTCATTTTGATTTTTTCTTTTTGCCTTTTTATCTTCAAATGCAAAAATCTGGGGAACGGCTTGAGATATCGAGATCGACCAAGAGTTCCTTTTTTACGTAAAACTGTTGGCTCTTTTATAGCTTAAAGTATAAATACTACTAACTGTATATACAATGTGTCCACGGATAGGTGATACAAGAGGAAAAACTTTTTTATTCTTGATAATAATTTTTGCTGTGTTTAATAGTCTTATTTCTCATGTTACTTTTCCTGCAGGTATTCATTTAAGACTTAAATTCACAATTTTCCTGAGTTTTGGACTTTGAAAAAATTTCTGAAATTCTGTGTAGATGTGGGAAGTTATACTTTTGAATAATTTTGATATTTGTGTTTCCTTTATTCTTGAAACTTTCAATTTAAAATAAAGTTTTCGAAATAACATATCCTAATTTTGTGTTTTTGAAGCGTCTACGAGCACAACAAAAGCCTTAAACTAACAAAAAACAATTCTGTCTGAACAACTTCAAATTTTGCATACAAGCGTAATTTTGTGTTCTGAACAACTTTACTCTAATGCAATTTTGCGGTATTTGTTAAAATACTAAGACTTTACCTAAACCTCACCTTCGTTTTAACAGTGCTACCACAGATGCCTTGATTTTAAAAAATCGAAAGTCTGCTTAAAATGAATTTAAGAACAAGCAGGGATAGACTGCCAAACAACATATTCATATCTAAAAATTTTTGGTCATTTATACCTCTTGTATCACCTATCCGTAGACACATTGTATATATTTCAGCACGAGAGGCCTTTAAGGCTTATGGCTTTTTTCATGACTTCTTTCCATCTGTTTCTTGCAGCTGCCAGGTTTTTCCAGTCCGCGACTCCCAGGTTTCTTAAATCTTCTTCTACGCATTGTAGCCATCCTGTTCTCGGTCTCCATCTACGGTCCCTTCCTTCTGGTTCTTCTAACAGTATTTTCTTAGCACCTCTTTCACTGTCCATCCTGGTCAAATGACCCAACCACTTTACTCTGCTTTGTTTCACAACACTTACTATTCCCGGCTCACTATACAGGGTGTTTCAGAACTGCACGGCACCATTTTAGGGATGTGTTCTCTAGTACAAAATATTACGGTTTACCTAAAATTACCTTAGTCCAAAAGTTCATATTTAGGGAGATACAGGGTGTCAAAGCCGCAGTTTTAATTTTAATTTTTTGCTGTAATTTCAAAAGTTTTCAAAATATTGACATGAAAATTGGGGAAACTACCTTTCTTGGGACGGGAAATAATAATCCGTCCTCAATTTTAATATTTATCTTTAAAGAACCTTATTTTTGCTGCACCTAACACCTTAAACATACTTCAACTTTTTTATACTTAAAGTTAGGACAGATTTAATTGAAAAAAACAATTGCCTCATCTTTTTCATACAAAAAAGGTATACTAGTTAAATGTCTCTAAAGTTAACCGTTTCCAAGATATTTGCTATTGATGTAAGTAATGCAACATCTTTTTCATCTTTTAAACATTCTGTAACGCAGTAGGCTTGTATTTAAAACAAAAAATTTGGATATTCTTGCCAAAAACAAGTTATAGGACACAAAGTAATGGTGGATCAGTGGAATATTTGTCATTAAAAAAATTTCAGATTTTAGTGTAAAGCGAGGTGTAAAGTAATGCTCTTTAATCTGTCCTAACTTTAAGTATAAAAAATTTGAAGTATGTTTAAGGTGTTAGGTGCAGCAAAAATAAGGTTCTTTAAAGATCAATATTAAAATTGAAGACGGATTATTATTTCTCGTCCCAAGAAAGGTAGTTTCCCCAATTTTCATGTCAATATTTTGAAAACTTTTGAAATTACAGCAAAAAATTAAAATTAAAATTTCGGCTTTGACACCCTGTATCTCCCTAAATATTAACTTTCGGACTAAGGTAATTTTAGGTAAATCGTAATATTTTGTACTAGAGAACACATCCCTAAAATGGTGCCGTGCAGTTCTGAAACACCCTGTATAACTGTGTCAGTTCTCTATTTGTTCTTCTTCTCCATTGGTCTTCATATTTCACTCCCCCATAAATTCTTCTTAGCACTTTTCTTTTCCACGTTTCTATTTTCTTTATGTCTTCGTTACGTAACACCCACGTTTCACTTCCGTATGTCGCTACAGGGCGTATTACTGTTTTATACAGCCTGACTTTTACCCTTCTTGATATGTTTTTTGCTCTTATGATCTTATTCAGCATACCCAAACTTCTTGTTCCTAGTGTTATTCTTCTTTCGATCTCTTTTGCTGTGCCCCCTTCTCCATCTATTTCGGTGCCAAGATATATTACATTTTCCACCCTTTCAAAACTGTATTTCTTCTCTCCTATTCCCACTTCTAGATTTGCATTCCCTTGTTGCTTTGTTTTCCCCATGATAACATATTTTGATTTTTCTTCATTAACTTGTAAGCCTGCTTTATTTGCTTCTAGGGTCAACATTTTTATTTTCTCTTTGAGTTCCTCCCTTGTTCTTGCTACCACCGTCAAGTCGTCAGCGCATGCCAAAACCTGGTGGGAGTTTTAAAAATAGTACCTTGTTTTCTTACACCACTTTTTCTGATAACTGATTCTAATACAATGTTGAATAGAGTCGTGGACATGGGATCCCCTTGTTTCAGTCCGATACTTTTGTCTCAAATTTTTCGGTTAATCTCCCATCAATTTTCACTTGCGAGTATGTCTCCTTAAGTGTCATTTCTACTAACCGTACTAGTTTCGTTGGACAGCCCATATTAATCATACGTCTTATTATTTCATTTCTTTTCAACTGGTCGTATGCCTGTTTAAAGTGTATAAATGGCGTGTAGTTTGATTTTCTTTCTTTCGCATTTTTCTTGTATTATCCTGATTGTGAAGATTTGATCAGTTGTTGAGCGGTTGGCTCTAAAACCACCTTGGTAATCTCCCAATTCTTTCTCGGCAAACTGCTTCAATCTTTTGTTAATCACCTTCGCTAATATTTTATAGGTTGTGCCCAGTAGGGAGATAGGTCTATAATTTTCACACCTTTGCTTGTTCCCCTTTTTATGAATTGGTACTATTATCCCCTTGGACCATTCCTTTGGCATTTCTTCCGTTGTCCACACTTTTTCCAGTATCTTAAATAGTTTTTCATGTAATCCACTCCCTCCATACTTTACCTATTCTGCCTTTAATTCATCTTTTCCCGGGCTCTTGTTATTTTTCATTCCCGCAATTATCTCTTCCAGTTCTTCCAGTTGTTGGAGCTACTTCCTGAGTTTCTTGTCCTATTTCTGGTTTCTCGCTTAGTTCTTTGTTTTGGTCCGTTAATATTTCTTTATAGTGCTCCACCCATCTTTTCCTTTGTTCTTCCTCATCTCCCACTATTTGGCCTTGTCTATTTTGGTACAATGGTTATTGTTGGGTGCCGGCCGGTTTCGAGGTTAGGTAGAAGTGTTTAGTCAACAGTGTAAATCAAATAAATTTAAAGGGAAAAAGGCGAATACAGACAATTAAAATCAAACGGTGGAAAAGTGTAGTTTAAAGAGAAGTGTCTAGAACATAAAAATCCACTGGAAAACGACAGTAAAGTGTTTAATAATTAAGTGCAGAAAGACAGAAACAGCTGTGAATACGCGCACCGCGCGAAAATTGCCAAGGTTAACAAAATCCGCTCTTAAAGTGCGCGGCAAACGAAATACAGGAACGTTCTAAGGAGTAAATAAGACGCAGAGCCGGTAAAAGCGTTAAATATGACGGAAGGTAGAGAATTGACGCTAACGGACATAATGAATAAACTGATACAGATGGATAAGAAAATGGATGAAACGAATACATACATTAACCAACAAACAAATAAAATAAATAAACTAGAGGAAACCATAAAACAACAGGAAATAAAAATAGGAATATTGGAAAATGAAGTAAGGAAAAGGAATTTAATAATATTCGGAATCTCAGAAGAAGATAAAGAAGACACTGGAAAACTGAAGGATAAATTTATGAAAGAAGTTGCAGAAAAAATCGGAGTAAAGGTACCAGAATACGAAATAGACTTCATAAACAGGGTAGGAGTACGCAAAAATAATGATAATAGACCAATCAAAGTAGGACTTACAACAAAAATCAAAAAAATAGAAATACTGAAAAATTTAAATAGATTGAAGGGAACAGAAGTGTGGATAAATGAAGACATGGACCAAAAAACAAGAGACACAAGAAGAAAAATAATTCCATATATGAAGGAAGCTAGAAAAAAAGGAGCGAAGGCGAATATTATAAAAGACAGGCTAATAATAAATGGAGAGGAATGGAAATTAGAAGAATTGGAAGAACAAAATAGTGAAGCGAATGTAAATGAAGAAATAACAAGTAGAGAAGAACACAAGGAAAACAAAAAGAGAGAAAGATCTACCGATGAAGAGGACGAAAAATCACCTAGAGAAACAACACACAAAGGAGCAATACCAAAAAAAAACAAATATTGGTCGCAGACTATGTTAGCACCGCACAGAAAAACAGGAGAATTGAAGGAAAGAGACATAACAGATAACATAAATGATGTGATAACGATAGACGAAAGTGCACTAAATACAACTTTCAGAAGTATCAGTAACTCAGGGCGTCTACAACAAAGTTCAAAAAACTAGTGAAAGCTGAAAACCGGACGGAAATTAAGACATCGGAACGCAATGTAATAGGACAAAGAGAAAACGGTAATGATTCAAAACAAAAGAAAGCAAAAGAAATAAGGATAAAAACAAACTTAGTAAATGAAAATAAAAATAATTCAACAAATAAAGTAAATATTAAATCGGTAAACAAAGCAAATACTAAACAAAAAATTAAATTAGGAACTTGGAATGTAACAACACTAAGTGGGAAAGAAGAGGAAATAGTAGAGGAAATGGATGAAAGAGGCATACAAATCATGGGAGTCAGCGAAGTTAAGAAAAAGGGGGTAGGAAAAAAAGCGTTGACCAAAGGGTACACAATAAGATATTCGGGAGTAGAAATAACAGAATGGGCTGTGGAAGGAGTAGCTTTTATCACAGAGGAAAATATGGAAAGGAGAATTGTAGATTGGAAAGCAATAAGCCCCAGGATTATAATCATTGATATTAACTTAGAAATAAAATTAACGATAATACAAATTTACGCACCGAGAGAAGGTTCAGAGATACAAAAAATAGAGGAATTTTTTGAAACATTACAAGAACAATTAGATGAAGCACGGGAAAGAGACAGAGAAGTTATGATAATAGGGGATTGGAATGGTCGCATAGGAAAAGATAAAAGTAAAGCAATAGGATGTATGGGAAGATTTGGAACAGAAGCGACTATTAATCAAAATGGGAAGAGAATGTTGGCATTTTGCATAGCAAATGATCTGTTGATAGGGAACACATTCTACGACCATGGAAAAGACCCGCAATACACATATGAATCAGAAGATGGAACACACAGAAGCGTTATAGATTACATGACGTATACAAAAAATCTAGAAACACATATAAAGGATATCTGGGTGGAAAAACAAGCAGAACTAAGTACAAATCACAAACTAGTACTAATGGAAATACGAGAAGAGATTCATAAAGAGGAAACAACAAAAAATTATATAAAAATAAAAGTAGATAAGTTAAAGGATGTGGAAACCAGGAAAAGATATAGGGAGGAATTAGAAGCAAGACTCGAAGAAAAATCAAAAGAAGCGGAAGGATATGACATCGAAACACTATGGAAAAGCTTCAAAGAAATAGTAACCAAAACTGCAAAAGAAGTTTGTGGCACAAGAAAAATAAATGGGAAAAGGAAAAGCAGTAGATGGTGGAATGAAGAAGTAAAAACCAAAATAAAAGAAAAAAAGAAAGCATGGAAGAAGTTTATTTCAACGGGAAAAATTGAGGATAAAAGGAATTACAAACAAAAAAGAGATGAAGCTAAACATGAAGTAAAAAAGGCAAAAACAAAATGCTGGGAGGATCTTGGAAAAGAGATAGAGACTCAACACCAAACAAATAAAAATAAATTCTGGAAAATAATTAAAAGTTTAAAAAATAATAATAATATGCAAATATGGAATATAGAAGACAATAACAAAGTACTCAGAACAGAAACAAAAGAGATAGTAGAAGTATGGTGCAAATACTACGAAGAAAAATTTAAGGATAAGAGGAGTCGAGATACGGATGGAGAGGCAGAGATAAATACAGAAAGTAAAACAGAGAAGGCAATGACACAAGAAGAAGTAGCAGAAGTGATAAAATCTATAAAAACAGGAAAAGCAACAGGCAGCGACGAAATAGCACCGGAACTTATAAAATGGGGTGGAGAAGAAATTCAAAAGTGGATAACATGGCTATTTAGTAAAGCGTGGACAGAGAACACAATACCTAAAGAATGGGAGATAAACGTAATTATACCACTACACAAAAAGGGAAATAAAATTAAATGCGAAAATTATAGGGCTATTTGCTTAGCATCGACCATGTATAAAATGTACACGAAAATATTAGAAAAAAAGCTAAGAAAAGAATTAGAAGGGAAGCTGGAACAAGAGCAGGCAGCATTCACAAAAGGAAAACAAACACAGGATCACATAAGTATAATTAGAAAAGTAATAGAGAGAGTAAATGAGGCAGAGAGAGAATTATACTTAGTGTTCGTAGATCTAAAATCTGCCTTCGATACAGTCTCAAGAGAAAAACTGTGGAACTGTCTAAAAGAACTAAAAGTATCGACAAAGCTCAGGCAAGTGATCGAAAGTGTTTATGCAAGAGTAAAAGGGGAAGTGCGGATAAAAGGCATAAGATCTAGGGAATTCGAAATACAAAGAGGAATTAAACAAGGCGATAGTCTGAGCCCCTTTTTGTTTAACATATACATGGACAACATTCTAAAGACATGCAAAAGAAATTTGCCAAAGGTAACCATTGGCTACAAAGATTTAGTACCAGTACAGCTACAAAGTCTTCTTTACGCAGACGACATAATATTAATGGGAGATAGTCGAGGAAATATACAAAAAATAATAGATCAGTGGGATAAGACAATACAACAAATGGACATGGAAGTAAACACAGGGAAAACAAAAGTGATGAAAATTAATGGAACAGAAGAACAACAAGATATCAGGTGGGGAAAAGACATAATAGAACAAGTTTCAACATTCGAATACTTAGGAACAACAATAAGTAAAGATGGAAAAATAGATTTAGAAATCTTGAACAGAGTAAGAAAAGCCACGCAAGTGTATTACCAACTAAATAAAACTATCTTCGGAAAGAAAGAAATAAGTACCTCAACAAAAACTAGAATATATAATGCGGTTGCGGTACCAACAATGATTTATGGCAGCGAAACCTGGCCATTAACTATAAAGCAGGAAGACAAGATAGCTGCAACGGAAATGAAGTATCTTAGAAAAATAGCAGGAAAAACCCTAAGAGATAAATGTAAAAATCAAGAAATAAGAGAAAAAGTACAACAAAAACCAATTAACGTAACAATAGAAGAAAAACAATTAAAATGGTACGGGCATGTTCAGAGAATGTCGCCAGAAGCATTAACTAAGAGAGTAGCTGAAGCAAAAAGGATAGGAAGAAGAAAGAAAGGTAGACCGAGGAAGAGTATGGAATCGAGATTGGAAGAACTAGCACGAAAAAGGGGGAAAACAACCAACGAATTAAAAAACATGTCTACGGATAGAAAAAAATGGAAGAAATGGGTCGACACACCAATCCAGCCAACGCCATAAAGGCATAAGGCTTTAGTTAAAGAAGAAGAAGAAGAAGGTTTTTTTGTCGATAACCTTTAATTATTTCTTCTGTCTTCGTATAAAATTTTCGTATCTCTTGTCTACTGAAAGAATTTTCTATCTCCTGGATTTTCTTTTCCAAGGCTTCTCTTTTCTTCTTCCTACATGTTTGTTTAGCTGCTCTTCTAGCTTCTTTGTACCTTTCTCTGTTTTCTTCAGTGTTACTTGTTAGTAATTTCAATTTTATTTTCCTTCTGGTTTCTATTGCTTCTTTGCATTCTGCATTAAACCAATCTTTTGTTTTTACGTTTCTTTCTGTTTTTAGCGTCTGCTTACTCGCTTTCTTTATTGCTTCTTTTAGGAGGTTCCACTCCACGTCTATTCCTCCTTCTTCTTCTTTCTTTTCTAATTCCCTTTCTAGGTTTTGCACATATAGTTTTTGTATTTCTTCCTTTGTTAGGCTTCCAACATCCATTTTAATATTTTGTTTTGCTATTCTTTCTGTTCTCCTTGTCGGTTGCTGTTGTACTATGGTATGTACCATAAAATGATCACTATCTATGTCTGCACCTCTATATGAACGAACATTTCTCATTAGGGCTACATGTATTTGTTCTATTAGTATGTGATCTACTAACTGTACAGGTAAAAAAATATGAGTTAATTAATTCAACACGAAGCACGTAGCAAGCGCCCTCTAGGAAGTATCTTCAAACTAATACCAAATTCGAATTTCCCATTCCCGAAAACCTAGTTATACCAATTTTGAATTCGATATCTTCAACCGTTTTAAAATTATCATCATTTTTCGAAAATTAACTTTCACTTTCAACACCCTGTATCTCTTTAACCTGTAACATTTTACTTAGGCAAATTTGGCTCAAAATACGTATTTTTATGTCTATTATCTCCAGTTGCTCTATGGCCCATAAGTTATGGGACACCCTGTATATCATAAGAACTTATTGTCCAATTTGAACAGATTGTATGAAAATTTAGTCATTAAAAAAAAAACAATAATAATATAAGTTATAATGTAACTTACCTTGGAAATTTTTTGCATAAATAAACACCAATGTGGTTCAATTACTTCCACCATCATGTGATATTCAAGATTTTGAATACAATGTAGCATTCTTTGTCGTAAAGCAAAAGCAGTTCTGTATTGTTTTGCTGCTGGAAACGGGAAAGCTTTTGCTACTTTATTTGATCTCCAAACCTGGCACATCATACGTTCAACATGTTTACAATAAAAAAGATGTCTAAAAATCATTTGGTAACATGCTAACGATCTTCTATTTAATATTAACGATAGAGGCCATCGAACTTCATAGCTGAATGCGAAAGATTCTATTACAGTTAAGTGTGATTTCTTCTTTAATTTAAGTAATGTATAATCTACAACATTTCGTGAATTTAAGTTATTTATAAGAAATTAGTTTACAGATAATAACTCACCTCTTTCCTCTGGTGACAAAACAGTCAAAATTTTAAGCATTTGAAACTGCAAATCATATGGTAATAACTCAGTTCTCAAATCATCTTTATATGGATCATTATTGGAACTCGATAATCTCAGTGCTAAATCCAGAAGAGATTCCAAACGACCTTGTATAACATCTCCTACATCTTTGTTGAGTTCTTTTTCGCATAACGTTAAGAAAGCAACAATAAAGTCACCTTGATCTAACAAAAAGTAATGTTTAACCGATCTAAGGCGACCTAATAAGTCTTGTTCTTTAACAATAAGATCTAAAAGGGTTTTACTGGCGAACTTATAAGCCTTTTCGATGGCATCTATGTAATGCTTTTGTTCGATTTTATATTCTATTGGTTCCACTTTGTTATTGACAGGTTTACCTAAAATACCTTTGTGAAATACACATTAACTACAGGGTTAGAAGGTATTTACCACACTGTCGAATCACATTCAAATATTTTCCAGCCCGTAAAATAATATCGGATACAAGTTCTAAAAATTTTGGTATGCGTTCTCGCCGGATTGTATACTTTTTTTCCCAATAATCTGCCGAATAATCAACTGGCATATCTTCTTTCTGTACGACTTCATTATCTTCTACCAAAAACTATTTTAAAAGTTGGTGTGAATATGATTTATAAAACCACTATTTGTCCTGCTTGCTTACCTCATTAATAGGATCGGCAATAATTCCCTTGTATACCCACATGCCCAACATTTTCATGTACGGCACGCAAGCAGCTTGTAATAAATGTAAGCATAATTGTTGCGCCTTAGCATCACCGATATAACCAGTTACATGATCATGAAGTAAACTTAGCACTTTACCACCTTTAGCATCAGACTGAAATTTAAGTTTCCTATAAGTACTTCAAATTTAGAATTCTTAAAACTGACTTACTTTGCTTATTGTCGTAGCCAAGTTGCTCATTATCGACATATTATGCAGATTCTTTTGAATGTAAAACCATAATTTATGTAAATTCAAGTTACCAGATCGAGATTCCGTCTCCAGTTGTGTTATAAAAAGCTGAAATATATTTTGAGTTATCTCTAATATTTTACAAGTATTACTGTTTCAGTATCAACTTACTGTATAATCAATAATTAAAGAACTCATACACTCGGCTAATGCATTACAAACTTGTCCAAATTCAAACCTTTGTTTTTCTTCTGTAAATCTTTGGACTATAGAATAATAAGAAGCAAGTGGTAAGATTTGTTTGATTAACTCTTTTAAAGAAGGTTCTATAGTTTCATTTATACTAAATTCCCGAGGTGCATACGGATCACGAAGTTTTGATGGTTCAATATAACAACCCGGTAACCCAATTAATATATTTAATAAGTCCTCGATAAGCATATTTTCTTGAGATTCAACAGGAATATTTTCCATTTGTAATTTACTACTAATTAAGTTCATAGATGAGAAATCCCATGACATGCTTGGTCGTCGCTGAACCCAGGATGTAACAGATGTTGTACTAGTTAATGGCACCATGCTTTTATCAAACAGTTTACTTCTATCGAATTCTTTGGTATGACTATGTTTTGTTACTGCTTTTTTTAAACGACTTTTGACCTAAAATTTCGTTAAATATTTGTCTGTAAGTAGAAACCATTTCGTTAATTTACTTGCTGTACGTCTTCTTTTGTAACACTAGAACCACTACTTAAAGACGAATGGGAATCGAGAGAAAGTGGCTTTTTACTGGCCTTTTGTAAAAATTCTTTCAGACTGGCATCCTGAGAAATGAGATTTAATAGCTGAATGTACTCGCCCAATGCATCAACACTACAAGTAATGAAAATGAAATAGTGTACCTAGGTACATTGCTAGATGCAAATATTAACTTTTTTTCTTTTAAATCTTCCACTTTAGCTAGGAATTGTTTGGAATTTGGTGATGTTTGTGCTAAGTGCTGTGACAAATTCTGTATGAAAAGTGGTGAATTTCCGGTTGCTTTATTATCTGTTGCTGGAATTCTCTTCTGTAGAAATTCCACAAAATCATTTGGGCTATCTTCTTTTAGTCTACAACAAGTATCTCATTTTAAATGTTTTGTTAATTTTGTTACAAATAGCAACACGTTTACCCTGTAACATCCAGTAGTTGTTTCACAAGGTGGTGTAATTTAAATTCAGCCATTATTTAATCGTATTAACTGATTTTTTTAAACTTTGACTACCGTTAAATGTTAATTTTCAAATTTGGAAAACATAACCTAAACACTTTTGTTTTTTGTACAGTTCTGCTGCTGCTAAGTTCTCAGCAGATCTTTCCTGTTTGCGTAAATAAATTTGGCCATACTGACAATCTTGTCTGAATGAAGGTAGCTACAAATCTTAATTATTTACAAAACTTTTGAAAAACTTAATCATTTTGAAGTGATAAGTCTTTACAACTAATATTTCGATAATAACTTATTTTAACTATTTATTATTTGTTCAATATAGCCGTTCAACGTAAATCAGAGTAAATTATAAAGCCAAATTTATAGGTTTATAGCTATGTTCAAGTTAAAAAGTTCTTATTCCCACCATCCCACCAGGGCTGAAGTTACATTAGGTTCCATACGTTTTTCAAGCGTATCTCAGCCGCCGTACACTCCCCCGCCTACGTTTTGCGTCACATTAATTACCCGTTTCCCATGATTTCCTTAATGTTTTCCTTAACTATTTAACATAACAAACATCTACAAATACTAACTAAACAAATCCATTAACTAAGCAACGCTTTATAAATTCAGAAAACCTTAAAAACCCCCAAACTAAAGCCTTTTTCTCTCGAATTACAGGAGCTGTCCTCGTTGTTTGATCTATGGGTGTGGTAGGGGACCCCCAGGCTTATAACTACTACCAAGCAATTTTTCAAAAAGTGCCGGAAATTCACCTCCAGCGAGGTCGAAAGTTTACTAAAATACGTATGTAGTATGTAAAGGCACTTCTGGAGGACCAATTTTCAATATTTTTTTTCTCGACTTACAGGAGTTGTTCTCGGTGGGTAACTTATGGGTGTTGAAGGGGACCTCCAGGTCTACAACCTCTACTCCTGTAATTCGAGAAAAAAATCATCGACAATTGTTCCTCTAGGTGCCTTTACATACGTTGCTTTAGTAAACTTTCGACCTCGCTGGAGGTGAATTTCCAGCACTTTTTGAAAAACTGCTCAGTACGGGTTGTAGGCCTAGGTATCATGTGCAACATCTATAGGTTACCTACCGACGACAGCTCCTGTAATTCGAGAAAAAAATCATCCATACATACGTATTTTAGTAAACTTTCGACCTCGCTGGAGGTGAATTTCCGGCACTTTTTGAAAAACTGCTCAGTAAGTGTTGTAGGGCTAGGTGCCCTCTACAACATCCATGGGTCACCTATCGAGGACAACTTCTGTAATTCGAGAAAAATATATTGAATATTGGTTCTCCAGGTGTCCTTACATACGTATTTTAATAAACCTTCGACCCCGCTTGTAACTGTACGAACCCCAGGTGTGTCACCCTTTACAGTTTTTCGCTGTGATCGTTTAGTTTTTCACTAAGACTTCCGTCACCCTCAACCCTTATTGGTTAAGTGAAAATCTTACCCTTTTCTTAAATAACTGACTATGTAGTCGGAGGACCCTTAATGTTGTTGTGGTTCGTTGATCTAGAGTAGCTCACCTTATAAAACAAGAAATAAATACTCCACCAAGTTTAATACATATATTATAAAGTCAGATTTATGTACAAATATTTACAAATACAGTAAATAAGTAAGCATAGTGTCATGAACATCAGGCTAGGCAAGTTAATTAAGGGCAGTGGCGTGAATAATTATCATACTTTTGTTTTATGACTTTGATGTACTCAAGGTGGCCTGAGTGCGTGGTTGATCACAAGAAATTATACTGGAAGTCGGTGCGTCTGTCAAATATGCGATTCAAGATCGATCTTTTATGTGATTGATATTTAAAATCAATCGTAAGCGGCCGGAGCCAAGTGTGGTTTATCACCAATCTTTTGACGAGGGTGTAATTGCCCTCTAACGAGTGCGTGCGCTATGCAAAACTCTTAATTAGTACATGAGAAAGCGTTGCCTCTCATGTACGAGAATATACGAGATACTAGGTATCCTCGTACATTGTACATTGTAATTAGTCAGGGATGTTTCACCCTATCGTTGATTGAGAATATGCCCAAGACATATCTCAGTAGTCAGAATTGTCGTTTTATTTGTAATTAATTGTGATCAGTACTTACACCAGGACAACCTTCAGTAAATTTTGATAAAGTTTAATCTTGAATACGTGAAATGTATTAAAACTGCTAACTTTTCGGTTAATTTGGATTACTCAGGGAGCCCCCTTATGAAAGATTTCTAATAATGCGAAGCAACAGAGTGCAGCAATGCTAACTGTATACTGTAACGTTTTTACAACGTTTATTTTAAAGTAAACTCGGTTCGTGGTGTAAATTAATTTATTAAACAAACTTAAAGTACGAAATAATTATAAAGAACAATTAAACACTAACGTAAAACTAAAACGGAACACTAATATTAAAACCGAACATTAAAGTAACTTATTTATAACAGTTTATTTATTTAACGATTTATTTCTACGTATTCACAAACACGCCGCGGTTATTAGTTCAAGACTATTCACGGATATTTATGTTAACTTCGCGACCGCGACTGTTGACTGGATTAGACTAATTCGGGTTCGTTTGGTCGCGCCTTATATATCCCAGCTCCGTCCTTCCAGAACTTCATTCCACAACATTCCCGTAATTGCGCGAGAGTAAGTATCCGCCGAACGCTCTGGAAGCTTTGCGGTGGATAATTCTAGCGGCGAATGACGCATTTGATCGCGCACCTGCTTTCCGCAGCTGCTGATGCGATTCGTTACAATACTTTACAGTACTACGTAGGTATACTCGATTAGCGTACTAATCGAGCTCCCAGACCAGTATACAGCGTATAACTGAATAATGAAGACTGGTTGTCTGATAAGAATGATAAGATTTTCTTGTATATTTATACTAAAATTCTCATGTAGCGGGGCGTGTGTTTAGATGTTCTCACGAGTGTTTTCATAAATAGCTTGGTTTCCAAATGTTCCCATGCGACCTTTGCTCTCTAATATCATAAATTTCATGGCTGAGTTAAAATCCCATTGCCCTGGAATATTTTTAATTACTCTGAAGTTTGACACCTTTAGCAGACCACTTGCGGGTCCCCTTGTTTACGGCGCTAAAGGAACGTGATTTTACGACGAAGATTTATGATATTTCTTTCATTAGTTTACAAATGAAATCGATACTTTCTTGCCACATATGCCCCCAAGAAACAACCCTAGCGATATGCTTTAATTGAAAGCAATTACATTAAAATATAATCCCTGAAAAATAGAAAATTAAATTTATAAACACGCAGGTGGCTATTACACGCTGGAGGCGAATTTCCGACACTTTTTGATAAACTGCTCAGTAGCGGTGGTACATGTTGCTTGTTATATATCAAGCAACTGTAGCGGTGGTTACAGTTGCTTGATATATCAAGCAACTGTAGCGGTGGTTAGAGACCCTGTATATATTAGGATAAGAGTTGGGAAAATGAGACTATTTTGACAGCAATTTTTGATCCAAACACGTGATCAACAAAAACGTCATTTTAATTGTCATCACAGTGTCACTTAACCAGTCAAATATAAAAACCGCAAATATTTTAACAAAAGATTTATTTGAACAGATTAACATTATTTTCCTTTATTTCAGGTCTATTATTACAATTTCTTGCGCTGCAGCCAGTCATTTTGTCGTATTTGACCCTTTATTAATAAACATCAAAAGTGTCAATTTTAACAGATTTCAAATAAATGCATTTTAATTAAGTAGTCCATGCAAAAATTGATCCAAACCAATCAAACTGTATCACGGCATTTTCCCAACTCTTATCTTTATATTATACAGGATCTCTAGCGGTGGTAGGCCTAGGCGCCCTCTACAATATCTATAGGTCGCCCACCGAAAACAACTCCTGTAAAAGTAATTCTGTAGAAAAAAAATCTTATCGTGCGCTGGTTTATGGGTTTTAAAGGTGTTTCGAATTTGTAAACCGTTTTTTAGTTAATGTATTTGTTTAATTAACATTTGTAGATATTTATTATGGCAAATAGTTGAGGAAAACCTTAAAGCTGTATTACATTGTACTTTTTTTGTCTAGAAAACTTTGACAAGTTCTTGTACTAGATTCACTTGTCAAAACTTTGATAGTGTAATTCAGAAACTTGTTCAAGTTTGATACAAGTTTTGAAACTAGGTACGGCCCAAGTTTCTATCCAAGTTTTCGTACTAGACTTGCGCATTGCAGAGAATTTCAGAGCTGCCAACTACATCCAACTTGTTTTCAATTTTGTTAGTTTTTATAACCTAAATTTTTGTAGTTTTTTATTGCGGTTCCTTTTTTCCTTCTTTAATAATATACTAACCAGCGTAAGCTAAAATGTATTCTGTGAAACTAACCAAAACAAACACTTAACCGCAAACAATTTTTTTTCTTTAAATTGGCAATTGGCAATTGAACTTTAGCGGAGTCTGCGTAAAAAGAACGGTGACTTGACAGCCATTAAAATTGGGAGGTGGCATATTTGAATTTCTAGTTTAGCGTTTCATCTAGTTTACAAACTTGTCAAAGTTTTCTAGACAAAAAAAGTACACGCTTTAAGGAATTCATGGGAAAAGATGATTTTGGTGACGCAAAACGTACGCCGGGGAGTGTACGGCGGCTGAGATACGGGGGAAAAACGTATCCAGATACGTATCTAAGTTCAGCCCGGTCTCATTGCTAGACACGTTTAATACTTTAAATTCCCCATATATTTTTAAAATTTGGCGGGAATCCGGGACGACTGATTTTGAGGTTATTTAAATGTTTTCATTAAAACATTAAAATATAAAGACCTAGTTGAATTATAAAAAAAAGAAATAAATAACTCAAAATGGTTTAAGTTATAAAAAAAACAAGATATTCTGGACTCTCAATAAATAAACTAAGATATTAAAAACCAGCACCACTTACAAAGTTCAAAGGTTCTCTATAAATATTAAATATTTATTATTCTCTCTAGCATAAATTCTAGGTAAACTGGTAAACACTTCTAGTAATTAATAACAAATAAAAACAAGGAGAAAATCTAGTACCTAATAGCTTGAGAAACTCAGATGTGCTAGATATTACAAAGTTGAACTTTCTCCAAGATTTTACAGTCACATACATTTGCTAGAAGCTAGAAATACAAACAGTACATTTGGTAATTATTTTGGGTACCTATATTCATTCGACTGCTGTGATTTCTTTAAGTAGATACTAAAAATGGGTCAATTAAATTACGTTGCCGTGATATTTTCATTTATGACCTTATTTCTTATTTTAATGGGAAGTTTAATTAATAGTTTCGAAAAATATTTACCGGTATATTTTAAGCAAATGTTCCGGTATGGCAAATTTGCTTATAAAGGTAAAAGTTCGCTTATAAAACCAGTGGAAGTTCCTAAATCATGGTTTAAACATTTTTATGTTTATTCATCGATTCTTACAAGTTTAGCTTTATTGTTAATGATTTATACTCTCGTATTTCGATATTCTTTACCACACTCCATATATAACGTTTTGGATATTGTCGGTGGCACAAACAGACAAGCTCGTGGTAAGTAACTTATGTTGTTAGTAAAAACCATTTACATTACTTACGTAATTTGCAGTTAGTAATGCATCAGCTTTATTAGCTATGTTTCTACTAACGCTGCAGTGTTGTCGAAGGATGTACGATACTCATTTTGTGTCCGTCTTCGGAACGAACAGCCGAATGAATGCGAGTCATTATTTAGTAGGCTTTATGCATTACACCGGTGCAGTGCTAGCAATTCTGCTTGAAGCCGCTAAATTTGTACGATACAACTGTAAGTTTTTTCATTTCTTAATTTGCAAGACTTACACAGTTTGTTACAGCCCATCGGTCTACTTTACGCTGGGAGGATTTATCATATACAGATGCAGCAGCAACATTGTTGTTTATCTGGGCTTGGTGGCATCAATATCAAGTTACAGTGATTTTGGCTAATTTACGAAAAGACAAAAAAGGTTTCAATTCATTTATTAACATTTAACTAACACTTATAAAATTTTATATAAACGTTCAATGACAACAATTGGCTCATTCTAATTTTTTTTTAAATACTTTAGATATAAACACATTAGACACATATCATTGCAGGTGCAGTTGTTACACAAGAACACAAATTACCACACGGTGATTGGTTTGATTATGTATCCTCCCCTCATATTCTGGCAGAAATATTAATGTATTTAGCATTAACTACAATATTATGGAATAATATCACATGGTTGTATGTTTTTGCATGGGTGCTAAGTAATCAGGTAAGTTGACACATTTTATCACTCATATACTGTTAAAAAAAATAAACACAGTTTACACAGTATGAAACATTTTATAAATTCGAGGAACATGTAATATTGACTAGACACCCAAGCACCCGTAACACTTTTTTATTACTTAGTATTACCGACAAACATTTGAAATTTCAGGTGGAAACAGCGCTGTTAAGTCACTGGTGGTACAATGAAACGTTTAAAGAATTTCCTAAGGGCAGAAAAGCGATAATACCATTCATCTATTAAAATAAATTAAAAATGCAGTGCTTAATAAATACAGCTTAAGATTTTCGCACAAAAATTAAGTAATTAATCTAAGAACTGTAATAAATCTCCAAGCTTATCTAGATATACGTCTGGAATTAAACCTTTATCTTCCGCATTTTTTGACTGCTTCCATTCATGTACCTCTTCTAAACTTGTTACACCTGTTAGCACCAACAAAGTTTGGAATCCACACTTTGTACCTAAGAGGATATCTGTGTTGCATCTGTAATTATCAAATTACATTTTGTAATATTGCATTTATGCACAAATTGGAGCAGCCAAATATATGTTATTTAAAATGTAATTTTTTTATTATTACCTATCGCCAATCATAAGTGTACGCTTAGGATCCACATCATGTTCTTTTTTGATCATTTCGGCTAAATAAGGATTTGGTTTACCAACAACGAAAGGTTTACGTCCTGCACAAGTTTGAACAGCGGCAACCATACTACCTGAACCTGGCACCACAAGATCAGAACCCATCGGAAATCTTTCATCCGTATTAGTAGCTACAAAAATGCAGTCCGGGTTGTTTAAGTAACTAGCAGCCTTCATCATTTTTGTGAATGATAAATGTTCGTCGAATCCTACTACAACAGCTCCAACATCAGGATCCAGTTTCAATGTTTCTACTGTAGACGATACGGATGTTTGTAAAACATCGGGCTACAATTTTGTAGAAATTACATATTTAATAACCTATGCTACTTCAGTAATACTTACACCGACTTCCAAATGTTTAATTCCAACCAAATCCAATTCCTGTGCAATACCTTTTGAACCAACTATGTAAACCTTTTTATTAAAATTACCCAAACTTTTGAAATAACTTGCGGCCAAGTATGCGCTAGATATTACTTCCTCCTAGTTTTAAATTGTATAATTATTTAGGATATACTGATCTAATAATTAAATTTACCTTAGAGCATGTAAACTTCAAATTTTTGCACTTTTCTGCAAATTCATCACGTAACTTCGTGGAATTATTTGTAACATAAAATATTTTCTTTCCAAGTTCTCGCAAGCGGTTGATAACTTGAGGTGCTTTATCTATAACATGATTGTCGAGCCACAATACTCCATCGCAATCAGTAAGAACAGTGTCGAAGGAATTTAGAAACTGTCTTACTTCATCTTTCGTTAATTTTGATAAATTAGTTACAGTCGCTCGATACATTTTCTTTTAGTTGAGATTTGTTAATTTTTACTTGAAGTAATTTAACTGGAATTTTGTAATTACCGGTTTGAATGTTAATGTAAATGTCACTGTTTGTTCCCACTACTCCAAGGTGACATTTCTTTGACTCTTATGAGGTTAGGATTTTTAAATTTGTATCTACAATCACACTAATCACAGTATAATACAGTAGGGTTACTCTGTCAAAAACGCGTATTCAATCTTAAAGGTGTCGCCATATTGTTGGATGCAACTTCCTTGGTTGGATGCAAGGCCAACTGTATCAATAGAGACTTCGTCCCTATAAGGCCGCTCCACTTCGCGTTTTACAAATTTTTTGACAGGACCAGAAACTAATGCCCTCTTTAGGAAGTTATTGTTACTATTATAACTGTCAACAGTGTATTACAAATGTCAACTAGTTGTCAACCAATTTATTAAAAAACATTGTGAAAGTAGATCTTTGTTCAAAAAGTTTTAATGTGTTGAAGCACACAATTAATACTTTTATAGAGTGCAACAATTCAAAAGAATATTAAATTTATTAGGTAGTTGAATTTTTATTTATTTATTTATTTATTTATTTATTTAATATTTGATAATAATGTAGCTAATCCCGCTCGCAGGCAAATGCCTCTTCATAGCGTTTCCACTGCATGTTGTGCTATATTTTCCCAGTTGCAGCCCAATAATCTTATGAAATCTTCCTTCCATCTTGTTCTTGGGCGGTCGCTTATTCTCCCGTATAGAGATGGATACCATATCATTTTGTAGTTCTACTTGCCCATAATGCCCGTTATTCCTTATTATGTGCTCTCGCCATTTCCATTTCAGTTTGCTAATAGCGGTACCTAGGTAGTTATTAAATTTACCTACTACTAATTTTTATTGAAGATCTTCATTTCTTGCTCTGTCCTCTCTTCTGATCTTGAGAATTTTTTTTAGGATAATTATGATGTGTCACAATTTGTTTGCTGTTGCTTTTTATTAGACACCACGTTTGTGCTGCATATTTATGTCATTGTCGGTAATATATTACTTTTTCTTAAGTTTTAAGTTAGTTGTTTCATTTCAGATCTTTTCCAGCTGCCAAAACTTATTCCATCCACTAGCTATGTATTCTTTCTTGTACTATATTGTTTCGGTTTTCTGAGAATAAAATAATTTGGCCTAAGCATTTAGCTTTACCTTTGTATTGAATTTCTTCTCCATGAGCATAGATGTTGCGTTCACATCTGTTAATAAGTAAACAGGATTTTTTATTGTTCATTTTTAGTCCTATTTTTGTGCTATTTTTAACTAGTTTGTTAATCAGTGACTCTTGGGATAGCTGAAGAATGTAATAATAGCGGTTAACAGTATTATGATAATTGTTGTGCTTTGTAAATCTTTCTTACCGTAATAATATTTGAAAGAACCCGACAATTTAGTTTTACATGAACTTCGAAAAATGGTGGATTTTTATTTTTATACAAACGCCAGATTCGAACAATTGCTTTAATTGGTTACTTTGTTCTTTGTAAGAAATAAATATCGACCAAATAATTTAAATCGATTTGACAAATGGTTGACATTCGACAATTTACAGGTATCTTCAGAATTGGTTATAGTTTATTTAATAGATGACACCACTATCCGGTCTTTATGGCCTACTGTCTCAAAACCTATTTTTAGGCAGAGTGGACTGGCCGTATAGACGGAGTATATAGATGCAGTTGGTCGTGGTTGGATGCACGACCAACTGCATCTATATACTCCGTATATACGGCCAGTCCACTCTGCCTAAAAATAGGTTTTGAGACAGTAGGCCATAAAGACCAGAAAGTGGTGTCATCTATTACATAAACTATAACCAATTCGGAAGATAACTGTAAATTGTCGATTGTCAACAATTTGTCAAATCAATTTAAATTATTTGGTCGATATTTATTTCTTACAAAGAACAAAGTAATTAATTAAAGCAATTGTTCGAATCTGGCGTTTGTATAAAAATAAAAATCCACCATTTTTCGAAGTTCATGTAAAACTAAATTGTCGCGTTCTTTCAAATATTATTACGGTAAGAAAGATTTACAAAGCACAACAATTATTATAATACTGTTAACCGCTATTATTACATCCTTCAGCTATCCCAAGAGTCACTGATTAACGAACTAGTTAAAAATAACACAAAAATAGGACTAAAAATGAACAATAAAAAATCCTGTACTTATTAACAGATGTGAACGCAACATCTATGCTCATGGAGAAGAAATTCAATACAAAGGTAAAGCTAAATGCTTAGGCCAAATTATTTTATTCTCAGAAAACCGAAACAATATAGTACAAGAAAGAATACATAGCTAGTGGATGGAATAAGTTTTGGCAGCTCGAAAAGATCTGAAATGAAACAACTAACTTAAAACTTAAGAAAAAGCAATATATTACCGGCAATGACATAAATATGCAGCACAAACGTGGAGTCTAATAAAAAGCAACAGCAAAAAACTTGTGACACATCATAATTATGCTAAAAAAAAATTCTCAAGATCAGAAGAGAGGACAGAGCAAGAAATGAAAATCTTCCATAAAAATTAGTAGTAGGTACATTTAATAACTACCTAGGTAGGTACCGCTATTAGCAAACTGAAATGGAAATGGCGAGAGCACATAATAAGGAATATCGGGCATTATGGGCAAGTAGAACTACAAAATGATATGGTATCCATCTCTATACGGGAGAATAAGCGACCACCCAAGAACAAGATGGAAGGAAGATTTCATAAGATTCTTGGGCTGCAACTGGGAAAATATAGCACAACATGCAGTGGAAACGCCATGAAGAGGTATTTGCCTGCGCGCGGGATTAACTACAATATTATCAAATATTAAATAAATAAATAAATAAAAATTCAACTAATAAATTTAATATTCTTTTGAATTGTTGCACTCTATAAAAGTATTAACTGTGTGCTTCAACACATTAAAACTTTTTGAACAAAGATCTACTTTCACAATGTTTTTTAATAAATTGGTTGACAACTAGTTGACATTTGTAATACACTGTTGACAGTTATAATAGTAACAACAACTTCCTAAAGGGGGCATTAGTTTCTGGTCCTGTCAAAAAATTTGTAAAACGCGAAGTGGAGCGGCCTTATAGGGACGAAGTCTCTATTGATACAGTTGGCCTTGGTTGGATGCCTGCAGTGGTGACATCTATTAGGCATATGGCGAAATCCTTCCTCAATGACCGTCGCCTGCGTTGATTAAAAACGGAGTTTATAAAGCCTGCCGAATAGCAAAAATGGCCATTATGCAAATTTTTGCCACTGCTTGCTTGTGGCGCTAGTTATCCATCGTTGACAGCTGTCAACTGGCTTTGATTTTTTACGATTTACAACAAATACGGTTTATTGGATGTTTAATATTTAATCCAGAAAGTGTATTACAATATAAATTTCAATTGTATGCAGGTTTTCAGAACCTTATGAGACTATGTAAAAAATTAACTAAATAATAGTGTAAGAAGGGTGCAGATACTTACTACTTTTCCTCGGCACAAACCAGGAAGACTTTCGAGGGATTGGACTGGTTATTTAGCCTAAATATAAAACTAAATGTAGAATTATGGAAAGGAGGGATGCAAAAAGACATTTTTAGAACGTACTTTTTGTTGTATAACTAAACGAATAACCAAAAATTAACAAATTTAAATTAGAAATACAGCTGCCAGTGAAAGGATAACTAGCGCCACGGAGAAAATTTGAACTAGTCGATTAACTGTCAAACGGCCCTATTCGGCAGGCTTTATAAACCCCGGTTTGAATCAACGCAGGCGACGTCAATGACTCTTCAGTCAACCAATAACTTCAAAAGTAATTTAGCGGGAAGTAGTATATTACGCTTATTGGCTAAACAAATTTTAATGCTATGTGCTTACAAAGCAATTTTATACGTTCAAGGATATTGTACGCAGTTTTTATGTAATGGAGATTTATACCTATATTACGAATATGTGTCATTCAACTGTTTCAAAATTATTTATTATACTTTACAAAGAGGCCAATTTGAATAATTTCTACACGTTTTTTATTAACTTATTTATAGTGGAATGAGATTATTTTCCTGTCTACTGGTTGAAATATTAATAAGAATTTTAAGAGTAGGTACTAACAAAATAAACAGCAAAATAATAATGCGGACACATGAGTAAAAACGCCTGCAAAGGAAAAAGACAATTATACATGATTTAAATGTTTGCTTTGTTTTTTAAAGTAAGCCTCTATTCAGCTATTTTTACATTTTATTTTTGTATTAATACCTATTTTCGTTTATTTTTACATTATCTTAATAAATATTTAGTTATTTGAACTTATTTATTTATTTGTAAATTGTAATATTGTTTGCAAGTATAACTAATCAATTTAAATTTAAAATTTTAGCGCCCTATTTTGCACATACTTCGCCTGCGCGAATAGTTTTTTTTTACATCCAAGAGTATGGCGATCGCTTCGAGGTCATTCGATTTGAATTTTTGACATCAAAGGAGCCGACACGGAGTAACCCTACTGTTCTTTCTATTTACTGTGCTACAATCTACAATAATGTGAAATTTCCCTATAAATCTTGAATGTAAGTGCAAATTAATCAGTGATCACATTTAATAGTTATTTATGTCATACTCATTTCTAAAGCAACGTTTTTCGAACGATTTATAGGACGAAAAGTGACACTTTAAAGTGCTAGGACTTTAAAGTGTCATTTTAAAGTCCTAGTTCTTTAAAGTGTCACTTTTTGTTCTATAAATGCTCGTTGCTAGGAGATACGAATTGTTGCGCCTTAGACTACTTACTTAAAACTAATACTGCTACAAATTGCTGGAGATTTATTTTAATAATTTAACAACTTTAGAAGCCAGTATGACATAAAATTATGTATGTACCTCAGACGAAAAGTGTCTTTAAGGTACTCGTAAGTAATTACGGCCTCGGCTACCCGCCTCGGCCGTAAACAACTTGCTCATACCTTAAAGACTTACTTTTCGTCCTAGATACATAAAATACTATTATGTACCAAGGGCGTAAAGATGCTTTTATGGCTTGAGACGTGATTTTGAGCCCGAGACGCATACATTCGATTTTTTGTGCAACCGGACGCGAAGTGGTCATTTCGCGTACGCAATACAGCAGGACGCGAGATCCGATTTCGCGGCCTGTACTGCGTTACCCTTAGTAACGGCCGTCGTATTACAAGTGAAAATTTTCGATGAAAAAACGTTATTTGCATAAACATAATGTTCAAAAATTAATATCTAATGACTTTGTGGAGAGAATACTGCTATAGTAAACGGAAAAACCAAATCTGTAAGCAGGATACCAAACGCGGAGCTACCAAACAGCCAGCCAAAGCAATAACATGGACCTAAAGTTTATACAATAGTAGATTACGTTCCAAGTGCCGAAAAGTGGATTTTTACTAGACGAGTATGGCAGGTTTGAGTACGAGCGATAGCGAGTACTTAAATGCCGTACGAGTCTAGCTAAATCACTTTTCGGACGCGGCGCGTACACTATTTTTTCGCATTTTATATTCTCATTTAAAAAGTTATCTAAATTTATTGAGATACATTCTGAATAAAATTAATAAAAACACTGAAAAAAGTAGGCGGATTCTTGATCTGACAGGAACTGTTTTTGACATAACAGAATTCAATTCAAACAAATAAATACATTTATTTTTGGAAATCTAATTCCGAAATGGATTTGAGCGACGAAAATAACTTGTAAAACCATTCAGAAGATATTTTAAATGCTGCCCGAGAAGCTATCAAATTGCATTTTAATGACACCTGACGTTGCTATGCTGTAATGGTTGCTATGCTGTAAAGTGGCCCATTACAGTACGATTTTGAGTATCGTAAAGTAATACATTACAGTACGAAATGCGAAAAACTAATTTAAACAGAAGCGGCCCAGCGCACGATCTGCTAACGCAGACTGCGCTGGAACTGCAAATCGATCTGGTCTCAGTGTCAGAACCAAATATAAAACACATCGAAAAGGTACATTGGTTCTACAGCAAGAGCAATAAGAATTTACACCGGAAATAAAAGGGTTAATAAAAGTGGATGTGTGGATAAGCATAGGGAACATAACACTATACGACTGTTATTGCTCACCAAACATCACGGATGAGGGATGACCAGTACGAAATAATACTAAACGATTTGCGCCGCAATATACAAACACAGGGAAACCAAAAAATTTTGTTTGGAGGCAACTTCAATACAAAGTCCAGACTTTATGGCTCTATCGGAGAAGACAAGCGAGGAAAAATCCTGCCTGACTGGTTAGCCACAGATGACCTAAAAATACTCAACACAGGGGATACACCTGCGTAGGTAAAGGGAGACAGCTCCTCTTGCATAGATATTTTGTACCACAAGCATCAGCAGAAGCATGAGAAACTGGGGAGTGATGGAAAAGGAAAACCTCAGTGACCACAGGAACATGTATTATGAAATTGAGAAACGCAATAATAAAACGAAGACTGGATACCACACCATATTGCAAGGATGGAAGATGAAGCCGAAGGCAATGGAACACTTTGTCACAAAGCTGGATCAAAATATAATAGAACAAGAAAGGACACAGCAGGAAATAACACCGGAAGATCTTGTTCGACAGCTAAATACCACATGTGACCAAACATTACCAAAAAGAACGAAAAGACATACAAGCAGGTATGCCTATTGGTGGAACGACAGGACAGCGAAAGCACGAAAAGAATGCATGAAGAGGAGAGAAATGACTCGGACGAATAAAAAGCAAAATGTGACCGAGGAGCAGAGAATCAGGTGCAGAAGAGAATATCAGGCCCAGAAAGAAATTCTTAAGAAAGCGATATGGAATGCCAAAGAAGAGGTATGGAAGAGAGTCTGCCAAGATATACAGGGTGTTCCGGGAGGAACCAGAAAAACTTCGGGAATATGTTCCTGAGGTCATTTTAAGAAAAAAAGTTCCTATAAATAAGGGTCCGAAAGTGCTTCCTTTTCGAGATACAGGGTGTCCAAGAAATAAGCTTTTTTTTAATATCTCGAAAACGATTTAAGATATTAAATTGAGCTTGGGTATGCACTATACTGGCATGAAGAGACTCTTTTTCGATCCAACTAGTTTTGACAATTCCAGCGGTGGCGTGCGTGACAGCAAAAAAATAAATAATTCTGACGAAAAAAATAGTACGCCACTGCTTTTTTAAAAAATATGTATTTGTTTCTTAATCGGACACTAATTCTAAAAAGAAAAGGCCTCTTGAGTTTTTCTGGTAGGACAAACCGTTTTCGAATAATACTCGAAAAATACCCACTAGGTTCTGATAATTATTTTGGCTTTCGAAACACAGCAGTTTTAAAAGGAGCAAATACAGGGTTATTCAAATTCGAGGCTCACCATTGGGATCTCGGAAACCGTAAGAGTTACAATGAGGGTTAAATTGGGGCAAAGTTGCGCTATACAATGCTGATTAATATTTAAAAAAGAAATTTGACCTACCTATCTTAGTTTTTTTTATTAAGAGCAAAGAACAGAAAAATGTCAATTTGGTTTTTTGAGCATAATTTGGTTGTTATTAAAAAATTCTCAAATCTGTTAAAACTTTCTTTAAGCAACTTTTTAGCCGTAACACTGTAGTGGTATGAAAAATTTTCTACGTCGTTTCGGTTTTCCGGAATCATCATCAGGTTCGTTTTTTCTTATAGGCGCCATGTCGGATTTTTATAGCATCTCATAGAGTTTTTGATGGTGATTTCAACGACGTATGACATGATGGCGTTTCACTACCGAAAACTGCTGTTATTTACAAAAATAGTAAATTTCAATAGATTGCCATGGAAAAACAAACAGAAACAAGACAAAAACAAAATTCGACGTTCACCATTGGAATTTCAAAAACAGTAAGATATACAAAGATGGCTAAATTCCGGCAAAGTTGCGCTATAAAATGCTGATTAATAATAAAAAAGAAAAAAACCTTTCTAATTTAGTTTATTTTTCACTAAGTATCGTCAACAATACAGAAAAATGCTATTTACTTATTTAGTTTATTTATTACAGGAGATGTTCAAACTGAAGGCCGTATACAAAGATTTGCTCTTTTTCTAGTATTGTTTATAGTTTATAGTTCTTTGAATATCTCTTAGTCGAATTGTAGCAAATGCGTTTACAACGTCTCTTCTTAATTCGTCTCTATTATTGATATTCTTCTTATAGATTTTATTTTTGAGATTTCCCCACAAAAAGAAATTTAACGGAGACAAATCAGGTTGCCGCCTTTCAGGATAGGCTTCCAAATAATTACTGCTTGTAACAACAGAATTACCACGCGTAACATAATACATTCGTAACATATCTCGTTTTTTAGAATTCGAGAAAGCCATTTTAATAAATATTGAAGGTAATAATATAAAACTTTTTGACAAGAACTATTAAATCAACAAATTTCGTTTTTCTGTTGTTTCCGTTTGTTTTTCCATGGCAATCTATAGAAATTTATTATTTTTGTAAGTAACGTCAGTTTTCAGCAGTGAAACGCCATCATGCCATACATCGTTGAAATCACCATCAAAAACTCTATGAGATTCTATAAAAATCCAACATGGCACCCATAAGAAAAAACGAACCTGATGATGATTCCGGAAAACCGAAACGTCGTAGAAAATTTTTCATATCACTACAGTATTACGGCTAAAAAGTTGCTTAAAGAAAGTTTTAACAGATTTGAAAATTTTTTAATAATAACCAAATTATGCTCAAAAAACCAAATTGACATTTTTCTGTTTTTTGCTCTTAATAAAAAAACTAAGATAGGTAGGTCAAATTTCTTTTTTAAATATTAATCAGCATTGTATAGCGCAACTTTGCCCCAATTTAACCGTCTTTGTAACTCTTACGGTTTTCGAGATCCAACAAATCCTCCCTAACATTATCAATGGTTAATACACACAAGTCTCTGAATTGGAATGCAAACGGGATAAAACCCCAAAGATCTCTATTCATTTCTTTCCTGGCCAGGTATAACATCGACGTTGCATGTTTGACTGAAACTCATCTCACGGAGGACGAAACATTTAGAATTAATGGATATCACATCTTCAGAAAGGATCGCCCATCAAAAACTGCATGGGGTGGAGTAGCAATTCTTATTAAAAAGCACTTATCATGCAGCACACCTGTTGAAATATTTACGACAAGCCTTGAAACGATCGCGATAACCATAGCTCCCAAAAGTTTACAACCAATCAGAATAATAAGTGCTTACAAACAACCTCGGCATTCTCTTTCAGAAAAAGATATAATCAATTTATTTAATCCTAATGAAACCACGCTTCTCATTGGTGATCTAAACTGCAAAAATACTGTATGGGGATGTCGAGTAAGCAACCCTAATGGAAAAAGACTGAATGATTTTGCCGCGAGACACCAGTTACAAATCGAGGCTCCCAAGGATTATACCTACTTTCCTTACAGAAGTGATCAAGAACCAGACATTCTTGATATCATGGTAACTAAAAACTTTAGAAACCCAGTTCAGCAAGAAGTAATATCAGAACTCGATTCTGACCACCTGCCAATAATCCTATCCTTTACCACAAATTCCACAAATAAACCCACACTACCTAAATTAATACAGGGCCACGTTAACTGGGATAGATTTCAGGAAAAACTCGATAGCACCCTAATAAATCCATCACATATTAAAAATAAGCAGGATATCGACGACAACATTGAACAGTTTACAAACCTCATAACTGAAGCGGTCCACGCCACAACCAAACCTACAACAAACCTAAGAAAACCAAATCCTGACATCCCACCTCGATTCATCCTAGAATTAATCACACAAAAGAGCAAACTGCGACGGGACTGGCTTAGAAGCAGAGATCCCCAGGTAAAAAATCGATTAAATAATATATCCCACAAAATAAGATGGGAAATTGATAATTATAGAATTACAAGGTACAAAAAAGACATTGGCAATATCGAATCTAACGACCAAGATCTTTGGAAAGTCACCAAGCACATAACTAGACAGACTGAAATAATACCAACACTCACTACAGCTGATAATACCTCATACAGCAGCGATGATGAAAAATCCAATCTCTTTGCAACACATCTAAGGCAAACATTCACTCCAACAATCCTCAACTCAAATAGAAATTTCTCAAGATCTATCACAACTTATAACGAAACCCACTTACCAATCATAGATGACTTTAATGATCCAACTTCACCAAACGAAATAACCGGTTATATAAAAACCCTGGCACTAAAGAAGTCCCCAGGGTATGATCTGATAAATAACGTAATCCTAAAAAACCTTACCAGGAAGGCAGTAGCCTTCTTAGCCACAGTATTCAATGCATGCCTAAGGCAAGGATACTTCCCGGCATCATGGAAACATGCACACATCATTGTCTTTCACAAACAGGGGAAGCCCAAACACGAATGCAGTAGTTATCGTCCAATAAGTCTACTACCGGCACTATCTAAACTTCTAGAAAAATTAATAAATCATAGGCTAAATGCTTCATTGGAAAACAACTTAATAATACCGGATTTTCAGTTTGGATTTAGAAAAGACCTTTCTACTGTGCTGCAACTGAAAAGAGTAACAGAGATTATCGAAGAAGGCTATGAAAACAAGCAATTTACTGTTGCAGTGTTTTTGGACATAACCCAAGCCTTCGACAAGGTGTGGATTGAAGGTCTAGTCTATAAAATATTACACTTAAATTTGCCACACTACATCCAGTCAATACTAATTTCATTCTTGGAGAACAGAACGTTTGCAGTACGCATTAATGCAACATTATCAACAAAAGAAAACATTAGCGCTGGCGTACCTCAAGGAAGCGTGCTCGGTCCCACCCTATTTAACATATACATCCACGATATTCCCGCACCCGCTTCCTGTAAGCTAGCCCAATTTGCTGATGATACAATAATAATAACACAGCATACCAACCTCACTGCGGCAATAACACAACTTAAACTGGCAACTAATCTACTCAGCAGATGGTTCACAAAATGGTGCATTTCGCTAAACTCCTCAAAATGTGTTGCAAAAATATTTACTTTAAAGCGCATCAAGGAGCATTCAAACATTCAACTAGACGGAACAGATATCCCATGGAACTCTCCTAAAGAAGCTGTCAAATACTTAGGCGTTCACTTAGACACCCGACTGACGTGGAGCCTCCACATCAATAATAAATTGAATGTCGCATATTCCAGACTAAGACAGATATATCCATTATTAAACCGGAAAACGCCACTCCAACAAGAATGCTGTTTACTTCTGTACAAAACCCTTTTAAGACCAATCGTCACGTACGCTTGCCCAGTTTGGTGCACCACTTCACGAACGAACATAAATAAAATACAGACTTTTCAAAACAAAGTACTCAGAATAGTAATAAATGCACCCTGGTACGTAAGAAACAGACAAATACATCATGAGCTGAAGATGGAAACAATTGATAAGGTTATCCACAAACTTACCACTAATTTTCTGTCAAAACTTGGAACCATAAACAACACCAGTATTCAACAATTAGGCCGTAAAAATATTCATATCAGATTAAAGAGGCAACTACCCCAAGATCTATTCCCGGAAGATAATAACTGACAAGCCATCCACCACGAAGATTAATACCGAGACAACACAGTGCATCTCTCGAGGAGTCATATACCTCCACACCAATCCGAAATATTAAAACATGAAATATAATTTAACTTAACTCAGTCATGTATAACATTTTGTATGTTGATCTGGCTTAACTTTAATATAAAAAAAAAAAACAAAAAAAAAAAAATATATATATATTTTTGAGAAATGAAGAAATTGTGCAGTCGGCTACTTTGGGCTATTTGCACTATAAAGTTGGCTACATCAGTGAAAAAATATCTGGCAACCCTGGCATGAGGCTCTACGGGTGGAATGCACAACCAGGATAAAAAAAAAACAAGTTGATATTTTCGATCATTCATTTACAATTAGTTTGTGTGAAACTGATATTAACATTAACCTACATCTTAACTTAACGTATAATAAAATAAAAATACTTGTAACAGAAAGAACAACAAAGAAACAAGTGTTAGGTACTTTTCTTCCTTATGGACAAAATAAAATAAAGAATGACATAATAACAAGAACAACTAGGGCGATAGAAGATAGAAGTGATTCAATAAAATACTAAGTTAAAGTGGGACTTCGTAGCATTAGTTGTTATTGTTAAGTTGTTAGACATAACAGATACAAGTTACAAGTGATTGCTCCAAATGGAGAGAAGTGAAAGAGGTGTACATTCAAAAATGGAGCAATAAAAGCTACTTAAAATGAAATGTGCACTGGGAGTTATTATGGTAATTGCGGGTATTGAAATGTATGACAATTGCCTTAATTTAATCAATAAATATTAAACCCCTATTGATTTATTAACAATTATTGTTAAATTTTGCTCTTGTGAAATATTATTTAAAAAAATTAAACAGGTTTACTTTAGAAGATATTATAATTGCTATGATAATTACTACAGGTAATTCTAATTCTAATTACAACGCATATTATAAAATGTTTATGGCAAAAACTTAATAACACCTTAATACTGAAAAACTACAAACCAACCAGTTTTGCACCAATTCCACTGAAATAAGCATTAGCCTGTCTTGTTGCTTCTTTCATTTTTTCATAAGGAAACTGCAAAACATATCAACGATTAAAACTTAGGTACTGGTTTATATTAAGGGTAGGTGATATTTTAATATATTGATATGTATCAATATTTTTTTAATATCATGGTGATGATATTTAAAATTATTAAATATCGATATACTGAAAACTGAAGTTCATTAACGTTTGATACATTATATATACATATATATGAATACATTAATTTTGGTATGGAAGAACCACTTTAAAGTCGACTAATTCTTTGAGGTGGTACTGTAAAATCTAAATTCAATGTTGTAAAATAATACGGGGTAAATTATTTTTTGCATATAGCTTTACGTATAACAGCACAATGAATTAAATATAAGAAATATAGTCGTATTTTGGGCATACTTCTTTATAATAATATAATTTAAGGAATCAGTAATGCCGAGATACTTAAGTCCATATTAGTATGTATATTTAGTTTTTTAATGATACATTAGCAGCGATATATCAATAAACTATTCTTTGAAAGCTGTGAAAAATGATATTAATTTGGAAAGTGGATAGATAAACGCCGAAAGAGAATACATAAAAGTGAGACTAGAATAGGAACATGGAATATAAGAACATTATTTTCAAGATAGGAAAAATGGCGGGAGTGGGAAAAGAATTAATAAGTTACAAAGTTAGGTATAGCTGCAGTACAGGAGACACGATGTGAGGGGGAAGGAGGAATCACAAAAGATGAATTCCCGATGTTATATTCGGGCGAGAAAAAGCAAGGCGCAAATGGGGTAGCATTTTATATAACAAAAAACTTAAGAGAAAACGTATTATGTTTTAATCCAATAAATAGTAGATTGGCTTATATGAGAATTAAGGCTAAACCGGCGGATTTATCAATTGTTAATGTATAT